>AP027114.1:9146232-10448831 GCA_028142955.1 Pinctada fucata | reverse complement strand
TTAGATTACAAAGACTTACAAGGCTCTAGATAATAATAAATATACAATCTTTTTATTTCCAGATATTCCCAATAAAGACCTTCACAGAGAAATCCTTTATGATGATCATGACCTAGTTATTCAGGGTACCAATGTCGATTTGACATAGTTTTATTTAACTGCATAGTATTAAATGAAATCCATATGTCTTTCTTCCAATTTTTCATTATTTCTGAAAATGCTATTTTTGACGATATTTTATTTTATTTATTCACAATTTCCATTTAATCCTTTTATACGAAGTAAGATTTTTTTATCTTCCTCAGAATGAGGAGAAAACTGTTGTTGTGGTTGTTCATTATCCTGCATCAACTAAAACATGAAAATGCATAAAACTCTTCCTTCCAACATTTTGCAAAGATACATTGCATAAAAACATTGCTGTTTCAGACAAATACAGTAGATAATTCCTCTCGATATATTGTTATATACATTTGTTTATTTCAACAACATATATGTGCTTTTCGTATCCATTTTTGATGAAACCTTTCTTCTCTATGTGTTCAACAACCATTTTTTTTAGTCCCCTACCGGCAACGCCCAAGGGGACTCTTAGTTTTTAAATCTCGAATACTTTTTTGGTAAACTTCCATGACATTTACATGTGCTAGAATATTCTTTACACGGATTGTATTACGTACGCCCTCTTTTTATATCCATTAACATATTCATCTGTGTTCTTTGGGCCCCTGCGTTTTGCGGTCTTGTTTGTGTGTGGTCATCTGACAGTGAGGAGGTTGTTTTACACCACAATTGTACGTTCTTCGAGACCTCTGGGTAATCGGAAAAGTGGGAGGGTTGTGCGCACGTTATCCAGATGGCCGTCCTAAGTCGGCACCGGTTGCCCATTGGCCTCGTTGGTTTATGTGTAGTCCTTTGTGTTTGATGTTTCTGTGTTGTGCGTTGACGTTCCTTGTCCCTTATGCGTCTCTTTCCGTACTTGTCTGCTTTGTGTTTTTGCATTGGGTGTTTTGCCGTGGGTGCTACAACCGGGTGTTGTTAGAGATCCCCTCCTTTGTTTTACATGTTTGTATCAACTTAACTAAAGGTGGAAACTTCCGAATAATCGCTCTAGAGTCGTCTTCCACATTTTACTTTTGTATTACATTAAGCAATATATTATAATTGTTTATGCTTATACGTTTCGAAGTGCCTTAAAATGTGTATGCTAAAAGCAGAGGCTGTGATACATATACTATTTTATTATAATCAATGCAATTTCGATTGATATTTCACTTACATTTATGTCTTTCTTATTTGTGAATTAAAATTGAATGTATGTTCTTATATTTATAATAAAACAGATTCAAAGAACTAATATCTGTTATTTCTCTGATATAAAAAACACAAAAAGAGAGCACGTTTTAATCGCACAAACCATTGTATAAGTAATTTGGTCTCAAAGTCGAGAAGGCAAGGCAAAATCATTAGAATTTCCATTGGAACGGTTTCGAACCTCGGAATGAATACCATTCCGAGGTGAGACCAGGTGCCTGGGGAGAGTCGGAATCTCCTGATTGCATGCAACACCCGTCGCAACAGCTCCATGGAAACGTGTCAAAGTTGGTGATTGTCAACATAAATATGACGCCAACTCAGCTGATAATAAAACTTATGCAGGCTGTGTACGAAACAAATTTAACGTAAATCATTCTTATTCTCGTCTTATGAAATACGAATTTTCATGGACCTGCGTTGTATAATTTGCAAGATAAAGCCGACGTTAAGGTAATAATTGTATACACACATGTACCTTCAAATCAAATACAACGTCACAACCATAGCAAAGCTATATGATGACGTGACGTAAGATATTGGTATACTGTCTTAGAATTCATTCTAGATATTTAGGTCATACTATGCTTACCTATCATTCAAATGATAATACGTCTTCTCCAAACTACAAAAGCTATTGATTATCCGCCATTACGCTGTCAGATTCGAATGCTATTTTACATGATTAATTCGGTATTGTCGAGAGAACGAGTTTCTTCCCATTTTCGCAAGTATTTGGCGCCAATTATTAAGTCATCATCATTGGAAAGGGTATATTGTGTAGACAAAAAAGGAGACGCAATTTTGAACGCTGTATCTTCCGTAATTAATGTTTGAGTATTTATTTCATTGTATACAAGATCATTTGCTGGATATGAAACTTTTGGATTACAAATATGGACAAAACCATATCCTTATAATAAGTTCAAAATCGTCTATCGAAAAAATCATCTAACCGAGGGCATACAAAACCAGAATAAAACCAGACCTGAGGCAATGGAACTGAAATAGAACAAATCTACCATATGAAGAAAAATGAACTCCCTGCTAAGGAGTGACATCAGGTGCCCAGGAAGAGTGAGCATCTCCTGCTTGCATGTAACACCGCTTCTTAAATTCGGTAGAATGGTCGAAATCAGAAACTCCCATAAAGGAAGGCAAACGTATACATCGGTATGTCATGGCATAAAGGTTTACATCAGAATATCATTTATGACTCTGGACAAGGGGACGTCATAGTGTGTAACAATATCGACCATAGAACTTCCTCAGTGAAGGTCTTAGTCGGTCACAAATGTATCCATGACTGAGAATTTTAACTGAAAGCCGTCATTTACTAAAACAGAATCTGAGTACATGGAGCTTGCCCGAGCATAACGTATCAATTGAGAAATGAAAACTTCATGTGCTGGTTTCGACGGGATGTTGCTACTCAGAAAAGGAAAATTTGTGATATTGAAGATTTTGAAGTCGTTACGTTTGTCATAGAGTGAGGTTGTCAAATGACAACATGGGTGTCAAATGATAACATGATATCTAAATAGGACTTTAACGTTTCTTTCACTTCAAGTTCAGCGGGATTGATTGTGCCAGAGTAATTTGCATATTTTGGATTATTGATGGACAGTACATCATCAATGTATCTGTACGTGAAATTGAAGTTAAGATATTTTCTGTGTGGAAAAATACATGTAAGTGTAGTTTGTTTTAGCAATTTTCCTAAAAATGCCTCGCCTGCGAACGTTCTGATAGTCTCCTCTAAACCAACAAGTAACATCTAAGCTGAAATTGACTAAAAGACCAAACGACAGGTAAAACAAGTATTATGATATTCAAAGACGTTTAACATTTGAACTACTTGGTGAGTGTCACTGCTGGTGGACCATGAGTCCCCGAGGGCACAGTTCGATCAACTTTGGTTGATCGTCTGTCTCTTCAACGCTTTTGAAATTTTCTGCTACAAAATTTCTTGAAATTTCTAAAACGTGGGTCCTGTAGCATCATATCCCACCCATTCTGCTACGTCTTTTTTGGTACATTTTTGGACATAATAATTTTCATACTTTTTGGCCATATTACATTGTTTAGACTGAGGATCACAGACGAGGGTTTAGTACCCGAAACGTGCATGTCTGGTCCATGCTGTAAATGTATCAGGTTTTAAATGATGCTATTGAATTTAAAGACGTTTAACATTAACTTTGAATATCACTTCATGGTGACACTAAAATCAAGAATTGCGAATCAAACGAACGTGCGTCAGAAACATTAAGCGTCATGTTTGAGCTATGCAGATTATATGGATATGTCAAATATGGAAAAACCATATTCTATCAAGAAGTACTAAATCGTTAATCGAACATTCATCTAACCAAGGGCATACAAAACCAGGATAAAACCAGAACTAAAGCAAAGCAGGTAACAGAAATAAAGAGAAATTACTATATGAAAAGAAGTAAACTCCCTGTGAAGGAGTTAGATCAGGTGCCCTGGATGAGAGATCATCTCCTGCTTGAATGTAACACCCGAAATTTCAATTCGGTAGAAAGGTCACAATCGGTTAATCCCACAATTCGGTAGAAAGGTCTTAATCGGTATCTCCCACAAAGGAAGACAAACGTATAAATCGGTATGTCATGGCATAAAAGGTCTACGCTAGAATATCATTTATGACTCTGGACAAGGGTACGTCATAGTGTGCAACCATTTCCCCATATCGACCATAGAACTTCCTCAGTCGGTCACAAATGTGTCCTGGACTGAGAAGCTTAACTGAAAGCCGTTTAGCTCTTTTGAACACAATCTGAGTACTTGAAGCTTCCCGAGCATAATGTATTAATTGATAAATGAAAACGCCATTTGCTGGTGACGACAGTATGTTGCTACTCAGAAAAAGAAATTTGTGATACTGAAATTGAAGTAGTTACGTTTGTAATAGAGCGAGGAGTTCATATTACCATTGGCGTCAAAAGACAACATAAAATCTAAATAGGACGATGGATTATTGGTCCGTGTCGTTACTTTAACTTCAAGTTCAACGGGATAGATTACGCCAAGGTAATTTGCAAATTTTGGATTATTGATGGGCAGTAGGTCATCAATGTATCTGTACGTGAAGTTGAAATAAACATTACTGATGTACCCATCATTCATTCAGTCTCATAGTCGAGAAGGCAAGGCAAAATCATTAGATTTTCCACAGGAACGGTTGCGAACCCCGGAATGAACAAATTCCTAAGTGTGACCAGGTGCCCGGGGAGAGTCAGCGCTTCGTGATTGCATGCAACACCCGTCACAACAGCTCCATGGAAACCTGTCAAATTCGATGATTGTTTCGATGTACATTTTGATGTACATATCAGGTAAGTATACCTTGTTTGGTGATTATGACAGCCATTCAACCACAATGTGGAATGTCACTGATCATTCTGGAGAGGGGGATCTCATATGCTTTCATTACATCCCCGTAGCGACCAAAGAACTTCCTCAATGATGATTTCAGCCGTTGTGTAACATAACCCTGAACAAGAAGCTTCCTTGCAAGCCGTCTGGCTCTGATGACGAAATTTTCATATTTGGAACATGCCCTGGCGTAAATATCAGTTGAGAAACAGAACACCATAAGCAGGAGAAAGTTAAGAGCTAATTTTTTTTTGCCCTCAGAGATCAAGTATTGAATAAATTCAGCTTCGTATGAGTATAAAAATATGTCAGCAAGGAACGGGACACAATTGGTTCCCATTGGAATGCCAACAACCTGTTAGAAGTAGAAGACCTTACCTCCAAATACCACAAAAATGTATCGATCAGGAATTTCAACATCTTTATGACATCCGATTCGGTATGCTTTGTTTTTGACTAAGATTTCTCCTTTACAAAGTAAGTTTTGTCGTAATTTACGACAATGAATTTATATTTACGTTTACCGTTTTTTACTCTTAAATGCGTTACTATACTTTGTGACAGTCTTTTTTTTTAATTTAGTATGTGTAATTGTGGTATAAAGTGTCAAGCGATCTTATAGAGTGTACTTTTTTGAGCTGTTTTGATTTGAGGTTTTCTAAAAGGTCTTTCGACTTTTTAAAGATCAACATTTGGTTTACGCCGCTACGCGAATACACAATCAACAATGAACAATACTTTTGAAGGCCTGATTTAATTTTTTGGTGATACATATTTGGTCGAACATTTTGAGAAATAAGCAATGAAACGTTGTTATACGGATTTTGGTACATTTTTGGTATACAATACGGGTACGGTAAATTTAAATCCAATTTGTAGGTGTCAAGACCGAAAGAAGCTAGACTTAGTGCTGATTTGTTAATTTCAAGCCGAAAATGTGTTGGAGCATAGGTTGGGTTTCCAGCTGAAGTCGAATTTAGTCCCAATTTTTTGACACGGCTTTCTACATTATATTTTTTAAAAGTGAATGTGTAAGTATTAGAGGCTTTATCTACTGGTGTGTTGATATAATGTTCCTGAAGGTAGGTTAATTCTGTCATTACAAAATGTACATCTGGGTCTTTGAACATTCTGTTGTCACCAAGCGGACACTTGGTTTGGTACTTGACCAATCTACTGTCTTGTAGCAGCTTATTCTTAAAAATAACATTCTTCTGACTGTGACAGTAGGACTCCATAAATGACATTGTCCAAACCTCTAAAAAGAAGACTGGGCCCCGACCACCTGTCTGTTCTGAATATCGACCGGGTTCCGAGGGTGATAAAACATGCATGATCTCGCTACAGCGGGCAGAGCATGGACTGTATTTCTCCCATCCTCTATCATATATCAATGTATTGCTTGTGCCCTGCGTTATACTGTCCTTTTACATGTACAGTGGGGTCGTAAATTTTGCACCACAATTGTGCTTTCGTCGATACATTTGAGTAAACGGAAATGTGGGAAGTTTGTGCGCACGTTATCCAGATTACCTCTGCATTTGCTACTGCCATGGCAAATGACCATCCACAGTCGGCACCGGTTGCCCATTGGTCTCGTTGGCTTATGTGAATTATTTTGTGTTTGAATTTTCTATGTTGTGTTTTGGTGTTCTGTGTTCCTTTTGCCTCTTGATGTGACTTTCTGCTCTGTGTTTTGCATTGGGTATTCTGGGGTTTTGTTTTGGGTGCTGCAACCGAGTGCTGTTGGAGATCGACTCCTTTCTTAAAGAAAGCTCAGAACCAAAAATAATAGTTTAAAAATGACAATCAATGTGTATTCTCAACCTTTAGATAATTAAAAAAAAAACATTAAAAAGAACTATAAATCTGCAAAGAAGCAAAAGTGAATTCCCTAAGAGATGAGATAAGGTGCTCACAGAGAGTAATCATCACCTGGCACTAGCCAAACCCATCATTTTAGTAGTGCGGAACGCATGTCAAATAGTAACAAACTAGCATTGTTTGATTCCTTTATTTACTACTGTAAAAATCTGATTTTGCATAATATGAGCGACATTTGAAGTATAAAACAAAGCAGGAAGCTAAAGTAAATCAGTCCATTGGTATTTTGATAAAAACCAAGTATCATTAGAATTACATTCATTTGAATAATTGTAACAAGCTATTGATGAAATACCTAATCGAAGGAGATTTCGAATCAACTGTTGTGCACAACTATTTCGAATAAAAGAAAGTAGGGATCTCCAACAACACCTAGTTACAGCATTAACAGCAAACCCCCAAACCCCCAAAAACACAAAGAAGACACGCACAGAAAGACAAAGAATATCAAACCCAAATGACTACACATAAGCAAACCAATGGGCAGCACCCACAACAAAACTCCTAATCAGCCAATGCAAAACACAGAATAGACATGCACAGAAAGAGCCACAAAGTGCTTTAAGATGTTTTTAATTTTATCTATTTCAGAAAAGAGACAAACTATGGCCACTATGGTTGCCAAGGAAGCAGAATGGGCAATAGGTGCCGACTTAGGATGGTCATCTGCAACGTCAGTAGTAGACGGTGTGGTTATCATGAATTACGTGCGCACAACCCTCCCACTTTTCGGATTTCATAGAGGTCTCAATGAACGTACTAATGTGGTGTAAAACAACCTCGTTGTCTGATGACCACACATAAACAAGACCACAAAACGCAGGGGCCCAAGCAGCATAGATGAATATGTAAATGAATATAAAAAGATTGCGTATGTAATACAATCCGTGCTCTGTCGACGCGAGCTCATCATGTTATCACCTGAGGAGTCCGACTGACATTAAGAGAGGATAGGTATAAGAACAGTGATCTGCCGGCTGTAGCGAGCTCATGCATGTGAACATCCGCTGCGTCCGACTGAGATTCAGAGAGGACAGGTGGTCGGGGCCCTGCCTTTCCTATAGAGGTTTGGGCAGGGCCCGTCGTGTAGTCCTGTCGTCACAGTCAGAAAGAGTGCAATTCCGAAGAATTGACTGGTACAAGACTGTAGATTGGTCCAGGACCGAACCAAGTGTCCGTCTGGTAACGGACGAATCATATCCAAAGTATAAAAGGCGTTTGATTTTTCTACAATGTGGATTTTTCGATGGTAATTCTGATACTTCTTATTTTGTTAATTATGTCACCATAAAATGCAGGTTGTGAAATACCCAAAGTAATATACTCTGTTGCCTGTATGGATGTAAATTTCAAAATAAATTGACAATAATGTCCAGAAAGTATTTATGTAAGTGAAAGCGATAACCCCGACCGAAAAGTTTGGTCAGTTGGTAATTTGTAAATTTCTACTATTCAAATCCAAAACATCAGTACATGATCTGGCATACCGGATGAACTGCGACATGTAGATACCGTATGAAGGTAATCTAGGAACATCACCACCAAGCCAGGAAGAATTTTGAATAATGTTGAATCAAAAATAAACTCTTCTGTCATACACACTTGTATGAATCTCTCCAATAACAATTTGTTATTTCGGTCCAAAAATGGTATGTCTGTGTTTGCAACGTTTGCCTTGTTTAGAGTCAATTCTTGTGCATAAATAACATTTCTTTACTTTTCAAAAGCAGGATAGTTAGAATATTATTTAGTTATCTAGAAGTACCAATGAAACATTTCAAATCATCATATTTTCTTTGCTTTTGAAGATTTTGGATGATATTTTTTTCACGTATATAAAAAGAAATCTGCGCCCAGTTAGTTCCCATTTTGATCTCTACATCTTGCTGGTAGAGCTTCTCACAACATCTTACATAAATGTTGTCCAAAAGGAAGGACAAGGCAATACGCAATTAACTAAATGTTCATGCTTTGTATGATTTGTAGTCTGTAGCGAAAAAGAAATCATTTGATTCAGATGTACAAATATATGTCTTGATATGTAGTATGTTGTAGAAAGATCCAATTTAGAAATAGGGATGTTGAACGAAGAAATTTCACTCTGATGTTTACTCAAAATGTTAGGAACACTTTCATTGCTTTTGATAATAGTATTTGAAGACGAAAGTTCCGAAATTAATGGCGCCGCTGAAAGCATCACTGATGAGAATTCAATATTCGAAACACGTGTCTGGTGCATGTTAATTGATTTGGAATTTTCTTCAAGAAGGTAGAGAGTTGGAACCCTTCGACATTATTAATATAGACACTTATTTCACGTTGCAGTGTGGAGCAGTTAAAATCGTTCCCCGTGGCCTGATGTTTGTCAAGTGTATTAATTACTTCTTTCCAGCTCTGTCACCTGAAAGAAGCTTTGTTTTGGCCTTTTATCAATGAGACATAAAACATATTTTTTTTTGCTATTTTGGATACTAGCCATTTCACCGATAAATATCATCGAAATTAAAGGAGTTTAACATCTTAGCACCATCCCTCCAATGCTATTTTGAACATAGATTTTATTTGGATATGCTACTGAATCGACTCTACAGGAAATCTGGAGCCGCGCGCTCTCTGTAATGTAAATGTAAAAATCTAACTTCAAAAAATTAAAGAGGGCGCTAGTGAAACTATTTATGGTGGCGCCGCTGAAAGCATCAATGATGATAATTTAATATTCGAAACACGTGTCTGGTGCATGTAAATTGATTTGGAATTTTCTTCAAGAAGGTAGAGAGTTGGAACCCTTCGACATTATTGATATGTAGTAACAGTTTCAAATGATTAATATGTTGTTGTTCGCTGCTTTATATGCAGGCGAGAACCCCGTTACTTTGGCTGTGCAGAAAATGTCAAAACCTGTGAATGCTTTTTGATTAGTTGTAAGAAAAGTTGAAATAAGTTAATTTTCTTAAAATTTTGTATAGCTTTAATAATCACGTTATTTTCATTTGGAATTTTAAATCCTTTTGTTTGAATTCACTAACCTCGGAACCAGCTCAAATTATTTCTGATTGATCAATACATAGACCATTTGAACCATCCAACCAAAGATTGTACTCTATGTCTTCCGAAATGGTGGTAACCGGATGTGACAGTTCTACCAAATTGATGCGACGGGTGTTGAATGCAAGCAGGAGATGCTTACTCTTCCTGGGCACCTGGTCTCATTCCCATATCGGGAGTTCGCTTCTTTTCATATGGTGGAGGTTTTTGTTTGTTTGCTTTGGTTCCTGTTTTATCCTGATTTTGTATGCCTTCGGTTTCTGATTTTCTGAATTATCGATTTTGTGCTGTATATGTCATACATTCCTTAAGAAGAAAGAACTTTGTCAGTGGAATCCGTTGTCTATTGTTTATTTTGTCGGGCCAGTAGTTATAGAATTTCTGCTCAAATCTCACTTGAACCGCGGTTCCGCCAACATTTGGAAATAACCGTGTTATTTGTCAAATGAAAATTGTAGTGACTGTCCAACATTTTCGTTCGTGAACATCGAAGGCGGATGCGGCTAGCAAAACATGGGATGTTTACATCTCCTGGACACCTGGTCCCACCCCTAGCTTGCAAGGGGTCTGTCGATGCACATTGTATACGTATATTTGGGGCTCTATTGTGAGTACTGTTGAGATTGTCGTCAGGATCTTCTTTATCTCTTGACTGTGTAGACTTGAAGTTTGTTTGTCTGAGGGTCGTTTTCCGTTACGATCCTGATAATATTTTCCGCCTTAGACAGTGTAGAGGGTGTTACTTGGGGGTTTTAATCATTCATTCAATGTCCTTACATAGAAAGTGTTTCCTTCTTCGCACAGCGGCCTGTTGTCAAGTAATTGCGTTATTTAACATGTTTAGAGTAAATGGAAGTATCCGAAGGATGTAGCATAATCTGCGAAAACTTTTATTTGCTCAGTATTTTAAGTCCATTTGATTGCGAGATAAATGGTTAAAAGAATCAAGACAAGAAATGAGGGGATGTCCAACGCGACAGCACAGACAACATAGCACCGAATAATTCAATTGCCGACACACTGATAAGACAAGCACAGCAAGAGACAAGTTAGGAAAAAGAAAGACCAAACAAATTATGCACGTTCATAAAGATCAAAACACTTACACAAAAGACTACACGTAAACCAAAGAGACCAATTTGCAATTAGAACTTATGATGTAGCAAATAGGGAATGTGGGTATTCCGATGACTTACACACAACCCTCCATTTGTCTTGTTGCCAAATATTCTCGAAGAGCGCATAAATATTGTGTATAATAGAATGTAGGGGATCTTCAACAAGACCCTGTTGCAGCACCAACAGCAAAACACCTGATGCAAAAAGAAGGGAGGAGATCTCCAACAAGACTCCGTTGCAGCATCAACAGTAAAACACCACAACACCCGATGCAAAAACACAAAATACGAGTACAGCACGAGACGGAAAATAGACACACGACATGTAAACATCAAACACAAAAGACTACACATAAACCGACGAGACCAATGGGTAACCGGTGCCGACTTTGGACGGTCATTTGTCACGCAAGTAGCAAATGGTGTGGTTATCCTGGATTACGTGCGCACAACCCTCTCACTTCTCCAATTACCCAGAGGTATCGAAGAACGTACAGTTGTGGTGTAAAACAACCTCCTCATTGTAAGATGACATCATACAAACACGACCGCGAAAAGCAGAGGCCCCAGAGACACAGATAAATATGTAAATGGATATAAAAAGAGGGCATGCTTAATACAGTCCATGATTCTGACGCATTTTCGATGGTTATGCTGCCTACCTTTGATCCTTTTTATTTTGTTTATCATACCACCATAAAAGACAAGTTGTGTAATACCCATAGTAATGTACTCTGTTGCATGTATAGATCCGAATTTTAAAAGAAGTTGACTGTAATTTTTGTAAAATTTCCAGAAAGTCTTAACTAGTTTATGAAAGCGGAAACCTTGACCTAAAAGTTTTTTGGTAATTTGTAAATTTCTACTGTGAAAATCCAAAATATCAGTACATGCTCTTGCGTACCGGATGAGCTGTGATATGTAAATGCCGTATGACGGTAATCTTGGAACATCACGATTTGTATGATTTGTAGTCTGTCGAGGAAAAGAAACCCTTCGATTCAGATGTACAAATGTAAGTTTTTCGCTCTCGATCAAAACACCATTTAATGAGATTAGATAATCGATCATTAATTTTGTCATGAGGAAGTGTGGTGTACATATTAGAGAAGTCGTATGAAGAAATCGTATTGGCTTGGAAATTTCCAGATTTCATTTTTTCAATCACATCCCCTGAATTATTAATAGACCAAAATAGATTTACATCGCTCCTTTTTAGAACCGTTTCACAATATCTAGTTATGTGTTCTTTAATAGCAGTAAGTGCTGACGTCAGATTTCTAGACAAAATTGTAGTGGAGCAGTTACTAGAATTAGCAATAAATCGAAATTTGTAAGGAGACTTGTGAAGTTTCGGTATGCAATGTAGTGTTGGGAGATCCAATTTAGAAATAGAGATATTGAATGAAGACAGTTCACTGTTATGCTTGCCTAAAATGTTAGATGCACTTTCATTGCTTTTGATATTATATGTATTAGTAGACGAAAGTTCCGAAATCAAAGTTGATATGTAGTAACGTTTTCAAATGATAATGGTGTTGTTGGCTGCTTTATCAGCTGGTGCAAAGACATATTTTTCATGTAATTTACTTAGTTTGGATTTGAAATATCTTTCTGATTTGGAACGTGGATTTTGAAAAAGATGAGGGTTTTTATGGAAGTTATCTATTCTAATATCCGTTATATCTAAAATAAGGTTTTTCCAGTCATTCAGAGCATGCGGTTCGACTCCTCGACTCCTCGACACAAAAGACGAGAATAGTATGAGACGAAAAAGAGACATACGACATGTAAACATCAAGCACAAAAGACTACATTAAACCGACGAGACCAATGGCAATCGGTGCCGACTTTAGACGGCCATTTGCCACGCAAGTAGCAAATGATGTTGTTTTCCTGGATTACGTGCGCACAACCCTCTCACTTCTCCAATTACCCAGAGGTCTCGAAGAACGTACAGTTGTGGTGTAAAACAACCTCCTCACTGTTAGATGACATCACACAAACAAGACTGCAAAACGTAGAAGCCCCAGCAATACAGATGAATATGTAAATGGATATAAAAAGAGGGCGTGTGTAATACAGTCCGTGCTCTGACGCTTGAAGCGAGCTCATGTATGTAATCACCCGAGGAGTCCGACTGACATTCAGAGAGGACAAGTTGTCGGGGCCCTGTCTTCTCTAAAGAGGTTTGGACTGGGCCCGTCATGGAGTCCCGTCGTCACATTCAGTCAGAGTGCAAGTCTCAATGATGCGCTGGTACAAGACTCTAGATTGGTCAAGTACCAAGCCTAGTGTCCGTCTGGTGACATTAGGATCATATCCATGGTATAAAAGGCGTTTGATGACTCTGACACATTTTCGACGGTTATGCTGCCTACCTTTGATCCTTCTAATTTTGTTAATCATATCACGATAAAAGACACGTTGTGTAATACCCAAATAAATGTACACTGTTGCGTGTATAGATCCGATTTTTAAAAGAAGTTGACTGTAATTTTTGTAAAATTTCCAGAATGTCAAAACTAGTTTAGCGGAAACCTTGACCTAAAAGGTTTTTGGTAATTTGTAAATTTCTACTGTGAAAATCCAAAATATCAGTACATGTTCTAACCTACCGAATGAGTTGTGATATGTAAATGCCGTATGACGGTAATCTTGGAACATCAACGTCAAGCCAGGGGAAATGTTAAACTTTCTGATCGACAACATTTTTGTGGTGTTTGGAGGAAATTCCAATGGGGACCAATTGTGCCCCACTCCTTGCCGACATTTTCCTTTACTCGTACGAAGCTGAATTCATTCAATCTTTTGTCTCTGAAGGGAAAAGATACTTAGCTTCTGACTTCAACTTCACTTACAGATACATAGACGATGTGTTGTCCATCAATAATCCAAAATTCGCAGATTACCTGAGCAGTATCTATCCTTCGGAGCTTGAAGTCGAAGAAACTACAGAGACAAATAATTCAGCATCCTATTTGGACATAATGTCCTACGACACTGATGGTCACATGAACACCTCACTCTATGACAAACGTGACGACTTCAATTTCAGCATTACAAACTTTCCTTTTCTGAGCAGCAACATCCCTTCATCGCCTGCTTATGGCGTGTTCATATCTCAGTTGATACGCTATGCCAGAGCAAGTACCAAATATATGGATTTTGTTCTGAGAGAAAGGAGGGGATCTCCAACAACACTAGGTTGCAGCACCCACAGCAAAATCCCAAAACACCCATGCAAAAAACACAGAACAGATACCCACAGAAAGAGACGCAAAATGGACAAGGAACACCAACTCACAACATAGAAACATAAAAGACTACACATAAACCAACGAGACCAATGGGCAACCGGTGCCGACTTAGGACGGCCATCTGCCATCTGAGAGCTAGGCGTATTTCAGATAAGCTTCTCAGTCAGGGATATGTTTGTGACCGACTAACATCGTCACTGAGGAAGTTCTACGGTCGATATGGGGAACTCGTCATACACTATGATGTCCCCCTCTCCAGAATGGTGGATGATATTCTGTCATAGACCATTTAAACCATCCAACAAAAGATTGTACTCTATATCTTCCAAAATGGAAGTAACCTGATGTTACACTTCTACCGAATTGAAGCGACAGGTGTTGCATGCAAGCAGGAGATGCTTACTCTTCTTGGGCACCTGGCCTCACTCTCATATCGGGAGTTCGCTTCTTTTCATATGGTGGAGGTTTTTGTTTGTTTGCTTTGATTCCTTTTTTATCCTGATTTGTATGCCTTCGGTTTCTGATTTTCTGAATTATCGATTTTGTGCTGTAAACAGGGATATGGTCATTATCCATATTTGTCATTACTATGTTGAATCCAAAACCATCCCTTTTGTCATATACAATTGTATGAATCTTTCCGTTTACAATTTTGATATTTAGGTCCAAAAAATGTCTCTTCACTGAAAATACCACACAGAGTGTCCTTCAGTTGACACAGGATCGTATCCTCGGTATATAAGGCGGTTGATGATTCTGATGCTAATATAACATAAATTGGCTCTAAATTTTCTTCTAGAATGTATAGAGTTGGAACACTTCAGTATTTTTGATACACACACTGTTGCAGTTTTGAGCAGTTAAACTCGTTCCCCGTAACACAACGTTTCTTTTTAGTGTATTAATTACTTCTTTCTGTCGCCTGAAAGAAGATTTTTGGCCCTTTACCAATTTGACATCATATATATTATTTTTCTTTGTTGGAAACTCATCATTTCATTCAAAAATATCATCAAAATTAAATGAGGTTAGTATCTTAGCACCATTCTTTTAATGCTATTTTGAATATAGAATTTATGTCTCCCCCAACAGGGAGGAGGCATATTGTTTTTGCCTTTGCGTCCTTCTGTCCGTCTGTCACACATCGTGTCAGGGCCATATCTCCTGAACCGTTTGCCCGATCACTTTCATATTTCATTATGTTGTTGCTTATGATCCGAAGGTTTCATATCACCTTAACCCAAGGCCAATGTCACTAAGGTCATATCTATTTAAATTTTACATGCTTTCCTTTCCTTGAATGGTACTCTGGATCATTTGATACTTTAGTATACTGTTGTTCATGATCGAAGGATTTCTTATCTCTTTGGCCCAAGGTCAAGACTTAGTGTCCAAGGTCAAGATCATTTAGTTCTTTTAAATCAAACTACATTCTAATCCTGTCTAGGCTATATCTCTTGATCCGTTTTACAATTGTTTTCATATTTGAGTATATTGTTCTTCATGATTAAATTTTTCTTTTCGCATTGTCCCAAGGTCACATGACCAACGTCACTTCTTACTAGTAATGAAATTGTATATGCTAATCATGTCCAGGCTGACTTTATATATGCATAATTGTTAATCATGCTTAGGCTATATTTTGAATAGTGTATCCAATAACTAATTCAGTTTGTTGTTGATCATGATCTATAGGTTTCAGATCACCTATATCCAAGGTCACGTGACCAATGTCAAAGTCACCAAGTATGCTTATAATGGTTTTACATCCTCTTGGTCCAAGGTCATGTGATCACGGACAAAGTAACTTAGAGGGATGTGGGAGACAACAGTATTCTGTTTTTTTTTCTGAAAACATTTTTTTTTTAATTTGGATATGCAACTGAATCGTTCCTACAGGGAATTTGGAAACGCATACTCTCTGTAAAGTAAATTAAAAAAAAATAAACCAGAGGGCGCTACTGAAATGAATTTATGCGGCTTACGAAAATCATTTTTGCTGGAAGCATCAGTGATGAGGATTTGGTATGCGAAACATGTGTCTGGTGCAAAATAAATAGGTTCTAATTTTACTTCAAGAAGTTATAGAGTTGAAACACTTCCAGGAGTCCAGCTATATATATAAATTTGAGAAAGTAAATATACAAGAAAAATCATATGTATTATCTAAACTGTCTAGGTTTCATAACATTTTACCATTCTCTTAGCTGTCGAATTTCTATTCTTTCATTATATCATTTACCGCCAGATATCCAATTCCAACTGATCATCTCTTATAATGTACTCGACTATTAATTCTTCAGCTTGATTGAATGGGAAGAAATGGTGAAAAAGAGCACAATGATAAAACATTAATAAAGAACTAGTGTTATACACATTGTCCCTCTCACAAATTTTATTTCACAGATCATAATAGCCTAAGAACTATGTGGAAACAAATGATATCATTACAAACAAAAAGGCAAATTATGATCATGAAAAATGTCAGTTCTTATACAGATAAAGCGTACACATATAGTGTTGATACAAATTGAAGTCAAAAGCAACAAGCATACTAAAGTTAATATGGAATGTTTCTGTGTCGTAGAAAATACGATTTTAACTTCATGTATTTGAATAATCGTTCAACAGATCTTTACAAATTAGAAATATTGATAGAAAAATCATCCTCCGACAAGTAAAAATGCTTTCTTAAAGAAATAAAAATAATATGCTGCGACATACATTTTGTCACTCAAAATGTCAATTACAGACAAGTAATGCTACTAAGAAAATAATAAGAAAACATAGAACAAGAGGAAAAGAGTTATCTTTCTTTTACTATGTTAAGCTCAAATAAGAAGGAATACTTGTGTGAAGAATAAATATAGTGTAGGACAAAACTGTAAATTCTACAAGAGTAAATGTTTCTTATGACCTTGAAAAAGATTATTTGACCTTGATCCAGGGTCATAGGTAAAAGATAAGTATTTGACTTTATTCTCATCAAGATTCATCCTCATCTAATGATAGCTCAAAATTTTATCAACAAAAGTCTGTTTTGACCTTGAAATCAAACAAATGACCTTGGGTCAAGGTTAAGGTGAACAGACTTCATGCAAAGAATACTAGCGCCAAGTATGAACTCTCAAGGTCACACAGTCCATGTTTCACAGGCAAACGTTTGTTGTGACCCAAGGGTCAAGGTTAAAAGGACTTGATCCAGTGATTATATGTATGAAGTTTGAACTTGAATGGTCAAACGGTCTTTGCTCTATAGGCAAAACTTTGTTGTGACCTTGAGATTAAGAATTTGACCTTGGTTCAAGGTCAAGGTGAAAGGGCTTGGCTCAATGATTCTATTTATGAAGTTTGACCTCTCAATGTCAAATAGTTTTTGTTCTATAGGCAAAAGTTTGTTGTGACCTTGAGAATCGTAATTTTACCTTGAAACTATGTCACCATCAATGACTACCTATAAGTCACCTACCATCCAAGTTTCAACTTAAAATCTCAAAAACTAGAAATTGGCACTGTTCAAATCAAAATAGCGCAAAAACCGTAAATATAAATATCTAAAGAACAATATAAAACTTATTTCGTTAAAATCGTACGTTTAGTTAAGGAGTTATAAGGTTTTCAAGATTTGACCTTTGATGATCTCTAGCGGGGGCTTATGTGAACTTTTCGTAAAGAATTTTTTTTTCAAATTAAGATTATTTGTTCTTTCATATGATACTTTCCATTTTTTCACATGATGCTTAACTTTTCTGTAATGTGTCTGGAATGCCTTTGGGGTAATAATAATAATAATAAAAAGAACTAGATGGCTACTGATGCAAGCAACAGACGGATTTCTCCTTTATTAGACCTTCCTCGGAACTGAAGTGTTAAAATCCGAATAAAGAAGATGGAAAAATAGTTTCTTTATTACCTCATTCATTTCAGCAAATGAGCTGATGTCTAACTTGGGACTCTTATTTATTTATCAACAAAACGGAAGAAATACATAATAAATACCTTTCATGTTTACGAAAGCTTTATACTCCACGATCTATCAATTAATACTATATCCTAAAAGAATTGCACATTTTACAATGAGAAAATTTCTATAAATAGAAAGTGACAACAGCATGAAGGTACAGAAAGTAATGCTACTGAAAAAATGAATCAGAGAACAAAAATAAAAGAGTTATCTTTCTTATACCATGAAAAGGACTACTTGTTTGAAAATATAAATAGTACAGGACAAAAACTGGAGTCGGAAAGAGTAAATGTTTGCTATGACCTTGAGAATGATTATTTGACGTTTGACCAATGTCAAGGATAAAAGGTAAGCATTGGCTGTTATTCTCATTAAGATTGATCTTAATCTGAATTCAATTTTTTATCAACTAAAGTCTGTTCTGACCTTGATTTCGAACCAGAAGTCTCTGACGAGACTGTAGCTCTGTGGTTGTTTTTTTTCTAAAACATCAATTTCTTTTCTTTTTTTTTAAACCAATACCATAGGGAGCAGGCGCTCTTACAAATTATAAGTAGCATGACAAAACAACATATCCATTATACTGCAACTATAATAGCACTCATATAATTCAAAATATCCGAGATAAAGTATTTCTAAAAAGAATGTCACATCCATTTTCCAAGATCATAGGGGCCAAGGGCTGCTAGCTCAAATGAACTATCAATGACACATCAAGACTACAGATCCATAATATTGGATAAAGAATTAACTCCCCATCATTAATAGCTTTAAACGAGTAGAGAGCACAACTATATAGAAAAAAATACCACACCCATTTTCGAAGACCCTGTGGGTATAGGGCTAAAACAAAATATCAGGTGCACAACTATGCCACAGACCAATCATTGCAAAAAGAATTAATTCTACATCATTTATGGTGTCAGAGGAGTTGCAAATGAGTTAAAGAAGATCCTGACGATAATCTCAACAGCACTCACAATAGAGCACCAATGTGAGCATCGACGGACCCCTAACAAGCTAGAGGTGGGATCAGGTGCCCGGGAGGAGTAAGCATCCCCTGTTGGCTAGCCGCACCCGCCGTCGATGTTCATGCATGAAAATGAAAATATATAAAATACATGCGCTGTCTGAGGCCACGTCTATATAGAAAGTGCTATGGCGACAATGTCAGGGAAAAACATTCAAAACACTTACTGTCAAACCCCTCGCGGGGAACTTTTTTTACGAGCTCCACACGGCAAAGGGCATAAGTGTGACACAAATGAGTTAAAGAAGATCCTGACGATAATCTCAACAGCACTCACAATAGAGCACCAATGTGAGCATCGACGGACAAGCACAATATTACATTAACTTATATAGGGGAAAATGACCACACCCATTTCTGAGACCCTAAGGGTCAGGGGCTAAAACATAATATCAGGTGCACAACTAGACCAGAGACCCATATTATTGCAATAAGAATTTAGTCTCCATCATTTATAGTGTCAGAGGAGTTGCGAGCACAATATTACATAGAGTTATATAGGAGAAAATAACCACACCCATTTCTAAGACCATGGGGGTCAGGGACTCAAACATAATATCAGGTGCATAACTAGACTACAGACCCATCATATTGCAAAAAGAATTAAGTCTCGATCATTTATAGTGTCAGAGGAGTTGCGAACACAAGGTTACATAAAGTTATATAGGAGAAAATGACCACACCCATTTCTAAGACCCTGGGGGTCAGGGGCTCAAACAAAGTATCAAGTGCACAACAAGACCACAGACCTATCATATTGTAAAAAGAATTAAGTCTTCATCATTTATAGTGTCAGAGGAGTTGTTCGGACAATATTACATAGAATTTAATGACCACGCCCATTCTATAAGACCCTGGGGGTCAGGGACTGAAACTAAATGTCAGGTGCACAACTAGACCATAGACCAAGTAAAATGCAAAAAGAATTAACTTTCTATCTGTAACAATTTCAGAGGAGTTGTCCGGACAAGATTTCATAGAATTTAATGACCACGCCCATTTTCTAAGACCCTGGGGGTCAGGGACTGAAACTAAATGTCAGGTGCACAACTAGACCATGGTCCAATTAAAATGCAAAAAGAATTAACTTTCTATCTCTAACAGTTTCAGAGGAGTTTTCCGGACAAGAATTGTTTACGGACAGACGGACAGACAGACAGACGGACAGACGCCGGGCGAAGGGTGTTCGGATAAGCACGACTGGTTTGAGACCAGTAGAGCTAAAAAAAAATGACCTTGGGTCAAGGTCAATGTGAAAGGGCTTGATGCAAGGAATATTAAATTTGAACTCTGATGGTCAAATAACTTTGTTTTATAGGCGAAATTTGTTATGACCTTGAGAATAAAAATTTGACATTGGTTTAAGGTCACAGTGAAAAGCCTTGGCTTAACAATTATATGTATGAAGTTTGAACTCTGATGGTCAAATAGTCTTTGTTGTATAGGCAAAAGTTTGTTGTGAATTTGAGAATCGGAATTTCGACCTTGAACCAAGGTCAAGCAAAAAAAAATTATTGGAGATAACTTTCGTCACGATTCATCTTAATCTTATCAAAGCTCAATATTTCATCGACAAAAGTCTGTTGTGACCTTGAAATCGAACAAATGACCTTGAGTCAAGGTCAAGGTGAAATAACTTGATGCTAGGAATATTTGTGTATAGTTTGAACTCTCAAGGTCAAATACTTTTTGTTTTATAGGCAAAAGTTTATTGTGACCTTGAGAATGAGAATTTGACCTCAGGTTATGGTCAAGGTGAAAAGGCTTGACTTAACAATTATATGTATGAAATTTGAACTCTGAAGGTCAGATAGTCTTTGTTCTACGGCCAAAAAGTTGTTGTGACCTTGAGAATAAAAAATTTGACCTTGTAACTAGGTAAACATTAAATGACTACCTATAATTAAATATCATCTAAGTTTCAAGTCAAAATTTCAAAAACTGTAGAAATTGGCATCTTGCCAATTTAAATTTCCATTTTCATTTCCGGAATAGCGCGAAAACCGAAAACATTTGATCGATCATGTAAGCGTATGAAAGTTTCCAAAGAACAATGTGAAACAAATTTCGAACATCTTATTTAGAAATTATAAGAGTTTATAGATTTTACCTTTGGTGACCACTCAGTCTTAATGTATACTTTGTCGTTTATACACTTGATTTAGTCCATGGGGACGAAAAAATAAATATGTAAACGAGTGTTTGTGTTTTTATTTTTAAAAATGTTTCTTTAACATAATCTGAAACCTTCTGTTACTTTAATCCGTAAACATGCTGTACGGGTCAGTGAAGAAGACTCCTATATATGCGTCACAAATGTCTTACCATAGATCGAGATATTTTTCTATATATGTCTTTACGCTTATGATTCCTATTAATTATTTTATACAATATGGCCATTCGTCTGTTGTGAATAAAACGTTACTTAAGTAGAAAGATCATGAACTGTTCTATTGGTTTTCACTTCAAATGAATTTTGCACAGAATTATTTTCTATTAAATTAGCATGCGTGATTCAAACATTGTCAAAATAAATCCTGGAAATTTGATATTACAGTAACAAGTCGTTGAATTTAGACTACCGATTCGACGTGAAGTTTTCGTAATGTTCTTGCATCTCCTGCTAATCTCTTAATGACGTCTCTCAAGAAGTTAATGTAGAATTTATAAGCCACCGATCCAGTGATAAGTGATCCAATGACTGGCAATAACACCTCTATGGCCTGTTGAACAAAAATGCCTGAAATTACGACAGGAGCCTTTGCTATGTTCGCAATTATGAATGAATTCATTCCCTTCTGGTGAATGTCGAATGCTGTTTTCAGTTGCTTGAAAGTCTCTACAGGAAATTTTACTAGCATTTCGAAATTCAAGCCAAATGTGTAAAGCGCAAATATTACTTCTCTCGCCAGAGCAGCGACATTGATAGGAATATCAAAACCAGGAATTGGAACTGCAGTGGCTATCCCCATTAACGCAGCTGCCTTCCACGCTCGTCTTGTAAGAAGTTTCTCCTTCTTCTCAATAATCTCTTCGGTTTGTGCATGGATATGCACTATTAGTGCTTCTCGTTTAATTCTCGACAAATTTGTTTCCATAAAGGCAAAAAGTTGATTAAATTCTCCGATCTCTAAATTGATATTTGAAATAACAAATATCTCGACTTCGGCCTCAATTCCAAATTTCTCCAAATTGGTCCTGGACTTTTCCTTACTCGTTGCAATACTTTGATGCAATGGCTTTTCTCTCCTTCTTGTCATCTCATCGGCTTTCGTGCGCACAAGGGCAAATTTCTTTTTCAAGGCAAGAATCTTTTCAATTACCTTCTTTTCAGGATCTCCTATGGTTGCGGGATAAAATATAAGGAAAAAGTCGTGGATCTCTGCCTTCATTTTCTCTAGGTATTTATCTGACATCTCGAAGTCAGGTGTTCCAACGCCAGGTAGATCAGCGAATTCCAGGTTTCTGTTTTGAGGATGGCTGTATACTGTCCGCTTCGTGGTTGTGTCCCCATCACCAACTTCTGCGGCGCCTTCATCACCCTCATTTAAACCAAGCATGTTGTTTATGAAATACGATTTTCCTACGCCGGATTGTCCAATTACAGCAATCAAGACTTTCGTGGACATCATAGCTGTCATGGTTTCTTCTAATTTGTTGTACTTATTTTCTTCAAGGTTCTTTTTCATCTCTTCAATTATCTCTTCTCTTGTCAACTCTCTTTCCGTTGAAGATGCATTCCTAGTATTAAAAGTTATTCGGTAAAAATACGTAAAATTGCAATTGCATCTTACAAAAGATTATTAATATGAAAATTAAACAAGTACATAAATACAATTTTCACATCCTTCGGTAGACATGATAACAGTTAGGCCCACATAGCTCATCCTTGTGACATTCTGGATAACGATATAATGCCTAGACTATCAACATCGCCCTACAAGTCATCTTTACCTAATATAAAAATTTCAGTTTGTTATATTCTTGAAAATCACCGAATTTTACAAAATGGAGCTGTTGCGGCGGGCGTTGGATGCAAATAGGAGAAACTAACTCACCCTGGTCTACTGCTTATTCGGGGTTTGCGAAATTCTTATGATTTGCTTTACCTTCTTTAATGTTTATTCTTCCCAAAGGTCTTGAAGAACGCACAACTGTTGTGTAAAATAACCTCCCCCTGTAATAGACAACATGAAACAGGGGCCCAAGAAACACACAAATGGATACAAAAATAGAAGGCATCCTAGCTCATGTATGTGAACTTCCGAGGAGTTCGACTGAGATTCAGAGAGGAAAAATGGTCGGGACCCTGTCTTCTCTACAGAGTTTGGACAGGACCAGTCATTCAGAGTGCAATAATTAAGAATGCGCTGGTACAAGGCTGTACAATGGTCCAGTACCAAGCCAAGTGTCCGTCTGGTGACAGAAGGATCATATTTAATGTATGAAAGGCGTTTGATGATTCTTACAAAATCTCGATGGTGATTATGTCTATCTTTGATCCTTCTTAGTTTGTTAATCATGTCACCATTAAATGCAGGTTGTGAAATAACCAAAGTAATATACTATGTTGCTTGTATGGATCCGAATTTCAAAAGAAGTTCACAATAATATTTGTAAAATTTCCAGAAAGTCTTTACTAGTTTGTGAAAGCAGAAAACCCTGACCTAAAACTTTCTTGCTAATTTGTAAATTTCTTCTATGAAAATCCAAAACATTAGTACATGCTCTAGCATACCAGATGAGCTGCGAAATGTAGACACTTGATGACGGTAATGTACAGGAACGTCACCGTCAAGCCAGGGAAAATTTACTATGTTGAATCCAAAATCACCTCTTTTGTCATTCTCGCTTGTATGAATCTCTCCATTAACGAATTTGATATTTAAGTCCAAAAATTGTGTTTCTGTGTTTGTAACGTTTTCCTTGTTTAGAGTCAATTCTTGTGGATAAATAACATTTTTATACTTTTCAAAAACAGGATTGTCGATAGTAAGAATATCATCCAATTACCTAGAAGTGCCAATGAAACATATCACATCATCATGTTTTCTTCGCTTTTGAAAATTTTGGATAAATTCTTTTTCATACGTGTACAAAAATAAATCTGCATAAAAGGCATACAATAAATACCAATTGAAATTCCTACAATATGGATAATGACCATATCCACATACACAGCACAAAATCGAAAATTCAGAAAATCAGAGACCGAAGGCATACAAAATCAGGATTAAACAGGAACCAAAGCAAACAAACAAAAACCTCCACCATATGAAAAGAAGCGAACTCCCTAAATGGGAGTTAGACCAGGTGCCCAGGAAGAGTAAGCATCTCCTGCATGCATGCAACACCCGTCGCTTCAATTCGGTAAAATTATGTTGTCTCGTCCGCTTACTTCCATTTTTGACGATTAATGTATAATCGTTGGTTGGAAGGTACAAATTGTCTATGAATATCATCCACCATTCTAGAGAGTGGGACATCATAGTGTATGACGAGATCCCCATATCGACCGTAAAGCTTCCTCAGTGACGAAGTTAGTCGGTCACAAACGTATACCTGACTTAGAAGCTTATCTGAAGGACTCCTAGCTCTCATAGTAAAATCAGTATATTTGGTACTTGCTCTGACACAGCTTATCAACTGAGATATGAATACGCCATAAGCAGGCGATGAAGGGACGTTGCTAATTAGAAAAGGAAAGTTTGTAATGCTGAAATTGAAGTCGTCACGTTTGTCATAGAGTGACTTGCTCATGTGACCGTCAGTGTCGTAGGACAACATTATGTCCAAATATGATGCTGAATTATTTGTCTCTTTAGTTTCTTTGATTTCAAGCTCCAATGGACAGATTCTGCTTAATTAATCCGCAAATTAAATCTTACATAAACGTTGTCGAAGTGGAAGGACAAGGCAAGGACAAGGCAGGTCACTACATGTCCATGATTTGTATGATTTGTTTTCTGTAGCTGAAAAGAAACCCTTTTATTCAGATGTACAAATAGAAGGTTTTCCTTTCTCGATTAAAGCACCGTTTGATGAGATTGGATAATGATTTTTAATTTTGTCGTGAAGCGTGTTGTACATACAAATGTATATTTAAAGTCATGATAAAACCAGAACTAAGGCAAAGGAACCGAATTAAAAGAAATACCATATGAAGAGAAGTGAACTCCCTGCGAATGAGTGAGATCAGGTTCCAAGAAACAGTGAACATCTCCTGATTGCATGCAACACCCGCCATTTCGATCGTTAGAAAGGTCACAACTTCCACAAAAGAAGACATACGTATAAACTGGTATGTCATTGCACAAAAGGTCTACGTCAGAATATCATTTATGACTCTGGATAAGGGTACGTCATAGTGTGCAACCATTTCCCCATATCAAGCATAGAACTTCCTCAGTGACGATGTTAGTCGATCACAAATGTTTCCTTGACCGAGAAGCTTAACTATTATGTGATAATATCTATACAGTGTTTGCGCAAAATTCGAACCGTTCACTGGAAAACAACTTCTTTCCACGAACAGCCATGAAATTTGCACTTGATCTTGAATATTCTTCGTGTATGTCGTTTTTGTTTCCAGGGGGCATGTTCCAAATATGAAGCTTCATCGTTAGAGACAGAAGGCTTGCAAGTAAGCTACATGTTCAGGGTTATATTGCACAACGACTGAATTCATATTTCATCATCGATCGCTACGGGGATATAATAAAAGCATATCAGATCCCTCTTTCCAGAATGATCAGTGACATTCTGGATTGTGATTGAATGCTCTCATCATCACCAAACCAAAAATACCTGATGTGCACATCAATATGTACATCGAGACAAGTTTCCATGGAGCTGTTGCGTGTGGAGCTCGTAAAAAAGTTCCCCGCGAGGGGTTTGACAGTAAGTGTTTTGAATTTATTTCCCTGACATTGTCGCCATTGCAATTTCTATATAGACATACCGTCAGACAGTGCATGAATTTTATATATTGTTTTCATTTTCGTGCTTAAACATCGACGGCGGGTGCGGCTAAACAACAGGGGATGCTTACTCCTCCCGGGCACCTGGTCCCAACTCTAGCTTACTAGGGGTCCGTCGATGCTTAATTTTGTGCTCTATTGTGAGTGCTGTTGAGATTATCGTCAGGATCTTCTTTAACTCTTGCATGTAATCAGGAGATGCTGACTCACCCCGGGCACCTGGTCTCACGTCGAAATGTTATTCATTCCGAGCTTCGTAACCCTCCCTATGGAAATTCTAATGATTTCGCCTTGCCTTCTCGACTTTGTGACTGAATAACTGATATTTACTTCTTTAATGTTTATATCATACTAATGAAAACAACATCCAGAGTCCAGTGCAATACGAAACATATTAATGTATGAGTCATTTCATAAACATACACTCATTAATCATATTTTTGTCGACGACTTATGTATAGTATCATTATTGTTCGACAGTATATTCTCGCAGTGGTATCAACCAGCTGTGGATTTTAAAGAATTCGAAGAAACTTTAGATCATCTGAAATCCACTCATTTTAGTAGAGTCCATTCGATCAAAGCCTTTCATTTTTCGACACTATACACTGCAATCCCACATTGTAAATTGAAAGACCTACTCGCAAAAAATATAATTAATGCGTTTACAAATAAGAACGGCAATCGCAAAAACAAATTTATTGTTGTTAACTTTGACAAAACCTACTTTGTAAAAGAAAAATCCGATTCTGAAAACAAGTACACTGAAAGAGATATTATTCAGATGATAAACTTTCTGATCGACAACATTTTTGTGGTGTTTGGAAGAGAGGTCTTTCAGCAAATTGTCGGAATTCCAATGGGAACCAATTGTGCCCCACTCCTTGCCGGCATTTTCCTGTACTCGTGCGAAGCTGAATTCATTCAATCTTTGGTTTCTGAAGGGAAAAGATACTTAGCTTCTGACTTTAACTTTACTTGCAGGGTTTCTTACTTGATCTTTGTCAAGTTTATTAATTACTTCTTTCCAGCTCTGTCACCTGAAAGCTGCTGAATCGACCCTGTGGGGGATTTGGGGCCGCGCGCTCTCTGTGATGTGGGTGTGGTGGTCTGACTTCAAAAAATTAGAGAGGGCGCTGCTGGGGTTGTTTTTGGTGGGACTGCTTGGGGCATCAGTGGTGGGAATTTAATATTCGAAACACGTGTCTGGTGCATGTGAATTGATTTGGAATTTTCTTCGGCATTATTGAAGGGTTCCTTTTCCGCCACAGATTTTAAATCATACAAGATATGGACATGTGGTGACCTGTGTATTGCCTTGTGCTTCCTTTTGGACATTATTTATGTAAGATTTGGTGAGAAACTCTACAAGCACGTTGAAGGGTTTCCTATGGGTACTAATTGTGTGCTTCTTGTTGCAGATTTATTATTATACACGTATAAAAAGGAATTTATCCAAAATCTTCAAAAGCAAGGAAAAAAAAAAATGATGATGTGAAATGTTTCATTGATAGTTCTAGGTACCTGGATGATATTCTTACTATCTACAATCCTGTTTTTGAAAAGTATAAAAATGTTATTTATCCACAAGAATTGATTCTAAACAAGGCAAACGTTTCAAAAACAGAAACACCATTTTTGGACCTAAATATCAAAATTGTTAATAGAGAGTTCCATACAAGTGTGTATGACAAAAGAGATAATTTTGGATTTAACATAGTAAATTTCCCTTGGCTTGACGGTGATGTTCCTACATTACCGTCCTCTGGTATCTATATTTCACAGCTCATCCGGTATGCTAGAGCAAGTACTGAGGTTTTTGACGACGGACTTTCACAGTAGAAATTTACAAATTACCAAGAAACATTTGGGACGAGGTTTTCGCTTTCACAAACTAGTAAATACTTTCTGGAAATTTTACAAAAAATATTGTCAACTTCTTTTGAAATTCGGACCAATACAGGCAACAGAGTATATTACTTTGGATTTTTCACAACCAATCGAAATGGTGACATTATTAACAAGATAAGAAGGATCAAAGATAAACAGCATCACTATCGAAAATGCGTCAGAATCATCAAACGTCTTTTATACCGTGGATATGATCCTAATGTCACCAGACGGACACTAGGCTTGGAACTTGACCAATCTACAGTCTTGCTAGGGGTCCGTCGATGCTCAGTTTGGAACTCTATTGTGATCGTCTTTAACTCATTTGTACAAGCTCATTCGTAAAACTTGCACTGTGACTGACTGTGACGACGGGACTCCATGACGGGCCCTGTCCAAACCTATTTAGAGAAGACAGGGCCCTGACCACCTGTCCTCTCTAAATGTCAGTCGGACTCCTCGGGTGATAATATACATGAGCTCGCTACAGCCGGCAGAGCACGGACTGTATTACGTACGCCCTCTTTTGATATACATTTACATATTCAGCTGTGTTGCTTGGGCCCCTGCGTTTTGCGATCTTGAATGTGTGTGGTCATCTGACAGTGAGGAGGTTGCTTTACACCACAATTGTACGTTCTTCGAGACCTCTTAGTAATTGGAAAAGTTGGAGGGTTGAGCGCACGTAATCCAGAATAACCACACCTTCTGCTATTTCCGTGGCAGATGGCCGTCGTAAGTCGGTATCGGTTGCCCATTGGTCTCGTTGATTTATATGTAGTCATTTGTGTATGATGTTTTTGTGTTGTGCGTCGACGTTCCTTTCTTTCTGTGCTTGTCTGCTGTGCTTTTGCATTGGGTGTTTTGGGGTTTTGCTATGGATGCTGTAATCTGGTGTTGTTGGAGTTCCCCTCCATTGTTGCAGATACATAGACGATGTGTTCTCCATGAGTTATCCAAAATTCGCGGATTATCTCAGCAGTATCATTCCTCCGGAGCTTGAATTCAAAGAAACTACAGAGACAAATAATTCAGCTTCATATTTGGACAAAATGGTGTCCTACGACACTGATGGCCACATGAACACCACACTCTATGAAAAACGTGACGACTTCAATTTCAGCATTACAAACTTTCCTTTTCTGAGTAGCAACATCCCTTCATCGCCAGCTGATGGCGTGTTCATATCTCAGTCGATACGCTATGCCAGAGCAAGTACCAAATATATGGATTTGTTCTGAGAGCTAGGCGTCTTTCAGATAAGCTGCTCAGTCAGAGATACGTTTGTGACCGACTAATATCGTCACTGAGGAAGTTCTACAGTCGATATTGGGTTCTCGCCATACAATATGATGTCCCACTCTCCAGAATGGTGGATGATATTCTGTCATAGACCATTTGAGCCACCCAACCAAAATTTGTACTCTATATCTTCCGAAATGGGATGTAACAGTTCCATCAAATTGAAGCGGCGGGTGTTGCATGCAAGCAGGAGATGCTTACTCTTCCTGGGCACCTGATCTCACTCCCATATCGAAAGTTCGCTTCTTTTCATATGGTAGAGGTTTTTGTTTGTTTGCTTTGGTTCCTGTTTTATCCTGATTTTGTATGCCTTCTGTTTCTGATTTTCTGAATTATGGATATTGTACTGTAGACAGGGATATGGTCATTATCCATATTTGTCATTGAGTAAGATTTGATCACATGACCGTTCTATCTCCATTTCTACAAAGTGTTCTATTTCAATATTTAATTTGTTGATATTTTTCATTTTTTTTTCTGAACAATAAAGCATTCACCCTGCATGCTTTCACAGTTTTTTGATTAATTATCATTGTGTTGACCATCAGATATTTTGTAAGTCGTTAAAAGTTATCAGATTTTCTTTATTTCAGTGGATTTCCTTTGAGGTTAGAAGGAGGGAGGGTATTCATAAAAGATAGCCACAAGAAATATATGGGCTCTATCGTCAGGATTTAACGTCGGAAAAGGAAGAGAATAAAAAGGAGAATTTCATTATTGGTTAAACAGACGGGGAAATTTAAAGAGAAAATATACAGATTGGGTGAAAGCAAAGGCTATATTGTCAATAGAACATTCCAATTAAAGAAGAGAAATTTGCGATTTATACATATAGATTTGACGACTAGGGTTCCAGTTGCATTGATTTTTAAAATGTCAAATTTTGTCAAAATATTGTACAAATGCGAATAATTATTTAGAGATCTCACTAAAACAAAATCTTTGATATAAATATAAAAAACTAGTCTGACAATTCAATTGACGCCTTCGGAACAGTTTTTAAGTGTTATAAATACTGAATGAATAATCGCATGTACGATTTGTACACCTTCCCCCCTTTTATCTCTGTCAATGAACATATATTTCGGCGTATTAAGAAGATTATGAAACCATCATTTTTCTGTACACGAGAAAGCGATATTAAGCTTTTTTTTATCTATGTCCATTTTGCGAATGGTTCTAAATCGGGGATGCTGGGTTGTTCGCAATGAGTACATGTACATATTTTACGATAAAAATTATAAAGATCAATTATATATATATATATTTTAAAAAGTGCCATTCAAAAATCTTTGTTAATAAAATAGTTTATAGATGCATTAATGAATATCATATTCGATCAACATTCAGCAGTTATAGATTCACATTTCGCCGAACCGAAGAAAAAAAACCAACGTGCAAACGGTATGTGCGAGGGAATTAATCCATAGATTAAACTTTTTTTTTTTTCGTGTACGTTTTCAATTACAGTTAGATTGAAATGAAACTGAACATTTTGTTATACATTTTAGTGAACCAGAATGCTTTATAATCACTTAAGTTACATGTCAGTATATATATACAATAGCTATAAAACGTAGTCATCCACCACACCAAGTATTAGTTATCGATTTTAATAATTCAAAATCAAAATTGAGAGATTGTGTGTGTTTCTATTAATAAACATATTATGATAAAGATTCCAGTTGCCAAGTCAATTTTTTCAAGTTTAACTGGTCAATTAAAGTCAAAATATCGAATTTCAAAACATATATGTACGTAACCTCCGTAGCGCGGGAAATGGCGCGAGCGCGTTACTCGGACTTTTACCATCAAGCAGAAGCGGTTCTCTAAGCAGATTAAAACAAAACTTGTTGGAGATCTCCACCCTTCTTTTAATCGTCAAATAAACAACTTTTCCCTTTATAATTTTTCTCAACTTTTTGGGGGATGCTTTATTTACTTTAATAAAGCCCCGGTCACACTGCACTCCACATCCAATTCAAAAATCTGCTGGACGTGGTCATACGTGGTTACTTTTGCCACGACTGTGCTTTGTACGGGTTATGACCGCCTCCGGTTATTTCACTGCAGAAACACTGCTTAAGCTCGGCTTACATGTACCACGTCCAATCACGTCTAAGGCTAAAAACGTCCGTGACAAGACGTTATACACACGCTTTTACCCGTGATACCAACGCGGAACACCTATCGAATGACCGTGCTTTGTCCGTGACAGACCGCTTCAGGTTTCGCGTGTGTCGCACGTATTTACCACGCACACCGTCCGTGGTTGTCCGCGGAATACACTTTTGAGCAGTTCAAAACTTCTTTTCGCGTCCAACGCCGTTCAGATTTTTTTACCGCGTCCTACCACGTCTACAAATCGTCTGTAGCGTGTTTTAAATGCGAACCTTTTTTTCGGACGTGATATGGCAGTGATCAATTCGTAAAGCGCAGTGTGACCGGGCCTTAAACTAATAACAGTTGAATTTTTAACTGTTGCAATTAGTTGCCAAATTGACCGTTTTATCGGTAGATTGACTGGACTACCTCTTCAGTGATCCTCAGTCCAAACTATGGAATAGGGCCAAAGACTGTTAAAGTTATGGTATGTGTTTAAAAAATACCGAAAGACTTAGAATAGTAGGTTAAATACAGGACCCACCTTTCAGAAATTTCAAGGAAATTTTGTTAGATATTTTCAAATGCGTTTGAAGTAACGATCAACCGAAGTTGATCAGACCTGGATACATGTGCCATCGTGGACTCCTGGTCCACCGGCAGCAACACTAACCAAGTAGTTCAAATGTTAAGCGCAATCAAAATCATTAGCTTAATTTGAAAGCAGCATGGACAAGGCATGCACGTTTCGGGTACTTAACCCTCTTCAGTGTTCCTCAATCCAGACAATGAAATGTGGCCAAAGACTGTGAAAGTTATGTAATGAAAAATACCGAAAAACGTAGCAGGATGGGTAGGATATGATGCTACATGATCCACCTTTCATAATTTCTTTTCAGAATCAAAAAAATACTTTTTAAGAAAACCATCATGATCAATGTATACCTCTCCGTCATCTCAGAAGGTTCATCGGCGTATCTATCAGCATCATCCGATCCAAACTCAAAATCTTCAACATATCTGGTCGCCATCTTTGATGTCCTGGAATAAGAATAATCCCGAGTATTGAAAATTAATGAATAAAAAAAATATACCTAATGCTTGTCATGTTTATAGGTCTCGAACTTATTGCAATGAGTGCATGGTGTTTCAAGAACATGATACCAAACCCATTTATCTCTTGCATATTTAGATCTGTCCCTTTTAATCTTTCCAGAAATCTTTTTATGGCCTCTGAAAGAACAAATGTCAAATATGGATATTGACCATATCCCCATATACAGCATAAAATCGATAATTCAGAAAACCACAAACCGAAAGCATACAAAATCAGGATAAACCAGGAACCAAAGCTAACAAACAAAAACCTCGACCACATGAAAAGAATCGAACTCCCGAAATGGGAGTAAGACTTGGTGCCAGAAGTTCGTCACCTTCAAAAATGTCTATTATTTTGGTGTGTATCTTTTGAGTTCATGTACATGTCGTTTCTAATTAGTCATAAATAAGAACTCCTCAGGGTTCTCTAGCAGGACACTGTTCAATGTAATTTGACAGAAAAGTCCAACAATAAGAATATGAAAATAAATATAGGATCACTGACGAAGGTTTAGTATCCGAAACATGCATGTCTGGTCCATGCTGTAAATTTATCAGGTCTTAAATGATGCTATTGAATTTGAAGACGTTTAATATTTGAACTACTTGGTGAGTGTCACTGCTGGTGGACCAAGAGTCCCCGAGGGCACATGTAGCCAAGTTCGATCAACTTCGGTTGATCGTCTGTCTCTTTAACGCATTTGAAATTTTCTATTACAAAATGTCTTGAAATTTCTAAAACGTGGGTCCTGTAGCATCATATCCCACTCATTCTGCTACGTATTTTGGTACATTTTTGGACATAATAATTTTCATACTTTTTAGCCATATTACATTGTTTAGACTGAGGATCACTGACGAGGGTTTAGTACCCGAAACGTGCATGCCTGGTCCATGCTGTAAATCTATCAGGTCTTAAATGATGCTATTGAATTTGAAGATGTTTAACATGATATGCGAACACACCAGGCATTGATAATGATGAGATCACATCATTGATACTTTTTAAGAAGGACACAGACGAAATGCTGTACAACAACTATTCAACCCTTTTGATATTTGTGATTGAATTAGAGTCTAATTGTAAACGTCTTCAAATTGAATAGCATCATTTAAGAACAGATAAATTGACAACATGGACCAGACATGCACGTTTCGGGTACTTAACCCTCGTCAGTGATCCTCAAATCTAAACAATGTAATATGCCAAAAAAGTATGAAAGTTACTATGTCGAAAAAGCGTACCGAAAGACGTAGCAGGATGGGTGGGATATGATGCTACAGGACCCACGTTTTAGAAATTTCAAGAAAATTTGATGACATAATTTTTAGAATGCGTTGAAGAAACGATCAACAAAAATTGATCGAACTTGGCTACATGTGCCCCCGGGGACTCCTGGTCCACCAGCAGTGACACTCACCAAGTGGTATAAATGTAAACGTCTTCAAATTGAATAGCATCATTTAAGAACAGATAAATTGGCAACATGGACCAGACATGCACGTTTCGGGTACTTAACCCGTCAGTGATCCTCAAATCTAAACAATGTAATATGCCAAAAAAGTATGAAAGTTACTATGTCGAAAAAGCGTACCGAAAGACGTAGCAGGATGGGTGGGATATGATGCTACAGGACCCACGTTTTAAAAAATTTCAAGAAAATTTGATGACATAATTTTTAGAATGCGTTGAAGAAACGATCAACAAAAATTGATCGAACTTGGCTACATGTGCCCCCGGGGACTCCTGGTCCACCAGCAGTGACACTCACCAAGTGGTATAAATGTAAACGTCTTCAAATTGAATAGCATCATTTAAGAACAGATAAATTGGCAACATGGACCAGACATGCACGTTTCGGGTACTTAACCCGTCAGTGATCCTCAAATCTAAACAATGTAATATGCCAAAAAAGTATGAAAGTACCATGTCGAAAAAGCGTACCGAAAGACGTAGCAGGATGGGTGGGATATGATGCTACAGGACCCACGTTTTAGAAATTTCAAGAAAATTTGATGACAGAATTTTTAGAATGCGTTGAAGAAACGATCAACCAAAATTGATCGAACTTGGCTACATGTGCCCCCGGGGACTCCTGGTCCACCAGCAGTGACACTCACCAAGTGGTATAAATGTAAACGTCTTCAAATTGAATAGCATCATTTAAGAACAGATAAATTGGCAACATGGACCAGACATGCACGTTTCGGGTACTTAACCCGTCAGTGATCCTCAAATCTAAACAATGTAATATGCCAAAAAAGTATGAAAGTTACTATGTCGAAAAAGCGTACCGAAAGACGTAGCAGGATGGGTGGCATATGATGCTACAGGACCCACGTTTTAGAAATTTCAACAAATATTGATGACAGAAAATCAGAAATAAAAAATCATAATAAGGTGGATATGTGTTCAAAAGTGGGAACATGCGAAACCAAATAAAACAAACAAAGCATCCCCAAGAATCAACATTAGTTGTACCCGAAACATGCATGTCTGGTCCATCCTGCAAATTTATCCGTTTTTAAATGATGCTGTTGAATTTGAAGACGTTTAACATTAGATTCTAAATACAGATGTACCGTATATAGCACAGCCGAAGCATACAAAATTCTAACATCGTCACTGAGAAATTCTTACGGTCGATACGGTGAATTCGTCATACACTATGATGTCCTATTATACAGAATGGTGGATTATACTCTGTCTTTGACCATTTGAACCATTCAAGTTTCAACCACAGAATATTCTTGTATTTTCTGAAATTGAAGTAACAGGATTGAGGTGTTACTTCTGCCGAATTGAAGCGACGAGTGTTGCATGCAAACAGGAGATGCTGACTCTTCCTGGACATCTGGCCTCAGTCCCGCATATGCCATTAGCTTCTTTTCATGAAGTGGAGGGATTTTGTATGTTCCTGTTTTATTTTGATATTGGCTGCCCTCACTTCTAAATTGCATGCATCGATTTTGTACCGTGTTTTCAGACAGTGCATGAATTATATATGTTCTTTTCATTTTCGTGCTTAAACATCGACGGCAGGTGCGGCTAGTCAGCAGGGGATGCTTACTCTTTCCGGGCACGTTGTCTCACCTCTAGCTTGCTAGGGGTCCGTCGATGTTTAAGTTTTTGTTCTATTGTGAGTGCTGTTAAGATTATCGTCAGAATATTTTTTAATTCATTTGTGTCACTCCTATGCCCTTTGTCGTATGCAGCGCTTGAAAAAGTTCCCCGCGAGAGGTTTGACAGTAAGTACTAGTGTTTTGAATGTATTTCCCTGACATTGTCGCCATATCACTTCTATATAGTTGTTAAACGTCTTTAAATTCAATAGCATCATTTAAAACCTGATAAATTTACAGCATGGACCAGACATGCACGTTTCGGGTACTAAACCCTCGTCAGTGATCCTCAGTCTAAACAATGTAATATGGCCAAAATTATAGACTTAACGTCAGACAGTGCATGAATTTTATATATTGTTTTCATTTTCGTGCTTAAACATCGACGGCGGATGCGGCTAGTCAGCAGGGGATGGTTACTCCTTCCGGGCACCTTGTCCCACCTCTAGCTTGCTAGGGGTCTTTTTATTTCATTTGTGATATGGTCACTCTCCACATTTGTCACAATATCATCGAAGAAGCAAAATAAAGCAATCTCAAAGATAACCCTGTGGTGGTGACATCTGAGGAACACACAAGCACAATCCTAATAGCAACAATGAAAATAAAACAAACCAAAAGAAACAAAACAAAAAATAATAATAACTAAAAATGAAAAAGAGAAATTTAATGTTTTTATTAACATTTATGATACCTGTTCTTATCCTTGTTCCTTTTGATAAGGACTGGAGCCTGTGCTTGTGTCATTGATTGGACTTCACTTTGCGCTTGCGTCCTGACTATCGTTGGAACTTTTGCGATGGTATAAATCTGTCCCAGGTGTACCTGCAGGATCGATAAAGATATATATGCAATCAATTTTCTAATTTGATAATTCAATATCTGTTAATTCGTCGTTCAAGAGTGTGTCAATAACGGCGAATCTTATAAAGTTTCTTCGGATATTGGCCTCGTTGGTTTATGTGTAGTCCTTTGTGTTTGATGTTTCTGTGTTGTGCGTTGACGTTTCTTGTCCCTTATACGTCTCTTTCTGTGCTTGTCTGCTTTGTGTTTTTGCATTGGGTGTTTTGGGGTTTTGCTGTGGGTGCTACAACCTGGTGTTGTTGGGGATCCCCTCCTTTGTTTCGGATGTTAATGGTCATATTTGTATTTCAACCAATAATTTGCAGGTAATCTGTTATAACATTAAGAGCATTGAAACAAAGGAGGGGATCTCCAACAACATCAGGTTGCAGCATCCACAGCAAAACACCCAATGGAAAAACACAGTGCACAGACAAGCACAGAAAGAGACGGAAAAGGAACACCAACACACAACACAGAAACATCAAATACAAATGACTAAACATAAACCAAGGGGACATATGGGCAACCGTTGCCGACTTATGACGGTCATCTGCCACGAAAATAGCAGAAGGTTTGGTTATCCTGGATTACGTGCGCACAACCCTACCACTTTTCATATTTCCCAGAGGTCTCGAAGAACGTACAATTGTGGTATAAACCCACCTCCTCACCGTCAGATGACCTTATACAAACAAGACCGCAAAACGCAGGGGCCCAAGCAACACAGATGAATGTGTAAATAGATATAAAAAGAGGGTGTACGTTAAGTCTCGCATAATCATTACTCTGCATTGAAGTCTCGCATAATCATTACTCTGCATTGCAGTCTCGCATAATCATTACTCTGCATTAAAGTCTCGCATGCCTTGTCTTAAAAAGACCAGAGAGGAATCAAACTTTAACTTCAGTCGAAAATGCACATCCCGTATCTTACATAAAGACCTTCTCAAACATGGATATATTCCTGTTATATAATCTAAGGTATTGCTAAACCAAAATAAATATCACAGTTTAAAATCCCTTTACAATTGAAGCTACTTACCATGTTGTTTATCAAATTGTGAGTCACAATTTGAAGAACATTCTTGAATGGCATAAAGACTTGAACTTATTCTTTGAACATTTTGATATACAACATGTTACATATCTTCAGAGAGTAAATTCGAGTCTATATGCATTTGAAAATCGGAGAAATGTCATGACATTCGCCTAGAAATCCAGAGAATAAAACAACTTTAGATTTATATATAAGCAGATAGGCATGAATTATTATTCGTACAATTTTAATGTAAGAACGCCATGCAGTATCCTTGAGAAAATGTGTTCAAAATCAAAGATTTGATCCATTTCAGAGTAGCAACCTTTCCCGATGGCACGAACGAACGTCTAACGGATGAACAAAATGCCAAAATCCGGAGAAAACGGGTACCAACAGACACAAATCAAGCCCCCGATGGTATAACTGTGTTTCCAACAGTATATCCAACTTATATCTGTTGGAATTACAAAACACAGTGCATGTATCCCTATTCTAATCTATGTGACATATTTTAACTCTGTATACCCCTCAGAGGGTCTCACATATCGCTTTAGAGGTGACGTTGCTACGGAGGACTAACAACGACAAACATAATTATTGCGCTGCAAAATATGAAATACAACTGGTTCGTATTTATTACAATCGGGAAAAACCAATTGATGAAAGTGTTCAAGATAAAAAAAAACTTTCTTGCTTTGTTGTTTGTAAGTGGAGAATACGCCGTTTACAAGCTCATGACTATTAGCTTGACGTCACATTATGACGTCATTGGAGCAAAAAGCACACAGAATCATGTCGTCATTCGTAGATGTTTGTTAAAGCTTGTAAGGTGCAAATCATCGTAGGAATACATTTTAAAGTATGTCAAGTGAGTCGGTTTGCGGCATGTATACACTTTGTCAATATACCATTCGGATCCTCTCGCCCTTTTTTGTAACGGCATAAAAGACTCGGACACCAATGATGGAAGGTTTTACATCAATTCATCGATATAAAAGTAAAAAGGCACTTTTTCAACATTCACAATTCTCAGACTTGAGTGAGTAATGCTGTGGTCTCAATATACCAACAAATGGATGAAAACTCATCCGTGAGAGATAGATTTTGAGTTTTTAAATTCTGTTGCCGTTGCAACCAATTGTCACAAATAATCACCAAAAATGATGAAAACCTACCCATTTTCAGGTACATCAGATTTCGTTATATGAATTCTTACACCAGAGAGACAAGTTTCATCTTTTGGACAAAATCTTGCAGTTTTCAAAAAGGTCTCATTTGCAATAGGTCCCTAGATTCATTTTCTAGAAAAATCACCACACATGGACAGCATGCTACTTTCAACTCATCATTACAGGCTTATAAGGGGATTCCCCATTTGATACAGAGCTAACCCTGACTTCATAGCGTACAGTCTCGAATCCAACTAACTGTACTTTTTCACTGCAGAATGGCCTCCTCTATACATTGAAATAGAAATAAACAACATTAACACTATTCAAATTCAGAAATGCACAATTTAATGTAACCCCTATGACAAATATGGATAATGACCATATCCCTGTATACAGCACAAAATCGATAATTCAAAAATCAGAAACCGAAGGCATACAAAATCAGGACAAAACAGGAACCAAAGCAAACAAACAAAAATCTCCACCATCTGAAAAGAAGCGAACTCCCGATATGGGAGTTAGACCAGGTGCCCAGGAACCCTGGTAACATTAGTGACGTATTTTCAAAGCGTACGGTATATTGAGACTTTAAGGACTTGGGTTGTTTTTGTCGAATATACTTTTTTCAATTTTACGCAAGTTTAAGACTTTTCGCACTTTACGGTACCAAGATTTGTGCGTTACGCATTATACTTATGTCGCAACACATTGTCAAAAGACCCATGACCCCCCATCCCAATACCCCCTATGTGACCTTAACTGCAATACAACACAATAATATAAACATGCTCAGTATAAATAATTCTTTATGCTCATGTTATCATATACTTAGTAAAGAGATAAAGGGGAGTCTAAATGTCATTTATTTAGGGCGGTTGCCATGACAACAACAATACTTTGTGGTATCAGAGACCGATTAACCATTCCGCTATGTACCGACAAATGTCGAAAAGACTTTTCGCATTAAATTTCCAATCATTTCTATATGGTTGCTATGGTAACCATAATTTCTCATATATTCCATCATATACATGCAATGATATTTGCTGAATATTTTGATACCTATCACTATACTGTATACCCTATAGTTCTGTAGCAGTGGTGTTCCAAACATGCCATGATGGCAGAAAATGTACTGTCTTTTCTCAAAAAGTCATTACAATACAGGAGCAGCATCAATTTTCATGACAATCATTTTTTTTTCAATTTTGAGAGAATTTCATAAATATTGGTATATAAAGATACAGCAGGGTCATGACCTTTATAATACATATAATGTTACCATGGTAACCATTCATGAAATTTGAGACTGTAGTAGCAATGTATGCTTAAGGTCTCAATATACCAACAAATGGATGAAAACTCATCTGTGAGAGGCAGATTTTGAATTTTTAAATTCTGTTGCCGTGGCAACCAATTGTCACAAATAATTTTTGATTGAATTGAAAGTTAGTATGTAGCAGAATTTTAATATACATTAACATATCAGCTATATGCTTCCTGTAGTGTTGGGATTGTATATAATGAGTGTCATTCTAACCATGAAAAATCACCAAAAATGATGAAAACCTACCCATTTTCAGCTACATCAGATGTCGTTATATGAATTCTTACACCAGAAAGACAAGTTTCATCTTTTAGACAAAATCTTGCAGTTTTCAAAAAGGTCTCATTTGCAATAGGTCCCTAGATTAATTTTCTAGAAAAATCACCACACATGGACAGCATGCTACTTTCAACACATCATTACAGGCTTATAAGGGGATTCCCCATTTGACAGAGAGCTAACCCTGATTTCATAGCGTACAGTCTCGAATCCAACTAACTGAACTTTTTCACTGCAGAATGGCCTCCTCTATACATTGAAATAGAAATAAACAAAATTAACACTATTCAAATTCAGAAATGCACAATTTAATGTAACCCCTATGTTAACCCTGGTAACATTAGTGACGTATTTTCAAAGCGTACGGTATAAAAGTAAAAAAGTTCCCCGCGAGGGGTTTGACAGTAAGTGTTTTGAATATATTTCCCTGACATTGTCGCCATAGCACTTTCTATATAGACACGACGTAAGACAGTGCATGAATTTTATATATTGTTTTTAGTTCCATGCTTAAACATCGACGGCGGGTGCGGCTAGCCAACAGGGGATGCTTACTCCTCCCGGGCACCTGGTCCCACCTCTAGCTTGCTAGGGGTCCGTCGATGCTTAATTTTGTGCTCTATTGTGAGTGTTGTTGAGATTATCGTCAGGATCTTCTTTAACTCATTTGTGTCACACTTATGCCCTTTGCCGTGTGGAGCTCGTAAAAAAGTTCCCCGCGATGGGTTTGACAGTAAGTGTTTTAAATATATTTCCCTGACATTGTCGCCATAGCACTTTCTATATAGACACGACGTAAGACAGTGCATGAATTTTATATATTGTTTTTAGTTCCATGCTTAAACATCGACGGCGGGTGCGGCTAGCCAACAGGGGATGCTTACTCCTCCCGGGCACCTGGTCCCACCTCTAGCTTGCTAGGGGTCCGTCGATGCTTAATTTTGTGCTCTATTGTCAGTGTTGTTGAGATTATCGTCAGGATCTTCTTTAACTCATTTGAGACTTGTGAGTAACATATGTATCCGTTACTATTTAGTGTTTGAACTTGAACTTTGGCCACATTACATCGTTTAGATAGAGGATCACTGACGACATTCGTAAAAAGTTCGCTAAAGCTTGTAACGTGCAAATCATCGTAGGAATACATTTTAAAGTATGTCAAGTGAGTGGGTTTTCGGCATGTATATCGTCATTATACCATTCGGATCTTCTCGCTCTTTATTTGTAACGGCATAAAAAGACTCGGACGCCAATGGCGGAAGGTTTTGCAACAAATCGATGTAAAGGTAAAAAGTCAATTTTTTAACATTCAAAAGTCTCCAATTTGAGTGCGTAATGCTGTGAGTAACGTATTTGTCCGTTACGATCTAGTGTTTGAACTTGAACTTTGGCCACATCACATCGTTAAGATTGAGGATCACTGACGAGGGTTAAGTACCCGAAACGTGCATGTCTGGCCCATGCTGCAAATTTATCTGTTCTTAAATAATGCAATTGAATTTGAAGACATTTAAGATTTCATACTTCTAGTGAAGCGCAACATAATGAGAAAACCGTTTAAGAGAGGGGGAATGAATATAATTGACCGAGATTCCTTTATATCAGGTACTGCATATTAAGACAATTTATACGATTATTCACTCTCCAAGATCGGCATGGAATGTCCTAGGAAAACATTGGTTAACATGCTTAGATGATAAATTTAAAATAAATTGGTTTCTCTGTAAACTATAATCGACAAAGGGATTGATATATCCAAGAATACCTACGTACTATATGCAATTGCTAGAATGCTGGAATATAACTATAAAATTAAGTGATCTAACGACCAGAACAAATATACTAAAACAGCATTTATTTGGAAATACAAACATATTGTTAAAAAATAGTTCATTATGTTTTCCGTCATTTACAAAAAGTGTTCTTTACTTGATAGAACATATATGGGATACACAAGCAAATAATTTTAAAGTAGACAATATCATATATAGAAAGTTAAAAGATAAAAGAAATTGTATTTCAGAATTACAAAAGGTAAAAAAGGCCATTCAAGAAAAATTGAGAACCTATCTTAAGAGCGGGGATGAAAATACAGGTAAAACGACGAACCTAAGAGTGGATGAAAATCTCTTTTTCAGAAATAAAGAAAATAAAATTCTTATGCCAGGAAAGATAAAGCTTTCTGAAATAATGTCTGAAATCAATGAAATATTAACTGAAAAATCTAAATCACAGATTGCTTGGGAAAGAAAATTAGATCTAGATATTGATTGGAAAATTAATTGGGAAAATAACGAAGAATGTACAGTGTTTTCAATGGAAATGTATTAATAACGCCAATTATCTAGAGGAAACAATAAGAGTTTTTGGTAATTCGATTGGACTTTGTCATTTCTTTAAAAAAACATGCTCACTCTCATATTGGGAGTTCGCTTCTTTTCATATGGTGGAGGTTTTTGTTTTTGTTTGCTTTGGTTCCTGTTTTATCCTGATTTTGCATGCCTCCGGTTTCTGATTTTCTGAATTATCGATTTTGTACTGTAGACAGGGATATGGTCATTATCCATATTTGTCATTGAAACTATTGAACATTTTTTTGATGAATGTGAAATTGTGAAACAGGCGACAAGGGGCTTAGAAAATGAAATTTCTGTTGTACTAGAAAACACTGAGACAAACTCAAATATAACATTTAATAAGATTTGTGTACTATTTGGATACACAAATGAGTTAAAGCCTAAATCGATAAAAATATTTCTTAATTTTTGTTTATTTTCATTGAATTGGATGATATGGATTGAAAGTAATGATATTAAATTCAACAGCAAGCAAATCGATTCTAGTAAAATGATGAATAAAATAATGCATTACATAAAAAATCAAATATTTTCAAACATGCAATCTAAAAATAGTTCGAAAAAGTGTACTTTTTAAAAAGAATCGTACTTGAAGTCGTATAAAACAAATTCCATACTCCTTGCCAAACGATACTAATACTAACATATTAAACATTCTGTGTATATTTACTATACTTAATATACATTGTATCCATTTCAAAAAATTGTAAATGAGATTGATTAAATAAAGTAAAATGATTGAAAAAAAAATGAGAGAGAAAAAAAAAAAACAAAACAAAATAGCTATGATGAAATGGCTCAAAGGAAACTAATACTCTAATATGACTAATTGCACAGAAAGCACAGCACAAGTACTTTAATAAATAGAGCCAAAATACTGAGCACTGAAAAAAAATTCATACTTCTATTCAAAATTTATAGTCAGCAGATAAATTGTGAATAATTTTATTGTTTATGTAACGATAAATCGATGAATATTTTCATACATAGGATGCATAAGCATGTGAAGCTAATAATTTTCGTTTCTACATTGTCTGAGCTCATTGTGCTCTATAAACAGCATAAAATGCTTATATTCACTATAAGTGGTATACTTTAAATTACATTTTATTCTAACGATTTTAACCCGGAGCAGTATTCTTAATTTTAAAACGAACCCATTTGAAAACTAGAAAGACTATGTATGCATGTTTAAAATTACTTACAATCTACAATGTGTATGATAAAAGAGCGGTTACATATAGTTTCAGCGTAACTTTAAAGTAAATCTAAATTCAAAACATTAAAGAGGGCGCTTCTGAAATGAATTTTGGTGGCTCCGCTGGAAGCATCTCTGATGAGAATTTAATATTCGAAACACGTGTCTGCATGGTGCAGGAAAAATTGGTTTTGAATTTTCTTCGAGAAGGTATAGAGTTGGAACACTTCCGTATTATTATTTATGTTTATTATCATTAGTAACCAAAATTCTCATTTTAATCACCAGAATTTCCTATATCTTTCAACAAGATCATTATTCGTTTCTACTTTCGTTTTTCAACGTTTTGCCTTATACTTATACTAGAAAAAAAGCGCTAAATTTATTTAGGTGTATAGATACGTTACAGAATACGTTGCAAAGCGGCAATATCTCAACTGTTACGATAACATTAGGAGACTTCACGAAAGGAAGTATCCTAAAAAGTGTCTGTACCGATGTTGTTGTTTTTTATTTGTCACTCAATAATTCCACAAGAACACCTTGCCTACAACATAATTCGTTCAGCATTTCTTTCACCTCTGATATAACTTAATGCCTCTAAATGCATGGTAAAAACGTCAATACAGTAAGTATATAACGATGATCATTCTGAGAAAGTGGATTTTGTTTGCCATCATTTTATTGACCAACAAGATCTAAGGCGATTTTTCACTATCTAGATTTACAGGCTGTATAGTAACATTTTACAGAGCTTTTATTATATAATATTTATTCATATTAAAACATATTGTTACATAAAAAGCACTCATTTTGATCAATGACATGTTAAATAGAATTTTTAAAAATAGTTTAATTGGTCTGAATCATTTTTTCAATAAGATAAAGAAACGGATCACTTCTATATTATTACTTACAATATACATGTAATTCATCTTAAATTTTGGAAATACTATTTCATCTACATACTGAATATTAGTAGTGTATGTAATGATGCTATTGAATTTGAAGACTTTTGATATTAGAACCTGAAATGAATTTTGGTTAAGTGTCAATATAAACCAAGCATGGAAATTAATGACGTATACAGTAGGCATAATCCTTTCATATTAACAGCATTTATTCTTCACCATACACTCATAGGTGTATCGAGCCTGTAGAGCATTGTCAGATAATCTAAACAACGTGTCTGCAATAGATGATAAATTCCTTCTACTATACTGCTGAAGACCTGGCGGTGGTCCATATACTTCACAACGAAACAAAAATTGTTCCGAAATTGTATATTTTGTACAAAATGTCAAACGCAGAGGTCACATTTCAAAAAATGAAAATGTCGTATATTAGGCAAATCGATCCTAGAGATATCTCTCACATGGGAAAACGCTGTAGTAGAAATCACAGTTCACTAGGCATAAGGAACAAAAACAATATGCACGAAGTTATTATTGTTTATACCTTGCCAGTTCCTTGAACAAAAAACATGAATTCAATAATCTCAATTTCTAAATATTGTCATTCTACAACTGATTATTTTTGTATCCGAATCAATTAAAAACATCTCTTTATTTATAACTATATTTATTCATGATCTTTCTTGCAATGTGCAGTAAATATTCACAATATTATAGAACATATGATTCACGTAATTCACTAAATGCCCTCTTGGTTGGATTTGCCATGCTTAGATACATCGTCTGATTTTTGTATGATAGAGACAATAAGAGAGACAGTGGTGGATCCAGCTTTTGCGTTCATGTGGGGGGGGGGGGGGCGTAAAACTTAGCAACGGGTAATTCACTCGGAAATTCATATATTCAATCCTATTATGATCCATTGTCAAGTCTGTAATTGAAATGGATGTTGGCTTACAGGTAGGTAATATTTATCTATACGCACGCCCCCTACACCCCACCTTAAATCCGCCACTGAGAGAGAGAGAGAGAGAGAGAGAGAGGGAGAGATTTGCTTAGAAAAAGTATGTGACTTACTTTATAATATTATCAATCCGTCGTGCTTGCCGCGAAACTGGAACACTGTGTAAATAGATTACTGACTACTGTGTCTAAACATACTGCACGTCCGTTTTCAGCTTGGGTTTAGGTAACAGATGCGACATTATACAATTAATGACCTTGTGTGAGGTAGATATAGCAGTATAGCAACCCGAAGGATATGTTATTCACCGAGGCCGAAGGCCGAGGTGAATAACATATGCTGAGAGTTGCTATACTGCTATATCTACTGAACGCAAGGTAATTTATTGTTTTATTGTATGATCATGAAATACAACGATCAGCTTGATAGCATCCATTGCTGTAAGTTATGAATAGGTATTCTCTGATGGCGCGAAATATACGCATACGCCGTTACTATTATAACGTCATAACTACAATACTAATTTTAGAAAGATACAGGGGAAAATATGAGACTTATTATAAATTTAGCTCTCTGGAGGTGGTTATAGCGATATATCTAGAAGCTCCAGACATGTTTTCAGCCAATCAGCGATGGACATATTTTCCAGTCATGCAATAATAGATGTTAACGAATAAATAGCGTATTTTCTAGTCATTTTATATGATTATTTTTTGTCCCCCGATTTTACGAAAGCGCGGGGACATGAAAACCGCTTAATATGTCCGTCTGTCGGTCCGTCTGTATTTCAGTCACAAAAACTTTAACCTTGTGCATAACTTTTAACATAATATTAACATTTGACATAAAATTTTTCAAAAATATTGTTCGACAGTATATTCTCGCAGTGGTATCAACCAGATGTGGATTTTAAAGAATTCGAAGGAACTTTTAGAATATCTGAAATCGACTCATTTTAGTAGAGTAAATTTGATCAAAGCCTTCGATTTTTCGACACTTTACATACAATGCCATATTCTAAATTGAAAGAAAGACTCGCAAAAATTATAAGTAAAGCGTTTACAAATAAGAACGGTAATCGCAAATATAAATTCATTGTTGTTAACTATGACAATACCTACTTTGTAAAAGAAAAGTCCGATTCTGAATATAAGTACACTGAAACAGATATTATTCAGATGTTAAACTTTCTGATCGACAACATTTTTGTGGTTTTTGGAGGAAAGGTCTTTCAGCAAATTGTCGGAATTCCAATGGGGACCAATTGTGCCCCACTCCTTGCCGACATTTTCCTTTACTCGTGCGAAGCTGAATTCATTCAATCTTTGGTCTTTAGGAAAAGATACTTAGCTTCTGACTTCAACTTCACTTACAGATACATAGACGACGTGTTGTCCATCAATAATCCAAAATTAGCGGATTACTTGAGCAGCATCTACCCTTCGGAGTTTCGACACTGATGGTCACATGAACACCTCACTCTATGACAAACGTGACGACTTCAATTTCAGCATTGCAAACTTTCCTTTCTGAGTTGCAACATCCCTTCATCGCCTGCTTATGGTATGTTCATATCTCAGTTGATACGCTATGCCAGAGCAAGTACCAAATACACAAATTTTGTTCTGAGAGCTACAGAGGCGTCTTTCAAATAATGTTAAACGTCTTCAAATTCAAAAGCATCATTTAAGAACAGATGAATTTTCAGCATGGACCAGACATGCACGTTCCAGGTACTTAATTCTCGTCAGTGATCCTCAAATTAAACAATGTAATATTGCCAAAGAGTGTGAAAATTATTATGTCCAAACATTTACCGAAAGACGTAGCAGGATGGGTGGGATATGCAGGACCCACTTTTTAGAAATTTGAAGAAATTTTGATAACAGAAATTTTCAAATGCGTTGAAGAGACGATCAACCGAGGTTGATCGAACTTGGCTACATGTGCCCTCGGGGACTCCAGGTCCACAAGCAGTGACACTCAGCAAGTGGTACTAATGTTAAACGTCTTCAAATTCAATAGCATCATTTAAGAACAGATGAATTTTCAGCATGGACCAGACATATACGTTTCGGGTACTTCACCCTCGTCTTCTCTGTCAGGAATATGTTTGTGACCGACTAATATTGTCACTGAGGAAGTTTTACGGTCGATATGGGGAACTCGCCATACACTATGATGTCCCACTCTCCAGAATGGTGGATGATATTCCGTCAAAGACGATTTGAACCATCCAACCAAAGATTTACTCTATGTTTTCCGAACTGAAAGTAACCGGATGTGACAGTTCTACCGAATTGAAGCGGCGGGTGTTGCGTACAGGCGGGGGATGCTTGCTCTTCCTGGGCGTCTGGTCTCGCTCCAATATCGGGAGTTCGCTTCTTTTCATGTGGTGGAGGTTTTTGTTTGTTTGCTTTGGTTCCTTTTTTATCCTGATTTTGTATGCATTCGGTTTCTGATTTTTGAATTATCGATTTTGTGCTATATACACGGATATGGTCATTATCCATATTTGTCACTTTGGCCAAATGACACCGTTTAGATTGAGGATCACTGTCGAGGGTTAAGTACCCGAAACGTGCATGTCTGGCCCATGTTGCATATTTATCTGTTCTTAAATGATGCTATAGAATTTGTAGACCTTCAACATTTCATGTGGTAGATTATAACCAAACCGATACACCGCTTGGGATCAAAACGTATGATGTTGTAAATCCTTAAGGAGTTTTTGTTTGTTTTTTCATCGTTTAAATGATACTGCACAAAATTGATGACACGTTACAGTAGGGTAATGCATAATGGATAAGACCATATCGTTTATATATCTGAAATGTCCATATTTTTTTGCAAACACTTCAAGCGTTCGTCAAAGGGAATGATTTTCTGTCGTCGACAAACTATTGAAGTGTTTGCAAAACCTATGAGCTTTTCATATACCTGGACGATATGAATTGATTTATTAAGCATTGCCCTACTGCAAAGGCTCATCAGTTTTGTAAAGTTTAATATAGAAAATGAAAAATACCAAAAATTGTTTAATGTATCACAACATCATACGTTTCGATCCCACGCGGTGTAATAGAACAACGAGGAACTATTTTTAAAATGGCGCCGTCTGACGTCCGATTCTTTTTTCGAAGGAAAAGGTCGACACTAATCCCACTCAGAGGTATTTTCCTGAACAGATTGGTTAAGCCTAGCTGACACATTCACTTTTGCCATTTGGATGTTGTTGATCGGGAGTTAAAGAAAAAGTGTCTGTTTCGATGGTGTTTTTTTTAATTTGTCAGTCACTAATTCCACAGGAACACCTTGCCTGCAAAATAATTCGTTCAACATTTCTTTCACCTCTGATATAACTTAATGCTTCTTAATACACAGTAAAAACGTCAATACAGTAAGTTTATAACGATGATCATTCTGAGAAAGTGGCTTTCGTTTGTCATCATTGTATTGACCAACAAGATCTAAGGCGATTTTACACTATCTAGACTTACAGACTGTATAGTAACATTCTACAGAGCTTTTGTTATATAATATTCATTCATATTATAACATATTACATGTATTATATCAAAAATACTCATTTTGATCATGTTAATTAGAATTTTTTAAAATACCTTAATTGGTCTGAATTATTTTTTTCAATAAGATAAAGAAACGGATCATTTCCTTATTATCATGTACAATATACATGTACATATCGGGAGTTCGCTTCCTTTCATGTAGTGGAAGTTTTTGTTTGTTTGCTTTGGTTCCTGTTTTATCCTGATTTTGTATGCATTCGGTTTCTGATTTTCTGAATTATCGATTTAGTGCTGTATACAGGGATATAGTTATCATCCATATTTGTCATACATGTAAATCATCTAAAATTTTGGAAATATTATTTCTTCTACATACTGAATAGTGTATGAAAAATGAAGTGTAATGTTTTAGCAATCAACCGAGAGATGGTTTGGTTATTATAAGTACTCAGAAACTTGCATGTCTAGTCTATGCTGCAAGCCTTTCTGTTCTTAAATTATGTTATTGAATTTGAAGAGTTTGATATTAGAACCTGAAATGAATTTTGGTTGTCAACATGAACCAACCATGGCCATTGTAATTAATGACGTATACAGCAGGCATAATCCTATCATATTAACAGCATTTATTATTCATCATACACTCATGATTTAAAGGACGTGTGTATGGAGCCGACAGTTAACATGGTGCGCAGCGTTGTCTTCTCCTATGATTATATGATCTAAACAACGTGTCTGCAATAGATAATAAATTCCTTCTTCTATACTCAAGACCTGGCGGTGGTCCATATACTTCCGAACGAAAGAAAAAATGTTCCGAAATTTTATAGGTCACATTTCAAAAAATGAAAATGTCGTTTATTAGGCAATTGTAAAATTTTAATGTATATCGATCCTAGATATATCTCTCATATTAAACGCTGTAGCAGAAATCACTGTTCACTAGGCATAAGAAGAAAAACAATATGCATGAAGCTATTATTATTTATGCCTTGCCAGTTCTTAGAACAAAAACATGACTTCTCCTCCCTTCTCTATTCTCTTCAATAACATCAATTTCTAAATGGTGTCATTCTACAACTGATTATTTTAATATCCGAATCAAATCACGAGTCTGTTTATTTATAATTATATTTATTCATGATCTTTCTTGCAATGTGCAGTAAATATTCACAATATTATAGAACATATGATTCTCATAATTCACTAAATGCCCTCTTTGTTGGACTTGCCATGCTAAGATACATCGTCTGATTTTTTGTATGATAGAGATAATAATAGAGACAGTGGTGGATCCAGCTTTTGCGTCAATGGGGGGCGTAAAACTTGGCGAGGGGTCCTCGGAAATTCATATATTCAAGCCTATTATGATCCATTGTCAAGTCTGTATTTGAAATGGATGTATACATTTGGCTAACAGGTAGTTAATATTTATTTATTCGCACGCCCCCTACACCCCGGCCCATTTTAAATCCGCCACTGAGAGAGAGAGAGAGAGAGAGAGAGAGAGAGAGAGAGAGAGAGAGAGAGAGAGAGAGAGAGAGAGAGAGATCATTTGCTTAGAAAAAGTCTGTGACTTACTTTATAATATTATCAATCCGCCGTGCTTGCCGCGAAACTGGGACACCGTGTAAATAGAATTACTGTGTCTAAACATAATGCACGTCGGTTTTCAGCCTGGGTTTATGTAACAGATGCGTGCAGTAGATGTTAATGAATAAACTGCGTATTTTCTAATCATTTTATATGATTATTTGCTTTTTTGTCCCCCGCTATAGCGAAAGCGCGGGGTCATTAAAACCGGTTCATCTGTTTGTCCGTCCGTCCGTCTGTATGTCAGTCACAAAAACGTTAACCTTATGCATAACTTTTGAATGGTAAGTGATACGGTTTTGATGTGTCATGTGTGTATTCCTTTTGACAAGACCTTTCCATGGATACCAACATTTTTGACCTTTTGACCTTGATCTTGGACTTTGACCTACTAATTAAAAACTTTAACCTTGACCATAACTTTTGAATGGAAAGTGATAGAGATTTCATATTACACATATGTATTCGTTGTAAAAAAGACCTTTCCATAGATAACAAAATTTTTTACCCTCTGACCTTGACCTTGGACTTTGACCTACTTATAAAAAACTTTAACCTGTGATCATAACTTTGAATTGAAAGTAATAGGGCTTTCATGTTACACATGTGTATTCTTTGTGACAATACCTTTCCATGGTTACCAAAAATTTTGACCTTCTGACCTTGACCTTGACCTGCTTATCAAAAACTTTAATCTTAACCATTACTTTTCAATGAAATGCTGTAGGACTTTCATGTGACACATGTGTATTCCTTGAGACAAGACCTTTCCATGGATACCAACACTTTTTAACTTCTGACCTTGACCTTTGAGTTCGACCTACTTTTTAAAAACTTTAACCTTGTCCATAATTAACATAACATTAACCTTGTCCATAACGTTTTAATGGAAAATGATATAGCTTTGATATTTCACATGTGTATTACTTGTGAAAAGATCTTTCCATGGATGACCTTGTGACCTTGACCTTGGAGTTTGACGTACTTTTCAAAAACTTTAACCTTGACCATAACGTTTCAACGGAAAGTAGTAGGGTTTTCACATGTGTATTCCTTGTGACAAGACCTTTCTTTTGGTAACAGCATTCTGACCTTGTGACCTCGTCCTTGGGGGTTGACCCACATTTAAAAACTTCAACCTCGACCATAACTTGTTGATGGTAATTTAGATGATAGGACTTTTAAAAATAGTTCACATGTGAATACCTTTTCATAAGCCCTGTCACTTGGTAACAAAACAAAAGTTTGGACCCATTGACCTTTTCTTGGAGTTTAATCTTTCATATTTAGAATGTTGATAATATATGAGATATATTATGAAAACTTAAGAATGGGGTGGGGGTGGGGTGTCTGTAAGCATTTCTTTAAAGACAAACACCCAAAAGCAGGGGATCACAATTCCATGAATTTGATTTTTCGTTATTTACTATCTGCACTAACTAATCATTGTCCTAAACGTCAATATAGATAGGAATAAGGATATTTATTTTTTGTCAAATAACTACATTCAGTGTCTCGTATCCCAAAAACCAAGCATGCCAAGAAATTCTGTCCAAATCTGCCGGTCGTCCCGATACGGTAGATTATTACAGCAGCTGGTACCATAATAGATGATAAACTCTGTAGAAACTAAACCGCTATGAATTTCTTGACATGGGAGAGTTATAGGGATAAAGATCCAAATTATTGCATATCTAGGTCATTGTCGAATAGTTCCTATAACTATATTAATTTTTTCAACAAAATGTGGAAATGCACATACTGCGAATCTTGAATACTCTCCCTGTCACTGTTTAAGAAATAAATGAAATAAAATTGTGAGAATAGCTTGAAGTGTTTGAGAAGTCTACATGTGTGGAAGAATCCGTGTGAAAATGGGTCCTCAGAGAAGTAAATTTCGAATAATTCTGGTCCCGACCCAGGTGCATAATATTAAAAAGATATTTCAAATAAAAAGTTGTGTTCTTTGAATCTTTACGGATTTTTTTTACTATGTAAATATCTTTATTTGGAAGAGAAAAGGATAATTTTGAAACTGCAATGAATTTTGCCAGATATTTAGTGCTTAGAAATAGCCATGCCAAGAAATTCTGTCCAAATCTGCCGGTCGTCCCGATACGGTAGATTATTACAGCAGCTAGTACCATAATAGATGATAGATTATAACGGTTTACTCTGTAGAAACTAAACCGCTTTGGATTTCTTGGCATGTAAGGCAGAACAAATGACATGAGCTGAATACTTCTTTCAGGAAGTCTCCTTTTGTTATCGTAACAGTTGAGGTATTGCCGCTTTGCAACGTATTTTGTAACGTATCCATACACCTCAAAATATAGTGCTTTTTCTAATTGTCATGAGGAATTTGCTGTCTGACACATGTAAAATGCAAGAACAAGATTTTCCTCCCTCTTAAAAAAAGTTTCAATTTCATATAAAGTAAATGCATCACAAAAAGTCAAATATTTATTTCTTGCTTTCACTGCTCGTCGGTGGCGTAATGATATATTACTTCTAAACCTTATACAATGTAGGTGAAACTACAGGAAAACATTTTCGCGGGGATTCCCCTCCGTTTTGACTGGTGAACAGTAGTGGATAAAAGGTGTCACAAGATTGGTAAAAATGTTGGAAATGTATTTATAGCATATAGAATAAATAAAATATGACCAGTAGTCGTGATAAATTTAACTTTGAACTTGATCTTGTCTTTTATGCAATCTACAGATCGATTTGAAAATACGTAAAAAATTGGAAAATTTTCGATGAGGACGGAGGAGTCCTGTAAAAAAATGAAATTTGCGAAAAAAGGACATGCATGACCCCTCTTTTTTCCAATTTTATCCGTGGCAAAGATGTCGCAAGCAAAAAAGACCAAATTTACAAACTTCCGGGCATTTTAAGTAAGTTAAATCGAGCCAATTGATTAATCATACAAAGAAGGTTTTTATTTCCTGTAGTTACCCCTGTAAGAGCTGTCTTCCCTAGGTCTAAGGCAAAGCGATGAGAAACGAAAGTAGGAACGAAGCATGATCTTGTTTAAAGTAATGGGAAATTCTGGTAATTAAAATGAGAGTTTTTGGAAATTACCAGTGATATTAAGCTGGAACTATACATGTAACCGCTCTTTTATCAAATATATTGTAGATTGTAAGTAATTTTAAACATACATGCATGGTCTTTCTAGTTTCCAAATGGCTTAAAACATTGCTCCGGATTAAAGTCGTGAGAATAAAATGTAATTCAAAGTATACCACTACCACTTAAAGTAAATATAAACAGTTTATGCTGTTTATAGAACACAATGAGTTCATAGAAATATAGATTAATAGCTTCACATGCACATGCATCCTATGTATATAAAAAAAAATCATCGATTCATCATTACATAAAAAGAAATCAACATTCAACTGCTGACTATAAATTTTGAATAGAAATATCGTTCAGGACCTTCAGTTCTTTGATTTATAATATGTTATATTGATTTAACCACAGTTCATGACATGGTGATAGGGAATTTCAAGAAAAGGGGGCATCGGAATTTTACAGAATGATTTATTTTTCGAGAAAACGTCATTAATGTATACATATTTTGAAAGGTCTTTCTGTAACGATAACTTTGATTTTTGTTTAATAAAATCGGACTTTAAATAAACAAAAAAAGAGCTCTTTACGAAAAGAATTTTGGTAACTGATTGAAAAAAATTGATGTATTTATAAGCTTTTAAAAATGTATGTATTACAGGCGTGTTAAATTTCGTTTAATTTCGAGTGTTTAATTTCGCATGTTTAAGGCGTGTTTTGTTAAAAGTCCGATTTTAATCCATTTGAAGAAAAAATTTTAGATTGAAGAAAGAATCACAAAAAATATAAGTAATGAGCTTACAAGCAAGAATGGCAATCGCAGATATTGTTGTTGTTAACTATGACAAAACTTACTTGTAAAAGAAAAGTCCGATTAATTCTGAAAATAAGTACACTGAAACAAATATCATTCAGATGTTAAACTTCCAGATTGAAAACATTGACAACATTTTTATGTTGTTCGGAGGAAAAGTCTTCCAACAAATTGTCAGAATCCCAATGGGATCCAATTGTGACCCACTCCCATTCCTCATTTCATTCAATCTTTGGTCTCTGAAGGGAAAATTTGGACAGAATGCTGTCCGACTTCAATGATGGTAACATGGACACTTCACTCTATGACAAATGTGACGACTTCAGTTTCAGCATTACTAACATTCTTTTTCTGAGTAGCAGATCCCTTCATCGTCTGCTTATGACGTGTTCATATCTAAATCGATACATTATGCCAGAGCAAATACCAACTATACATATTTTGGTCTGAGCGCTAGGCGTCTTTCAGATAAGTTTCTACGTCAGGGATACCTGTACGTTTGTGACTAAGTCGTTTGTGACTAAGTACGTTTGTCCTAAGTCGGTACCGGTTGCCCATTGATCTCGTTGATTTATCTATGTTGTGAGTTTGTGTTCCTTGTCCCTTTTGCGTCTCTTTCTGTGGGTGTCTGTTCTGTGTTTTTTGCATGGGTGTTTTGGGAGTTTGCTGTGGGTGCTGCAACCTAGTGTTGTTGGAGATCACCTCCTTTCTTTCTGACTAACAGCGTCACAGAGGAAGTTTGACTGTCGATACGTGGAACTCGTCTTACACTATGATATCCCATTGTCGATAATGGTGAATGATATTTAGACCATTTTAACCATCCAATTACACTTTCTATATAGACATAACCTCAGACAGTGCATGTATTTTATATAATTTGATCATTTTCGTGCATGAACATCGACGGCGGGTGCGGCTAGCCAACAGGGGATGCTTACTCCTCCCGGGCACCTGGTTCCACCTCTAGCTTGCTAGGGGTCCGTCGATGTTCAATTTGGTGCTCTATTGTGAGTGCTGTTGAGATTTTCGTCAGGATCTTCTTTAACTCATTACAGAATATACTTGAATCTTCCGAAATGGAAAAGCGGTTGTTATATTTCTGCCGAATTGAAGCCTCGGGTGTTGCACGTAAGCAGGAGATGTCGACTCTTCCTCGACACTTGGTCTCACTCCCAAATTGGAAGTTCGCTTCTGTTCATGTGGTGGAGGTTTTTGTTTGTTTATTTTTTTTTGGTTCCTGTTTTATTCTGATGGTGTATGCCTTCGGTTTATGATATGGTCACTGTCCATATTTCTCATTACTATCAAATGATTCAGAATAAAGTGTTGAAAATGAAAATGTATATAAACAGAAAATGTTATAAAAGTTAGAAGTAAAGATTTAGAATTTTTAAATTCGATTTGTAGGCACTACAAAGTATTGACTATTCATCACCAAAGGCTTGAATTTTATTCCCTCGTCATTATTTCAACTACATAAGGCGTGTCTATATTCAAGAATATGAACAGTTAATTACGATGGTTTTTCTTTCTACTGGTTGAAGGTGTTATGCAAGGTTCTATCTACCCCGGGTTTTCACATGATAAATAACCAAAGTTATCCCTTTTCCTAAAACAATAGAATAAACGGATTGTTACATCAAGCTCTTTGATTTTTCATTATCAGATTATCAAAAGCTATGTCAAATCTCATTTTTAATCAAAATACGCAGTAAGATTTATCAACATTTTTCGACAAAGAAAAATTCGCCATTGGGTATATGCAACTTACACAAACAATATTTTTTAGACGCTTTTGAATTGAAATTGAATTGTAATGAAAATCTTCGGTAAAACAAATCAATTATTCACGTCGCTTTTGTCATATTTCGCCTCTCAATGAAAGGCTAGTGATGTGATCTAGGATCAATAAATGTTCAAAATAGGGTCGATACAGTTTTATACTAAACTTCCGACGTGTTCCTTTCAAGTAATGATCATGTAATGGAAATATTTGTTGAAAAGGAATCTTCGTATTCTCTAGGTAGCATCAACCTTTGCTACATAACCTCCTCAGTCCGCATGTTGTGCATTGTCGTTTTAAAATGTTATGTACGTCACAACTGTGTAAAATCATCCAGTCTTCAACCAATGTATAATTGATATTTCTTATGAACAATGTACATTCATAACATGTATGAGAGTGAAGACTAATTAAAGTCACAATTTATTTGAATGATAATGTAAATGTAGTATGCATAAATGACCAAAGAGCGAGTGACCATATTTTGCCCTACTTTTCTGTTATCGTGACTTTTGAGCAATGTTCAACGTTCAAAAGTCGATCCGCGCTCTGGAACAAATAAATTCAACACTCTAAAATTAGCGATATCTAATATGTTTCTACCAGTCATTTATGTGAGAAGATCCAATAGATTTGAAGAAAAATGTATCTTCTTCTGGACAGAAAAATCTGGTTAGTCTAGTACAGTCATATGGAAGAATGCAAATTCTTATCAATTGGCACATTCATGATCAATTGTCCTATATTTTGTAACTCAACAAATGGTGCTTTAATCGAGAGGGGGATACTTATATTTGCACATCTGAATCAAAAGGTTTCTTTCCGCTACAGAATACAGATCATACAAATCATGGACATGTAATGACCTGTGTATTGACTTGTCTTTCCTCTTGGACAATATTTATGTAAGATTTGGTGAGAATCTATACAAGCATGTTGTAAGGATCCCTATGGGTACTTATTGTACGCCTGTTGTTGCAGATTTATTTTCATACGCGTATGAAAAAGTATTTATCCAGGGTTTTCGGGGGCAAAGAAAACATGGTATGGTTGTTTCATTGGTACTTCTGGGTGCCTGGATGATATACTTACTGTCGCCGGTACTGTTTTTGAAATGTATAGGGGTGTTATCTATCCACCAGAATTGACTCTTTGCAAGACAAACGTTTCAGTGTGTTGGGGTTGTTAATAGAGAGATTCATGCAGGAGTGTGGCAGGGGGTGATTTTGGATTCAAAATAGTAAATTGTCCCTGTCTTGACAGTGGTGTCTGTATTTCACAGCTTATCCTGTAAACTGGAGTATGTGCTAGTGTTTTGGATTTTCCTGATAGAGGTTTGCAGATGGCAAGAACACTTTTGGGTTCAGTGTTTTCGCTTTTGCTGCCTGGTTGAGGCTTTCTGGAAATTATGCAAATAAATGATGTCGGCTTCGTTTGAAATTTGGACCCATTAGAGCGAAGGAGTGAGTTTCTTTGTGTGTTTCACAGCCTGCATTGTATGGTAACATGGTTAGTAAAATGGTAAGGACCGGGGTGCACGGCGTGGCCATCGAGAGTGCGTTAGAGTAGTCAAACGTCTTTTGTACCGTGGGTGAGGTCCTATTGTCGCCGGGCGGGTGCTGGGCTTGATGCTCGACCGGTCTGTGGTCTTGTGCTGGTGCTTGCACTCTGGCTGGTTGTAGCATCGGGACTGCATGACGGGTTCTGCCCTGTCCTCTGTTGGTCCTCTGTTGGTGTCAGTGGACTCTTCGGGTGGTGATATGCGTCGAAAATAGAAATAGCTTGTGTACAAGGTCATTTTAGAGATTAAGAATATATGACAACAACTAAAAAGTAAAAGAATGCTATTACATTATCGCCTAAGAGTGAGTAACGTAAAATCTTACTAGTGTCTGGCAAATCTGCATATTCATAATGAACACAGTACATGTACATCATCAGGTCCTGATTTGAAAAGGCGATTCATGCATCTTAGTGCCCTGGCTGTGTCTCAAATAAGATAAAGAAGATCCTGACGACAATCTCAAAAGCACTCACAATAGAACACCAAATTAAGCATATAGCAAGCTAGAGGTTGGACCAGGTGCTCGGGAGGAGTAAGCATCCCCTGTTTGGCTAGCCGCAACCGCCGTCGTTGTTCATGCTCGAAAATGAAAACAATATCTCAGAAACATGGACTATTTGAGATAATGTCTATATAGATATAAAAAGTATTATGTCAGGGAGAAACATTGATAACATTTACTGTCAAGGTCCTCGCGGGGAACTTTTTATGAGCTCCTCACAGCAAAGGCACAAAACATTTCAATACAGACTTACCAACATTCCATAAAAAATACATGAAGAAAACTATCATGACAAACTTAATTTATTCCCTTATAACATAAATGTTATTGGGGGCCTAAATACTAATGAAGAATCCGTAAACGAGGATTTAACAGCCATTCTCTGTAACCACCAAAAAAGTCCCATATGGGTCAGAAATGCATGCCTTCATATTTCAACCAAACATTGTGACATTGGTTGATGCACATTAAGATATTAGAAAATGGAAGAAAATTTTCAAAATCCTTCACGGTTGCCATGGCAACAGACTTGAGCTAAATTGACCAATTAAGGCCCATTTTTCCCTTAAAATGAGTGGTTTTATCATGTCTATTGCCAATTCATTATCGTTGCATTACATATAATTTTTATTTTGAGAAAAAGCACAAGATCTGAGTAAAATTGAGCATTTTTATCATAATTCAACTTAAATTTAAAAATGTCTAAATTTTCACTTAAAAAGGTCATATTTTCAGAAAAATGCATTTTTCTCAATTTCTCTGTTTTAAGATTATTTTAAGTGGATGTGGTGAAAAAGGGTACCTTTTAATTTTCAATTGAATTGTCTTTTTTGTAACGCCAAGCAATGTTCTTTTATTCATAAAATAAAACATCGTGGGGAATTGATTGCGCATGCCCAGGAATAGTTACTAAAAATAGCTCATTTTTATTAATCAAAAGATATAAAAATCCTTTTTGAAAATTTTGATGGTAGAATAAAAAGAATTTAATTTTGTTTGAAAACAGTATCATCACATTTAATTATTTCTTAGCTTATTTCCAAAATAAAAAGAGAATAAGGTAAGGTTAAAATATCCATAGCAGCCCCTTTTTCCCTTAGCAACAGATTAAAAAAAAGAAAAATATCATGTTAACAGTCATTATCATAGTACGGGAATGAATATTTTGATAGAAATTGATTCTTTAAATAGAGAACAATTGAGAAAGTAGAAAATTGAGTAAGCTTTCAAAGAAAAATCCATAGCAACTAAACACAACCTTAGCAACAATCTGATTTTTCTCTGTATGTGACATAATAATGTCGATTTAGTCAGTACTGTCAGACAAGTTATGGATAAAAGAGAAATAAAAGTTACATTGTTGTGCCTTCCTTTTCAAGATATTTACTTCGTAAATACAGCAAATGTATATAATGGTTAATATGAAGTACATAGCAACCATTTCCATTCCTTAGCAACACGTGTCAATAGGTTTTTATCTGTAAAAATGGAATGCCTGATGTAAGAAAAAATAACTTCCGTGGGATTTTATGCTAAAAGCAAATCACTATGATAAAGATATCAACTATTAATTAGTGTAACTGAATAAAATTGATAGACCTCTGAGATATGTGACACTTCCAATGCATTTGGGGGTAAAATCCCTTTTCTAGGCAAAAGTAAGGAAAAACTGGAAATAATTTATAAGTTTTGCATAAAAACTGATAACAAAAATCAAAAGATGTAAATGTAGTTCATTTATGATGTTCTTTCGAATTGAATTAGTTTCCAATTTTACTTCCCACATCAAAAGTAATTTTTGGGGCGAAAAGTGTTTTTTTTTTCAAGCAATATCCTGAAAAATTGGAAATTATTTATAGCTACAGCGTATTAACTGATGTAAAAAGTTTGAAGATGTTTATATACTTAGCTTCTGATGTATTTTTGAATGAAATGAGTTTTGAATTCAAATTCCTATATCAAATGTGTTTATTTTTTTGGGGGGGACCCTCTTCTGAGCAAAAAGCATTTGGCAGAACCTCTTCTCTATGGTCAGATTGATATGATTTCTTCATCTTTGACTGACACAAAGGGTGATACTATACAAGAAACTGCCTTAGAATGGTTTAAGGATGAGTCACACTGAGCCATGTTTCTGTTATCATGGGTGTTGTGATACTTATTGAATTGCTCATAATCATTTTCTGCCTCTGAAAATTTAAATCGTGCAAAATTTCAACACTTTCTTTAGAATTATCTTCAGATGGTGACATTGTTGTCATCCCATTGTTTCATTTATCATAATGTCAATCTTATTACCAAATGTCATCTCCACTTATTGATGATGTAAGCATCTCCTCGTTTTCGAGTTTCAAATTGTTTCTTTCTTGCATGGGCAAAATTTAGTTACTGATGAATACTTTTATCCCATAATGCACCCGTTATGCGCTTTCATAAAGCAATTTCATAATTAAAATGTTATGATAACACGTTACATATCGCTCTTCGTGATTGCGATTAGTCAAGTTTGGAGCCTCATCACCTACACTGTGACAAGTGTGACCTGTCAAATATCGGTCATATATTAAATTAAGACGCACAAGCAATATAAATGATTAAAATGGTTGTTGTCGAAATAATTATTGAATTAAAGTACTAAGCAAAATTCAAATATTTTTTTTTCTTTACGAACAGAACATACCGGTATATACGATTGGGAACTTCTTCTTGTAGCGTAGCAGACGACTTTAAGGTCATGGCGTGGTTCGCCTCTAGTTTTCAGAACCGTTGATTTCACGTTGGAAATAGACATTTTTGGCAGAATCATGTGATAAAAAGAATCTCAAAGGCTCGGGGATATAAAACACACAACTTGTTTCATAATACATCGTATGAAATAAAAATTCATTTGAGATCCTATATTTATTCTATAATACCAATACTATTATGGTTATTTAAAAGTTCATTACTTCTTATATTGGCCCAAAGTTAAGTTCAAGGTCACAAGGTCAAAAGTCATGATACAAAAATATAGTGCTCTTTATGGCGAATGTCAGGTCATGGAATATGAAAGGCCTATCATGGATAGTATGAAAGAAATCTGCTTTCAAATATTCCAAAGTCAAGGTAACAAAGTCAAAAGTCAATATACCAAACGGCAGTACTCTTTGAAGTGAATGTTTTGTTTGAAATACAAGAGGCCCAAGGGGTCCACATCATTTACTTGAGTTGCAAACAAAAGAATGATAGTGGACAATTTGGTAGAGGCCCTTGAGTACTTGCTTCCTGAAGTTTCCATATAGTTTACGCAAGGATTCCGTCGTTGAAACTCAAGTTTACGCTTTGCGTAACCCGACTACCCGCTCAAATTCCAAATGGTTTACACAAGCGTAATCTTGTAATTTCCATCAAGTTTCCACAACTGAAACTTAAAGGCACCAACTTGCGTAATCAATTGAAATGAGTTAAAGAAGATCCTGACGATAATCTCAACAGCACTCACAATAGAGTACTTTGTTGAGCATGGACGGACCCCTAGCAAGCTAGGGGTGGGATCAGGTGCCCGGGAGGAGTAACTTCAGGATTCCAGATAGTTTACGCATATTTTACCTTGCGTAAACTTGATTGCCGTTTTATGATATAAAGGTTCTTCTTGCGTAAACCATATGGAAACATGCGTAAACTATTTGGAATCTGAATCAACACAAGTTTACACACTGCGTAAACCATTTGGAATCTTTCAATATCAAGTTCAGGCTAGCGTAAACCATATAGAAACTGATGTTATAAAAGTTTTCAAATGTGTAATCTAGTTGAAACTTGCGTAAACCATTTGGAATCTGAATAAACACTGGTTAATGCAGTGTGTAAACCATTTGGAATCTTACAATATCAAGTTCAGACTTGCGTTAACCATTTGGAATCTTACAATATCATGTTTAGACTTGCGTAAACCATTTGGAAACCATGTGTATAAAAGTTTCCAAATGTGTAATCTTGTTGAAACTAGCGTAAACTATTTGTAACCTTGATGTTCTATAGTTTACATAGTGTGTAAATAGCGAGGAACTAATGCTTCAAGTGTGATTACAGAATAAACCAGCAGAAGGTTTTGAAAACAATGTACTGATGTAGAAATTCAAATGTTAACGAGTTTTCAATGCATCCCCAAATAGCAAGAATAGCTAGATATCAGCAAATTATTTTTCATCTACATTGCTTTATGTTACTGAAAAAAGACCAAATAATGTAGATTGAAACAAGTATTTAATTTTTGTATTAATGATCATGTAATAAATTTATATATCAAAATGTAGCAAGAAACACATACAAAGGAAAAGAGTAGCCTAACAGCATTTTCCTATTTTTCCATTTAGTCTAGATGTGAAAACTATTTTCAAAATCTGAGTAAAATAAAAGACACTATTCTTGGACATAATTTTAAAAATCATGAAGAGGAAAAACAATATATGTTTATGAAACATCAATGTACTTCTGTCATCTACAATAATAGCTGTAGTCTGAAAAGAATGCAAAACTTCCAGGCAAAGGTCACTAGGTCAAGACAATTGGTATCACTAGGAATTTTTAGAATGATCTTATCACTAGAAATACACTGTCAAATGAACTATGAAAGCCCTGTAACTTATCATTCAAAAGTTATGTCCAAGGTAAGTTTTAAAAAGAAGGTGGTCAAACTCTAAGGTCGAGGCCAAAATTTTGGTATCAGAGAGTAATGAGACAAGATTTCAACATTTCTCTTCAATTTGGCCTTCCAGATATGAACATGACACATCCTTGGGTTCTGGGCATCAACTTTGTGACTATACATGTATTATCTAAATTTATGATTGGGATTAAAAGTTATAAAACATAAATGATTGTATGATAGATGGACAACAGACCGGGTAATTCCTATTAATCAAGATATAATTCCTTAAATTCTGTTTACATGTGATATATGTCCCTTAACAACATCGATTATATTATGCATGTGTTGAAAATTGATTTGATAACTTCAAAGTAAAAAATCCACATAATGTCAGTATGTTACAAATTTGTAACAATTTCAAAAGTTTGTCACTATTGATGATATTGGTCTGCTAACTACACAAATTGTGCTGAGGTTAAATTTCCCTGAATTAACTGCATCAGCTCATGAATCTTCTTTAGATGCTGAAAATAAATGCAAAGTAACAATTTATAAATACATGCAACAATACAAGAGAACAATAATCATTAAATACCAGAATTCTCTGATGATACTAAAGCTCTCCTGGTTGTTTGCTTAAATAATTATAAGAGACACCCATTTTCCAGCACCCTGGGGATCAGGGTCTAAAACAAAATACAAGACCAGAAAATGATTGATGTAATGGAAAAGAATTACTCTCTAGTCTCTACTAATTATACTTTCTGAGAATTGGTGCTCATAGAGTTTGGTGCTCATAGAGTTTAATATAGGGGAAAATGACCACACCCATTTTCCAAGACCCTGGGGGTCAGGGGTTCAAATAAAATACAAGGTACATATCTACTGCCCTGTTCATTAAATACTGAGCACCCTGTTTTGTATATTTTCTCAGCCGTCTTAGGAATCTTCCAAATATTTATTGTCTCCGTAGATTGAACTCCTTTAGTCGTAACAGAAAATGTGCATGAACTCACCTTTTCCACTGTATTTAACCTGCCATACGTAAAATAAAATGTCTACGGGAAATTCCCATGTTAATTTCAGCCTGCCGCCATATTGTTCTCTGTACAAACAATGGTAGACATTGACGTCATGGTGTCCGGCATCATGCATTTTAGTCGTTTTTACTATAGAAAATTCACAAAGACATTATATTTTCCGTCGTATTTTTTTAACTAAGCAATGCACAACCAAAAAGGAGGCATTTTCTGTTAAACTAAAAGAGTTCGATAGACTGGATATCAATTTTTAAGTTGACAACATTATACTTCAGAGAGAATCGCCAAAACAGGGTGCTCTGGATTTAGTGAACAGGACAGTAGATCAAAGACTATGAATAATAAGAAAACAATTATCTTTCAGTTACAGCAGTTATGGATATTACGTAGAATTCTTTTATGTTCGTGCTTTTCCACTTGATAAAGGCCAAGTGGCCGAAAATTTGTGGATATAGAGTGTTCATTGTTATTAGGGCTGTGACGATTCACCACGGTTCTCGATTCACCGTAGTTATTGATTTACCGCGGTTCTTGACGACGGTTCGATACACAATACAAGAAGAGGCCGTATGGTTGACTTATGGCTCGTTTTCGGCATTTAGTTTTATCTTTAAAAAATCAACATGGCGATGCTCGACGCCGAGTCATCAAAGATTATCTCTGAGTTTTGTTTTTGTTTTTTCTAGTCAATACCATACTTCTCGAATCATTCAAATTATGAATGATCTTAATTTGTTGTTGTTTTAATATAATATCTGACGAATTACAGAAATACCTTCATATCTTATATCTAGATATAATGACGACAGTGAGGGCATGACATTAGCTCTCCGGACTTTTTCGTCCCTGCGAGCTAAAAATGTTGTATCGTGACTCGAATCATATCGTGAGTAAATTTTGCAATACATATCATATCGTGAGCCCTAATTGTTATTTATTAATTATAACTTGATACATGTATAACCAAAAAATAAAAATAATAAATAAAACCTGTGTTTGTGAAACACGAATGCCCCAGTTGGCATCTTTGTCAGTAAAACTGATGAAAAGTAGTTTCACATTTGAGGTAAAGGTCACAAGGTCAAATTAAGTATCCATGGAAAAGTCTTGCCACATGGAATTCATATGTGAAATATGAAAGCCCTATCACTTACCAATCAAAAGCTATGCCCAAGATTAAAGTTTTTGAAAAGTAGGTCAAACTCCAAGGTCACAAGGTCAAAAATTTTGGTATCCATGGAAAGGTCTTGTCACAAGGAACACACATGTGCAATATGAAAGCCCTATCATTTAACATTCAAAAGTTACACCCAAGATTAAAGTTTTTGCGGACAAACAGACAGACTTACAGACAGACCAAATGCGAACTCTGTAAAGTACGATTCAAATCGAACCGACCAAGCATGAACCAAGGGTAACCCTTACGAAAACCCATCAAAGTATCATGTACGTACTGTAATGTACTTACTGCTATCTTATACTAGATAACATTTTCATTGCAAACATGGCAAAGGTTCATGCCAGTCATCCTCTACCTAGTGACAGCAAAATGATGACCTGTAAAATGTAAATGAAATCAGATTTCAAGCTTAAATACTTTGTCACATTCTAGAAAGATTAGACCTACCTGAATCTATAAGTAATTATTAAGTTGGTGTGCATATAAGTGTAGATTTCAAAGAACAGACTGATTTTTATGATTAAGAGGTATAATATTGAATATATTGGTTGTATATTGCATTTTATCATGTCACAAGGGGGAGGGATTGTATAAGTGTGTTTTGACATCAATTTTGTATGACAGACAAGTACAAGTATATACAAATCTGATGTACACAGAAAAAAGAGAATCTGTTTACCAATTGAAAAAAATAATATTGGCATACCATCCTTCATGTATATTGTGCAGCATCTTTTACAGAAAGGGCATCCTTTTAGAAGCCAAAAGTCCAACATACCAGTGACGTACCAATGACCACTGAGTATCATCGTGTACATGTAGTAAGGTGGAGATCCATCAACGCTACAAAGATGAATCCAAAATTAAATTTCAATGTTTCAGATCTAAATTTTTTATATAATCAGTCTGAATGTTCCCACATAACAATATTTCCTCCAAATTGGCTAGAGTTATCTCCCTCCTTGATCACATTGAACTACAACGCCATTGGACTCTTCGGAACTAGCCATGCTAACTGTTCGCGTTCTTGAATAAAGACACGCCCCTTGTTATTGAAAAAAATTATGACGCGATTTATTCAAGCAATTGGTGATGAATAGTCATTCTCTGAAGTGCTGACATATCAAAATATTCAAAACAACACTTATTTTGATAAGAAAGGGTAAGATATCATGCATCTTCTCAAGACAAATGTACAAAACCACTGGACCAATGAGAATCAACCTTAAGTGTCCTGATTAGCATACGCAGCGAAGGCTCGAAAATAAAACGGACATGCCCACAGAAATCTGCCGAAGACGCTGGCGTAAAATATTTAGCAATACCTTTTTAGGCACGGTCCATTTGATATTCTGGGGGGGGGGGGGGTGGTTTTTTTGTCGAAGCAAGATTATTTTTTTCGGCCCGGACCGGGGCAAAATTATTTTTTTCTTACAAAGTTGGAGCAAGGAAATTTTTTCATAACAATTGATGTGAATATTAAGAATGTTTGTGTTTTTTTCGAAAGAAATTCTCCATTTTTACTTAAATTACTTTAAACAATTTACTTTATTTTTATGTAAAACTTGTATTCACTTCTAAACTGAGAGAGATATAAGATTTTTGCAATATGCGATGTATAATTTACAGTAAACAAAATGTATATAAGGTCATGTAACATGTCAGAGGGCCCCCCCCCCCCGTGCGACTCTCATATCCATGGGTACGCAGCGTGAACCCTTTTAGGTCACAGGATTTTGGACTTCATTAATTTTAATGCTTCTTTAAGCTTTTTAAAAAAAAAATTGAAATTTTTTAAGGGGGGGGGGGGTGGGAGTTTATAGGGTATAAATTTAAGACACTCGGGATTGAGATTGAAACCATCCATTTAACTACAAGAACATCATATAAAGTTCAGTAGTCATTTAAATCTGCATTTGATATTTTGCTAGGGGCCATTTATCAACACATTTATTTCAAGCAGTTAGATCAGATAAATCAGAGGAGAAAACAAACCGCCATTTCATTAAAGTAAGATTTGCAAACAAAGGTATTGATAACTTGAATCTTGGTCAAATTTTGAATCATAAAACTGTCACAGAAAAAATCCCACCATATTTCAAAAGAAAAGAAACTCCTTGTATTTCCTATAGCTACACACCAACAGTTGCATCTAAAATTTACAATTACAAACGATTCCTGCAGTGCATTGATTTAAGTAATCCCTCACTACATCCACTTCCCTGCGAATGTTCTTCATCGAATTTCAACTACTCTCCTTGTGGACACGTTATTACTGGTGACCTTAGTATAGTCAAGAAGGACAAGTTGAGAGAATTGTTAAAAAAGGGTCCCAAATACAGAGAAAGTATGTCCTTTACATGGAACCAAAATGTCAAAATTATCATGGACTCTTGTGAGGAATATGCAAGACGTTGGGCAAAGAAAGAGGATGAACAGCTCGACACCCTTTCCGAATGGATAAAATCAATCAGAGGGTTACTTTTATCTAGAATTAACCGATTAAAATCAACTGTGAACACCAGATTCGTGTCTATATTTAAAGACCCTGATGTTATCACAGAGCTCACCTACCTCCAAGAACATTATGTCATCACACCAGCGGACAAAGCCTCAAATAATTACACATTTACTTGCAAAAAGTACTATTTCGACAGTCTAGTTAAAGAGTTGGGTTTAAATTCGACACCTGGAAATCCCACTTACACCCCAACAAACCTTTCTGCCTCTGAAATAATAGATAACCACAAATCAGCTCTTACTTCCTTTGGCTTCGACACCACCAATTTAGATTTAGATTTACCATACTTATACTGCATACCTAAAATGCATAAGAATCCATACAAACAACGTATCATCGCTGGTTCCTCAAATGTTCTACCAAATCTGTATCGATCTTACTCACCAAAGTTTAATTTATCTGAAATCAAATCTGGGCTTCAAAAATATTGTTCGACAGTGTATTCTCGCAGTGGTATCAACCAGATGTGGATTTTAAAGAATTCGAAGGAACTTTTAGAACATCTGAAAACCACTCATTTTAGTAGAGTCCATTCGATCAAAGCCTTTGATTGTTCGACACTTTACACTACAATTCCACATTCTAAATTGAAAGAAAGACTCGCAAAAATTATAAGTAATGCGTTTACAAGTAAGAACGGTAATCGCAAATACAAATTTATTGTTGTTAACTATGACAAAACCTACTTTGTAAAAGAAAAAGTCCGATTCTGAAAATAAGTACACTGAAACAGACATTATTCAGATGTTAAACTTTCTGATCGACAACATTTTTGTGGTGTTTGGAGGAAAGGTCTTCCAGCAAATTGTCGGAATTCCAATGGGGACCAATTGTGCCCCACTCCTTGCCGACATTTTCCTTTACTCGTACGAAGCTGAATTCATTCAATCTTTGGTCTCTGAAGAGAAAAGATACTTAGCTTCTGACTTTAACTTCACTTACAGATACATAGACGATGTGTTGTCCATCAATAATCCAAAATTCGCGGATTACCTGAGCAGTATGTATCCTTCGGAGCTTGAAGTCAAAGAAACCACAGAGACAAATAATTCAGCATCCTATTTGGACATAATGTTGTCCTACGACACTGATGGTCACATGAACACCTCACTCTATGACAAACGTGACGACTTCAATTTCAGCATTACAAACTTTCCTTTTCTGAGTAGCAACATCCCTTCATCGCCTGCTTATGGCGTGTTCATATCTCAGTTGATACGCTATGCCAGAGCAAGTACCAAATATACGGATTTTGTTCTAAGAGCTAGGCGTCTTTCAGATAAGCTTCTCAGTCAGGGATATGTTTGTGACCGACTAACATCGTCACTGAGGAAGTTCTACGGTCGATATGGGGAACTCGTCATACACTATGATGTTCCACTCTCAAGAATGGTGGATGATATTCTGTCATAGACCATTTGAACCATCCAACCAAAGATTGTACTCTATATCTTCCAAAATGGAAGTAACCGGATGTGACAATTCTACCGAATTGGAGCGACGGGTGTTGCATGCAAGCAGGAGATGCTTACTCTTCCTGGGCACCTGGTCTCACTCCCATATCGGGAGTTCGCTTCTTTTCATATGGTGGAGGTTTTTGTTTGTTTGCTTTGGTTCCTGTTTTGTTCTGATTTTGTATGCCTTCGGTTTCTGATTTTTGAATTATCGATTTTGTGCTGTATACAGGGATATGGTCATTATCCATATTTGTCACAAAGGAAAAAGGGTGGGATATATAGAACAACTTGGCGAAATTCTTTAAAAATGGCACTCGCTTATAATTAGAACATATCGATATATAGTCTTGTATTCTCGTGTAAAAGTAACTGACATGCGGATGTAAATTACACGGGTTAGTGATTGTGTACTTGTCAAACTGACAAAATGTTCAATTGTCTGGATTCCTCTAAGCACAGAACTGGACACTTACATGTTTCAAAGCAGACCTTAAAATAAAATAAAATGAAATGAAATGAAATGAAATAAAATAAAAAAATAAATAAATAAAAAAAAAATAATAAAATAAAATAAAATGAAATAAAATAAAATAAAATAAAATAAAATGAAATAAAATGAAATGAAATGAAATGAAATGAAATAATTGATAATAAAAAGAAACATAAAAAATGATATGCTGATTATGAATAATTTAAGGAACAAAAGAAAAAAAAACGGACAAAAAGAATTGATGAATAAAATTGCTTCTTTTATGATGTAAAAGTAACTGACACGCGGATGCAAATTACACGGGTCAGTAATTGTGTACTTGTCAAACTGTCAAAATGTTCAAATGTCCGGATACCTCTATGCAAAGAACTGGACACTTACATGTTTCAATTTAACAAAAGAAAAAAATGGACAAAAAGAATTCAAGAGTAAAATCAGCTGATAAAAAAATGATTTTTAAAAAATAAATTCCTTTATATTGTAATTTAATATACTTGCATATTTCTAAATGATAAGTTGAAAAACAATTAAATATGAAGAAAGGAAAAATGAAATAAAATATATATCTAAGATATTGGAAAAAAGGAAACATACCATGCATCAGTTACCATATTCACACACACACACACACACCCTAAGAGAGAGAGAGAGAGAGAGAGAGAGAGAGAGAGAGAGAGAGAGAGAGAGAGAATATTTTAATAACCCAGTTTTCAATGCATATTTTCCTAAAAACAATATTCGTCTTAGTCTAGAAATTTATAAACTAACTATCTAAATAAATAAATTAATTAATCAATTAATAAAACACAGTCGTGTCTTATATAAATACAATAATATAGTGTTTTTATTTTATTTAGATAAATAAATAAATGACGTATTATATTGCGATGTTGCTGAACCTTTCCTTGATGTGAACATTAAGTATCACTGTCCCATCTTTTGTTTAGTAAAAGTTGATAAACCTAAGAATAGTTGTTTTAAACGTAAAATTTGGTTGTACGAAAAAGCAAATTTTGACTTGTATCGGAGTAAATTAGCATCTACAGATTGGACAATTTTGATAAATGAGAATAGCCCTATTGATGAAAATGTTTCTCGATTAACAAATAGAATTTTAGAAGTAGCTTCTGAAACTATTCCAAATAAATTAATAACAGTCCGACAATCAGACTTACCTTGGATAACGAATACAATTAAAAAACTAATGAGAAAACGCAACAGATTAAGACATAAAGCTAAGAAAAGTCAAAGCAGTGATGATTGGTCAACATTCAAAATCATTAGAAATAAAGTAATAGATAGTCTATGAACTGCAAAGAAGGATCATTTTGATAAAAAATGTGACGAAATAAAATCGAACAAATTTTCTTCGAAAGATTGGTGGAAGCTTATCAATAAGATTTCTGGCTTTACAAAAGACACAAAACAAATACTAGTTCTTAAATCAGATAATAACTTAGTCCATGATGATAGAGAAAAAGCAAACATTTTGAATAAATATTTCAGTTCCCAATCAACAATTAACGATTCTAATAATCAAATTCTCCCCACTAATTATGAAACAGATACTTTTCTTTCAGACATAAACATAACTGAATTAGATGTACAAGATGCAATTAAATGTTTACAAATTGACAAAGCTAGTGGTCCTGATTCAGTTAGCTCAAGAATGATTAAAGAAGCATGTAATGAACTATCTATTCCCTTATGTAAAATATTTAATTTGTCTCTAAGCTCTAAATTGTTTCCGATGGATTGGAAAATTGCTAATGTAGTCCCAGTTTATAAGAAAAATGATCCAAAAACTGTAGAAAATTATAGGCCAATATCTTTATTATGTGTAATGAATAAATTGTTTGAAAGGTGTGTGTACAAATATCTTTACAACTACATAAATTCCAATAATTTTCTTTCCTCTCATCAATCTGGTTTCACAAAGGGGGATTCTACTGTTAATCAACTTCTCTATATCACTAATGAATTTACTAAGGCATTGGATACACTCAGATAAAGAGGTACGGGTGGTTTTCTTTGACATTAGTAAAGCTTTTGATAGGGTTCGGCATCGGGGGTTACGACACAAAATTAGGCAATTTGGCATTTCTGGAAATTTATTTGAATGAATACGGAATTATCTTTCAGATCGTAGGCAAAAAGTAGTTATAAACGGTAAAGACTCAATAGTAATAAACATAAATGCAGGCGTTCCACAAGGATCAATTTTAGGCCCTTTATTTTTCCTAATTTTCATAAACGATATTGTACTTGAGGTAAATTGTAATATAAAATTGTTCGCAGATGACACTTCAATATATGTAATAATCGAAAATCAACAAGTAGGGGCTGAAATTTTGAATGAAAATTTGGAGAAAATTAATCTTTGGTCGTCAAAATGGTTAGTAAATTTTAATCCACAAAAAACTGAAACACTCTTAATTTCTCGTAAACAGAACATTCAATCCCACCCAACGTTATTTCTCGATAATACGCCTGTTACAGAGGTAGATACCCACAAACACTTGGGGCTAATTTTTAATAAAACATGTATTTGGGGGACCACATAGATTCAATTGTTGAAAAAGCATTAAATAAATTAAACATCTTGCGAAGTCTTAAATTCAGTCTTGATAGGAAAACTCTTCAGACATTATATTTTTCATTTATAAGACCTCTCTTAGAATATTCCGATATAATCTTTGATAATTGCACTGAATATAATAAACATAAAATAGAAAAGGTACACACAGAAGCTGCAAGAATAGTAACAGGCGCCACCAAATTAACAAGCATAGAATTACTTTACATAGAAACAGGTTGGGAAACAATGGAAAAAAGACGTGAAACACTTCAATACTATAAAATAACAGAAAATTTAACACCTAATTATTTAAAAGAAATCTTACCTATTCAACATTATCAACAACATGATCACAACACTAGACATTCCCAAAACTATATAAACATTCACTGTCGCACCTCACATTTCTTCAACAGCTTTGTACCATCCACCACTAAGCTATGGAACAATCTTCCAAACGGCACTAAAGAATCAGAATCACTTAATTCCCTTAAACATAAACTAAATTCCAGCATTAATATCCCTCGGTATTACTTTGATGGCACACGTCGCGGTCAGATCTATCATGCCAGACTACGGATGAAATGCAGTTCACTGAAGCACCACTTGTTTTTGAAAAATCTCGAACCCAGTCCTTATTGTTCTTGTGGTGGTATTGAAACAACTTCAAATTTCTTATTACTTTGTCCCAAATACGCTAACGAACGATCTGTTTTAAACTCCTTAGAAATTCCTGTGACATGTGACTTACTGCTCTTCGGTGACGAAAATCTAGATTATGAAACTAATAAACGCATTTTTATTACTGTTCAGGACTTCATTTTGAAAACAAAACGTTTTAGTTAAAAATATTCTTCGGTCATGTTCGCCCAAATCTTCTCTTTCACTCAGTCTTTCTCATCCAGTCTTCCATTCTCATACTACATGTAGATAATTTATGTTGTAAACATTATGTATTTAATAATGTTCTGATATATCAAATATGTACCACTCAAAATAATAGTGCTAATCTGTGTTTTTGAAAATTATACATTTGAAATCTATACTTAATTATTTACACTTTTCTTCTTACTGTTTTTTTTTCACTTTATACGATAAATGACTTCATTAGACAATTTTTGGTATATGTTAACAACTGTATTCAAACGATGTCCATCCATACAAAGTTAAGCTAAATTATTATTAATTAGGAGATGAATTAATATAAGCTATAAGCTTGTTTTCAAATCCTAACTCATTATTGTATTGTAAAAGTTAATATTGCATTATAGAATGAAATAAATACAGTTTAAACCATTAGATAAATAGATAAATAAATAAATAAATAAAACCCAGTCGTTTCATATATAAATACAATAACATAGTGTTTTTATTGTATTTGAATAAATAAATAGATAAATAAATAGATAAATAAATAAATAAATAAATAAATAAATGAATAAATAAATAAATAGATAAATAAATAAATAAAATGAGGAATCATAAGCACAAGTTTTACAATTTATCAATATATGACAGAGAAGATTTTTGGATTATGTAATAGGCAGGTAAAATTTTGTCATTATAATTTTGATAGTTACCATATATATCGAATTCGATTGGTCATTGCTACGACCTTTATATCCCTCAGATTTGATTGACAGGAATAGCTAGGTGAGGTAGGAGTAGCTCATTAGCATAATTGATTGACATGTATGGGTGATGTAGAGGTAATTCATTAGCATAATTAGGATTACGTACTGTGTTTTTATGTCATACACTGCTGAAAGCACTTGAACGCCGCTATTACCACGCCAATCAAATCTACTGCACTCATGAAGTGACAAGGTATTTGAAAACCAAGCCAATGACGTTATCTCAGTTAAATAATAAAAAAAGGTAGATTTTCAAAAGTAATTTATCAAAGTAAATTAAATAAATTCACATGTAAATAGATTATAAAATAATTAAATAAAAAAAACCAATTTGATAAAAATAAACAAATTAATGAAAAAAAAAAAATAAAATGAGTGAAAATGATTGACAAGGAAAGTATACAGATAAAAAAATAAAAATAAATAAATAAATAAGATAATTCATAAATTAATAATAAATAAAGTAGTAGAATAAGTTAAAATAATAAATATACTAAAAATATATCAATAAAATAAATTGATTAATAAATCCATAAATTTATTAAATGAATAAATGAATAAAATAAATAAATAAAAAAAATAAACTAATAAAATAAATTAACTAACAAAGTAAATAAATTAATAAAATTAATAAATGAAAAAAAAAATTAATAAATTCAAAAAATTGAAATGAATTCCAAATTAATAAAATAATAAAATCAATAAACTAATAAGATGAATGAATAAATAAAATTAATTAATTAGTAAAATGAAATAATTAAATAAAATAAAAACATCAATAGAATAAATAAATTAATGAAATAAATAAATTGATGAAATAAATAAAATAATAAAATTAATGAAATTGAGAAAATAAATAAAATTGAGAAAATAAATTAATAGATAAAATTAAATGAATAAAAAATTAATTAATTTATTGATAAAAATATTAATTATAATAAAATGAATGAATTAATTAAACAAATTGATAGAATAGATGAATTAATAAAATAAATAAAGTATTAAAATGAATAAATTAATGAAATAAATAAATCAATAAAATAAATAGATTAACTGATAAATAAAATGAATGAATTAATAAAATAAATTAATTAATAAAATTAATAAATTAATAAATGAATTAATTAATAAAATAAATATCTTAATAAAATAAATTGATTAATGAAATTAATTGATAAAATAAATAGATAAATAAAATAGATTAATAAAACAAATAAATTAATGAAGAAATAAAAATTAAAAAAAAGAAATTAATGATAAAAACTTTATCAGGTTTCCGCAACTGTGTAAACTATAGAAGTAGTTACATATCAAGTTTCCGCAACTGCGTAAACTATTTGAAAAGTTTAATTAGGTTTCTGCAGCTGCGTAAACATTTTTAACATGTTTCATCAGGATTCCGCAACTGTGTAAACCATTTGTTCCAAGTTTACATTGCGGAAACTTGTTGAAATAAAATGGAAAGAAATTTAACAGGTTTCATCAGGATTCCGCAACTGCGTAAACCATTTGTTCCAAGTTTACATTGCGGAAACTTTATCAAGGAAAATTTATCAAGTTTCATCAGCGAAAACATTGCGTAAACTTGCGGAAACTATTTGCCAGTTTACGCAATGCAGAAACTTGTGGAAACCTGAATTTATCAAGTTTCAGCAAGTTTACGCAGTTGCGTAAACCTGTTTTTTCGCCCAGTGAGGCCTTTGAGTACTTGCTTCCTGATAGGTTTCGTGAAATTCTGTGCATCGGTTGCAGAGGAGAAGTCGAAAATGTAAAAACGGACAATGGACGGACGGCGCATTATGACAATAGCCCACCATTTATACAATGTTAGAAATCTGCTTTCAAATCTTCGTAACCTAAATTGCAATATAAGACAAAAGTCAAGATCAAGGTCAAAATTCATGATACCAAACTGTATAAATTTATAGTATGAAAGAAATCTGCTTTCAAAATTTTTTAACCTAATTTTAACATAAGCCTAAAGTCAAGGTCAAAAATCATTATACCGAATTGTAGTACTCTTTATGGTGAATGAGTGTATGAAATATGTAAGGCCTACTATTAATAGAATAAAAAAATCTGCTTTTAAAACTTCTTATTCAGACGGACAGATGGACGGACAAACGGACATGGTGATTCCTATATACCCCCTCCTAAACTTCGTTTGAGGGGTCAAAAGTCATGGTACCAAAAATATGCTTTCAAAACCTCTTAACCTAAAATGTGGAATAGGATGAACGTCAAGGTCACAAGGACACAGAGTCAGAAGTTTGCTTTCAAAACTTCTTAAAGCGACGGACAGACAGACGGACGGATAGGATGATTCCTGTATTACCCTTTGTTTGCGGTTGGTATAATTAACTTTCCATTGTATATAGCTTCAGAGGAGTTGTAAGCACAAGATTACATATGATAACAAAGGCCACACCCATTTTCTTAGTCCCTGGGGTTCAGGGACCCAAACAAAATATCAGGTGCACAACTACAGAGGACTCATATTGAAAAAATAGCAAATCAAGGAATGCCTTTGTCGCCTGCGAAGCGGTTTTTTTTCTCTAGAAAGAAGATCAATTGTGTATGTCAAGGTCACTTGGTTCAAAATAATTGGTATCAGTAGAAAAGTATTCTCAATGAAAGTCATATGTAAAATGTAAGACCTCTTACTTACCGATTAGAAGACATGGTCAATCTCAAATTTTCAGGAAAGAGTGTCAATCATCTAGGTCAAGGTCAATACTTAAACATTTTAGTAAAAAAAAGGTTTCATCATAAGAAATACATGTGCGAAATATGAAAGCCCTATCACTTACCAATCAAAAGATATATTATATACAATCTTAGAAAGAAAGGAAGGTCAAATATCTAGGTCAATTTCACTAGTTAAAGTATTATTTCAAAAGGTCTTGTTACAAGGAATACTAATGTGAAATATCAAAGCCCAATCACTTACCAATCAAAATATATCGAATCTTAATTCTATTTAAAAGTAGGTCAAACATCTAGGTTAAGTTCATATGGTCAGAAATTAGGGTATGTATATAAAGGTCTTGTTGCAATGAATACATATATGGAATATTAAAGCCATATTACTTACCATTCAAAAGATATAGCCAATCTTAATTTTTTTGAAAAGTAGGTGAAATATCTAGGTCAAGGTCACAAGGTAAAAATTATGCTATGTGTAGAAAAGTCTTGTCACAAGGAATACACAAGTAAAATATCAAAGCCCTGTTACTTACCAACCAAAAGCTATATACAATCTTACTTTTTTGAAAAGTAGGTCAAATAGGTAGGTCAAGGTGACTGGGTCAAAAGTTATGGTATGGGTAGAAATTTCTTGTTACAAGGAATACACATATGATGAAATACCAAAGCCCTCATGAAAGAATTAAAAGATATGGCGAATCTTTTAAAAATTTTAAATTTTAAACTAGGTCAAATATGTAGGTCAAGGTCGCAACTTTAAAATGGTATGTGTAGAAAATTATTGTCACAAGGAATACACATGTTAAATATCAAAGCCCTATCATTTACCAGTCAAACGTTATGAGCTGTGACACTCAAAGTGTGACAGACAGACAGACTGACGGACGGACAGAAGGACAACGGGATCCCTAAAGCGGTGGTTACAACCCGCCGTAAATCCAAGTATGTGGTGTCTACGTGCAAAAACATTGGTAAACTTTGGGGGTCCGCAAGGTGTCCGTGTGTTATCAATACGTGGTCCGTACAGCTTCCGCACAGATTTGGGAGCACACAGACAGGACGTAGCAGTTTTTGTGCATGCAGAACATTCGCTGCGTCCTGTCTGCGTTCGGTCTACGATTCATCAAGAAGAAAGACAAGCACGTTGTGAGTATGTTGTAAGTACGTGCAACGCACTTGTCGCGTAAAGGAGTGAGGAACCCTTGCGTTTTAGCAGTACGTGTAAGTACAACAGCCACACTATAATGCAGAAGGCTTACGGATATCGTACGTTGTAAGCAAGTCGCACACACGTCTACACGTACGACGTACTTGCCACATGCGCATCATATGATGCATGCAATAACTCCATATAACCGTACTTGCGACGTGCAATAACGCACTCCTTTCGTACTCTTGCCACTTGCTTCCTTGTGTCTTCAGAAAAGCGTAGCACACGTAGCATCTCCAAACACGCACGTCCAAAAAAAAAAAAAAAACCGCATAGCAGGTTGTAACCAAGGCTTTAAAAGTGTCGCTATGCTTCGCAGGCGACACAAAAAGGAATTAATTCTCCACTATTCATAGAAGCAGAGGAGTTGCGAGACAGATCAAGCCCATATTCTAGGACCCCGAGAATAAGGTGCTCAAACAAAATGTCAGGTGCACAACTAGACCACAGACCAAGTGTAATGTGAAAATAGTTTCATTTCTATCTCTTATAGTTTCAGAGGAGTTGCGAGCAAAAGAATTGTTGACGGACAGACGCCGGGGTATCACATGAGCTCGATTGGTCCATGAGCTAATAAAATAATATTCCATATAGAATTTCGAATTTTGGCCGAGTATAGGGCATTTTCCCTAAAAAAACACATTTAGTATAGGATTTCGAATTAATGTCTTTAAAATTTTGATATCGGTTTATAAATTTTTAATTTAAATTTTTGATATCGGTTTATCCTAAATTTATAAATTATTTCCAATTTTCATGATTTTTGCCCTTTTTAGCTCGCCGGAACGAAAAAGTCCGGAGAGCTAATGCCATACCCTCGGCGTCGTTGTCGTCGTCGTCCGTAGACAAAACTTTAACCTGGGCTATATCTCTTGAACTATAAGGGAAAGGGCTTTGATATTTCACATGTAGATACCTTGTGACAAGACCTTTAATTTGAGACCATGACCTTTGACCTAGTGACCTTGACCTTGGACTTTAACCTATTTTTCAAAAACTTTAACCTGGGCTATATCTCTTAAAATATAAGGGGTAGGGCTTTGATATTTCACAAGTTGATACCTTGTGAAAAGACCTTTCATTTGAGACCATGACCTTTGACCTAGTGACCTTGACCTTGGACGTTGGCCTACTTTTCAAAAACTTTAACCTGGGCTTTATCTCTTGAACTATAAGGGGTAGGGCTTTGGTATTTCACATGTAGATACCTTGTGACAAGACCTTTCATTTGAGACCATGACCTTTGACCTAGTGACCTTGGACTTTGACCTTAACCATTTACCTACTTTTGAATTACTCATACTTTGGCAATATCTTTAGCTCTCTAAGAGGTAAGACTAACATTAGATGCATAGAATCCTCATGACAATGTTTTTGAATTTTGGAAGCTATTTGATTTTTGACAAAAGCCTGCTACGGCGAGCTATGTAGTCTTTGATTACCCTGTGTTTAAGGAAGTGTTAAACCGAAAACACATTGTATATAGGAATTCAAATAATAAGCATGTTTCATTCAAAATAACATAAGAATGTAAGTACATTAACATCTTTTAATTTTTGATATGTATTTATATGCTAAAGTTATGAATTATTCCAATTTTTCATGCTTTTTCGCCCCCCCCCCCCCCAAAAAAAACCCCCACATTTGATATAGGAATTTAATTTCAAAACTCATTTCATTCGAAAATATATAAGAAACTAAGTATATAAACATCTTAAAACTTTTTACATCAGTTAATACGCTGTAGTTATAAATAATTTCCAATTTTTCACGATTTTGCATTGAAAAAAACCTTTTTCGCCCCAAAATCACATTTGATGTGGGAAGTAAAATTGGAAACTCACTCAATTCGAAAGAACATCATAAATGAACATAAAAAGTACTTCGAAATTGTTAAAGATGGATAGAAATTTCTTTACATTTCCTAAATATCTCTCTTGATTTTTGTTAAATTTCAATAGTTGATTTGCCAATTACAAATTTTTCTCGTGTACGGGGGACTATGCCTTTATAATGTTGCTTTTCGAAAGGAATTAGAAAAGGATACATTGTCAAGCAGACGATTTTGTATTCATTTCAGCAGGAACACTCATGAAAAAGGGAACAAAGGGACGGATTCACCGAGGAAAACAAACTATATCCATGTTGTCATAACATAAAGAAAACACAAACACTCGTTTACACAAAGTCTCGGCCCCTTGACCTTTATCAATGAGTTAAAGAAGATCCTGACGAAAATCTCAATAGCAAAAAACGACTAGTATACTTGTCGTTTTTACATTTGATAAAGGCCAAGGGACCGAAAACTTGTGTAAACGAGTTTTTTTGTTTTTATTTATATCATCCCTTCCCTCTGTAAGAAATATTTCAATCTACTATAACATGAAGGACAATAATATCACAGACAAATTAAAAGAAAACCCGTGTCTTAAGAAGACAAAGACCCTGTGTCTTAACAAAACAAAATCCCCGATTCAAACAAGTGTGTATGACAAAAGAGATGATTTTGGATTCAACATAGTAAATTTTCCATGGATTGATGGTGATGTTCCTAGATTACCGTCATATGGTATCTACATTTCGCAGCTCATCCGGTATGCTAATGAGTTAAAGAAGATCCTGACGATAATCTAAACAGCACGCACAATATAGCACCAAAGTGAGCATCGACGGACCCCTAACAAGCTAGAGGCGGGACAAGGTGCCTGGGAGGAGTAAGCATCCCCTGTTGGCTAGCCGCAACCGCCGTCGATGCTCATGCACGAAAATGAAAACATATAAAAACATGAACTGCACTGTCTGAGGCCATTTCTATATATAAAGTGCTATGGCGACATTGTCAGGGACAATTCAAAACACTTACTGTCACTGTCACTGTCACTGTCACTGTCACTGTCACTTACTTACTAAAGCATGTACTAATGTTTTGGATTTTCATAGTAGAAATTTACAAATTACCAATAGACTTTTAGGTCAAGGTTTTCGCTTTCGCAAACTAGTAAAGACTTTCTGGAAATTTTACAAAAATTATTGTCAACTTCATTTGAAATTCGGACCCATACAAGCAACAGAGTTTATTACTTTGGGTATTTCGCAACCTGCATTTTATGGTGACATGACAAAATAAGAACAATCAATGGTAGACAGAATTACAATCGAAATTGTGTTAGGATCACCAAAAGCCTTTTATACCGTGGATATAATCCTTCTGTCACCAGACGGACACTTGGCTTGGTACTGAAGCAATCTGCAGTCTTGTAGCAGCTTAAGATTTGCACTCTGACTAACTTTGACGACGGGACTCTATATCGGGCCCTGTCCAAACCTCTTGAGAGAAGACAGGGCCTCGATCACCTGTCCTCTCTGAATGCCAGTCGGACTCCTCGGGTGATAACATAAATGACCTCGTTACAGCCGGGAGAGCATGGACTGTTTTACGTACGCCCTCTTTTTATATCCATTTACATTTTCATCTGTATTGCTTGGGCCCCTTCGTTTTGCAGTCTTGTTTGTATGTAGTCATCTTACAGTGAGGAGGTTGCTTTACACCACAATTGTACGTTCTACGAGACCTCTGGGTAATTGAGAGGGTTTTGCGCACGTAATCAAGGATAATCACAACCTCTGCTACAGACCTGGCAGTCGGCCATCCTAAGTCGGCACCGATTCCCCATTGGCCTCGTTGGTTTATGTGTAGTCATTTATGTTTGATGTTTCTCTTTTATTTGGCGTTCCTTGTATCATTTGCTTCTCTTTCTGTGCTTGTCTTCTTTGTGTTTTTACAGTGGATGTTTTGAAGTTTTTCTGTTGGTGCTGCGGCTGGGTGTTGTTTGGGGTCCCCTCCTTTCTTTCGGAGTATCACATAATAGATTTTCCAAAATAGAGTCGGTTGATGAATACGTCTACCTTTGATGTGGATGTTTCAGATTCTATCAACATCAGAGGTAAACATGTACGTATTTTCATTTATATATGTCTTAACTGAAAGCATGGTTTTCCTTGCTTGATCCTTAGCAAGTTTCAACAAGCTTTTACCACATTCGATTTTATGCGCGCTTGTGACGTCTGTAAAACTTCGTATTTTTAAGAACAAGCATGGCTTGGTGAATTGTTTACTTGTAGAACTTGGTATGGCGGATGTTCTTTTTTTTTGTCATAAAAATAAAGGTAGATCATATTACGTTTAAGTTTACGTTTGTACCGCCTGACCAAGTGTGTCCCTGCAGAATTGTCAGAGTAAAGTTCGCATAAATTCAAATTCTTTCAGACTGATATTTATACCTGTCCTACGAAAAAATTATGACATGTAAAGATGAACTTGTTAAATTATACACAAATGTCCATTATGATAGGAAAAATAAAACAAAAAGGAATCTAGATGACATAAAAGTTGCAATATTTCTCAATATCTTTCCAAATGTTTGTAAAATATTATATAAATTTGGCCAGCGATTTTCAGCCCTAATATTAAGGCATGGTCCATTTGATAATAAGGGGGGGGGGCTTGGTTTTTTTTGTCGAAGATTTTTTTTTTGCCCCGGACCGGGGCAAAATTATTTTTTTCTTGCAAAGTTTGAGCAAGGAATTTTTTTTAACAAAGCAATGCGCATATTAATAATGTTTGTGTTATATCAATAGAAATTAGTTATATTTTTACTCATAACTCTAAATATTAATATATTAGTTTATTTTTATGCAAGTATTCAATGCGCTTTCAAACATAGATAAAAGATTTTACAATACAATTCTCAATATTTTATATAAGGTACATGTATATAACATCTATAAGAGGGTCTGAGGGGAAGGTCTCTTAGACAAATTTTCAAATGTTATTAAGAATTGTAAATTGGTGAATAACTGAAGTTCTCCTTCCAAGATTACAAGAACATAAAATTAGACTCTATGCAACATGCAACATGTATTACAATGTAATAGCAATACATATATAAATATTGATAATATATTTAAGCTTTTAAGGAAGCCCTTTTGCATTCACATACATGTATAACTTTTGATATCTTCAAATATATGAACTTTGCTATTAGTAAATAATGTTTTGATAGAAAATTATGGCGAGCGAAGCAAGCCAAAAACTTTAGATAAAATTTGAAAATTGCGGCGAGCGAAGCGAGCCGGAAATTTTTCAAGAATTTTAGCGAAATTTTATGGTAATTCTTCAAATTCAGATTATTTGTAAGAGCAAGATTATTTTTTTCTGTCACACTATAAGCAAATTTATTTATTTCATCAACATTAAGAGCAAAATTATTTTTTTCGAAAAAAAACCCAAGCCCCCCCCCCCCCCCCCCCCCAAGAATATCAAATGGACCGTGCCTAACATGGAACCAAAATTTCAACATTATGATGGACTCCTGTGAGGTTGTCAATATTGAAATATATGGTCTATAGTACCAATTTTGGTGTACTAAACACGTGTTTCGGATATTTTAATCCTCTTCAATAGTATTTCATGTCAAATAGTTTAAATAAAGCCAAAGTGATTTTTCCTGGCGCTATCTACAATACAGAGTTTTAATTTCCTTTTGCCAAAATGAGCGGATCCAAATTTTGTGTAGGGTTTATTTTCATAGCGTATTTAAGTGAAAAATATAGCGTACAAACTGACCAAAAAATTATACCGAAACCCTGCTAAGGACCTAGCAGATGATACCCCTTAGTTATATAGACATTTAGGTCTAATTTGATGAAAGAAAATTTAGAATATATTTCAATGCAATACCTAATGACTACAACTAGGTGAGCGATATCCTCGGAGACTTATCGTCCACAAGCAGTGATACTAGCATAGTTATTGAAATTCACGAGGCGCCGTTTTATTATTTATTCCCTTTTTTATATCACAAATCGATTTGATATCAGAAATTCCGTCAAAAAAAATCGATTTTTTGATATTACAAATTCGATTCTGTGATATCACAAATTTAATTTTTTGGGATCACAATATGGAATTTGATATAAAATTGAAATTAAAATGGAATTCAATTCAAGCAACTGCTCAACTACAATCGTGTCTAGAAATCTGACGTCAGCACCCACAGCTATAAAGGAACACGTGGCCAAATACCGTGAAACTGTCATGAACAGAAATGGTGTTAACTTATTTTGGTCTATTAAAAATTTAAGGGGATGTGATTGACATAATGAAATCAAAACAATTTCAAGCAAATACGATATCTTCATAGGACTTTTCTAATATGTACACCACGCTTCCACCCGAACAAATAAATGCTCGATTATCCAAACTCTTTAAAAGGTTTTTTGATCGTGAGGGGAAAACTCATATTTGTACATCTGAATCAAAGGGTTTCTTTTCCGCCACAGAATACAAATCATACAAATCATGGACACGTGGAGACCTGTGTATTGCATTGTCCTTTTTTTGGACAACATTTATGTGAGATTTGGTGAGAAACTCTACAAGCAGGTTGTAGGAATTCCTATGGGTACTAATTGTGCGCCTCATTTATGAAAAGGAATTTATCCAAAATTTGCAAAAGCAAGGAAAACATGATGATGTGAAATGTTTCATTGGTACTTCTAGGTACCTTTGTGACATTCTTACTATCGACAATCCTGTTTTTGAAAAGCATGAAAATGTTATTTATCCACCAGAATTGATTCTAAACAAGGCAACCTCACAAACACAGAAACCATTTTTGGACCTTAATATCAAAAATGTTAATGGAGAGATTCATACAAATGTGTATGACAAAAGAGATGATTTTGGATTCGACAAAGTAAATTTCCCCTGGCTTGACGGTGATGTTCCTAGATAACCGTCCTATGGTATCTACATTTCACAGATCATCCGGTATGCTAATGCATGTACTGATGTTTTAGATTGTCATAGTAGAAACTTACAAATCACTAAGAAACTTTTAGGACAAGATTTTCGCTTTCACAAACTAGTAAAGACTTTCTGAAAATTTTACAAAAATTCTTATCGACTTCTTTTGAAATTCGGACCAATACAAGCAATATAGTATTATATTGCTTTGGGTATTTCACAGCCTGCATTTTATGGTGACATAATTCACAAAATAAGGAGGATCACATATAGACAACATAACCACAGAAAATGCGTCAGAATCATCAAACGCCTTTAATACCGTGGATATGATCCTGATGTCACCAAACCGACACTAGGCTTTGTACTTGACCAATCTACAGTCTTGCACCAGCGCATTCTTAAAATTTGCACTCTGACTGACTGTGACGACAGGGCTCCATGACGGGTCCTGTCCAAACCTCTTTAGAGAAGACAGGGCCCCGACCGCCTGTCCTCTCTGAATGTCAGTCGGACTCATCGGATGACAACAAATATGAGCTCGTTACAACCGAAAGAGCACGGATTGCATTACATAAGCCCTCTTTTTATATCAATTTACATATTCATCTGTGTTGCTTTTGCCCCTGCGTTTTGCGGTCTTGTTTGTGTGCGGTCATCTGACAATGATGAGGTTGTTTTACATCAACATTGTTCGTTTTTCGAGGCCTCTTGGTTATTTCCGTGGCAGATGGCCGTTCTAAGTCGGCACCGGTTGCCCATTGGTTTATGTGTAGTCCTTTTTGTTTGATGTTTTTGTGTAGTGCGTTCGTTGACGTTTCTTGTCCATTTCGTCTCTTTCTGTGTGTGTCTGCTCTGTGTTTTTGCACTAGGTGTTAGGGGTTTTTCTATGGGTGCTGCAACCTGTTATTGTTGGAGATTCCCTCCTTTGTTTGCAATATCAAAATATCGATTTTTTGATATCACAAAATATAACGGAATTTGTGATATCAAAAATTTAAATTTGTGATATCAAAGATTCGAATTTTTGATATCAAAAAAAATTTGTCATATCACAAATTGAATTTTTTGAGAAAAAAGGGAATAAATAGTATAACGGCTAATACAATAACATGATATCAAAAATTGAATTTGTGATATCACAAAATCTATTTTTAGATATCATAAATTCCTTCAAAATTCGTGATACCACATTCGAATAAGTGATACCACAATTTGATTATTTTATATCGAAAAATAATTTACCACCTACAAGCATCTGTGAATACCAGATTCAAGTCTATCTTTAAAGACCCTTATGTCAGAGCTGGCCTACCTCCAAGAGCATTACGCCATCACACCAGCAGACAAAGCCTCAAATAAGTACAAATTTACTTGCAAAAAAGTACTATTTCTAAAGCCTTTTTAAAGAGTTGAAATTGAATTCGACACTTGGAAATCCTAACTAATACTGTATACCTAAAATGCATTAAAATCCGTACAAACAACGTTTCATCGCTCTTTCCGTAAAATGTTCATTCAAATCTGTATCGATCTTACTCACCAAAGTTTTAACTGAAATCAAATCTGGACTTCAAAAATACTGTTTGACCGTATATTCTCCAAGCGGTATTAACCAGATGTGGATTGTAAAGAATTCGAAGGAACTTTTACTTGAAATCCTCTCACTTCAATAGAGTCCATTCGATCAAAGCCTTTGATTTTTCGACACTTTGCACAATAATCCCACATTCTAATTTGAAAGAAAAACTCGCAAACATTATAAGCAATGCGTTTACAAGCAAGAACAGGAATCACAAATATAAATTTATTGTTATTAATTATGACAAATGTTAAAGGTCATCAAATTCAATAGCATAATTTAAGCATAGATAAATTTACAGCATGGACTAGACGTGCAAGTTTCGGGTACTTAACACTCGTCAGTGATCCTCAATCTTAACAATGAAATATGACCAAAGAGCGTGAAAAATATTATGTCCAAAATGTACAGAGAAACGTAGCAGGATGGGTGGGATATGATGCTACAGGACATACGTTCTAGACATTTCAAGAATTTTTGATATCAGAACTTTTAAAATGCGTTGAAGAGACAGAATTTGGCTACTTTGTAAAAGAAAAGTCCGATTCTAAAAATTAGTACCCCAAAACAGATATTATTCAGACATTAAACTTCCTGATCGACAACATTTTTGTGGGGTTTGGAGGAAAAGTCTTCCAGCAAATTGTCGAATTCAAATGGGAACCAATTGTGCCCCACTCATTGCCAACATTTTTCTTTACTCGTACGAAGCTAACTTCATTCAATCATTGTCTCTGAAGGAAAGATACTTAGCTTCTGACCTGAACTTCACTTACATATATATAGACGATGTGCTGTTAAACAATAATCCAAAATTCGTGGATTACCTTAGCAGAATCTATCCTCCGGAGCTTAAAGTGAATGAAATTACTAAAAGTTTCAAAGTAATGTCACATTTCTACTTAACCTCCGTACATGTACAGGCTCTAGTGTACCGGATGAGCTATGATATGAAAAGTAAATAATCTCCAGCGTGACCACCCTTCACTGACCAAGCGGAACAAACCCACAAGAAAACGACACATAAATGACACCAGACAAAATTACAACCCGCAACAGGAAACAACAATATGCATTAGAACTTTATACGGAACAGACAAAAACACTCAGAACAGACTCACACAAGCATTAAGCATTAATGACAACACCTAAATGACTCGCACCCGGTTGCGACTTTTGACGACAATGTACTGTAAGTAAATAATGTGATTATCCGGATTACGTGCGCACAACCCTCCCTTTAATACCGATGCAATATCAAAATGTTATTTATCCACCCACAGCATTCTTAAATACTTTCACAAAATCATCACTAACAACGATAATAAAACGTCCAGTATCACACAAACAAACCCCGACCCAGCTGATTACTGTAACATATTTCTAATCGTTCTATCTCCTTACTTATTATTAACCTTACCAGTCACTCGATAAAAGATCAAGTTTACGGCCGAATGTCCTTACGTTGTAAAACGGAATAAAACTCTAAATTTAGACAGAAAATAGTGATTGAACTCAGAAGATGACTCTGTAAATTAATAAGATTGAATATGAGATCACGAAGTAAAATGCCAACCTAATTTGCAAATAAAACGCCTCTGAGACTAAGCGCAACTTTAATATACTCGAATTGTACAGAGAATGCACTTTTACTCTTAGTAACTTTTATATATTGTTACAGGCCAGAAATCACCTATGATTCAGTGAAACTTAAGAATGTACAATTTCAATATTTTAATCAAATGAATCAAATAAGAATCAAATCACATTATCAAATAAATCACATATGAAATCAATATAATCAACAATTAAAGTAGATAAATCACATAAATCAAACTTAGCTGTCACTGTTCCAGGCCTGGACAATAATCTTCTAATTCATCTGTATTTGATTAATTGTTCATAATTCTGCATTCATATTGGTACATGGTATCTTCTAGTTAATTCAGCAATCACTGTAAATCCCAAGGCAGAACTGAGCTCTCAGCCCCAGGAATGTCCTTTTTATGTGGGAAGGGTCCAATATGATAGGGTGATCAGGATACCACGGAATGTTCCATTTGATAATATTACATTATATTAAATAACCCATCAATACACAATGATCAATACACATTAGCATAACACCTCCCCCCTTAAAAAAAGTTTGAACATAGTGAAAACTTAGTTAAAATGAATGTAAATGTAACATGTAACAATAATGAATATGAATGTACTTAGTATATCAAATAAAGTGTTCATAGTTAACAGTCCTTCAAAGCACATTTACAATTTTCCTGCAAAAGTTCTGAAAATACATCTACATGGTTAATATCAAACACAATGTAATACAATAAAATGAATCATAATGAATGTCAATATCAAATTCAACATATTCTTGACAATGTATCTGCGAAAACGTTTTCTGTACCCTTGATATGACAAATCTGAATATTAAATTCCTGTAGTAAGAGACTCCACCTAGTTAGCCTTGCATTTTTATTTTTCATTTTATTGATAAAGATCAAAGGGTTATGATCAGTAAAGACCAGAATGGAGTGAACTGTGGTACTTAAGTAAACATCAAAATCTTGAAGTGCAAGAAGGAGAGCTAAACACTCCTTTTCCACAGTAGAATAATTTCTCTGACTCTTTGTGAATTTTTTAGAGAAATAACTGATTGGATGGTGTATCCCATTCTTCTCTTGCATTAAAACTGATCCAGCAGCTACATCACTGGCATCAACATACAACTTGAATTGTTTTTCATAGTCAGAGGTGATCAAAATAGGGGAATTCATAAGAATTGCCTTCAGACTATCGAAACTTTGCTGACACGACTCATTCCACCTGAAATTAACCTTCTTCTGTAAAAGTTCAGTGAGAGGATGTGCTATGGTAGAAAAATTCTTGCAAAACTTTCTATAGAACCCTACCATTCCTAGAAATCGCATGACCTCTTTTTTAGATCTAGGTATGGGAAATTTCATGACAGAATCAACTTAAGCATTGACAGGCCTAACTTGACCTTGACCCACAACATGTCCATGATATACTAGTGCTGCTTTTCCAAAATCACTTTTAGCAAGATTGATAGTAAGACTGGCTGAGCGTACCCTGTCAAAGAAAGCTTTAATACACTCTAAATGGTGATCCCATGTGTCTGTATACACTATAACATCGTCAATGTATGCTTCACAACATTCAAGGTCACGTGTAACTTCATTGATCATTCTTTGAAAAGTTGCAGAGGCATTTTTCATCCCAAAGGGCATGACCCTATATTAAAAGAAACCATACGGTGTAACGAAGGCTGAGATTTCCTTAGCCTTATCTGTGAGAGGCACTTGCCAATACCCTTTTAATAAATCAAACTTGGTGACAAACTTTGCATTAGCTACCTTATCTATGATTGAATCGATTTGTGGTATAGGGTACGAATCCGACTTTGTAACAGCATTTACCCGCCTAAAATCAGTACAAAACCTGTACGAACCATCAGGTTTGGGAACCAGTATACATGGTGAGCTCCATGCGCTGAAACTTTCTTCAATAATACCATTACTAAGCATATAGTCAATTTCCTTCTTCATGCTTTCTGACTTGAGGGGATTAACACGATATGGATGCTGCTTAATGGGAGGTGAACCTTCAACATCAACATCATGAAATGCAGCAGAAGTTCTGTTAGGAACATCAGGAAACACACTCTGATACTGCTCTATCAACCTTGACATACCTTGTTGTTTGACTTCATCCATGTGACCTAATTTTTCAGATACATTTTTCAATATTTCAGAGTTCTTCAGTTTTACATGATTATCTACCAGTGCATCATCAGAATCACAATTTCCTATTCCAACAACATTCACTATAGGTTTTACTTGACCTTTGTCATCTCTCTCTACATAAAGCTTTAGCATGTTCACATGACACAACCTTTTACCTTTGCGCTTATCAGGAGTCTCAACTATGTAATTCAAATCATTGACCTTTGACTGTATTATGTAAGGTCCATAAAACTTAGCCTGTAATGGATTCCCTGAAATAGGTAGAAATACCAAAACCTTATCTCCAGGCTTGAATTCTCTCTTCCTGGAATCTTGATCATACCAAGCTTTCATTCTTTTCTGACTCTGTTTGAGGTTCCTCTGAGCCACCAAACAAACTTCATACAACCTCTGCTTGAAGTCACACACATAATCTAACAAATTAGTATCTGACCTATCATCTAGCCACCTTTCTTTGAAAACTTTCAAAGGTCCTCTTACAGAATGTCCAAATATCAACTCAAAAGTACTAAATCCTAATGATTCCTGTACTACCTCTCTAGCAGCAAATAATAACATATGTACTCCTTCATCCCAATCATTATCATGCTCTAAGCAATATTTTCTCATCATTGATTTGAGAGTTTGATGAAATCTCTCTAAAGCACCTTGTGATTCTGGGTGATAAAAACTTGATTTGCATTGTTTAATGCCTAACTCATAAATCACTTGTTGGAATACATTCGACATGAAATTTGACCCTTGATCACTTTGAATTGAGTTTGGTAAGCCAAATAATGTGAAGAACTTCATAAGGGCCTTGATGATTGTTTTAGCCTTTATATTCCTCAAAGGAATTGCCTCTGGGAATCTTGTAGATGCACACATAACTGTTAAAAGATACATATTTCCTGTCCTTGACTTTGGTAATGGTCCAACACAATCAATAAGAACTCTACTAAATGGTTCATGAAATGCAGGAATAGGCAACAGTGGGGCAGGTGGTATCACCTGATTAGGCTTTCCTACAATTTGGCATGTATGACATGATCTACAATAGTTCACAACATCATTCTTTAAACCTGGCCAGAAGAAATGATTAAGAATCCTTTGATATGTCTTACTAATACCCATGTGACCTGACATCACAGAGTCATGAGCCATTCTTAAAACTTCATTCCGATAAACCTTTGGTACAACAATCTGATGTACTACTTTCCTCTACTCATCAATACATGCATCTAGAGGACGATATTTCCTCATTAAAATTCCTTCCGTCAAATAAAAACATACAGGTTCCTTTACTACCTGATCGTCTCTAACAACCTTTTTTAAAAGTTAATTTAATTCAGGATCTTTCCTTTGTTCCTCTAAGAGTTTAAGGTCTAAAATGTCTCCATTAATATCTCTATCAACTTTAGAACCATGCTCAGATGACCTTTTATGACCTTGATCATAATAATCCGAATTAGCCATAAACGTTTCATGCAAATCACTAAATTCCTTTTCACCTTGACTAACATCATTCTTAGATGTCTCATTGTCTACCTTTCTAGACATACTCCTTGTAACCGCACATGACGGATAAATGTTACAAAATTTCTTGAAATTTCTAAAACGTGGGTCCTGTAGCATCATATCCCACCCATTCTGCTAGGTCTTTTGGTACATTTTTGGGCATAACAATTTTCATACTTTTTGGCCATATTACATTGTTTAGACTGAGGATCACTGACGAGGGTTTAGTACCCGAAACGTGCATGTCTGGTCCATGCTGTAAATTTATCAGGTTTTAAATGATGCTATTGATATTAAAGACGTTTAACATTTGAACTACTTGGTGAGTGTCACTGCTGGTGGACCAAGAGTCCCCGAGGGCACATGTAGCCAAGTTCGATCAACTTTGGTTGATCGTCTGTCTCTTCAACGCATTAGAAATTTTCTGTTACAAAATTTCTTGAAATTTCTAAAACGTGGGTCCTGTAGCATCATATCCCACCCATTCTGCTACGTCTTTTGGTACATTTTTGGGCATAACAATTTTCATACTTTTTGGCCATATTACATTGTTTAGACTGAGGATCACTGACGAGGGTTTAGTACCCGAAACGTGCATGTCTGGTCCATGCTGTAAATTTATCAGGTTTTAAATGATGCTATTGATATTAAAGACGTTTAACATTTGAACTACTTGGTGAGTGTCACTGCTGGTGGACCAAGAGTCCCCGAGGGCACATGTAGCCAAGCTCGATCATCTTTGGTTGATCGTCTGTCTCTTCAACGCATTAGAAATTTTCTGTTACAAAATTTCTTGAAATTTCTAAAACGTGGGTCCTGTAGCATCATATCCCACCCATTCTGCTACGTCTTTTGGTACATTTTTGGGCATAACAATTTTCATACTTTTTGGCCATATTACATTGTTTAGACTGAGGATCATTGACGAGGGTTTAGTACCCGAAACGTGCATGTCTGGTCCATGCTGTAAATTTATCAGGTTTTAAATGATGCTATTGATATTAAAGACGTTTAACATTTGAACTACTTGGTGAGTGTCACTGCTGGTGGACCAAGAGTCCCCGAGGGCACATGTAGCCAAGTTCGATCAACTTTGGTTGATCGTCTGTCTCTTCAACGCATTAGAAATTTTCTGTTACAAAATTTCTTGAAATTTCTAAAACGTGGGTCCTGTAGCATCATATCCCACCCATTCTGCTACGTCTTTTGGTACATTTTTGGGCATAACAATTTTCATACTTTTTGGCCATATTACATTGTTTAGACTGAGGATCATTGACGAGGGTTTAGTACCCGAAACGTGCATGTCTGGTCCATGCTGTAAATTTATCAGGTTTTAAATGATGCTATTGATATTAAAGACGTTTAACATTTGAACTACTTGGTGAGTGTCACTGCTGGTGGACCAAGAGTCCCCGAGGGCACATGTAGCCAAGTTCGATCAACTTTGGTTGATCGTCTGTCTCTTCAACGCATTAGAAATTTTCTGTTACAAAATTTCTTGAAATTTCTAAAACGTGGGTCCTGTAGCATCATATCCCACCCATTCTGCTACGTCTTTTGGTACATTTTTGGGCATAACAATTTTCATACTTTTTGGCCATATTACATTGTTTAGACTGAGGATCACTGACGAGGGTTTAGTACCCGAAACGTGCATGTCTGGTCCATGCTGTAAATTTATCAGGTTTTAAATGATGCTATTGATATTAAAGACGTTTAACATTTGAACTACTTGGTGAGTGTCACTGCTGGTGGACCAAGAGTCCCCGAGGGCACATGTAGCCAAGTTCGATCAACTTTGGTTGATCGTCTGTCTCTTCAACGCATTAGAAATTTTCTGTTACAAAATTTCTTGAAATTTCTAAAACGTGGGTCCTGTAGCATCATATCCCACCCATTCTGCTACGTCTTTTGGTACATTTTTGGGCATAACAATTTTCATACTTTTTGGCCATATTACATTGTTTAGACTGAGGATCACTGACGAGGGTTTAGTACCCGAAACGTGCATGTCTGGTCCATGCTGTAAATTTATCAGGTTTTAAATGATGCTATTGATATTAAAGACGTTTAACATTTGAACTACTTGGTGAGTGTCACTGCTGGTGGACCAAGAGTCCCCGAGGGCACATGTAGCCAAGTTCGATCAACTTTGGTTGATCGTCTGTCTCTTCAACGCATTAGAAATTTTCTGTTACAAAATTTCTTGAAATTTCTAAAACGTGGGTCCTGTAGCATCATATCCCACCCATTCTGCTACGTCTTTTGGTACATTTTTGGGCATAACAATTTTCATACTTTTTGGCCATATTACATTGTTTAGACTGAGGATCACTGACGAGGGTTTAGTACCCGAAACGTGCATGTCTGGTCCATGCTGTAAATTTATCAGGTTTTAAATGATGCTATTGATATTAAAGACGTTTAACATTTGAACTACTTGGTGAGTGTCACTGCTGGTGGACCAAGAGTCCCCGAGGGCACATGTAGCCAAGTTCGATCAACTTTGGTTGATCGTCTGTCTCTTCAACGCATTAGAAATTTTCTGTTACAAAATTTCTTGAAATTTCTAAAACATGGGTCCTGTAGCATCATATCCCACCCATTCTGCTTCGTCTTTTGGTACATTTTTGGGCATAACAATTTTCATACTTTTTGGCCATATTACATTGTTTAGACTGAGGATCACTGACGAGGGTTTAGTACCCGAAACGTGCATGTCTGGTCCATGCTGTAAATTTATCAGGTTTTAAATGATGCTATTGATATTAAAGACGTTTAACATGTTTAACATTTGAACTACTTGGTGAGTGTCACTGCTGGTGGACCAAGAGTCCCCGAGGGCACATGTAGCCAAGTTCGATCAACTTTGGTTGATCGTCTGTCTCTTCAACGCATTAGAAATTTTCTGTTACAAATTTCTTGAAATTTCTAAAACGTGGGTCCTGTAGCATCATATCCCACCCATTCTGCTACGTCTTTTGGTACATTTTTGGGCATAACAATTTTCATACTTTTTGGCCATATTACATTGTTTAGACTGAGGATCACTGACGAGGGTTTAGTACCCGAAACGTGCATGTCTGGTCCATGCTGTAAATTTATCAGGTTTTAAATGATGCTATTGATATTAAAGACGTTTAACATTTGAACTACTTGGTGAGTGTCACTGCTGGTGGACCAAGAGTCCCCGAGGGCACATGTAGCCAAGTTCGATCAACTTTGGTTGATCGTCTGTCTCTTCAACGCATTAGAAATTTTCTGTTACAAAATTTCTTGAAATTTCTAAAACGTGGGTCCTGTAGCATCATATCCCACCCATTCTGCTACGTCTTTTGGTACATTTTTGGGCATAACAATTTTCATACTTTTTGGCCATATTACATTGTTTAGACTGAGGATCACTGACGAGGGTTTAGTACCCGAAACGTGCATGTCTGGTCCATGCTGTAAATTTATCAGGTTTTAAATGATGCTATTGATATTAAAGACGTTTAACATTTGAACTACTTGGTGAGTGTCACTGCTGGTGGACCAAGAGTCCCCGAGGGCACATGTAGCCAAGTTCGATCAACTTTGGTTGATCGTCTGTCTCTTCAACGCATTAGAAATTTTCTGTTACAAAATTTCTTGAAATTTCTAAAACGTGGGTCCTGTAGCATCATATCCCACCCATTCTGCTACGTCTTTTGGTACATTTTTGGGCATAACAATTTTCATACTTTTTGGCCATATTACATTGTTTAGACTGAGGATCACTGACGAGGGTTTAGTACCCGAAACGTGCATGTCTGGTCCATGCTGTAAATTTATCAGGTTTTAAATGATGCTATTGATATTAAAGACGTTTAACATTTGAACTACTTGGTGAGTGTCACTGCTGGTGGACCAAGAGTCCCCGAGGGCACATGTAGCCAAGTTCGATCAACTTTGGTTGATCGTCTGTCTCTTCAACGCATTAGAAATTTTCTGTTACAAAATTTCTTGAAATTTCTAAAACGTGGGTCCTGTAGCATCATATCCCACCCATTCTGCTACGTCTTTTGGTACATTTTTGGGCATAACAATTTTCATACTTTTTGGCCATATTACATTGTTTAGACTGAGGATCACTGACGAGGGTTTAGTACCCGAAACGTGCATGTCTGGTCCATGCTGTAAATTTATCAGGTTTTAAATGATGCTATTGATATTAAAGACGTTTAACATTTGAACTACTTGGTGAGTGTCACTGCTGGTGGACCAAGAGTCCCCGAGGGCACATGTAGCCAAGTTCGATCAACTTTGGTTGATCGTCTGTCTCTTCAACGCATTAGAAATTTTCTGTTACAAAATTTCTTGAAATTTCTAAAACGTGGGTCCTGTAGCATCATATCCCACCCATTCTGCTACGTCTTTTGGTACATTTTTGGGCATAACAATTTTCATACTTTTTGGCCATATTACATTGTTTAGACTGAGGATCACTGACGAGGGTTTAGTACCCGAAACGTGCATGTCTGGTCCATGCTGTAAATTTATCAGGTTTTAAATGATGCTATTGATATTAAAGACGTTTAACATTTGAACTACTTGTTGAGTGTCACTGCTGGTGGACCAAGAGTCCCCGAGGGCACATGTAGCCAAGTTCGATCAACTTTGGTTGATCGTCTGTCTCTTCAACGCATTAGAAATTTTCTGTTACAAAATTTCTTGAAATTTCTAAAACGTGGGTCCTGTAGCATCATATCCCACCCATTCTGCTACGTCTTTTGGTACATTTTTGGGCATAACAATTTTCATACTTTTTGGCCATATTACATTGTTTAGACTGAGGATCACTGACGAGGGTTTAGTACCCGAAACGTGCATGTCTGGTCCATGCTGTAAATTTATCAGGTTTTAAATGATGCTATTGATATTAAAGACGTTTAACATTTGAACGACTTGGTGAGTGTCACTGCTGGTGGACCAAGAGTCCCCGAGGGCACATGTAGCCAAGTTCGATCACCTTTGGTTGATCGTCTGTCTCTTCAACGCATAAGAAATTTTCTGTTACAAAATTTCTTGAAATTTCTAAAACGTGGGTCCTGTAGCATCATATCCCACCCATTCTGCTACGTCTTTTGGTACATTTTTGGGCATAACAATTTTCATACTTTTTGGCCATATTACATTGTTTAGACTGAGGATCACTGACGAGGGTTTAGTACCCGAAACGTGCATGTCTGGTCCATGCTGTAAATTTATCAGGTTTTAAATGATGCTATTGATATTAAAGACGTTTAACATTTGAACTACTTGGTGAGTGTCACTGCTGGTGGACCAAGAGTCCCCGAGGGCACATGTAGCCAAGTTCGATCAACTTTGGTTGATCGTCTGTCTCTTCAACGCATTAGAAATTTTCTGTTACAAAATTTCTTGAAATTTCTAAAACGTGGGTCCTATAGCATCATATCCCACCCATTCTGCTACGTCTTTTGGTACATTTTTGGGCATAACAATTTTCATACTTTTTGGCCATATTACATTGTTTAGACTGAGGATCACTGACGAGGGTTTAGTACCCGAAACGTGCATGTCTGGTCCATGCTGTAAATTTATCAGGTTTTCAATGATGCTATTGATATTAAAGACGTTTAACATTTGAACTACTTGGTGAGTGTCACTGCTGGTGGACCAAGAGTCCCCGAGGGCACATGTAGCCAAGTTCGATCAACTTTGGTTGATCGTCTGTCTCTTCAACGCATTAGAAATTTTCTGTTACAAAATTTCTTGAAATTTCTAAAACGTGGGTCCTGTAGCATCATATCCCACCCATTCTGCTACGTCTTTTGGTACATTTTTGGGCATAACAATTTTCATACTTTTTGGCCATATTACATTGTTTAGACTGAGGATCACTGACGAGGGTTTAGTACCCGAAACGTGCATGTCTGGTCCATGCTGTAAATTTATCAGGTTTTAAATAATGCTATTGATATTAAAGACGTTTAACATTTGAACGACTTGGTGAGTGTCACTGCTGGTGGACCAAGAGTCACCGAGGGCACATGTAGCCAAGTTCGATCAACTTTGGTTGATCGTCTGTCTCTTCAACGCATTAGAAATTTTCTGTTACAAAATTTCTTGAAATTTCTAAAACGTGGGTCCTGTAGCATCATATCCCACCCATTCTGCTACGTCTTTTGGTACATTTTTGGGCATAACAATTTTCATACTTTTTGGCCATATTACATTGTTTAGACTGAGGATCACTGACGAGGGTTTAGTACCCGAAACGTGCATGTCTGGTCCATGCTGTAAATTTATCAGGTTTTAAATGATGCTATTGATATTAAAGACGTTTAACATTTGAACTACTTGGTGAGTGTCACTGCTGGTGGACCAAGAGTCCCCGAGGGCACATGTAGCCAAGTTCGATCAACTTTGGTTGATCGTCTGTCTCTTCAACGCATTAGAAATTTTCTGTTACAAAATTTCTTGAAATTTCTAAAACGTGGGTCCTGTAGCATCATATCCCACCCATTCTGCTACGTCTTTTGGTACATTTTTGGGCATAACAATTTTCATACTTTTTGGCCATATTACATTGTTTAGACTGAGGATCACTGACGAGGGTTCAGTACCCGAAACGTGCATGTCTGGTCCATGCTGTAAATTTATCAGGTTTTAAATGATGCTATTGATATTAAAGACGTTTAACATTTGAACTACTTGGTGAGTGTCACTGCTGGTGGACCAAGAGTCCCCGAGGGCACATGTAGCCAAGTTCGATCAACTTTGGTTGATCGTCTGTCTCTTCAACGCATTAGAAATTTTCTGTTACAAAATTTCTTGAAATTTCTAAAACGTGGGTCCTGTAGCATCATATCCCACCCATTCTGCTACGTCTTTTGGTACATTTTTGGGCATAACAATTTTCATACTTTTTGGCCATATTACATTGTTTAGACTGAGGATCACTGACGAGGGTTTAGTACCCGAAACGTGCATGTCTGGTCCATGCTGTAAATTTATCAGGTTTTAAATGATGCTATTGATATTAAAGACGTTTAACATTTGAACTACTTGGTGAGTGTCACTGCTGGTGGACCAAGAGTCCCCGAGGGCACATGTAGCCAAGTTCGATCAACTTTGGTTGATCGTCTGTCTCTTCAACGCATTAGAAATTTTCTGTTACAAAATTTCTTGAAATTTCTAAAACGTGGGTCCTGTAGCATCATATCCCACCCATTCTGCTACGTCTTTTGGTACATTTTTGGGCATAACAATTTTCATACTTTTTGGCCATATTACATTGTTTAGACTGAGGATCACTGACGAGGGTTTAGTACCCGAAACGTGCATGTCTGGTCCATGCTGTAAATTTATCAGGTTTTAAATGATGCTATTGATATTAAAGACGTTTAACATTTGAACTACTTGGTGAGTGTCACTGCTGGTGGACCAAGAGTCCCCGAGGGCACATGTAGCCAAGTTCGATCAACTTTGGTTGATCGTCTGTCTCTTCAACGCATTAGAAATTTTCTGTTACAAAATTTCTTGAAATTTCTAAAACGTGGGTCCTGTAGCATCATATCCCACCCATTCTGCTACGTCTTTTGGTACATTTTTGGGTATAACAATTTTCATACTTTTTGGCCATATTACATTGTTTAGACTGAGGATCACTGACGAGGGTTTAGTACCCGAAACGTGCATGTCTGGTCCATGCTGTAAATTTATCAGGTTTTAAATGATGCTATTGATATTAAAGACGTTTAACATTTGAACGACTTGGTGAGTGTCACTGCTGGTGGACCAAGAGTCCCCGAGGGCACATGTAGCCAAGTTCGATCAACTTTGGTTGATCGTCTGTCTCTTCAACGCATTAGAAATTTTCTGTTACAAAATTTCTTGAAATTTCTAAAACGTGGGTCCTGTAGCATCATATCCCACCCATTCTGCTACGTCTTTTGGTACATTTTTGGGCATAACAATTTTCATACTTTTTGGCCATATTACATTGTTTAGACTGAGGATCACTGACGAGGGTTTAGTACCCGAAACGTGCATGTCTGGTCCATGCTGTAAATTTATCAGGTTTTAAATGATGCTATTGATATTAAAGACGTTTAACATTTGAACGACTTGGTGAGTGTCACTGCTGGTGGACCAAGAGTCCCCGAGGGCACATGTAGCCAAGTTCGATCAACTTTGGTTGATCGTCTGTCTCTTCAACGCATTAGAAATTTTCTGTTACAAAATTTCTTGAAATTTCTAAAACGTGGGTCCTGTAGCATCATATCCCACCCATTCTGCTACGTCTTTTGGTACATTTTTGGGCATAACAATTTTCATACTTTTTGGCCATATTACATTGTTTAGACTGAGGATCACTGACGAGGGTTTAGTACCCGAAACGTGCATGTCTGGTCCATGCTGTAAATTTATCAGGTTTTAAATGATGCTATTGATATTAAAGACGTTTAACATTTGAACTACTTGGTGAGTGTCACTGCTGGTGGACCAAGAGTCCCCGAGGGCACATGTAGCCAAGTTCGATCAACTTTGGTTGATCGTCTGTCTCTTCAACGCATTAGAAATTTTCTGTTACAAAATTTCTTGAAATTTCTAAAACGTGGGTCCTGTAGCATCATATCCCACCCATTCTGCTACGTCTTTTGGTACATTTTTGGGCATAACAATTTTCATACTTTTTGGCCATATTACATTGTTTAGACTGAGGATCACTGACGAGGGTTTAGTACCCGAAACGTGCATGTCTGGTCCATGCTGTAAATTTATCAGGTTTTAAATGATGCTATTGATATTAAAGACGTTTAACATTTGAACTACTTGGTGAGTGTCACTGCTCGTGGACCAAGAGTCCCCGAGGGCACATGTAGCCAAGTTCGATCAACTTTGGTTGATCGTCTGTCTCTTCAACGCATTAGAAATTTTCTGTTACAAAATTTCTTGAAATTTCTAAAACGTGGGTCCTGTAGCATCATATCCCACCCATTCTGCTACGTCTTTTGGTACATTTTTGGGCATAACAATTTTCATACTTTTTGGCCATATTACATTGTTTAGACTGAGGATCACTGACGAGGGTTTAGTACCCGAAACGTGCATGTCTGGTCCATGCTGTAAATTTATCAGGTTTTCAATGATGCTATTGATATTAAAGACGTTTAACATTTGAACTACTTGGTGAGTGTCACTGCTGGTGGACCAAGAGTCCCCGAGGGCACATGTAGCCAAGTTCGATCAACTTTGGTTGATCGTCTGTCTCTTCAACGCATTAGAAATTTTCTGTTACAAAATTTCTTGAAATTTCTAAAACGTGGGTCCTGTAGCATCATATCCCACCCATTCTGCTACGTCTTTGGTACATTTTTGGGCATAACAATTTTCATACTTTTTGGCCATATTACATTGTTTAGACTGAGGATCACTGACGAGGGTTTAGTACCCGAAACGTGCATGTCTGGTCCATGCTGTAAATTTATCAGGTTTTAAATGATGCTATTGATATTAAAGACGTTTAACATTTGAACGACTTGGTGAGTGTCACTGCTGGTGGACCAAGAGTCCCCGAGGGCACATGTAGCCAAGTTCGATCAACTTTGGTTGATCGTCTGTCTCTTCAACGCATTAGAAATTTTCTGTTACAAAATTTCTTGAAATTTCTAAAACGTGGGTCCTGTAGCATCATATCCCACCCATTCTGCTACGTCTTTTGGTACATTTTTGGGCATAACAATTTTCATACTTTTTGGCCATATTACATTGTTTAGACTGAGGATCACTGACGAGGGTTTAGTACCCGAAACGTGCATGTCTGGTCCATGCTGTAAATTTATCAGGTTTTAAATGATGCTATTGATATTAAAGACGTTTAACATTTGAACGACTTGGTGAGTGTCACTGCTGGTGGACCAAGAGTCCCCGAGGGCACATGTAGCCAAGTTCGATCAACTTTGGTTGATCGTCTGTCTCTTCAACGCATTAGAAATTTTCTGTTACAAAATTTCTTGAAATTTCTAAAACGTGGGTCCTGTAGCATCATATCCCACCCATTCTGCTACGTCTTTTGGTACATTTTTGGGCATAACAATTTTCATACTTTTTGGCCATATTACATTGTTTAGACTGAGGATCACTGACGAGGGTTTAGTACCCGAAACGTGCATGTCTGGTCCATGCTGTAAATTTATCAGGTTTTAAATGATGCTATTGATATTAAAGACGTTTAACATTTGAACTACTTGGTGAGTGTCACTGCTGGTGGACCAAGAGTCCCCGAGGGCACATGTAGCCAAGTTCGATCAACTTTGGTTGATCGTCTGTCTCTTCAACGCATTAGAAATTTTCTGTTACAAAATTTCTTGAAATTTCTAAAACGTGGGTCCTGTAGCATCATATCCCACCCATTCTGCTACGTCTTTTGGTACATTTTTGGGCATAACAATTTTCATACTTTTTGGCCATATTACATTGTTTAGACTGAGGATCACTGACGAGGGTTTAGTACCCGAAACGTGCATGTCTGGTCCATGCTGTAAATTTATCAGGTTTTAAATGATGCTATTGATATTAAAGACGTTTAACATTTGAACTACTTGGTGAGTGTCACTGCTGGTGGACCAAGAGTCCCCGAGGGCACATGTAGCCAAGTTCGATCAACTTTGGTTGATCGTCTGTCTCTTCAACGCATTAGAAATTTTCTGCTACAAAATTTCTTGAAATTTCTAAAACGTGGGTCCTGTAGCATCATATCCCACCCATTCTGCTACGTCTTTTGGTACATTTTTGGGCATAACAATTTTCATACTTTTTGGCCATATTACATTGTTTAGACTGAGGATCACTGACGAGGGTTTAGTACCCGAAACGTGCATGTCTGGTCCATGCTGTAAATTTATCAGGTTTTAAATGATGCTATTGATATTAAAGACGTTTAACATTTGAACTACTTGGTGAGTGTCACTGCTGGTGGACCAAGAGTCCCCGAGGGCACATGTAGCCAAGTTCGATCAACTTTGGTTGATCGTCTGTCTCTTCAACGCATTAGAAATTTTCTGTTACAAAATTTCTTGAAATTTCTAAAACGTGGGTCCTGTAGCATCATATCCCACCCATTCTGCTACGTCTTTTGGTACATTTTTGGGCATAACAATTTTCATACTTTTTGGCCATATTACATTGTTTAGACTGAGGATCACTGACGAGGGTTTAGTACCCGAAACGTGCATGTCTGGTCCATGCTGTAAATTTATCAGGTTTTAAATGATGCTATTGATATTAAAGACGTTTAACATTTGAACTACTTGGTGAGTGTCACTGCTGGTGGACCAAGAGTCCCCGAGGGCACATGTAGCCAAGTTCGATCAACTTTGGTTGATCGTCTGTCTCTTCAACGCATTAGAAATTTTCTGCTACAAAATTTCTTGAAATTTCTAAAACGTGGGTCCTGTAGCATCATATCCCACCCATTCTGCTACGTCTTTTGGTACATTTTTGGGCATAACAATTTTCATACTTTTTGGCCATATTACATTGTTTAGACTGAGGATCACTGACGAGGGTTTAGTACCCGAAACGTGCATGTCTGGTCCATGCTGTAAATTTATCAGGTTTTAAATGATGCTATTGATATTAAAGACGTTTAACATTTGAACTACTTGGTGAGTGTCACTGCTGGTGGACCAAGAGTCCCCGAGGGCACATGTAGCCAAGTTCGATCAACTTTGGTTGATCGTCTGTCTCTTCAACGCATTAGAAATTTTCTGTTACAAAATTTCTTGAAATTTCTAAAACGTGGGTCCTGTAGCATCATATCCCACCCATTCTGCTACGTCTTTTGGTACATTTTTGGGCATAACAATTTTCATACTTTTTGGCCATATTACATTGTTTAGACTGAGGATCACTGACGAGGGTTTAGTACCCGAAACGTGCATGTCTGGTCCATGCTGTAAATTTATCAGGTTTTAAATGATGCTATTGATATTAAAGACGTTTAACATTTGAACTACTTGGTGAGTGTCACTGCTGGTGGACCAAGAGTCCCCGAGGGCACATGTAGCCAAGTTCGATCAACTTTGGTTGATCGTCTGTCTCTTCAACGCATTAGAAATTTTCTGTTACGAAATTTCTTGAAAGTTCTAAAACGTGGGTCCTGTAGCATCATATCCCACCCATTCTGCTACGTCTTTTGGTACATTTTTGGGCATAACAATTTTCATACTTTTTGGCCATATTACATTGTTTAGACTGAGGATCACTGACGAGGGTTTAGTACCCGAAACGTGCATGTCTGGTCCATGCTGTAAATTTATCAGGTTTTAAATGATGCTATTGATATTAAAGACGTTTAACATTTGAACTACTTGGTGAGTGTCACTGCTGGTGGACCAAGAGTCCCCGAGGGCACATGTAGCCAAGTTCGATCACCTTTGGTTGATCGTCTGTCTCTTCAACGCATTAGAAATTTTCTGTTACAAAATTTCTTGAAATTTCTAAAACGTGGGTCCTGTAGCATCATATCCCACCCATTCTGCTACGTCTTTTGGTACATTTTTGGGCATAACAATTTTCATACTTTTTGGCCATATTACATTGTTTAGACTGAGGATCACTGACGAGGGTTTAGTACCCGAAACGTGCATGTCTGGTCCATGCTGTAAATTTATCAGGTTTTAAATGATGCTATTGATATTAAAGACGTTTAACATTTGAACTACTTGGTGAGTGTCACTGCTGGTGGACCAAGAGTCCCCGAGGGCACATGTAGCCAAGTTCGATCAACTTTGGTTGATCGTCTGTCTCTTCAACGCATTAGAAATTTTCTGTTACAAAATTTCTTGAAAGTTCTAAAACGTGGGTCCTGTAGCATCATATCCCACCCATTCTGCTACGTCTTTTGGTACATTTTTGGGCATAACAATTTTCATACTTTTTGGCCATATTACATTGTTTAGACTGAGGATCACTGACGAGGGTTTAGTACCCGAAACGTGCATGTCTGGTCCATGCTGTAAATTTATCAGGTTTTAAATGATGCTATTGATATTAAAGACGTTTAACATTTGAACTACTTGGTGAGTGTCACTGCTGGTGGACCAAGAGTCCCCGAGGGCACATGTAGCCAAGTTCGATCAACTTTGGTTGATCGTCTGTCTCTTCAACGCATTAGAAATTTTCTGTTACGAAATTTCTTGAAAGTTCTAAAACGTGGGTCCTGTAGCATCATATCCCACCCATTCTGCTACGTCTTTTGGTACATTTTTGGGCATAACAATTTTCATACTTTTTGGCCATATTACATTGTTTAGACTGAGGATCACTGACGAGGGTTTAGTACCCGAAACGTGCATGTCTGGTCCATGCTGTAAATTTATCAGGTTTTAAATGATGCTATTGATATTAAAGACGTTTAACATTTGAACTACTTGGTGAGTGTCACTGCTGGTGGACCAAGAGTCCCCGAGGGCACATGTAGCCAAGTTCGATCAACTTTGGTTGATCGTCTGTCTCTTCAACGCATTAGAAATTTTCTGTTACAAAATTTCTTGAAATTTCTAAAACGTGGGTCCTGTAGCATCATATCCCACCCATTCTGCTACGTCTTTTGGTACATTTTTGGGCATAACAATTTTCATACTTTTTGGCCATATTACATTGTTTAGACTGAGGATCACTGACGAGGGTTTAGTACCCGAAACGTGCATGTATGGTCCATGCTGTAAATTTATCAGGTTTTAAATGATGCTATTGATATTAAAGACGTTTAACATTTGAACTACTTGGTGAGTGTCACTGCTGGTGGACCAAGAGTCCCCGAGGGCACATGTAGCCAAGTTCGATCAACTTTGGTTGATCGTCTGTCTCTTCAACGCATTAGAAATTTTCTGTTACGAAATTTCTTGAAAGTTCTAAAACGTGGGTCCTGTAGCATCATATCCCACCCATTCTGCTACGTCTTTTGGTACATTTTTGGGCATAACAATTTTCATACTTTTTGGCCATATTACATTGTTTAGACTGAGGATCACTGACGAGGGTTTAGTACCCGAAACGTGCATGTCTGGTCCATGCTGTAAATTTATCAGGTTTTAAATGATGCTATTGATATTAAAGACGTTTAACATTTGAACTACTTGGTGAGTGTCACTGCTGGTGGACCAAGAGTCCCCGAGGGCACATGTAGCCAAGTTCGATCAACTTTGGTTGATCGTCTGTCTCTTCAACGCATTAGAAATTTTCTGTTACAAAATTTCTTGAAATTTCTAAAACGTGGGTCCTGTAGCATCATATCCCACCCATTCTGCTACGTCTTTTGGTACATTTTTGGGCATAACAATTTTCATACTTTTTGGCCATATTACATTGTTTAGACTGAGGATCACTGACGAGGGTTTAGTACCCGAAACGTGCATGTATGGTCCATGCTGTAAATTTATCAGGTTTTAAATGATGCTATTGATATTAAAGACGTTTAACATTTGAACTACTTGGTGAGTGTCACTGCTGGTGGACCAAGAGTCCCCGAGGGCACATGTAGCCAAGTTCGATCAACTTTGGTTGATCGTCTGTCTCTTCAACGCATTAGAAATTTTCTGTTACGAAATTTCTTGAAAGTTCTAAAACGTGGGTCCTGTAGCATCATATCCCACCCATTCTGCTACGTCTTTTGGTACATTTTTGGGCATAACAATTTTCATACTTTTTGGCCATATTACATTGTTTAGACTGAGGATCACTGACGAGGGTTTAGTACCCGAAACGTGCATGTCTGGTCCATGCTGTAAATTTATCAGGTTTTAAATGATGCTATTGATATTAAAGACGTTTAACATTTGAACTACTTGGTGAGTGTCACTGCTGGTGGACCAAGAGTCCCCGAGGGCACATGTAGCCAAGTTCGATCAACTTTGGTTGATCGTCTGTCTCTTCAACGCATTAGAAATTTTCTGTTAGGAAATTTCTTGAAAGTTCTAAAACGTGGGTCCTGTAGCATCATATCCCACCCATTCTGCTACGTCTTTTGGTACATTTTTGGGCATAACAATTTTCATACTTTTTGGCCATATTACATTGTTTAGACTGAGGATCACTGACGAGGGTTTAGTACCCGAAACGTGCATGTCTGGTCCATGCTGTAAATTTATCAGGTTTTAAATGATGCTATTGATATTAAAGACGTTTAACATTTGAACTACTTGGTGAGTGTCACTGCTGGTGGACCAAGAGTCCCCGAGGGCACATGTAGCCAAGTTCGATCAACTTTGGTTGATCGTCTGTCTCTTCAACGCATTAGAAATTTTCTGTTACAAAATTTCTTGAAATTTCTAAAACGTGGGTCCTGTAGCATCATATCCCACCCATTCTGCTACGTCTTTTGGTACATTTTTGGGCATAACAATTTTCATACTTTTTGGCCATATTACATTGTTTAGACTGAGGATCACTGACGAGGGTTTAGTACCCGAAACGTGCATGTCTGGTCCATGCTGTAAATTTATCAGGTTTTAAATGATGCTATTGATATTAAAGACGTTTAACATTTGAACTACTTGGTGAGTGTCACTGCTGGTGGACCAAGAGTCCCCGAGGGCACATGTAGCCAAGTTCGATCAACTTTGGTTGATCGTCTGTCTCTTCAACGCATTAGAAATTTTCTGTTACAAAATTTCTTGAAATTTCTAAAACGTGGGTCCTGTAGCATCATATCCCACCCATTCTGCTACGTCTTTTGGTACATTTTTGGGCATAACAATTTTCATACTTTTTGGCCATATTACATTGTTTAGACTGAGGATCACTGACGAGGGTTTAGTACCCGAAACGTGCATGTATGGTCCATGCTGTAAATTTATCAGGTTTTAAATGATGCTATTGATATTAAAGACGTTTAACATTTGAACTACTTGGTGAGTGTCACTGCTGGTGGACCAAGAGTCCCCGAGGGCACATGTAGCCAAGTTCGATCAACTTTGGTTGATCGTCTGTCTCTTCAACGCATTAGAAATTTTCTGTTACAAAATTTCTTGAAATTTCTAAAACGTGGGTCCTGTAGCATCATATCCCACCCATTCTGCTACGTCTTTTGGTACATTTTTGGGCATAACAATTTTCATACTTTTTGGCCATATTACATTGTTTAGACTGAGGATCACTGACGAGGGTTTAGTACCCGAAACGTGCATGTCTGGTCCATGCTGTAAATTTATCAGGTTTTAAATGATGCTATTGATATTAAAGACGTTTAACATTTGAACTACTTGGTGAGTGTCACTGCTGGTGGACCAAGAGTCCCCGAGGGCACATGTAGCCAAGTTCGATCAACTTTGGTTGATCGTCTGTCTCTTCAACGCATTAGAAATTTTCTGTTACAAAATTTCTTGAAATTTCTAAAACGTGGGTCCTGTAGCATCATATCCCACCCATTCTGCTACGTCTTTTGGTACATTTTTGGGCATAACAATTTTCATACTTTTTGGCCATATTACATTGTTTAGACTGAGGATCACTGACGAGGGTTTAGTACCCGAAACGTGCATGTCTGGTCCATGCTGTAAATTTATCAGGTTTTAAATGATGCTATTGATATTAAAGACGTTTAACATTTGAACTACTTGGTGAGTGTCACTGCTGGTGGACCAAGAGTCCCCGAGGGCACATGTAGCCAAGTTCGATCAACTTTGGTTGATCGTCTGTCTCTTCAACGCATTAGAAATTTTCTGTTACAAAATTTCTTGAAATTTCTAAAACGTGGGTCCTGTAGCATCATATCCCACCCATTCTGCTACGTCTTTTGGTACATTTTTGGGCATAACAATTTTCATACTTTTTGGCCATATTACATTGTTTAGACTGAGGATCACTGACGAGGGTTTAGTACCCGAAACGTGCATGTCTGGTCCATGCTGTAAATTTATCAGGTTTTAAATGATGCTATTGATATTAAAGACGTTTAACATTTGAACTACTTGGTGAGTGTCACTGCTGGTGGACCAAGAGTCCCCGAGGGCACATGTAGCCAAGTTCGATCAACTTTGGTTGATCGTCTGTCTCTTCAACGCATTAGAAATTTTCTGTTACGAAATTTCTTGAAAGTTCTAAAACGTGGGTCCTGTAGCATCATATCCCACCCATTCTGCTACGTCTTTTGGTACATTTTTGGGCATAACAATTTTCATACTTTTTGGCCATATTACATTGTTTAGACTGAGGATCACTGACGAGGGTTTAGTACCCGAAACGTGCATGTCTGGTCCATGCTGTAAATTTATCAGGTTTTAAATGATGCTATTGATATTAAAGACGTTTAACATTTGAACTACTTGGTGAGTGTCACTGCTGGTGGACCAAGAGTCCCCGAGGGCACATGTAGCCAAGTTCGATCAACTTTGGTTGATCGTCTGTCTCTTCAACGCATTAGAAATTTTCTGTTACAAAATTTCTTGAAATTTCTAAAACGTGGGTCCTGTAGCATCATATCCCACCCATTCTGCTACGTCTTTTGGTACATTTTTGGGCATAACAATTTTCATACTTTTTGGCCATATTACATTGTTTAGACTGAGGATCACTGACGAGGGTTTAGTACCCGAAACGTGCATGTATGGTCCATGCTGTAAATTTATCAGGTTTTAAATGATGCTATTGATATTAAAGACGTTTAACATTTGAACTACTTGGTGAGTGTCACTGCTGGTGGACCAAGAGTCCCCGAGGGCACATGTAGCCAAGTTCGATCAACTTTGGTTGATCGTCTGTCTCTTCAACGCATTAGAAATTTTCTGTTACAAAATTTCTTGAAATTTCTAAAACGTGGGTCCTGTAGCATCATATCCCACCCATTCTGCTACGTCTTTTGGTACATTTTTGGGCATAACAATTTTCATACTTTTTGGCCATATTACATTGTTTAGACTGAGGATCACTGACGAGGGTTTAGTACCCGAAACGTGCATGTCTGGTCCATGCTGTAAATTTATCAGGTTTTAAATGATGCTATTGATATTAAAGACGTTTAACATTTGAACTACTTGGTGAGTGTCACTGCTGGTGGACCAAGAGTCCCCGAGGGCACATGTAGCCAAGTTCAATCAACTTTGGTTGATCGTCTGTCTCTTCAACGCATTAGAAATTTTCTGCTACAAAATTTCTTGAAATTTCTAAAACGTGGGTCCTGTAGCATCATATCCCACCCATTCTGCTACGTCTTTTGGTACATTTTTGGGCATAACAATTTTCATACTTTTTGGCCATATTACATTGTTTAGACTGAGGATCACTGACGAGGGTTTAGTACCCGAAACGTGCATGTCTGGTCCATGCTGTAAATTTATCAGGTTTTAAATGATGCTATTGATATTAAAGACGTTTAACATTTGAACTACTTGGTGAGTGTCACTGCTGGTGGACCAAGAGTCCCCGAGGGCACATGTAGCCAAGTTCGATCAACTTTGGTTGATCGTCTGTCTCTTCAACGCATTAGAAATTTTCTGTTACAAAATTTCTTGAAATTTCTAAAACGTGGGTCCTGTAGCATCATATCCCACCCATTCTGCTACGTCTTTTGGTACATTTTTGGGCATAACAATTTTCATACTTTTTGGCCATATTACATTGTTTAGACTGAGGATCACTGACGAGGGTTTAGTACCCGAAACGTGCATGTCTGGTCCATGCTGTAAATTTATCAGGTTTTAAATGATGCTATTGATATTAAAGACGTTTAACATTTGAACTACTTGGTGAGTGTCACTGCTGGTGGACCAAGAGTCCCCGAGGGCACATGTAGCCAAGTTCGATCAACTTTGGTTGATCGTCTGTCTCTTCAACGCATTAGAAATTTTCTGCTACAAAATTTCTTGAAATTTCTAAAACGTGGGTCCTGTAGCATCATATCCCACCCATTCTGCTACGTCTTTTGGTACATTTTTGGGCATAACAATTTTCATACTTTTTGGCCATATTACATTGTTTAGACTGAGGATCACTGACGAGGGTTTAGTACCCGAAACGTGCATGTCTGGTCCATGCTGTAAATTTATCAGGTTTTAAATGATGCTATTGATATTAAAGACGTTTAACATTTGAACTACTTGGTGAGTGTCACTGCTGGTGGACCAAGAGTCCCCGAGGGCACATGTAGCCAAGTTCGATCAACTTTGGTTGATCGTCTGTCTCTTCAACGCATTAGAAATTTTCTGTTACAAAATTTCTTGAAATTTCTAAAACGTGGGTCCTGTAGCATCATATCCCACCCATTCTGCTACGTCTTTTGGTACATTTTTGGGCATAACAATTTTCATACTTTTTGGCCATATTACATTGTTTAGACTGAGGATCACTGACGAGGGTTTAGTACCCGAAACGTGCATGTCTGGTCCATGCTGTAAATTTATCAGGTTTTAAATGATGCTATTGATATTAAAGACGTTTAACATTTGAACTACTTGGTGAGTGTCACTGCTGGTGGACCAAGAGTCCCCGAGGGCACATGTAGCCAAGTTCGATCAACTTTGGTTGATCGTCTGTCTCTTCAACGCATTAGAAATTTTCTGTTACGAAATTTCTTGAAATTTCTAAAACGTGGGTCCTGTAGCATCATATCCCACCCATTCTGCTACGTCTTTTGGTACATTTTTGGGCATAACAATTTTCATACTTTTTGGCCATATTACATTGTTTAGACTGAGGATCACTGACGAGGGTTTAGTACCCGAAACGTGCATGTCTGGTCCATGCTGTAAATTTATCAGGTTTTAAATGATGCTATTGATATTAAAGACGTTTAACATTTGAACTACTTGGTGAGTGTCACTGCTGGTGGACCAAGAGTCCCCGAGGGCACATGTAGCCAAGTTCGATCAACTTTGGTTGATCGTCTGTCTCTTCAACGCATTAGAAATTTTCTGTTACAAAATTTCTTGAAATTTCTAAAACGTGGGTCCTGTAGCATCATATCCCACCCATTCTGCTACGTCTTTTGGTACATTTTTGGGCATAACAATTTTCATACTTTTTGGCCATATTACATTGTTTAGACTGAGGATCACTGACGAGGGTTTAGTACCCGAAACGTGCATGTCTGGTCCATGCTGTAAATTTATCAGGTTTTAAATGATGCTATTGATATTAAAGACGTTTAACATTTGAACTACTTGGTGAGTGTCACTGCTGGTGGACCAAGAGTCCCCGAGGGCACATGTAGCCAAGTTCGATCAACTTTGGTTGATCGTCTGTCTCTTCAACGCATTAGAAATTTTCTGTTACAAAATTTCTTGAAAGTTCTAAAACGTGGGTCCTGTAGCATCATATCCCACCCATTCTGCTACGTCTTTTGGTACATTTTTGGGCATAACAATTTTCATACTTTTTGGCCATATTACATTGTTTAGACTGAGGATCACTGACGAGGGTTTAGTACCCGAAACGTGCATGTATGGTCCATGCTGTAAATTTATCAGGTTTTAAATGATGCTATTGATATTAAAGACGTTTAACATTTGAACTACTTGGTGAGTGTCACTGCTGGTGGACCAAGAGTCCCCGAGGGCACATGTAGCCAAGTTCGATCAACTTTGGTTGATCGTCTGTCTCTTCAACGCATTAGAAATTTTCTGTTACAAAATTTCTTGAAATTTCTAAAACGTGGGTCCTGTAGCATCATATCCCACCCATTCTGCTACGTCTTTTGGTACATTTTTGGGCATAACAATTTTCATACTTTTTGGCCATATTACATTGTTTAGACTGAGGATCACTGACGAGGGTTTAGTACCCGAAACGTGCATGTCTGGTCCATGCTGTAAATTTATCAGGTTTTAAATGATGCTATTGATATTAAAGACGTTTAACATTTGAACTACTTGGTGAGTGTCACTGCTGGTGGACCAAGAGTCCCCGAGGGCACATGTAGCCAAGTTCGATCAACTTTGGTTGATCGTCTGTCTCTTCAACGCATTAGAAATTTTCTGTTACAAAATTTCTTGAAATTTCTAAAACGTGGGTCCTGTAGCATCATATCCCACCCATTCTGCTACGTCTTTTGGTACATTTTTGGGCATAACAATTTTCATACTTTTTGGCCATATTACATTGTTTAGACTGAGGATCACTGACGAGGGTTTAGTACCCGAAACGTGCATGTCTGGTCCATGCTGTAAATTTATCAGGTTTTAAATGATGCTATTGATATTAAAGACGTTTAACATTTGAACTACTTGGTGAGTGTCACTGCTGGTGGACCAAGAGTCCCCGAGGGCACATGTAGCCAAGTTCGATCAACTTTGGTTGATCGTCTGTCTCTTCAACGCATTAGAAATTTTCTGTTACAAAATTTCTTGAAATTTCTAAAACGTGGGTCCTGTAGCATCATATCCCACCCATTCTGCTACGTCTTTTGGTACATTTTTGGGCATAACAATTTTCATACTTTTTGGCCATATTACATTGTTTAGACTGAGGATCACTGACGAGGGTTTAGTACCCGAAACGTGCATGTCTGGTCCATGCTGTAAATTTATCAGGTTTTAAATGATGCTATTGATATTAAAGACGTTTAACATTTGAACTACTTGGTGAGTGTCACTGCTGGTGGACCAAGAGTCCCCGAGGGCACATGTAGCCAAGTTCGATCAACTTTGGTTGATCGTCTGTCTCTTCAACGCATTAGAAATTTTCTGTTACAAAATTTCTTGAAATTTCTAAAACGTGGGTCCTGTAGCATCATATCCCACCCATTCTGCTACGTCTTTTGGTACATTTTTGGGCATAACAATTTTCATACTTTTTGGCCATATTACATTGTTTAGACTGAGGATCACTGACGAGGGTTTAGTACCCGAAACGTGCATGTCTGGTCCATGCTGTAAATTTATCAGGTTTTAAATGATGCTATTGATATTAAAGACGTTTAACATTTGAACTACTTGGTGAGTGTCACTGCTGGTGGACCAAGAGTCCCCGAGGGCACATGTAGCCAAGTTCGATCAACTTTGGTTGATCGTCTGTCTCTTCAACGCATTAGAAATTTTCTGTTACGAAATTTCTTGAAAGTTCTAAAACGTGGGTCCTGTAGCATCATATCCCACCCATTCTGCTACGTCTTTTGGTACATTTTTGGGCATAACAATTTTCATACTTTTTGGCCATATTACATTGTTTAGACTGAGGATCACTGACGAGGGTTTAGTACCCGAAACGTGCATGTCTGGTCCATGCTGTAAATTTATCAGGTTTTAAATGATGCTATTGATATTAAAGACGTTTAACATTTGAACTACTTGGTGAGTGTCACTGCTGGTGGACCAAGAGTCCCCGAGGGCACATGTAGCCAAGTTCGATCAACTTTGGTTGATCGTCTGTCTCTTCAACGCATTAGAAATTTTCTGTTACAAAATTTCTTGAAATTTCTAAAACGTGGGTCCTGTAGCATCATATCCCACCCATTCTGCTACGTCTTTTGGTACATTTTTGGGCATAACAATTTTCATACTTTTTGGCCATATTACATTGTTTAGACTGAGGATCACTGACGAGGGTTTAGTACCCGAAACGTGCATGTATGGTCCATGCTGTAAATTTATCAGGTTTTAAATGATGCTATTGATATTAAAGACGTTTAACATTTGAACTACTTGGTGAGTGTCACTGCTGGTGGACCAAGAGTCCCCGAGGGCACATGTAGCCAAGTTCGATCAACTTTGGTTGATCGTCTGTCTCTTCAACGCATTAGAAATTTTCTGTTACAAAATTTCTTGAAATTTCTAAAACGTGGGTCCTGTAGCATCATATCCCACCCATTCTGCTACGTCTTTTGGTACATTTTTGGGCATAACAATTTTCATACTTTTTGGCCATATTACATTGTTTAGACTGAGGATCACTGACGAGGGTTTAGTACCCGAAACGTGCATGTCTGGTCCATGCTGTAAATTTATCAGGTTTTAAATGATGCTATTGATATTAAAGACGTTTAACATTTGAACTACTTGGTGAGTGTCACTGCTGGTGGACCAAGAGTCCCCGAGGGCACATGTAGCCAAGTTCGATCAACTTTGGTTGATCGTCTGTCTCTTCAACGCATTAGAAATTTTCTGTTACAAAATTTCTTGAAAGTTCTAAAACGTGGGTCCTGTAGCATCATATCCCACCCATTCTGCTACGTCTTTTGGTACATTTTTGGGCATAACAATTTTCATACTTTTTGGCCATATTACATTGTTTAGACTGAGGATCACTGACGAGGGTTTAGTACCCGAAACGTGCATGTCTGGTCCATGCTGTAAATTTATCAGGTTTTAAATGATGCTATTGATATTAAAGACGTTTAACATTTGAACTACTTGGTGAGTGTCACTGCTGGTGGACCAAGAGTCCCCGAGGGCACATGTAGCCAAGTTCGATCAACTTTGGTTGATCGTCTGTCTCTTCAACGCATTAGAAATTTTCTGTTACAAAATTTCTTGAAATTTCTAAAACGTGGGTCCTGTAGCATCATATCCCACCCATTCTGCTACGTCTTTTGGTACATTTTTGGGCATAACAATTTTCATACTTTTTGGCCATATTACATTGTTTAGACTGAGGATCACTGACGAGGGTTTAGTACCCGAAACGTGCATGTCTGGTCCATGCTGTAAATTTATCAGGTTTTAAATGATGCTATTGATATTAAAGACGTTTAACATTTGAACTACTTGGTGAGTGTCACTGCTGGTGGACCAAGAGTCCCCGAGGGCACATGTAGCCAAGTTCGATCAACTTTGGTTGATCGTCTGTCTCTTCAACGCATTAGAAATTTTCTGTTACAAAATTTCTTGAAATTTCTAAAACGTGGGTCCTGTAGCATCATATCCCACCCATTCTGCTACGTCTTTTGGTACATTTTTGGGCATAACAATTTTCATACTTTTTGGCCATATTACATTGTTTAGACTGAGGATCACTGACGAGGGTTTAGTACCCGAAACGTGCATGTCTGGTCCATGCTGTAAATTTATCAGGTTTTAAATGATGCTATTGATATTAAAGACGTTTAACATTTGAACTACTTGGTGAGTGTCACTGCTGGTGGACCAAGAGTCCCCGAGGGCACATGTAGCCAAGTTCGATCAACTTTGGTTGATCGTCTGTCTCTTCAACGCATTAGAAATTTTCTGTTACAAAATTTCTTGAAATTTCTAAAACGTGGGTCCTGTAGCATCATATCCCACCCATTCTGCTACGTCTTTTGGTACATTTTTGGGCATAACAATTTTCATACTTTTTGGCCATATTACATTGTTTAGACTGAGGATCACTGACGAGGGTTTAGTACCCGAAACGTGCATGTATGGTCCATGCTGTAAATTTATCAGGTTTTAAATGATGCTATTGATATTAAAGACGTTTAACATTTGAACTACTTGGTGAGTGTCACTGCTGGTGGACCAAGAGTCCCCGAGGGCACATGTAGCCAAGTTCGATCAACTTTGGTTGATCGTCTGTCTCTTCAACGCATTAGAAATTTTCTGTTACAAAATTTCTTGAAATTTCTAAAACGTGGGTCCTGTAGCATCATATCCCACCCATTCTGCTACGTCTTTTGGTACATTTTTGGGCATAACAATTTTCATACTTTTTGGCCATATTACATTGTTTAGACTGAGGATCACTGACGAGGGTTTAGTACCCGAAACGTGCATGTCTGGTCCATGCTGTAAATTTATCAGGTTTTAAATGATGCTATTGATATTAAAGACGTTTAACATTTGAACTACTTGGTGAGTGTCACTGCTGGTGGACCAAGAGTCCCCGAGGGCACATGTAGCCAAGTTCGATCAACTTTGGTTGATCGTCTGTCTCTTCAACGCATTAGAAATTTTCTGTTACAAAATTTCTTGAAAGTTCTAAAACGTGGGTCCTGTAGCATCATATCCCACCCATTCTGCTACGTCTTTTGGTACATTTTTGGGCATAACAATTTTCATACTTTTTGGCCATATTACATTGTTTAGACTGAGGATCACTGACGAGGGTTTAGTACCCGAAACGTGCATGTCTGGTCCATGCTGTAAATTTATCAGGTTTTAAATGATGCTATTGATATTAAAGACGTTTAACATTTGAACTACTTGGTGAGTGTCACTGCTGGTGGACCAAGAGTCCCCGAGGGCACATGTAGCCAAGTTCGATCAACTTTGGTTGATCGTCTGTCTCTTCAACGCATTAGAAATTTTCTGTTACAAAATTTCTTGAAATTTCTAAAACGTGGGTCCTGTAGCATCATATCCCACCCATTCTGCTACGTCTTTTGGTACATTTTTGGGCATAACAATTTTCATACTTTTTGGCCATATTACATTGTTTAGACTGAGGATCACTGACGAGGGTTTAGTACCCGAAACGTGCATGTCTGGTCCATGCTGTAAATTTATCAGGTTTTAAATGATGCTATTGATATTAAAGACGTTTAACATTTGAACTACTTGGTGAGTGTCACTGCTGGTGGACCAAGAGTCCCCGAGGGCACATGTAGCCAAGTTCGATCAACTTTGGTTGATCGTCTGTCTCTTCAACGCATTAGAAATTTTCTGTTACAAAATTTCTTGAAATTTCTAAAACGTGGGTCCTGTAGCATCATATCCCACCCATTCTGCTACGTCTTTTGGTACATTTTTGGGCATAACAATTTTCATACTTTTTGGCCATATTACATTGTTTAGACTGAGGATCACTGACGAGGGTTTAGTACCCGAAACGTGCATGTCTGGTCCATGCTGTAAATTTATCAGGTTTTAAATGATGCTATTGATATTAAAGACGTTTAACATTTGAACTACTTGGTGAGTGTCACTGCTGGTGGACCAAGAGTCCCCGAGGGCACATGTAGCCAAGTTCGATCAACTTTGGTTGATCGTCTGTCTCTTCAACGCATTAGAAATTTTCTGTTACAAAATTTCTTGAAATTTCTAAAACGTGGGTCCTGTAGCATCATATCCCACCCATTCTGCTACGTCTTTTGGTACATTTTTGGGCATAACAATTTTCATACTTTTTGGCCATATTACATTGTTTAGACTGAGGATCACTGACGAGGGTTTAGTACCCGAAACGTGCATGTCTGGTCCATGCTGTAAATTTATCAGGTTTTAAATGATGCTATTGATATTAAAGACGTTTAACATTTGAACTACTTGGTGAGTGTCACTGCTGGTGGACCAAGAGTCCCCGAGGGCACATGTAGCCAAGTTCGATCAACTTTGGTTGATCGTCTGTCTCTTCAACGCATTAGAAATTTTCTGTTACGAAATTTCTTGAAAGTTCTAAAACGTGGGTCCTGTAGCATCATATCCCACCCATTCTGCTACGTCTTTTGGTACATTTTTGGGCATAACAATTTTCATACTTTTTGGCCATATTACATTGTTTAGACTGAGGATCACTGACGAGGGTTTAGTACCCGAAACGTGCATGTCTGGTCCATGCTGTAAATTTATCAGGTTTTAAATGATGCTATTGATATTAAAGACGTTTAACATTTGAACTACTTGGTGAGTGTCACTGCTGGTGGACCAAGAGTCCCCGAGGGCACATGTAGCCAAGTTCGATCAACTTTGGTTGATCGTCTGTCTCTTCAACGCATTAGAAATTTTCTGTTACAAAATTTCTTGAAATTTCTAAAACGTGGGTCCTGTAGCATCATATCCCACCCATTCTGCTACGTCTTTTGGTACATTTTTGGGCATAACAATTTTCATACTTTTTGGCCATATTACATTGTTTAGACTGAGGATCACTGACGAGGGTTTAGTACCCGAAACGTGCATGTATGGTCCATGCTGTAAATTTATCAGGTTTTAAATGATGCTATTGATATTAAAGACGTTTAACATTTGAACTACTTGGTGAGTGTCACTGCTGGTGGACCAAGAGTCCCCGAGGGCACATGTAGCCAAGTTCGATCAACTTTGGTTGATCGTCTGTCTCTTCAACGCATTAGAAATTTTCTGTTACAAAATTTCTTGAAATTTCTAAAACGTGGGTCCTGTAGCATCATATCCCACCCATTCTGCTACGTCTTTTGGTACATTTTTGGGCATAACAATTTTCATACTTTTTGGCCATATTACATTGTTTAGACTGAGGATCACTGACGAGGGTTTAGTACCCGAAACGTGCATGTCTGGTCCATGCTGTAAATTTATCAGGTTTTAAATGATGCTATTGATATTAAAGACGTTTAACATTTGAACTACTTGGTGAGTGTCACTGCTGGTGGACCAAGAGTCCCCGAGGGCACATGTAGCCAAGTTCGATCAACTTTGGTTGATCGTCTGTCTCTTCAACGCATTAGAAATTTTCTGTTACAAAATTTCTTGAAATTTCTAAAACGTGGGTCCTGTAGCATCATATCCCACCCATTCTGCTACGTCTTTTGGTACATTTTTGGGCATAACAATTTTCATACTTTTTGGCCATATTACATTGTTTAGACTGAGGATCACTGACGAGGGTTTAGTACCCGAAACGTGCATGTCTGGTCCATGCTGTAAATTTATCAGGTTTTAAATGATGCTATTGATATTAAAGACGTTTAACATTTGAACTACTTGGTGAGTGTCACTGCTGGTGGACCAAGAGTCCCCGAGGGCACATGTAGCCAAGTTCGATCAACTTTGGTTGATCGTCTGTCTCTTCAACGCATTAGAAATTTTCTGTTACAAAATTTCTTGAAATTTCTAAAACGTGGGTCCTGTAGCATCATATCCCACCCATTCTGCTACGTCTTTTGGTACATTTTTGGGCATAACAATTTTCATACTTTTTGGCCATATTACATTGTTTAGACTGAGGATCACTGACGAGGGTTTAGTACCCGAAACGTGCATGTCTGGTCCATGCTGTAAATTTATCAGGTTTTAAATGATGCTATTGATATTAAAGACGTTTAACATTTGAACTACTTGGTGAGTGTCACTGCTGGTGGACCAAGAGTCCCCGAGGGCACATGTAGCCAAGTTCGATCAACTTTGGTTGATCGTCTGTCTCTTCAACGCATTAGAAATTTTCTGTTACGAAATTTCTTGAAAGTTCTAAAACGTGGGTCCTGTAGCATCATATCCCACCCATTCTGCTACGTCTTTTGGTACATTTTTGGGCATAACAATTTTCATACTTTTTGGCCATATTACATTGTTTAGACTGAGGATCACTGACGAGGGTTTAGTACCCGAAACGTGCATGTCTGGTCCATGCTGTAAATTTATCAGGTTTTAAATGATGCTATTGATATTAAAGACGTTTAACATTTGAACTACTTGGTGAGTGTCACTGCTGGTGGACCAAGAGTCCCCGAGGGCACATGTAGCCAAGTTCGATCAACTTTGGTTGATCGTCTGTCTCTTCAACGCATTAGAAATTTTCTGTTACGAAATTTCTTGAAAGTTCTAAAACGTGGGTCCTGTAGCATCATATCCCACCCATTCTGCTACGTCTTTTGGTACATTTTTGGGCATAACAATTTTCATACTTTTTGGCCATATTACATTGTTTAGACTGAGGATCACTGACGAGGGTTTAGTACCCGAAACGTGCATGTCTGGTCCATGCTGTAAATTTATCAGGTTTTAAATGATGCTATTGATATTAAAGACGTTTAACATTTGAACTACTTGGTGAGTGTCACTGCTGGTGGACCAAGAGTCCCCGAGGGCACATGTAGCCAAGTTCGATCAACTTTGGTTGATCGTCTGTCTCTTCAACGCATTAGAAATTTTCTGTTACGAAATTTCTTGAAAGTTCTAAAACGTGGGTCCTGTAGCATCATATCCCACCCATTCTGCTACGTCTTTTGGTACATTTTTGGGCATAACAATTTTCATACTTTTTGGCCATATTACATTGTTTAGACTGAGGATCACTGACGAGGGTTTAGTACCCGAAACGTGCATGTCTGGTCCATGCTGTAAATTTATCAGGTTTTAAATGATGCTATTGATATTAAAGACGTTTAACATTTGAACTACTTGGTGAGTGTCACTGCTGGTGGACCAAGAGTCCCCGAGGGCACATGTAGCCAAGTTCGATCAACTTTGGTTGATCGTCTGTCTCTTCAACGCATTAGAAATTTTCTGTTACAAAATTTCTTGAAATTTCTAAAACGTGGGTCCTGTAGCATCATATCCCACCCATTCTGCTACGTCTTTTGGTACATTTTTGGGCATAACAATTTTCATACTTTTTGGCCATATTACATTGTCTAGACTGAGGATCACTGACGAGGGTTTAGTACCCGAAACGTGCATGTCTGGTCCATGCTGTAAATTTATCAGGTTTTAAATGATGCTATTGATATTAAAGACGTTTAACATTTGAACTACTTGGTGAGTGTCACTGCTGGTGGACCAAGAGTCCCCGAGGGCACATGTAGCCAAGTTCGATCAACTTTGGTTGATCGTCTGTCTCTTCAACGCATTAGAAATTTTCTGTTACAAAATTTCTTGAAATTTCTAAAACGTGGGTCCTGTAGCATCATATCCCACCCATTCTGCTACGTCTTTTGGTACATTTTTGGGCATAACAATTTTCATACTTTTTGGCTATATTACATTGTTTAGACTGAGGATCACTGACGAGGGTTTAGTACCCGAAACGTGCATGTCTGGTCCATGCTGTAAATTTATCAGGTTTTAAATGATGCTATTGATATTAAAGACGTTTAACATTTGAACTACTTGGTGAGTGTCACTGCTGGTGGACCAAGAGTCCCCGAGGGCACATGTAGCCAAGTTCGATCAACTTTGGTTGATCGTCTGTCTCTTCAACGCATTAGAAATTTTCTGTTACAAAATTTCTTGAAATTTCCAAAACGTGGGTCCTGTAGCATCATATCCCACCCATTCTGCTACGTCTTTTGGTACATTTTTGGGCATAACAATTTTCATACTTTTTGGCCATATTACATTGTTTAGACTGAGGATCACTGACGAGGGTTTAGTACCCGAAACGTGCATGTCTGGTCCATGCTGTAAATTTATCAGGTTTTAAATGATGCTATTGATATTAAAGACGTTTAACATTTGAACTACTTGGTGAGTGTCACTGCTGGTGGACCAAGAGTCCCCGAGGGCACATGTAGCCAAGTTCGATCAACTTTGGTTGATCGTCTGTCTCTTCAACGCATTAGAAATTTTCTGTTACAAAATTTCTTGAAATTTCTAAAACGTGGGTCCTGTAGCATCATATCCCACCCATTCTGCTACGTCTTTTGGTACATTTTTGGGCATAACAATTTTCATACTTTTTGGCCATATTACATTGTTTAGACTGAGGATCACTGACGAGGGTTTAGTACCCGAAACGTGCATGTCTGGTCCATGCTGTAAATTTATCAGGTTTTAAATGATGCTATTGATATTAAAGACGTTTAACATTTGAACTACTTGGTGAGTGTCACTGCTGGTGGACCAAGAGTCCCCGAGGGCACATGTAGCCAAGTTCGATCAACTTTGGTTGATCGTCTGTCTCTTCAACGCATTAGAAATTTTCTGTTACAAAATTTCTTGAAATTTCTAAAACGTGGGTCCTGTAGCATCATATCCCACCCATTCTGCTACGTCTTTTGGTACATTTTTGGGCATAACAATTTTCATACTTTTTGGCCATATTACATTGTTTAGACTGAGGATCACTGACGAGGGTTTAGTACCCGAAACGTGCATGTCTGGTCCATGCTGTAAATTTATCAGGTTTTAAATGATGCTATTGATATTAAAGACGTTTAACATTTGAACTACTTGGTGAGTGTCACTGCTGGTGGACCAAGAGTCCCCGAGGGCACATGTAGCCAAGTTCGATCAACTTTGGTTGATCGTCTGTCTCTTCAACGCATTAGAAATTTTCTGTTACAAAATTTCTTGAAATTTCTAAAACGTGGGTCCTGTAGCATCATATCCCACCCATTCTGCTACGTCTTTTGGTACATTTTTGGGCATAACAATTTTCATACTTTTTGGCCATATTACATTGTTTAGACTGAGGATCACTGACGAGGGTTTAGTACCCGAAACGTGCATGTCTGGTCCATGCTGTAAATTTATCAGGTTTTAAATGATGCTATTGATATTAAAGACGTTTAACATTTGAACTACTTGGTGAGTGTCACTGCTGGTGGACCAAGAGTCCCCGAGGGCAAATGTAGCCAAGTTCGATCAACTTTGGTTGATCGTCTGTCTCTTCAACGCATTAGAAATTTTCTGTTACAAAATTTCTTGAAATTTCTAAAACGTGGGTCCTGTAGCATCATATCCCACCCATTCTGCTACGTCTTTTGGTACATTTTTGGGCATAACAATTTTCATACTTTTTGGCCATATTACATTGTTTAGACTGAGGATCACTGACGAGGGTTTAGTACCCGAAACGTGCATGTCTGGTCCATGCTGTAAATTTATCAGGTTTTAAATGATGCTATTGATATTAAAGACGTTTAACATTTGAACTACTTGGTGAGTGTCACTGCTGGTGGACCAAGAGTCCCCGAGGGCACATGTAGCCAAGTTCGATCAACTTTGGTTGATCGTCTGTCTCTTCAACGCATTAGAAATTTTCTATTACAAAATTTCTTGAAATTTCTAAAACGTGGGTCCTGTAGCATCATATCCCACCCATTCTGCTACGTCTTTTGGTACATTTTTGGGCATAACAATTTTCATACTTTTTGGCCATATTACATTGTTTAGACTGAGGATCACTGACGAGGGTTTAGTACCCGAAACGTGCATGTCTGGTCCATGCTGTAAATTTATCAGGTTTTAAATGATGCTATTGATATTAAAGACGTTTAACATTTGAACTACTTGGTGAGTGTCACTGCTGGTGGACCAAGAGTCCCCGAGGGCACATGTAGCCAAGTTCGATCAACTTTGGTTGATCGTCTGTCTCTTCAACGCATTAGAAATTTTCTGTTACAAAATTTCTTGAAATTTCTAAAACGTGGGTCCTGTAGCATCATATCCCACCCATTCTGCTACGTCTTTTGGTACATTTTTGGGCATAACAATTTTCATACTTTTTGGCCATATTACATTGTTTAGACTGAGGATCACTGACGAGGGTTTAGTACCCGAAACGTGCATGTCTGGTCCATGCTGTAAATTTATCAGGTTTTAAATGATGCTATTGATATTAAAGACGTTTAACATTTGAACTACTTGGTGAGTGTCACTGCTGGTGGACCAAGAGTCCCCGAGGGCACATGTAGCCAAGTTCGATCAACTTTGGTTGATCGTCTGTCTCTTCAACGCATTAGAAATTTTCTGTTACAAAATTTCTTGAAATTTCTAAAACGTGGGTCCTGTAGCATCATATCCCACCCATTCTGCTACGTCTTTTGGTACATTTTTGGGCATAACAATTTTCATACTTTTTGGCCATATTACATTGTTTAGACTGAGGATCACTGACGAGGGTTTAGTACCCGAAACGTGCATGTATGGTCCATGCTGTAAATTTATCAGGTTTTAAATGATGCTATTGATATTAAAGACGTTTAACATTTGAACTACTTGGTGAGTGTCACTGCTGGTGGACCAAGAGTCCCCGAGGGCACATGTAGCCAAGTTCGATCAACTTTGGTTGATCGTCTGTCTCTTCAACGCATTAGAAATTTTCTGTTACAAAATTTCTTGAAATTTCTAAAACGTGGGTCCTGTAGCATCATATCCCACCCATTCTGCTACGTCTTTTGGTACATTTTTGGGCATAACAATTTTCATACTTTTTGGCCATATTACATTGTTTAGACTGAGGATCACTGACGAGGGTTTAGTACCCGAAACGTGCATGTCTGGTCCATGCTGTAAATTTATCAGGTTTTAAATGATGCTATTGATATTAAAGACGTTTAACATTTGAACTACTTGGTGAGTGTCACTGCTGGTGGACCAAGAGTCCCCGAGGGCACATGTAGCCAAGTTCGATCAACTTTGGTTGATCGTCTGTCTCTTCAACGCATTAGAAATTTTCTGTTACAAAATTTCTTGAAATTTCTAAAACGTGGGTCCTGTAGCATCATATCCCACCCATTCTGCTACGTCTTTTGGTACATTTTTGGGCATAACAATTTTCATACTTTTTGGCCATATTACATTGTTTAGACTGAGGATCACTGACGAGGGTTTAGTACCCGAAACGTGCATGTCTGGTCCATGCTGTAAATTTATCAGGTTTTAAATGATGCTATTGATATTAAAGACGTTTAACATCTGACAAACTAGGATCACAATCCTTGTAATCACTATCTGAAATAACAGGATTAGCTGTGACTTTAGAACCAGCTAAATCATTACCAAGGAGAAGTGTAATTCCCTCTATAGGAAGTGTAGGTCTCACTCCTACTACAACAGATCCAGTAATCAAATTAGACTGTAAATAAATACTATGGAGAGGAACACTGATATACTCCAAGCCCACACCCTGTAGGATAACTGACTCACCTGTGGAAGTAAGATCAGATAAAGGTAAAACACCTTGTAACAAAAGAGTTTGTGAAGCGCCAGTATCACGCAAAATCTTAACAGGTTGGGTAGGAGAATGCTCAGTTATAGAAACTAAACCCTCGGATACAAATGGTTTATAATCCTCCATGTACTCGGAACTGGAATTGTCACTTTGACCTTGAAATGGTTTGGAACCATAGTCAACACCTGGTTGACCTTGATGCACACTTTCATATTTTGTGGCATAACAACCTTCAGGTTTTAAAGAATCCTTCTGATTCTTTTTCTGTAACTTAAAACACTCAGATATAATATGTCCCTTCTTTTTACAATAGGAACAAGTAGGTTCAGATTTGTTTTCAATTCCCCTTTGCGGATATTTATCCTTAAGAATGGTACCATCAGGTTTACCATGTTTATCTGCCTTTATACTAATGGGATATGAAGAGGAATTGTTCTGACCTAACGACTGATTGCCGACTTGATTTTTCTTAATGAAACTTTGCTTTGAAGTTAGTGCATAATTATCAGCCATTTTTGCTGCCTCATCTAAAGTATTTGCACCTTTGTGATCAATATGAGTTCTAATGTCAATAGGAACACACTGTTTAAATTCTTCTAATAAGAATAATTCCCTGAGCCTATCATAATTACCATTGACATTCTTAGAAACTAACCATGTTGTCTAGCAACTCAACCTTTTCACGTCCGAATTCAACATGAGTTTGGTTATCAAACTTCCTATAAGCTCTATACTTTTGTCTATAAGCTTCTGGGACAAGTTCATACGCTTTAAGTATTTCCTGTTTCACAGTATCATAATTAGAACTTTGTGCAACAGAAAGTGATGCATACACCTCGGCAGCTTTACCTACTAAAACACTTTGTAAAAGTGATGCCCATACATCTTTAGGCCATTTAAAACTAGTAACTACCTTTTCAAAATGAGGAAAATACTTGTCAACATTTTTCTCTATGAACTTTGGAACTAACTTAATGTTTTTAGATGCATCAAATTGCAGGTTGTCTGATTTTACAACTTTAGGTTGACTAGCCAAATCAATTTCTCTCATTCTAACTTCATGTTCCATCCTATCTTTTTCTCTTTGTACTTCTAATTCCTTTTCTTTCTGACTTTGTTCTATTCTAGCCTGTTCTAATTTCAACTCATATTCTAATTCCAACTGCCTTAACTTCAAAGCACTTGTAGTTTCTTTAACATATTCTAAAGCATCATAAGAAAATATCTCTTCGTCAACTAAACCCTCTAAAACAAGATTTTTAATTTCTTGTTTTCTCATGGAAACCTTATATGAAATCTTATAATGTTTTGCTAAACTAATTAACTCTTCCCTTTTAAAAGAGTCAAGTAGCTCAACAGAAGGCGTTTTCACAAAAGTTTCTAATAAAGATGTCATGATGAAATTCTAATGCTTCACTGAATAAATAATAAGATAATAAGATAATAAGATAAAATATGAATTTCAAAATTTTGAATTAAATAAAATCTAATAAAATTAATCCATCCCGGACGAGCCCCCAATTTCTGTTACAGGCCAGAAATCACCTATGATTCAGTGAAACATAAGAATGTACAATTTCAATATTTTAATCAAATGAATCAAATAAGAATCAAATCACATTATCAAATAAATCACATATGAAATCAAAATAATCAACAATTAATGTAGATAAATCACATAAATCAAACTTAGCTGTCACTGTTCAAGGCCTGGACAATAATCTTCTAATTGATCTGTATTTGATTAATTGTTCATAATTCTGCATTCATATTGGTACATGGTATCTTCTAGTTAATTCAGCAATCACTGTAAATCCCATGGCAGAGCTCTCAGCCCTAGGAATGTCCTTTTTATGTGGGAAGGGTCCAGTATGATAGGGTGATCAGGATACCACGGAATGTTCCATTTGATAATATTACATTATATTTAATAACCCATCAATACACAATGATCAATACACATTAGCATAACAATATATATATATATACTGACGTAATACGGCACTAGCACGTGCACCAATCAAAGAGCGTTGACTTTTCCAGCGAAACTCGCCAGCCAATCATATACGAATTGACCTTTCTTGGAATGTGTTCCCACGTCCGATTATTACTTATCCTTTTTACTTATTACAAAAAATTATTAAACATTGTCAATATATTTCTATCACATGTATAGAGTAATATCATATAGCAAGACTGTAACGTCGATTCTGATTGGCTGTTGCGCGAGTCATTATTTTTTTTATAATGACCGCTGGTGGAAGATAATATTTTTCCCGAATTCAGTACTTACAATGAAAATCAAGATTGTAATTTTATTAAATCCAATACGTTTTTATGCATTTTTCACAAAAAAGCGCAATTGATTGTTGAATTCTTTATCAAAAATAAAATCTCTTTTGCTTTGAATCATTATTTTAATGATATGGAGTGTTGTGCATATCGCTATATATACATGTGTATTATAACAAATAAAGACTTGACCTCGGTCATTATGTCATTATAATGAACCGATGACCTTCGGCCTCGTTCGAAATTTTACATTTCATCGTGTCATTATAATGACATAATGACCTCGACCAAGTCCATATTTGTATAATTATACATTCTTAATACTGATGAATACAAAAAGAAATTAAACACGTAACGAATGTAAACACGAAGAGAGACCGTAAAAAAGATTGTGGCAAGTACGACGAATACACATTCAACATGTAGCAATATATTACAAGGAATACACATATATACAACCGATCTAAAATGAATTCAACAAAAAAGTGAGCTAAGGTATTACTAGTACGGTAAATCAATGACAACAAATAAAAGTCATTTTTAAACAATACTATGATCGTAACATAAAAATTCACGTAAAACATGTAATCATCTCATTGTCAACAAATAGTTGAAATTCAAAAATAGCATAAAAATATCAGTGTTGAACCCGTTACAATATCACTTCACATAGGGGGTAGACAACAGCCTCGCGGAAAAATTCATGAATGAATCCTCTGGTAAATTTATTCCTTCTTCATCATAGAATTGACTTGAAGCTTTCGAAGAGTTCGTGCGTCAGTTGCTAATCGCTTGATAAGATTTGACAGGAAATTGTAATAGAACTTGTAAGCCGCTGTGCCAGTAATAATTGGTCCAATGAAGGGCAAGACTCCTTCCATTACTACTTGAATGAATGGATTCGCAACTAAAACATTAGCTTCCGCTATATTAGAATGAATGAAGTTTTGTACTCCTTTATTGTGAATTTCGAAAACTGTTTCCAGTTGCTTTGTGAACTCTGAAGGACATTTCTCCAGGACGTCACAATTCAGACCAAAGCATGAAAGAAAAAAATCTATTTCATCCACAAGCATATTGATATTGATACTTGCAATTCCCATCGTCACCGCCGCCGTCCACGCTCTTTTAATGAGTAGTTTCTCCTTCTGCTCAATGACTTCCTCAGTTTTAGCGTGTACATAATGTGTGGTTGCTTCTCGTTTTATTCGCACCATATTCTTCTCTATAAAGTCGTATAATTCATAAAATTCTCCGATCTGTACATTTTTGTTTGAAATAACAAATATCTCAACTTCCTCCTGAAATCCAAATTCCCTCAAGTTCTCCCTTGACTTTTCTTTTATCTCTTGCATGCGTTGCTGTGAAAAATGTCCATTGCTTCTGATCATGTCATCAGCTCTGGTGCGGATCAATGCAAACTTCTTTCCCATGTCTATCAGTTTTTGTAGAATCAATTTGTGATCTCCCGTAATTGTTGGAAAGTATAGAATTAGAAAGAAGTCGTGTCTTTCCGCCTCTATTTCCTCAAGATAAATATCAGTCTTTCTCAAATCGAGACTTCCATAGCCAGGTAGATCACTTAATAGCAATTGTCTTATTTTCGGATGATAGTAAACTTTCAATGTTCTAGTTGTACCTCCACTGCCAACTTCTGCTGCCCCTTCGTCATCTTCATCTAGCCCAAGCATTTTATTAATGAAAGATGATTTTCCAACCTCAAGTGAACCAATTACCGCAATTGAAACTCTCGTCGATTTCATGACTTTTAGGTTCTCTTCGAGTTTGTTGAAGTTATTTTCAGAAAGGTTAAGTATAATCTCCGATGTTAATTCCTCCCGTGACAACACCTTTTCCTCTGGCATATTTGGAAGCTTCTCTCTTGAAATTGGAAAAAAAGGACAAAAATGATTAATAAGAGCCAATAAGGTAGCATATACGTGTGGGTTCGTAACGGCAATCTGAATTCGGCTTTTAAGTTTGACTTTTATTCACTAAGTGAGTACTTACGAGTATTATAAGAATAAAAACGGTTGAAGTGACCATTGTTGGCCTCATTTATTTTTATGATTGATAAAGGCATCAAGAAAACAATAACATGAAAAACCGACCGGTGACAAAGACTAAATACGCTGATCAAGTTGATATTATAAAAGCGGAAGATGGGTAGCACGCAGGAGGAGTATAGTGATATGAGGGAATCCAACACCAAACAGTGCAACAAGAGGAAGTTAAGTTGACGATGGCACTGAAAATGCAAAGTTTTCGACTCCAAAGTTACATGTAACCATAATGAATGTTAAACGACTTCAAATTCAATAGCATCATTTAAGACCAGATAAATTTACAGCATGGACCAGACATGCACGTTTCGGGTACTAAACCCTCGAATGTTTAAGCATCTTGATACAGTGAAAACTGTCTTAACCGATATTGACTGGGACCAAGAAAAAGTATTGGTACAGATAGAGCATCGGATTAATATTACACGGGTATAATAAAATGGATAATTTCTTTAGTTTTTCAAATTTTCTATGGAAATATTCATCATAAAACTGTGATACAGTAATACTTTCTTCTTTACAATGAACTGTTTAAACTCTCATTTCTCATGAAAATTATCATCTCTGTGATAATAAGTAAAATTTGGAAAATAATGCATTTTACATATTCCATGAAAAACATTTCAAGTAAGATGAAATTGGCTACGGAATTTTGATTGCTCTTGGTGATAAGTTTACTTACACATTAAATTTTCTTTGAAACAAACATATAAGACAATTGCCATGCCTTGGGCAGGCTGATGACTAATAAGAGAAATGGAGTCCATTCAGTCATAGTTTTTATTGATCAACTTGGGGGAAAATTAACATAGGTTTTGACAGATCAGCTTCGTTCTTTGATATAGTTCTATCTTTCGGCGCAAAGGACCAAGTGAACACCTCTCTGTACGGCAAACGCGATGATGGCAAATATGGATAATGACCATATCCCTGTATACAGCACAAAATCAATAATTCAGAAAATCAGAAACCGAAGGCATACAAAATCAGGATAAAACAGGACCAAAGCAAATAAACAAAAACCTCCACCATATGAAAAGAAGCGAACTCCCGATATGGGAGTGGTTTCAGCTTCCACATAACCAGCTTCCCTTTGATGAGTAGGAACATTCCGTCATCTCCTGCGCTTTTATTTCTCAGCTGATACGGTACACCAGGGCATATTCCAAATATGATGATTTCGTCGTTAGAACTAAACAGCTTGCAAGTGAGCTACTTGTTCATGGTTATATTGCATAGTTGAAATCATCTTTGAGGACATTCTTCGGCCGATATGGGAATATAATAAAAGAATATCAGATCCCCCTTTCCAGAATGATCAGTGACATTCTATTGCGATTGACTGGCTGTCATAATCACCAAACAAGACATATTTACCTAATATGTACATCAATATATGTACATCGAGACAATCACCGAAATTGACAAGTTTTCATGGATCTGTTGCGACGGGTGATGCATGCAATAAGGAGACGCCGACTCTCTCCTGACACCTAATCTCACTTCGGAATGTTATTCATTTCGAGGTTCGCAACCGTTCCAATGGAAATTTTAATGGTGTTGCCTTGCCTTCTCGACTTTGAGACTGAATAACTTATGGGTACTTCTTTGATGTTTATTGGTAAAGGTAGGCGTTGCTTTAGCATATCGGTTTATACAGTGTGAAAATACATGTATGAAATGACACTGGGACCAAAAATGTTAATCGGTTTTCGGAGTAGACAGTGTTCTACGGAAGCAAAGAATGGACATGGTGAGAAGAGACTTAGAAACTCGTGCGCACGACTTTGTTACTCATGCGCACGACTTTGTTACTCTTGCGCACGACTTTTGTAACTCATGCACACGACTTACTAACTCGTGCGCACGACTTTGTATTTCATGTTCACGACTCACGAACTCGTGTACACGACTTAGGAATTCGTGCTCATGATTTACGAACTTGTGCGCACGACTTACTAACTCTTGCAAACGACTTTTTGTCTTCATTCTTTGTTAATTATCTCGTGCCCACGACTTTGTTCCTCTTGCGAACGAGATAATCACCAATAGAAAGCTAGGATCAAATAAAATGGCGACAATTTATAATGATCATGTATGTATCTTGAAACACTCTCGTCTATCAAAAGCACATTAAACTTCTTATACTGTATTAGAAACTCAGCGGCGTTGTGCTCTACACAAAAGGTATCTTACAACCGTTTGTGTAAACAAAGGGAACATTTAACAGCAATTCTCTGTAAGAACCAAATAATTACAAGACATGTTGTCACGGCATGTCATGGATTTTTGAGATTTTTGGTATGGAAGTTCAATATGAAGTACTAGTATGCAAATCGACCCCAGTTTTTTCAAATAGGTTGTCGTTGCCATGGTTACCATGTCTGAAGTTTCAAAAATCGGGATGCATATTTGTAGGCTTCGTTACCATGGAAACGGATACAATTTTTGTCTGAAATTACATCGATTATATTCTTTCAATCCTTTTTATTATACATATTTGTAAGGTTTTTTACATTAATCTCGGATGCCTTTTGTATACAAGATGAAAAATTGGGCCAAAAAAGGGAATCAAAATACTCTCTTTTGGGCATTTAAAGACCCTGTTTTGCATGTTTTAACTGTTTTACAAGTTTGAATATTTCACAAAAGCACTCATTTTTAAAGTCCAAAATCTAGTTATCCAATGAGTATCATCTTTGAACTATACATAAATATAAACGTTTGAACTAGACATAAATATAAACATTTGATTGGGTCAATTTGTCCTTTTATATGCAAACCAGCTTCAAATTTGGTTGCCATGGCAACCATAGGCTGAAAGGTTTCGATACAATGAATTTAAACACAATCTTTATTAAACTATCCACGCATGATATTGGAATAGAAGTTCATGTATGCATCTATCAGAGACGTTTGAATATAATGATGACCTTGAAAACATTTGAAGGTCACCCACTGCATATCCAAGGTCATTAAACTTTAAGTGACTAGATTTGACGAAAAATCTGATTTTCATAAAATGAAGAACTTAACAGTCAAATGCCATGAAATGATTAATCCAACGCTAATTCCTAGAACTATTGATTAAGTGTCTTCACATCTTTGAATTTCTGAATTCTTGGTGAGTATTTTGATAAAAAAGGAACGAAACCTGTATCTTCTTGTTTTTAGACAAAAAAAAAATCAAATTGAATTATTACAGAACAATAAATTCTCAGATTTTTTCTCTCTGATATTCATAAGCTTTCATAATAAATATAACCTATGTAAATATTCAAATAAAATTTCATTAAAATTGATAACAAAAAATGAAAAATTCAATATTTTTTGCAATATTTGAGTCTCAAAGTAGAAATGACCTTGAACATTTTAATTGTTACTAAAGTGAAAGGATTAAGTCGTATCTATCCATGCATACATTTTGACAATCATACGTAACTCTAAAGAGGAATAAAATTAATTTCAAAAATAATATGAAACAAGCAAACAGGTCTAATGTTGCCATAGCAACGGTTTTTGATGACAGAATTTAAGTAAAAATCCTAATTAGCCAACTCCAATTTTTCATTCATTTTATTTGTCAATAAACATATATTTTCTTTGATGAAAATATCTGGTCTCCTGTTGGTGAGTTTTGTGATATTTAAGATTGAAAATGGCCAAAAACATACTAAATTGGCCCTTATTTTGGCCTCTATTTTTCGCTTCATTTTAACTGATTTTTGATTAATAAAATTAGCGTCCTCGAATATATATCACATAACTAAGTGTACCAAGTCTCAATTGAAGTTAGGAAGAACAAATTTTGTAAAATGAACAAAATGTTACATGGTATCCATGGCAACACGGTATCGGAAACTGGCTTATGTCATGGTCTCAAAAGTGCTATAAATAGAGTGACCACGTTACCATGGCAACCAGAGGTCACATTGACCGAAAAGTATTATTTTCATCCTCAGTTCTTCATATATACCCGTTATACTGAAAATCATCAAAATCCATGACATGCCGTGCCGATCAATTTTGGTCCTTACAGAGAATGGCTATTAATAACCTTTAACAAAGGCAAATAATACGGTACTCCAAGTAAAATGCTGGGCTTGATGGTCCCTTCTCAATATGAAAAAAATCTCAAGTTTTTTGCATAACTTCGTGTAAGTCGTGCAAATGTCGAGATCGGGACGCTACAGCTCGCATGATGTCGTACAGACATAATACTCGTGTCGTATGAACGAGTTTGACTTATGGCGAAAAGCTCCGACAAGTGAAAACATGCACACAATGCCTGTACGAGTTTGTGCGATATCATTTCGAGTTGTAACTCGCCATAACTCTCAGCTCAAACTCGTGACAGAGTGAAAGGGTGAAAAATGAAAGCTTGTTTTGTATGCAGACATCATTTTGTTTTCTTTTTTGGCCTTCTTTTCTACGATGCCTCTTACATGTCTTAGCGGACATGTTGAACTGTTCTTTTTTTCAAATCGTTCCAAAGTCAGGCGCGTAACCACAGAACTTCTCAAGTGGAGGCACTTAAGTCATGGGTGTGGGGATCGCTTTGAGGTCCCAAAAGGTTCCAGGGAGAAGCCATTCTGGGGATCCAAGAGGCAAAACCCAAAATCTAATTGATTTAACACATTTAAAGGTTTTTTCTACGTTAAATTGACCCTTTGTACACTTTCTTTTTTTGCAAAACGATGTGGACGCATCTGCGTACATGTATGCGTGCGCCTGAATACGCGGCAACCCCTGCTTGGAAACTACTTTAAATACCTACATGCAGATCCGATGTTCAGTGGTGTTGTTAATCGTCGGAAACCCATCGCATTTACTCCGTCATACTACCTAAAATACCGTGGGTCAGTCTATTGGTAAACCCTCGTATTCCGAAACGATTTGATTAGGGAATGTAAGCCAATCAGAATTAGCGTTACAAAATCCCCCCAACACAAAAGAGCTGAAACTATTCAAACCTGAATATGGCACATAAAGCGATTATTCCCGTACCATTGCGCCCACGGCCTATAATCGTAGGATAATAGGCTGGGGTGTGCGACGATGGTATTGATTAAATCCACCTCTAGTCCATCCCTTCGCGCAACTATCCAATCGTTATCCACTTTCTCCAACGTTCAACCTATATCTTTCTTCCATCGCCTTATTGGATCACACCCTTTTCTGGATCCATAACATCTAGGAATGTAAAGGATTAATTCCATCCGGTATTTACTCATCTTTGATCCTACCTACCTTTGACCCATCCCGACTTGGATGCAACTGAAATGTATCTTGGATGAAACAGAGGTTGAACATTTCAGAAACACTGACTGATTCAGACTTAATACCATTGTCTCATTCGCACAGTAAAAACTTTACCCTGTGTTAAAAAGCACCTCCCATAAGAGACAATGTATAAAAAATTCCGTTTATTAACAAAGATTTTAATCCTCTTAACATCTCTCGCGATCATCGCCTACAACGAACATTCCTCAATACCGCATAACCAGAATTGTTCGCGAGGTACGAATTTTCGCTATATTTGCAAGCGATTTGGAATCGCGAAATATTATTCCCTCGAAAAATTGTGTATCGTAAGGTAATATATTAACTCCGGAATCTAATTAATTTTACACATTTACAGGGTAGTTTTCTACGATGTGGACGCATCTGCGTACTTGCCTGCGCCTGGTTACGCGTCTGAAAGGTTCTTATTAGATTAATTGCGAGCGATAGGGAGCAAGCTATTTTTTCCGAGATTGAATTGAAATGTCAGTAACTTTCTATATTCCCTACCATTGATTCTCATACATTTAGTCCAATGCCCATGTATATTTAATGGATTCTTTTTAATATTGGTGCCTCCAAGAAGCTGTATAAAGTCTTGAAAATTGGCGAGAGGCCGCTTACCAGCGAAAAATTCTAAATATAGAGAAAACAAATATCATTAATTTAAGATTTTAAATGAAGATTCATGATATATCAAAATAAAATGATAACCGCAAAAGGTGTACTACCTTGTCCTTCCTCTTGGACAACAATTATTTAAAAATAATGAGAAACTCTTCAAACTGGTTATAGGAATCCCAGATTTATTTTTATACATATGTGAAAAAGAATCTATTCAAAATCTTCAAAAGCAAAGAAAACATGATGATTTGTAATGTTTCATTGGTACTTCTAGGAACCTGGTCGATATTTTTACTATCGACAATCCTCTTTTTGAAAAGTATAAAAATGTTATATATATTGTAATGTCAGTGTTTTGAGACATTTTTGTCATTATAGTTTAATTATTGTGGATAAATTTACCCTTCAACACATTTTTAATCTATAAGTCATATTTGAGTTTTTATACTTAAATAACCTTCAAGTAGACAAATTATTTCACATCAAATCATTGCTAGTATTAGTAGTAATATTTCGGTAAAACGTATCATTCTATGTAGATCTAATCAGAGGAAACACAAGCTATGGGCATATCATTTTTAAACGATCGAATTCTCTCATTATAAGAATAATTACTGTCATAAACCGTGTGTGTGATAACTGTTAATTATGAGTTCTTTATTATTTAAGACTGTCATTATGTTTAAAAGGCTCCAAAACCGATTTATTTTTGACATTTCTAACATGTGGTTTGTTGGAAGTTTGTTTACTTCTACGTCACCGAAGCGCTTTCATTTTAGTTCACTTACACGTTTGAGTTGTAGCCGGCTATGTTGGAATCTAGTGTTGGAAATATGTTTTATGCAATTTTGCGTTATTTTAGCTTTGATTATTAAATGCATTATACAGTCATGAACTTTGAAATCTTAGCTTTATTTCTGTATGAATATTATGTGGTGTTTCATATAAGCCTTATATAATAAGGTTGTTGCATAATTTATGTTTGAAGTAATAGCCAATCGTGTCTCAGTATCGTATGTTGGAGATGCTGGAGATGCTGGTTTAGTTGATCGTTACTATAGAGCCAGAAGACAAGTTGTCAGAGAGGGAAATTTAGATATAGAGAGAGGACGTACTTTTTGTTGCACAGAAAGCTAGATCTATTTTTAGTTGTAAGTGAAGGGTTTTATTTATATACGATGGTTATTATACACATGTACATAGAGAGGACATTGTTTAGCCTTATTTTGGAAATCCTAGAAGTCGAATTAGTTGGTCTCTGAGAAAAACTATAATGGTTCCAGATATGGAGATCTGAGATGACCTGAGGAGTATAGCTCAGAGTTTGACCACTAAATTATAAGACAGGAGTCTCCGGTTGTCGTAGTTTGAATGTATGTATGTCTTGTTGTTGTTTTCATTCATAATATAAAGTTTCTAGCTGTGCAGTTTTGTAGCTTGACAACTACAGTCGCAAAGCTAGTTTGCAAGTCGTCCATTCCCTATTCTCAGATAGAAAATATTTCAGAAGCATAATTTTCATATTATAGATTTTAACTCGTGTTTTAAATACTTTGACAGCACTGTTTGGTTGAACAGTAAAACGTATAGTTTGTTTGTTTGTTTGTTCAGCCTGTCGAGTGAATGTTTAGATGAGTGAATGTGGACCTTAGTTGATATTTAATTTTGCATAAATAAATCATTGAGAGTTTTATACACGCATTCCTTTTATCATTTATATTCGCACTACTCTCAGATTTACACCACTGCGTATACGGTGTCCGGTAACGGACGTGACAATATACACAAGAACTGACTCTAAACAAGGCAACATTACAAACATAGAAGCACCATTTTTAGACCTAAATATCAAAATAGTTTATGGAGAAATTCGTACGAGTATGTATGAAAAACGAGATGATTTTGGATTCAACATAATATATTTTCCATGGCTTCATTTTACAGCTCATTCGGTATCCTAGAGCATGTACTGATGATCTGGATTTTCTGAGCAGAAATTAGCAAATTACAGAGAAACTTTTAGGTCAAGGTTTTCGTTTTAATAAATAGTAAAAGCTGGAAATTTTGCAAAACCTCTTTTAAAACTCGGACCCATACAAAAACAGAGTATATTACATTGAGTATTTCACAACCTGCATTTTATATGGTGAGATAATTATTAATAAACAAAATAAGAAGGATCAAAGGTAAACAGAATTAACACCGATATTGTGTTAGAATAATCAAACGCCTTTTATATCGTGGATATGATCCTTTTGTCACCAGACGGACACTTGGCTTGGTACTGGAATAATCTACAGCCGTGTACCAGTGTATTCTTAAGAAGTGCACTCTGACTGACTTTGACAACAGGACTCCAAGACGGGCCCTGTCCAAACCTCTTTAGAGACGACAGGGCCCGACTACCTGTCCTCTCTGAATTTCAGTCGGACTCCTAGGGTTATCACAAGCATGAGCTCGCTACAGCCGACAAAGCAACGACTGTATTTCGTTCTTCGAGACATCTTGGAAATCGGAAAAGTGGGATGGTTGTGCGCACGTAATCCGGATAACCAAACCGTCTGCTACTTGCGTGGCAGATAGCCGTCCAAAAACGGCACCAGTTGCCCATTGGTATCTTTGGATTATGTATGGTCTTTTGCATTTAATGTTTCTATTTTTTGCATTGGTGTTCTTTGGTCCTTTTGCGTATCTGTCTGTGCGTGTCTGCTCAGTGTTTGTGCATTGGGTGTTTTGGAGATTTTATTGTAGATGCCGCGGCCCAGTGTTGTTGAAGATCCCTTCCTTTGTTTTATACCCCTGCAAACGATGAAGGGGGGTACAGTAGCGTAGCTTCGCCAATTTAAGTTGATGATTTCCAATATATGCAATGGTTAAGGTATCTAAACTAGAATGGAAAGTCCACGAATAATAGAGACAGAGAATGAATATTGCATCTAAAAAGAAAATTACTCGTCGAAAGTTAGACATTTTAGGGGAGAAACGTCGATGATTAGCGTACATGCATACATGGTAGCCTCGCTACTGAATTATAGGAAATTAGACATCATGTACGGCTTTCCGTTCGTCAATCTGTCTGTCCATCCGTCCTGATATATTCCTATAGCATATATCTCCTCAAGAGTAAATGAAAGGACTTTCATATTTCAAGCACACACTCACCATAACAAGTACTGCATTTCTATACCAAGACATTTGATACAGTGACCTTGACCTTTGACCCTTAGATCAGTTAGTTGGTTAAGTTTACTAGTGTTACACCTTGATGAAGAAACATTGATCTATGACCTTTTAATAGAATTGTGGTAATAAAATTGTAAAAGCAGCATGCTACGTAAGAACAACTTTTTAACAAAGTTTTGAATAAGAGTTTCAATTTAACGTCATAAATGATTTGATCTATGTGGGAAAATAGCAACGCCAACGCTGCAAGATACGCCCGTCGGGTTATTAATTTCTCATAAATAATTTTTGAATGCAATTATTTCAAGGTGACTTGATCTTTACACATAATTTCTCAATTAACATGATTAAGAGACAAAACAAAAAGAAACTGACATTGACCCCTAACCTTACAAAAACATTAGGCTTTTTGACTTCAGTCTTGCTAGAGCCAACCCACATGGTAAATTTGAAAGTTCTACGATTGAGAACCATTCTAAGTTCAAGAACCATAAATCTTCCAAAAAAGTCAGTTGAACACAAACTAAAATTGAATCTGTAATTCATCATTATGAAGGTGTATACCAAGTTTCAATTCAATAGCTGAAAAGGCTGCTAAAAAAAGGATGCAAAACTGTAAAATTGTTGAAGATGTCTGTGTTCAAGGGTCGTAACTCGCTACAAATGGGTCAATTTTTCTGAATATCAAACTTGATCTGTAATTTTTATTACAAAGGCATATAACAAGTTTCAATTTAACAGCTGCAAAGGCTGCAAAAAAAAGTATGCAAAACTGTAAAATTGTTGAAAATTTCTATGTCCAAGAACCATAACTTTGCTACAAATAAGTCAATTTTTCAGAAACTCGATCTTGATCTGTAATAATTTATAACAAAGGCATATATCAAGTTTCAATACAAGAGCTGTATAATCTGTTCAGAAAAGCCCAGAAAACTGTAGAATTGTTGAAAATGCCTATGTTAAAGAGCCATAACTCTGCTAAAAATAGGTCAATAATTCTGGGACGCGAACTGGATCTGTAATTATCTATTATAAAGGCATATATCAAGTTTCAATGCAATAGCTGCAAAGGCTGCGAAAAAACTGTAAAATTATTGAAATTGTTTATGTTCAAATGAGTTAAAGAAGATCCTGACGATAATCTCAACAACACTCACAATAGAGCATAAAATTAAACATCGACGGTGGGACCAGGTGCCCGGGAGGAGTAAGCATCCCCTGTTGGCTAGCCGCACCCGCCGTCGATGTTTATGAAGCATGGAAATGAAAATATATATAATTCATGCACTGTTTGACGTTATGTCTATATAGAAAGTGCTATGGCGACAATGTCAGGGAAGTATATTCAAAACACTTACTGTCAAACCCCTCGCGGGGAACTTTTTTACGAGCTCCACACGGCAAAGGGCATAAGTGTGACACAAATGAGTTAAAGAAGATCCTGACGATAATCTTAACAACACTCACAATAGAGCATAAAATTAAACATCGACAGACCCCTAGCAAGCTAGATGTGGGACCAGGTGCCCGGGAGGAGTAAGCATCCTCTGTTGGCTAGCCGCACCCGCCGTCGATGTTTATGAAGCATGGAAATGAAAATATATAAAATTCATGCACTGTCTGACGTTATGTCTATATAGAGGGTCATAACTCTGCTAAACGTATAACTGGATCTTACGCCGCTTGATATGAAGGCATGTGTGAAGTTTCAATGAAATATCTTGAAAGGCCTCAAAAAAGTCCGGAAAACATTACCTCGGACGGATGGACGCACGGATTCACTAACAGCGTCATAACATAATACGTCCCGTCTTATGACGAACGTATAAAAAGAGTTATAATTCATCACTCTAGGGCAAGTCAAGATTTTATGGATTGATTCCTTTTTTCTTTTGTTTGATCGAGGTATACTTTGAAAAAAGGACGGAAAACTGCATTAATGCACGTTTGCATATGTTTACCTTCCTGTATTTCGGGTATACCTCCATCCAACAAAGAAAAATGTTATTAAACGTGTTCAAATTCAATAGCATCATTTAAGATCAGATAAATTTGAGGCATGGACCAGCCATGCACGTTTCAGGTACTTAACCCTCGTCAGTGATCCTCAATCTAAACAATGTAATAAGGCCAAAGAGTGTGAAAGTGATTATGTCCAAAATGAATCGAAAGACGTGGTAGGGTGGATTGGATATAATGCTACAGGACCCCATTTTTAGAAATTTCAAGACATTTTGATAACAGAAATCTTTGAATGCCTTGAAGTTGATCGAACCTTGTGCACCAGCAGTGACACTCACCTAGTAGTACAGATGTTAAACGTCTTCAAATTCAATAGCATCATTTAAGAACAGATAAATTTGCAGCATGGACCAGATATGAACGCTTCGGCTACTTAACCCTTGTCAGTGATCCTCAATCTAAACAATGTAATATGACCAAAGTTTGTGAAAGTTATTATGTCCAAAATGTACCGAAAGACGTAGAATGATTGGTACGACATAATGCTACAGTACCCACGTTTCAGAAATTTTTTGAATTTTCAAGAAATTTCTTGAATTTTCAAGAAATTTCTTGAATTTTCAAGAAATTTCTTGAATTTTCAAGAAATTTCTTGAATTTTCAAGAAAATTCTAGAAATTTCAAGACATTTCTAAGACCCGTCCTTATATATTAATTGTTGTAATTAGTTATTGTAACAAAATCAGTCTGACTCACAGAATTGCTTGTAAATACATTTGTACCATGTGATTAATGTAAACGTTCATCTGACATTAGTTATAATTTGGAATCGTCCCGATAACCCTGTCATATCTATTTTGTTTGGACCCGTCCTAATATATAAGTTTCTTCATTTCTCACTTCACTTCACTTCGGTTGTGTAACTATCGCTGTCAACTTGGAACAAGACGATATGATCGATACGGTATCATTACTTTTGTTTATTCATAGCCCGAACAGAGCTAATTCGCTTTAAAGTGACTGGGTAGGTAGACACACAGTCTAATTTGCTTAGTACATGTAAAAGCATTGGCACGTAAAGTGCATTGGTTAGCCAGAACGATTGTACATTTCATGTACATTTTGATTCAACATATATAATCATCAAATTGATAGACAGTCATAAGGAAGATTCAATCTATAGATATTATACACGTATATCTGTGTAAATAAGAGGCGAACGCCAAAGATAATGTTTATCGCTCCAAGTTCGCATACCATATCAATTTCTTATCACTTCTGTAATCCATCCGTAACTTCGTTCCTGCTGCGTCGATATATATGGAATTACGACTCCATGGAAAGATGGGGTATATACGGCCCGGTATATACAGTTAACCACAATTTTTTTAACCAGTCCAAATCGTTATAAAAAAGAAAATTGAATGTATAGATATACAATCCAAGAGTATAATAGAAATAGTAATAATACTTAGAACTTAATATTACTGTTAACAATAATCCCTGATATTATTGAAAACAGAAATGTCGTCACCTTATATTACATCTTTCTGTAATATAGACAAATCAAAGTTTTAAATCTACAAGCACAGCTTTTATCATACAATTCTATCATTCGACAACATATTCATTAAATACGAACAAATCTTTATACTGAAAAACGAAAATAATATCCATTTGGAACCTATTTTTCACTTTTTTTTCTTTTGATATCACATTTTCTTCAAATATTTTGAGGGAAAAAATCCTGATATTTCAAACAATTTTCAGTGTTTGAATGAGATACAACTCCTAATCACCCTCATGTTTCCCCGAATTCACTGGTGGAAGAGCGAACTGAAAATCTAAATGGTATTACTGCTGACAGAAATATAGAGAGATAAATTTCCAAGAAAGATTACTCCAATCTAAGTTATATTATCATTTTCAATAATATTACTTTATTTCCACAAAGTGAAGTTTTAATTATAGAATAAGTGTCTTATTTTGTGTGTTTATGCAGAAATAAATTACAATGGCTGATGCGTTTATTTTGACACTTATTCTAATTATATGCGCTTTCAAAACCAAAAAAATAGAACAAAGGAATCGTCCGATTCTATTTATAACGCGAATCCGTTCACCAATGCGGAGGGGAGTTAATTTTAGAAAGGAACAGCTAGAGTTTCCCATGACAACGTCACGCATATTCTGTATTACTGAAATGTCATAAATTAATGCATAAATTAATGCGTTATGACATATCAAGTATAAAAAATTTGAGATTTAGCAAGGGAATAATGACAAATTAAAACCACAATAATGAATGGCACCCATTGCAGTGACAGACTTGTGAACAGGAGCATTGTCCCGATGGAACAACACACCGTTAGTGAGCTTTCCGCGGCGCTTAAGTTAAATAGTTCCCCTTAATTGAGTCAGAAGTGAAGCATAGTATGTAACATTGATTATTTGTCCTTTTTGAAGATAATCTATCAGAAAAATACCTTCTGCATCCCAGAAAACCGATGCCATAAACTTCCCAGCTGAAGGAACAGTCTTTGCCTTCTTTGGACAGGGTGAGCCAGGGTGCTTCCACTGTTTCGACTGTTGTTTGGCCTCTGGGGTACAAGTAAACTGATGGACCCATGTTTCGTCCATAGTGACAAATCTTTTACGACAATCGACAGGATCTCCCTCAAAAAAATTCAGATAAGCATGCGATAAAGTTTCTGATCAAGCGTCAGAAGTCTTGGTACCCAAAGGGCCAAAAGCTTTTTCATTTCGAGATCTTCAGTCAGAGTGGAATGTGCTCTTTCCTGTGAAAAATCAATTGTACTGGCTATATATCTTTCTGTAACTCGTCTGGCAGTCATAACAATATCATGGACTTTATTTATCATTTTTGGAGTTGCAACAGTGACAGGCCTTTCAGGGCTCATCCTCAAGGCTGTCTGCCGCGCGTAAATCCCGCCACCAACCTCTTCACTGTAGGATATGAAGGACCATCTTTCCTTAGTGTTGTTACCATATCATTATGGATACATGTACCTATAGGTGTTAAACCTTTTTATGCATCAAATGGAACACTGCTCGTACATCGGTTTTTTCCATTTTGCAAAAGCAACTTGTCTTGTTTTCTTCAGAGTGTTACCTCGTCGATTTAAATTGACGAAATGAGGTCAGTACTTTGGTAAATGACCGACCTTTATACAGTCAGAGAATAGTAAGACCCTGTGTATCTCCTTCAATACGAGGATCACAACATATCAATCAGCCCTCGTATGACATTAATAGTCCCGAGCTAATTTAGTTTGGTCCTGTTTAGAACTCCCTTACGAAAAATGTTTGGACCTATTTTAACTTCTATTAGACAACTAAACAACTAGTATAGTTTCCTTTTAGTCGTGTAAAAGGATTGGCAACTTAAGTTAGTTTTAAAAATTACTTTCTAACCATTAAACATATCTAAAAAAGCTGAATTAACATTGCTAAAATAATTCACAAAATACACAAAAGCCAGGACATTAAACACACAAAAAAAAATCCAAGAAGTTCAAATTCTTTAGACGTTTATTTTTTAGATCTGAGTTGGCATTCTATAGCTTGAAAAAAATTTTCAAAACTATTAAGTAAAGACGGACAAGTCATTTAGGAAAAAAATATGAATGCAGACGTACTTAATGAACAGAAAATAAATCTTTCTAAAAAGGTGATAGATGAAGAATTCAAGAAAAGTAGGTATTTTTTAATATCATTGAGTCACATGTTCGTTACCATATATAATGTTTTATTCATATGTTATTACAATAATTTGAACAAAATCATCGTATTTTCTGCCAAAAAAAATGAAATTTTGCCATCCACATGTTAAAGCACCCCCCAAAAAACCCTCCCAGGACGTACACCAAAAATCCAGGACATATAACACAAAAATAATCATGACACCTTACATGTACATGGTGTGATTTAGGTCACCCTTAACATAAGGAGGGAGGGGGTAAGCGGAGAAAAGTCTAGAGTGTCTGTGTGTTTCCAAGAATTAATCGAAGTTTACTGTTGTAAAATACGTTTTGCGTGAAAAGCACGACACAAGTTATTTTCTAATACAGCATAAGAAGGTTAATGTACTATTGGTAGACGAAAGTGTTTCGATATACATGCATGACCATAATCAATTGTCGCCATTTTATTTGATCCTAGTTAAACTTTTCTACTGGTTGATTGTCTTGTTCGCACGAGTTACAAAGTCGCGAGCACGAGATAATTGACCAATATAATGATGACAAAAAGTCGTGTACACGAGTTAGTAAGTCACGTGTACGGAATACAAAGTCGTAAGCACGAGTTCGTTATCAAGTCGTGCGCACGAGTTGCAAAAGTCGTGCGCTCGAGTTAGTAAGTCCTGCGTACGAGTTACAAGGCCTTGATCACGAGTTACTAAGTCGTGTGCATGGGTCACCAAGTCATACGCACGAGATACTTCCTTTTCTCACCATGTCCCTTATATGCTCCCGTAGCGTTCGGTTTACGACGGTAATTTTACATAGGAAATTATTGAAAATTCTTTGGGACCAAACAATTCTATCAAAATACACAGGTTATCGAGTTAGACAAGTATCGGCTTAGACAGTTTCACTGAACTACATAGCTGTATTCATTTTCAGTTTATTGATAAAAATGATGGGTTTTACCTATTATTATCTCTGTTCTTCTCTTCAATGGACGGGACTACTTGAGCTTGTACTTGTGGCATATCTTTAGTTGCAGCTTGTGCTCTTGTCACATTGTTTACTGCAGCTTGAGCCGTTGAAACGTTTTTAACTTCACATTTGGTCTGAGGCATGGATTCTACTGAAGCTTCTGCCATTGTTCAAAATTGGTACCTTTAAAAAAATCTTATGTTTAAGATGTCAAGAAACTGAAACAGCATAATAATCAAGGTATGAGTTTTCTGTATTTGCTTCAATCTAGCCATCACAACTTTTATTTCTTCTTTCTAAATATACTAGCGGAAAATGAAACTGTGGTTTGAAACAAAATTGTTTGTATTTCGATGTTATTATGAAAATAATGTACTTTATTTTGTATTCAATTGTCAAATATAATGAATTTCATTTCAAATTACAATCATCGTTGAGGCCCGGTCATACTGCGCTTTACAGTTTGATAACGGCCAAAACCATTCTCCGAACAGAGTTGTCTCCTCCTTACAGTCAAACAATCTCTGCCACAGACTTCAAGAAATGGCAAGAATCCTGTCATAAAGTAACTATGGCGTCATAGCAGCGTTACGTTAAGATATGCTTTTTGGCGGCAAGTCTGTGGCAGTGATGTTAAAGAGTAGGGTAACGGAACGTAAACTTGACCTGCCTGGAGTTTGGGCCAAAACACGCCCAAACAAGTTCTCCCGTGAAGAAGACGTTGTCGTTCGCTTTTAACGATGGTGACTCATAACGTAGCACTGCGCAACGTATTAGACTATTCGAACGTCATCGCGTCACATGCATAATGTTATGAGGCTGGTAGTGTCGAATAAGAAAAAAAAAACGTTAGAATGCTCTGTTCAAGACTGTAAATTGGTAATAATATCATGTAAAGGAGAATTCGGTGAAAATCTTGCGGGACACGCACGACGAACGTGCGATTTTTACAAGAAGTAGACTGCACGTAGACACGTTCGTTGGCTGTTAGACATGTTCAATAATCGCCATGAATCATTTATCAAATCCGAAATCGTACGGCTGAAGTGCAGTTCATTTACGGTATCCGTACGGTAACAGCAGGGTCGTAAATGCTCGAGTCAGAGAAATCGTACGTTTGACGAACGGAGATCGTACGTTTCCCTTGCGTGTGCCGTGCAAGAAAAAGTAAAACAACACATGCAAACATAAGACAAAGAAAAAGAGAAGAGGATACATAGAAGAAAGAAGGAACTGAAGAACGAGGACACATAGAAATTGGAGAAAACACAAATAATAGCCAAAATGACCTTGCTGATATTCCGTCTTCAACTGGAAAGTGCCCAAGGTGTATTTTATCCAAGAATCTGGGTAGAAGTTTTTTTTTTCACGATTCACAATTGTTTCTACAACAAGGCTTCTCCTCAATATTGTAATACGATTGTTGAAGACAATAGCAAGTGAGCTTGGAACGGAATGTTAGAAAAAATCAACACCGCTGTCACTAATTATCACATAAATTTTACAATCAACAGATATATCACATTTTTAAAAAGAAGGGGAGGAGAGGGGGAAATCTCGGCTTTTTTGTAAAGTTAATGTAAAAATAAAAAAAAATGATGCGGAAGTGTTCCATCTCTATACCTTCTTGGAGACAAATTATGCAACAGACAAGTGTTTCGGATATAAACACCAATTCTCTGTCAACACCAAAATGTTTTGGCCACAAATGTTCTCCGATTTTCATGAAATTTCATATATGGGTAGGGCAAAATGTCAGGAATAAAAAACCATTAACATTTTGTTGCCAAGTAACTTCATTTGGTTGTCATGGTAACCAGGTGATAGCATACCAAAATATGAAAATTTTAGAAGTTTGAAGACTTAATGTGCCTCATACAAATGATTCATAATTTCAATTATTATCAAATTAAAAAATAGAGGCAATGAGATATTCAGCCAAATTCTTTATCTTTTCAGATTTTATCTATACGCATGGTTACCATGGTAATAAACATTGCTTATTCTGACAAAATTCTTCAAGACATTAAATTTTATTTTTTGTTCTTAAATTGCTTAGAGATAAGGATTAGCTATTTTATCTAATTCTTTGAAAGAACTTACAATAAACACTAAAATTAGTAGGTTACTAAGGATCTCAATTTTCACATCAACCGTTTCCATGGGCTTGAAATAACGATCAATTGGACTTTCTAAACTTGATAAATAATAATTTACACTTGATAGATAAAATGTTACAACATTTTAATATCACATGTAATGCACCCTTTCTAAAAGTTAAGAGCAATTCTCTGTAAGAACCAAAAAAAAAAAAAAATCAATGACACGTTGGCACGGCATGTCATAGATTCTAGCGATTTTCGGTTTGGAAGTTCAATATGGAGTGTTAAGTTGAAAATTATCTTTCATATGTAGAAAAGGGGTGCCGTTGCCATGGTAACTATCTCTAAAGTTTGAAGCATTAGTAAATTTCATAAGACTTAGCATGTTTGTGACCTTTGTTGCCATGGAAACGGGTACATTTATCGATTGCAATAACCACGATTTTTTCTTTCAATCCTCTTTGTTATGAATATCCGAAATAGTTTTCAACCTTTATCGCTATGCCTCTTGTATAACTTTTGTTGCCTTTCATTGCTATACTATGAAAATTAAAACATTAAGCATGCTCTAGTGGAAGACTGTCTTTAAGCACTCTTCTCGGCAGAACTCGAGAAAATGTCGAGAAAGTGTCGAGCAGAACTCGTATGAAATCGTACAGATGTCGAAGAGAGGTCATTACAACTCGAATGATGTCGTGCAGACATCGTACTCGTGTCGTATAAACTCGTATATATATCTCGGCGCTTCTCGCACAAGTTTGATTTATGGCGAGAAGGTACGAGAAGTGGACACATGTACACGATGCCTATACGAGTTTATGCGACATCTTTTCGACATCTTCACGACATGCGCACGAAAAGAAAACTCGCACGACAATTTTAAACCGTTTAAAATTCTCGCCGCCTTATGCCGAGTTTTGGCGACATTTCTTCGACATATGAAGAAATTTGTACGAGTTCCACGCGACACATGACGAGTTATGGCGAGTTGTAACTCGCTACAACTCGTACCTCAAACATGTGATAGTGTGTTTTATGGGGAGATTCATACGAGTGTGTATGACAAAAGAAAATTATCCTGGTTGGACGGCGATGTTCCTAGATTACCGTCATGCGGTATCTACATTTCACTGCTCATCCGGTTTGCTAGATCATGGTCTAAGATTGGCGATTTGCCAACATGGGAACCATGTTGGTCTTAGTTGGGCATTCTGCCTAGATTCTCAATTGGGACCCATATGAGTCTAAGATTGGTAATTTGCCCAGATTCTAACCACATTGGACCCAAATAGCTGGGTAATTTTATATGTATTAGTGTCATGTGCTTTTGAAATTTGGACTCTTAGAAGCGACATATTATGATACTATGGATACTTCGAAACATAATAAACAGAATAAGAAGGATCAAAGGTTTACAGACAAACGTCCCATTGAAAATGCATCAGATTCATCAACTCCTTTTTTACCCTGGATGTGAATCTGATGTCACTAGATGTCACTAGACAGACACTTGGCGTAGTATTTGACCAATCTACAGCCTTGAACCAGCGCTTTCTTAAGAATTGCACAATGTCTAAACGTGACGACAGGACTCCATGAAAGTCCCTGTCAAAACCTCTTTAGCGAAGAAAGGTCCCCGACCACAAGTCCTGTCTGAATTTCTGTCGGACCCCTCGGGTGATAGAATGCATGAGCTCGATAAAGCCGGTAGAGCAGAGACTATTTCGTACGCCTTCTGTATTTATATCCATTTACATACATGTATCCATGTGTGTTTCTTGGGGCTCTGCGTCATGCTGTCTATTTTTATGATCATCTTACATTGAAGAGCTTATTTTACACCCATATTCCATTAGTCTTGTTGGTTTATGTGTAGTCATTCGTGTTTGATGTTTCGATGTGATTTTGATATCGTTGTTCTTATTGCGTCTTTTTTCTATGCGTGCCTGCTTTGTGTTTTGCATTAGTTGTTTCGGGGTTTTGCTGTGGGTGGTGCAACCGGGCGGGTTTTTTTTAGATCCCCTCCTTTCTTTTGTACTTACGGCATTTTGACTGGCACCCGATGAAAGACGAACGATTGAGATATCTGAGAATTGTGGGATCTTAAAATGACCGACATCGCACTTTATCGCTGACTTTCATAGGGGTAGGGCCACGAAGGCCGATATTGGCCCTGATTTTGAACATTCTACTTCATAGATTTTTTAACTGAGATCTGACACTTTGATACGTTCTCTACTGAATAACGAGTCTATTTTTTGTAAACAATGCGTTTATCAATAGCTCTTAGCAATATGAAAACACCGAAATTGGCAATACTCCGCGAAATACCTGCAACAAATACAAATTTCTATTAAATTAGCAATGGCCGCATGCATGAAATAAGATGAAAAATTTATATGTAAAAGATGATCAGTATATCTTTTTCTCGTAAATGTTTTATCTCAGTTAGCGCATGCGACCACATAAAATTCTTCCACAAAAGACAAATTTTCCAGGTCAGACCTGCAATTTTCGCCATATTTTGTCAGTAACGTCAAAATGACGTCACCTCGTGACGTCAGTACTGTCAAATGGTACTTTGTGTGTTGATATTTTTTCTTTTCGATAATTTAAGCGGAAAACATTCGTGTATTTTTATGAGAGACATCAAGTATTTCTTACGAAATTTAATTCTAGAGAAAAATTGAGGGCCGATTTAGGGATCTCGTGGCCCTAACCTTTTATTATGTCACAAACAAGACAAATCAAACAATGTTTTGACTATGTCACAAACAAGACAAATCAAACAATGTTTGTTATTTGATCATTACATTATGCTGTTATGTTGATGCTTTTTCCTCGCCCTTTTTCAATAATATCTATACATGAAGATAAGTAATTTTTCTTGAAATTAAGCGGTTTGTGAGATGTCTTTGAGATTTTCTCCTTAGGAACTCACAAGCACATTGTTATAATGTTTTGGCCTTATATTAATAAATGTCACCAGAAGAATCGAAATTGCTCCAACGATTCACGGTTACAAATGACCAATTGATTCGAAAATGAGGCAAATCGATCACAACATTGAAAACATAAATTTTAATATACACAAGAAATCATGAAATAAAGCTAGCAGATGATAATTGACTTTTATTGTAGGTGGCGTCACTCTAAACTAAAAAAAAATATTCATCAGAACCGCATTTATTCCCTCCTCTACTAGCCGCAGAAACGGCCAACGACACTTGGATATTTGGTTGGTAGGGGTGTGTTGGCCGCAGGAAAGTACATTGAACAAACCCGGGACCCAAATTTAGGATATGGCCGGCACGAATCGGCAAATTTTCTGGGGGATTATTGACTGTGTCTCACTCAAATAAAATAAAACTAAACGATCGGCAATCATATTTTACCTTGTTAAGCTTTAATATCAATGATACGGCCGGGATTCTACTTGCCTCCGCGTTGAAGAGACAGACGGCCAACCGAAGTTGATAGAACTTGGCTACATGTGCCATCGGGAAATCCTGGTCCAACAGCAGTGACACTCACCAAGTAGTTCAAATGTTAAACGTCTTCAAATTCGATAGCATCATTTAAAACCACATAAATACTGTACGTACGTTATTTGAAGAAGTCAGAGCGACTACCCAATCATATTGCGTCTTACGTACATTTGTACGAATCGTTTACAAAGGAGAAGGTCCACATATCCCTAAACTTCGTCCTATAATTTTTGTCTAAAATGAGTTTCTATCTCTAATATCGTCAGGATCTTCTTTAACTCTAATATTTCATATAAGGTTCATATTTCAAGTAGTTGTTTTGTCGCGTGCGTAAGATTTGACGTCACTTTGTGGGAGTTGGGCACAATTGGTCCCCATTGGAATTCCGACAATTTGCTGGAAGACCTTTCCTCCAAACACCACAAAAATGTTGTCGATTAGAAAGTTTAACATCTGAATAATATCTGTTTCAGTGTACTTATTTTCAGAATCGGACTTTTCTTTTACAAAGTAGGTTTTGTCATAGTTAACAACAAAAAAATTGTATTTGCGATTACCGTTCTTACTTGTAAACGCATTAATTATAATTTTTGAGAGTCTTTCTTTCAATTTAGAATGTGGAATTGTAGTGTAAAGTGTCGAAAAATCAAAGGCTTTGATCGAATGGATTCTACTAAAATGAGTGGATTTCAGATGTTCTAAAAGTTCCTTCGAATTCTTTAAATTCCACATCTGGTTGATTCCACTGCGAGAATATACTTTCGAACAATATTTTTGAAGCCCAGATTTGATTTCAGATAAAACTTTGGCGAGTAAGATCGAAACTGATTTGGTAGAACATTTTGAGGAACCAGCGATGAAACGTTGTTTGTACGGATTCTTATGCATTTTAGGTATGCAGTATAAGTATGGTAAATCTAAATCTAATTTGTTAGTGTTGAAGCCATAGGAAGCAAGAGCCGATTTGTAGTTATCTTTTATTTCAGAGGCAGAAAGGTTTGTTGGGGTGTAAGTGGGATTTCCAGGTGTCGAATTTAAACCCAATTCTTTAACTAGACTGTCGAAATAGTACTTTTTGCAAGTAAATGTGTAATTATTTGAGGCTTTGTCCGCTGGTGTGATGACATAATGTTCTTGGAGGTAGGTAAGCTCTGTGATAACACCAGGGTCTTTAAATAGAGACTCGAATCTGGTGTTCACAGTTGATTTTAATCGGTTAATTCTAGATAAAAGTAACCCTTTGATGGATTTTATCCATTCGGAAAGGGTGTCGAGCCGTACATCCTCTTCCTTTGCCCAACGTCTTGCATATTCCTCACAAGAGTCCATGATGATTTTGACATTTTGATTCCATGTAAAGGACATACTTTCTCTGTATTTGGGACATTTTTTTAACAATTCTCTCAACTTGTCGTTCTTGACTATACTAAGTTCACCAGTAATAACGTGTCCACAAGGAGAGTAGTTGAAATCCGATGAAGAACATTCGCAAGGAAGTGGATGTATTGAGGGATTACTTAAATCAATACACTGGAAGAATCGTTTGTAATTATGTCTCCCCCCAACGGGGAGGAGACATATTGGTTTTGCCTTCGTCGTCCGTCTGTCTGTCCGTCTGTCTGTCTGTCCGTCTGTCACACATCGTGTCCGGGCTATATCTCCTGAACCGTTTGCCCGATCACTTTCATATTTTAGTATGTTGTTGCTTATGACCCGAAGGTTTCACATCACCTTGACCCAAGGTCATGTGACCAAAGTCAAGGTCACTTAGTGCATTTTTAATGAAATTATGCATACATTCCTGTCCGGGCTATATCTCTTGAACCGTTTGCCGGATCACTTTCATATTTTAGTATGTTGTTGCTTATGACCCGAAGGTTTCACATCACCTTGACCCAAGGTCATGTGACCAAGGTCAAGGTCACTTAGTGCATTTTTAATGAAATTATGCATACATTCTTGTCCGGGCTATATCTCTTGAACCGTTTGCCGGATCACTTTCATATTTTAGTATGGTGTTGCTTATGACCCGAAGGTTTCACATCACCTTGACCCAAGGTCATGTGACCAAGGTCAAGGTCACTTAGTGCATTTTTAATGAAATTATGCATACATTCCTGTCCGGGCTATATCTCTTGAACCGTTTGCCGGATCACTTTCATATTTTAGTATGTTGTTGCTTATGACCCGAAGGTTTCACATCACCTTGACCCAAGGTCATGTGACCAAGGTCAAGGTCACTTAGTGCATTTTTAATGAAATTATGCATACATTCCTGTCCGGGCTATATCTCTTGAACCGTTTGCCGGATCACTTTCATATTTTAGTATGTTGTTGCTTATGACCCGAAGGTTTCACATCACCTTGACCCAAGGTGCTTATCACGTATAGGTTTCACATCACCATGACCCAAGGTCATGTGACCAAGGTCAAGGTCACTTAGTGCATTTTTTAATGAAATTATGCATACATTCCTGTACGAGCTATATCTTTTGAACCATATGCTGGATCACTTTCATATCTAAGTATGTTGTTGCTTATGACCCGTAGGTTTCACATCACTTTGACCCAAGGTCATGTGACCAAGGTCAAGATCACTTAGTGCATTTTTAATGATATTGTGCATACATTCTTGTCCGGGCTAAATCTCTTGAACCGTTTGCCGGATCACTTTCATATTTTAGTATGTTTTTGCTTATGACCCGAAGGCTTCACATCACCTTGACCCAAATCCAAGGTCACTTACTACATTTTTAATGAAATTGTAGATACATTCTTGTTTAGGCTTTATCCCTTGGACCGCATATTGGATTGCTTTCAAGTTTAAGAATGTATTTAGTCATGACCAAAAGGTTTCACCTGGACCCATGGTCATTTGATCAAGGTCAAAGTTACTAAGTGCGTTTTAATGAAATTGTACATGCTATCCCATTGGGGCTGTATCTCTTTTAACTTTTTATCAGATCACCGTCATATTTTAGTATGTTGTTGCTTATCACGTAAAGGTTTCACATCACGTTGACTCAAGGTCATGTGACCAAAGTCAAGGTCAATCAGTATATTTTAAATGAAATTGTATTTGTTACATGTATTATGTCTAGGCTTAATCTTTTGAACCGTGATCGGATCACGTCATATTTTAGTATGATGGTGCTGATGACCCAAACGTTTCACACCTCCTTGATCCAAGGTCATATGACTAAGGTCAAGTATTACATTTTTTAATGAAATTGTAAATGCTATTGAGTCTGGGCTATATCTGTGGAATCGTATACTGGATCACTCTTATACTATAGTATGCTGTTGCTCAGGATTGGAGGGTTTCTTATCATCTTGACCCAAGGTCATGTGCCCAAGGTCAAGATCATTTAGTTCTTTTTAATGAAATTGTACGTACTAATATTGTCTGGGCTATATCTCCTGAACCCTTCTTACAATTGTTTTCATATTTTAGTATGTTGTTTCTAAGGACTAAATGTCTCTTATCACATTGTCCCAAGGTCACATGGTTAAGGTAGCTTCTTACTTTGGTAATGAAACTGTATATGCTAAGCATGTCCAGGCTGAACTTGTCTATGCTAATGATGTTTAGGCTTTATATTTTGAACCGTGTATCTAATCACTAATTCAGTTTTTTGTTGCTCATGATCCATACAATGTTAAACGTCTTCAAATTCAATAGCATCATTTAAAAGCAGATAAGTTTGCAGCATGGACCAGACATGCATGTTTCGGGTACTTAACCCTCGGCAGTGAGTGTAGGTTTCAGATCACCTATATCCAAGGTCATGTGACCAAAGTCAATTTCTTTAAATATGCTTATAATGAAATTGTATATGCCAATCATGTTTGGGCTTTACCTCAAACAATGTAATGAATCACTTTCATGTTTTAGTATGATGTTGCCCATGACTCAAAGGACATCATTTTGCATTTTGGCCTAAGGTCAATGTAACTTAGAGGGAGGAGAGAGACATCTGTTTTTTTATGAAAAACATTTTGTTTAATTGTAAATCTTAGATGCAACTGTTGGTGTGTAGCTATAGGAAATACATTTTGTACAAGGAGTTTCTTTTCTTTTGAAATATGGTGGGATTTTTTCTGTGACAGTTTTGTGATTCAAAATTTGACCAAGATTCAATTTATCAATACCTTTGTTTGCAAATCTTACTTTAATGAAAGGACGGTTTGTTTTCTCCTCTGATTTATCTGATCTAACTGCTTGAAAGAAACGAAAAGTAGAAATGTCCAAGACGACTCCCTGTAGTCTGTATTCTGGGGAACGTGTATCGGTAAATGTGAGGTCCTTCGTTTATTCGTAGATTTCGTGTAACTTCCATAAAGGAACAGAATATAATTTAGTGCGAATATAATGCAGGCCTAGAGGCTCATTCAAAAATGGAACCAAGTCATCGAAGGAAAAACTATGTATCTCAGGCCTATTATATTTACGAATGCCATGACTTCGAGGTCTTCTTTGTGGTCTGTTGAATAAGCTAGTCACATTTACCGATTGACAACCGGGACTTGTTAAGTTTCCTATGCTGCTGATATTATCGTTGCATCCATAGGGCGCTGCAGTGTTAAGATTTTTTACCCAGAACTCTTCTCTGTTGCGACGGAAAGGTATGCTCAGACTAGAATTGTTTGTGGTGTGATATATTTTCTCCATGATTCTGACTCTCATAGATAAAACATAATGATCGGCCTGGTCAAAATGTCAATAAAGGAGTTGACTTCCTTTCTTATTTATTTTTGACCGGTGTCCTGACATTCTGGTTCGGAGCTTACCTTTGGTTTCACCCACATAAACCAATCCACAAAATGAGCACTCTGTTCCGTAGACAACATTAGATGTCATACAGTTTAGGTTTCCAAAACTATGCGTGTTTAAAAATGTTTGCTTTATGAGATTACTTGAGAATGAAGTGTCTGTTATTATACAAATATGGACTTGGTCGAGGTCATTATTACAAATCTCATCGGGTCATTATAATGACATAATGACCGAGGCCAAGTCCTTATTTGTTATATTATATAAGTAATTGTAAGACTACATATGATTCAAATAATGATTCAAATCAGTATGAACACATAATTTTTAGTTCAGAACTTAATAATTACTTGCACTTTTTGTGAAAAGTGTATCTAGACTTTTAAAATTAAACAAAATAACTATCTTAATTTTTATCGTAAATACTGAAATCAGGACAAATACCACATCGAGTCATTATCTTCCGTCAGCGGTCATTATCGGAAAATAATGACTCGCGCTTTAGCCAATCAGAATCGACGTTACGTCCTGGTTATATAATATAAGGATATTACAACTTTTGCAGTTTTTCGTGCCGCACTTAGAAATTGAGCAATCGCTTGGTGAAAATTTGTGCTGTTTTAGTATATCGACCACTTCAGTCTTACAGGGCTTGATTTTAATATACCCATCTGCATGTTTATACCAAAAACTCATGGTTGTTACTTACTACAAATGTTTCATCTCTAATGTCATGTAAACTGATTCTAGGGACACTTAAGTTACCTGTTGCGTATGTGTCCGTCGACGCAACAGGTTGGGGCCTTTTTATAGTGGGCGACGCCCCAGCCACTTTGTAGGTCTTTTGAGTTCTATCCATTAAGCAAAAGACTGCTCGACAAGTGCCCTCGGGGACAATTTGTCCACCAGCAGTGAAACATGAACAGTGGTAAAAATGACAAATATGGATAATGACCATATCCCTGTTTTCAGCACAAAATCGATAATTCAGAAAATCAGAAACCGAAGACATACTAAATCAGGATAAAACAGAAACCAAAGCAAATAAACAAAAACCTCAACCACAGTAAAAGATATGGGAGTGAGACCAGGTGTCCAGGAAGAGTAAGCATCTCCTGCTTGCATGCTGATATATGCATTATTTACAAAATTTAACATATGATTTAGTAAAGAACTTCACAAAGTATCAAGTCACAAAAATAATCAATCAATTCAAATGTTAAGAAACAGGGCCGATTTAGGGATTTCGTGGCCCTAACCCTTTGTGCAATTTGCAGAGAGTGTGCGACTGTAAATTCCCTTTAGGGTGGACTCAGTAGCATATCCAAATAAAATCTATGTTCTAATGATTTAAATAAGATCCTGACGATAATCTCAATAGCATTGGATAAAAATCAAAGAAGTACCTAACCGTTATTCAGTCTCAAAGTTGAGAGGGCAAAGCAAAATCGTGAGAGCTCCCATCGAAACGGTTGCGAACTCCAAAATGAACAACATTCCGAAGTTGATGAATTGTGCTAATATGTTTATCTCTTTTAATTGCGATGATATTTTTTAATGATATGACAAGTTTCCGAAATAGCAAAATGATATTTATGACGTCAAAGGAGCTGTTAAGATTAGGCGTAAAATCAGCCCTGAAAAGGTGAATTTTGAAAATTGAAATTTCAAGAATTTTTTTTATGTAAAATGTTTACCTATACTGCATACCATCAGAATATGAAATAAATTTTTATCTGTTTTGCATATTATTGCTAATTTTGGGGTCAAAACTTCTCTTTTTTTCATGGAAATCAATAGAAAACGGAAAAGTTTTTTTTAACATTGCTCCCCCCGGATACACAGAAAGCCACTTTTACTGGAGATGTATATCAATGATACATTTTTATGTGGCAAAATGGGTTTCTGTATCTCCGGGGGAACACAACCCCATAGACGAAAAACCAAAAATGGAAAGGGGGTTGCACTTTTTAAGAATCGACCTTTTCGACCATAAGATATAGCACATTTGACTATTTTTCCTCTTTAATCCATAAAAAATGTAGCCTAAATATGACTGAATGAAATATACAAGAATTAGCAATGAAATAAGCAAGAATGATGTTCATTTCTCCGCCAATGTGTATTTCGCGCTAATAGGCTTACACTGTATCCATTGAATACAAAATGAGACCGTATTTTAAGTTCCGGATTGCATTGTTTACCGATTAAAGGAGATGGAACGTTCGAAATCTGTTTCTGATACACAATGTAGACATATGTGATGTCTTCTAATTTATATTTATCCATTTTTGGTAAAGTATTCTAAAATTTTTACTTTTTTGTTTTCGATATTATCGGTTTTTCTATCCGTGAACCCTACTTCTATCGACATTAATTTTAGAATCTTAAGGTTTCTTTAACGAAATGTATAACATGTAAAAGGTCTGCAAATACATTATATTTCAATAATGATTAATGTTTTTCTGTATACGATTCGCCATCAAGAAGAAATAAGTCACGATATTTAGGGTTAAATATGGCCCTTATCTTAACAGGTCCTTGATAAATCGCAAAAACAAAACTTCTTTCAATAAAGAAATGCTCAAAAGGCCGACGCGTTATTGTAACAGAGAAAATACTCAATAAGCGCGGTGGCGGTATGCCAATTTCAAAGACAAAAGTTCAATACATCATGCGGAAGATGGGACGGTTAGAATTGATCCCATCCTCGATTTATGAAGATGGCTCATATCATTTATAAATGCAATAATGATTCTTCTGTAACCATGTATCTTTCTCATCTTCCTACATAAAGATATTCACATGTACGGGGAAAAAATAAGAAATAAATACACGTCCGAAAAATCATGTACTAAACCTGCAATACTTGGTATACTATTTGTATTATAGGATCATGTCCCACCCATCCTGCTACGTCTTTCGGTACATTTTTTGACATAATAATTTTCACACTCTTTGGCCACATTACATTGTTTAGATTGAGGATCACTGACGAGGGTTAAGTACCCGAAACGTGCATGTCTGGTCCATACTGCAAATTAATCTGTTCTTGAATTATGCTATTGAATTTGAAGACGTTTAACATTTGTACCACTTGGTGAGTGTCACTTCTGGTTGACCAGGAGTCCCCGAGGGCACATGTAGCCAAGTTCGATCAACTTTGGTGCATTCAAAAATTTCTGTTATCAATTTTTGTTTTAATTTCTAAAACATGGGATCTATACCATCATATCCCACCCATCCTGCTATGTTTTTCGGTACACTTAGATGATTCTATTGAATTTGAAGACGTTTAACATTTCATGTTTCCAGATCGATAGACCATATAACAATATATTGATACATGAAAATTTTCTATCTTACCTTCCTATGATTAAAGAATTTTATTTCATTATTATCTAAGTGACCTTAACATTTCTGATATCCGAAGACACTTACTTAAATTTCTGTATTCTTTCCCGCCCTGTCTTGTCCTGTATTTCCCACTTTGCTGTTCAGATGGAAGTAAAATTGTAATGGCGTGTCTCTATTTTGGAAATTTTTATTCACTTTGAAGTTTCATTTTTTGAAAATTTTAATGACGTTTACTGCCTCTCCTGCATGACAAAACTACCTACAGAGAGTCATGATCTTTTACTGAATGTGATACTAATATTCAAATATCTATTGAGGGCGATTGAATCTTTCGTATCAAATTCGCATTTAAATTACCTGCACAATATAATGACCATGCAATTTGCAAAATAATCACGTAAATACAGTCATGTGTAACCATTCCAATAACTCCAAAATACTTAAATTTCATAATAAGCATTTAAAATGTACACCACCAAAGCATCAACTTTCAAGATTGCCATCGTTCTGCATTTAAAACTCTCAGATCATCAGATACGCTAGAAATTTTACAATAACTATTCCGAACTTCTTTCAAAATTTGAGACAACTCCAGCATTAGAGTATGTATCTTTGGGAATTGCATTGTCTCATTTTACGGTAACCTAGTAAACAAAATCAGAAGGATCAAAGGCAGATCAAACTAATAGTCGGTCGCCTGATTTCCCGAGGATATGATCCTAAAGTCATAAAAAGACTGGGCATGAAAACGGCCCCATCTTCAGTTTTGTACCAGTGTCTTTCACACTAGTCAACCGTGACGACTGAACTCCGTGATAGGCCTTGTTTAAATCTCGTCAGGGAAGACTGTGTTCTGATTATCTGTCCTATCTGAAAGTTGGTCTGACTTCTCGGGTGATTGATCATGAGCTCGCTTTAGCCAGCAGAGCTCAGACTATTATACATTGTACGCATGCCATATAATTTTTTAGATCCATTTTCATAGAATCTGTGTTACAAGAGGCCGCTGTGTTTTTAACTATATTGTTTGTGAAGTCACCTTACAGTGAGAAGTTTATGTATATTGCGGACTTATTTTATATTCATACGAAGCTGACTTCATCCAGACCTTGCTCTCGACTGGGCGAAAGCACCTCGCATTTCAGTTAATTTTTACCTTAAGATACATAGATGACGTGTTGTCCACCAGCAGTGATACTCACCAAGTTGTACAAAGGTTAAACGTCTTTTAATTGACTGGCCTCATTTAAGAACAGATAAATTTGCAGTATGAACCAGACATGCACGTTTCAGGTACTGAACCCTCGTCAGTGATCTTCAATCTAAACAATGTAAAATGGCCAAAGAGTGTGAAAGTTATTGTGTCCAAAAATGTACCAAAAGACGAAGCAGGATGGGTCGGATATGATGTTACAGTACCCTCGTTTTAGAAATTCTGAGAAGTTTTGATAAAAGTTATTTTCGAAAACGTTGATGAAACGATCAACTGAAAATGGTCGAACTAGGCTACATGTGCCATCGAGGACTCCTGGTCCTGGCTCCTAAAGATTGAGTCGATATTACTTAAAGTTTCAATAAAAACTAAAGATTGAGTCGATATTACTTTGAAGTTTCCAAATATCATGTTGAATGACAAAAATCTAACCTACCTGCCTATCTTCCAATTAACATTACATGTAATATTCCTTCAGAAGTGATTTTACACCATCTAGAGTTAGGAATTTTTACAGGCTGTATAGTAATAATATTTATTCCGAAGCATGTTATCTTAACCAAAGTACTCATTTTGATCATGTTAAATGAAATAAAAAAAACTTTGAATTGGTTTGATTTTTTTTCATGAAGATAACATGGATAAAGAGTTGGCTTACTTTCGTATTTATGTTATACATGTAATTCATCTGAAATTTTGGAAATATTATTTTCCCACATACCGAATAGTGTATGACAATTGAAATATAATAATCTAGCAATCAACCGAGGGATGGTTTTAGAATCTGAAATGAATTTGGGTTAAGTGCCAACTCAAACCAAAAATGGTAATTAATTATATAAATTATACAGTAGGCATAATCCTAATATACATTTAACAACATTTACACTCTTATGATTTACAGGACTGGTGTATGGAGCCGACAGCATGGGCGGATCCAGGATTTTTTTCAGGGGAGGTCCTAAAGTCCGAATTTTTTGAAGAGCAAAAGAAAAACCCAAACGCAAGAAAATTAAGTTTATGTCAGTTCTTTTTCTAATTATTGATAAAACAGGTAACTGGAGAGTAACGTCGAGCAATAAGCTTAAAATCTCGAATTTCCACATCATTGTACTTGATATTATCGATTGTCGGAACTTTCTGATATGTGAATACAACAAATGGCGAGAGATAGCGAGCCAGCGAAATTTTTTTCCGAGAATTGGAATAAAATCCACTATTCGTGTCTTTTTCAGTTTCTTTTCGTTTTCTTAGTGCCCTTGTTTATTGACCTAGGTGTAATGTATATGTGTTGAATATAGGAAAGCGCGAACGTACATGTATGTTATAAATTCTGGCGAGTAGAAGCGAGCCAGAGAATATTTTTGAAATGCTGACTTCAAAATATTATCAAAATGAAAGATTTCTTATACAAATTCTAGACATATTTTTCAAATATTATGACAAGAAAAGGGGAATTGGGACTAAAATATGTATGATAATAAAAAAAATTAGCTATGCTTCGAAAATGTCAGGGGGGTGCGGACCCCCCCCCCCCCCCACCCCCCCCCCCCCCACCCCCCTCTGGATCCGCGCTTAGACAGTCAACCTTGCACAGCGTTGTCTTCTCAAATGATTACATAATATAAACAACGTGCTTGCAATAGATAAAAAATTCCTTCTTCTATACTTATAACTTGGCGGTAGTCCATATACTTCCCAACGAAAGTGAAGCTATTATTGTTCATGGCTTCAAATGTATACCTTGCCAGTTCTTTGAACAAAAAACCTGAATTCGATAACATCAATTTCTAAATAGTGTCATTCTACAGCTGATTATTTTAATATCCGAATCAAATCACAACTATCTTAAATTTCATTTATAACTATATTTATTCATGATCTTTCTAAATAATCATTTGTGGCAATGTGCAGTAAATATTCACAATATTAAAGAATATATGACTCACGTAATTCATACAATGTCCTCAGGTTGGACTTGCCATGCTTAGATACATCGCCTAATATTTTGTATGAGAGAGACAAGAGAGACACCGGCGGATCCAGCTTTTGTGTTAATGGGGTAAAAATTGGCGAGGGGTAACCGGAAATACATGTATTCAAGCCTATTATGATCCATTGTCAGGTATGTAATTGAAATGGATGTATTTGACTAACAGTTAGTTTAAATTTACCTATACGCACGCCCCCTACATCCCATCTTAAATCCGCCACTGAGAGAGAGAGAGAGAGAGAGAGAGAGAGAGAGAGAGAGAGAGAGGGAGAGAGAGAGCATATGCTTAGAAAAAGGTTGCGACTTACTTTATAAAGTTACCAATCCGTCGTGCTTGCCGCGAAACTGGGACACTATGTAAATAGATATACTGCGTCTAAACATTCTAGTAAAGTACGTCGGTTTTCAGCCTGGGTTTAAGTAACAGATGCGTACAGTAGATGCAAACGAATAAACTGCGTATTTTCTAGTCTTTTTATGTGATTATTTGTCTTTTTCGTTATTTACTATCTGCGGAAACAAAGTAATGTCCTAAATGTCAATGCAGATGGGAATAAGGATATTTTTTTTTGTCAAACAACTACATTCAGTGTCTCGTACCTCAAATACCACGTTGGGTAGAACAAACGACCTGAGCTGAAAACACTCGTTTTTTTTATATGTTAAATTGATTTAAAACAGTTCATGACATGGTGATAGGAAATTTCAAGAAAAAGGGGCGTCGGTATTTTACAGAATTTTTTTTCGAGAAAATATGATCCTGATGTCACCAGACGGATATTAGGCTTATGTAGTACTTGACAAATCTAGTCTTGTACTAGCGCATTCTTAAAACTTCCACTCTGACTAAATGTGACGGCAGGACTCCAAGACGGGCCCTGTCCAAACCTCTTTAGAGAAGACAGGGCCCCGATCACCTGTCTTCTCTGAATGTCGATTGGACTCCTCTGATGATAACATACATGAGCTCGCTACAGCCGGCAAAGCTAGGATTGCATTACGTACGCCCTCTTTCTATATCCATTTTCATATTCATCTGTGTTGCTTGGGCCCGTGCGTTTTCTGGTCTTGTTTGTGTGCATTAATCTGACAGTGAGGAGGTTGTTTTACACCTAAATTGTTCGTTCTTCGAGACCTCTGGGTTATCGGAAAATTGGGAAGGTTGTGCGCACGTAATCCAGGATAACCACGCCTTCTGCTATTTACTTGGCAGATGGCCGTCCTAAGTCGGCACCGGTTGCCCATTGGTCTCGTTGCTTTATGTGTAGTCCTTTTTGTTTGATGTTTGTGTTGTGCGTTGACATTTCTTGTCCCTTTGCGTCTCTTTCTGTGTGTGTCTGCTTTGTTTTTGCAATGGGTGTTTTGGGTTTTGCTGTGGGTGCTGCAACCATGTGTTGTTGGAGATCCCCTCCATTGTTTTACATGTACATGTAAAAGAAAAGTCTTATTGATTCTGAAAATAAGTACACTGAAAGAAAAATCATTCAGATTCGGTCAGTTCCAGACTCTATCAAGAAATATTTTGGAGTTCATGTGAAATTTGCAGTAATCCACAGAAATGGTAAACCGAAACCGAACGGGAAAACAGTATCGATAACCGCAAAGCTAATGGACCGTAACCAGAAGGACGATATCCTTAAAACACAAATAATCAAGAAAAATGCGGGTGTGAACATTCCGTTCTACATTACGGCGCAGGAACCCCTCGAGACCGCAGGGGAAAGAAAACGTCTTTACAATGTTTCGGACAAACTTCGACAACGGGGTGTCAACACGAAAATCGTCAAAAACGGTCAAATCTACGAGGACACTGTGAAAGCGATATCTAATGCGGATATCTTGCAGATTTCTCTCATGGAACATTCCACGTTAGATGAAGTTCCGACCGTATCTACCGAGTGTACGGAGATTAGAGGTAACTTTCTGTATGCTACAGAAGGTCAAGTAAACTCCGATACGGAGGTTAACGACATATACCGCAAAGTGTGTCTCTTTAAGAACTCAGCCAGTTCAAACCATCGTACCCTCGTCTATAGATGCAGAAAGGAAAATGAAGATTGTGACGGTTACTTTGACAACGGTGCTCATGGCGTCGGAAGGCGAATTCTAAAATATTTTAAAGAACACAATATAACTGACACGGCAATTGTGATCACCCATTGGAATGGAACGAATCACCTTGTTTACGAACGCTTTAAGATAATTGAGAGACTTGTGACGGACGCTGTACAGATGATGGTCAGCAACAACTCCACGGACCTGTGAGGGTATATATACGTATCACTTTCTGATATAATATACAGACAGACTACCTTTTTGCTCAATTTTCTTTTCATTTACTTTCTCGTTATTGTAATTATAGATGTAACCCGTGTACCATATTTCAGATATATAGATCCGTGTTTCGGATATTTATCTATATCAGGTTACATAATGTCTCAATTTTATGAGAGTTTTAAATTAAAAAAGAAGTCACGCTCTTTTACTGTCACAAATATCTCGACAGTTTTTTCTTTTTTCTTTTCATTGGCATGATTGAAAGTGGTCAGAGGTCAAGTATAGCTACTTGTAGTCAGTAAACCATGTACATCTGTAAGATGTGTTGCGTAAACGATAATTTCTTAAATTTGGGGGATTTTTGAAATTATGGTACTCGTAAAGAGAGCAACATATTTCTACTTTTATGTATATATATTTGATTAATTTTGCCACTATAGCTTTGAAATGTTATTTTAACATATTTATATGGTGTATTTTAGCGAATAACATGTTCATGTATATATTGGGAGTTATCCCTCTCCCCTCCCACCCCTTCCCATCCGTTACCTTCCCCCTCCTCCCCTCCCTTCCCTCTCTCCCTCCTCCTTCCCTACCTCCGCCTCCCCTTTCTCTCCATCCCCCTTCCCTAATTCCCCTCTCCCTTCTCTCCCTCTCCATCCCCTATCTCCCCCTCCCCCTTCCCTCCCCTTTCTCTCTCTCCTCCCGCCCCCACCTCCCCCTCCCTTTCACCCCCTCATTTTATCTCCAAATTGATTTATTAATCGGTTCAATAAATACAAAGTTGGCTAATCCAATTTTTCCATATGCGCAGAATGTTTAAAATGTTTAAAAGAGACGAAAAACAATTCACATATTTTAATTGTAGAAATTCATATCATAATATCATTAAATTGACAAATATGAATGTATCAACAGGGACTTTTATTTTTGATAATGGTTGATATTATTAGTTTAAATTGTCAGGGTCTTGGTGATTACAAGATAAGAAAGGATGTGTTTCAATATTTACGTAGATTAAATTCAAATTTATACTGTTTACAAGACACACATTTTATTAGAGAATTAGAAGATCAAATACGTAGTGAATGGGGATATACTTGTGTTTTTTCCTCATTTAGATCAAATGCTAGAGAAGTGTGTATTTTGTTCAATAACAACTATGATTTTGATATTGGTAGAATAATCACTGATGAAAATGGTAACTACATTATAACTGAATTAAAAGTTGATAACAAAGATATTTTACTTTGCAACCTATACGGACCAAATAATGACAATCCCGATTTTTATGACTCTCTCTTCACGCAAGTAACCAATCAAAATATTGAATATGTAATATTCTGTGGAGATTTTAATCTGGTGCAAAATCCAACTTTAGATTACTGTAATTACGTGAACATCAATAATATTAATGCTAGACAATGTGTGCTTGACTTTAAAGAAGAATTTTTTTAATTGATCCATTTAGAGAATTATACGAGACTAAGAAAAGGTTTACATGGAGAAGGAGAAATCCATTAAAACAGGCGAATATGTTGAAAAAGTTAACGATGTTATTGAGAAAACAATAAGGCAATACGCCATACCAGTTTATAACTCTGATTACCTTAAGAACATGGACTTACAGGATATCTTTTTCACCATAAATAATCAACTTTTATTTGAAATAATTTTGACTGAGATTCGAGGCTTATCAATATCACATTCTAGCTATAAGAAGAAAAAGCGGAAGGAAATGGAAGAAAAACTTATCTTAGAAATAAATAACTTAGAAGAAAGCTTAAGTGAAAACGATGTAGAACTTTTAACCTCAAAAAGAAGTGACCTTGAAAATCTTAGAGAACTAAAAGTAAAAGGGAGCATACTACGCTCAAAAGCTAAATGGATAAATGAGGGAGAAAAAGTAAGTAAATATTTTTGCAGCTTGGAAAACCGGAATTTTACTAACAAAATTATTCCAAAAATAGAAACAGAGTCCGGTAGAATAGTTACGAATCAGGAGGAAATTTTGAAAGAAACACGAAATTATTATGCCAAATTGTACTCGGAAAGGACTGATGTCCAACCTATAAATTTAAAAGAATGTTTTAAGAATATTGATGTACCAAAACTGACTGATACTGAAGCTTGTAAACTGAATGGTAAAATATCACTCTCAGAAGCAAGTCATGTTGTAAAAGCACTCAAGAATGGCAAAAGTCCGGGTTCCGACGGCTATACAAATGAGTTTTATAAGTTCTTCTGGAAATCGTTGGGTACCTTGCTTGTCCGTTCGCTTAATCGTGCATATGACATTGGGGAATTATCAATAACACAAAAGGAAGGAATTTTAACATGTATACCTAAAGACAATAAACCTAAACATCTCTTGAAAAATTGGCGCCCTTTGACTCTGTTGAACACAAGCTATAAAATACTATCAGGAGTTCTGTCAAATAGACTAAAACCGAACTTAGATAAACTGATCAGTAAAGACCAAACAGGCTTTATTTCTGGGAGATACATTGGAGACAATACTAGGCTAATATATGATTTATTAAACATTACAGAAACAAATAATATTCCAGGATTATTACTATTGATAGATTTTGAGAAAGCGTTCGACTCTGTGTCTTGGGGATTTCTTTATAAGGTTCTTGAATATTTCAATCTGGGCGGTAGCTTTATATCATGGATTAAGATATTGAATAACAATATCTTTTCAAAAGTCAACCAAGGCGGGAATTTTTCAGAAAAAATATCTTTACAACGTGGATGCAGACAAGGGGACCCCATCTCATCTTACTTGTTTATCCTCTGTGCTGAAATTTAAGCAATAAAAATACGAAATGATAAGGACATAAAAGGAATTAGCATAGACAGATTTGAATACAAGATTTCCCAGTACGCGGATGACACTACTATCATGTTAGATGGTTCCGAAAAATCATTGAATAAGTCTCTTCTTACGCTCTCTTGGTATGAAAAAATATCCGGCTTAAAAATCAATTTCGACAAAACTCAAGTAATCTGGATAGGTAGCAAGAAATATTCTAAAGATATCATGTGTCACATATGGAAATTAAATTGGGGCCAGTCTCAGTTTAAATTGCTTGGAATAAATTTTGATGTCGATCTCAGTAAAATATGTGATATTAATTATAAAGAAAAGCTAAAGAAAATTGAGAGTATTATTATATCATGGGGACAAAGAAAGATAACTCCTATAGGGAAAATTGCTTTGATAAAATCTCTACTCGTTTCCCAATTAAATGATTAAATTTTATCAATACCGAACCCACATAATAGCACTTTCAAGGCTTTAGAACAGATGTTCTTTCAGTTCATTTGGGACGGAAAGAAAGATAAGATTAAAAGAGAAATTATAACAAAAATTTACGAAGAGGGGGGATTAAATATGGTAAACGTCACAGCATATGTAACAGCACTTAAGTCAACATGGATCAGAAAAATCCTCAATTCTGAGGGTATTTGGCAAAATATTTTATTCCAAAAAATTCTTAAAAAGTTTCTGTTAAAATGTGGAGTCAGCTATATTGAGGAATGTATCTTAAAGGTTGAAAATCAATTTTGGAGGGATGTCCTCTATTCGTGGAAGAAAATAATTGATGTTGATTACTCTTCTAGTAGTACAGAATATAATATAGCATGCAAGCCACTTTGGTATAATGATGATTTCAAGATTGATAATAAAAGTTTTATGTACAAAGAAATGTATAATAATGGTTTTACTTAACATTGATGGTTCTTTTTTAACATATGATGAACTGACAACAAACTGTTCACTCAACATTAACTTTTTAGATTTTCAAAGTATAAGGTCATCAGTGTTTAGTTTCAAGCAAAAACATAAATATCTTAAATTAAGAAAAATAATAGGTCAATTCATTCCACACATTTTTGAATTAATTAGAAAATCTGTCAAAGGCTCGAAAGATATGTACAAAATATTAAATAAAAGAGATTTAAATTCAATAGTTGTAGAAAAATGGTCCAACATTCTAGACTCAAATGATTATCATGAATGGAAATTGGTTCATAACTCAATAAAGAAAATCGTAGACCCAAAATTAAAATGGTTTCAATAAAGAATCAATAGACATGCTCTTACTACAAACAAGACAGCTTTTCGTATGAACCGTATAGATTCTGATATGTGTACCTTCTGTAACAATGAATCTGAGACGATCTCTCATCTCTTATGGAATTGTCAATGAGTACAAGATTTTTATAGTGATGTAAGATGTCGCCTTCAGAGTTCAGATATTATTTTTAATCTATCTTTACAAAAAGGTTGTATTAGGCCCATATTATAACGATCCAGAAAGTACTTTCTTACTTACACTAAAATACTTTATTTATCAATGTAAATGTAGAAAAGAAGCTTTAAGCATGATGCATTTTCTGGCTACTGTTAAAAACATGTATGAGACATATAAAGAATTTTTCCATAGAATAGAAAAGCCTGAAGTTTTCATGTTGAAATGGTCATTCCTAGAGAAATTTTGGTTACATTTGTAATATATAATTCAATTCATGTAATTTACCTGTATTGACATTTCCTTATGCTTACATGTATATAGATAATTATATCTATCTTATAGATATCATGAGAAAAAAAAAACAACAACAACATACAATTATGTCAGCGTCGCTCGTTATAATGTTAAAAAGATTAAGCATACTTTTTCTAGCTGGTATTTTTGTGAAATTATGTCTTTATATATAGTATATGTATACGAATTGAGTGCTACTGTACCAAGAATATTCCCTGACAAAAACTTCAGCCTTAAGTTATTTGATTCAACCCTGTTGATTGATAGCCAAAAAAAATGTATTATTTTATGATACCATTATGAAATATTATTTGTGATTTATGTGAATTCGTATACTTGTGACTCACCTAAAAAATGAAAAAAAAAAAAAAAAAAAAAAATCATTCAGATGTTAAACTTCCTGATCGACAACATTTTTGTGTCGTTTGGTGGAAATTATCGGAATCAAAATGGGAACCAATTGTGTCCCACTCCCACTCCTCATTTCATTCAATTTTTGGTCTCTGAAGGGAAATGTTCTTAACTTCACTTACCATGTGCTGTCCATTAACAATCCAAAATTCTCGGATTACCTATGACAAATATGGATAATGACCATATCCCTGTATACAGCACAAAATCGATAAATTAAATTCAGAAAATCAGAAACCAAAGGCATACAAAATCAGGATAAAACGGGACTATATCCATTGGAGCTTGAAGTCAAAGAAACTACAGAGACTAATAGTTCAGCATCACATTTGGACATAATACTGTCCTACGTCAATGATGGTAACATGAACACTTCACGCTATGACAAATGTGACGACAGTCACTTCAGCTTCAGCATCACTAACTTTCTTTTTCTGAGTAGCAAATCCCTTCATTGCCTGCTTATGGTGTGTTTATATCAAAATCGATACGTTATGCCAGAGCAAGTACCAACTATACAGCTTTTGGTCTGAGAGCTAGGCGCCTTTCAGATAAGCTTCTAAGTCAGGGATACATGTACGTTTGTGACTGACTAACATCGTCACCGAAGAAGTTTTTCGGTCGATACGGGGAACTAGTCATACACTATGATGTCCCATTGTCCAGAATTGTGGATGTCGACTCTTCCTTGGCACCTGGTCTCCCTCCCAAATTTGGAGTTCGCTTTTCATGTGATGGAGGTTTTTGTTTGTTTGCTTTGGTTCCTGTTTTACAGCTACTGTATCCTGATTTTCTATGCCTTCGGCTTATGATTTTTATTTTTAATTTTATATTTTTATATTTTTAATTATCGATTTTGTACTGTCAATTTTATATATGGTCATTGTCCATATTTGTCATTAGTATCAAACGATTTAGAATGAAGTGCTGAAAATGACAACTTTGGAATAAAGTACTGGAAATTTTAAGTTCGGTTTGTCGGCACTTCAAAGTCTTGACTGTATTCGTCACCGAATGCTTGAATATGATTCCCTCATCATTTTTCAACTACATGAGGCGTGACTATATATTCAAGAATATTAATATTTAGTTACAAATGACTTTGAGGTTTTCTTTTTCTGGTATAAGGGGTTATGTGAGGTTTCATTTACCCCGGGGGTTCACACGATGAATAACCAAGGTCCCTTATCTCTTTTCCTTCATCCAGTGCTTTTCCAAATTGGTTTGTTATATTTAATCATAGATAAAGTGTAGAATCTTTATGTCTTAATTCTGATTGGTATTCTGTTAGAAGATTAAATGACTTTATGTAATCATATATGAATTTATCAAAGGTACTATGATCGATTTATGCACGGCTCCCAACCTTATTATGCAAATTATATGCATACAATCGGAAGAATCTCGAGTCAAGATTTTATCTAACAGACGACGGAAAAGAAAATCCGTTCCTATTCTAATTTTATAGAAGTCTCGTCTAAACTTTTCTCTCGTGGACTTCCGTTCGAAATTTGAACACGAAGGAATGCCTCTTTCATGCAGGTAAACCAATTGTTCAAGAACACAGACACATGGCTCATGTTAAGGTATGTTTTTAAATTGGGTTATGTATCACATGGAACACATATGATATGATTTTAATTTCTTCTTCTTATCAGAAATATTTGACCAGGGAGTGCTCCATGTTTTCGTGTTAATGAGTTTCATGATTATTTATCGTTGTAAGCGAATATCTTCCAAATATTTGTGCTTTAAAGCCATTCCTTTTTTTCATTACATCTTCAAGAACTTCTAAATTTAATTACACACCATGAAATTGAATTAAATTGATGTCAGTGTTAGTTATAATCAGTATCAAATATAAATGTCAGTTCGGTAGTATAGGGTTGTTGAAAAAAGTCATCTGAATGGCTTTAAAATTATTTAAAGGGTATGAATTTCAAATCAGTTGAATGTTTAATTATTCTTTACAGTAACATAACCATAACTGCCAGACAAAAGGAGGAATATACTCTGAAAAAAAGTCTTCATGCCCATGTGATCAGATCCAATGAAAGAAAGTGCATCAGAATAGTGGAATGCTTAGTGTTAACTACTATTACCGTACTTGTAAAGTTGAGGAAATACTGTGGAATATAATATTACAATTGTACTATATGATGTTGGCCACCATGGTGTGAAAATAATTCACTTGTGAAAGGAGAATGAAGAAAATTGTTCAAGTGCATATTTCTACACAAAAAACATATTCAATGTGCATCGACAACATATTCTGTGTGAAACTGTGATCCAGTATAAAATGAGAATTTGTGTTATAATGCAGATGAATTCATCATCAATAGAAGAATAGTGAGACCGACAGATACAAATGTTTCACAGCCTCTTGCAGTAAACACGCTGATATAGCACTGAAAGGTAAGTTGTACATGTATACTAATATACATGTTATAATAATTTAGTAAATCTAATCATAAACTTACAAATAACATTGTATTTATTTCATATTTTACATGTGTATCCCTTGTGACTCATCTTAGATGGATAATACTTTTTAATGGTAGGTTACATGCTTTCATATTTCATGTGTACACGTATTCTTTGAAACACTTCTCATGCCTCAAAATTTGTGTCCTTGTGACCTTGACCTTGGAGAATGACCTACTTTTTAAAAACTTACACCATGGCCTGGTGTTGGCCCTAACTTTTGAATGGTGAGTGATATATAGACATGTGCTTTCCTTGGTACAATTTCCATGGATACCAAATTGTTGTCTTTGTGACCTTGAATTTTGAGATTGACCTACTTCGCTATTATTTTTCAAAAGTAATAATTATGCTTTTAAGTGATAGGGCTTTCATATTTCTTATATATGTATTCCTTGTGATAAAGTCCTCCAATTAATACCACAATTTGGACCTCTTGACCTTGGATATTGATCCATTTCTGAATAACTTTAATCATGTTAACCTTGCCCTATGTCATTACATGAATTGCAAGTGTACATGTGTATCCCTTGTGGTAAGGCCTTCACATTAATACCTGAATATTTACCCCGAGTCCTTGACCTTGAAGTATGAAATACTTTTCTACATTACATGATACATCTCACAACAAGGGCATTCATGTTTCACAAAAACATGGGTTTAATTTGTCTCAGTCTTATTAGCCTAAAGTATAGGGCTCTCACACGTGACACCCATTTTTAGCTCTATGACCAGTCGAGCTTATGCGATACCCCTCGTCAGGCGCCTGTCCGTTAGTCGGTCCGTCCGTAAACAATTCTTGTGCTCGCAACTCCTCTGAAACTACATGTACATGTATAAGAGACAGAAATATAACTCTTTTTTTCATAACACTTGGTCTGTGGTCTAGTTGTTTGAGCCCCTGACCCCCAGTGTCTTAGAAAATGGGTGTGGTCATTTTCTCCTGTATGACTCTGTGTAACCTTGTGCTCAAAACTTGTCCGACACTTATAATAAATGATGAGACTTGAATCTTTTTGCAATATGATGAGTCTGTGTTCGAGTAGTGCACCTGATATTTTGTTTGAGTTCCTGGCGCCAGAGACTCAGTAAGAAAATGCATGTGGCCATATTATTCATCATATAATAAATCACTTGTCGGGCCTTTCAAATTGGGAAAATTGGCAATATTTTCTCCAAATTGAAGAAAATATGATAGATTGGGATGCCTTTACATTTTAAATTTAGCACTTTTAACTTCTTTTTCTTTCTGAGAATTTTCTATGAGGCACATGTACATGTATGTATCAAATTGGGGAAAATTTTTCAATAAATAGGGGAAAATGATACTATTTTGCATAATTTGAGAATGAGTAAACATGCAACTTATTTTGTCAACATGCAAAATAATTATGTTGACATGCAAGATAATTATGTTGACATGCAAGATAATTATGTTGACAAGATGTTATATATAAAGTCGGTAAACTCCGTACGGCGGCTTCGCCTAGCATACAAAGCAGGCCGCTCAAACCGCTACGCCACGGTGACAACCCTATAAAGAGTTGTTCCTATGACGTCAATATGAATAGGGCCCACTCAGCACACACCGGAAGTGAAGAATTCGTTGTTGTTTGAATAAGATTGCACTTGGGCTGATCCGAGGCAGTGGACCCTGTCCTTTATCAACCAGCGGACTCCCAAATAGGTGCAGATGTTATATATAAAGTCGGTAAACTCCGTACGGCGGCTTCGCCTAGCATACATGTACAAAGCAGGCCGCTCATACCGCTACGCCACGGTGACAACCCTATAAAGAGTTGTTCCTATGACATGACGTCCATATGAATACGGCCCACTCAGCACACACCGAGAAGTGAAGAATTCGTTGTTGTTTGAATTAGATTGCACTTGGGCTGATCCGAGGCAGTGGACCCTGTCCTTTATCAACCAGCGGACTCCCAAATAGGTGCAGATGTTATATATAAAGTCGATAAACTCCGTACGGCGGCTTCGCCTAGCATACAAAGCAGGCCGCTCATACCGCTACGCCACGGTGACAACCCTATAAAGAGTTGTTCCTATGACGTCCATATGAATACGGCCCACTCAGCACACACCGGAAGTGAAGAATTCGTTGTTGTTTGAATTAGATTGCACTTGGGCTGATCCGAGGCAGTGGACCCTGTCCTTTATCAACCAGCGGACTCCCAAATAGGTGCAGATGTTATATATAAAGTCGGTAAACTCTGTACGGCGGCTTCGCCTAGCATACAAAGCAGGCCGCTCATACCGCTACGCCACGGTGACAACCCTGTAAAGAGTTGTTCCTATTACGTCCATATGAATACGGCCCACTCAGAACAAAACGGAAGTGAAGAATTCGTTGTTGTTTGAATTAGATTGCACTTGGGCTGATCGGAGGCAGTGGACACTGTCCTTTATCAACCAGCGGACTCCCAAATAGGTGCAGATGTTATATATAAAGTCGGTAAACTCCGTACGGCGGCTTCTCCTAGCATACAAACCAGGCCGCTCATACCGCTACGCCACGGTGACAACCCTATAAAGAGTTGTTCCTATGATGTCCATATGAATACGACCAACTCAGATCACACCGGAAGTGAAGAATTCGTTGTTGTTTGAATTAGATTGCACTTGGGCTGATCCGAGGCAGTGGACCCTGTCCTTTATCAACCAGCGGACTCCCAAATAGGTGCAGATGTTATATATAAAGTCGGTAAACTCCCTACGGTGGCTTCGCCTAGCATACAGAGCAGGCCGCTCATACCGCTACGCCACGGTGACAACCCTATAAAGAGTTGTTCCTATGACGTCCATATGAATACGGCCCACTCAGCACACACCGGAAGTGAAGAATTCGTTGTTGTTTGAATTAGATTGCACTTGGGCTGATCCGAGGCAGTGGACCCTGTCCTTTATCAACCAGCGGACTCCCAAATAGGTGCAGATGTTATATATAAAGTCGGTAAACTCCGTACGGCGGCTTCGCCTAGCATACATGTACAAAGCAGGCCGCTCATACCGCTGCGCCACGGTGACAACCCTATAAAGAGTTGTTCCTATGACATGACGTCCATATGAATACGGAACACTCAGCACACACCGAGAAGTGAAGAATTCGTTGTTGTTTGAATTAGATTGCACTTGGGCTGATCCGAGGCAGTGGACCCTGTCCTTTATCAACCAGCGGACTCCCAAATAGGTGCAGATGTTATATATAAAGTCGGTAAACTCCGTACAGTGGCTTCGCCTAGCATACAGAGCAGGCCGCTCATACCGCTACGCCACGGTGACAACCCTATAAAGAGTTGTTCCTATGACGTCCATATGAATACGGCCCACTCAGCACACACCGGAAGTGAAGAATTCGTTGTTGTTTGAATTAGATTGCACTTGGGCTGATCCGAGGCAGTGGACCCTGTCCTTTATCAACCAGCGGACTCCCAAATAGGTGCAGATGTTATATATAAAGTCGGTAAACTCCGTACGGCGGCTTCGCCTAGCATACAAAGCAGGCCGCTCATACCGCTACGCCACGGTGACAACCCTATAAAGAGTTGTTCCTATGACGTCCATATGAATACGGCCCACTCAGCACACACCGGAAGTGAAGAATTCGTTGTTGTTTGAATTAGATTGCACTTGGGCTGATCCGAGGCAGTGGACCCTGTCCTTTATCAACCAGCGGACTCCCAAATAGGTGCAGATGTTATATATAAAGTCGGTAAACTCCGTACGGCGGCTTCGCCTAGCATACAAAGCAGGCCGCTCATACCGCTACGCCACGTTGACAACCCTATAAAGAGTTGTTCCTATGACGTCCATATGAATACGGCCCACTCAGCACACACCGGAAGTGAAGAATTCGTTGTTGTTTGAATTAGATTGCACTTGGGCTGATCCGAGGCAGTGGACCCTGTCCTTTATCAACCAGCGGACTCCCAAATAGGTGCAGATGTTATATATAAAGTCGGTAAACTCCGTACAGTGGCTTCGCCTAGCATACAGAGCAGGCCGCTCATACCGCTACGCCACGGTGACAACCCTATAAAGAGTTGTTCCTATGACGTCCATATGAATACGGCCCACTCAGCACACACCGGAAGTGAAGAATTCGTTGTTGTTTGAATTAGATTGCACTTGGGCTGATCCGAGGCAGTGGACCATGTCCTTTATCAACCAGCGGACTCCCAAATAGGTGCAGATGTTATATATAAAGTCGGTAAACTCCGTACGGCGGCTTCGCCTAGCATACAAAGCAGGCCGCTCATACCGCTACGCCACGGTGACAACCCTATAAAGAGTTGTTCCTATAACGTCCATATGAATACGGCCCACTCAGCACACACCGGAAGTGAAGATTTCGTTGTTGTTTGAATTAGATTGCACTTGGGCTGATCCAAGGCAGTAGACCCTGTCCTTTATCAACCAGCGGACTCCCAAATAGGTGCAGATGTTATATATAAAGTCGGTAAACTCCGTACGGTGGCTTCGCCTAGCATACAGAGCAGGCCGCTCATACCGCTACGCCACGGTGACAACCCTATAAAGAGTTGTTCCTATGACGTCCATATGAATACGGCCCACTCAGCACACACCGGAAGTGAAGAATTCGTTGTTGTTTGAATTAGATTGCACTTGGGCTGATCCGAGGCAGTGGACCCTGTCCTTTATCAACCAGCGGACTCCCAAATAGGTGCAGATGTTATATATAAAGTCGGTAAACTCCGTACGGCGGCTTCGCTTAGCATACAGAGCAGGTCGCTCATACCGCTACGCCACGGTGACAACCCTATAAAGAGTTGTTCCTATGACGTCCATATGAATACGGCCCACTCAGCACACACCGGAAGTGAAGAACTCGTTGTTGTTTGAATTAGATTGCACTTGGGCTGATCCGAGGCAGTGGATCCTGTCCTTTATCAACCAGCGGACTCCCAAATAGGTGCAGATGTTATATATAAAGTCGGTAAACTCCGTACGGCGGCTTCGCCTAGCATACAAAGCAGGCCGCTCATACCGCTACGCCACGGTGACAACCCTATAAAGAGTTGTTTCTGTGACGTCCATATGAATATGGCCCACTCAGCACACACCGGAAGTGAAGAATTCGTTGTTGTTTGAATTAGATTGCACTTGGGCTGATCCGAGGCAGTGGACCCTGTCCTTTATCAACCAGCGGACTCCCAAATAGGTGCAGATGTTATATATAAAGTCGGTAAACTCCGTACGGCGGCTTCGCCTAGCATACAAAGCAGGCCGCTCATACCGCTACGCCACGGTGACAACCCTATAAAGAGTTGTTCCTATGACGTCCATATGAATACGGCCCACTCAGCACACACCGGAAGTGAAGAATTCGTTGTTGTTTGAATTAGATTGCACTTGGGCTGATCCGAGGCAGTGGACCCTGTCCTTTATCAACCAGCGGACTCCCAAATAGGTGCAGATGTTATATATAAAGTCGGTAAACTCCGTACGGCGGCTTCGCCTAGCATACAAAGCAGGCCGCTCATACCGCTACGCCACGGTGACAACCCTATAAAGAGTTGTTTCTATGACGTCCATATGAATACGGCCCACTCAGCACACACCGGAAGTGAAGAATTCGTTGTTGTTTGAATTAGATTGCACTTGGGCTGATCCGAGGCAGTGGACCCTGTCCTTTATCAACCAGCGGACTCCCAAATAGGTGCAAATGTTATATATAAAGTCGGTAAACTCCGTACGGCGGCTTCGCCTAGCATACAAAGCAGGCCGCTCATACCGCTACGCCAATGTGACAACCCTATAAAGAGTTGTTCCTATGACGTCCATATGAATACGGCCCACTCAGCACACACCGGAAGTGAAGAATTCGTTGTTGTTTGAATTAGATTGCACTTGGGCTGATCCGAGGCAGTGGACCCTGTTTTTTATCAACCAGCGGACTCCCAAATAGTTGCAGATGTTATATATAAAGTCGGTAAACTCCGTACGGCGGCTTCGCCTAGCATACAAAGCAGGCCGCTCATACCGCTACGCCACGTTGACAACCCTATAAAGAGTTGTTCCTATGACGTCCATATGAATACGGCCCACTCAGCACACACCGGAAGTGAAGAATGCGTTGTTGTTTGAATTAGATTGCAATTGGGCTGATCCGAGGCAGTGGACCCTGTCCTTTATCAACCAGCGGACTCCCAAATAGGTGCAGATGTTATATATAAAGTCGGTAAACTCCGTACGGTGGCTTCGCCTAGCATACAAAGCAGGCCGCTCATACCGCTACGCCACGGTGACAACCCTATAAAGAGTTGTTCCTATGACGTCCATATGAATACGGCCCACTCAGCACACACCGGAAGTGAAGAATTCGTTGTTGTTTGAATTAGATTGCACTTTGGCTGATCCGAGGCAGTGGACCCTGTCCTTTATCAACCAGCGGACTCCCAAATAGGTGCAGATGTTATATATAAAGTCGGTAAACTCCGTACGGCGGCTTCGCCTAGCATACAAAGCAGGCCGCTCATACCGCTACGCCAAGGTGACGACCCTATAAAGAGTTGTTCCTATGACATGTATGAGGTCCATATGAATACGGCCCACTCAGCACACACCGGAAGTGAAGAATTCGTTGTTGATTGAATTAGATTGCACTTGGGTTGATCCGAGGCAGTGGACCCTGTCCTTTATCAACCAGCGGACTCCCAAATAGGTGCAGATGTTATATATAAAGTCGGTAAACTCCGTACGGCGGCTTCGCCTAGCATACAAAGCAGGCCGCTCATACCGCTACGCCACGGTGACAACCCTATAAAGAGTTGTTCCTATGACGTCCATATGAATACGGCCCACTCAGCACACACCGGAATTGAAGAATTCGTTGTTGTTTGAATTAGATTGCACTTGGGCTGATCCGAGGCAGTGGACCCTGTCCTTTATCAACCAGCGGACTCCCAAATAGGTGCAGATGTTAGATATAAAGTCGGTAAACTCCGTACGGCGGCTTCGCCTAGCATACAAAGCAGGCCGCTCATACCGCTACGCCACGGTGACAACCCTATAAAGAATTGTTCCTATGACGTCCATATGAATACGGCCCACTCAGCACACACCGGAAGTGAAGAATTCGTTGTTGTTTGAATTAGATTGTACTTGGGCTGATCCGAGGCAGTGGACCCTGTCCTTTATCAACCAGCGGACTCCCAAATAGGTGCAGATGTTATATATAAAGTCGGTAAACTCGTACGGCGTCTTCGCCTAGCATACAAAGCAGGCCGCTCATACCGCTACGCCACGGTGACAACCCTATAAAGAGTTGTTCCTATGACGTCCATATGAATACGGCCCACTCAGCACACACCGGAAGTGAAGAATTCGTTGTTGTTTGAATTAGATTGCACTTGGGCTGATCCGAGGCAGTGGACCCTGTCCTTTATCAACCAGCGGACTCCCAAATAGGTGCAGATGTTAGATATAAAGTCGGTAAACTCCGTACGGCGGCTTCGCCTAGCATACAAAGCAGGCCGCTCATACCGCTACGCCACGGTGACAACCCTATAAAGAATTGTTCCTATGACGTCCATATGAATACGGCCCACTCAGCACACACCGGAAGTGAAGAATTCGTTGTTGTTTGAATTCGATTGCACTTGGGCTAATACGAGGCGGTGGACCCTGTCCTTTATCATCCAAAGGACTCCCAAATAGGTGCAGATGTTATATATAAAGTCGGTAAACTCCGTAAGGTGGCTTCGCCTAGCACACAAAGCAGGCCGCTCATACCGCTACGCCACGGTGACAACCCTATAAAGAATTGTTCCTATGACGTCCATATGAATACGGCCCACTCAGCACACACCGGAAGTGAAGAATTCGTTGTTGTTTGAATTAGATTGCACTTGGGCTGATCCGAGGCAGTGGACCCTGTCCTTTATCAACCAGCGGACTCCCAAATAGGTGCAGATGTTATATATAAAGTCGGTAAACTCGTACGGCGGCTTCGCCTAGCATACAAAGCAGGCCGCTCATACCGCTACGCCACGGTGACAACCCTATAAAGAGTTGTTCCTATGACGTCCATATGAATACGGCCCACTCAGCACACACCGGAAGTGAAGAATTCGTTGTTGTTTGAATTAGATTGCACTTGGGCTGATCCGAGGCAGTGGACCCTGTCCTTTATCAACCAGCGGACTCCCAAATAGGTGCAGATGTTAGATATAAAGTCGGTAAACTCCGTACGGCGGCTTCGCCTGGCATACAAAGCAGGCCGCTCATACCGCTACGCCACGGTGACAACCCTATAAAGAGTTGTTCCTATGACGTCCATATGAATACGGCCCACTCAGCACACAACGGAAGTGAAGAATTCGTTGTCGTTTGAATTAGAATGCACTAGGGCTGATCCGAGGCAGTGGGCCCTTCCTTTATCAACCAGCGGACCCCCAAATAGGTGCAGATGTTATATATAAAGTCGGTAAACTCCGTACGGCGGCCTCGCCTAGCATACAAAGCAGGCCGCTCATACCGCTACGCCACGGTGACAACCCTATAAAGAGTTGTTCCTATGACGTCCATATGAATACGGCCCACTCAGCACACACCGGAAGTGAAGAATGCGTTGTTGTTTGAATTAGATTGCACTTGGGCTGATCCGAGGCAGTGGACCCTGTCCTTTATCAACCAGCGGACTCCCAAATAGGTGCAGATGTTATATATAAAGTCGGTGAACTCCGTACGGCGGCTTCGCCTAGCATACAAAGCAGGCCGCTCATACCGCTACGCCACGGTGACAACCCTATAAAGAGTTGTTCCTATGACGTCCATATGAATACGGCCCACTCAGCACACACCGGAAGTGAAGAATATTTTGTTATTCTATTTTATTTTGTCATTCCATTATATTTATTATATTTTGTTTATTATATTATATTATATTATATTATATTTATTATATTTTGTTATTCCAGGCTATTTTGTTCAGGGTCCACTGCCTCGGATCAGCCCAAGTGCAATCTATTTCAAACAACAATGAAAAATATAGTTAAGATGCATGTTACAATGAATAAATTGCATGTCGACATAAATAATATACATGTTAACATAAATAAGTTGCTTGTTTACATAAATAACTTGCATGTTGACATAATCTGAAGAAAAATATCCCGCATGAAGGGGCAGAAGTAAGCCACCATAGATAACTCCAGAACAAGAAAAATATAATAAATGATTAAAGTACAAACTTTAAATTGATATATGAGAGGGGCTGTGAATCAAGTTACAAACATTTTCATACATGCTATTATTGTTTAGTCATGATTCATACCAGATATCTTTACCAGGCTATGTTTTAGGTATGCATTATTTATAATGATCGTAAATTAGGCCTCCACTTTTTCAAATCTATGGTGAATGCAAATTTTAAGAAGAGTAAAAGACATGAAATATGCCTTTGGAGGGTTGTGCACACGTAATCCTGGATAACCACACCTTCTGCTTTCGGCAGATGACCGTCCTAAGTCGGCACCGGTTGCCCATTGGTCTGGTTGGTTTGTGTGTAGTTCTTTGTGTTTGATGTTTCTGCGTTGTGCGTTGGTGTTCCTTGTCCCTTTTACATCTACATGTATTTCTGTGCTTATCTGCTCTGTGTTTTTGCATTGGATGTTTTGAGGTTTTGCTGTGGGTGCTGCGACCTGGTGTTGTTGGGTATCCCATCCCTAGTTTGAAATAAAATAATTGAAATTCCTATTTTGGAATTTATGTATACTAGATTATATTGCTGCAATGGATGAAGAACAGTTTTTGTTAAAATCAAATTGCGTCATTTAATGATACATGTTCTATAATAGAATCTGAGCTATATACAACGACTCTCATATGGCACGAGGTAAGACCAGGTTTGAATTTATATTTAAATGGGGAATATGTAAAATGTTTATAGTATTGACAAATAAGTATCATTTGTGAAAGAACATGTCAAATATGCCGTTCATGTAAGAGTGTCTACTTTGTATATTTAGCTCCCAATGTCTAACGCAGGAGCTTTTCTTTTACAAAAGAAATCTCAATATTACTTTGAGTTCTCTTCTTTTCAATTGTTTCAGTGCACACCTTTCGATTCATTTACTCGAAATAACTTTTAATCCTGGTTTTAAAATGTACATGATTATTTTCCTTCTTTGAGACTAGTAATCACCTTTTTTGTCTTCTGGTTTTGTTTTTATACTTTATGAGTTAAAGAAGATTCTGGCGATAATCTCAACAGCACCATAGATAGCCATGTTATGTATATGTTACATTGCACTTGTTGAATCACTCCATCTAAACAACAGATTCAACATGAAGCTCTTTCAAGACCCTTGCATCGGCAGCTAACTTCTTAATCATGCTTCTTAAAAAGTTGTTATAGAAGGCGTAAGCTGCTGATCCTGTAATCAGGGATCCAATGACTGGGATGAGAACTTCAATAGCCTCTTGAACAAGAACGGCCGAAATAACGACAGGTGCTTTCCCAATATTTAAGAGAATGTAGTATTTCAATCCTTTCTGTGAAATTTCGAACGTGGTTTTCATTCTCATCCTTGTATCTTCCGGAAATTTCTCAAGCATCTCAGTATACAAACCGAACGACTGAAGATAAAATTCCAATTCTTTCTTAAGAACAATGGTATTGACAGGGATATCTAAACCTGGAATTGGAACTCCAGTTGCCATACCCATGCCAACAGCTGCTTTCCATGCCCTATCGTTCGGTAGCTTCTCCTTCTGAGAGATGATTTGATCTGTAACTGCATGCACGTGAAGTGTTATCGCCATTTGTTTAATGTCTGACAAATTTTGTCCAATATAGTCGAATAACTTATCGAATTCCCCTACTTCGGGAAAATGATTTGATATGACAAATGGCTCAACCGGTGCTGATATTCCAAATTCTTCCTGATCTTCTTTGCACATAGCTTTTTGATTCTCAATGCATTGTTGAAGGGACATCCCTTTCCTTTTGGTCATCTCATCAGCTTTGGTGCGCACAATTGCACATTGTTTCCCCAACTCAAGAAGATTTTCTATAATCCAGCAATCGTCCTCAGAAATTGTTGTGCAATAAAATATAAGAAAGAAATCGTGAATTTTTACCTCCATATTATTGAGATATTCTTTGGATCTTCTTGACGAGGATGTGCCATAGCCAACCATATCAGAAAATACTAGATGGGGGTTAAGGGGATGATGATATTCTTTCCTTTCTTTTGTTGTGCGCCCATCCCCTACCTTTGCGGCGTTTACATCATCTTCCTCCAGCCCTAACATCTTGTTGATAAAAGAGGACTTTCCAACACAGGAGGGCCCAATAACTCCGATTAAAACTTTCACTGACTTCAAGGCCTCAATAGTCTCTTCGAACTTCTTGTAGTTATTTTCGGAAAGGGAAGACTCGATGTTGGATATGATCTCATCTCTAGTCAAGGGTTCCTCGTGTTCGGATGTATCACTATAACGTAAATGAGTCTGCATAAATTTTCGACAACATTTAGAAAACATAACTATTGGATATTTTTTTTCATTTAAATTCATTGTCATGCTAAACATAAATGAATGTTACCTTCCATTTTCAATATAAAAAAAAGTCGAACGGAGGGTACCTATTCCGCTTAAAAAATGTACAGCTACTTTTAATACATTAACTGATATATTGTATCTAAACACACAATGTTTTTCCTAAAAAACATCTTAACTATCTTTCATGTCAATATTTCCTTTTTTGATAAATATTCTGTAACGAATTTCCTACTTTGGACGAGTATGTGTGTCGGCGTGTGTGTTCGCCTGGCGAGAATCACTCGCTCTAAATTTTGCCTATATATTTGATCTAGGCTAGTTCTTAGTGAGAATGACCCGCTATAACAGTGGACTCTTTCTAAATGTCACAAAGATTTTTATTATCTCTGTTCAACAACTGTACTTATTGATTAACAAAATAATGGTACCGTTCTCAAATTCTCAACACAATTGCTTTACTTAATACAATACAATTTAATGATTAAAGGTGCCGATCCGAGAATAACGCGGTGGCAACAAAAATATAGCACAACCTTCTACAAAGGAGGGGACGCTCCAAGATTAACCCTGATACTCAACGACTAAAAGAAAATAATCCAGTTAGTTTCCTAACCCACTACCTACGGCACCTTCCGCCTGGCAATCACGAGTCCGGCACGCTATCCACTACACCATCCCGACTTCGCAAAAATGAAGTTTTGATGGCAAGGGTCTATCGTATCGGACTCGTGATCACTCGGTAGTCGACGGCTTTATATATATATATATATATTTATCTAGACAGCACAAAAGAGGTGAAAACAACCACGTTCACTATTCAGACAATGTCGGATCAGCCCAACAAAGGGCGAATGCACGTCGCTTGGAAAAAAAGATATAAAAGCACAAAAAAAAGGTACAAGCGACCACGACACTAAACGTGTTTAAACCCAGCGGAAGGGACAGTACACAGCGGAAGGGACAGTACACAGTTCATGAATTGAGAATATTACCTACCTGGCTACTAGTTATAGCCTTTCGAGCTTCAGTATAGTACAGGTTCTGACTAGCATGAGAGTGTGTGTATGTTTTTTTTATGTACTTGTGTCCGAACGGAATGAGGGACGTACTGTCCCTTGTTCCGTCTGGATACAAGTACATATTCGTGTATCCAGAGGGCTCAAGGGGTGTACTGTCCCTTCCGCTGGGTTTAAACACGTTTAGTGTCGTGGTCGCTTGTACCTTTTTTTGTGCTTTTATATATATTTATCTATATATATATATCTATATATATCCAAAATCAGAAAAAATAGGATCCAACGTAAAGGATATAAATATATAAAAATGTTAAAGCACCACAAGAAAGGCGATGTAAAATTTTACATTTTTATTACGACACGTGTTTCGGCTAATATTGTTAGCCTCTTCAGATAATAATAATCATTAATGTAACATTTGTATTAACATTGAATACAGTACAAGCAATGGTAAATACATTGATAAAAATCAGGATGCGTTAATAAGATTATTTTTGATAGAATTGATAAGACCATGCATATTTACTATTTCTAGTAGGTATAAGCAATAAGCAAATGTTCAGCAAGGAGTGCAAAATAATCTTATTAACGCATCCTGATTTTTATCAATGTATTTACCATTGCTTGTACTGTATTCATTGTTAATACAAATGTTACATTATTATTATCTGAAGAGGCTAACAATACTAGCCGAAACACGTGTCGTAATAAAAATGTAAAATTTTACGTCGCCTTTCTTGTGGTGCTTTAACATTTTTACATATCTATATATATATATTACGTGAAATAATCAGCAAATCGAGACATTAACTCTCGATGAGCCATCACTACAATCGAAAGAAAATTATCCGTTTAATATCGCTACAAAATCCAGGAATAACCCGAAAATGAACTTAAAACGCACTTTCTCCTCACTAAATAAACTTGATCTCACTTCAAAAAATGGTAATTAATTGCTTACTATACGAAAAATAGATACATGTAACACCATGAGAACCAACCTATCTCTCTAAGCTTGTCCGCCAGAGTCCTCGACTTTGTGACGTCAATTCCACATAATACCTAGACAACGGCGCGTGGCGACATTCAGTTTTACAATGTCATTCCATAACATCCGTGCTTGAACGGGTTATTGTCAAGTGACTGATATAAGCATAGCGAGCAAGAATGAAAAAAAAACCCCACCAATTTCAATCAAAATGTAAACAGTTTTCGAAGTGAATGTTCATGCTTTGTTGGTTAGTGCTTATAATCAGTAATTCTTATTACCCTATCCTCTACCATAAATACGACGGATGACCTTCTAATATCAGCAAGGGGTTCGGACTCCATCTCCCCTCTACTATATTTGGTATTATGATTTTGTAAGGTACCGGTCTTTACTTTATTTCATAGTGAAATGTGTTGAGGGTTTTTTGTTTCTTGTTGCTTATTGGTGTGGTTCTAGGGTGTCCATTCCTAATTTTCATGTTTGTAATAATACGGAAGTGTTTAACTCTATACCTTCTTGAAGATATTTCAAACCAAGTTGTCTACACCAGACGTGTTTCGAATATTAAATTCTCACCAGTGATATTTTCAGCGGAGCCACCATAATTCATTTTTGTAGCTTCAGTCTTTTTTTGAATTTAAATTTGAACATTTGCTTTACAGAGAGTGCGCGGCTCCGAATTTCCTGTACACAGCCAATTGTGCCTAACATTAACTTAACGTTAGGTTCAGTTAACGTTTACTTAACGTTAGATTCACGTTACTTTAACGTTAGATTAACAAGTTTTTAACGTTAAATCAGTTAACGTTAACTTAACATGAAAGTTTTAACGTTAATCATGCTAACGTTAAATTAACGTTACACATCTATTGTGTGTTTAACGTTAGTAACAGTTAACGTTAAATTAACATGAAATTTTTAACGTTAATCATGCTAACGTTAAATTAACGTTACACATCTATTGTGTGTCTAACGTTAGTAACAGTTAACATTAAATCAACATTAAGTTCCTAACGTTAATCTAAGCTAACGTTAATTTAACGATACATATCTATTGCGTGTCTAACTAATTAACAAAAAAAAAATTTATTGCGTGTTTAATTAACATGAAATTCCTAACGTTAATCTAAGCTAACATCAATTTCACGTTATTTGTTTTTTAAACTACAAATGATAGGAATTTGAAATAATTTATTTGTTTATGTTGAATCATGTTTATAAATGTAACACACCTCAGGGTTTCCACACAGTTTTGATAGGCAAAAAGTTATTTTTTAAAGAATTCCTGACAAAAATATCTTCAAATACCTAAAACTAACTTCAAACACCTACAAATATCTTCAAATACCTAAAAGTTAAAGAAAAATTACCTTCATACTCTACCTGCACATTTTAGATTAGGCCTATCTGCCTTTTTATGACTTTAATTTCTTTATTATTTATATGAACATTTTATTGAAATATTTAAATTAAATCCATTTGATTATGTCTTTTTTTCAATAAGACAATCATAATTACACCTGTCTGTAGACATGCAGATGTGGTGTGGCTTGGGAGAAGGGGGGGGGATGTTAAAAAAATCAAAGAAAGAATAGGAAATAAGTATGTCTCTATGGTATAAAATTTACGAAAAGGCTTTGAACATGTCACAAATTTGCCAAATATGGTGGCGAATGAGTGTGATACGAAGTGCAACAGTGACGGCGCGAAGCAGCGCATGCTCGAAGTAGACCGATGCGAGCAGACGATGGACGGGAATCTGCCGAGAAATTGAATTTGAGGAATTCATCGGATCGGGAACATAAGCCGTGTAAATCTTCATCAAACAAGATGATAACATGTTTTTCCAGATACGAAGCAGTAATGACAACAAATGGTACATTTATTTTCAAGTTTAAGAAAACGATTTTACAAAATTTGCTCGAGCTTCCTCTGACTATATGTATACACCACAGGCCGTAAAGCGCCTGGTATGTGCGCGAGCGTATGTGTCCTGTGTGTACAGGACACATACGCTCGCGCACATACCAGGCGCTTTTACGACCTGTGGTATACACAAAACAAAAACGGTCTCCGAGTATCAGTATTCAAGGGAGACACTCATTATTCAATAATATTTCCATTGCAGAAGAATCCCCATGTTAAGCGCCCATAAGGCAAAGGGATTTATAAACTATAATTCTGGTTGCCTATTGTGACGTCACGCTTTAGTTTTGAAAGTGCGGAGAATTCACCAACGTCCAGATACTTTTGACGTTGTAACATTCAATACGCTCATTGTTGATGCTAAACGGGGTGTTTGATATTTGGTACAAATGGAAATATAAGTAATGACTGTCTTCCTTTGGGTGTTCATGGTAGTATAATTCTGGTTGGTCACGTGCAAATTTTCCGAGAATCGCTTCGCGATTCACGGAATTTGCAAGTGTCCAACCAGAATTATACTACCATGAACACCCAAAGGAAGACAGTCATTTCTTAAATATTTTCACCTTTTCTTTATTCTTAGTCACTGTAACATTCAAACAAGTATATTTATGTATATTTTCCTTTCATTGTCCAAAAATATCTGGATCATAACTTGCTGTCCGTGCAGCTCACTTCAGAAATCGGAAAATTGAAATTTTCTGTACTATGTCGGCAATTTTTGCGATTAAAATTTATATAGGGGGATAGATCTCAAACTCCCTAACTAATGGTGTATGATATATGTGTGTATGACCAATACTATGCTCACAGTTTTAGATGGAGAGAATTCTATGTTAGTTTTAGCGTGACGTCATCAACGTTTTCCATAGACTCAGTATTAAACAATCGACGACGTTGCGCTAAAATTAACACAGAAAACTCCCTTTCTAAAACTATTTTCCTTCACTGTGAGCGTATTATTAGTCGTAGGTACACATATCATACAATGTTAGTTATGAGAGTTCAAGATCTACCCCCCTATATAAATTTTAATTGCAAAGTGAAAGAAAATAGTTTTCGAATTAGATGGGGAGTTTTCATGTAATGGTGTATGATATATGTGTTTACGACCAATACTATGCTCACAGTTTTAGATGGGGAGATTTCTATGTTAATTTTATTTTTAGCGTGACGTCGTCGACGTTCTCCATAGACTCCCTTTCTAAAACTTTTTTACTTCACTGTGAGCGTATTATTAGTCGTAGACTGTTAGTTATGAGAGTTCAAGATCTACCCCCTTTATAAATTTTAATCGCAAAGTGAAAGAAATTTATATGGGGGGGGGGGGGGGGGTAGATTTTGAACTCTCATAACTGTGGGTTCTTCATGATCAGACCTTTCATTTGGGACCTTAGCTTTACACCTACAAAAATGTAGTACACATGTAAATAACTTTAAGCTAGGCTTAGTATATGATATTTCATGAATATAACTTATAATAAGGGTTTAAGGGCTTTGATATTTCATATGTGGATTCATCATGACCAGACCTTATATTTGGGACCATTGACCTTGTAACCTTGACCTTGTGTGGTGTTTGACCTACTTTTAAGAAACTTAAATCTGGGCTATATCTCATGAACTATGAGGGTTTATAGGGCTGTGATATTTCTAATGTAGATTTATCACGACCAGACCTTGTGACCTTGAAAATTTACCTACTTAAAAATAAATTTACGAAGGCTATATCACGTAAACTATAAGACTTTGATATTTCAAGTGTACAGGTATCCTCTCATTTTGGTTCTTGACCTTTGACGTACATGTATTGACCTTGACCAAGGGGTTTGTCCTACTTTTAAAGAAACTTTAAACTGGGCTATATCTCTTGATTTATAAGGGATGGGGCTTTGTTATTTCACATGAATATTTCTTATGACCAGAATTTTCATTTGGGACTTTGACCTTGTGACCTTGACCTACCTTTAGAAAGCATAAAACTGGGCATATCTTGACTTAATTGCCACTTTTATATGCAATAGTTATTTATCAATTTGTCTATTGACAAGTCTTATAATGTTGCCTGCATTGCAGGAGCGACATACAACATGCAGTTGTATAATTAGTATAGGCCATTACAGATCACTTTGTCCGGCACCTGTCTGTCTTTTTATTATGCCCCCAGAATCAAAGATTCGGGGGCATATAGTTTTTGGCCTGTCCATCTATTTGTCTGTCTGTTTGTCCGAAAAACTTTAACATTTGACATAACTATTGAATGGGAGGTGATGGGGCATTCATATTTCACATGTGTATTCCTTGTGACAAGACCTTTCCATTGATACCAAAACTTTTGACCTTGTTACCTTGACCTTTGACCTACTTTTCAAAAACTTTAACATTGGGCATTACTTTTGAATGGAAAGTGATAGGGCTTCTATATTTCACATGTGTCTTTCTTGTGACATGACCTTTCCATTGATACCAAAATTTTTGACCTTGTGACCTTTACCTTTGACCCATGTTTCAAAAACTTTAACATTGGGTATAAATTTTGAATGGAAAGTGAAAGGGCTTTCATATTTCACATGTGCATTCCTTATGACAAGGCATTTCCATGGGTACCAACATTTTTGACCTCATGACCTTGACTTTTGACCTATTTTTGAAAAAACTTTAACATTGAGCATAACTTTTGAATGGTAAGTGATAGGGCTTTCATATTACACATGTGTATTCCTTGTGACAAGACTTTTCCATTGATACCAAAATGTTTGACCTTGTGACCTTGACTTTTGACCTACTTTTCAAAAACTTTAACATAGGGCATAACTTTTGAATGGTAAGTGATAGGGCCATCATATTTCACATGTGTTTTTCTTGTGACAAGACCTTTCCAATGATGCCAAAAATTTTGACCTCGTGACCTGGAACTTGACCTTTGACCTACTTTTCAAAAACTTTAACATTTGGAATAATTTTTGAATGGTAAGTGATAGGGCGTTGATAGTCCTTGTCACAAGATTTTTCCATCGAAATTTTTAAACAAGTGACCCTGACCTTGACCTTCACATACAGGTACTTAACAGAAAATAGTGTTAATACTAACTTAGATGTCACTGGGGGCATTCGTGTTTCACAAACACAGGCTTTGTTGGTAATAACACTTTAACTTACTTGGCCATTACAAATGTATATACATTAGACATCTTCCAGACTTGCAGGGAAAATGTAAAGCATTAAGGGATTCAATACCAAGAATAGGTCAAGGTCACTCTTAAGGTCAAGGTCCTAGCTTCCAACTTGTAAGCATTTTTTTGTGAGATAAACTTTTGATTTTGATTTTGACAAAATGATTTTCTTTTTAGAAAGTTTTTATCATGTTTATGATTCAAGAAATAGGCATTATCTTTCATAAATGTTACAGGCTTTTGAATCATCTGAGGCCTAGTAAGTAGTTGTAAAATTTTAGTTACTCAGGTCATTGAGGTGACATGCCAGGGTTTTTTTTTTATTTTGGGGAAGGTGCCTGTGCCTGTCCTATTTGGGAAAATCTGCGACATTCTGCTGAAATTGGGAAAATTTTATACAAATTTTCATCACAGTAAAACCCTAAAGTATCATTTATTCACATTGCTAATCCATTGATTTGCTTGAACTAAACAAGGGATGAATATAACACTTAAAGATGCATTTAGAAATAGTACATTTTGTGCTGACTTCCAGGTTTTGAGTCTTATTTTCTCAGGTGATTTTTTCATATTTCCTCTTTGGGAATTTAAGAGTATTTTTTTAGGAAAAATAGAGGAAATTCGGCCCCAAAACAAGGAAAAAAACCCTGCACGCCTGTTATTGATAGAAAACTTCCAATGACAATGTATAATTAAAGATGAAGAACTCTGAACTATTCTGTAATTTTAATCTTAAAATTTCAGGTACAAGTTGAAGTTTTATATAGGAATTCATTTCCAAGGAAGAAAAGACAGAATGGATATTTGAATTCTTGAAGGTAAGATTAAATATTGCATGTGATAGCATGTAATTCATACCTATATGTTTCACTTTGGTGCTTCATCAAACACCTACTGATTTTCAAGGTCAAGGGTACATGTAATAGGTCGCATGTAGTTATTTCATTGGTACTTGGGGGATATTCAAACTCCTGAGGTACTAGAGGAAATCTGGGTAAACGTTGCACTAGGCCAAAGGTCAAGATAACAGTTTGTTTCCTACGTCTCTTTCATTACATCATTACTGAGAGTAAATAGTTGACTTTTGCCAAATACCCATTAAATAGTTGTTGTACCGGTAATATCCAATAAGAGTATGACAATATTATTGGATATTTTTGCTCATGACGACATGACTCTTACAATAATAACTCTTACAATTATTCATCATGTGACCATCAAAGTACGTTTAAACTGTTACCAAATTGCAAAATGTTAAAATCTGTTATCAGGTTGCATTGAATATTTAGAAATAAGGCCAAAATAAGTTTAGGGTCAGCAGCTCAAAGTAGGGTAGGTAGTGAGAGCTGAAACAGAAACAGAAGTATTTCTATTTTTGGCCTAATGATTTAAATTAATGCCCTTTCAGGTTTATTTATATAATAATATGCTTTGTACTTATTCATGTTATTATAGGTTATCAATTAATGCCTAATGGACTCAACTGTTAGGCAAGATCATACACTAACAGAATAGAATGTCAACACATGATGGAAACTTCAACCAGTTAAGATGAGTTGCATGTACATTGTATGAATAACCGGTCATCATACATCTATCACAGACACCATGAAGACTGAAAAAAAATACCTGGTAAAGGAGGTGAGATTTTTTTGCCAGCAAATTGTTGTAAACATTACAAGCATATCATTTAATTTTCATTGTATTAATTATCAGATTCTAACATTCCAAGCATAATGTATACCGAAAATTTCTCTGGTGTTGTCACTGCGGACGACATGCAGTCTTTCTCAAAACTCACTAGCCTGACACCCGAGGCTACCAAAATTTTTACCCGGCAAGTAGAAATTCCTTAAGAAACTATACAAAAATGTAATAGAATCTAACTTTGGGCCAGTGGCTGAAAAAAAGTTTTTGGAAAGACCGGACATGTTTTATAAAATTGAGTATTAATGCATTGTGTGTAACCCACGGGGAAGCTCGTACCTCACAAGTGAGGTACGATCTACTCCAGGGGTTCACACGATAGTATTAATGCAGAGTTCACAGATGGATTACAGAAAATTTAAAGATTGTTGGAAGGGAATTGCATCGTTCTTGTTTGATGGAGGTAATTAATACACCATGTAAAATATAAGGACAGACAACTTCTATTGAGATTCAGTTTTCTGTCCTTTTTAGCTCACCTGAGCCAAGCTCAAGTGAGCTATCGTCATAGTGATTAATCTGAGCGAAGCTCAAGTGAGCTATTGTCATAGTGATTAATCATTTGTCATGGTTGTCATTAACTTTTTAACATTTTCAACTTCTTCTCTGGAACTGCTTGATGGCTTTTGATAAACTTTGTAGACATGATGAACTCAACGTCCCCTACAAAAATTCTGTTCAGCATCAAGATCCTTTCAGGGATGGATCAAGGGCGAGCTGCAAGTGTTGAAAAGGGTACCCCTCCTCAAAAATCTTCTCCTGCAGAACTGCTGCTTGGATCAGACATATCATATATGTATTTGACCTCATTTAGCTTTTGATTGGTAAGTGATAGGGCTTTGATATTTCACATACATGTGTATTCCTGATGACAAGACCTTTCTATTGATACAAAAATTTTTGAACTCATGACCTTGACCTACTTTTCAAAAACGTTTACATTGGGCATATTTTTTGAATTGTAAGTGATAGGGCTTTGATATTTCACATGTGTATTTTTGTGACAAGACCTTTCCTTTATCAAAATTTTTGACCTCTTGACTTTGACCTTTGACCTTCTTTTCAACATTGGCTTTATCTTTTGATTGGTAAGTGATAGGGCTTTAAGATTTCACACGTTTATTCCTTGTAACAAGATTGTGCTACAAATGCCATGATTTTTAGCTCTACTGGTCATAGAACAGTCAAGATTATGCGATACCCCGTCGTCAGGAGTCTGTCCGTCTGTCTGTCTGTCCGTCTGTAAACAATTCTTGTGCTTGCAACTCCTCTGAAACTATAAGAGATAGAAATGTAACTCTTTTTGCATTACACTTGGTCTGTAGTCTAGTTGTTCACCTGATATTTTGTTTGAGCCCCTGACCCCCAGGGTCTAAGAAAATGGCCGAGGTCATTTTCTCCTATATAACTTAATGTAATCTTGGTCTCACAACTCCTCTGACACTATTAGTGATGGAGACTGAATCATTTATGCAATATGATGGGTCTGAGGTCTAGTTGTGTACCTGATATTTTGTTTGAGCCCCTGACCTCCAGGGTCTTAGAAAATGGGTGTGGTCATTTTCACCTATATAACTCTATGTAATCTTGTGCTCGCAACTCCTCTGACACTATAAATGATGGAGATTTAATTCTTTTTACAATACGATGGATCTGTGGTCTTGTTGTGCACCTGATATTTTGTTTGAGCCCCTGACCCCCAGGGTCTTAGAAAACGGGTGTGGTCATTTTCTCGTATATAGTTGTGCTCTCAACTCTTCTAAAGCTATTAATTATGGAAACTTAGTTGTTTATGCAATATAATGGATCTATAGTCTTATTGTGTCATTGATAGTTCATATGAGCTAGCAGCCTCTGACCCCTAGGATCTTGGAAAATGGGTATGGCATTATTTTTTGAAATCCTTTATCTCGGATATTAAAAATTATATGAGTGATAAACTGATATTCTAGTTGCAGTCTAATGGATTTATTATTTCGTTGTGCTTCTTATAATTTGTTATGCTATGGTCTTTGGTTTAAAATAAAATGGAAATTGTTATTTATGTATATGTATCTTATTCATTTGTCAATGAGTGAATAAAACAAAACAACCAGGAGAGCAACAGTCACGTAAGAGAATTTTGGTTTACTAAGTGACCTTGACCTAGATATTTGACCTACTTGTTGAAGAGATTAAGACTGGCTTAATATTTTGATTTGTAAGTGATACAGCTTCAATATTTTACACATGTATTTTTTATGATGAGACCTTTCTGTTGTTATCATAATTTTCATTAAGTAGTGACCTTGACCTAGATGATTGACCCTCTCTTCTGAAAATTTGAGATTGACCATATCTTTTAATTGTTGAGTAAGAGGTATGATATTTCACATATCTATGTATGAATTTGATTTGACAAAACTTTCCTACTGATACCGATGATTTTGAACCAAGTGACCTTGACCTACATATTTGATCCACTTTTCACAAATAAGCCGCTCCGCAGGCGATACAAGCATTCCTTTGATTGTTACTTTTAAAACATTTCATGCCAGTAGTCTATTAGAGGACAATCAAAAACTTGTTTTCTTTCTATTGTCTTGTATAAGTATAAGAAAAAAATATCTTCTTTTTTGTCTTTGCAGGAGAGACAGCATATATAGAGAAACTATCTGAGTCCTATTGGATCCTCAAAGTTCATGATCACCAAAAGAACTTTTGATTAAATCAGAGAGAACATCTAGACATTTTAGATATGAAATAAGATTTACTCTTAACAAATACATGTTATTGGGGAGAAAAATTCTGTTTAATAAAGATGTTGCATCTTATAATCTTTCTAGAATGCTGTTTCAATATCAAATGGCTCTTCATCTGTTTAGTGGTGCAAGATTGATAATACAACTTAGATTCATTGATTGCAATAGTCTATTATGACACATCTCCATGGAAAAAATTTGCTACCTGATGTGATATGTCTGGTGATTTGAGTTTAGAATGGCTGCAACTGTTTCATGAAGGAGTCGGTCTTGAATTTCCATTCAACTTTTCAAACCAAATCAGGTGAACGAGAAATGCATGTTTCTAATATTTTATCTTTGTCAATAATTCTTGGAATTTATATCCAAAATAGAAAGACTGGATGACAAAGAACAATGACTCAATTATCACTAATACAGTGTTGTGAAACTAACGTTAAATGAGCAGTAACGTTATTTTAACATTAAAGAGTATATTGCTCAATTATCACTAATTTTATGTTAGAAATCTAACGTTAGAATAACGTTAAATGAGCATTAACGTTATTTTAACGTTAAGGATACTATTGTTAATCTCACATACACGTTAATCTAACGTTAAATTCACGTTAAATTAACATTAGATATCTAACGTGTGTTTAACACATCTGCTCGATTCATACTTAATTAACGTTAGAGCTCCAACGTGAGATTCGTTAAGTTAACGTTGGATTAACGTTGGGCACAATTGGCTGTGTAGGGTCGATTCAGTAGCATATCCAAATAAAATATATAATCAAAATAATATTGGAGGGATGGTGCAAAGTGGATACAAATGTAATACAAAGCAAAAAAGTGAATTACCTCTACCGCCAGAGTGGAAGTTTTGAAGTTTCAAAACGTGGTGCACGATAATATATCCTTCAAACATTTACTTAAAGTTGGCAAATTTGACTCCTTTTTCAATTAATCTATCTTGTCTAAAGCGAACAGCTCAAAATTCCCTACTTATGTTAAATTGAGATGCAAGATTAAATAATGTTGAAAGATTCCAACTCTATATACCTGCTTGAAGAAAATTCCAACGGAGCCACCAAAGTAATTTAAGTTGCGCCCTCTTTAATTTTTTGACGTTAGATTTGTACATTTACATTATGTATGATGTGATCGAAAAATGTTTGGTGCAAATCATTTATTTTCCATACCCGGTGGGTCGACACCCGTACTACCGATAGCAATTCCTGCGCCTTGGCACTTGACCTTTTTAGTATGGTACTACAATCTGACAATGTGCATGTGTTAAAAAGATATTGAATGTTAAACGTCTTCAAATTCGAAGCTAGTCATGTTTGTACGATAAAGTTTTATTATGTTGTAATTAAATATAAGTACAGAAATATTCATTTTAAGGTATAGGATTTAACGGGGGATGTACTGCAATATTAATATGTTTGCTTCTTTTAGATCAGACTGGTAAGTCGATAAGACTCGGAATAGCCGACGAGCATTATTTTTGGTCTACATTTAACATGTGTTATGCGATGTAAGAGGTTTGTTTCATTATGGTCCAGTAGTGAATCTGAACACATGTAAATCCTGGGTGTGCATTTTATCTTAAAGTATATAACTATTGCAATTTCATGTCATCATGAACAATATTTCCCAGAAATATGAATTCAAAATTATTTATTATGCAAAATGATAGGTCAATGATTGGGACATTTTAGCTATTGACAGCGGGGTTCCAGTGGCCACATTCTTCTGAATAATACATGTAGTCTCTTGTGATAACCATTTCTTAAGTTAATATTTCGCCAAATACAATGAATATGTGTCGTTTTGCTCTACACATTTGTATGAGTCCCTGACCACGAATTTTTTCTCTCTTACATGAATATAACTCTGTATAATTTAATGTGAACCAGGGTCAAAGGTCAAGGTCACAGCATTAAAGTACATATGTAAAAAGTTGTCCTGTCCAGATCTTCTCTTTCCCTCTGCATATATTTGTATGTTTATTTCTTAGAATTTTTTTTATTAGAACCAACTGCGTGTGTATGACCAAGAATGAAGGTCAAGGTCCCTCTAGTATATTAATTAGGTAAACATATGAACCACTAGACCACGGCACCGATGAAGGTTGAAATAGATGAAAATCATTCCAAGGAATGCATGTGTCGCCTGCGAAACAATGCGACACTCAGGAATCACTTTTATAGGGTGTGACATCCAAGTGTAACAGACAGACAGACGGACAACCGTTACGGACAAAGTGACCCCTTAATGTAGCTATGCTTCGCAGGCGACTCAAAAACTTGTTTTGCAATAATTTATCTTCCCTCTCTGCATGAAATTTAAGAATATTTCAAAGAATTATTGCCTAGGATTAAAGAATTTGTCGTGATCTCCTCCCTTCTTTTCTTGAATCAAGGTCAAAGGTAGTGATGTAACCAACTTGCAACAAGGTCATACGCGGCACAGGCTTGCAATATAACCTTGCCATCATCGTTATTTTCCTATGCCATTTTACGCAATGATAAAACCCGAGAGACGTCGCAGGTACGGCATGTCGTCACAGTGACGTAATTCGGACTTCTGACATAAATAGTACAAGTGATTCAAAGGCAGAGGCATATATTTGAGTGTTTAGGGGCGAGTAAATGGGCAATGAAGGAAACGATTCTTATCTTGATGTAAGAAAATTTGTAAGTCTCATGTCTAAAGACGGTAGGTTTCGATTTGTAGCTAGAATTTGTAATTTTACTGGAGACTTCTCGCTAAGCTGATCGTGCTGGCAACGTACGAATGAAGAAAGAATCCCTGATACTGCATCGTATTGCATTGAAACAAAGACAATACTTGTACATTGTATACTTCATACACATTTGTAAGTGTAGTAATACCGAATCGTAAATACTTGCTATACTTTATTAACAAATACGATGTCCCAGTTTCAATCTGCAAAAATCTTGCATACAAACAATGTGATGACGGCAGAGGCAGATTTCAAAGTGAAGAAAAGCGGAACTGAAATCGGACGCACACGTAGGAGATTGGGATGTAACGGTGCAATAGTTCATGATACGATATGTTTCGCGGTACAGGGCGCACGATACGATACGTATCACGATACGTTTTTGTACCCAATCAAACACTAACATATTCCTTGAATCCAACGAAAATCTGACCCTACTTGCATCAATTTAGTCTAAACAGCTTAAAGAGGGTTCTCACAAGTTAAATGGTGATGGGAACATACTTACTTATATGGGGCTTTATACAATGTGTATCATAAGTAAATGATAAAGAAAAAAACTGTCTGTTTTGGTTACACTATGCTTGATTTTGTTAAAAAAAATGTTTCGTGGTGCATCGTTTGAATGGAAGATGTATTGTGATACGTTTCGCCAAGCTACTGTATCGCGATACGAGTACAAACGATACTTTGCATAGCAAATCGGAACAACAGATAACTTTATTAAATGATCATAAACTGTTGCCGATTTTGCTTATTTCTGATTGGCGGAGACGCAGTATGATAGAGAGTACCTCAGAATTAGTTGACCGCTAACGCTCGAAAGCGGTCTATTCGGGAACAGTGAAGTAATTATAACTAGCACGCGCACGTGTGTTGGTTTTTGCAGTGTTAGATCTTTCACTTCGCGTATCATTACGATACAATGCAAATATTAAAAAAATGCTGATAATTTAATAAAGCATTTATAGACCTCATCAAAAGTCAATAATTGTATAGTGTCGTGGGAATAAACATCTTCCGGATATACATACCATGTATATGTAAAATTATGAAATCAATAATTGGAATCGAGCAACTTCAGTTTTGATTTCGCAAAAGTGCGCCTTTCAAAATTTATAAATAGAATAAATAAATCAACGAATGAAATGAAATAAAAAAAAAAGCCTTCTTTTTATTCTATTATTATAAAATTGAAATCTTTTTTAAAAGTACTCTGAATGATAGTATTGTATCATAATACCATTAGCCACTGGTGTCATCTATGACACTTTCTTATCTTCTTTCTTTCAAATTACGACCACGACGGGGGATCCCCGGACGGAGAACCTCTGTGGTAATTACTCTATATGCATATGTATTCATTCGATTCGTTTGTTTTGTTTTATGTTCATGTATTCTTTATTATCTCACTGTTATTGTCAGCTTAAATTAAACTTTGAATGAATGTATGGATCTGTTATCGATTTCAGTTCATTCCGTTCTTTTAAACAGCCCATTCATACACACACATATACAATTCTACATATATACAATAAGACCTCAGAGATACTGAATAATCTAGTAAGTTGAGATATCTCCTAAAAATCACAAAAAGGACGATATCCAATGAGATGACCGGAAAGGGGAAAAAAAGAAAGAAAGAAAAAAGTTAAGCATCTATAGTATACCACTATATTCTTTTATCATAAGGGATAAAGTATAAATGCGAGCGAAGGAATCCGAATATCTAAGGCTGAAATTAATTTATGCTAAAAAAAAAACAAAAATAAGATAAATGTGAAATGAACAGATATTGTCAAATCAAGCTAGCTGAAAAGTAATAGTCATGCCTTATTTGTTATTCTTTGATGAAATACATACGGATTTTTGTTAAGGCATGACATTTCTGAACTAAAGAATTTAAAGATTTTATGCAAACTATATTAAATCATAGAACTAATGTTAATAAATCATTGATGAAGAAACATTAATAAGTAAGTGATGAAAATCAAGACTTTTGCTAATTTGGAAAACAGGGTAAAATCCCGGAAAAGTGTTGCTAAGAATGGCACATAAATAACTAAAATACAAAAAGTGGTAAAATGCACTCATTTGATTTCCATTTAAGTTATCTTCGTTTAAAATACAGTAAAGCATGTCAGAAACTTTGTATTAAACTTGATTTTGATAAAGTTTCATCGTAGGTACCAAATTCAGAAAATATTTAAAATTTTGTAGATTTACACAAAAATAACGAAAATCATCTAAGTTTGGGTCAAAATATCAGAGATACTGCATATCAACGATTTTTTCAAACACAAAGTAAAGTGTGCTCATGAGAAAGGTTTTTTTTTTCAAAATATTGATGAAAACGTATATGTCCGCTCTGGAGTAGTGCCATTTTGTGATTCTCTTGAAAAAGTGTCAGCGCGGTAAAATTGGCCTCAATGTGGGTGTAAGTTAAACATCAGCTCTACCTTATAAAACAGCTTTTAAAAGTAATTAAAATTCCAAACGTTTAAAGAAATTCATAGGTTATTAGTTACGCAAGATAAATCTGGACTGTTCAAAAGAGTACCTCCAGCTCAATTTTTATAGAAATTACCACGAAACATTTTCTTACGGATACTTCATTCAGTTTGAGATTCAATGTTTGTGATTGATTTAGGGTCTAAATCAGAAATAAAAAATCATAATAATTTGTATACATTTACAAAAGTGGGTAAAAGCGAAACCAAATAAAGCAACCAAAGCATTCCACAAGAATGTACCGTATAAGCGAAATTCTAATTTTCGCAATATTCGAGAGTGATCTGGAATCGCAAAAAAAAAAGTGTTTGTTGTAATGTATAAGATGAATCGGCATATCAGTTACATTTTGTTCTTATTTTAGACGTGTCATTCTTCATGTATCTCGATTAAACATAAAAAGAAATAAATCGTGTGTATTCTTAAAATATAAGTAACTTAAAGATCTTCTATACTTATTAAACGGTTATAACACAGCCGAAGCATACAAAGTACTAACATCGTCACTGAGGAATTCCTACGGTCGATACGGGGAATTCGTCGTACACTATGATGTCCCATTATCCAGAATGGTGGATGATACCCTGTTTTTGACCATTTGAACCATTCAACAACAGACTATTCTTTTATCTTCCGAAATAAGTAACCGGATCAATGTATCATTTCTGCCGAATTGAAGCGACGGGTGTTGCATGCAAACACGAGATGCTGACTCTTCCTGGACACCTGGCCATAGTTCAGTATATGTAATTGGCTTCTTTTCATGAAGTGGAGGGTTTTTGTTTGTTCCTGTTATATTTTGATTTTGTCTGCCTTCACTTCTAAATGGCATGCATCGAGTTTGTATCGTGTTTTGTGATATGGTCATTAACCATATTTGTCACAATATCATCGTAGAGGCAAAATACAGAAATCTCCAACACGACCATGTGATGGTGACATTCTGAGGAACACATACGCACAATCCCAATAGCAACAATGCAAAAAAAAAAAAACACAATCAAACAAACTAAACAAAAATCAAAAAATTTTAAAAGAGAAATTTCATGCTTTTTTATTAACATTTAATTATGTAATTGTGATACCTCTTCTTCTCCTTTTTCCTTTTGACAAGGACTGGAGCTTGTGCTTTTGACATTAATGGAACTTCACTTTGCACTTGCGTCCTGACTTTCGTTGGAACTTTTTCCATGGTTTGAACCTGACCCAGCTATACCTACAGCATGGATAAGGATATATGTAGTCAAATTAACGGTTAGGTACTTCTTTGATGTTTATATCATACTTTCTGTATGGCTGTTAAAATCACACGTTTAGGTGGTGATAACGCTATTTTAATTTTTTTTAGTGGATTATTTATCAATATCTTTTAATTTGTCGTTAAAGAGTGTGTCAATAAAGGTGAATCTTTGACAAGTTTCTTTGGATGTTTATGGTCATATTTGTATTTCAACCAATAAATTGCAGGTAATCTGTTATAACTTTAAGTACATTGAAACAAAGGAGGGGATCTCCAACAACACCAGGTTGCAGCATCCAAAGCAATACACCCAATGCAAAAACACAGAGCAGACAAGCACAGAAAGAGACGGAAAAGGTACAGGAACACCACCACACCACACAAAAACATCAAACACAAAGGACTAAACATCAACCAACGGGACCATTGGGTAACCGGTCCCGACTTACGACGGTTATTTGCCACGAATATAGCAGAAGGTATGGTTATCCTGTATTACATGCGCATTACCCTCCCACTTTTCCGACTTCCCAGAGGTCTCGAAGAACGTACAATTGTGGTGTAAAATAACCTCCTCGCTGTCAGATGACCACACACAAACAAGACCGCAAAACTGCAGGAACCCAAGCATCACAGTTGAATGTGTAAATGGATATCAAAAGAGGGCTTACGTTAAGTCTCACATAATCATTACACTGCATTGTCTTAAAAAGGCCAAAGAGGAATCAAACTTTAACTTCAATCGAAATTCTCAAACATGGATATATTCCTGATATAATTTAAGGTAGCGCTAAATCAAAATTAGTATCACTGTTTAAAATCCCTTTCCTTTTGAAGCTATTCACCATTTTTTTAAACAAAATGTGAATCGCAATTTGAAGACCACACTTGAATGGCATAAAGACTTGAACTTATTCTGTAAACATTTTGATAAACAACATGGTACATAGCTTCAGAGAGTAAATTCGAGTCTATATGTCATTCGAAAATCGGAATAATACCATGACATTTGCCTAGAAATCCAAAGAATAAAACAACTTTAAGTTTATAGTAAAACAGATAGACATGAATTATTATTCGTACAATTTCAATGTAAGACACGCTACGCAGTATCCTTGAAAAAATGAGCTCAAAATTCAAGACTTTATGAGGGCGCGAAGCGCCCGAAATGTAATATTGATTATGTGATAAGATTGAAGTGAGGTATATTAATGCATTGCCCTTCAATTGAACAAAATAAACAGCTCTTATAAGTAGAAAAATCCCCCCTCAATATCAGTGGCGGATCTAGGATTTCAGAAACGGGGGGCCCAAAGTTTCAGCTCGAAGAAAATTGTTCAAAAAAAAAAACTGACAAGCAAAAAAAAAAAAAAAATAAATAAATAAAAAAATGGTCGAAGGCGAAAAAAAAAGACCTCCAAAACCTGAAGCTCAAGAATGGTGATCTTAATTAATAAGTTGGGGGGGTCATTCCAACTGCATGTTGCATTTAGAATATACATACATGTATATATTATTCTAAATTGGCGAGCGGAGCGAGCCGGGAAATTTTTTGAATAGATGGTTACATTTTGTCATAAGATTACAATATCTCTCTCATTTTCCATCCTCTATTTTTGTTTGACCAATTAGGGAAGGTTGAGAAGATTAGGGCATTGCAACCGCACTATCCACCTGTCTAAACTGGTTAGATCGGCCCATGAAAATGAAGCATTTGGTAATTATTAATTATTCATGTGTTAATTTAATTTTGAATTTTGTAAATGTTTATGACATATGAATCCGTTCAAACACGATGACAAAGAAAGTTCAAGACAAAGTGAAGACGAAAAAATAGACAGCTAATAAAAAATTAAGTGTGGCGAGCGAAGCGAGCCGAAAATTTCCCCAAAAGTAACGAGATTAAGCATAAAAAGAGTATTCTGAATCAATAACTTTGGGTGAAAAGGGGGGGGGGGGGCGGGCCCCCTGGGCCCCCCTCTAAATCCGCCACTGAATATGGACTATACCCGGGTACGATCCATTCGATCAGGTCACGCTCCAGGTAATCATACCTGTATATTTACATGTACTCATCTACCTGTACATCTTACTGACTTTCAATAGTGAGCAAAGATAACAAAAGTGTGAATGCAATCTTTATCCTTACAAGAATTTATTCAAATACACAAAACAGAAATAAATCAAATTCAGTTCTTGTACAGAAAAGAGAACAGTATATAGTCAGTTGACACACTCCGAAGATCATGACGGCAATGTTGTAGTCAGGACTACGTCAGTGGTCGTCTTCCGTCATAACAAATCCCGACTCGGTAACATCTACTCCCTACAGAATAGAAATTTAAAATAGTGAATGTACCTCAAATAAATGAAAAAAGGTATAAATCTTTTACATGTATCAAGTATAAAGCTACACTTAAATCACAGTAATACAAGAGATATATTCGTACAAATAAAGGGAGAAAGGGACGGGTGGGAAACGAATCATTATTATCATATAATCAATATTTCATTTTTGGCGCTTCGCGTCCTCATAAAATCTTAAATTATATTTCTAAGATTTCCGTGAGATATGATAATGCATGTTCAAAGCCGAAAAACTCACCGGTATCTCGTGAAGCAAAACTCGAGATGAATATGAAGCATTCTCCACATTAAAAGGTCGAAAATAAACTTTTTGAAAATTGAAGCATTCGACCGATCGGCTTGATCAATAATTTGCTCAATAGATTATCCACATAAAGCAGTTTTAGTGGTAGATACCATCCTGCAAGAATGCGCTTAGAATTCGTTTTTATCAATACCGGATTTGGTCATAATGCACTTAATCCATTTCGCGACTGTTTGAGATGAAATACCTTTATATGGCCTTCTGGTAGACCGTAAAAGGGGATCAGAGACGGTATCATGTTCCCTAAAATTGTCAGTTTTTGACTCATATACCGACATACACTAAACAACACATAATTTTGTATCGGGTATTTCTGTGTGTTCAACGGTCTTATTTCGTGGGTCGCTCTGCGTTTTCGATAAACTCGGTCATGCATTTGCGGTCTAACCTTGAAATTTCTGATTCGCGTTTTGGTGCTGCCAATGACAACAAAATCGCAAGTTTTTTGCTGAGTGTAGTTAGAGAAAGACTTTCGTTTTCTGGTAGTTCCTTGATGTAATTAAGGACCTTACTTATGTCCCAAGAATAAGTATGCTTATGAAGAGGGGGAGTCTTAATCAAATTCCCTTTCATAAGTTGCCTAACTACGGGTAAATTGCCAACACCGATGCCTTCAACTTGCGGTAACACTGATGACATAGCAGATCGATGGACTGTTTTGTTTTGTTGTTCTGTTATGTATTGGAAATTGTTCTGTATTGGAATTTTTGGTTATGCATCCAAGCTAAAAATTCCAGTATAGAGGCCACAGGTGGCGAAAAGGAATCAACGTCTTCTTCCAGGCACTATCGTAAGCTGATTTCATGCCTGGACGCAACGAGTGAAGAAGAAGTTGCCACGGCATCGGGATCTGGCTTCCAACTGTAATATTTGCTCATTTGAGCGTTCGTTCTGTCCGCAAAAAGATCCATCGAAAATGGACCCATAAGACTCTCGAGACTGCGATAAATCGAAGGATTCAGCTTCCAACTGCTCGAATCCGTGAAAATTCGACTTTGCCAATCGGTACTCGTGTTGAGAAAACCCGGAAGGTATTCCACCGACAGAGTTATTCCCCCTGCTGATAGCCCAGTCCCACAACTGACGCGCACGATCGATAGCTTCTGAGATACACTGCTGTCGAAAGATCGGATTGTAGCTCCGCAAGAGACTGGTTCATAATGAGAATGTCGTCTAAATAGACTATAAGTCGAATTCCCAAACGCCTCAGTATGGCCATCGGAACGTTCATTAGCTTTGTAAATACGCGTGGTGCCAGAGCAATTCCGAACGGAAGGGATGAGAATTGCATCACTTTGTCTTTCCAAATAAATATCAGATATTGCCTGTCTTCTGCAGCTATTGACACAGTCAGATAGGCATCTTTTAAGTGTATCTTTATCATCCAATTGTTTTTTGTCAATAGATCTTTTAGCATATGGATTCCCTCCATTTTGAAGTGCCCGTAGGGAAGGAATAGATTCAATTGTCTCAGATTGAAAACTGGACGCAATTCTCCCCTTTTTTGGATACAAGGAAAATGTTGCTGTAAACAGAGTTCGGGTGTGATCGACCTCTTGAACCGCAATTTTCTCTATTAAACCATTGATCTCGGAATCGATCAACTTCCGATCGGCTTAAGTGAATTTCGGTTTTTGATTTTGTACAGGAGTTTATAGAAAATTGAGCCGCACCCCATTCACAGACTCTATTTTCCAAGGATCCCTGTGTAATCGATATCCAGTTCTCTACAAAAAAATGGATCCGAATCCCTACAGGAATATGATCTAGATCTGAGTTAAAAACCTTTGTTTGAAAAGTGAAATTGGACAGATTTACATCTACTTTGAACTCTGATTGATGTATTACCTGAATAGGACTTGATCCGTTCATTGAGACTGTGGCTTCTTCCCCACCTGTCTCTGACCCTCGGTACCCAGCCTGTAACTTTGGCACTGGTACCTCTGATGTGGCCTCCTGTACTGCCCTGACTGGCCTCTGCGAGGACCCCCGAACTGGAGGCTTGATGAGGGTCCTCCCTGAAAAAACTGGGTAGGCCGTCTGTAAGGTTTTCTAGCATCATTTTTTTTCTTTTTTCTTAGTACTATTACTATCAAAAGACAGTACTTCTTTAAGCTCCTTATTGTTTTTATTATTTTTAGCGACTTGTTTAAGGAACTTTGTCAAAAAAAGATTACCATGACTCTTACTTAAAGCCTTTATGATTTTTCTATTTGATAATAAATATATAGCTTCAGGCATCGAAAATGCTGAAATAGCTTTCCTTCTATCATTGCTATAGAGGAAATGGGCGTTGTCCACTAAAACAATAGCTCTACGCAATAACTCAATAACATCAGATGGATTCATACCTTTCCCTAATTTCTTATTACGCTCAGCCTCTGCCCATAAAATCGAAAGTGTCTAAAATGCGTATCTGAGTATTAATTTTCCCCTTTTCTAATTTACCATTCCATTTTTTTGCCTTTCATAAAATTCTTCCTAAAGAAACTATCTTAATTCAAACCTCTCAATTTTTTGGATTTAGAAATGGGTAAATGTTTTGAAACAGCGTGCCTAATTTTCTTATTTACGCCCATTGACGCATACTTAAACACACATTTGATAATGCTCTAAGGGATATGATGTTTCACGTCATCAACGGACTTAAATACATTTTTATCATCCTCAGAATCTGAAGAACTAGAACTAGATGACGAATTAGAACTATCGGAACTACTAGAACTGGAAGAGCTACTGCTACTTGACTTAGACCTAGATCTAGATCTACTGCGCCGTTTGCGCGTACGAGTAGTGTCCCGATTCAATGAACGCCCCCTCGTGTTTACTTCACCTGGGCCGTTATCGTCCGACCATAATCTCCGTGTGTCGTCCTCCGTACCATCAACTATGGACACAGTATCGTGTACTGCCTGTCTGGGGAACCCTCAGGTTGCCCTACCTAATCGCTCCCTCCCGTCTCTGCGGTCGAGCTATCTCCAGAATCACTAATTCCGTCCCTCGGCGTCCTCTGACCCGACAAGGGGGACCTAAGTTGTGCACTAGCCATGATATATATGCGTGTGTATACTTTGCGAGCTGAATTGAAAGTCAGTAAGATTTACAGGTAGATGAGTATATATACAGGTATGATTACCCTGGAGCGTGACACGATCGAATGGATCGTACCCGGGTATAGTGTTGTGGGTCATGTGTTATTTTAGTTTTACTTTATGTGTAGGTACACATGTACTTAGTCATGTTGTACTTAGATTTCATAATAATTCTTTCTAGATTTTACTATGTCATGTTTATTTCATTAGAGAATATTCCAGTATGTTCTTTGTTACATCATTATCATCACATGACTGTGATTTCTAGAATTTACTCTATTGTTAATCATTTGTAATGAGTCATTGTTCTAGAAGCTTCTGGTTAATTCATTGGTATTAGATATAAAAACCTCTGAGGAACTGTGTTGAGGGGGCATTCGTACATATTCGTAGACACGATTCATTCATCTATTCTGATATACTGGGACACTTTATTTGTTGAGACTTTAATCCATTTAACAACGTTTGGACACTGATCTTTCGAGAACGTTTGTGATTACCGGAAACCATACATTCGATAGACTTTGTGGACCGTAACGGACACTTTGATCCGGACATTGTATTGTAAGTTGTAATCATTTGATATATATATATATTGTACATAATTAAACTTATAAATTTATATTCTGTCTTTGTCTGATTTTTGCTGGCGTTTTGGGGTATTCTGACCCATAACAATAGGTATAGGTATAGTCCATATTGAGGGGAGATTTTTTCTACTTTTAAGAGCTGTTTATTATGTTGAATTGAAGGTTTATCATTATATCTCGCGGAAATCTCAGAAATATGATCAAAGATTTGATCCATGACAGAGTAGCTACCTTTCCCGATAATACGAACGAACGTCTAATGGAATGAAAAAAAAAACCTGTCTTTGTTAGTATAAACTTCATTTTCGGTTAAGTATGTGAAAGGTCAAGGTCAAAAAGTTGATATCAATGGAAGGGTAATCTCACAATGAATACAAATGTGAAATTTGAAAGCCCTATCACTTACCATTCAAAAGTTATGCCAAATATTAAAGTTTTTTAAAGAAAGGTCAAATGTCAAGGTCAAGAGGTCACAAGGTCAACATTTTTGGTATCAATGGGAAGGTCTTGCCACAAGGAACACATATGTGAAATATGAAAGCCCTACCACTTACCATTCAAAAGTTATGCCAAATGTTAAAGTTTTTTCAAAAGTAGGTCAAAGGTCAAGGTCATGCAGTCAACAATTTTGGTATCAATGGAAAGGTGTCGTCACACATGTGATATATGAAAGCCCATCACCTTCCATTCAAATGTTAAAGTTTTTTCGGACAAATTGACAGACAGACAAACAGTCGGACAGACCAAAAACTATATGCCCCCGAATCTGTGATAAATATGAATGAGAAAGGAAGTGATATCAATATCAAAACCTAAACCTCTTCTGGTAGACTGTCTATATATAAGTATCATCCTGATTCAATTGAGTTTGACAGTCCGGTGTGTAGGATTTAAAGTGAGAGGTTAATGTGGGATTTCGGGATGGGGTTGAAAGAAAATTATTTATTGAGAGTAGATAGGATTATTGGGGTTAGAGATGAAATAGTACCGGTACTAATGATAACTCTTCATCTAAGAATTTGCTGTTTGTGATACATGTAATTTGTAAATTATTTTCTTACGCAGTATTTAATTTTATAATTTCTAGGTATATAGACAAACTATATAATTAATTACATTCAAAAAAATTATCAAGCTTTCTCTATTAGCCAGTTTGTAAAATGAAACTAATGTAAGTCTTTTTTATTAAAATTCATCTTCTAAAATGACTGAATTTATATACGGATGTCTATACTCCAGTTCTTAATATTTTCCGACTCCCTACACCATTACATTAAGATGATCGAAAAGCAAAACTAAAATAAGAAATTACAAACCTTCCCAAGCTATAATATATTTAATCCTTCCTCTTCCAAAAAAAAAAAAAAGAATCTTCAACTCCTTTTAAACTTCAAGGATTCCTTGATCCTGACCTTTAATATTCGCAAACAATTGGGAAGTGAAACAATCACAAGTTGATTTACGAAGATATGGGTGTTTAAAGAAATCTGTCAAAGGATAGAATGCACCAAATTCACACTTAGATTTTCACCATTTTGAAATAATTTTCAGTAAAAAAAAAAACACCATGAATGTCGATTAAAGTTAATTAATAGCGATTTCACAACGTGACTGAAGAAACATAAACATCTTAAAGATCCCGTTTGCTCTCATGTCTAGCTGACATGCGCTCCCCTCTTGACCATACATTGCATGAAAATATTGTGAATTGTGAAGTTAATAATTTTTTTTTAAAAATAAATAATAGATAAATGAATAAATAAACCATAAACTGCTATAGGCGGTAAGGCCAGATTGCGAAGTGTTTGTATTAGATGACTCATGCATTTTTGCGCAGAAAGAAAGGTCATTAATACATTTGTGCGATGAAAAAAAGCTATGATCACAAGGAATCTAAATGTGAAATATCAAAGCCTACCTTCAAAATTCAAAGGTTAATTTCAAGTTCATTTTATCAAAAGTCATGATATCAAATGAAAGGTCTAGTCATGGGGATTCTACAACTGAAATATCAAAATCCTACCTCTTATAATAAAAAGTAGGTCAATGTCAAGGTCACTCGGTCAAAAGTCATGATACCAAATGAAAGGTCTAGTCATAAAGATTCTACCTGTGAAATTCCAAAGCCATAGTCTCTATAGTTCATGAGATATAGCTCAGATTTATAATTTTTAAAAGTAGGTCAATCTCCAAGGTCAAAACTTTTGGTATCCATGGTGAGGTCTTGTGACAAGGAATACATATGTGAAATACATGTATAAAAGCCCTTTCGTTTACCGTTCAAAAGATATGGCCAAGGTTAAAGTCTTTCAAAAGTAGGTCAAACTTCAAGGTCAAGGTCACTAGGTCAAATTTTGTTGCCGAGTATGATTCGTCTCATCATGGTCTATCACCATGTCAAGTTTTAAGTTTCTTGCTCTTAACAGTTTTTTTTCTCAACGGACTTACATGTAAACGCAACACTCTAACAAAAATATTGACGCACTGACGTACAGACAGACGATCTTCGCCATTTCATAGACCGGATTTTACTTCGCAATCCGGCAAAAAATCAATTTAAGAAATGCCTTTATTGCATAAAAATGAATTTTTATGCACCCTTGATCCGTATTACCTAGGAATTCCCTTTTTTCTCTCTAATCAATGTTAAATTTTCTACTATATAAATCTTATTTTTTGTACTTTTGTCTGTTTAATTGAAATCTAATTGCATGATGGTACCTTTAATTTTTTCATTGTCAAATTATTCACCTTCGTTGAACTCAAAATCAAAAAGGGAATACTTATAAAGAGAGGTAGAAGCAGAAATTTGGGAACAAATTGGCTGAGAAGACTGACAGCTGCTTGTTTGCTAGATTTGACAAACCTACTTACAATCGTATTATTAGAAAAAAAAAAACCCACTACCAATACGATTGCTGAGTAATGGCTCCAAAGCACAAATATTGCATGGGTAATATGGGTAGCTCGAATTTCCTTTATATAATGTACGCCTGCTGTGTTTGCTGTAGTGTACTGTACTGCACTGTACTTTACTGTACTGTACTGTAGTACAAGGTAAATCTTGTTCTGCTTGAAAAGATGTGTGCCCATTTAGTTGCCATTTTGGAAATTATGTATCTGATTAGAAAAGATTGTGATATCAGCGCTCTTATAAAGTGTGTCTGCTTGAAAAAAGCTGAGGGGCACAACATCCCAAAATTTCTTGCAAGCAAAAAAGAAAGTGGGGGGGGGGGGGGGTAAAGAATGAGGATTTCATGTTCTATATGCACAAATTGAGATATATCTGGTGCAATTCTAAATGTTGGATCTTTTTTTATACGTACATGAAGAAATGTCTGGTGAGCGATAATTGATCGAAAATAGATGTATGGTACAAACTGTTGCCTGGCTACCCCCCCCCCCCCCCCCCACCTTCTCCTACGCCCTTGTTACTTTTCTAGCGATTTGTTTGCCCGTCTGTCATTTCGTCCGTTTCAATGAAGGGTATGAAATATATAATAGAGATGAAAAGATTTAGCACGAGTATGTATCTTAATTTAGAAGACACGTCTTTTGATACCAAATTTTTTACCTTTTGATTTTAACTTTTAACCTTGACCTTTGACCTACCTTTTTCGTTTTTATCAGGGAAAATACTAAAAAAGAATTCATATAAAATCTGTCTCCCTGAATGCCTTTAAATTTCATATGGTTTAAGTGATACATACAGTATGTTATAATATAGGATATTTTCTCATGATTTTGAGACATCAAAGCAAAAGTAGAGGAGGGGGGAGGTAACCGTTGCAAAGTAACAAGTTTAAAACTTGGCTGTATCTTTTCAAGCATGAGTGGAAGGGCTTTATTATTTCACATGTACGAGGGTTGTTCGATAAATTCGTAGACAAGTCTAATAAAACTTGTATTGTGATCATCTAACATTTTTTTTCCTATACCAATTCATTCCTTAAGATTGGACATTCTTGTTGTGCAAATTTTAAAGCAATTAGTCAATAATGAAAAAATATGGTGATTTTATTTAGGAGTCATTTCAGAAAGCGGCGCAGTAAATGACGTCCAAAACGACACCACACAAATTACAGAGTACTTATCGTTTTTCTCCTTTTTTTCTATCTTTTGATTTGAAATCATATTTGGACATAAGTCGTTTATTTTATGTCAATCATTTCGAACATAAATCATACAAATTGAATGAGGCAATCATGCGCTCGAATCATTCCCAAGTCCAATTCTATCTGGTCACGAAGAAACATCAAGAATATTTCACATCAGAACGTTTGGATCGGTCATTGTGCTCTTTCAAATCATCCTTACCATCCCCTATGGATTATTTTTCAACACATTATCACCTTCATTGCGAATTGTGTGCATATTGATGTGTGCTCGAATCATATTCTTGCATTCCATAGACATATGTAAAATCTATAAGATTTTTTGTGGAGTTGGCATTAGCTCAAATAAAACTTTAATGATTCCACGTAGTTTAAAAATTGCAGAGAGACGTCATTTTTACCACGCATACGTATTGATGGCGCTTCATGTAACAGTAATATCTAAATACCAATGTATCATAACAAGCGCAACTTTCTGCATGATAACTTTTGAATACCATAAAAAAACTAGAATATACATTGACTTTCTCGGCGTCCGAATTTAGTAATAATAGTGGAATAATGCGCGTGTACATATTTTTGGGTATCTCGATTTTCGTATTGCGCCGCTAAACGTCACGACACATAATAAAAGCATTTATCTAAACGACATAATTTTTCAATTACCTTGATATTTTATGGATTAATTACAACATACCCCAAGAATTTATGGTACTAAGAAAATTGAACAATTACTGTCACGCATTTCTGAAATATTCGGGTTGTCTACAAACTTTTCGAACAACCCTCGTACATTACTTACATGTATCAGTTATGTAGCCGCAAAAACGGCCAACGACACTTGGATATTTGGTTGGTAGGGGTGTGTTGGCCGCAGGAAAGTACATTGAACAAACCCGGGACCCAAATTTAGGATATGGCCGGCACGAATCGGCAAATTTTCTGGGGGATTATTGACTGTGTCTCACTCAAATAAAATAAAACTAAACGATCGGCAATCATATTTTACCATGTTAAGCTTTAATATCAATGATACGGCCGGGATTCTACTTGCCTCCGCTTCGTCTCTTCGAATTCAAGCGCCATGTTGTTAGTTTACACTCATGCGTCAGGTCAAACACGTGACACCTCGATCCATATGAATGGCCGTTGTTTTGGAAACAACCTCGTAGTGTCACGTGTTTGACCTGACGCATGAGTGTAAACTTACAACATGGCGCTTGAATTCGAAGAGACGAAGCGGAGGCAAGTAGAATCCCGGCCGTATCATTGATATTAAAGCTTAACATGGTAAAATATGATTGCCGATCGTTTAGTTTTATTTTATTTGAGTGAGACACAGTCAATAATCCCCCAGAAAATTTGCCGATTCGTGCCGGCCATATCCTAAATTTGGGTCCCGGGTTTGTTCAATGTACTTTCCTGCGGCCAACACACCCCTACCAACCAAATATCCAAGTGTCGTTGGCCGTTTCTGCGGCTATCAGTTATGACATTCATGATATATGATTATTCATCACAGAATAGAGACGATGCTACCTTGACCTTGAAATTCGACCTACTTTTCTAAACTTTTATATTTCATATATAAATATAAATGGTAGGTCTTAAATATTGTATATATAAATTGACAAGACCACTCTTTTCAGACTTTAACCTTTGACAATGTGACCTTGATGTTAAAATTTGAACTTTTCTCAAACTTTTGAATAGTAAGTGATAGGGCCTTTGTATTTCATATTTGCATTCCTTTTGAAAGTATCAACAGTTTGACATTGTGACTTTGACTGATGATACTCAAAGCTGCTATCCGGGGCATTAATTTATGTTTCACAAACATAGAGCTTGTCCCTATTTGACAATGAACTCTAAACATATACGTGATGCTTTAAATATATCAGTATCACTATAATATCACTGTACAGTTTTTTATGTTGCCTGCAAGGAAAGAGCTGCATATAGGGATGACTTTTTCTGGCGTCCGTTCACCGTTTATAGGACATGTACTATGTCTGAGATCAAGACATTTGACCTTGTGAACTTCACCTCTGGCAACTACCATTATGGTATCTTCTTCTTAAGGGGAAAACATCTAGTTTTAGTCTTATCATGTTTGATGTTCTTTCAAGTATATAACAAAATGAAAATCATCAATTTTTTCATCTAAACAAAAAAAAAAAAACAAAACAAAACAAAACAAAACAAAACAAAAAACTAACAGATAGTGAGGAAATAATCGACAAGACTTAGGATAAGTCACATCGTTTTCATCTGAATATTGAGGAAGGGAGGTATGTCGGAACAGATAGAAAAAGCAGAATTGGTATGTATTGTTCATCGAACGAGGGAGAAAATGAATTTCATTTTGTTCTAAAATGTTCTAAATATATTGATTTAAGACAGAAATACATTAAACAATTTTATTATACCAGACCGACTATTTTTAAACTAATTATGTTGCTAAGCATTCCTAATAATAAGGAACTGAACAACTTAGGTAAATTTCTATATTTTGCTTTTAAAAGAAGATCTTTGAGATAAATTGATGTTAAATGTATCACTCTCCGATTTCATCATAAAATGAACACTGTGTCAACCAGATATATTTCTGTCTTTTTTCAAATACTTGTAATATTATGCCTCCATGAGAATATTAATTTACTTTTCACATTACATGTCCTAGACAATATATGATTATATCAGTGAAATACAGAGTACTAGTTCCTTATTCAGTATATACGCTCTATAGATTATATTTTGACATTATTTCAGTATATACGTGTGTGTGAGAGTCATTCATACATTATTTTAACACTTTTTTGACTATGTCCTGTCACATGTTTATTTGAATGTTTATATGTATATCAGTGTGTCATATGGCATAAGATAATAAAGAATTGAATTGACTATTGAATTAGTGTTATTATCATTATTCAAAAATTGACACAACATGCATAGATAATCATACTTATTGTATGTAAAAGGTCAATGCCATTCAAAAGGTCAAGGTCATTTAACGTATATCAGTCAAAAAACCGACGGCTTTTAGTATTATTTTTTTAAATAAGGCATAATTGACTTATGTTGCCATGGCAACCACACTTTTATAAATCAAAATGTTGTGTTTAACATATATAATTAATATTTGAATAATTGATCAATGAGAATAATAATTGTTAACAATTTTGTCTATAAAATTATCGAAAATCAGCAGTTTTGTTTCCTTGGTTACTACTATTATACTCAATAGCCCCCAAAATTTTACTGTATATATCATGATACTATAGAGTGTCTTCTTTAAAGACAACATAATGCCCCTTAATAGTATGGCTGCAAAAGAGAACAAAATCGCTTCAAAACTTGCATTGTTTTAACATCTTTAAGACCCATTTAGGACCCTCTTTAAGTATGCCGGTGGGCAGAAAACTACTCATCAGCTGAAATATTGTAATACACTGAATAATTCTCTGTTAGTAACCTAACTATTATATAAAATCAAATTGAAAAAAAATGGTTCTATTTCAATATTTATAATTGCCTCAAAATGAACTAATTCTGATGGTTCAGAACATTGGTTTTGGAGGGAAATTTACTTGAGCCGTTGCCATGGCAACCGGTGAGCATGGACATCAAGGGACATCATTTTCTTTAATTGTCTTTTAAATCAAAGGTACTTGCACAAATAAGTCATATTCTGAGACCATGCGTGCCACACCCCTATTTTAGAAAGGTTGACAATTACAGAGAATTGCTGTTAAGTACCCGAAACGTGCATGTCTGGCCCATGCTGCAAATTCATATGTTCTAAATGATGCTATTGAATTTGAAGACGTTTAAAATTTCATGGTAGATTATTAACAAAACTGATACACCGCATGAGATCAAAACGTATGATGTTGTGATTCCTTACGGAGTTTTTGTTGTTTTTCCATCGTTTCAGTGATACTGCACAAAATTGATGACACGTTATAGTAGGGCAATGATTATTGGATAAGTCCATATCGTTTATATATCTGAAATGTCTATAGTTTTTGCAAACACTTCAAGAGTTTGACAAAGGGAATGATTTTCTGTCGTCGACAAACTATTGAAGTGTTTGCAAAAACAGCTTTTCATATACCTGGACGATATGGATTGATTTATTAAGCATTGCCCTACTGCAAATGGTCATCAGTTTTGTAAAGTTTAATGTAGAAAATGAAAAATACCAAAAAACTGTTTGAGGTATCACAACACCATACGTCTCGAACCCACCCGGTGTAATAGAACAACTAGGAGCTATTTTTAAAATGGCGCCGTCTGACGTCCGAGTCTTTTTTCGAAGGAAAAGGTCGACACTAATGACAATCAGAGGTATATTCCTGAACAGATTGGTTGAGACTAGCTGACACATTCACTTTTGCCATTGAGATAATGTTGATCGGGAGTTATGAAAAAGTGTCAGTATCGATGTTTTTTTTTTATTTGTCACTCACTAATTCCACAGGAACACCTCGCCTTCAAAATAATTCGTTCAGCATTTCTTTCACCTCTGATATAACATAATGCTTCTAAATACACAGTGAAAACGTCAATACAGTAAGTATATAACGATGGCTATTCTGAGAGAGTGGATTTCGTTTGCTATCATTGTATTGACCAACAAGATCTAAGGCGATTTTACACTATCTAGACTTACAGACTGTATAGTAACATTCTACAGAGCTTTTGTTATATAATATTCATTCATATTATAACATATTATTATATCAAAAGAACTCATTTTGATTATGTTAAATAGAATTTTTAAAAATATCTTAATTGGTCCGAATTATTTTTTTCAATAACATAAAGAAACGGATCATTTCCTTATTATCAGTTACATTATACATGTACATATCGGGAGTTCGCTTCCTTTCACGTAGTGGAAGTTTTTGTTTGTTTGCTTTGGTAGCTATTTTATCCTGATTTTGTATGCCTTCGGTTTCTGATTTTCTGAATTATCGATTTAGTGCTGTATACAGGGATATAGTCATTATCCATATTTGTCATACATGTAATTTATCTAAAATTTTGGAAATATTATTTCTTCTACATACTGAATAGTGTATGAAAAATGAAATGTAATGTTTTAGCAATTAACCGAGAGATGGTTTGGTTATTTTAAGTACCCTGAAACGTGCATGTCTAGTCTATGCTGCAAGCCTTTCTGTTCTTAAATGATTTTATTGAATTTGAAGAGTTTGATATTAGAACATGAAATGAATTTTGGTTGTCAACATGAACCAACTATGGTAATTAATGATGTATACAGTAGGCATAATCCTATCATATTAACAGCATTTATTCTTCACCATACACTCATGATCTAAAGGACTTGTGTATGCAGCCGACAGTTAACATGGTGCGCAGCGTTGTCTTCTCCTATGATAATATAATCTAAACATCGTGTCTGCAATAGATGATAAATTCCTTCTTCTATACTCAAGACCTGGCGGTGGTCCATATACTTTCCAACGAAACAAAAATTGTTCCGAAATTGTATATTTTGTACAAAAAGTCAAACGCAGAGATCACATTTCAAAAAATGAAAAGGTCGTTTACTAGGCAATTGTAAATGTAAATCGACCTTAGAGATATCTTTCATATGGGGAAACGCTGTATCAGAAATCACTGTTCACTAGGCATAAGGAACAAAAACAATATGCATGAAGCTATTATTATTTATGCCCTTGAACAAAAAACATGAATTCAATAACATCAATTTCTAAATAGTGTCATTCTACAAATGATTATTTTAATATCCGAATCAAATCACAACTCTCTTTATTCATAACTACATTTATTCATGATCTTCCTTGCAATGTGCAGTAAATATTCACAATATTATAGAACATATGATTCTCGTAATTCTTCAAATTTCCTCAGGTTGGACTTGCCATGCTTAGATACATGGTATTGTATGAGAGAGACAATAAAATGGACAGTAGTGGATCCAGCTTTTGCGTTAATGGGGGGGGGGCGTAAAAATTGGCTAGGGGTCCTAGGAAATTCGTATATTCAAGCCTATTATGATCCATTGTCAAGTCTGTAAATGGATGTATTTGACTTACAGGTAGTTAATATTTATCTTTACGCACGACCCCTACACCCTATTATATCCGCCAGAGAGAGAGAGAGAGAGAGAGAGAGAGAGAGAGAGAGAGAGAGCGCATTTGCTTAGAAAACGTATGTGACTTACTTTATAATATTATCAATCCGTCGTGCTTGCCGCAAAACTGGGACACTGTGTAAATAGATTACTCTGTCTACACATGACTTTTATAGATTACTTTAATAGATTACTTTGTCTACACATGACTTTTGTCACATAACAGGTGACTTTTCAATTATCCAGGACAGGCAGCTCCGCAATCTTCTCAAGAAAGGACCTAAGTACAGAATTCCATCCAAGATAGATTTTATCAAATGTCGCGAAGAACTAAAGGAAGCCTTAGATAACTATACAAAAAGATGGTGTAAATCGGAAGGGGTCGAATCACATTCTCTGAATGACTGGAAGAACCTCATATTGGATATTACCGATATTCGAATAGATAACTTCCACAAAAATCCTCATCTTTTCGAAAATCCAAGTTCTAAATCTGAAAGATATTTTAAATCCAAATTACGCAATTTACACGAAAAATATGTCTTCGCTCCTGCAGACAAAGCAGCCAACAACACCATAATCATTTGAAAACGTTACTACATATCAACTTTGGTTTCGGAACTTTCGTCTACAAACACTTATATCAAAAGCAATGAAAGTGTTCCTAACATTTTGAACAAACACAACAGTGAAATTTCTTCATTCAAGATCCCTATTTCTAAACTGGATCTTCCTACACTATACTGCATACCAAAATTGCACAAGTCTCCTTACAAATTTCGATTCATTGCTAATTCTAGCAACTGCTCAACTACAATTTTGTCTAGAAATCTGACGTCAGCACTCACGGTGATAAAGGAACACGTTGCAAAATATTGTGAAACTGTTCTAAACAGGAATGATGTAAACTTATTTTGGTCTATTAAAAATTCAGGGGATGTGATTGACAAAATGAAATCGAGAAATTTTCTAGCCAATTCGATTTCTTCGTACGACTTTTCAAATATGTACACCACGCTTCCTCACGATAAGATTAATGATCAATTGTCCAAACTCATTAAATGGTGCTTTAACCGAGAGGGTAAAACTTATATTTGTACATCTGAATCAAAGGGTTTCTTTTCCAATACAGAATACAAATCATATAAATCATGGACATGTAGTGACCTTTGTATTGCCTTGTCCTTTCTTTTGGACAACATTTATGTAAGATTTGGTGAGAATCTCTACAAACAGGTTGTAGGGATCCCTATGGGTACTAATTGTGCGCCTCTTGTTGCAGATTTATTTTTATTCACGTATGAAAAAGAATTTATCCAAAATCTTCAAAAACAAAGAAAACATGATGATGTGAAATGTTTCAATGGTACTTCTAGGTACCTGGATGATATCCTTACTATCGACAATCCTGTTTTTGAAAAGTATAAAAATGTCATCTATCCACAGGAACTGACTCTAAACAAGGCGAACGTCACAAACACAGAAACACCATTTTTGGACCTGAATATCAAAATTATTAATGGAGAGATTCATACAAGGGTGTATGACAAAAGAAATGACTTTGGATTCAATATAGTAAATTTTCCCTGGCTTGACGGTGATGTTCCTAGATTACCGTCTTATGGTATCTACATTTCGCAGCTCATCCGGTATGCTAGAGCATGTACTGATGTTTTGGATTTTCATGATAGAAATTTACAAATAACAAAGAAACTTTTAGGTCAAGGTTTTCGCTTTCACAAACTTGTCAAGACATTCTGGAAATTTTACAAAAATTATTGTCAACTACTTTTGAAATTCGGACCCATACAAGCAACAGAGTATATTACTTTGGGTATTTCGCAACCTGCATTTTATGGTGACATGATCAACAAAATTAGAAGGATCAAAGGTAGACAGAATTACTATCGAAAATGCGTCAGAATCATCAAACGCCTCTTATACCGTGGATATGATCCTGATGTCACCAGACGGACACTAGGCTTGGTACTTGACCAATCTACAGTCTTGTACCAGCGCATCCTTAATACTTGCACGCTGACTGGCTGTGACGACGGGACTCCATGACGGGCCCTGTCCAAACCTCTTTAGAGAAGACAGGGCCCCGACCACCTGTCCTCTCTGAATGTCAGTCGGACTCCTCGGGTGATAACATACATTAGCTCGCTACAGCCGGCAGAGCACAGGTCGTATTACGCATGCCCTCTTTTTATATCAATTAACATATTCATCTGTGTTGCTTGGGCCCCTGCGTTTTGCGGTCTTGTTTGTGTGTGGTCATCTGACAGTGATGAGGTTGTTTTACACCACAATTGTACGTTCCTCGAGACCTCTGGGTAATCGGAATAGTGGAAGGGTTGTGCGCACGTAATCCAGGATAACCACACCGTCTGCTACTCACCAGGCAGATGGCCGTCCTAAGTCGGCACCGTTTACCCATTGGTCTCGTTGGTTTATGTGTAGTCATTTGTATTTTATGTTTTTCTGTGATTTGACGTTCATTGTACTACTGCGTCTCTTTCTGTGCGTGTCATTTTTGTGTTTTACGTGGGTGTTTTGGGAGGTTGCTCTTGATGCTGCAACTAGGTGTTGTTGGAGATCCCCTCCTTTCTTACATAATGCACGTCGGTTTTCAGCCTGGGTCTAGGTAACAGATGTGACATTAGATGTTAACGAATAAATGGCGTATTTTCTAGTAATTTTATATGATATATTTGCTTTTTTGTTCCCCGCTTTCGCGAAACCGCGGGGACATTAGAACCGGTTCATCTGTCCGTCCGTCTGCATGTCAGTCACAAAAACTTTAACCTTGTGCATAACTTTTGAATGGTGAGTGATAGGGCTTTGATATTCCTTGTGACAAGACCTGTCCATGGATACCAAAATTTTTGACCTTGTGACCTTGACCTTGGAATTTGACCTACTTATTAAAAAACTTTAACCCTACCATAACTTTTGAATGGAGAGTGATAGCACTTTCATATTACTCATATGTATTCCTTGTGACAAGACCTTTCCATGAATACCAAAATTTTTTACCTTCTGACCTTGACCTTGGACTTAGACCTACTTGTGTATTCCTTGTGACAAGACCTTTCTGTTGATAACAACATTCTGAACTTGTGACCTCGTCCTGGGAGGTTGACCCACATTTAAAAACTTCAACCTTGACCGTAAGTTGTGGATGGTAATTTAAATGATAGGACTTTAATAGTTCACATGTGCAAACCTTTTCATAAGCCCTTGGTAACAAAAAAAAATATTTGGACCCTTTTACCTTTTTTTGGAGTTTAATCTTTCATATTTAGAATTTTGATAATATATGAACTTAAGAATGGGGTGGGGTGTCTGTAAGCATTACTTTAAAGGCAAACACCCAAAAGCGGTGGACCACAATTCCTTGAATTTGATATTTCGTTATTTACTATCTGCACTAACAAATCAATGTCCTAAACGTCAATAAAGTTATGAATAAGGATTTTTTTTTGTCAAATAACTACATTCAGTGTCTCGTACCTCAAAAACCACGTTGGGCAGAACACATGACCTAAGCTGAAAACATTCGTTTTTAGGATATTTCCTTTCAGTAGTCTCCTTTTACTATCGTAACAATTGAGATATTGCCGGAGGGGTATAAAGACAGGAAAAGTATAATGTCAGGAATGACAGGAAAACTGTTAAAGGGTGGAATAAAATCCTTTTAAGCATTTAAACTTGTTTTTACTTATATATTATTGATAGAAAATAAAATTCTGAACAATTTTATATAAATTTTGTCATTATATGACCCTTGATTATTTCTTAATTGATCAAAACATAATGACAGGAACGCCGCAAAGGTATAATGACAGGAAAAACCAATTGACAGGAATTACACATAGAGTGATTATATACCCTTGTTTTCTGATTTTGCCACTTCATACATTCATAAAATCTTTGTACATATAAGAATAAATATATTATAAATGAATTGATTTTATTCATTTAATTTTATAACCCATGAGCGAGGTGACAGGAAAAGTGAAAGGGATAATGACAGGAAAATGCAATTGACAGGAAAGACGGAGAGAGTTATTACATCGTGATATTTGCCGTTTTTATCACTTTTTACATTCATAAATTCCTTGTACTCATATGAATAAATATTTTATAAATGATTTGGTTTTACTTTTTAATTATATAGCCCAAAAACGAAATGCCGGGAAAAGTGAAAGTTATATACATGTATATTGACAGGAAAATGCAATTGACAGGAACGAAGAAGAGTGCGATTATACTGGATTAATTTCGGTTCTTATCAATATACAATACATTCATAAATTCATTGAATTCATATGAATAAATATTTTCATAATTATCTGATTGGTACGGAAGCCCGTTAGTGCCAAATATGAATAAATAAAAAAAGAGGAAATGCGAAATATATTTAGGAAAATGCGAAATAAATTAAGGGAAATGAGAAATAAATTTAGAAAAACGAGAAATAAATTAAGGAAAACGAGAAATATATTTAGAAAAACGAGAAATAAATTAAGGAAAATGAGAAATATATTTAGAAAAACGAGAAATAAATTAAGGAAAATGAGAAATATATTTAGAAAAACGAGAAAAATATTTAGGAAAATGAGAAAAATATTTAGGAATATGAGAAATATATTTAGAAAAACGAGAAAAATATTTAGGAAAGTGAGAAATATATTTAGGAAAAAATGAAAAATATATTTAGGAAAATGAGAAATAGATTTACAGAAAGTGGAAATATAAATGAGGGAGTGGACAGGGTGAAATGGGGGGATGAAGGGGAGGGACAGGGGCGGAAGGTGGGAGGGAGGGCAGGGGTTGGAAGAAGGGAGTGGCGGGAGGAAGGGTAAAGGGGAGGGAGGAGGAATTCAGGGGATGGGAGCAGGAAGCTTAGGGGCGGGATGGAGAGGAAGGGGCGGAAGGGGTACTGTTCACTCCCCATAGATATAAATGGAAACCACAAAAGAAATACGATATGTATATAAACATTAAATTCCCCCACTACACTCTCCGTTTACCAATCCCAGAATATTAATGAGATTATCGGGAGATAAAGACCTTCTTGTATTTCTTCCACTTCTTCCCCGACCCCCGCTGCTTTTACGAGAGAAATAAACGATTGGTACTGGTCAAGGCGCATCATAAACTAAACAGTCTTCGAAATGGATGTTTGCAAGAGCTGCAATGCCAAATTCCAGACAGATAATATTACACATGCATCTTTGCCCGTATACATAGGATTCATTTCTCGTGTAAAAGCAGCGGGAGTTGCGGGGAAGTGGAATAAATATAGATACCGTAATTCATTACTCATTAATGTTTCGGGAGTGGCAAGGTCAAGCTTTAATTATTTGTTGTGGTTTCCCTGTTTTTATATTTCCACCTTCTGTAAATATATTTCTCGTTTTTGCTAAATATTTTTTTCATTTTCCTAAATATTTTTCTCGTTTTTTCCTAAATATATTTCTCATTTTCCATAATATTTTTCTCGTTTTTCTAAATATATTTCTCATTTTCCTAAATATTTTTCTCATTTTCCTAAATATTTTTCTCGTTTTTCTAAATATATTTCTCATTTTCCTTAATTTATTTCTCGTTTTTCTAAATATATTTCTCATTTTCATTAATTTATTTCTCGTTTTTCTAAATTTATTTCTCATTTTCCTTAATTTATTTCGCATTTTCCTAAATATATTTCGCATTTCCTCCATTTTTATTTATTCATATTTGGCACTAACGGGCTTCCGTAGATTGGTTTTAATCATCTTATTAAACTTAAAAGATATTACACTCATTCAACAGTACAATAGTTACCTCCATGGACTATAGATTTAGAAATGTATGCTAATAAAATTCATTTCCTCCTTCTATCTTCAAAAAAAAAATCACTGATTTTTCAATTGATAGGTATTTATATTGTCATGAATAAAAATACGCTTTGTTAGGTAATAACACGACTTAAACCCCTTATAAATAATTAGCCTTTCAGATTTTAATATTCAATTTTCTAAATGATAGAATTATTTCTATATCCAGATATTTAAACTTTCCAAACTTTCAACTATTAGAATTTCATGATTTTCAAACATAATGTAATTAAAGTCCTATAAATTTTTATTTTTGCCTTTGTTTTTAATTAACTTTTGCAGATATAATTCAACATAATTCTATTTAAAATTACGCTTTATTAGGAAATTACACGACTTATAACCCTTAGAAATGATAAGCCATTTCAGATTTTAATATTCAATTTTCTAAATGATAAAATTTCTATATCCAGATATTTAAACTTTCCAAACTTTCAACTATTAGAATTTCGTGATTTTCAAACATAATGTAATTAAAGTCCTATAACTTTTTATTTTTGCCTTTGAAATAATTCATCATAAATCTATTTAGCCTTTTATATGAAAAAGAAGAATTAAACTTTGATAAGAAATTTCGCCTTTTATGAGAATCACTTAATGTTAACTAAGTCAAAATGGTTAAAACAACATTGACGGTGTCGGGGGACATTGGTCGGGGGAGTTAATTAATCATGCAGAGAGGGGGAATCAATTAAGGTAAGTACGCATTTCACATTTTCAAAGAATTTTTAAGTCTCTGACGCCGTAATTTGAATTGCAGGATTTCATTTTATTAGAGTCAACATGATACATACAAGTAAATTAATCTTATATGTCATTTAATCATACGTGAAATTTTGATCGAAATTTTTATAAATAATCTAGAATAACTTGTGAGAATAAAGAAATTGAAAGAATTCTTTACGATGAAAAAATAAATTACTGTATACTATCAATTCAAAAATAGTTTTTATAATTAGTTTAGTTAGCTTTTGATTGCAATTTTTCAATTACAATATTTACGAATTAAAATGGAATTGACATTGTGATTTTAATGAACATTATAACCGTTTGGGAATAAATCTATTAATGGGTTTTTTTCTAACTTGAAATATAAAAGAGATTTATTTAAAGTTATGAAAAGGAAGGAGTTGCAATGAATTATATTTGCATATTACAAAAAGTAAATTTCGCACATTCTTGAGCATATATATACATGTATTCATTGTTAGGGGGGGGGGGGGGGGGGCCCTAGCACGTTAGTCTCCTTTTATTGTAATACTTGCAACGGGAGTTAGGACGTGCAATGAGTGAAGACTTCATATGAGTATTTCATCATATTGCTGTCAACCTCGTGTCCAGTATAAATCCTCCCGAATCCCCGAAAGGATGCGAACTACAAGTATGAAAAGGAGGTGTTAGTGATGTAATTGCATGAACACACCCATGTACTTTAGTTGTCACCGTCAGGTTTCCGTACATGTAATACTATACCTGGGCAAAACGATACACTATAGAGTTTTTGTAAAAGAAAATTAATAATTCAATAGCTGCTACTATTTACTACACCGAAAGTTGTCAAATATGACCCCTAATAGTGTACCGAATTGCGCTTCCAAAACGATGATATTAAAAGCAAAATATGATGTTAAAGTTTAATACAAATTTATTACCTTGAAAAGAAATCGACAAAGACGCACGCGAATGTAATATGAAAAAATCGAATAAAATCGAAGCACGAAAACGCGAAAGCACTAACGCAGCGTAACATACCCATCATAATGAAAGATATGTCTGGTGCTGACCAAAAATTTCGGAGGTTTTTATAGAAATTTCGACTATCCAATCGTAACCGACGTTACTTTCTCGATTTTATTAACCAATGATTATGTACAAAAATTTGAGTAGTTTGAGTAGTTTCAAGAATAAACCAATGTTACGAACAGAATTTTCCCGCCAAATGTTAATAACAAGTTTCACTTATGATTGACAGATTTTTATCCAATAATCGCTGTTGCCAAAAAGCTATTAAAAATGGAGAAAGAAATCATCTTCCAATCAAAACGATCGTTCTTAAGCGAAAATTTTAGTGTAATCATAATTTGCGGTAACCTTTGATAATTTGAACAATAGACAAAAAATATTTTCTACCAATTTTTTGTTGTTGAATGCTTTTGATCTATCAATTATATCCATTACATAGAATTGCATGATTATTTTCTTTTGCATAACTTATAATTACATGTGGATTTTATCGATATGTTTATCTCTTACCAATTAATTATTTTATGAAACTGTATACAAGGTAGTAATTGATGTCCAACCTTATTTTATCAAAAGGAAAAAAATGACAATATTTTAATATCTATCATGATATCGAATTTATTGATTTAAGATCATATTTTCTTTTTCAAAAATACAAATTATATAAGATACAAAACCATGTTCATCAATTTTAAATTAGATGTGCGATACTGCACTATCACAGACCATGATCCTGCCAATAGTTTTCAATTCTTGGCTATTAAAAAACCTTTAAATCATTCAACATAGTAAATCCTTCTGTTCCTTTTTGAGATTCATCTAGGATATAAAACAATGAAAACAGCAAACATCCCTCTATGAATCGTTCACCTATCATTCCTGTCATCTATTTTTTTCCCGTCATTGTCAATTCTGCTTTCCTGTCATAACGTCTCAGTGTCATAAAATCATGAAACGGTATAAATATAATCTCATGGAATAAATTTTTATCAATATTTGAAATTAAATTTATGTGAATGAAAACCCATGGAAGTGGCACTATTTTTGTATGAATCGAAATCCTCTTCATTCCCGTCAGCTGATTTGTATTTTTTCCCCAGTCATTATCGGTGCAACTTTCCGGCTATTGCATGACCACAGTCATAATTTATATGAAATACGTATTTGTGAAATAATTTAAAAAAATATATATCTAAAACTTGACAAAATTTCCTCTTCCCTATATAATCACACTCTCATTCTTTCCTGTCAATTGTTTTTTCCTGTCATTATACCTTTCACTTTTCCTGTCATTTCGTTTTTGGGTTATAAAATGAAATAAATAAGACCAATTCATTTATAAAATATTTATTCTTATACGTACAATGATTTTATGAATGTATAAATGGTAAAAAACAGCGAGCATTGGTAAATAATAACTCTATTTCTAATTCCTGTCAATTGGATTTTCCTGTCATTATACCTTTACGGCGTTCCCGTCATTACGTTTTCAACTATCAAAAAATAACAAGGGGTCATAAAATGACAAAATAAATTGGAAATTGTTCAGGAGATCCTATTATATCATAAAATATAAATTATAACAGGTTCCTTTGAGTATTTTTTTTTTTTTTTATTTCTTCAAAATATCCATTTTCCTGTCATTCCTGACATTATACTTTTCCTGTCTTTATACCCCGCCGATATTGCCGCAGCGTATTTTGTAACGTATCCATACACCTTAAAATATAGTGCATTTTCTAATTTAGGAATTTGCTGTCTGACACATGCAAAATGCAATTTCATAAGAACAAGATTATCCTTCTTTAAAAAAAAGGTTCAATTTCATATAAAGTAAATGCATCACAATAAACATTTATTTATTGCTTTCACTGTCGTCGGTGGCGTAATAAAATACTTCTAAACCTTATACAATGTAAGAGCCGTCTTCCCTGTGTCTAAGAAACGATGAGAAACGAAAGTAGAAACGAAACATGATCATGAATCATGAAGTTCACAGCGAGGGGTTTGACAGTAAGTGTTTTAAAAATATAAATACGACGAGTGCGGCTAGCCAATAGGGGATGCTTAGTCCTCCCGGGCACCTGGTCCAATCTCTAGCTTGCTAGGGTTCCGTCGATGTTTAAATTTGTCCTCTATTGTGAGTGCTGTTGAGATTATTGTCAGGAACTTCTTTAACTCATTTGTTAAAAGAAATAGGAAATTCTGGTAATTAAAATGAGAGTTTTCGGAAATTACCAGTGATAATAAACTTAAATTTACGCTGGAACTACATGTAACCGCTCTTTTATCAAATATATTGTAGATTGTAAGTAATTCTAAACATGCATGTATTGTCTTTTTAGTTTCCAAATGGTTTAAAACACTGCTCCGGATTAAAGTCGTGAGAATGAAATATACTTAAAAGTATACCACTTATAGTAAATATAAACAGTTTATGCTGTTTATAGAACACAATGAGCTCATAGAAATGTAAATTAATAGCTTCACATGCACATGCATCCTATGTATAAAATCAAAGCACTAAAGGTACTGAGTGCGAATAGCCAGAATAATATGACTTCTAATGTATGAAAAAATATTGTGTTTTATTTGTTCCTGAACACCTTCGTAGGCCAGTTTATATGGATCGACGTATAAAGACAGAACAAAAATGCAAATGCATAATGAATTGAAAGATGATGTCTGACAGTGAACATGAAAATTAAATAACATCACATTAAAACTACCCCTCCCCCCCCATCCTCTAGAAAATACAACAATCCAATATGACTATCGATTGATGATTCCATATACAAGGAAAGAAGACGAATCTTATTTTCTAATTTGATCCCCACTCTCTCTTTAACCTTTCATGTTCAATGTTAGGTGTGTGCTAAGAATTTGAAGGAAAATTCACTTCTTTTTTAGTATATAAAAACATGATACATCCTAAACGGGAATGTTTTGATCTTTTATTTTTCATAATGGTTAATATCATATTTCATGATGGAAGTTCCTAATTTGTTCGTCGTATACAGATTTTATTTTGTGAAGCGGGGCAAAATAAGCCTACTTGAAGTTAGTTTTACGTTTCAATGATTATCCATATTTGTCATCATTAATATCTTTATCGATAGCACCGTTTCATTTATATATTGTCCACTAAAACAGATAATCACCTGGTAATGTAAAGGGGTTTCCAACACACAGCCTGTGTTCATCTCAGTACATACAGATGCAATTTTTCATTAGGTCATGCATGTACATAACACGACAGCTCAATTCATATAGATATAATTCATTGATTCAGACTTTCTACCGATCATGACGCTGACGCAGTCCCAAGGTACATGTAAACAGAGTAACATCGTTTATACATACTCAGTAGACGGGGCTCCCATGAGTGAAGAAATCAGGCAATCGCTATGTGCTATTCGCACAAAAATCATCGATTCACCATTACATAAACAAAAAAATCAAGATTCAACTGCTGACTATAAATTTTGAATAGAAATATCGTTCAGGACCTTCAGTCCTTTGATTTATAATATGTTATATTGATTTAACCACAGTTCATAACATGGTATTAGGGAATTTTAAGAAAAAGAGACATCGAAATTTTACAGAATGATTTTTTTTTCGAGAAAACCTCATTAATGTATACATATTTTGAAAGGTCTTTCTGTGACGATAACTTTGATTTTTCTTTAATAAAATCGGACCTTAAACAGAAAAAAGAGTTCTTTACGAAAAGAATTTTGCTGACTGATTGAAAAAAAATTGATTAATTTATAAGCTTTTGAAAATGTATGTGTTAAAGACGTGTTAAATTTCGTTTAATTTCGAGTGTTTAATTTCGCATGTTTAAGGCGTGTTTAATTTAACTAACTTTTCGTTAATAACTATTTTGTTGAAAGTCCAATTTTAATCCAATTGAAGGAAAATTTCAAATTGAAGAAAGAATCACAAAAATTATAAGTAATGCGCTAACAACCAAGAATGGCAATCGCAAATATAAATTTATTGTAAGTTGTTAACTTTGACAAAATTTACTTGTAAAAGAAAAGTCCGATTAATTCCGAAAATAAGTACACTGAAAGAAAGTGATACTGCACAAAATTGATGACACGTTACAGTAGGGCAATGATTATCGGATAAGTCCATATCGTTTATATATCTGAAATGTATATAGTTTTTGCAAACACTTCAAGAGTTCGTCAAAGGACTAGTAGCTGATTTTCTGTCGTCGACAAACTATTGAAGTGTTTGCAAAAACTATGAGCTTTTCATATACCTGGACATTATGGTTTGATTTATTAAGCATTGTCCTTCTGCAAATGCTCATCAGTTTTGTAAAGTTTAATGTAGAAAATGAAAAATACCAAAAACTGTTTGAGTTATCACAAAACCATACGTCTCGAGCCCACGCGGTGTAATAGAACATCGAGGAACTATTTTTAAAATGGCGCCGTCTGGCGTCCGAGTCTTTTTTCGAAGGAATAGGTCGACACTAATCCCAATCAGAGGTATATTCCTGAACAGATTGGTTGAGCCTAGCCGACACATTCACTTTTGCCATTTGGATGATGTTGATTGGGAGTCAGTATCGATGTTTTTTTTTTTATTTGTCACTCACTAATTCTACAGGAACACTTTGCCTACAAAATAATTCGTTCAGCATTTCTTTCACCTCTGATATAACTTAATTCTTCTAAATACACGGTAAAAACGTCAATACAGTAAGTATATAACGATGATCATTCTGAGAAAATGGCTTTTGTTTACCATCATTGTATTGACCAACAAGATCTAATGTGATTTTACACTATCTAGATTTACAGACTTTATAGTAACACTCTACAGAGCATTTGTTATATAATATTCATTCATATTAAAACACATTATTATATCAAAAGCACTTAATTTGATCATGTTAAATAGAATTTTAAAAAAATATTTTAATTGGTCTGAATTATTTTTTCTCAATAAGATAACGAAACGGATCACTTCTATATCATTATTTACATTATACATGTTATTCATCTAAATTTTTGGAAATACTATTTCTTCTACATACTGAATATTAGTAGTGTATGAAAATTGAAATAAAATGTTTCAGCAATCAACCGAGAGATGGTCTGGTTATTATAAGTACCAGAAACGTGCATGTCTAATCCATGCTGCAAGCTTATCTGTTCTTAAATGATGTAATTTGCAGAGTTTAACATTAGAACCTGAAATGACCAAGCTTGGTAATTAATGACACATCCTAATATACATATTAACAACATTAATTCTTCATCATACACTAGCTCATATAATTTACAGGACTTATGTATGGAGCCGGCAGTCAACCTTGTGTGCAGAGTTGTTTTCTCCAATGATTACATAATCTCAACAACGTGCCTGCAATAGATGATAAATTCCTTCTTCTACACCGAAGACTTGGCGGCAGTCCATACACTTCCCAACGAAAATTAAGCGATCATTATTCATGGCTTCAAATGTATACCTTGCCAGTTCTTTGAACAAAAATCTTAATTCAATAACCTCAATTTCAAAATAGTGTCATTCAACAACTGATTATTGTAATATCCGAATCAAATCACAACTCTATTTATTTATAACTATATTTTGGCAATGTGCAGTAAATGTTCACAATATTATAGAACATATGACTCACGTAATTATCGCCTAATATTTTGTATGAGAGAGACAGCGGCGGATCCAGCTTTTGCGTTAATGGGGTAAATTTTGGCGAGGGGTCCTCGGAAATACATGTATTCAAGCCTATTATAATCCATTGTTAGGTATGTGATTGAAATTGATGTATTTGGCTAACAGGTAGTTTATATTTACCTATACGCACGGCCCCCTACATCCCATCTTGAATCCGCCACTGAGAGAGAGAGAGAGAGAGAGAGAGAGAGAGAGAGAGAGAGAGAGAGAGAGCATATGCTTAGAAAAAGTATGTGACTTACTTTATAAGCTATCAATCCGTCGTGCTTGTCGCGAAACTGGGACACTGTGTAAATAGATCTATGCGTCTAAACATAAAGCACGTCGGTTTTCAGCCTGGGTTTAAGTAACAGGTGCGTACAGTAGATGCAAACGAATAATCTGCGTATTTTCTAGTCTTTTAAGTGATTATTTTTCTTTTTTGTTATTTACTATCTGCAGAAACTAAGCAATGTCCTAAATGTCAATGTAGATACGAATAAGGATATTTCTTCTTTTTTTTGTCAAACAACTACATTCAGTGTATCTTACCTCAAATACCACGTTGGGCAGAACAAACGACCTGAGCTGAAAACACTCGTTTTTTTTTTTTTAAATAATATGTTATATTGATTTAACAACAGTTCATAACATGGTGATAGGGAATTTCAAGAAAAAGGGGCATCGGAATTTTACAGAATTATTTTATTCGAGAAAAATATGGTCCTGATGTCACCAGACGGACATTAGGCTTGGTACTTAACCAATCTAGTCTTGTACTAGCGCATTCTTAAAACTTGCACTCTGACTGACTGTGACGACAGGACTCCAAGACGGGCCCTGTCCAAACCTCTTTAGAGAAGACAGGGCCCCGATCACCTGTCTTCTCTCTCTGAATGTCTGTTGGACTCCTCTGGTGATAACATACATGAGCTCGCTACAGCCGGCAGAGCACGGATTGCATTACGTACGCCCTCTTTTTATATCCATTTAGATATTCATCTGTGTTGCGGTAATCTGACAGTAAGGTGGTTGCTTTACACCTAAATTGTTCGTTCTTCGAGACCTCTTGGTTATCGGAAAAGTGGAAGGGTTGTCCGCACGTAATCCAGGATAACCACACCTTCTGCTATTTACGTGGCAGATGGCCGTCCTAAGTCGGCACCGGTTGCCGATTGGTCTCGTTCCTTTATGTGTAGTCCTTTTTGTTTGATGTTTATGTGTTGTGAGTTGACGTTTCTTGTCCCTTTCGGTCTCTTTCTGTGTGTGTCTGCTTTGTTCTTGCAATGGGCGTTTGGGGTTTTGCTGTGGGTGCTGCAACCAGTTGTTGTTGGAGATCCCCTCCACTGTTTTACATGTACTTGTAAAAGAAAAGTCTTTTTAATTCTGAAAATAAGTACACTGAAAGAAAAATCATTCAGATGTTAAACGTCCTGATCGACTACATTTTTGTGTCGTTTGGTGGAAAAGTCTAGCTTCCAACAAATTGTCGGAATCCCTATTGGAACCAATTGTGTCCCACTCCCACTCCTCATTTCATTCAATCGTTGGTATCTGAAGGGACATGATCTTAACTTCACTTACCATGTGCTGTCCATTAACAATCCAAAATTCTCGGATTACCTATGACAAATATGGATAATGAAACTACAGAGACAAATAGTTCAGCATCACATTTAGATATAATGCTGTCCTACTTCAATGATGGTAACATGGGCACTTCACTCTATGACAAATGTGACGACTTCAGTTTCAGCATCACTTTCTTTTTCCGAGTAGCAGATCCCTTCAACGCCTGCTTATGGCGTGTTAATTCCTATCTAAATCGATACGTTATACCAGAGCAAGTACCAACTATACAGATTTTGGTCTGAGAGCTAGGCGTCTTTCAGATAAGATTCTAAGTCAAGGATACATGTACGTTTGTGACTGACTAACAGCGTCACCGCGGAAGTTCTACGGTCGATACGGGGAACTCGTAATACACTATGATGTCCCATTGTCCAGAATTGGGCACCTGGCCTCACTCCCAAATTTGGATTTTGCTTCTATTGATGTGGTGGAGGTTTTTGTTTGTTTGCTTTGGATCCTGTTTTATCCTGATTTTCTATGCCTTCGGCTTATGAGTTTCTTATAATTATCGATTTTGAACTGTCATTTTGGATATGGTCATTGTCCATATTTGTCATCAGTATCAAACGATTTAGAATGAAGTGCTGAAAATGTATATAAACAGGAAATAAAGAACTAGAAATTTTAAGTTCAGTTTGTCGGCACTTCAAAGTCTTGACTATTCGTCACCGAATGCTTGAATATGATTCCCTCGTCATTGTTCAACTACATGAGGCGTGGCTATATTCAAGAATATTAACAGTTAGTTACGAAGGCCTTTGGGTTTTTTTCTGGTATAAGGGGTTATGTGAGGTTTGATCTAACCCGGGGGTTCACACGATGAATAACCAAAGTCTCCTATCTCTTTTCCTTCATCCAGTGCTTTTCCAAATTGGTTTGTTATATCTAATAAATGATAAAGTGTAGAATCTTTGGGTCTAAATCATTGTTGTTCTGTTAGAAGATCAAATGAATTTATGTAATTATACAAGTGCTTTAAGATACAGCCACCCATGGTTTCATCAACACCTTGTCCTTGACAAGCAAACGTGCATTGTAGGCGATTTCACCACGGGGCCTCGTTAGGTCCTCGTTGACGTAGACGCCATGTTCCAAGTGTTTACGTGAGTCTATGATGAGTGACCTTGTTTTGTTGACAAGAATTGGTCAGGGCCGGTGCAGCCAAGATCTGTTGACCAGGTCTGTATAGTCACGAGAAGACCCAAATCAAAAGTCAATAATTGCTTTATTAAATTATCAGGATTTTAGTAACATTTGCATTGTAATGATATGAAAGTCAAAGATCTAACACTACAAAAATCAATGCACGCGCTAATCCCGAATAGACCGCATTGGAGTGTTAACAGTCAACTCACTCCTATGAACACTCTATCAAACAGCATCTCCATCTATGAGAAATAAACAAATTCGGCAATAATTCCTGATCATTTAATAATGTAATTTGCTGCACCTGGCTTTTCTGGTTAAATCCTTGATTTAGTTATTCTTACATACTAAAAGTACTTACGTATATGCTGGCTAAAAATAACTTCACTGGCGAGACATTAATCTTTGTATATGATGAAATTACAGTATCTGCATTACCATGATCTTTATTGCAAATGTCTGCCTGTCCTCAAAGTTATTGTTGGCCTGGCTCATTAAAGCTTCTATTCGGACTTGAAACATATACATGTACTTTGAATGTCATTAATGTGTATGTTTGTAAATTCATAATTACGTACTTTGAATTTCCTGTTGATAAGTTTGTAAATTATTGTAAAATTTACTAAAATTGTGAGAACTGGCCAGAACTTCATAAATATGGCAATAAAATCTTCAATATTGGTAATCACAAAGTCAGAATGTGATAATGGTTTATTTAAACTGCATAAAATTAAAGCAATGTAAATATACACATATCAGATACAGTCAACAGTATAAGGTATGGAGTATCTCTGGAACTTTTAAATTTTCATAACATTATTTTAATATCTTAACATTTCAACTACTGTATAATGCATAGCAACAGTCATTATATATTTTCTTAACTTTCAATAATTTGCAAACAACAAATTAATCAGTCATACCATAATAATATTTGTTTTGCTAATATAATTTCTTTGCGTACATGCATATCCAGGTATACGCATATATATGATAATTTTTTCATCAATACATGTATTTACAGAGTAAATGAATACATGTACATTTGTACCATAATCACGCATGAATGTTAAGATTCAAATTTGTGTATATCATAACGACAAAATTCCTCAGGCTGGTTCATTTCTGTAACTTTACTGCCAACAACACACCAACTGTTATCACAGAATGTTGAGTCAATAATAATGGACATTTATTAGTATTCATTTACAGAACAGTCAATGCAAATCTAGACCATGTAAATGATCATACATGTGAACACATGGTAAATTGAAAAAACCCACTCTTACTATGGACAGAACTCTTCAACTCTGAAAGATTACAAGCTGCAAAAAGTAGTACTCGGCATTGAAAGCAAAAATGTTATTATGTTTTTAATGTAATTCCTGTCAATCGGGAAAATGATGAACTTCTTCCAAATTTTGCATAAAAGCTACATTTCAAATATAAAACAGTCTGGCAGTAAGTAAAGCATATGATCCCATGGATATTTTCACAAAGAGCATGATAAAAACTGAAAAGATTCAATACTTAGTCTACATATCTTCAATTGAAAAGGTCAGAGAAATATTGAGCTCGTCCGGGGTTCGAACACAGTACACATGAATATAATAGGTGTGCTATATTATAGGTAATTACAGTTCCATATAGGTAATATGGTCTGATAATCCTTATCTGGAATTTATATTTCCCGAGCCGAAGGCTGCAAATCACTTACAAATTGTCATATCAAAATGGCGTCAACAGTAAAATTTCTAACTTTTTTATTTGTCGATGGATTGTAAAATTTTCTTTACTATTAAAAAGATCGTACCCGTAAATGGTTTACTCATAATGAATAAACCACAAATGAAGATCATTTTAGCAGATCTAGAAATATTGAATTAACGGATCTGAAGCGTGAAGAAATTTAAAAACGTTTTGAACCTTTGTTGCGGGAAATGCTTGCTATGACATCAAGAAACAATAAGGTATCCGTGGCGTCACAAAGTTCCATATTTACGGCTGCAGACGGGTAGCATAGTCTCATTATTATGGCTAAACAACCAATTAGATTGCTAGAAATTTACTTTTAAACAACTCCATTTAAAATCTCATCCTTGTGGAGGCAACAACAAAGTATAAGCCAGGTATGTCTTTTAAGAAAAATGTAATCATATCGCATAGTTACCAAGTACAGTGGCGGATCCAGAACCCACTTTGCCTGGGGGTCAAGGGGCGAATTTTGGCTATTTTGACTGAAAATGGGCCAAAATATAGGGTTTTTTGGAAAATTTTGGGTCTGTGCAGGGGGGGGGATGCCCCCTGCGCATCCCCCTGCCCCCTGAATCTGCCACTGAAGTAGATCCTTCCTTTAAAACCATGATAAAAGTAAGTTATAAGGGCAATACTAAATACATGTATTGATTGTTTGACAACAATTTTAGGCTCTCTTAGTTACTGATACAGTACAATCATTGGAAATATTTTTTTCATGAAAAGTTGTCTGTCTATAAAATAATTGCATAATTATTCTTGTAGATGAAAAAATGCTACTGTAGCATAATGTGTAATTTTGAAGGCATTTGAAGCATTACTGTGCATGATGATAAAAACAGAGCAAGAGAAAAGGGTTTAAATTTTCATAAGCAAGGATGCTTACACACAAAACATAATCATTGTTTTACATGTACATGTATCCTATTTTATCAATACCCTTGTCATACAATTTGTATGTAGCAGAATATTAATGTTTTACTCCTGCAGTCAGCCTGACTAAGAATAAAAATAATTTGAAAAATTCAATTCTCATTAAATGAATACAAAAATGTGCATCTACACATCAAATTCGATTCTAATTTGGTAACAGGCTTCACATTCTGCAGATTTTTATTCTTTATAATTCAATAATGACACCATTACAAAAACATGGTCATCTGACATTTATCTTTAAAGCTTCCTCACAAGTCTATAACAGTTTCAAATTGGTAAGTTTTGTGCTCCCTACATTTTTTTGACTTTTTGAGGTATAAGTAAACTCTTTGATATAAAAAGACAATAACAACAATATTTGTATATTATAAATGATGCTCTCTCTCTATTGAATGTTAAGATGACTGGTTTTGGTCTGACTTCTGTGAAAAACTACTGAACCATGATGTCACGGCTGACCGAGCATTGGTTATTGCTCCACCTGAAATAGAGAAATTATAGAATGGAAAGGATGGTGTTCTAAGTAAAGGACAAGTTATGTTGCATGCATAGAAAGATAATCATGGCATTGATACAAGTCATTATCCTCATACAGATATACATGTACATGAAAGGTTCAAAATTCATCTTCAGAAATTCTGTCTTTTCAAAATAGAGAGTTACTTCCCATTTGTGCAAGTATGTGACGTCAACGCATTGTGACATCATCAAATTCTATAGAAACGACCATGAAATCCAGGGAAACAGGTTTACAAATGAGACGTCTTCAAAGGAATTTAATGACGTCAGAATGCTTTTACATCAGATACCTGCACTAATCAAACGTAGAACTGTAAAATCGAAAAGACAGAATGTCTGTCAATCAATAAAGCCTTTTGCCAATGTTAAATGAAAATTAAATATTCTTTCTAATATACATTTGTACTTGCAGATTTTTTCTTGATATTCAACAATTATTGGAACAATTTCTTTTCTCTTGAAACATACATGAATAATTCTTTTAAAAATGATGAATAGAATTCAACTTCCTTAAATTTTCATGACATATGAATTTCTTTTTGATAGCATGTCTGTACTTATCAGTAACTGTTTAAATTTCTTCTTACCTACAGCTTTCCCTGCTTGTTCTACATATTTCCCTGTTTGAACGACAGCTGCATTTATCTTTTTACCCCTCTCTGTATTCTGTAGATTACTGATGGGAAAACATTAACAACAAGGAATAAATGTAGATTATCTCTATTACATATATATATGTATAACCTGTCTTTAAATTGTCTTGTTGATATCTATTGAATCAACATAATATTTGATTAAAGTTTTTCTTCATCAATTCTGCAAGATGGGAAAATACATATCAAAATGGAGTACAACCCTTCCTTGCTAATAATTACCATGCTAAGAGTACAGACTGACATGTACTTTCAAGTAAATAACAATAAGAACACAATATAAGTCAAATGTATGTTAATCTTTAATCACAGTTTTAGCAAAATTTTCATTAATTTATAAAATGATCACCTTGGACATGCAGAAGCTCTGTGGTATAGATACATGTATGTGTAGTAATAAGTTATTAACTTACTGCTGTAGTCTCATCCTAATATCTCCCACAGCAAGATTACCTCGGAAAGGATGCCTGTATGTTAATGAAAATAAGATGTGTTTGTGAATGACTATGTCTAAGAAGATACACTTTGAGTCTATATGACTCATGACTACTGGACAAACAGACAAGTTGACAAACTTGACAATCCATGTATGTCTGTCCTATGGCCATAATGACATGCCTATGAACATTGATGACAATCTTCAACTTCATAAATTATGTGCCATGCAAGAATCATTCGATCAAAGAAATCAGAAAATTTAAATTCACACAATAAATTTCTATGAACTGTCATGTGAAGTCATATGATTTTTCATGTGAAGTTCACATTTATCAGATTTTAATGATACAGACCCTGTAGGAACGTCCGTCATGCCAGAGTGGTCTTCTCCTGACCAATGTCTATAACAGTGTGTAGTACGGAATGCCTGGGTGAATGACGTACCAAAATCCTCCAGGAGTTTGGTGTCTGAAAATATAATAGAGCATTTTGCTATCCCATTGTATTCAATTAAACAGATTTATATTGTATCTTTGAAAGGCAATTATATAAGAAAGACTTTTCTCAAGATTGTAAAGCTGTAATACAATATATTTTAAAGTTTACACATACAGCATTTGTCCTAAGAGACTCAGTGATTATCTGAAATTAATGTCAGTTTTTCAAGTCTTCAATAACCAAAATTTACAAATGAATGTTACATGTACCTGCCTATTTTTAGCAATGAAATATGTACTTATTGTCCAATTTACTGAATATGCAGAATCATTTGCGGATACTTTCTTTCACAGTTTTATAATAAAAGTATACCTTCTTCGCTCGGACAATGACTCACGGATTCGTTCCTGATGAAACTGAATTTTGCATTCGGTATTTTTATTCACTGGGACAATCTTTCACGGTACAAAGCTGACTATGAACGTAGTAAAGGTTAATACAAAGCGAATGATTCTACATATACAGTAAATGTAACATTGTTCAATTTTAAGTTTTCATCTTTCCACTCTGACAGACTTGAGATTTACCTTAAATTGCTCTTTGTAATTACATACCATTCTGAGTGAGAGTCATTAGTAGAGACTTGAGATAAGCCTTGAACTGAACTTGAAGCCATTCTTCTCCTCCCTCCCACTCTGAAATAAGAAGATAAATGTATATGTAACTGAAAAATCATCTCAAGAAAATCTAATAAAACTATCAAAAGAACAAACTTGTGCTCAAGATCCACCACAAAAAAAATGTTACTTTCAACTTGACTCTCATTATTAAAATTTGACATTTCTGCATTATTTACTGTAATACATGTACAATATTGTGGCAATTTATATGAAAGAGACAAACACAGACATATACAAAGTGATCCCTGTATGTCGCCTTTGCATTGCAATCAATGTTTTTAGCTTTGTAAATGAAATACATACAAGAAACACAAGACAGAGAGCAGTAAATCTTATTTATGTTAATTAAGAGAGCAAGAACAGAATATTTTAGAAGATCTTTTATCATTTTGGGTACAACTTTATGGAACTCTTTACCTGATTTTATTAGAAACTCTACATCATTGGCATCTTTTAAAAACAGGTACATGTATCTGAAGCATTACTTTGACTCTTGAATTACTATATTGATGTTGTTTTACAGGTATGTATTTTTGTAAATGAACTGTGATATTTAGGTTTTATTTCATTAAGGTGATATTATTGACTTAATTTACTTCATATGTACATATTTTAAAGACAGGACCACATTGTAAACTAGTTCATTTTGTAGCTAAATGTGCTATCTTGTATAAATGAAGGAAATAAATCAATCAATCAATCAACAGAAAAGTAATCAAAAATTCCACACAGCCATATAACATACCTGTACCATCAAGGTAAATATCATCTTTATCCTCATCAGAGACGGCCTTGACTAGAACATCGGCAAATCTTAGATCTGCTGTCGTCAGGTTTAACTGTCTCTGTAACTCTCTGTCATGAAATTCTATCCTACCCTGATCAGATACCTGTAAAAATATCCAGGAAATTTATTTTGTTCTCTGATTTTCAAAACATTACAAAACTACAGACAATTATGACATTCAATGCACAGGGTTACTAGGGTTATCTTTCTTTCTAACAAATCGATGCACATTTTGTGTGACATGTAAAGCAGTACTTAAAAGAATCCACGTGACTTCATTGAAATCCTGACATAAACGTTTAAATTACTACATGTAGATGCCCAATGCAATGACTGAGGCACATATCGATAATTCTACAAACAGTTCTACTGTAATTTTAAATGAATATCACTGATATTGAAATTAGATAATGTTGACAGTGTATATTGGACGAGAATGTAATCAATACTTCTTATGACTACATACAAGTATAACACTGTGTAGCATCACGTGACTTATGTTGGTGAAACCACAAATACAAAATGGAGGCATACCGCTCGTTTGGAGAAAAGAAGACAGGTACTGTGATGGTTGATTTGATTCGATTTTATCTTTTCATAACTGATGTCCTTGTAAAAATGATATTTTGATGATTCTTTCTCTATCAATCAAGAAATCATTGCAGTTTTTACAAACATTCTGACAAAAGGAACATCGTGGTCGAAATAGGTTAAATACAATGTTGTGGTGTTTTCCATGCAAATATCTACAACTTTTGTCACAATGTTTTTAAAAACAACGGCATTTTACTTACTAACGAGTCCATGATAATTGTAAAAGTATCAGTTTAGAGAAGGATACAGGCTATGAAAAGATGAAATTTAATCAATTATTGCAGTTCCTATTTTCCTTCCTCAAACTGAGCTTTTTATTTATTCATGTTTTCACAAACTCAAGTCATGTGATGCTACACAGTGTATAATGTTACATAGAATCATCATGTTGATAGACCAGTGGGTTAATGAACAGAGAGACAGAAAACAAGTCGTCCCAAAAGGTTTCATCATTTAGGAACTTCAAGATTTCACTTGACAATTTTAAAGTACTGGAAAGTTTTTGCAGAATCAAAAATAAATTGTCTTGTTACCATGGCAACATGTAGCATACCTCAATAATGACATCAGACAGATGTTTCTTCTGGGTAAAGAGCATGTTGGTTGCACCAATCACAAAGCCCCTTACATTTATGTCTTGGAGAAGATCAAAGAATTGTAAGGAGAGGTATGGGTGGCAGACACATCCCTGAAAAAAATATTGTACCTAGTATATGAGTCTGCATACAGAGAACAAGATATCTATAACATTAAAAGTATAGACTGTTGAAGTCTGGAAGGGCCAAGTGAATGACCTAGTCATAAATCTTAATGATTCAGAAGTGAATGCTTGAAATTTTAAGGGCCTTTTTAACTATACATGTAAGTCAAAGGAGCTGTAAGAATAAGGGCTTGATTTAGCCCTGAAATCATTCGGTTATTTCTCGTACACTATCATTCCTTTCAAGGAAGAGGTTGTTCAGGATACAAATATGATGCATTAGAAGATTTCTCATAAGTATTTTATTGAACCAGAAGTCTCTAATGAGACTGAAGCTCTACTGGCTGATTTGTTAAACTCACTGAACTAACATCCATTTTCCAACCCTGGGGGACAGGAGATCACACAAATATCACACAAAAAAATCACACAAAATATCAGATGCACGTCACATCTACACCACAGATACATAATACATGTAATACAAAAAAATTTACTCTCTAAGAATTACCGGTATACTTTCTGAGACCTGGTGTTCACAAGATTACAAAGACTTATAAAGTAAAAAATGACCACACCCATTTCAAAGACGGGTCAGTCTTAAACAGAATCTCAGGCACACAATCAGACCACAGACTCATTGAAATGGAAAAAGAAATATCTCTCTACAGTATCAATTATACTTAATGAGAACTGGTGTTCACTAGATTACAGATTAGGGACTTATAATTAGAGTTAAATAGGAGAACATGACCATACCCATTTCAAAGACTCTGGAGGTCAGATGCTGAAAAAAATTATCTCTCTATCAATTATACTTTCTGAGAATTGATGTTCACAAGGTAATATAGACTTCTATAGGAGAAAATGACCACACCCATTTCAAAGACCCTGGGGTTCAGGGGCTCAAACAACATATCATGGGCACAACTAGACCAGAGACTGGTTACAAAAAGAATTATTTCTCTATCAATTATACTTTCTGAGGATTGATGTTCACAAGGTAACATAGACTTATATATGAGAAAATGACCACACCCATTTCCAAGACCCTGGGGGTCAGGGGCTCAAACAAAATATAAGGGGCACAACTAGACCAGAGACTGATTATAGTGCAAAAAGAATTATTTCTCTATCAATTATACTTTCTGAGAATTGGTGTTCACTAGATTTCATAGACTTATATAGGAGAAAATGACCACACCCATTTTTTAAGCCCCTTGGGGTCAGAGGCTCAAACAAAATATCAGGGGCACAACTGCACCAGAGACTGATTATATTGCAAAAAGAATTATTTCTCTATCAATTACACTTTCTAAGAATTGGAGTTCACTAGATTACATATACTTGTATAGGAGAAAATGACCACACCCATTTTTGAAGACCCTGGGGTCAGAGGCTCAAAGAAAATATCAGGTGCACAACTAGACCAGGGACTGATTATATTGCAAAAAGAATTATTTCTCTATCAGTTATACTTTCTGGGAATTGGTGTTCACTAGATCACATAAACATGTATAGCAGAAAATGACCACACCCATTTTCGAAGACCCTGGGGGCCAGAGGCTCGAACAAAATATCAGGTGCACAACTGGACCAGAGACTGATTATATTGCAAAAAGAATTATTTCTGTATCAATTATACTTTCTGAGAATTGGTGTTCACTAGATTACATAGACTTATATAGGAGAAAATGACCACACCCATTTTCGAAGACCCTGGGGGTCAGAGGCTCAAACAACATATCAGGTGCAAAACTAGACCATGGACCAAACTAAATGCAAAAAGATTTAGCTTTCTATCATTTATGGTTTCAGAGGAGTTGTGCTCACAAAAAAAATGTTAACAGACAGACAGACAGACAGACAGACAGACGGACGGACGGGCGCCGGACAACATGGTATCGCATAAGCTCGACTGGTCTTTGACCAGTAGAGCTAAAAAAAGAATGGTGTAAGATTTGATAACTACAGCTTGAATAGGTTGGGGGTAACAATGTCTGAAACCGTCAAATAGTGAACTAAAATATACAAAAACATAGGTTATCATAGATTACGAAGCTCATCTTGTGACAGCAAAATTCAATTCAAACATATTTCTTAGTACATGTATATTGGCTTTTAAAGGCAAAACCACTCAAGCAGAAAAAGTAGGTCAAGGTCATTTTATGAAAGTTTGATCAAAGATATATCCAATATGCAAGTTTGGTACATGTAGCAGTTATACTTTGCTCAATATTGGCTTTATAGAGCAAAATCACTCAAGCGGAAAAAGTAGGTCAAGGTCATTTTATGAAAGATTGATCAAAGATACATCCAATATGCAAGTTTGGTACATGTATCACTTAAACTTTGCTCAGTATTGGCTTTTAAAGGCAAAATCACTCAAGCGGAAAAAGTAGGTTGAGGTCATTTTATGAAAGTTTGATCAAAGATACATCTAATATGCAAGTTTGGAACATCTAGCACTTATACTTTGCTCAATATTGGCTTTTAAAGGCAAAATCACTCAAGCGGAAAAAGTAGGTCAAGGTCATTTTATGAAAGTTTGATCAAAGATACATCCAATATGCAAGTTTGGTACATGTAGCACTTATACTTTGCTCAATATTGGCTTTTAAAAGTGAAATCACTCAAGTGGAAAAAGTAGGTCAGATGCTGCATCCGATGCATGGGTCCATCTCAGCATCCAAAGATGAATCACTTGTGCAAGTTTGGTTACTGTAGCATTAGTACTTTGACAGATACTGAGCTACCCCAAACTTCTTATCCAAATCACTCAAGCGGAAAATGTAGGTCAGATGCTGCATACAATGCATGGGTTCACCTCAGCATCCAAAGATGAATCACTTGTGCAAGTTTGGTTACTGTAGCATTAGTACTTTGTCAGATACTGAGCTAACCCAAACTTCTTATCCAAATCACTCAAGCGGAAGATGTAGGTCAGATGCTGCATCCGATGCATGGGTTCACCTCAGCATCCAAAGATGAATCACTTGTGCAAGTTTGGTTACTGTAGCATCAGTACTTTGTCAGATACTGAGCTACCCCAAACTTCTTAACCAAGTCACTCAAGCGGAAAATGTAGGTCAGATGCTGCATCCGATGCATGGGTTCACCTCAGCATCCAAAGATGAATCACTTGTGCAAGTTTGGTTACTGTAGCATCAGTACTTTGTCAGATACTGAGCTACCCCAAACTTCTTAACCAAGTCACTCAAGCGGAAAATGTAGGTCAGATGCTGCATACGATGCATGGGTTCACCTCAGCATCTAAAGATGAATCACATGTGCCAGTTTGGTTACTGTAGCATTAGTACTTTGTCAGATACTGAGCTACCCCAAACTTCTTAACCAAGTCACTCAAGCAGAAAATGTAGGTCAGATGCTGCATCCAATGCATGGGTTCACCTCAGCATCCAAAGATGAATCACTTGTGCAAGTTTGGTTACTGTAGCATTAGTACTTTGTCAGATACTGAGCTACCCCAAACTTCTTAACCGGACGCGGACACGGACGCGGACACGGACGCGGACACGGACGCGGACGCGGACGCGTGGGGTTATAGCATAAGCTCACTCAACTTCGTCGAGGTGAGCTAAAAATGCCTTTTTTACATACATGTAAATTTCAAGTGTTTTATATTTTGATCATCTCTTACTTTAAAAATGAAAAAGAAAAAAAAATAACGTCAAAACCAGTATGTCCATGTAATCGGTAAAATAAGCAATCCGGAAACTGAAAACCGTTTTATTTTGTACTAAACAGCCACAGTGTAAGCTTTCAGGCGCGAAATACACACTGTGTAGAAATAAACATCTTTATATCGTGTATTTCATTCGTCACGGTGTATGTTGTATATTACATCGGAATCTACTCAGAATAGATTGTTCCGTTGTATAACGAGAAGAAATGGGCAACTTTTATCTACATGTATCTAACCGTTTTTAAGTCAGATTCTTAAAAAATAGCCCATCCCCCCGTTTTTCGTCTGTGGGACATTGTTCCACCCCAAGTTACAGAACCCCACTTGGTCAGAAAATTGGTATTAATAATATACAACTTTGGTAAAAGTGGCATTCTGTAACTCGGGGTGGAACAATGTTGTAGAAAACTTCCGTTTTCCATTGATTTCTATAGAAAAAATGCACATTTTAACCCAAATATCGGTATTGTTATTGATAATTTATTCGACCGGACATTAGATTCAGATATGCATCAGTTTAGTTGATATTTCTACTGAAAAATTTCTTCAAAATTCCCATTTTGAAATTTCGACTTTTTCAGGGCAGATTTTACGTCTTATTCTTACAGCTCCTTTACAAGTATAAAACATATCAAGCTTCATCTAATAATTTCATACATTAATAGAAAAGAAAATATTTCTTAAATTAAATTTTGTGTTTTTTTACCTTTGTAAAAATAGCTAGAGGAAATCCACAGTCATCTGTTTTGAGTTGTCCCCCTTTCAATACTACTTCCATTTCTACTTCTTGCTCACTAGATGGCGTCTTGGAACCAAGTCTCCTAGATTTCAGTCCACTAAAAAGAGGAAATTGGAAAAAAAAAATCATTCAACTGAAGTATCATCTGTAAAAAGTTGGCCTTCAGCTTGACCTTCACGTGTATATCATTTACATAGTACATGGAAATTGATACTTTATAGTTTTCAACTTTAATTGTCTGACAGAAAAACCCAATTTCAGGTTTCAAATCATTTTCTAATAAAGAGATATAAACTTACTGTTTTTGCAGATACATTGTAATTGAGGGCAATGATACAAGATATACAAAACTTTGATTAACTGTCTTACATGTATTACACATGTATAAAAAATTGAGGTCTTCAACATTTCTATATTTTCATTTACTTCATGTACATATTACATAAATCTTGCTACCACTGATATTAAAATCATTTAATTTCCATTGTTATTATAAAGAAACGATGATTCTGATTGGCTGAGAAAATTTGTTGATACCCGTATCAACACAAAACGGAAGTACTCGCTTAGAAATGTCATAAGCAACGTCGTTAGCAACACAATTTCAAAGCTGCAAATACATGTTAACGTTAAAAAGCGACAAAATGAAATGGTGAATACCGGTAATCAATGTTATAATTATATATTTTTGGTTGATTGAAGTATCAACACAAAAAATTGAGGGAAAACTGCATCGTGCGCGTAGCGCATGATGCATAAGTATGCACATGATGCACAAGTTTTCCCTCAATTTTTGATGTTGATGCCTCGATCAACCAAAAAATATTACAACGATTCTTTAAGTATACAAGTACATTTAAGTTTATTAAAAAATGTATAAATTCATCTTCTAAATCCTGAAATAAAGACAACTTCACCTTAAAGCAGAGCTGAGTCTGTTTTTTATTGCAGCGGTCCTCCTTCCTGGACTTTTGGTGATCTCTTTCTCTGGTGAGCTTTCCTTCGAACTGTTTTCACTGGGTCCTACTTCACTTGCTGTGCTTATCCCAGAATCATTGGTTTGGCTATTTTTGTCAACATCCCCTTCACTTGGTTGAGAAATTATATCTTTTTTTGTGTCGTCAGCAGAGATTTCAAGCTTCAAATCTAATGTTGGTTTTACCGTGTCTTTTCCTTCGATTTCCTCCTTTACCTCTCCAAGTCCTTCTTTATCTTTAACTGTATTTGACTCTGCGTCATCTTTGTGGTCTATTTTTAGAAGTAGACGGTCTTCTTCCCATGAAAAGCAATCCTCTTGATCTATTTTCAGTATACTCTCCGGTGAGTCTAACTCTTCTATACTTCCGCTTCTCTTTAATACTTCAGTTGAGTCGTCTAAATTAAGCGATCTATCAAATCTTGACCGGTCCTTTTCTGAGTCACTGAGATCATCTATACTGTCGAGTATACCCATTGTATCGGAAATTTCTTCTATATTAACAACTGAATCAATAGTTGTCATGACTTTACCGGTCTGCACTGATTCTATTTGTGTAATGGTTTTCATGTCGGCTAAAGGTTCAGTTGAGCTTGGTTCTGAAATGCCTCGAGGACCTATACTACATGAACTATGGACAGACGACTGCGATGAAGTGCGACCATGTTGAACATCATCTAGGTCGCCGTAACTTTCTGATAAAGTTCTGTGAACTTTTGACCTTTTCTTTCTACTTTCTGTTTGAACTTTTTCTGAAGTACATGTAGTATCTACCTGAATATCACAGTTGTCTTTTTTCACGTTTTTGTCTATTGCATCTACCCGTTTGGCTTGTAAATCAGATTCACCTAAGTTCTGATCATCAGTAAGTTTAATATCACTGGTTTCGCTATGGTTCTGTGTTTTAGTATGGCCATGGTTTTGTTGCTCCGTCAGCAGAGTGATTTTTTCTAAGGGATGAGGGGTTTGGGGTTCGGAACCTCTCTGGATTTCTGGTGATTCTGGTTCACAGCTCACAACTGACGGACTCTGAAAATATGATATCTATGTTATAATTATAGCACAACAATAATGATACCTGTATATGACTGCATGCACAGACCTAGTCCGACTTGCAGACCTACAACGGTGTTATCTGTTTTTTCGTTTTCGGTCTGACTGCTATGCATAGGCTAAACTTGAGAATTTCTGTGCGAGAAAAATTTCGGCAAGTCGTCCTTTTTTTGACAAATTCCAGTCTCTTCAACCAAAAAATAATTCACCCAGTCCTCCTGCCCCTAAAAATCCCCTCCAAGCCTGGTTTCACCACTTCTTCTCTTCCGATTTTCCTCTAATCGGCGACAGTTTGTCATGCGCACAGAGGTGAAACCAGGCCTAGAGGGGATTTTTTTAGGGGGAGGAGGACTGGGTGAGTTATTTTTTTGCTTGAAGAGACTGGAATTTGTCAAAAAAGGACGACTTTCCTGAATTTTTTTTTGCACAGAAATTCTCTAGCAAAGACCTACTTTACAATGAATGTCTAAATAAAATGTAAATAATGAGCAAAAGGTAAGCCAAAATTAACATTACTTTGTAACATGAGAGGCACATTGGGCATGTAATATGAGTGACACAAATTAATTTAAGTTTCTTCAATTGAAACTAAAAATAATTTTCATGTATCGGATCAATCTTTCATTAAATTTGTGCTCTCAAATTCACATTTTAATGTAAGAACATGTTCAATAAATGATTTTTAAACATTTCAAATTTATTTTATATAATAACACATTTAAAGGCCGAGCTTGGGGTATAAATAGCAGCCAACCAGGAAAATGGTGGCGAATATGAAATTTCTAGACACGTTCAGATTGCAGAGGAAAATTTTAAATTATCTCATGAAAAGGACACAATTTTCATATGAAATTCGTTATGCATCTGAACACGATGTTCAATCGTTTATGTATGTAATATGTAGAAATTATATTGAGATTTAACTTAGTTTTTTTCACTCCAAATGATGGAAGCAGGACAAATTTTCAATTCAAATTCAGAAGAGTGACATGCGGTAGGCGTTTCTAACTGTGTTATTGTTTATACCGGATGCTGAGTCATACCGATAGCACGTTTTAATACTAGATTCTGAACATGCAGCATGCGCGCTTTTTTTTACACACGTAAACAATTCTTACCTCATTTCTTCACATTTTTTTCCATTTGATGAAAATATTGAATCCAAAAACTCATTAATAATGTATGTTATGAGTTTTCAGAGACAACGTGACTAAAGTTTATCCAATGTGCCTTTGTCGAAAATCATTTTCGTATTTTTATATTTGCAGAAAAATATATTATTACACGTACTTTCTCAGTAAAATAATTTCTCTGTCGTTTTCACGGCTACTTGTACACCCGTTCGTAAACAATCTTATACCGTTGCTGCAATATGTGGAAAGTCCCAAGTTTTATCTTTTAAATTAGATGATATCCTCGGTATATAGTCAAATAGATCCGTTTTATGTTCAGTTACACCACTATATACACTTTTCACAATGTGTTATTTTACTTCATAAAACCAGATTTTCACGATCTTCTCTTGGGAGAAACATGCTGTATAGCGCCGGCCATTGTCTACTCTAATTCATGCAGATCCGCGCAAAAGTACCCGCCAAAAACGAGAGGTTTACTTAGGGACGGACAGATTTATTAAATGTTATAATATTCCTTGTAATTTTTTCAAAGGAAAGTGTAAATATACAATTCCAAAACATGTTAAAACCAAATGGAAAAATATGAAATTTATTTCGACATCTTTGCGATATTCTCGACGAAATGACCCTTTGCAGCCTCTCCTGCACAATCCTAATTTCAAGCTTCCATTATAGATATGTACATGTACATGTAGGTCATGCATGTATGTGTAAAACTGATCAAAACCTGTCTTTCTAGACATAAAATCATACAAATGACATTTAGAAGACGGCTACGATTTTTATAAAATTATACTTTTAGCATATTGTACTATGACTCAAGACTTTCATCAGTAAATCGTGAATTTTGTGTAAAAGATTCGTCTGCTATAATTACACATGCACCGCTCTGCCGCAGCACGCTGTTTGCTATTTTTATTGACGCTGCAAGATAAGAACCGCCCAATGCCCCAGATACTCTCGATGGCTTACCCACCGGTAATTCAACAAATTGGAGTTCGGCCTTTAAGCATAAAATAAGTCAGAAATGCATGTACAATGTTATGTACATGTGAACAATATAAGGCAAGAATTTTTTCAACATACACTTTCAAAAACAAAGAATCTTCTTGTGTCAGATCTCATCTCCATCTCAATGACAATCTATTGTTTCTAACATTGCTGACTGTTGACCATGGACATAACAGAATGCTTCTCTGAAACAGAATATCAAGCCAAATTTCTCACCTCTGTTTGCACTTGTATTAGCTGATGTAATTTCTCCTTCTGACCATCCAGTCCTGTATACTCCTTACTGTCGGCCATCTTGCTTTCCTGTTTCTCACCATGGTAACAGACTTCTAAGAAGTCCTCGTTTGAGCCATCACTTACAGTTTGATGAAGTGTAGGAGAAAGCTGTTTGTTGAGACCTACACTCGCACACTCCTCTAACCCAAATTCTATCATACCTAAATTATGAGATTAAAAATTTATATCATTTGTTGTAGGAGAAACAACAATGTGTTTTAAGACACAATGCTCGTGTAAGAAGCAAATTTTTGTGTTAGCATACCACGGCTCAAAATTGAAACTTGTCATCTTCCATCTGAAATTGCTCTAAATGACCTAACTTTCACTTTTTACTTAACTACAACATGTACAACTCTATACAATTAATGACTTTTGATTTCCGTCTACTCATGACTATACAGACCTGGTCAGGTATTGGTTGACCGAGGCCGAAGGCCGAGATTAACCAATGCCTGACCAGGTCTGTATAGTCACGAGTAGACCGAAATCAAAAGTCAATAACTGCTTTATTAAATGATCAGAATTTTATTAAAATTTGCATTGTAATAATACGCAAAGTCAAAGATCCAACACTACAAAAATCAACGCACGCGCTGGAACCACACATGCAAATCCCCAAATAGACCGCTTTGGAGCGTTAGCGGTCAACTCACTCTATGTATATACCTTATTATCAAGGAAGTAGGCAGCTACAGTAAGTGTAGAAAAAGACAAAGTGCTGCAAATTATGCATCAATGGAAACCCACGGCATCTTCTCCGTTATACTAGGTAAGATACCGTGGGACAGTCTATTGGGAAACCCTCGTATTCCGAAATGATTTTTGCAGGGAGTTTAAGCCAATCAAAATGAGCATTACAACAAAAGTGTTCCTCCAACACAGAAGAGCTGAAACTATTCAAACTGACTATTTCATTGGCTTCTATAAATAACCGTATGACGCATAAAACAAGAATTCCTGGACAATTGTGCCCACGGCCTATCATCGTAGGGCAATAGGCTATGGGTCTCCAACGATGCAAATTACGGTGCTATATATCACAGTGTAACTTACCAGGGAACAGAGCAAGGAGAGCTAATATAGTGTTACATAACTTCTGTACTGGGGCTCCAGTAAATAATACCTGAAAAACATGGAAAGTATTAAACATTCCCTGAATATTGGAGAGAAAATAAGGTATGGTAATAGATTATAACGCACATGTTCATGCTGACGAACAAGTTCCAACAAAATAATGCTTATACTACTTTCAGAAAATATTGCAGAATGTCATATGATGTCCTATAGAATGTCGTATGATGTCCTATAGAATGTCATACGATGTCCTATAGAATGTCATACGAAGTCCTAAAGAATGTAATACAATGTCCTAAAGAATGTCATACAACGTCCTATAGAATGTCATACGATGTCCTAAAGAATGTCATACGATGCCCTATAGAATGTCATACGATGTCCTATAGAATGTCATACGATGTCCTATAGAATGTCATACGAAGTCCTAAAGAATGTAATACATTGTCCTAAAGAATGTCATACAACTTCCTATAGAATGTCATACGATGTCCTAAAGAATGTCATACGATGCCCTATAGAATGTCATACAATGTCCTATAGAATGTCATACGATGTCCTATAGAATGTCATACGAAGTCCTAAAGAATGTAATACAATGTCCTAAAGAATGTCATACAACGTCCTATAGAATGTCATACGATGTCCTAAAGAATGTCATACGATGCCCTATAGAATGTCATACGATGTCCTATAGAATGTCATACAATGTCCTATAGAATGTCATACGATGTCCTATAGAATGTCATACAATGTCCTATAGAATGTCATACAATGTCCTATAGAATGTCATACAATGTCCTATAGAATGTCATACGATGTCCTATAGAATGTCATACGATGTCCTAAAGAATGTCATACGATGCCCTATAGAATGTCATACGATGTCCTATAGAATGTCATACAATGTCCTATAGAATGTCATACGATGTCCTATAGAATGTCATACGAAGTCCTAAAGAATGTAATACAATGTCCTAAAGAATGTCATACAACGTCCTATAGAATGTCATACGATGTCCTAAAGAATGTCATAAGATGCCCTATAGAATGTCATACGATGTCCTATAGAATGTCATACAATGTCCTATAGAATGTCATACGATGTCCTATAGAATGTCATACGATGTCCTATAGAATGTCATATGATGTCCTATAGAATGTCATATGATGTCCTACAGATTGTCATACAATGTCCTATAGAATGTCATATGATGTCCTATAGAATGTCATTTGATGCCCTATAGAATGTCATATGATATCCTATAGAATGTCATACGATGTCCTATAGAATGTCATACAATGTCCTATAGAATGTCATATGATGTCCTATAGAATGTCATTTGATGCCCTATAGAATGTCATATGATATCCTATAGAATGTCATACGATGTCCTATAGAATGTTGTATGATGTCCTATAGAATGTCATATGATGTCCTATAGAATGTCATATGATTTCCTATAGAATATATAAAATGATTTACTATACATTTGAACATGTTGAAGTGATCTGCAGTATTTTTTCATCTTTACTACATGTATATATTCAATTGCAAGTACATGTACTAAACATTACCCTCCTTTCCAGCAGGATCAGTTTGAAGAGTAAAACTATCTTGTGTCTGAACTGTACTACAACATCTCTACATGACATTCCTGAAAAACAAAACAATATGAGAGACACTTTTTATACCCTTATCAGTATCATTCTGCATGTTAAGACTGTGTAGGAAAAAGGAAAATCAAATTGAAATGTACAGCTGAATTTTCTTTGTTTACATCAATATTAGACAGCTGTTGTTTGGTTAATTTGAAAAAAAAATTGAAAATGACCAACTGAAATTGTAGAAAATCATGAAAAAAAGTCCATTCACAAAACTCCTTCCCAATTACTGCATAATTGATGCCTTTATTTATCACACCCATTCTCCTAAAGGCAAAAGTGAATGCATACATGATCCCACAATTCATTAGAGAGGTTAGTCACAAGTTCTTTCAACGTGTACATATGACGTACATGTACACGTCACTGTTTGACGTCATAATTTGAAGACGTTGTTTAGTTACACGTACGAATCGGAGTATGTATAGGTATAGCTATGTAGTAAGGCTTAAGGCTTCTTTTCAATCTATTTAATCTGCAAGAAAAATACATTGAGATTCGTAAAACCTTGACGCAAGGAATCCTAAACGTGCTTAAAAACACGGAAAACTGGAAATTCGATAAATGATAAGTCTGAAAAATTTCAAAGAAATTACCCTTTCTGTCGTTACATGTAGAGAGTCGTTAACATGTCCATAACGTGTAGCTATACGTCATGTCATGACGTCATTTGAATAAAGATCACAGGAAGTGATGATGTCATATGTACACGTCACGCTAAAACCTGTAACTAAACCTCTCTATTATCAAAATACATGTACATGTATCAAATAAAGGTATAATTACACGTAAGCAATTGTCGACTAACAATTCTGGCAACATAATAATTATGATTTACTGGAGGATATAGGTCAAATATTTTGCCTCCATCTTTCAATTAGTGGATAAACTGTTTCAAAAAGCTATAAAACAAAATAACTTGTCATATATTAAGCACATCAGAAAGCAACATTTTGATATATTGCTAACTAGTAAATACATTTAATATATATATTAAATACCTAGGAATATTTGTGATCCTGTAAGCAGACTTCCTGTCATAGACTGACTGAGGTTCTTGTATTGTGTCTATTACATACCTAGGAATATTTGTGAGCCTGTGAGTAAACTGTCTGTCATAAACTGAGGTTCTTGTATTGTGTCTACTACATACCTAGGAATATTTGTGATCCTGTTAGCAGACTTTCTGTCATAGACTGACTAAGGTTCTTGTATTGTGTCTACTACATACCTAGGAATATTTGTGATCCTGTGAGCAGACTTTCTGTCATAGACTGACTGAGGTTCTTGTATTATGTCTTCTACATACCTAGGAATATTTGTGACTATGTGAGCAGACTTTCTGTCATAGACTGACTGAGGCTCTTGTATAATTATGTCTACTACATCATGTACATACCTAGGAATATTTGTGATCCTGTAAGCAGACTTTCTGTCATAGACTGACTGAGGTTCTCGTATTATGTCTACTAAATACCTAGGAATATTTGTGATCCTGTGAGCAGACTTTCTGTCATAGACTGACTGAGGTTCTTGTATTGTGTCTCCTACATACCTAGGGATATTTGTGATCCTGTAAGCAGATTTTCTGTCATAGACTGACTGAGGTTCTCGTATTATGTCTACTACATACCTAGGAATATTTGTGATCCTGTGAGTAGACTTTCTGTCATAGACTGACTGAGGTTCTTGTATTGTGTCTACTACATACCTAGGGATATTTGTGATCCTGTAAGCAGACTTTCTGTCATAGACTGACTGAGGTTCTCGTATTATGTCTACTACATACCTAGGGATATTGGTGATCCTGTGAGCAGACTTTCTGTCATAGACTGACTGAGGTTCTTGTATTGTGTCTACTACATACCGAGGAATATTTGTGATCCTGTGAGCAGACTTTCTGTCATAGACTGACTGAGGTTCTTGTATTGTGTCTAATACATACCTAGGAATATTTGTGATCCTGTAAGTAGACTTTCTGTCATAGACTGACTGAGGTTCTTGTATTATGTCTACTACATACCTAGGAATATTTGTGATCCTATGAGCAGACTTTCTGTCATAGACTGACTGACGTTCTTGAATTGTATCTGCTACATACCTAGGAATATTTGTGATCCTGTGAGCAGACTTTCTGTCATAGACTGACTGAGGTTCTTGTATTGTGTCTGCTAAATACCTAGGAATATTTGTGATCCTGTGAGCAGACTTTCTGTCATAGACTGACTGAGGTTCTTGTATTGTGTCTGCTACATACCTAGGAATATTTGTGATCCTGTTAGTAGGCTTTCTGTCATAGACTGACTGAGGTTCTTGTATTGTGTCTACTACATACCTAGGAATATTTGTGATCCTGTGAGCAGACTTTCTATCACAGACTGACTGAGATTCTTGTGTCTGCTACATACCTAGGAATATTTATGATCCTGTGAGCAGACTTTCTGTCATAGACTGACTGAGGTTCTTGTATTGTGTCTACTACATACCGAGGAATATTTGTGATCCTGTGAGCAGACTTTCTGTCATAGACTGACTGAGGTTCTTGTATTGTGTCTACTACATACCTAGGAATATTTGTGATCCTGTGAGCAGACTTTCTGTCATTGATTGACTGAGGTTCTTGTAAGTGTCCTCTAATAGCTCCACCTTACTGAAGTCCTTCTCGTCAAAGTAAGCATGGGTGATCAGCTCCAACTTGGCTTGAACTAGACCATACAGGGGCTATGGGAGATAAAAGTAAACAATATCATGTGAAAATCCAGAGTAAAAGATGTAAACACATTGTATTTTATCTTGTGCATGTGACATGCTTAGCTTAATGCATTGACAAAATAATAATTCAAATTTCAATGTATTTTTAATTGTTTGGCATTTTTGGGGTTTTAATTTTAATAAGAGAAGAGGTAACAATTTTCTAACCATAACAAATATTTTGTCTTGTTAAACTCCTTACCTTGTGATGAATAAATTGATCACTTATTGATAAAAGAAAATTAATATTTCTGTTAAGATCATTTTATAAATGAGAAGTGGATAATAAAAATTATCCCTAATAAAATGGCACAGCATAAGAATATTTACCAATACCGTTCATATATCTACATGTTCCACTACAATAGACTGCTATTATATATAAGTATAAAATATCACTTACCAGTCGACTTAAAACACAGACACTCTTCTGAACTGTGCTACGAGTTACATCTGCAGTTCTATTCACCAAATCCTATCAAAGTCCAAAAAAGTAAAATAAATAAAATCTGGGAATACCTCTGTCCTTATATATTACATTTATCGTAAGCTCAATTTGGAATCGTAAATCCAAAATACAATTTGGGATCCATAAATCCGTAAAACAATTTGGAATCAATAATTCAATAGATTTGAAAAAAATATTTCTATATTCTCAATTAATAATCTTTATAAGCATCATGATCATTGTTATCTTTGAAAATGTCAATCCTTTTCCCTCAACTTAAAAAAATCAAGATATTTGAAATTTTACAGAAGTAAAGACATTAATAATTATATAATCCAATTCTTATTTTTTTATGAAGTTTGTCAATGGTTGACAGTCACTGTGCTAATTTTAAATTAAGATTGTGAATAATTGACGGCGCTTACAGATGAATCTATCTGTCTATAACATGCCACACCATAAACTGTCCTGTGTTGTCCATCCCTTGATGGTAGATGGAAGTATATGGTATCTGTAAATACAAAACAGAAACATAATAATTGTATGCTGTCTAATATTGATCATCAGGCATTGAAATTTACTTTTTTGATCACAGACTAATTTAGCCTGTGGAAAAAAAATCCATAGGCTAAAACAGAAATCTACAGGATAAAATGAAAATCAAGAAAAAAATTTCTTTAACGCTGTAATCTATTAAACAAGTCATATTACAGAACATTATGAATTTCACAAAAGTGCACTATTTAAACACTACAGTATCTAAATTTTTTTTAATTTTCTCCTCACAATTTCCAAATTCCACTCGTATTTAACTGCAAGATTTTGCTACCAATGACATCTTAAATCATAGGGATAATATAGGAAAATGGGTCAGTTTTTGCCAAAATATGGAGAAAATTTGGCACATCCAAAAATACAGATGTTATAGAAATTATAGGAAATATAGGGCTGCTTTAAACATGTTAAAGTCCACAATCGAAAGGCTTACAAATTTTGGAAAAAAATAAAAAATAGAATTACTTCCTTTTGTGAAAAGAAAGTAGGAAAATCAGACGGAGACAACGACACAAGCTCCACAGAAATACGAAGAACACCTTATCTAACAAACAATCTCCATTGCTAGTGCTGAAGGCATTGTAGAATGCATTGTAGATGGTGCTGTTAAAATGTGTCATGCTAATTATTTCCATATCACATGTATTTAAGAAATGAATGTTATTCAGATGGTTGTTATGGGGAATTTATATTACCATCTGGATTTTGATAAATTTATCAAAATCCAGATGGTAAAATAAATTCCCCATAACAACCATCTGAATAACATTCATTTCTTATATTTACATTCCTCATTTGTCGTTTTTATCAGTAAAAATATGCCTTTCAAGTTTGAATTTCCCGCTGTCTTTGAGAGCGTTACTAGGAAGGCGCAACTAAGGAAGCGACTAACTGTGTCAAAAAGTAGTGCCATTATGCGAGAGGTAATTTCACTAATGAGTTTTCAGAAAATTCGCATTTATATTTTCAAGAAAATGTTTTCTGAATAAACGAGTCTTACGATGTAAACTATTTCCTATTTCGTCTCCAATCGTCAATTTCTTCGCGTGCATGCATATCGAAGGTGTTATGTGATTCGGTTTCAAAAATGGTTCGCCAGGTGATCGTAGTTTACAGGCGCCAGTCTCTCAAAACTTAAACCTACAAGGTTAGTGATTGAATTCCGTGATGACAAAACCTTGTCATTGAGTTAAAAGTGCATTCAAATGATATCCCGATTCTCATCGGTGGGTTCTAAAGAAGATACGAGGAGACGAGAGACGTAAACATCGACAGTTTCACTTTGTCCCAGACTCCGTCACACTTACATGCATTCGCGGCACTCGTGCACAGGAGCTGAAAGAAATTTTGTTACAACTTCTTACATTAAACGCAGGGTTAAATGTAACATCTTCGAGTACAAATGTACTTTGTTACAGGCGTTCACAGTAAGTACATACAAAAATCGAGTTTGTATCTGCACAGCATTGAATCAAACGTAGTTGTTTTGAAATTGAGATTTGTTATGATCCGTTTGATTTGATGTTTAAAGGACTGTTTTGACCTGGCCTGTGCAGTTAGAATATTCAGCGTCTTAGAATAAAACTTCTCTACAGGACTCATGAATAGCTAAAAAGAAGTTCGCCGTTCAGGTTTTTCATAACGCAAAGAAAAATTACTGATTTAGGAATAAGACACCAAAATGAATACTGCACTACAATTATGACTACTATTTGGTATTTCTTTGAAAAAAATCTTTCTATTACACTTTATTTTATCAATCATCAATGATCAGTTTAAAATTTTGATGCCTTAGAAACCGACATGGGGGCTGCCATTTTGTTTATAAATACATTTTTTTTTGTATTACGACGCAAGCCATTTGATTGGTCCGGCAGATGGTAAATATAATTTTGCAGATGGTAATTTATGGGCAAATATCAACCATCTGCTTAACATTGCAGCCTATAGGGAGTAAAATTCAGAATGTAAATATTAACATTTAACACATCTTATGCCTGCATAGTATCCAAGCAAAAGGACCAAAAAGGAACAAAAAGGAAACCAAAATAGGCTTTACATTAAGATTAAGCTGACCTTTGGTATAATTGTGAGCTCCATCGGGGATGGCTAACGATGCTATATGTTTCCACTCCTCGGGTACGTCATGACTGTCCACTGGATTACCCTGTATCAACGGAGGGTAGGAATACTCCACCTAAAACATTTACGTACATGTGTAATAATGTATAGGGTAGTATAATACATGATATACATGTAATGATGCAGAGGATAATATTCACAAGTAGAACAAAATCGTATAAATTTAAATGATTTTTCAAAAAAAGTCATTAGTGTAGTGCCGATTATTGCCGACGTTGGTAACATCGTTTCTAGACCATTCTGATTTACTATGATTGATTAAGATTTTGATAATTAATTATAATCACAAAATTGAAAACATCATAAAATCCATATTTTTTTTGCAGAGTATTGAATGTAAGTAGATCAGATCATACATTACCTGCTTCTCTCAGGACAATGCAATGCACATGTTTTCAATTAATTTGTGCCGACATTGCCGAAGTAGAACAAGTCGAATACTTAAATCAAGATACGCAAATCCTTCAAACGCTACTCGTATTATCCAACCACCCTCCCAGTTTCAAACAATCAAAATGATCGCCTATGGACCTCTGTTTTGATGTCAGTTTTGGCATTACTAAGATCTCAAAAGTCTACCGAAGAAGGTGACCTATGATTGGTCATGTAGTCAAAGTTGACCAATCAAAATTTTCTTTATTTGAGAGAAAATCAAGGGATAAAAAAAGAAACAAGAGCCCCATAGGGCACAACGCTCACATGATACCCAAAGGAGGGTAACCCTTTGACCTATACTTTTCCCTGTGATGGCGCCATCTGTGAACAGATATCGACGAAAAAACAACAACAATTGTAGGGGACTATTACTGCTTTATTCCTACCATGTTTCATCAAAATCTGTTTAGTAGTCCAATATGTATGAAAATACCCCCCCCCCCCCTCCTTTTTCACATACAATAAAAATTCAGGAAAAATCATATCTAATGAAATAAAAAATTAAGCATAAAATACATATCAAAGCATTAAACAACTTTTAGAACCATAGTTAATGAATGTGTATGTAATACACTTACACATGCAAGTTCCTTCTTTACATCGACTTTTGAAAGATACTTAACTTTCAGAAACTGCCTATACTGAAGCCAATTTCTTTCTGCATTCTTTCTGCCACTTTAGCTGGAAACCACAGTGGCCAAGCAGAAATTCATACCGTGATGAATGAATAAATTTTTGTTTTTTAAATCAGTAAATCGATCAGTATTTATCCAATTTAATTTCTTTCGAATTGCTTTGTCATACACAGCTGAATAAAATTTACTAAATCAATGTTACTCCAGCTTTCTTGCAAAAAATAATGACGTAATGATGTCAGTGCTCAAAAGGTTATGAAGTCAAATATGACGTTAATTTATGTGCGACTTTGCATGTGAAGTCTGATGTTTGTGATCTGAAGGAATATCTTTATCTATCATTTAGGATATAATTAAGAATTCAAAATTTACAGAATTTGAATAAATAGGTAGATAAATAAATTGGTAGATGTTGAGACAAACGCGTACGGGTGCTTCAAAAGTAAGACAATAACACTGATTCGATTGAAACATGCTACGCTCCCTCGTGACTGTCCTTCAAAACAGTGTTAATTTCAGTCACGCGAATATGATGTGAGATGTTCTCATCATGCTTTTTTTCTTGTTATCCTTTAACTCCGTATCTTCGCAATAAATCTAGTTAATAAACAACTAATACGTTCATTTCTTTGTACAAAAATGGTGAAATATTCCTATTCCATACGAGCATTTTCTGCGAAAAAGACTTTATACCATATGTGCAGGGATGAAAATTCGTTGAAATTTTCAGGGGCCAAGTGGACTCCCAGGTCAATAAATTTAGGCGCCCACATAAAAAACAATTAGCCCACGTCAAAATGTACCTAAATTCAACCCCCCTCCTTCTCAGTATCAAGTCATGACCATTTTGCAGATGTACCATGTAAGAAATTAAGGCCAAAAATAAGAGAGAGAGAGAGACCAGTGTACATGTCGATTTTGTTTAACGACGTTGAAACGTTGAACAATACCCGGTAATTGCAGTCAGTCGTTTGAGGTCAGCGCTCTTTATTTTCCAACACCGTTCTTACATCAAATCAGTTTGAGTAATTTTTCGCGTAAATTTCACTTAATTAAGATTTAAAATGTATCTATATTTTAGATATTAAAGTAGGGTTTTGATTTCAGTCATCTCAAGCACAAGTACCTTTAAATAAATCAATAAATACAAGTAGATCCCTGGTTATAAACATATTTCATGTATGTATACGTCAGACAGTCTCCAGACAGTTACTTTGTGCGCTTTTTGAAACGTTAGATGAAATTTTGGTATACTGATTTCAAATTATGGTGCGTCTTTACAAGGAAATAAGGAGATCTATTCATTTTCCGCGAGAAAGGAAGCCGAAAATTTGTCAAATACCCATGAGTTTTTGTTTCACAAACAACTTTGAGTTACGGCAAGTACGAAACAAGAAAACAATTATGATCGAAATTTTACGGTCGCCAAGTGGGCGATCAGAAAATATTTTTGGTAGTCCATACTGAATTTTTAGTCGCATTGGCGAGTGGGCGAGTGCTTATTTGTATCCCTGTATGTGGGTTAGAAATTCCAGTACTTGCAATGACATATATTGTAAATGTGTTGATTTTTCATCAAATTTACCTGTTGTTTCTTACTTTTCCTTCTTATCCACCATTAGAACTTTCATTTCACGTGACCTTAACTTTGATCTTGCAGCGGCCAAAACTAAAATGACCAACGAACAATGCCGAAGCTATTTTTGTTATGGAGGCCCAAACATACAATGCTTCAAAACTTCAATAACAGCTCTTCTTTTTATACAGGATGATTTATGTTTCGTGAAAATTGAATTCTTGAATTTAATGTGATATTTACTCAAATTTTTATGAAATATTTACACTCGGTAATTTCCATAAATTTACACGTGCATTTGCGATTGCGCGTAGGGCGTTGATGCAAAAGTTTTCTGTCCAATTTTTCGGGTGATACCTGCATCAACAGAAAAAATATAAGATTCATTTCTTATCATTTTATTATGGAAAACAGACTGTTTTCTTGGATCTAAAAACAATCAATCACCGCACTATATTTCGTTAGTAGGAAGGTTTTGCAGTGATACGTCTGCCAAAACAAGTTATGGCAGCCGCCATGATTCAAACAGCGAACGATCGTCTCTCTATATCTTTGGAATAAGGACCAGTTTGAGCAAATTCTACATGCACTGTTAATTTTTGAGTTAGTAGGAAAGAAACGGTACCCTTGAAATGATAAGCAAACATCAACAAATTGTGTTTTCAGCAACGAGTTCATTCGTGTTTGAGGGAACCCCCAGTTCTAAAAATAGTGCTATAAGGCCTTTTATTTTTTATTAAATGGTTTACGGGAGCGCCGACTCTAATTTCTTCTGAAAAAAAATAATCACAGATTACCAAGCTCACCTCGTGACAGCAAAATTCAATTCAAACATATTTCTTAGTACATGTATATTGGCTTTTAAAGGCAAAACCACTCAAGCAGAAAAAGTAGGTCAAGGTCATTTTATGAAAGTTTGATCAAAGATACATCCAATATGCAAGTTTGGTACATGTAGCAGTTATACTTTGCTCAATATTGGCTTTATAGAGCAAAATCACTCAAGCGGAAAAAGTAGGTCAAGATCATTTTATGAAAGATTGATCAAAGATACATCCAATATGCAAGTTTGGTACATGTATCACTTATACTTTGCTCAATATTGGCTTTTAAAGGCAAAATCACTCAAGCGGAAAAAGTAGGTCGAGGTCATTTTATGAAAGTTTGATCAAAGATACATCTAATATGCAAGTTTGGAACATCTAGCACTTATACTTTGCTCAATATTGGCTTTTAAAGGCAAAATCACTCAAGCGGAAAAAGTAGGTCAAGGTCATTTTATGAAAGTTTGATCAAAGATACATCCAATATGCAAGTTTGGTACATGTAGCACTTATACTTTGCTCAATATTGGCTTTTAAAAGCGAAATCACTCAAGTGGAAAAAATAGGTCAGATGCTGCATCCGATGCATGGGTCCATCTCGGCATCCAAAGATGAATCACTTGTGCAAGTTTGGTTACTGTAGCATTAGTACTTTGTTAGATACTGAGCTACCCCAAACTTCTTATCAAAATCACTCAAGCGTAAAATGTAGGTCAGATGCTGCATCCGGTGCATGGGTTCACCTCAGCATCCAAAGATGAATCACTTATGCAAGTTTGGTTACTGTAGCATCAGTACTTTGTCAGATACTGAGATACCCCAAACTTCTTAACCAAGTCACTCAAGCGGAAAATGTAGGTCAGATGCTGCATCCCATGCATGGGTTCACCTCAGCATCCAAAGATGAATCACTTGTGCAAGTTTGGTTACTGTAGCATCAGTACTTTGTCAGATACTGAGCTACCCCAAACTTCTTAACCAAGTCACTCAAGCGGAAAATGTAGGTCAGATGCTGCATCCCATGCATGGGTTCACCTCAGCATCCAAAGATGAATCACTTGTGCAAGTTTGGTTACTGTAGCATCAGTACTTTGTCAGATACTGAGCTACCCCAAACTTCTTAACCAAGTCACTCAAGCAGAAAATGTAGGTCAGATGCTGCATACGATGCATGGGTTCACCTCAGCATCCAAAGATGAATCACTTGTGCCAGTTTGGTTACTGTAGCATTAGTACTTTGTCAGATACTGAGCTACCCCAAACTTCTTAACCAAGTCACTCAAGCGGAAAATGTAGGTCAGATGCTGCATCCCATGCATGGGTTCACCTCAGCATCCAAAGATGAATCACTTGTGCAAGTTTGGTTACTGTAGCATCAGTACTTTGTCAGATACTGAGCTACCCCAAACTTCTTAACCAAGTCTCTCAAGCGGAAAATGTAGGTCAGATGCTGCATACGATGCATGGGTTCACCTCAGCATCCAAAGATGAATCACTTGTGCCAGTTTGGTTACTGTAGCATTAGTACTTTGTCAGATACTGAGCTACCCCAAACTTCTTAACCAAGTCACTCAAGCGGAAAATGTAGGTCAGATGCTGCATCCTATGCATGGGTTCACCTCAGCATCCAAAGATGAATCACTTGTGCCAGTTTGGTTACTGTAGCATTAGTACTTTGTCAGATACTGAGCTACCCCAAACTTCTTAACCGGACGCGGACGCGGACGAGGACGCGGACGCGGACGAGGACGCGGACGCGGACGCGGACGCGTGGGGTTATAGCATAAGCTCACTCAACTTCGTCGAGGTGAGCTAAAAATGAAAGTGGCGATGTCTCCTTTTATTTTTATACTTTCCGCCGACTGTCTTAAACTGTCAGCTCACAAAATAATTTTTTTTATTATTTGCGATCATTGAATCTTTGAAACGCTTCAATTCTCTATCGAGACATGTAAGCTCTAGATCGACTATACGTAAAATTGAACTGTCCCTCACCGTAAGTGATGTTGTTAATGAAATACTCGATGCGGATCCCGAAACATCTACATTGTATACTGAAGGTTCTAATAGAGGGACAAACTGAAGTTGGAGCAACGGTAGATTTCGCCGTTTTAAAGGATTTCGGGTTTGTAATTTTCATTTCTACTGCAAAGTTTAATCGATGGTTGTAAGTTTCAGCGTTTTTAATTGAGTAACACATGCAGTACAACTGTTCTTACAGGGAAGACTGTTGTTTTTGACGACATTTGCGTTTATTGTGGAGACACAGACGTGTTGGATACTGAAGATATTAAAAGATTGCATGAAAATTATGGGATTGTTCGACCAATTTGTGGTGAATGTAAGGGATCAACCATTTGATTTTTATGGGGGGGGGGCAGGAAGACTTTGCAAAAAAAATTTTCCGGATCGAAATTTTAAGGAAAAAAATTTTCCGGCCCGAAGGGCCGGCGAAAAAAAATTTCCAGATCATGACATTGCCCCTCCCCCTCTCTTCCCACCTTTCCACTGCCCAGTAAACACTTTGTGTATCATAAACTTGGTATAAAAAATGGAACAAACTTTATGGAGTGAATAATAGGCATCATATGCCATTCAAGAAATTAAAATGAAGTGATCTGCTGGCAAGAGATGAACTCATTCTGTGTTTGATGTTTAATATGGCCGAAAAATCACGCTGAATTATTTAAACTTTAGAGTAATTTTCAACATTGAAAAATTACAAAAAAAATAATCCGGCCCAAAGGGCCGGCGAAAAAAATTTTCCGGCTCTGAAAATGGCCGAAAAAAATTTTCCGGCTGGCAAAAGTCTTCCTGCCCCCCCCCCCATAAAAATCAAATGGTTGCTCCCTAAGAAGTCAAAGCTAATTAAAACAAGGAATGCAGTAAAAACTAACAAGAGCCCCAGGGGGCACAACGCTCACCTGATACCCATGCACGCTCTAATTGACATACTGACATTGAATACTGATAGTGCCAGTACCAGGATTTTAGCCCACAACCTTTCTAAAAAGATTTTTGCCGGATGCAGAGAAGTGTTTTTTTCAGACAACCTTTAAAAGTACAAAAAAGAAAAAAATAGTCACATTTCAAAACAATAACTTTTTTACTGATTTGAAAAAAACGGATAAAGTGGTCCAACGTCATATGCCCAGCTAGTATAGTTCAATTATGCAACATCAAAAATAAAATCATATTGTAACATTCCACATTAATGTGCAGCAGAAAAAGAATAAAACAATGAAATGATTTCACAAATTAACTTTATTTAAAATTGAACACAAAACCTTTCATTATTGATAGCTAGCATGCCAGAAATTATAAAGCCTGTGTTTGTGAAACGAGAATGCCCCCGGCGGCATCTTTGTTAGTATAAACGCCATTTTCTGTTAAGTATAAGAGAGGTCAGGGTCAGCGTAATATTGGTATCAATGGAAAGATCTTGTCACAAGGAATACACATGTACAATATGAAAGCCCTATCACTTAACCATTCAAAAGTTATGCCCAATGTTAAAGTTTTTGAGAAGTACGTGAAAGGTCAAGGTTATGGTCATGAGGTCAAATTTTGGTAAATACACATGTGAAATATGAAACCTCTATCACCAGCTTCCATTCAAAAGTTATGCCCAATGTTAAAGTTTTTTGGAAAACAGACAGACAAACAGACAGACGGACAGGCCAAAAACTATATGCTCCCGAATCTTTTATTCCAGGGGCATAAAAAACAAAGATTTTTCGGTTTTGCCTTTATTCACTGAAATCTATGAGTTATGCTTTTGAATAGTATTGATTTCATCTCAAATACATGAAACGTACAGTTAAAATCGTTTTGATCCAATATTCATCAATTCAAGTGAGTTGTGCAGAAATTGTGCCAGTTTGTTTTCCAAAAAAGCAGTGTATGTTGTATCAAACCTCATGACCCAGTGAAGCCACTTGAACAAATAATTTTCAGTAAATATGCTGAAATGCGACGCTTCTTGCCTATGCATATTTCAACAGGCGAGAAGGAGCGTCGCATTTCATCATACACTGTTCAACAACTCAAGTGGTTTCTCTAGGTTTCGCAGTTTGAAACAAATTAAAAGGCCCATGAAATTGTTAAGCTTGTCCAACTAGCAGACCTACAACATCGTTATTTACTGTTAACTAATTGTTTTACCTCATCATAGGTCTGTTACACGGACAAGTTGTTAGCGGAGAGAGTTCATGAAATGTATCAGTTGCATTGGATTTGCCGACAAGAAGTTATTTGGTCCGATAAAAACTCATCATGTATCTATTATTTGAACAGATAAAAATTCCCAAATGTCTTAACAGTGTCAGGATCCTGTCGTTTTATGAGAGAAAATGTTTTATTATTCACAACCTCAGGCCTCTGTGTTCCTCTTAAAAATATTATACATATAAGATGACGAACACAGTGGCTTAAGGTTGTGAATAATAATTTATTTTCTCTATTAAAACAACAGCTTCTGTGGTCCAACATTTCATTGGAAGATTTCAGGAACTCTGAACGGAATTATTTATTTATGCATTCTCAAAATCCAGAGGAAGAGATTACTCATTAGAAGTTTCTTCAACTTTCAAGAAATCAGTCCATAAATTACTTCATCTAAGAGAGTCTAAGACAGAGGAAATTCGAGCAAACTTTATACATGATAACAAGTATATGCAAGTGAGTCAAGTACATGAATGATAACCATTATGAAAGTGTTCCAAGTATAAAAATCTATTCCGTTTGTGCACTGTATCTCCTGAAATGTATCGCAGTACTACTTTGCGGTTTGTATTGCAATGAAGCGCCTAGCGGAATACGATGCGTCTTGGGGACGAAGATGAATTAATGTGGGGCGCATAGCTCAGTCAGTTGAGCGCCGGATTTTCAATCTGAAGATCCTAGGTTCGAATCCCGTTGAGGGCGGACTTTCTCAGAGGTGATTTATCATCTCGCCCCCACCTGTTCTCTGACTCGGAGGGAACTAAAACGGTCTGAGTTGCCCCTCGGCAGCTGCGGCTGAGGAGATTGCCTCGTGTGATGGCACGTTAAAAGCCGTTGGAAATACGGACCACCCACTGTAGTACATAAATCACACCTTCCCCGAATACACTGCATACACTTGCATACATAGTGGAAGGTACCTTGTATAGAGCATGGTGAACGAGTGGTGAGTTGTGAGTGTTGAGGAGTAGTGAGAGGAATTTGAAATATTGTCTTGATATATAATGTCAAAGTTTAATAATATGTGATCCCCTCTGGGGAGTGCTCCGATAAGCGGAGGGTGATACCAAGGAAGAAGAAGAAGAAGAAATATCTAGGTCATTGTCCTGTCAAATAGTTCCGATTATTTTCTTATTATTTTCAACAATTGGTGGAAAATACACACAATGTTTATCTTGAATTGTCTTCCCGTGATTGTTTACTAGATAGATGAAATAAAATTTTGAATATAGTTTAAAGTGTGTGAGACATCTACATGTGTGGAAGAATACGTGTGAAAAATGGGTCCTCAGATCATAAAATTCGAATAATTCCGGTCCGGAACCAGGTGCATGGCTTTGAAAAAATGTTAAAAAAGTTGTGTACTTTTAATCTTTACGGCATTTTTTTTTGTGATTCAAATAAAATTTCTTCATTCAAAAGTAGTATCAATGTGTTTAACCCGGTGCGATTTGAGAATTTTTCTCCTATTTTTGGTAAGAAAACAGTACATTATACCTATGTACAATCTTAAAAAATATTCCTTAAAAATCCAAAAGTGGATATCTTGACAAAATTCTTTCACTTGAAGGGTACCATGCATGAGTACCTCATACCTACAAAATGTCATGACAATCTGAAGAGTGGTTATAGAAAAGAAGCAGAAAATGTATGAAAATCACCCCCCCCCCTTCCTTTTTACATAAGAAAAAAAATCATAAAAAATTAAAAAAATAAAATTTAAGCATAAAATACATATCAAAGCATTAAGTAAGTTATATATGATAAATATGCAGTAAATGAGTGTGTAAAATCATACACTTATTGAGTTATTCAAAGAAATAGTGCAAAAATTTGCATTTCTGACTAAGTCCGAAGAGACGTCAAAAAAGCGTCAAAAATTTGACTTCGGAGTGGAACCAAAAATAACAACACTTCTTAAGACATCTCTGTAGATCATCCTGATGCTTTCGGTTTGTCGATACGTGCTTCCGTTCTGAAGAAGAAGTTTGTCAAGGGAGGGTACCCCCCGTGACCTACTTTTGCCTGTGGTGGCGCCACCTGTTGAGGGATCCGGACGACAAACAACAACACTTGTAGGGGATCATTAGTACTTTATACCTACCAAGTTTCATCAAAATCCCTTAAGCCATTCTTGAGAAGAAGTTGAAAATGTGAAAAGTTTACGACAGACAGACGACGGACGACGGACGACAGACGACAGACGACAGACGACAGACGACGGACGACGGACGCCGGACGGATCGCTATGACAATAGCTCACTAGAGCCTTTGGCTCAGGTGAGCTAATAAGGAAAAAAAATTTGTTGGGGTCCCGCCGGGGTTTGGAGCCACTTCCCATTGGTCCATTGGGCATGGAAAACATACATTATACCTATGTACAATCTTAAAAAATATTCCTTAAAAATCCAAAAGTGGATATCTTGACAAAATTCTTTCACTTGAAAGGTACCATGCATGAGTACCTCATACCTACAAAATGTCATGACAATCTGAAGAGTGGTTATAGAAAAGAAGCAGAAAATGTATGAAAATCACCCCCCCCCCCCCCTTCCTTTTTACATAAGAAAAAAAATCATAAAAAATTAAAAAAATAAAATTTAAGCATAAAATACATATCAAAGCATTAAGTAAGTTATATATGATAAATATGCAGTAAATGAGTGTGTAAAATCATACACTTATTGAGTTATTCAAAGAAATAGTGCAAAAATTTGCATTTCTGACTAAGTCCGAAGAGACGTCAAAAAAGCGTCAAAAATTTGACTTCGGAGTGGAACCAAAAATAACAACACTTCTTAAGACATCTCTGTAGATCATCCTGATGCTTTCGGTTTGTCGATACGTGCTTCCGTTCTGAAGAAGAAGTTTGTCAAGGGAGGGTACCCCCCGTGACCTACTTTTGCCTGTGGTGGCGCCACCTGTTGAGGGATCCGGACGACAAACAACAACACTTGTAGGGGATCATTAGTACTTTATACCTACCAAGTTTCATCAAAATCCCTTAAGCCATTCTTGAGAAGAAGTTGAAAATGTGAAAAGTTTACGACAGACAGACGACGGACGACGGACGACAGACGACAGACGACACACGACAGACGACGGACGACGGACGCCGGACGGATCGCTATGACAATAGCTCACTAGAGCCTTTGGCTCAGGTGAGCTAATAAGGAAAAAAAATTTGTTGGGGTCCCGCCGGGGTTTGGAGCCACTTCCCATTGGTCCATTGGGCATGGAAAACATACATTATACCTATGTACAATCTTAAAAAATATTCCTTAAAAATCCAAAAGTGGATATCTTGACAAAATTCTTTCACTTGAAGGGTACCATGCATGAGTACCTCATACCTACAAAATGTCATGACAATCTGAAGAGTGGTTATAGAAAAGAAGCAGAAAATGTATGAAAATCACCCCCCCCCCTTCCTTTTTACATAAGAAAAAAAATCATAAAAAATTAAAAAAATAAAATTTAAGCATAAAATACATATCAAAGCATTAAGTAAGTTATATATGATAAATATGCAGTAAATGAGTGTGTAAAATCATACACTTATTGAGTTATTCAAAGAAATAGTGCAAAAATTTGCATTTCTGACTAAGTCCGAAGAGACGTCAAAAAAGCGTCAAAAATTTGACTTCGGAGTGGAACCAAAAATAACAACACTTCTTAAGACATCTCTGTAGATCATCCTGATGCTTTCGGTTTGTCGATACGTGCTTCCGTTCTGAAGAAGAAGTTTGTCAAGGGAGGGTACCCCCCGTGACCTACTTTTGCCTGTGGTGGCGCCACCTGTTGAGGGATCCGGACGACAAACAACAACACTTGTAGGGGATCATTAGTACTTTATACCTACCAAGTTTCATCAAAATCCCTTAAGCCATTCTTGAGAAGAAGTTGAAAATGTGAAAAGTTTACGACAGACAGACGACGGACGACGGACGACAGACGACAGACGACAGACGACAGACGACGGACGACGGACGCCGGACGGATCGCTATGACAATAGCTCACTAGAGCCTTTGGCTCAGGTGAGCTAATAAGGAAAAAAAATTTGTTGGGGTCCCGCCGGGGTTTGGAGCCACTTCCCATTGGTCCATTGGGCATGGAAAACATACATTATACCTATGTACAATCTTAAAAAATATTCCTTAAAAATCCAAAAGTGGATATCTTGACAAAATTCTTTCACTTGAAGGGTACCATGCATGAGTACCTCATACCTACAAAATGTCATGACAATCTGAAGAGTGGTTATAGAAAAGAAGCAGAAAATGTATGAAAATCACCCCCCCCCCCCCCTTCCTTTTTACATAAGAAAAAAAATCATAAAAAATTAAAAAAATAAAATTTAAGCATAAAATACATATCAAAGCATTAAGTAAGTTATATATGATAAATATGCAGTAAATGAGTGTGTAAAATCATACACTTATTGAGTTATTCAAAGAAATAGTGCAAAAATTTGCATTTCTGACTAAGTCCGAAGAGACGTCAAAAAAGCGTCAAAAATTTGACTTCGGAGTGGAACCAAAAATAACAACACTTCTTAAGACATCTCTGTAGATCATCCTGATGCTTTCGGTTTGTCGATACGTGCTTCCGTTCTGAAGAAGAAGTTTGTCAAGGGAGGGTACCCCCCGTGACCTACTTTTGCCTGTGGTGGCGCCACCTGTTGAGGGATCCGGACGACAAACAACAACACTTGTAGGGGATCATTAGTACTTTATACCTACCAAGTTTCATCAAAATCCCTTAAGCCATTCTTGAGAAGAAGTTGAAAATGTGAAAAGTTTACGACAGACAGACGACGGACGACGGACGACAGACGACAGACGACACACGACAGACGACGGACGACGGACGCCGGACGGATCGCTATGACAATAGCTCACTAGAGCCTTTGGCTCAGGTGAGCTAATAAGGAAAAAAAATTTGTTGGGGTCCCGCCGGGGTTTGGAGCCACTTCCCATTGGTCCATTGGGCATGGAAAACATACATTATACCTATGTACAATCTTAAAAAATATTCCTTAAAAATCCAAAAGTGGATATCTTGACAAAATTCTTTCACTTGAAGGGTACCATGCATGAGTACCTCATACCTACAAAATGTCATGACAATCTGAAGAGTGGTTATAGAAAAGAAGCAGAAAATGTATGAAAATCACCCCCCCCCCTTCCTTTTTACATAAGAAAAAAAATCATAAAAAATTAAAAAAATAAAATTTAAGCATAAAATACATATCAAAGCATTAAGTAAGTTATATATGATAAATATGCAGTAAATGAGTGTGTAAAATCATACACTTATTGAGTTATTCAAAGAAATAGTGCAAAAATTTGCATTTCTGACTAAGTCCGAAGAGACGTCAAAAAAGCGTCAAAAATTTGACTTCGGAGTGGAACCAAAAATAACAACACTTCTTAAGACATCTCTGTAGATCATCCTGATGCTTTCGGTTTGTCGATACGTGCTTCCGTTCTGAAGAAGAAGTTTGTCAAGGGAGGGTACCCCCCGTGACCTACTTTTGCCTGTGGTGGCGCCACCTGTTGAGGGATCCGGACGACAAACAACAACACTTGTAGGGGATCATTAGTACTTTATACCTACCAAGTTTCATCAAAATCCCTTAAGCCATTCTTGAGAAGAAGTTGAAAATGTGAAAAGTTTACGACAGACAGACGACGGACGACAGACGACAGACGACACACGACAGACGACGGACGACGGACGCCGGACGGATCGCTATGACAATAGCTCACTAGAGCCTTTGGCTCAGGTGAGCTAATAAGGAAAAAAAATTTGTTGGGGTCCCGCCGGGGTTTGGAGCCACTTCCCATTGGTCCATTGGGCATGGAAAACATACATTATACCTATGTACAATCTTAAAAAATATTCCTTAAAAATCCAAAAGTGGATATCTTGACAAAATTCTTTCACTTGAAGGGTACCATGCATGAGTACCTCATACCTACAAAATGTCATGACAATCTGAAGAGTGGTTATAGAAAAGAAGCAGAAAATGTATGAAAATCACCCCCCCCCCCCCTTCCTTTTTACATAAGAAAAAAAATCATAAAAAATTAAAAAAATAAAATTTAAGCATAAAATACATATCAAAGCATTAAGTAAGTTATATATGATAAATATGCAGTAAATGAGTGTGTAAAATCATACACTTATTGAGTTATTCAAAGAAATAGTGCAAAAATTTGCATTTCTGACTAAGTCCGAAGAGACGTCAAAAAAGCGTCAAAAATTTGACTTCGGAGTGGAACCAAAAATAACAACACTTCTTAAGACATCTCTGTAGATCATCCTGATGCTTTCGGTTTGTCGATACGTGCTTCCGTTCTGAAGAAGAAGTTTGTCAAGGGAGGGTACCCCCCGTGACCTACTTTTGCCTGTGGTGGCGCCACCTGTTGAGGGATCCGGACGACAAACAACAACACTTGTAGGGGATCATTAGTACTTTATACCTACCAAGTTTCATCAAAATCCCTTAAGCCATTCTTGAGAAGAAGTTGAAAATGTGAAAAGTTTACGACAGACAGACGACGGACGACGGACGACAGACGACAGACGACACACGACACACGACAGACGACGGACGACGGACGCCGGACGGATCGCTATGACAATAGCTCACTAGAGCCTTTGGCTCAGGTGAGCTAATAAGGAAAAAAAATTTGTTGGGGTCCCGCCGGGGTTTGGAGCCACTTCCCATTGGTCCATTGGGCATGGAAAACATACATTATACCTATGTACAATCTTAAAAAATATTCCTTAAAAATCCAAAAGTGGATATCTTGACAAAATTCTTTCACTTGAAGGGTACCATGCATGAGTACCTCATACCTACAAAATGTCATGACAATCTGAAGAGTGGTTATAGAAAAGAAGCAGAAAATGTATGAAAATCACCCCCCCCCCTTCCTTTTTACATAAGAAAAAAAATCATAAAAAATTAAAAAAATAAAATTTAAGCATAAAATACATATCAAAGCATTAAGTAAGTTATATATGATAAATATGCAGTAAATGAGTGTGTAAAATCATACACTTATTGAGTTATTCAAAGAAATAGTGCAAAAATTTGCATTTCTGACTAAGTCCGAAGAGACGTCAAAAAAGCGTCAAAAATTTGACTTCGGAGTGGAACCAAAAATAACAACACTTCTTAAGACATCTCTGTAGATCATCCTGATGCTTTCGGTTTGTCGATACGTGCTTCCGTTCTGAAGAAGAAGTTTGTCAAGGGAGGGTACCCCCCGTGACCTACTTTTGCCTGTGGTGGCGCCACCTGTTGAGGGATCCGGACGACAAACAACAACACTTGTAGGGGATCATTAGTACTTTATACCTACCAAGTTTCATCAAAATCCCTTAAGCCATTCTTGAGAAGAAGTTGAAAATGTGAAAAGTTTACGACAGACAGACGACGGACGACGGACGACAGACGACAGACGACAGACGACACACGACAGACGACGGACGACGGACGCCGGACGGATCGCTATGACAATAGCTCACTAGAGCCTTTGGCTCAGGTGAGCTAATAAGGAAAAAAAATTTGTTGGGGTCCCGCCGGGGTTTGGAGCCACTTCCCATTGGTCCATTGGGCATGGAAAACATACATTATACCTATGTACAATCTTAAAAAATATTCCTTAAAAATCCAAAAGTGGATATCTTGACAAAATTCTTTCACTTGAAGGGTACCATGCATGAGTACCTCATACCTACAAAATGTCATGACAATCTGAAGAGTGGTTATAGAAAAGAAGCAGAAAATGTATGAAAATCACCCCCCCCCCCCCCCTTCCTTTTTACATAAGAAAAAAAATCATAAAAAATTAAAAAAATAAAATTTAAGCATAAAATACATATCAAAGCATTAAGTAAGTTATATATGATAAATATGCAGTAAATGAGTGTGTAAAATCATACACTTATTGAGTTATTCAAAGAAATAGTGCAAAAATTTGCATTTCTGACTAAGTCCGAAGAGACGTCAAAAAAGCGTCAAAAATTTGACTTCGGAGTGGAACCAAAAATAACAACACTTCTTAAGACATCTCTGTAGATCATCCTGATGCTTTCGGTTTGTCGATACGTGCTTCCGTTCTGAAGAAGAAGTTTGTCAAGGGAGGGTACCCCCCGTGACCTACTTTTGCCTGTGGTGGCGCCACCTGTTGAGGGATCCGGACGACAAACAACAACACTTGTAGGGGATCATTAGTACTTTATACCTACCAAGTTTCATCAAAATCCCTTAAGCCATTCTTGAGAAGAAGTTGAAAATGTGAAAAGTTTACGACAGACAGACGACGGACGACGGACGACAGACGACAGACGACAGACGACACACGACAGACGACGGACGACGGACGCCGGACGGATCGCTATGACAATAGCTCACTAGAGCCTTTGGCTCAGGTGAGCTAATAAGGAAAAAAAATTTGTTGGGGTCCCGCCGGGGTTTGGAGCCACTTCCCATTGGTCCATTGGGCATGGAAAACATACATTATACCTATGTACAATCTTAAAAAATATTCCTTAAAAATCCAAAAGTGGATATCTTGACAAAATTCTTTCACTTGAAGGGTACCATGCATGAGTACCTCATACCTACAAAATGTCATGACAATCTGAAGAGTGGTTATAGAAAAGAAGCAGAAAATGTATGAAAATCACCCCCCCCCCCTTCCTTTTTACATAAGAAAAAAAATCATAAAAAATTAAAAAAATAAAATTTAAGCATAAAATACATATCAAAGCATTAAGTAAGTTATATATGATAAATATGCAGTAAATGAGTGTGTAAAATCATACACTTATTGAGTTATTCAAAGAAATAGTGCAAAAATTTGCATTTCTGACTAAGTCCGAAGAGACGTCAAAAAAGCGTCAAAAATTTGACTTCGGAGTGGAACCAAAAATAACAACACTTCTTAAGACATCTCTGTAGATCATCCTGATGCTTTCGGTTTGTCGATACGTGCTTCCGTTCTGAAGAAGAAGTTTGTCAAGGGAGGGTACCCCCCGTGACCTACTTTTGCCTGTGGTGGCGCCACCTGTTGAGGGATCCGGACGACAAACAACAACACTTGTAGGGGATCATTAGTACTTTATACCTACCAAGTTTCATCAAAATCCCTTAAGCCATTCTTGAGAAGAAGTTGAAAATGTGAAAAGTTTACGACAGACAGACGACGGACGACGGACGACAGACGACAGACGACACACGACACACGACAGACGACGGACGACGGACGCCGGACGGATCGCTATGACAATAGCTCACTAGAGCCTTTGGCTCAGGTGAGCTAATAAGGAAAAAAAATTTGTTGGGGTCCCGCCGGGGTTTGGAGCCACTTCCCATTGGTCCATTGGGCATGGAAAACATACATTATACCTATGTACAATCTTAAAAAATATTCCTTAAAAATCCAAAAGTGGATATCTTGACAAAATTCTTTCACTTGAAGGGTACCATGCATGAGTACCTCATACCTACAAAATGTCATGACAATCTGAAGAGTGGTTATAGAAAAGAAGCAGAAAATGTATGAAAATCACCCCCCCCCCCCCTTCCTTTTTACATAAGAAAAAAAATCATAAAAAATTAAAAAAATAAAATTTAAGCATAAAATACATATCAAAGCATTAAGTAAGTTATATATGATAAATATGCAGTAAATGAGTGTGTAAAATCATACACTTATTGAGTTATTCAAAGAAATAGTGCAAAAATTTGCATTTCTGACTAAGTCCGAAGAGACGTCAAAAAAGCGTCAAAAATTTGACTTCGGAGTGGAACCAAAAATAACAACACTTCTTAAGACATCTCTGTAGATCATCCTGATGCTTTCGGTTTGTCGATACGTGCTTCCGTTCTGAAGAAGAAGTTTGTCAAGGGAGGGTACCCCCCGTGACCTACTTTTGCCTGTGGTGGCGCCACCTGTTGAGGGATCCGGACGACAAACAACAACACTTGTAGGGGATCATTAGTACTTTATACCTACCAAGTTTCATCAAAATCCCTTAAGCCATTCTTGAGAAGAAGTTGAAAATGTGAAAAGTTTACGACAGACAGACGACGGACGACGGACGACAGACGACAGACGACACACGACGGACGACGGACGCCGGACGGATCGCTATGACAATAGCTCACTAGAGCCTTTGGCTCAGGTGAGCTAATAAGGAAAAAAAATTTGTTGGGGTCCCGCCGGGGTTTGGAGCCACTTCCCATTGGTCCATTGGGCATGGAAAACATACATTATACCTATGTACAATCTTAAAAAATATTCCTTAAAAATCCAAAAGTGGATATCTTGACAAAATTCTTTCACTTGAAGGGTACCATGCATGAGTACCTCATACCTACAAAATGTCATGACAATCTGAAGAGTGGTTATAGAAAAGAAGCAGAAAATGTATGAAAATCACCCCCCCCCCCCCTTCCTTTTTACATAAGAAAAAAAATCATAAAAAATTAAAAAAATAAAATTTAAGCATAAAATACATATCAAAGCATTAAGTAAGTTATATATGATAAATATGCAGTAAATGAGTGTGTAAAATCATACACTTATTGAGTTATTCAAAGAAATAGTGCAAAAATTTGCATTTCTGACTAAGTCCGAAGAGACGTCAAAAAAGCGTCAAAAATTTGACTTCGGAGTGGAACCAAAAATAACAACACTTCTTAAGACATCTCTGTAGATCATCCTGATGCTTTCGGTTTGTCGATACGTGCTTCCGTTCTGAAGAAGAAGTTTGTCAAGGGAGGGTACCCCCCGTGACCTACTTTTGCCTGTGGTGGCGCCACCTGTTGAGGGATCCGGACGACAAACAACAACACTTGTAGGGGATCATTAGTACTTTATACCTACCAAGTTTCATCAAAATCCCTTAAGCCATTCTTGAGAAGAAGTTGAAAATGTGAAAAGTTTACGACAGACAGACGACGGACGACGGACGACAGACGACAGACGACACACGACAGACGACGGACGACGGACGCCGGACGGATCGCTATGACAATAGCTCACTAGAGCCTTTGGCTCAGGTGAGCTAATAAGGAAAAAAAATTTGTTGGGGTCCCGCCGGGGTTTGGAGCCACTTCCCATTGGTCCATTGGGCATGGAAAACATACATTATACCTATGTACAATCTTAAAAAATATTCCTTAAAAATCCAAAAGTGGATATCTTGACAAAATTCTTTCACTTGAAGGGTACCATGCATGAGTACCTCATACCTACAAAATGTCATGACAATCTGAAGAGTGGTTATAGAAAAGAAGCAGAAAATGTATGAAAATCACCCCCCCCCCCCCCTTCCTTTTTACATAAGAAAAAAAATCATAAAAAATTAAAAAAATAAAATTTAAGCATAAAATACATATCAAAGCATTAAGTAAGTTATATATGATAAATATGCAGTAAATGAGTGTGTAAAATCATACACTTATTGAGTTATTCAAAGAAATAGTGCAAAAATTTGCATTTCTGACTAAGTCCGAAGAGACGTCAAAAAAGCGTCAAAAATTTGACTTCGGAGTGGAACCAAAAATAACAACACTTCTTAAGACATCTCTGTAGATCATCCTGATGCTTTCGGTTTGTCGATACGTGCTTCCGTTCTGAAGAAGAAGTTTGTCAAGGGAGGGTACCCCCCGTGACCTACTTTTGCCTGTGGTGGCGCCACCTGTTGAGGGATCCGGACGACAAACAACAACACTTGTAGGGGATCATTAGTACTTTATACCTACCAAGTTTCATCAAAATCCCTTAAGCCATTCTTGAGAAGAAGTTGAAAATGTGAAAAGTTTACGACAGACAGACGACGGACGACGGACGACAGACGACAGACGACACACGACAGACGACGGACGACGGACGCCGGACGGATCGCTATGACAATAGCTCACTAGAGCCTTTGGCTCAGGTGAGCTAATAAGGAAAAAAAATTTGTTGGGGTCCCGCCGGGGTTTGGAGCCACTTCCCATTGGTCCATTGGGCATGGAAAACATACATTATACCTATGTACAATCTTAAAAAATATTCCTTAAAAATCCAAAAGTGGATATCTTGACAAAATTCTTTCACTTGAAGGGTACCATGCATGAGTACCTCATACCTACAAAATGTCATGACAATCTGAAGAGTGGTTATAGAAAAGAAGCAGAAAATGTATGAAAATCACCCCCCCCCCCCTTCCTTTTTACATAAGAAAAAAAATCATAAAAAATTAAAAAAATAAAATTTAAGCATAAAATACATATCAAAGCATTAAGTAAGTTATATATGATAAATATGCAGTAAATGAGTGTGTAAAATCATACACTTATTGAGTTATTCAAAGAAATAGTGCAAAAATTTGCATTTCTGACTAAGTCCGAAGAGACGTCAAAAAAGCGTCAAAAATTTGACTTCGGAGTGGAACCAAAAATAACAACACTTCTTAAGACATCTCTGTAGATCATCCTGATGCTTTCGGTTTGTCGATACGTGCTTCCGTTCTGAAGAAGAAGTTTGTCAAGGGAGGGTACCCCCCGTGACCTACTTTTGCCTGTGGTGGCGCCACCTGTTGAGGGATCCGGACGACAAACAACAACACTTGTAGGGGATCATTAGTACTTTATACCTACCAAGTTTCATCAAAATCCCTTAAGCCATTCTTGAGAAGAAGTTGAAAATGTGAAAAGTTTACGACAGACAGACGACGGACGACGGACGACAGACGACAGACGACACACGACAGACGACGGACGACGGACGCCGGACGGATCGCTATGACAATAGCTCACTAGAGCCTTTGGCTCAGGTGAGCTAATAAGGAAAAAAAATTTGTTGGGGTCCCGCCGGGGTTTGGAGCCACTTCCCATTGGTCCATTGGGCATGGAAAACATACATTATACCTATGTACAATCTTAAAAAATATTCCTTAAAAATCCAAAAGTGGATATCTTGACAAAATTCTTTCACTTGAAGGGTACCATGCATGAGTACCTCATACCTACAAAATGTCATGACAATCTGAAGAGTGGTTATAGAAAAGAAGCAGAAAATGTATGAAAATCACCCCCCCCCCCCCTTCCTTTTTACATAAGAAAAAAAATCATAAAAAATTAAAAAAATAAAATTTAAGCATAAAATACATATCAAAGCATTAAGTAAGTTATATATGATAAATATGCAGTAAATGAGTGTGTAAAATCATACATTTATTGAGTTATTCAAAGAAATAGTGCAAAAATTTGCATTTCTGACTAAGTCCGAAGAGACGTCAAAAAAGCGTCAAAAATTTGACTTCGGAGTGGAACCAAAAATAACAACACTTCTTAAGACATCTCTGTAGATCATCCTGATGCTTTCGGTTTGTCGATACGTGCTTCCGTTCTGAAGAAGAAGTTTGTCAAGGGAGGGTACCCCCCGTGACCTACTTTTGCCTGTGGTGGCGCCACCTGTTGAGGGATCCGGACGACAAACAACAACACTTGTAGGGGATCATTAGTACTTTATACCTACCAAGTTTCATCAAAATCCCTTAAGCCATTCTTGAGAAGAAGTTGAAAATGTGAAAAGTTTACGACAGACAGACGACGGACGACGGACGACAGACGACAGACGACACACGACGGACGACGGACGCCGGACGGATCGCTATGACAATAGCTCACTAGAGCCTTTGGCTCAGGTGAGCTAAAAAGAGGAAGTGAACAGTCATCCAATTCGTGGTGAATGTAAAAAATCAGTGCTAATTAAAACCAAGAATGCAGTAAAAAGTTAAAAGAAGAAGTGAACAGTATGAAAAAACAGAAATTCAAACTTAGCATCAATTGTTATGGAAGTTTCAAAAAATAAAAAAAAGATGATCCGTTTCCTCTTTTATTTTTATTTTTTTTGGTCGACTGTGTTAAATTTCTCATTTTATTTTTATTTTTATTTTCCCCCCTCGACTCAATTTTTTTTCAAAATTTCCCGTAAACCATTTAATAAAAAATAAAAGGCCTAAGTAGACTTCCGTGAAAAATTGTGTTGATCAATGTATCCACAAAATTTCTCAGCCAATCAGAATCTTTGTTTCTTGAAATTGACAATGGAAATTAAATGATTGATTAATACCGATCATTACAACTTCCGGTAAACATGTGGAGGGTGACATAAACAACTGAATTTTCGAACACGTAAGCTTTATTTTTAGGGACATATCTGACCTTTTTACCAATTCTGTCACTTGGATCATCATTTCGTGGAGATTGCTGATATAGAGGGGACAATTAAATGTCGGAAGCAGATTTTTCATGAAAAGGCCATTGGGACAAATTGAAAAATAAGCGAAAAATGTGAAATTAAATTAAGGCCTAAATTGATAATGGTTGCCAGTCATTTCGGCCCTTTTCCAGTTCGGCCCCCAGTCATATCGGCCTTTTTACCTTTCGGCCTTTTTCCATTTCGGCCCTCAATTTATAATGAAAAAAAAAAACATAATGCTGAAACATATCGGCCCCTTTTGCCGTTTCGGCCCATTTATAACCAGGGAAAACCTAGCGTGTAGATATACATGTACGCGATGGCCTCATGAATTGACATACATGTAAGATATAAAACATGCAAGTTTAATAAAAGAAATTGAAAATTGAATAAAAGAATTTAGATATTTTTTCTTTTTTTTTTTTTGGATAAAGAAAAGGTCCTGAATGGTAACAAACGGACGGTACAGTTACACAGGCAGACAGACGGCAAAATAATTAAACATGACTGTCTAATTTGACACAGGATATTTAATTGATAATTCAATCATATTTGGATTACCATAATTTCCATAGTGTAATGTATTTCATAATATACAGTAAATACTGCAGAAATTAACTTTTTATTTAAAAAAAAAAGTCGGACCAGTTAAAATTCTTTCGGACCGGTTGATTTAGGACTAGTACCGGTCCGAATGACCGGTTCATTAGAAAATATTTCAACAACTCTGCGGCAACTACATGAAAATAAATGGCCTTACCTAGAGCAGACGATTACCGGGTCCTCTGTTTTAGAAAATAAGAAAATTGTATGTCATACTATTTGTTCCTAAGAAATTAAGCAATAATTTTCAATCACAATTTCTTCAACCCGGACGATGCAAGCTTGGATTTTTCAGTAGAAGGTGGTGGAGGCAAGAGGCTGGAATTCACCCCCTCAATTTTTCCCTTGTATTAAGTTTTTATTGTATCAAGTATTTATTCTAAATTTCTCACTATTAGGCCGAATGGTCTAGGGCCGAAAGGTAGGAATTATTTCCCTGCATTATTATGGAGGGCCGAAACAAAGGCCGAATGGTCTAGGGCCGAAAGGTAAAAAGGCCGATATGACTGGGGGCCGAACTGGAAAAGGGCCGATATGACTGGTAACCTTGATAATCTCCCTTGTTCCAAACGCTTGAGTCACGCAAAACCGTGACCATTACAGTCGCTGGTTTAAAGGACAGTTGCGCATTTATGTGATAGCATCAATCTCTTGTAGACAGTCCCAACCTGTGGATAAGTCATTAGTCAAACATCTTATTCTTAATCAGAAAAAGTCAGAGTTTGTTCGAGAAAACCGCACCTGACATCCTTTCTTGTGATGAAAACCTACAACGACTACATGTAAGACAGGTGATACAGGGGCGTCTGCTTCATTAGACATTTCATTAGTATATTATCTCATTGAAATATAATGCATTTTGTTTGTCGAAAACTGACTTGTCAAACTCCAACCCACTTCCGGTTGTACTTAGCACCGAAATTGAAAACGGACATGATGTATCCGAATTCAGACCTAGTCATAGTTTGAAAACATTGTAACTTTGTTCTCGGGTAGATAATGCCTCTTATCTGAAATTTGGTAAATAAATCGTTCACTCATACTTTCTTTTCAAATTATTGAAAATCGTGTAATCTGGTAATGCATAAAAAGTAGGCCAAGCGAGGATTTCAAACAGAGTTGTCTCTCTTAGTATGATTATTTTAATAAACAGCATTATTAGATACTTTTTATGCAAGTTTTAAATAATTTTTTTTTAAAGTACCTCATTCATACGTATTCTAAAAAAAGGATGTAATCAATACGAGAATCAAAACTTTGTTCATTCATTTAATAATAGATTCAAAATCAAATATATACTTAAGCACTTTAAAATTTTTACAAAAATTTTAAAATGGGTTAAATTTTTAATTCAAATTATCTTCATAGTTACAGATTAAGTTTGATTTTATGGTAATATCACGGTCAGAGATCGTGATTAAATGAATAATACGGATGATTTCCAACTCAAAACCCGGAAGAGAACTTCATACTGATCTATTCTGCACCAGACACGTGTTTCGTATAACAAATCATCATCAGCAGTTGATGCCAAAGGAAAAATTAGGTCAAACGGGAAAACTTAGAAATAGAGATCTACTCATAATAGCACGCAACGGCGGCAGACACGAACTGCTTCATGCTCCCACATCAGTTCCAGCAGTTCAATTGAAATCGATCTTGTTGCATTCTTATAAGAATTAAATACTGATTGATAACTATTGTCGCATTCGTTCATAATAGAATTTATCCTGATATTAAAAACATCTCCCCGTAAACACTAAAAGTCAATAAAACCGTGCAAATGGTGTCCCCGGCTGTTTATTTTCCATAGACAACAGATACAAGGCATTTCTATATGTCTTGACTTAGGAGTACAAAGGACCTCATTGGCCATTTAAGCCCGAAAAATATATTTGTCACTATCATCGAGTCTGCAGACCAGCTGAAACCCCCATTTTTGTAACATACGCGACTATCGCCATTTAAGAATTTTACATTCAAGTCACTGAAAACAAAGTAAAACACTTTCAACCTACATGTAGGAAAACTTTATTGTCTCATTTTAGGGGGATGTGTTTTACATCTTTTCAGATTAATGAATTTTCCATTTAAACCTTATAAGTTTAATTTCCATCACATTGAAAAATCGATTTCTCAAAAAGTAATGTTGAAAATATTTTGGGAATTAAACCCTCGGATATGTAGCTTTATTTCCCCCAAGAGATTGAAATTTTACGAGGACACTCATGTCAACTCATTTTGCACACCCTATTTGCATGCCCTATTTGCACGTTTTTTTTTTTACTTTGAGTGAAAAAACGATTCATAAAAATTCGATTTATTAACAAAGGTTTCGATCTTTTAAACATCTCTAATATTTTTCGGGATCATCACGTACAAAGTACTATTACCTCCTCTTGTTTGTCATAAGTATATGTACCTATTCGAAATTCCGTTTTTAAGTACAATAAAGTAACATCAGATTCTAAAATACTTGAATCATGCCCTGCTCCTTGAGAATGTGCAGCGTCTAAATATCTAAATAAACCAGCTGGTCATATTGTTACTGGTGACTTTTCAATTATCCAGGACAGGCAACTCCGCAATCTTCTCCAAAAAGGACATAAGTATAGAATCCCATCCAAGATAGAGTTTATTAAATGTCGCGAAGTACTCAAGGAAGCTTTAGTGATAACTATTATATCAAACGATGGAGTCGAATCGCATTCTCTGAATGACTGGAAAACCCTCATTTTGGATATAAGGCCCCTGTCACACTGCAATCCACGTCCAAATCACGTTCAAAAAGCTGCTGGACGTGGTCGTACGTGGTAATTTTTTAATAGCTGTGCTTTGTCCGGGGTATGACCGCCGACGGCAGTGTTCCAGTGCTGAAAAACGGCTTACCACGTCTAAACACGTCAACGGCTAAGCGTTCGTGATCAGACGCTATACACACACTATTACCCGTGATACCAACGCGGAACACCCGTCGAATGAACATGGTCAGGCCGTTACAGACCGCTCAATCTTTCGCGTCTTACCGCGTCTTCCCCAAATTTTAATCACTGCCGGAACACGAAGTATCACGTGTGTTTCGCGTGAGTTGCACGTCTTTACCATGTACACCGTCTGTGGTTGTCCGCGGAATAAAATTTTGAGCAGTTCAAAGCTTCTTTCCGCGTCCAACGCCGTTCAGATTTTATACCGCATCCAACTAAAAACTCGATCTACAAATCGTCTGTACATAGCGCGTCTTTAAAGCGAACAACAACGTCTGCCTCACGGGAGACCTTTTTGGAGGTGTTTTGGCCGTGGTCAAGCCGTAAAGCGCAGTGTGACCGTGCCGTTATTCGAATATTAGACAACTTCCACAAATATCCACATCTTTTTGAAAATCAAAGTTCTAAATCTGAAAGATATATTTCAATTGTTATTATCAAAGCATGGATTTAGAATAATAGGGAAATACCTTCAACAAGATGACGTTGTAATGATCTCAGCGGAACACACACGTATGAGATAAAAAGGGGGAAGGGAGGCCAAACTACCACGTCCTGAAACTGGCTGAAATAACAAGAACAATCACTGTGATACAGACCAACCAACAAAGAGATACATAAATGAATCACAAAGAACAACATAAATAGAGGAAAGGGACCAACAACTTATGAATGGACAAGGATTCCATTAATTCGGTTATCAAATATTTCAAAAACTCAACCATACAATCAAATGGGAGTCAGGCATTTTTATGATAATTCCGCGAACATTCAAATCCAAAGGGTCATCAAATATAAGGCAACGGGTGATGTAGTTGTATTTGTATCCTATTTTGTCATGTATTCACAACATCTGTTAATTAAATTGTCACACGACTTTATCGTAAAACGTCTGCTTGTATTTCATTTCACGACATAAATAAACTCGTTAAGCTTGTAAATTATGCACTAACATGCATTTTAACTTACAACAATACCAAAGCATGCTTGAAGCACAATAAATTTGTACGCACATTGTTGAATTATCGGTTTTATAGTACATAAAGTATTTGTTACAGAATTCAATAACAAACCTGAATGTCACGAAATGACCACGACAACGGCTGCAAGTACACCAAAAACTACAATCAAGCAAGACAAAACGCCAATGAAACACGAAGGGCAACGTAAAAAGAGGAATTCAGACGACCAACAACAAATTACGGATTGAAAAAAAAAACCCAGATTCGACCCGGTCCTCAATTACTAATAATACCACACCGTCTGCTACTGGCCGTCCTAAGCCTGCACCGATCGCCCATTGATCTCGTTGGTTTTTTTGTAGTCATTTGTGTTTGATGTGTCGATGTGATTTGGTGTTCCTTTTACCTTTTGTGTCTTTTTCTGTGTGTGTCTGCTCTGTGTTTTGCACGTATTGGACGTATTGGAGTGCTGCAACCGGTTGTTGTTTGAGACTCCCTCCTTTCTTATAATGAGCGATGAAATGGGAGTTATTTATATCTTACAATTTCATGAATTTTTGAATCATTATATGGTCATACATGAAGACTACATATATCTTGATATGCCTTGTATTCACACCTTTCTATTTTGGTGACCTGAACCTATTATACGACTTCTGTCATTTCACCCAGTAAATTATACATGTATATTGTAAATTATACATTATAATGTATTCTTATTAAATTTTACAGCTAAAACTTGTTTGAGTTACCATAAAGCCGCACCTGCTGTCCTGTTCACTTAATCCAGAGCACCCTGTTTTCCCGATTTTTTCTAAAATACGATACAGTAATCTACCAAAAAGATATCAATTTTATAGTACTCCTTTAGTCGTAACAGGAAATACCATTCTTTTGGCTGTACGTCAATTAAGTTAGAAATAGGACGGAAAATAAAAAGTCTACGGGGATTTTCTATAGTAAAATCGCTGAAAATGCGTGACGTCGGGAGCTTTGACGTCACTGTTTACTATTGTTGACATGGAGAACAATATGGAGGCGATTTGAAATTAACATGGAAATTTCCCATAGACATTCTATTTTTCATATTGCGGTTTGAAGGCAGCTGATAGGGTAAGTCGAAGTTAATTTCAAATTACGACTAAAGGAGGTCAGTTCTCGGAAACTAGAATTTATAGGAAAATTCTTCAGATGACAGACTAAATCGCAAAAACAGGGTGCTAGCTGGATTTAGTGAACAGGACAGTAAGTGCTGAAACATGCATGACACATCGATGGTATGATAAACGAAATATTACATGTTTGTATTTCAAAGAAAGGAGGGGATCCCCAACAACACTCGGTTGCAGCACCCACAACAAAACTCCAAAGCACCCATTCAAAAACACAGAGGAGACACGTACAGAAAGATACACAAAGCGAAAGGGACGAGAAACACCAACTAAATTAAACCACAGAAACACAAAAGACCACACATAAACCAAATAAACCAATGGACAACCGTTGCCGACTTAGGATGACTTACTGCCATACAAGTAGCAGACGGTGCCGTTATCCAGATTGCGTGCGCACAGCTCGTCCACTTTTTCGATTATCCACAGGTATCGAAGAACGCACAATTGTGATGTAAAATAGGCACCTCAATTTTCAGTTCAAACGTACAAAAAGGGCATCTCGGTTGCAGTGACCACAGCAAAACATCGAAAACACAGAGTAGGTAGGTACAGAAAGACATACAAGATGGACCATGCTAATCAAATACGATACCAAAACGTCGAACACAAACGACTTAACATAAACCAACGAGACAAATGGGCAATGTTGCCGACTTAGGACACCCATCTGCTACATGTACATGCACGTAAGTAGCTAGTGATGTGGTGATCCGGATTAGGTGCACAAAAACATGGGAAACCGGAAACGAAATTATAGTATTTCAATAAGTTAAAAACGAATAATAATGCTAAAAATCTAGTTTAAAAGGCTAATATCTTTTCACTTAGAGATGTTCAGTTATGTTTCCTCGGTTGAAAGCAACCCCTGAATTGATAAAACGCAGTCAGAGTATTTTTCGACTTCTTTTTTAAAACCCGAGTTACGATACTATGATCATAGTACATGGTATTTAATTAATGGTCACCATAGCACTTTCTTTATAGACATAACCTCCGACAGTGCAGTGCATGTATTTTATATTGTTTTCATATTCGTGCATGAACATCGACGGCGGGTGCGACCAACCAACAAGGGATGCTTACTCCTCCCGGGCACCTGGCTCCACCTCTAGCTTGCTAGGGGTCCGTCGATGCTCAGTTTGGTGCTTTGTTGTGAGTGCTGTTGAGATTGTCATCAGGATCTTCTTTAACTTATTAATTGTATACTAGTATACATGTATTTCTTGAATGTCCGAGGCATGCACCACATTGATTCATTTGCACAGCACGTGCCACGTTTTATTTATTTATTATTTGAATTTAGATCGGACTCTGTGGAGAGTATTCATGAAAATGATGTTGTCCCCGTGTCTGTTGTATCCGTCTTATGACTTGATGACAAAAACATTCTATTGATCTATATCTAAGTCTTTCTGGAAGTTTTACTAAAATTACTCTCATCTCTCATCATTAAAACTCGCACCTATAAAGACAACAGATCGAATATATTACTTTTCGGCCTTTTATGGTAACACAAAGGATCAAAGGTAGACAGCATAACCATGAAAATAGGTCAGAATAATCAAACCCCTTTTATACCCTGGATATGATTAAAATGTCACATGAAGGACACTAAAGTACTAATAGGTTCTTAAGAAAACGGAAATTTCCCTTTTATTTGTAAATGGCAAAAAATGATTACTGGAAAATTCAAATGGTAATGCAGAAGGAAAAGCACTATTCAAATAACTAGCTTTTTTAACCATCTAAGACATCATTTTTGGTGTACTCATAGGAAAATAGCAATATTCTAATTACGCTCAGAAATTGTCTCGTCATTTTTCTTAACAAGGGTCGAGTATATTAAATAAAACAGCATTACCTTTTCATACAGGCAGATATTCATTAATCATTCAGGCATAAATCTATATGTGTTCAACCATGATTATGGCTATTGCATTAATCAAATTTGACCAGTGTAGATTTTTAAAATGACTTAGTGCATGGAAAAAAATGATTTACCGTGCTATTTTCTATGTGTAGAGGGAAAACGCCAAATGATACCAAAATAAAATTTCATGTTCAAACAGTGCTCTAATAGTTGAATATTTCTCTCGATATTCATATGTATCCATCTAAAAGCGTTTTCACGTAAAATCAAAATTTCTGTTTTCCTAACTGACTATTAGTACTTTAGGCCTGACCAATCTACAGTCTTGTACCAGCGCACTCTTTAGACATGCACTCCACCTGACTGTGTAGACGGGACTCCATGACGGACTATGTCCAAACCTCTTTAGAAAGACAGGGCCCGACCATCTGTCCTCTCTGAATGTCGGTCAGACTCCTTGGGTGATAACATGCATGAGCTCGCAACAGCCGGCAGATTTGAGATTTAATATAATTATAGTACACTTTCCCTGGCTTGGCCGTCATGCGATATTTACCTATCTCAATTCACCCGGTATGATATGATATGAACTAATGTTTTTGATTTTCTACAGCAAAATTTGAGCAATTACTAAGAAAAGTTAAGGTAAATGATTTCATTTTTATAAACTAGTGAAAAAAAAAAACACTTCTGGAAAGAACTATGCATATTTTCTATTTAATATGGCCCCGGTCCTCAAATCGATTTCTCTGAAATTAAATTTTGTTTCTATTCCTTCAGTGGAAAATGTCTACATTTTGAGAAAATTGGCGTTTAAACTCCTCATTAGTTTTAAAGGTTTATGTAAATTTTGTATTAATTTAATATCACGCAAAATAGGGTATTGTGCCATTTTTAGAATTTTTAACATAGTCATTACATATTAACTTTAAACGATTTGGCTTAAGATAGCATAGAGCTAGATCATTAACAACGTTTTCCTTTTACATACAAATTTACATATAAAACACAAACACTCAGTTACACTTGTCAAATATTTGGCCCCTGTAAAAACGACAATGTATACACTTAAGATTAAAAATTGGTAAATTTTCATTCAGTTGAAAATATGACTAAAAGTTATACATGTATTTATAGTCTGTTTTGTATTTGTCGGTTTTTGGAATCTTGATTCGGCTTTTGTGTTTGACTTTCATTCACCCTTTTATGTCTTTTTATCTGTTTGTCTACTATTTGTTTTCGCATTAAGGTGTTACTATGTTTTGCTGTTTGTACTGCACTTAGTCTAATGTCGTGTCTGTGATCCCCTCATTTCTCTTGCATTAGATATTATATAATGGTACATCTAGTTTGACGAGTGTTCTTTCGATAGCTTTATCTTTAAACTAATGATACTGACACCGTTATCTATAAGATTTAGAGATACTTTGCTGTGATTAGAGCTATAAATATATATCGATCAGTAGGAAAATAATGAATACTGGCTTATCAACAGATATGAAATATGAGTTATTTGAAGAGATAAGTAATTGTTAAATGATCGAGAAATTTTTACCAGTTTTCATCGTTTCTGGTTATTCACCGGATGCTCCTTTATCTGGTCAACCTCAGAGTGAGTTGACCTCAAAAGGAAAAAAAAATAGTCTCCATTTTCGTCTCAGTAGAAAAGGTGCATTATTTTCTATTTGCATTACTCATCAGACGGTCGGATGTTTGACTCTTTGCTTACTTTCATATAAGACTTCTTCATCCAATGAAATGCATGGTGCGTAGCAGCAATGTTTTAGCTCTCAATAGAGATGGAAATAATAATGGCAGTAGTGAGATCTTTCAAATAATAAAATGAACATAAACTGACTGTTGGTTTCTGTATACACATTTGTAAGACAATGATAGGCTTTAACCTTAAGTTTCGCCAACCAATACCTGAGTAGTTCTCATAATGTTTAAACATGAAGTGTCCGAACTTTGCTGTCAGAGAGCAGCGTTATTGACAGGGAATTCTATAAGCATTACTACGATTGGTGCTTCTCTTGAATACTTCACACATGCACACATACATGCATTAAGTACTACGATTGGTGCCTTTTCTATGATATTATTCACACACATATTTCTATATGCTTCGATCACTACGATTTGTGCTCCTTTGGTATACTTCACACACACATGCATTAAATACTACGATTGGTACTTCTCTACCGGAATAGGTACAGTTGGCTTTGTCAGAAAATCACTTCGGCATTTAATAATAATGCGGAAGGGTTCCAACTCTATCCCTTCTTGAAAAAAAATCAAACCAATTTATTATGCACCAGAGACGTGTTTCGAATATTAAATTCTCATCAGTGATGCTGCCAGCCAAAATGCTTTTCATAAGCCGCCCTAATTCATTTCACTAGCGTCCTCTTACTTTTTTAGCATTTAAATTTGTGTATTTACTTTACAGAGAGTACGCGGTTCCAAATTTCTTGTAGGGTAGAGTCGATTCAGTAGCATATCCTAATAAATATTATGTTCAAAATAGCATTGGAGGGATGGAGCTAAAATGTTCACCTCCTTTAATTTCGATAATATTTTTGGATGAAATGACAAGTTTCTGAAATAGCCAAAAAATATGTATGATAAGCAAAGCTTCTTTTATGCGACAGAGGTGGAAAGAAATTATCAATACACTTAAAACATACAATGTCACGGGGAACGAGTTTAACTACTCCACACTGTGTACCACTGACCGAAACACGTGTGTGGTGCATTTAGATTGATGTAAAAGTGTCGTCAAGAAGGTAATTTAAAAGAGTTGGAGCACTTCTGTATGGTATTCTATATGCATTCCTACATACATTACTAAGATTGGTGCATTCCTATATGTATTGCTACGATTGGTGTATTTCTATATGCATTACTACTATTGGTGCATTTTTATGTATTACTAATATTGCTGCATTTCTATATGCATAACTGCTATTGGTGCATTTTTCTATGCATCACTACGATTGGTTCTTTTTTTTTTTATATTTCTACGATTGGTGCATTTCTCTATGCATTACTATGATTGGTGCATTTCTATATGTATTACTAGTATTGGTGCATTTCTCTATGCATCACTACGATTGGTGCATTTCCCTATGCATTACTTCGATAGGTGCATTTCTCTATGCATTACTACGATAGGTGCATTTCTCTATGCATCACTACGATTGGTGCATATCTCTATGCATTACTACGATTGGTGCATATCTCTATGCATTACTACGATTTGTGCATTTCTATATGTATTACAACGATAGGTGCAATTCTCTATGCATTACTACGATTGGTGAATATCTCTTTGCATTACTACGATTGGTGCATTTCTATATGCGTTACTGCGATTTGTGCATTTCTATATGCATCACTACGATTGGTGCATTTCTCTATGCATTACTATGGTTGGTGCATTCAATATGTATTACTACAATTGGTGTATTTCTCTATGCATTAGTACGAGTAAAGCGTCAAAGAAAAATAGACATCAATTGACGTTTTTCGCCGTGACGGACTTCGCATTTCGAATCCCGTACTTCGCAGTTCGAACATGGAAGTATATCAGTGGCATAGCTTCCGTTCATGCATCAACTCATAAGCGAAGTCATCTTTATGTTGATAAGTATACTCAATGGAATTGGTATATTGGACTTCCTATACTATTGGTGCGTGTTTTCTTTTTGACAACCCTCTTCTAAATTAAAGTTCGTCACGGCGAAACATATCTAATAGTAACAAACAAACAATAAAAAGTCAATTAATCAATTTATTTTTAGAAATAAATTGTTTTGCACGTATAAGCCTGTTCTTGACTTTTATCAACAAATTATCATGATAATGAAGTGTCTTATTGTCATACATAACATTTTCACAATTCATCCCATAATTCCAGTCACAACTTCTATAATGATTTAATATTGCAAAACTTGAATCTACGGTGACACATTGAAAATGTTCCTCCATGGGTTTACTAAGATGATGAATGCCTATTTCGAACACTTTGGGTGGGTAAACAATCATTTTCGTCCTTACTTTGCTTACCTGACTAGTTCTTGTAGTGATATTCATCGTTAGAAATTGACTAGATTCGGTTAAATTTTTAGGTTGGAAATTTTTGAAAGAGGAATCGAAGAAAGCACTATAGAACCTATAAACGGCTACGTTTTGGAGTTTCACTTTTGGGTGAGAATTTTTCATATCATCGAACATATCTGTCCACGTTTTATGCTTTTGCGGTATAAGATATTCATCGATGTCGTTAAAAGATACCCATTCTGAAATAAACATCGTTCGAAACAAGCAATCCCAAACAGCGGCTGACTGACCATGGTACCATAGTTGGTGTTTATTCATTTTCATGTTCCAAGGAAGAATCGTAGCGATTCCTTGGTGAGAATAGTAATTCAACAAATGTCCAACCTCTTTATCGAATTTGTTGAAATAGAAAACGAAATGTTCTACGCCTAATAATCTAGACATTTCTATAAATTCGACCAGTCTGAGCACGGTGACATTTCCAAATAAGGGCGGTACACAAGTCGTAAACTTTTGCTTGAAACCATATCTAAATTTATTTTGAATAGTACTCATGTGGAATGATATACCGGTACCCGGGGTTGGGTCGTTTGATAATGTAACAAACTCTGTGAAATATCCAACATCTGGCACTTTACAAGAACCAATATAGGCTGCATGTTCCTTCATATGATTCTCACAAGTTTCGTAAAATGCCATTTCGCTCGTGTAGACTGTCACGGATGGACCGATCGCAGACCGAAAGTGACACCATAAAGGTTTAACGTTTTTGTTACTCCGCGCCACTAAAACAATTCTGACGAACGTTTCCCCTGTTCGGTCATCAATAAAAGCTGAGTAAATGTAAACACTGGGAAATGCTTGCTGAAAGTTGACATTTTCTATTGGCAACGAAGAGCGAGGAAATGTGCCGGCCTCCACAATGCGTCCCTTATCAGTTTCATTTGATACACTTAAATTCTGTTGAAGAACGCTTCCTAGAGACAGCGAATCATTGATCTCTTTCGATTCCGAGTCGTTAGCTAAATCTGGTATTCTAGGAGTAGCGGTAATCCTCTGTGTCCATTTTTGATTTAAAAACTTCTTCCGTATATATTCCTTAGCTTTGTCCTGTATCAATCGTTCTAGATTTTTTTCCTCGTTATCATATCCGGTATTGTTTAAATTTATTGCATTATTTTGTGAATATGTCTTTCTTGAATCCTTTTTGTCAACGTTAGTATATGCTCCATTGGTGTTCAAACTGAGTTCATCGTTTGATTTGTCTTGTTTGTCTTCGTATTTAGCTTCGTCATCTTTGGCGTTGTCCATTAGTTTCCTCGGATGGCGATTTTTGGTTGAAGGAAATTTATTATTGAAATGTGCATTTTCACTGTCTTTAACAATACGCTCAGCCCTAATTTCCCGTCCATTTAATTTATTCGCCCTCGCCTCTGCTTCCGTCTTTTCGAAATCTTCGTTGTATTCAATAACAACATTGCTTTTGTCCCGAATGTTGCCTTCCACTTCAGGTTCAATGGAATCTTTGAGATCGCGTGAATGTTCGTCATAATCACGTGCTGGTCTGACGTCATTTCCACCGGAAGATAAAGCATAGAAATAAATTCCTCCAGTTAGATAGAATATAACAAACACTATTAGGCATTTACCAATCAGCTTTCTTCTCATGACTAATGCAGATAACTACGTAAAATACCTTGTATTTGTCGTCCATCTACGTCATGTCAGCTCTTCGAAGACATGCTGAAAGACACAATTAAATTTCATAATGTGGATGTCGATGTGAATGAATGTGCACATATCAATTTATAAATAAAAAAAACTATCAGTGCTATTGCATCTAGGAAAGATTTAAACAATCACGATTCTGTATATTTCTGAAGTGGAAATATTTTGCTATTTCGGAAACTAGCCTTTTCACCGATAAATATCATCGAAATATAAAGGAGTTTAACACCTCAGCACCATCCTTTCAATGCTATTTTGAACATAGATTTTATTTGGATATGCTACTAAATCGACCCTACAGGAAATTTGGAGCGGCACACACTTTGTAATGTAAATGTAAAAATCTAACTCTAAAAAATTTAAAGAGGGCGCTACTGAAATGGTTTTTGGTGGCTCCCCTGAAAGCATCACTGATCAGAATTTCGAAACACCGGTCTGGTGCATGGAAATTGGTTTGGAATTTTCTTCAAGAAGGTATAGAGTTGGAACCCTTCGACATTATTGTATTTAAGGCACATATCCCCTGCACAGCTTTAAAAGATAACTGTAGCTGGACAGATTATGTAATCACTAATTACAATGACCACTGAGGCGTAAAGTAATGGTAAAAGTAGTGTAACGTAAAATAAATGCAACTACTCTAGTGAAAGCCTTTCTTCATATGCTATTTCGATATCTGAACTCATGTCAAGTAAAATAATTCTCTTTGCATAATACCTTATCAATTATAAAGTATTTGTTTCCATACTGGACATCGGGAAAGACCCTTTTCAGAATATATTTGTGATTTCTAACAAATGTTGTGATTGCAGTGTTTGTCAATTGTTACGTGCTGATCCACTTGGTATTTTTGCTCTATCTTGTCTTGTTGCAATTGTCTCTGGATTTTTGTTCTGAGTGAAGTTAATTATATGTTGGAATCTTTGGTGAATGGGATCGGCTGTTTACAATGCAAAGTTATCTTGTCTAGGACCTTTTCCTGAATAAACATACAATGAATACTGTTCATTTAGTGTCAATCTTGGGGAAAAATATCGTCGAGGAACCTGCAGAGACACCGCACTACTTTAGTTGCAGTAGAGGCATAATTTAAAAGTAGACCGATGCGAAATTCCACTGCCGTAATAGTACTCTAAGTTAGAATATTAACTTCAGAAAATTGAAATTTGAAGATTGAAATATAGGAGGACGACATACTATGCTTTCAAAAGATGTTCTAGAGGAAACATGGCTTTTTGACCATGTTTATATATCGATACAAAGGCTGTAGGTGAGTGATATAGGACATTGCCATCAGCATTCTTCTTAATTTTACATAATTTTGTTTTGACCTCAAATTTTCATTTACACCATTCACAGGCGTTGCAACTTTCACTTTCAATTTCTTTGGTCAGCCTTGGCTGTATCAAAACACAATAGTTTAATTTTTTCATGTTTATTATATTGACCTTGAGTTAGCAAGTTTAGTTAATCCTGTTGATTTTCTTTTCATATTTTGGATACAGAAATAGGATACAAAAATACTTGCATTCCTATGCTTATTTCACAAGTTGTATTTTTGGCGTTTCTTTCAAAGTGGCCGCTGTGGATGTATACTTAAGCATAGGTCCAAGAAGTACATGTTTCAGGCAGGGGTAATACATCAAAATGTTAGTAAAACTTTTTATTTCTGTTTTAAGACATATATGTGATACAAATCAAACATATGATATTCATTACTCAAGGTAGCGATTGCGAAATTCACCTCGTAATTGATAAAAGATTATGAAGGAAAAAATGGCGGAGAAAAATGTATCTATTTGATTCAACAAAATTTGCTACCCCTATAACTTTTTTCACCGTCCAAGTATAAGGAAAATTACATCAGAAAATTCATATGGACGCTGACCTGTACACATTTCAAGAGAAAAAAGTTCTGCAAACATTTTAAGGGTTTTAAACTGCCTGATCCTAATGTGGACCTGTACTTAAGTGTTACACGTCTTCAAATTCATCACATCATTTAAGAACAGATGAATTTGCAGCATGGACCAAGTACACGTTTTTATGTACTTGAACATGCTGATATTAAACTGTTACCCTAAATACCAAATGAAATGATAGAAAACCCTTAACCGATTAAGGCCTGTCAAATTGAAGATTTTCATTTTATTTAAGGTGGGTCCCTACTCGCGAGTCTAACAGATGAATTTTGTATTTTAAGGTTGTTTTCTATACATAATAGTCAAAATGACACAATGAACACAGACATAGATAGGTAATTTTGTTTTCATTAAAGATACAGTACATTAAAGAAATGTACCCTAACACTTAAAAATTGAGATATATCAAGTATCCATCATAGGTTTTTGAACCCTCCAAATTCAGTGATGATACGAATATGTTTGTTTGTTTTGTTTTATTTTATGATAACAAGTCATATAGAAGAAATACAACACATAAAATGATATTGTAACATAAATCTTAGTATGATATATCTCCAAACATTAGGGTACCCCCTTATAATTTCATAACATTTTTGATCAAGAATATGTACTAAATCAAACTTTTTGCATAAAAAACGGATGAATTTTTTCCATTTTGTGATATTTCATAAAATTATGTATGTAGATGAAGAAAAAATCACATACAGGTACACAGTTTTTGAAATAATCAAGGTATGGCTCCAAACATAGGGGTACCCCCTGATAATGTTATCATATTTTCGACAAATAAAATATAGTATATCACATTTTGGTGCAAAAAAAAAAAACAACAACAGATGGAATTTCTTCAGATTGAATCATTTTATACGATAATGTATATAGATGGTGAAAAAAAATCGCATACAGGTATACAATTTTATAAATGATCAAGGTATGGCTACAAACATAAGGGTACCCCCTTATAATTTCATCACATTTTCAACTAAGAAATTATACTATATGATTGGTGTGGACATTGATAGATTGCACCATCTTTTGCTTCTTTTGGCATTTAAGATCTTCTGTCTGTGTTTTTCAATGCGCTGGCTCGTCCCTCACCAGCAATTGTAAAACGTTATACGCAGACTGCTGCATATAAGGAAAAACCTATAACGGTTCGAGTAGGGAGCCACCTTAAAGAGAGATTCTAGACTATATGAATAGATAATATGATTGTTAGTAATAATACATGAGCAATCCTATATTTTTTGCTTTATTTTTATAATTAGTTTTTAGCTTTGGCAAAATTCAAAATACTAAGATACCTGACAATGACTACCCACCAATCAATATCCTACATGGAGGTGTTAATGTAGGTATTATATTTGTACACAGACGACAAGCGAGTTTCGTGGTCTCATTGTGATTTGTTTGATCTTCAATTAGAAAATCGACAACTCAAAAAGATAACTATAATCCTACTTAAGCCAGTTCATGAAAGTTCAAAAGATAAACGACTTCGATCTTTTACATCAAATAGATATATTTTGCTATATTGGTATATTCTTATGTAATGATTGAAAAAGAAAGAAAGAAGGAATGAAAATCTTATATGACATTGTCACAACATTTTTTCGTAGTATGGAATTTGTCTATTTTTTATTGATTATATCTTGTTTGATAAATAACAAGCATGTCTTGTAGGGAGAATTCTTATTCACTCTATAGGTATATTATTGATGTTTCATTTTGAACATGTACGTGTATTGCTCAGTTAAATGTTTACAGTTTTTCAGAGATAACCCCCCCTTATTTTCAAAGATTCGAACTGATGATTATGTAAAACAAATACAGGATAAAATAATAATACAGATCGATCATGTAAATTTCAAAGGATTTAATTTTGGTCGAAAAATGTTTTTTCTTTAGCTTTTGCTATGAGTATTATAACCAGTCAACCAGTCCTTCATGATTTCAAATAAACAGAAGGACAGACGTACGTGCCATTGTAAATACTGCCAATGTAAGTGTTCATGCATGAAATTATTAGATAACTATGTACTTGTGACTTTTTCAAGGGAGCCCAGCGTCCATGGGAAGGGACGGAGGAGAAAGAACGTCCCAGTGTACGATTTTGAACAAAATGAAAATTTACCTAGATAACCTAGAAAAGTCCTGAGCATAAATGTCTGGTGCTGTTCATTTTTGCTGAATTTGGAATAGAAGTGTATCACTTCTCTGAGTGTAGATCAAGGATACTTTTCAATTACATGTAACTAAAACAAAGGATAAAAAGTGAATAAGTTCAGCAAATAAAGAAAATTTGAGTATTTTAAGATAACATTGTTTCTTGAAATGCGCATATTGTGCATTGAATTCTAACGATAGAAAATATATCTTAATATGATGAAAGAAAGGAGGGGATATCCTTCAAAACTCGGTTTTAGCACCCACAGCAAAACACCAAAATACCTCTTGCAAATGTACAGAGCAGAAGCAAACAGAAAGAAACGCAAAATGGACAGCAAATCACATCATACAAATATCAAACACAAACGAAACCAATGTGCAATCGGTGCCGTCTGAGGACTCCCATCTGCCATGCCAATAGCATTTGGTGTGGTTATCCGGATTATGTGCGCAGAACACTCACACATTTCCGATTACCCAGAGGTTTAGTAGAATGCACAACTTTGGTGTAAAATAACCTCCTCACTCTAAGATGTCTAAGATGAAATCGGTAATTTCAACCACTAGGTTAGTATTTCTGCTGGTGAGCTGATACCCTCCGAGAATATCATTCGTCTTGTTTCACTGTCTTAAAGCATCTCATGTAACGTCACAGTGTTAAGTTAAGAAAAATATCTTATCAGTAACAATATCCAGACCAATCAGATTGCAAGGAATTTGCCAGAAGTGGGATAATGAAATATATGTTCTACACTCATGATTTGAGAGCACAGTTTGTATGTGTTAAATCCGTCAATATTTAAATTGGGTTTCTCGTGGATTTTAATGCTCTTGGAATGAAATATATATTCTATCGTAATGATATATAGTGCACCATATTCTCCTTTCAATAAATTATGTCTCATCTGCGATGCTCGATGTCGGACAAAATTAAATTACAAATAGTGAAGAAGACATGAAGAGTGAAATTCTTAATAATACTTGCATATAATCACAAAGTCATTTAAGGACAGATGTTAAACGACAGAGCTATACCTTCAGGGAGATTCCCCTCACTTTCAGAATCAACAGATAAAGCAGCATGGACCAGGCAGGCACGCTTCGGGTACTTAACCCTGGTCAGTGATCCTCGATCTAAACAAATGTAATATGACCAAAAAGTATTTAAAGTCAGTGCAGATGCAAAGTAAAACTAGGCGAATGGTATCCTCGGTGATTAACAGTCAACCACAAGAGATACCAACCTAGTAAGTACAAAGATCATCATCTTTCGGTACAATTTTGGACATAACTTTCATACTATTTGGCCATATTACATTTTTTCGTTTTTGGATCACTGACGTGGGTTAAGTACCCGAAACGTGCATGTCTGGTTCATGCTACAAATCTATCTGAGTGTTCTTAAATGATGCTATTGAAATTGAAAACGTTTAACAATTGAAATATATGTTCTAAATGTCACAGTGAGTCTGTTGACGAGACTGTTTGGCTTGATGCCCCTTCTTTCTGTTAGATATTATCCGTAGGTGTTTCACTGATTCTCTGCGTTGTGGTTCAGTTTAAGATATCTTCCTTATTGTTGTAATTTTATAACAATATTTTGTAACACTGTCTTCGTATTTGCTTGTTAATTTGCTCATTTCCTGTATAATTTTGAGACAGTCGTTTTCCCCGTATTACCATAGACTATGTCACTTGTATGTATGATACACAGATGTTCATACGTCATTCAATTGCATATTTATCAATCATTACCACCGACTCGTAATAATCTCTCAAAACAAATACCCGAATAATAATGTAAATATACTGATAAACTTGATAAAGGCCACAGTAAACACGACATAGACGACACCTGACACAGTAACACGTAAGCAATCATCCTGTAACAAGTAGTCCAAATATAAGGGCTTTATCTTCCTGTAACTTCTTTTATCTTCCTATTTTAAGCAATTTCAAACTTCATTACGTCTAGTATTTTGTTGTAACAGATACACGAACTTACTAACTAAAGTCTTATACTTCTGTGCATTGCATCGTATGATAATCTTTTTAATAATATCTAATGCTGAAAATCATATCTTAGCATATAAATTTTCCAATTTGATGAATTTTGTGATATTTAAAAAAAGCCGTAAACAGAACATTTTCCAAGCTAATGTATAAGGCCAAGAAGATGAAAAAACCCAACGAAATGTATTGTCACATGGAATACTAAGAAGAAATATGGCAGCCCTGTGCTTACCATTTACATGCAAATATTATCCAAGGTTGAAGTTTTTGTAGACAGATAAATTGACAACCAACACTATAAATATGCCACCGAATCCCCCTTTCGAGGGCATGAAAAGAAAGTACATGTGCATTTTATGGAGATATAGTACGAGAAAAGCTAAATATCAATTATCTGTTTTGGAGATTTTCAATGGATTTATATTTACTTATTGAACCAGTGCGAGTTCTGTCAGTCTTTTTAAAAGTCTAATAAAATGTGACAGGTAGCCTATTCAAAACCCGTTCAGAAAAAATATATCTTTTAAAACGACAGAGTTACGCAATAAACATCCACAAAAGCACTAGATATTAACAAATATTTGAAACACAATGATAGAAAATGTGAGTCTTAACTCTACGGTATGACAGTTATACCTTCTCCAATATAATACTATCATTAATATCCATCCTAAATGCGTATTCATATTTGTTATATATACTTCTCATCAGTGATTCGTGTGTGTAGACATTGTCAGAATGCAACAATCGTGTCTAGTTATCTATTTTAAATGGATTTGATTAAATATAAGACAGTTTCGAAATGAAGGGTTGAGAATTATGAAGAGGACTGAAAGCAAAAGTATGACTAAATTTTAGGTGGGATGATGCAAGGAGGATTGCCATTTAATCAATCTGTGACCCTAAACTTTTGAAGTGTATAAAATGCTATTATAATGCTATCTGTACCTGACAGAATACTTATTACTTTTATAATATTTGTGACTTCATGCCTTACTAAAAAATCAAAAAAGTGGACAACATTATCAGCTTATCATCAAATCTGCCATATCAAATTTCAAATTTCATCAATACTTTGAGATTGCAAAGAAAAAGTCAAGGAAAAGATTCTGCTTCTCACCTTTGTTGCATCTTACTGAGGTACTAATATATCCTTCAGTTGTCTCTCAAACTATCTACCATATAATTGTACATGTTACTATATGATGCATAGTATGTGCAAGTTATCACCACGATTAACTACTGGATCCTCCCATCTAAGATAAAGGCAGACCGAAGTACAGTGTAATACACCTCAGCCCATCTTAATCCTCATTGCGTTAAATTTGTAAATTATTACATAACGTACCTTTTAACTACCCAACACAACCTTATGTGTACAGAATGCACATAACTTGTTCACTAAAATGTTCAATAACTTGTCGCAGTTAAAAGATAAAATATTTTGGAAGTGTTTGTATTAAAGGTTAGCTTAAAAATCGCTGTGTACATGAGAACTATTTATCAGATGAAATGAGAATGCACGATATGGGTGGATTTGTCTGGTAAATTGCATACATTGTATTATGCTTTCACCACTGATAATGAAAACTATTTAACAGTGAGATAAAGAAGACCCAAATGTAATTACATACAAACAACCTTTAAATATTTTTAATAACATGCAAGCAAACTTAAAATAATAAATCGGTAAATACATACAAACAACCATAAAATATTTTTTCACAATTTTAATTTTACTCTTACTTTTCTCTAATATTCCTTTTTATTTGAACTTGATTAGCGTGTTTTACTCATGTAAATAAACAAAAAGATTTAAAATATAGACTAAAATCATGAATGTATGAAGAGCTAGATTCCTCTGAAATTTAAACTAGGTGTAGAATAATCCAATAATTGAATTAAGAAACAGCAAAATGTCATATTTCAAAATAAAGTTTCTAAATTACCGAAATAATTACCCCCCTTGGAAACCTTGAACTCCTATTACTTCAGATGCAAACGCGGATCTCACGGAGGGGGGGGGGGGGGGTATGTGTGTCACGATCCCCTGGAATTTGCCCAAAATGCTGATTTCTGTCCGTTTGTATGAAGGATTTTTGTGGAAACAAAGACTGGACTATCCGCCCCCTTTCTAATGGCTTGAAAATTTGCGCCAATACTCTTAGTGATTTTTGGAGGAACTATTGTATAGTCAATACAAACTTTAATTTCAGTATCGTCATTTTATCACAAACATGTTACAATGACAAATAAGGATAATGACCATATCCCTGTATACAGCACAAAATCGATAATTCAGAAAATCATAAACCGAAGGCATATAAAATAAGGATAAAAGGGACCAAAGCAAACGAACAAAAACCTCCACCATATGAAAAGAAGCGAAATCCCGATATGGGAGTGAGACCAGGTGCCAGTAAGAGTAAGCATCTCCTGCTTGCATGCAACATCCGCCGCTTCAATTCGGTAGAAATGTCACATCCGGTTACCACCATTTCGGAATACATAGAGTACAATCTTTGGTTGGATGATTAAACTGGTCTATGACAGAATAGCATCCACCATGCTGGAGTGTGGGACAGTATAGTGTATGACGAGTTCCCTATATCGACTGTAGAACTTCCTCATTGACGATGTTAGTCGGTCACAAACATATCCCTGACTGAGAAGCTTATCTTGAAGACGCCTAGCTCTCAGAACAAAATCCGTATATTTTTACTTGCTCTGGCATAGCGTATCAACGGACACATGAACACGCCATAAGCAGGTGATGGGTGATGAAGGGATGTTGCTACTCAGAAAAAGGAAAGTTTGTAATGCTGAAATTGAAGTCGTCACGTTTGTCATAGAGTGAGGATTTTTATGTCACCATCAGTGTCCTGGGACAACATTATGTCCAAATAGGATGCTGAATTATTTGTCTCTGTAGTTTCTTTGACTTCAAGCTCTGAAGGATAGATACTGCTGAGGTAATCCGCGAATTTTGGATTATTGATGGACAACACATCGTCTATTTATCTGTAAGTTAGAAGCCAAGTATCTTTTCCCTTTAGAGACCAAATATTGATTGAATTCAGCTTCGTATGGGTAAAGGAAAATGTCGGCAAGGCGTTGGGCTCAATTGGTCCCCATTGGAATTCCGGCAATTTGCTGGAAGACCTTTCCTCCAAACACCACAAAAATGTTGTCAATCAGAAAGTTTAACATCTGAATAATATCTGTTTCAGTGTACTTAATTTCAGAATGAATCGGACTTTTCTTTTACTAAGTAGGTTTTGTCATAGTCAACAACAATAAATTTGTTTTTGCGATTGCCGTTCTTACTTGTAAACGCGTTACTTATAATTTTTGCGAGTCTTTCTGAATGTTGGATAGTAGTGTAAAGTGTGGAAAAAGCAAAGGATTTGATCGAATGAACCCAAATGAGTGGATTTCAGATGTTCTAAAAGTTCCTTCGAATTTCACGTATTTCTGATGCATCAAAATCATACGTGTACATTGAAAAATAATGCCAGATTTCCACCAGTAAAGATCGGCATGAAATACAGGGGATCCAAAAAGAAGACAAACCAACAGAGATATCAATCTAGTGGTTGAAATGATGAATATTGTAATATATGTTCCATCATACCTGCAAAAGGTTTTGTTTTTGTGCGCATACGCTTATTTTAACAAATGATATATTATGAATGATGCTCGAGTTCGAAATATTTGAGTTCGAAACAGTGAATATATGATTCAGAAGATGAAAATTCTAAAGATTTACTTCAATTGTAATGCAAAGAGCCAGCTAAGAACAGTTTCTTTGAAACAACCTCTATCAAACTTGAAATATATACAGTGGGTCCTGTAGCATCATATCCCACCCATCCTGCTACGTCTTTCGGTGCACTTTTTCGACATAGTAACTTTTATACTTTTTTGGCATATTACATTGTTTAGATTTAGGATCACTGATGAGGGTTAAGTACCCGAAACGTGCATGTCTGGTCCACGTTGCCAATTTATCTGTTCTTAAATGGTGCTATTCAATTTGAAGACGTTTACATTTATACCACTTGGTGAGTGTCACTGCTGGTGGACCAGGAGTCCCCGAGGGCACATGTAGCCAAGTTCGATCAATTTCGGTTGATCGTTTCTTCAACGCATTCTAAATTTCTGTTATCAAAATTTCTTGAAATTTCTAAAAAGTGGGTCCTGTAGCATCATATCCCACCCATCCTGCTACGTCTTTCGGTGCACTTTTTCGACATAGTAATTTTTATACTTTTTTGGCATATTACATTGTTTAGATTTAGGATCACTGATGAGGGTTAAGTACCCGAAACGTGCATGTCTGGTCCACGTTGCCAATTTATCTGTTCTTAAATGGTGCTATTCAATTTGAAGACGTTTACATTTATACCACTTGGTGAGTGTCACTGCTGGTGGACCAGGAGTCCCCGAGGGCACATGTAGCCAAGTTCGATCAATTTCGGTTGATCGTTTCTTCAACGCATTCTAAATTTCTGTTATCAAAATTTCTTGAAATTTCTAAAAAGTGGGTCCTGTAGCATCATATCCCACCCATCCTGCTACGTCTTTCGGTGCACTTTTTCGACATAGTAACTTTTATACTTTTTTGGCATATTACATTGTTTAGATTTAGGATCACTGATGAGGGTTAAGTACCCGAAATGTGCATGTCTGGTCCACGTTGCCAATTTATCTGTTCTTAAATGGTGCTATTCAATTTGAAGACGTTTACATACATACATGTGTTTGTATATTTTTTGATACTTTGATTTTGATTAATTAATCTGAAACCAAGGAGCATCTCCTTTGTGGCATAGCTGGCTCTTTAGAATACATTTAAGCAGGTCCAGAACAGCCGGACTTGTTATAAGATCCTATTATTTAGTTTTCCTAAAAATTATAAAAAATACATTTCCTGTATGCAAATTCACAATTTTTACCGTCATTTTTGATGGTACGGACGTACGCATATACCTCTTGAAAGCCCCAAAATGGGCCGTAAATATGACGTTTAAATGAACATACTTTGGGGAACGACAAGCAGTTACAAATCTTCTGTAGAGGCAGAAACTTAACAAAAACTGTATTTTGCATTATGATATGATGTGGGCAATCGGATATGTATAGAATTATGAATGATCACCAAGACTTTTATTAAGAAATTGTCGTAAGGAGATAAATTAGTGTCTATTTTCTGAACATCTTTTAGTTGTTAATTTTTAATAATTAAGTCCGTTTACATGAAACCCTATCATTTATTTTCTGTAAAAAAACATGATACATGTATTATTTTCTACATATGTCAATATAAACACTGATAAGTTCCTATTGAAATTTGACAGTTTTTAAGTTATAGTGATTTTGTTACCCCCACCCAATTATTTTTACGTCACCTAATTAATGCTGACGTTCTTGCCAAAAACGAACCAATGTCGCCGTTTCTATTATGACGTCATAATTGTTCTAGAGCTTTCCGATGGGGATACTGTTCTGAACCCCCTTAAGGTCATGTTTTAGCATTCCGCTCTCTTCATATAGTCGCTATCCGGATTTCCTCTCTTTGAGCATCGAGCATCACTGATGATACATTATTCGTGTCATATGTGCAAATGATGCACAAAATAATTACGATTATAGAACAAAATTAATATTTCAATATGATAATTTTTGATACTGATAATATACGGAAATAACTAAAGTGCTTTAGGTTAATCGACAAACAGCGTAATTGAAAATTGAACATATTCACAAATTCCTCTTAATGGTTATTAATAAATATTTTTAACGTTTGGATTGTGTTCTGGAGTGTTTTAAAGGGTATTAATATCAAAATGCATTTAGCTCATGATCAGTGATATATACCAAAGACAAACACCAAATGTCAAATGTCAGTGTCATCGAAGACTTACAGTAACATTATGTCGTACGAGGCAAAAAGAGATATGCCATTGCAATTTGGAATTTTATGTTATAAAAGATAAAGAAAAGACGGGGAATAATCCCTTTATTGTCATTGATTAAAAGAGGGAAAATGCTGGCAGGAAAATAGATTTATTCCGCTTGCAAACGATCTTACTCGTTGTTTTTGTCTGTTTCTATCTCATCTGATTGCTTCACTACTTTTTCCATGTAAAGATATCATATGTTTTCATTTCCTGGTGAGACCAGGCTGATTGCTTTCCTTGGAGTTTCGTTTATCTTGCCAGTGCAATCCACAGTGATTTCTACATGTATTTTCATGGGCAACCAACCAATCTATATGTAAGCTTTTGGTCCGCTTCTATTTAATCTTTTAATTGCTCTTCATGTTCAAATGACTGGCCTTTGTCTGGTTTTAGTCGTAATGGACTCATTGTTCTCAACATGCCTTCACGTCTGTTTGTGACGTAATACTTTTACGTAAAATCTCGGGATTTTTGCGTAACACAAATCTATCTCGCTTCGGTTAAAGTAAAGTCGTATTATTAAACATCTTAGTAAAACATCAAGATATTTATTTATCCTTTGAACATGACGACATTAGCTCAACTTTTGCAATGACGATGTTGAGCGACTATCGCATTATGTTTAATGCCACAATTATAAAAGAAAGGGAGGGAATGTCGAATAAAACTCGATTGCATCGCTCTAAGCAAAACAGAGAAACACAAATATTCGAAAATTCAGAGTATACAAACAAAACAAGAGCCACTAGAGGACCATCAAATACGTAAATCTCCAAACCATGAAACACAAGAACAAACCACATAAAATGCGTCAAATGGGCAATCGTTATCGACTAAGGGCGGCCATCTGGCACGACTCACGGTAGCAAATGGTGTGATTATCAAGATTATGTTAGCACAACTTTCTCACTTTTTCGGTTCTTTAACTTGTCCGGTTACCAAGCAACCTTGAAGAATGCACAATAGCCTTCTCACTATAGGATGACCACACAAACAAGACTATTAAACGGAGAGGCCAGTGTCAGATGAATGTTTGTATGTAAATTGATATCACAAAAACGGAACGTCAATTTCTAAACAATTATTGACATATAAATGTAAACACAAAAACGACGATAAAGGTGAGAAAAAGGATCAAACACTTTATTCCGAGAGAGACAAAGAAATCTCAACCCTCGTGCCCATGCCTGTTGAAATCAATGACTCGGCAAGCATCGCCTTGGATTTCAATCGGCATGGGCACTCGAATTGAGATTTCTTTGTCTCTACCAGAACTTGGTGTAAGATTCTATTAATCTCCACCGCGGAATCATTTTTGTTTCTTTCCAGAATGATTTGGTGCTTTGTTTGGTTTTGCATTTTTCCTGTTCCTTTGCACATTGATAATGTTTTTTGAATTAAAATTCAGGTTTTGTGTTGGATTTTAATTTCACTCACTTATATTATTAAAGCGTCATAGTGATAGTAAATACATGGTATAAGTCACACATCCCCTCCATTTATTCATACTGTAATAAATCTGTTATCATTTTGTTCTACTTAAAAACCATAGTATATATTGAATCGGAAGAAATATATATATATGTTAGAAAGTTATTATTCAAACACTTCGATTAACATGTATGTGTTTATGTGTATGTTCTTCACATGTACCTCAATTTATTCCACGCTACCTTTGCAACCAAATAAGACATTCATCTCTTTTAAATGAAAGATGTATTTAAACATTATAAATTTGCACTCATTAGATTCTCTGAAAGATGAACATACATAAGGTATATTAGTATACTCTAAAGACTTATCATTCTATTCAAATTCACATCCAATAGTTTTGTCATAAACGTTTTGTGTTAAGTTTTTTAACCTCATACATTACAGTTAAGTATTGTGAAAGCTTAATTAAGTCTACACATGGAAAAAGCAGATACTTGATTCATTTCTTTGTGTTCTTTCGAGTTTACAACATAATATGAATGAAAGTTAATCTTTTTGAAAATGCAAGGGTAACACGCTTCATTCCAATTAAAAGCGGTACAGAGTCTCTTTGAATTTCCACCATATTGTGCAACCTGAATCTTTTCAATCCCGTTACCACAGATGAATGCATCACGTAATAAGTCGTACTACCTGTTTTTCTGATATTGAATAGAAGAATATAAGAATAACTGTAACGTAACCTTGCTCAAAATATGAGCATCAGTGCTCTATGTATTTGAATCTTTACAAAAAGAAATTTTCACATTGGGAAGAGATTGGGCGATACATGCATAATGGGTGGTGTGAAAACCTCTCTTTCTATTACAACAATACTACTGTATATTTATAAAAAAAATCATTATTTGGTTACAAGCATGTCATTATCCCTGTTATATAATGTCCCAATTTAACCAAGATTGCATTTATTTGTCTATAAATCAATATATATTTGAGCTATGTTTAACTGTGCCACAATACTATTTTTCAGTGGTGCCACGTTCAATGAAATTAGCATGCAAACAGGAGATTCTCACTCTTCCTGGGCATCTGATCTCACTCCTTCACAGGGAGTTCACTTCTCTTCATATGGTTAATTGTTTTGTTCTTGTTTTATCCTGGATTTGTATGCCCTTGGTTAGATGATTTTTCGATTAACGATTGTCTACTCCTTGATAGGGATATGATTTTTCCATATTTGTCATTCTACAGTGGAACTATCTGGAGATTTTTCATGATATAGTGTTTTCCTTAATGTTTCAAATATGTGATGCTTTTCTTTTCGTCCTCTACGTATGTTTGTCCCTTCTTTTTCGTCTCAAGTGTGTGTTCAGCTGTTATATTTGTATTGACGTCGTGATGTTAGGGCATCCTGCTTATCTTACACAATTGATACTGTAACATTATATACTTGATACCAAGAAGCGGATTGTAAAAAAGTGTGCACCGCCTCAAACCATATTATATAAATTGCAAAATTGTTCAAGTTAATCCTTATAATGTAATCAAACACTAGAAAAACTTCGATTAGCTTCAGTTCATATTTTTAAAATTAAAAACTTTAAACTACAAACAAAATTGAAACAACAAGAGCGGAGGAAATTATCCGCTCAGATGGTTGCTTTTAGCAACCACGGCAGTGTCCTGAAAAAAAGACAAATGACGCTTTTAAAAGGGAAAATATTCCTACCTTAATCCCAGTTCTATATCTAACTGTCTTGCGTCGCAGACCCTCCGAAAAGAGGGACGGCTTTCAATTTATGTGGAAAATATGGGTTGTATACAGTAACTCAACGGAACAGGTCGCCATTTTGTTTTGAATTTGACCGTCATTTCGCGCGAAGATAATGACGTCACAATGGTTTTACGTCACGTACACGTCAGTTTGTACAGGAAATTAGTGCAACTACGGTATTTTTAGTTCGAAATTAGTTCCAGGAAGCATTTCCTGAAGTGCATGTCCAATATTAAGCAAACCAATTTATGAAGGTATAATATGCTTCCAACGACCAATCAAAATCCTTGATACGAGTGAAATTAAATTATAAAGGGTTACGTCAGAACAGTACATTCATTAAAAGAAGAACCATGTAATATAGAACATATAAGATGAAGACTGGTGTATAACTGATGTTATGCTTTGACATTATGCTATGACTGATTGATTACGCTTTGACGTTGACGTTATGCTATGACTTGGTATCATACTATTAAGAAATGAATCTTATATTTTTTATAAGATTCATTTCTTATCATTTAATTATGGAAAACAGACTGTTTTCTTTGATCTAAAAACAATCAATCACCGCACTTTATTTCGTAAGTCGGAAGGTTTTGCAGTGATACGTCTGCCAAAACAAGTTATGGCAGCCGCCATGATTCAAACAACGAACGATCGTCTCTCTACATCTTTGGAATAAGGACCAGTTTGAGAAAATTCTACATGCACTGTTAATTTTTGAGTAAGTAGAAAAGAAATGGTACCCTAGAAATGATAAGCAAACATCAACAAATTGTATTTTCAGCAACGAGTTCATTCGTGTTTGAGGGAACCCCCAGTTCTAAAAATAGTGCTATAAATAGACTTCCGTGAAAAATTGTGTTGATCGATGTATCAACAAAATTTCTCAGCCAATCAGAATCTTCGTTTCTTGAAAATGACAATGGAAATTAAATGATTGTAACTTGATTAACACCAAAATAGACAGTCGTGCTAGTGCAGATTATCAGACTTCTGACAGACTGACAGATAAACGTGTGCATAATAGGTTAGAAACTGAACAAAGACGTGATGATACTATTCAATATGTGACTTTACATAAACTGGCCATGGCTGGTAGAAATAAAAGAGCCTAGACATCAATGTCTATTGGGGCATCCTCAAATAAATCATAATCAAACTGAGGTAGAAAAGGTGTAATGAGGAATCCTGGGAATAGACATTCCTCATTGAATCCTAAATATTGATAATTATTAAAATAGATTATTGATAGACAATTAAACACTGAAATAAGATACTAGTGACGTAGAAAAAAAGCCACATGAATAGTTGCAAAACTTTTCAGCGCCACCAGTAAGCAATTAAGTGATCTACCTCAGTATAAGAGAGTTTCAACAAAAATTCAGAAAATCATCTTCAAATATCAACTAAATTGATCAGTTGCAATTAGAATATGAATCAAAATAAAAAGCCAAACTTGCACAACAGTTTGCCGAGATGGCACAAATATTTGTCAAGCTGGCACAACGTTTTAAGCCAAATTGGCACAAATTGAAAATTTACCAAACTGGTATCAAATCAAAGCTAGTAAATCCATGGTCTAGATTCGCCGGGTGATGGGGAAACAAAGGTGTCAGATGTAACAAAAGCATGAATTGCTTGCTGAATTCTATAGAGAAAAATTTAATTTCCAATATCAATAAGGTTATCATGTGAAAACCTGCAAGTCTTGTGCTCAACGAGTTCAGGATATCTGATATAAGATTGAATAATTATTGTAGCAATAAATCTATTTGTTCTAATTCTAGCTTTTGAAATTTTCTGTTACAAAATTTCTTGAAATTTCTAAAACATGGGTCCTGTAGCATGATATCCCACCTCCTCTCCTACGTCTTTCGTTACATTTTTGAACATAATAATTTTACACTTTTTGGCCATATTACATTGTTTAGACTGAGAATCACTGACGAGGGTTAAGTACCCGAACGTGCATGTCTGGTCCATGCTGCAAATTTATCTGGTCTTAAATGATGCTATTGATTTGAAGACGTTTAACATTTCTCTAGAGCTTCATGACAATTTCCGTCACGCCAATAAAGCCGTGGAATGATTTGAGACCAAATAATTCTTGTACATGGAAGAAAATTTCTAAGAAAACAGTTTTAAACATCTTATGTCTAAGAAGGGAGGAAATCTCCAACAAGACCCCGTTGCAGCATCAACAGCAAAACACCAAAACACCCGATGCAAAAACACAAAAGACGAGTATAGCACGAGACGGAAAAGAGCTCACATGTACTGCATGCTGAGTCATCTATAACATTACCGCTACAGTGAATTATTAGCAAATTAGGTGCTTCCTCAAAACTCAAAAAAATATGGAACCTTCCTGCCAACTTCATTCCATTTCATTTCATCCCTTCTTGCCACCTCAAGATCCAAGTTGGTACAAGGTTGAATTTATAGCACGAAAAAACGCTTTCCTAATGATTAAAGATCCAATTATTAAACACTTTTAGAATTTGTAAAAAGGAATTAAGCCTTAAAATTAGGAGAAAAAACATCAGTTGGAATGTGAATATACGTGTTGAAGGAGTTTGACCCCCAACGACCATAAAAAGCTATTTTTTCGTCTGTTACTCTAACCAACGACGGAGACGTGGCAGCTCCGATTCTAAAAGAATGAGAGGAATAATGTTTGCTATCAATATTTAAGGAGTTCAAACATTTCTTCAAAACAGCTACAAATTAGTAATGGGTAAATGGATTGCCTAAAAGGTGACGAAAAAATGTTCCGGAAAAACGAGGCCTGACTTTTTAAAATGACTAAAGGGTTTTAACTGGACAGATTTTGGAATAAGTAGGAGATAGAATAATTGTAGAGTCCGTGCCTGACTGGTCAGTTTTTGAAGCGGGAAGTTTTATTTCAATGAAGTTGACATTAGAGAGATAGTGAACATTATCGTATAGTAGGGCATGACCACGTATCATGAAGGAATTCTGCACTTATAGTTCCCCTCTAAAGAAACCAAAAAAGGTTGTAGTAAAAAAGCTGAAAAGAGTTCAGTCATTTAGTCTGAAGAGCAAATCGAAAGTAAAGCAAGGACTATATTGTTTAAGATTGGAAGAGTGATGGGCAACCTGAGATCATGACGCTCATCCAAACGATTGAGACCAGTTATCATTTTCCTTATCAAAAAAAAATTGAGTTGGGTCACTCAAGTCAGATATTTTACACTTGTAAGATATGCCTGACACGTACGTGGAAGTAGAGCTATCTGATTTGAGAGACGGTAAGAACTGAACGTAATTCGTGCAACGAACAAGGACATTTAAAAGGGGCAAAGTATGAAACATTGACACGGCGCATTTTCTATCACCAATATTCAAAAATAACAAAATTAACAGATCACGAAGAAAAAATCAGAATAATATGTTTTAAACATATATTTCCATGCAACTGTTTTTTAATGCTAAGCGAAATGACTTTGTTGTCATTCCTAGATGATTAGATGATTCGTGCAGCAGTAATATACGGATAAGCAGTTCTGGTAGTTACATGAGCCGCTTCAAAATAAAACATCATGTTTTCTTTGCTTTTGAAGATTTTGGATAAATTCTTTTTCATACGAATAAAAAAGAGCCCCAACCAGTCGAAAGTTAAAGGCCGAGATGACGAAATTTTGAATGCTAAATGCGAAAGTTTCGTTAACTATTCGTCAGCTTGTTTTTTGAAAGCTACAGAGATGACGAAATTTTGAAAGCTCTAAAAAGCTTTCAAAAAGTAGATGACGAAAATTTCGTTAACTAATCTTTATTAACGATAAATTTGAAAGCTACAAAAAAAATGTATGAGCTTTCAAATTTTCGTCATATCGGAGCGTTCAAAATATTTGAAAGCAATCGCTGACGAAATTTTGAAAGCAATATCTGACGAAGATTTTGAAAGCTATCGCTGACGACAATTTTGAAAGCTATCGTTGTCGAAAATTTTGAAAGCTTTTTGAACGCTCGGGCGCCATAATGTTTTTACAATGGCTACGGCACGCCTCGGGGGAATTCCTCTGCACAGTTTGGAGGATGAAAGAAGCCGTCTCATTATTGGCGTGGGACTTTAATATTCATCGATTGTGAAACATCTTTCAAAGCTTCCGACCGTCAGTGTTTCACTGCATGTAGTAAAACTTTTGTAATTTGTTAAATCTACATGTACATGTAGTCCGATGTTGGAAACACGGAATCTTTAAACTTATAATAAATAAAACAAAAAACAATATTTCATTTACTCCAAGAATATATATTTTTCATAATTTAATCTGAATAAACATCATTGTACATGTAACAACTATTAATCAAGCAAATTATGACGATGCTTTGATTTCGGCCATTCGGCATTCAAAAAGCTTTCAATTCGTTTATGAATTGAAATCGAATAAACTTTCGGCTGGTCGGGGCTGTAAATCTGCAACAAGAGGCACAATCAGTACCCATAGGAATTCCTACAATCTGCTTGTAGAGTTTCTCACCAAATCTTACATAAAATGTTGTCCAAAAGGAAGGACAACGCAATACACAGGTCAACACATGTCCATGATTTGTATGATTTGTATTCTGTGGCGGAAAAGAAACCGTTTGATTCAAATGTACAAATAAAATTTTCCCCTCTCAAAACACCATTTAATGAGTTTGGACAATCGATCATTTATTTTGTCGTGAGGAAGCGTGGTGTACATATAAAAAAGTCGTATGAAGAAATCGTATTTGCTTGAAAATTTCTTGATTTCATTATGTCAATCACATCCCCTAAACTTTTAATAGACCAAAAGAAGTTTTCAACGTTCCTGTTCATGACAGTTTCATAGTATTTGGCCACGTGTTCCTTTATAGCCGTGAGTGCTGCCGTCAGATTTCTAGAAAAAAATGAAGTTGATCAGTTGCTAGAATTAGCAATCTATCGAAATTTGTAAGGAGACTTGTTAAGTTTTGGTATGCAGTATATTGTAGGTATATCCAAATTAGAAAAAAAGGATGTTAAATGAAGAAATTTCACTGTTATGATTACTCAAAATGTTGGGGACACGTTTGTTGCTTTCTATATATTAAGTATTAGTAGACAAAAGTTCCGAAATTAGAGTTGATATGTAGTAGCGTTTTCAAATGATTTCGGAGTTGTTGGCTGCTTTGTCTGCAGTTGCAAAGACATATTTTTCATGTAAATTACGTAGCTTGCATTTGAAATTTATCTTTAGGATTTAGAAGTTAGATTTTTAAAAGGATGAAGATTTTTGTGGTAGTTATCTATTCGAATATCAGTTATATCCAAAATGAGGTTTTTCCAGTCATTCGGAGCAAGCGATTCGACTCCTTCCGATTTACACCATCGTTCGGTATAGTTATCTAAAGCTTCCTTCAGCACTTCGCGACATTTAATAAATTTTTTGATAGAATTTTATATTTAGGTCTTTTTTAGAAGGCCACGGAGCTGTCTTGGATAATTGAAAAGTCACCTGTAATAATATGACCAGCTGGTTTATATAGATATTCAGACGTTCGCATTCTCAAGAAGCAGGACATGATTCAAGTATTTTAGGATCTGATGTAACTTTGGTGTAGTTAAAAACGAAATTTCGAATATGTCTCTTATATTTGTAACAAATAAGAGGAGGTCCTACATCCTCAAAATATTGAGAAATGGCACTTTGTACGCGATGATCCCGAAAAATATTAGAGATGTTCATAAGATCAAAACCTATGTTAATAAATGGAATTTTTATGAATCGTCTTTTAGGGGAGGTGTATTTAACCAAAGGATATAGTTTATTCTGTGCGAATGCAACAATCATGTTTAGCCTGAATCAATCAGTGTTTCTTAAGAATGCAGCTAGTGCTTCATCCAAGATAGATTTCAATTGAACTGCTTGAACGGATTAGATAAAGAGCATGTAGCAGTTTGTGTCTGCCGCCGTTGCGTGCAATGATCGGTAGATCTTTGGGGGTACGTTGTACTCTAGCTATTTTTCTGAGTTTTTTTTTTTTTTTGGTTTCGCCTTTTACCGTGAGACCTATGCTTCCGTTTAGTGTTAGGGCGGATTGAGAAGACATGTTTCCTTGTCCGTCAATTTAATCGTTTAAACCAAGGGGGTACGCAGTTTGAAGTTTGGTTATTCAGGCAAGTTCAGCTTGTAAGCGGCGTTTTTTAATTTCAGTTTTACTTTGATTTTTGAGTTTTGGAAAAACTGAACCTTAACCAGAGTAGTAGTTAAATCCGAAATTGAATGATTGTATTTAAAGAAGTGATTGTAAAAGAAATTTCTTTTTTTCTGACGCGAGCGTCTTATCTGATACGAATGACTTCGAAAACGAGATTTTAAGGCCTGGCCTGTTTCCCCTACATATTGGGCGCCACATCCCTTTGCGTATCATGTATTGACATAGATTACATCTTGATACGATCAATCGATATCGTTATCAATCTCGATTTTAAACGTCTGCCCATTAACACTAGATTTAACTGTGGAATTGCAATTTATGAGCGGACACATACCGCATCTTTCCCCATTGCACCTGCAAATTATTGAGAACCCTCTATGTTTGTTGTTAAATTTAGAGCCTGCAGATAGAGAAGTGGGTGCAATACGTCTACGGGGTCTTATTCAAGAGGTGATAGAAGTACCTTTGGTAATGAAAAAAAGTTTCTTTATCTTAAATGTTGATGAATGTGTCAGGAAATCACTTTGGCATTTTTAGAATAAGTACCACAGATGAGGATTTAATATCCGAAACACGTGTCTGGTGCATTTAAATCAGGTTTGAAATTTTCTCCAAGAAGGTACAGTTTGTACATGTAAAGAGTTAAACATTTCAGTATCATTATTTTGCGTTCCTTTTCCTCTTTCCGTCTCTTTCTATATATGTCTACTCTGTGCTTTCTCATGGGAGTGTTTCTGTGTTTTGCTGTAGGTGCTACAACTGAGTCTTGTTGGAGATCCCTTCCTTTTTTTCTCACATTCGATACGTTGTAGTTAAAATTTCTGCCGAATAATTGGAAAGTATTACATCTTATCCGTAATTACAAAATGGACCAGATGACCGTCGTTAGTCGGCTCCGATTGTTCATTGGTCTTCATTAATTTACGTGAATCTTTGGTGATTCTTCTTTTTATGTCGCATTTGCATGTCTGGTCCAAGCTGCAAATTCATCTGTTTTTAATTATGCTATAATTAAATTTGAAGTCGTTTAACATTTGTCCTGTTTGCGTCTCTTGCTAACATTATTAGACGTTTGATTATAGTTTTCTTTTTACAGCACTCGAGTTACCGAGGATTAAACATTTCGATCATTTTTATCGCAACACATCACAATGATAATGCTGAATTAAGCGTGTTGTTTCTAGCTCCTGGTGCATGGTTGCTGATTTGGTATCCTTTTTAAATTTTGTTGTTTGATCACTTTCAGCAATTTTCAGCAAAAGTCTAGATGAATACTGGTTTCTCTATTCAAATGTAGTCAAAATATGCAAATAATTCTGAAAATTAAATGTCATGGTGGAAATTTCCGTGCACTTGGGTATGTTTTACAATAAAGGATATCATTATTTTAAAATTCTGATCCCAAAGGAACAGTAATTATGTCTTCAGCCATTCTTATTTATATGTTGCAGAATGAGGTTCAATATCGCATTGAAGTAATTAAAAGAAATACCAGAAAAACTTAAAACTCACGTCTAAAACCATTGAAAATGCACGTAAAAGATTATCTGTCAAGATCGAGGTATTGTTCCTAAAACTGTGCTTGCGAGAAAAGGTAAGATAATAGCTGTAGTAGGGTAATTTTGTGTTTTGTGACACATTTAAGAGCGAAAAATATCAAACCACGGACTTCATTTTCAAAAGAGTTGATGCTTAGGATGTTTTTATCAAATTAAGATCATCTGTTAAATGACGTCATTTGAAGCAATTAAATGAATTTGTATTCAGGGAAAATTGTAAATAATCATTGAAAAAAAAATGACAATACCTGATAGACCAATTTGGATAGGTTTAAAAGCTTTAATCATTCCTAAAAAGTAAACGGAGTTCTTAAAAGCTATTTTGTGAAATTGTGTTTTGGACCAAGTTTCTTTATCATGGCGCTGTGTCTGATCTTGAGGACTGATTCGTTTGGTGTTTGACAGAATAAGTCACTCGTATACTTACGATTTATGATGGAAAGGCATAGAATACCTATACATTACACCAAATGTATTAGAATGAAGATTACGTGTAAGTGGTGCGTTTCTTTTTTTGTCGGGTATATTTATGAAGACGGTTATACTGTAAAGTTTGTAAACAATTATATTCCATTTTATTTTCTTTCTTTCTTTTTTTTTTCCTTAAAGATGAATTTATTTTTTATTTTTTATTCTTTCGTTTACTGAACAATGGTTATCTTTCAATGCGCACGTAATCCAGGATAACCACACCGTCTGCTTCTTACTTGGTGTTCCTTGTCCCTTTTGCGTCTCTTTCTGTGGGTGTCTGTTCTGTGTTTTGCATCGGGTGTTTTGGGGTTTTGCTGTGGGTGCCGCAACCTGGTGTTGTTGGAGATCACCTCCTTTCTTTCAAATCATCAGGTTGGACCTGCCTCCACCTGGATCGGAAATATGCATGATATTTTAAGGTATATGCAGCGTATTAAAAAAATAAATGTCTGTTACATTAATTCCGTCTTTACACCTCCATGTTCTTTAAAGTTACAAACATCAATCCGATTTTCACAGCATTTCGAAATTCCAGATTATGTTATAATGATAGTGGATATACAGCGCGTAAGACGCAAATAGTAATTTAAAGTCATTCTTAATCTACTGTGTCCTATCATTTGCAATAATGCATGACTGTATATAACTACTTGGTAATGATAGGAAATACGGGATTTAATCAATACGAGCTTTAATGACTCCTTTATTCATTATATTGCTATAATTTTCTCTATGTGAATTGGTCATTTCGAAATTCAGTCTTAGTGAGGGAACTTTTAACACCTTATATTCTTTAAGAGAGAAAGAAAATTTGGGATCTTTTACTATTGTTTGCTTGTATTTGCGCACTTAAAAACATTCCGAGGAGGGATGCCTTCGTATAAGTTAATCTATTTTGATACAACGGGGAGAGCGGAAGTGACGAGAATTCTGTTTACGGTAGCTGGGATTCCTTTTCGAGACGAACGAATCAACTCGGAACAGCTGAAAAAACTCAGAGAGGAACTATGTACGTAACCGTTTAATACAATTTTCATGAACGCTTTTTATTATTGCGTGTACATATATTTACAGGAATTATAAACGTTCTTTTTTGTGAATCGCAACTCTAAAGTTCTATGTTACATTTTGATTGGAGTGATTTATTTAGATGAAGAAAACTGTCCCTATCGGCCTATAGTACTGAGCTTTGCATGTCTTTTGTACGTTTCTAAATTGTGTTTTTCAAACACTTTGAATTCATATATATTAATAAATATGCATATTTTACAAGTCTTAATATCGAGCGATGCTATGAAATTATCGATTATTTCATTTCTCAAGCTCAATAGACGTGCATGATACATGTTCATGCAAGCAGGCACAGAGTACGACTTCCTGCGTTTAACACATGACTAAAAACCGTAAATGTTGGCCCAAGGGTCTGCGTTACTAGCGATGATAAAACCATCAAAATCCGTCATCTGTATATGTCGTTCTGTCTACTGTAAAATGATGTTAACGTGGAGATGAAAATGCTAAACTTGTAATGATTTTGATTTACAAAAACCATATGTATAGATCTACACTTAATGAAAACTGTTAAACACATTTCCGTTACACTCGACTAACTGAAGGACTGGGACAAATTAAGTACCCTGCTCCCTTTGTTTCTTTCGGAAACTTGTCATTTCATTCAAAAATATCATCGAAATTAAAGGAGGTTAACATCATAGAAAAATCCCTCCAATGCTATTTTGAACATAGATTTAAAATTTGCAAAATTTGGATATGCTTCTGAATCGACCCGACAGGAAATTTGGAGCCATGCACTCTCTGTTAAGTAAATGCACAAATTTAAATCCAAAAATAAACCCAGAGGGCGCTACTAAAATGGAATGGCGGCTTATGAAAATTACTTTGGCTTGAAGCATCACTGATGAGATAGTTGCATGTATGCTTAAAAAAGAGTATGTACGCATCTGCCACATGTCTTGATTCTCAAACTCTGTCATAATCAGATTCTAAAATTACACATAACCTTTTAAACAAATGATATTTATATGTAAAACACTACTTTATTACTTTATATACATGTTATCCAGGCAATCCGCACCAAACGCTCCCTATTTTAGAGATAACAGAGAAGGGGAAGGGCGGCAAATTTGTATTAGATCAGAGTATGGCAATCAACAGGCACCTGGCAAGACAATTCGGTAGGGATTTAATTTGGATTATCCGATTAAGATAACTTCTTTATGAACCATTGAAACCATGAATTGTTTAAAAGTACCAGTTACCTTCCGGCTATCCAGATGCCTACAGATTTAAAAAAAAAATACGTAAGGTTGTATATTGTCTTAGTTTTTTTTACAGTTTTAAAAGAAAGGAGGGAATTTCTAACAACACTCAGTTGCAACACCAACAGCAAAACCCAAAAACACCAAGCAGACACCCACAGAAAAAAAGATGCAAATGTCATTAAATTATCATTACAAATGTTAAACGTCTTCAAATCAATAGCATCATTCAAGAAAAGATAAATTTGCAGCATGGACCAGACATGCACGTTTCGGGTACTTAACCCTCGTCAGTGATCCTCAGTCTAAACAATGTAATATGACCAAATAATAAAGTCATGTAATATCTCTAGGAAGTACAAATGATAATTGGTTTTTTTGCTTCGTATCTTATAAGATAAATGTTTCTGACGTCATCTGTTATGTAGAATCATTCATTTTCATATTGTAGGACTCGATGGGGACACGTGGAATGATAAAGCGAAAGTAGACGAGGTTATGGAGTATGTGAATGATATGATGAATGCCTTCCTCCTGGTCAGGGAGGCTCCAGAGGCAGCAAAGGTACTCCACCAATCAGAAATAGGCAAAATCGGCAATAATTCCTGATCAGTTAATGAATCCTTTTATCACATGATACACCCGTTATGCAGTTTCAAAAAGCCATTCCATAAATATATGATATGATAACACGTTACATATCGCTCTGCTTGAATGCGATTGGTCAAATTTTGAACCTAATCACATAAACTTAATTAATTGACAAGTGTGACCTTTCAAATATCGGTCAATTATTAAATTCAGACGCGGATTCAATATCAATGATTAAAATTGTTGTAGAATTAATTATTGTTTTAAAATACTGAACAAAGTTGAAATATTTTTCTCTTACGCACAGAAGATATCGATACGATGGAGAACTACTTCTCATCGCGTAGCAGACGACCTGTAGGTCACGGCGTGGTTCGCCTCTAATTCTCAGAAACGTTGATTTCACGTAAGAAATACACATATTTAGGCAATATCATGTGATAAAAAGATCTCAAATGAATATTCATTTCATACGATGTATTATGAAACTCGTTGTGCGTTTTATATCCCCTCGCCAAGGCTCGGGGATATAAAACCCACAACTCGTAACGTTTCATAATACATCGTATGAAATGAAAATTCATTTGAGATCCTATATTTATGAAATCATTACTTGACTTCTTAAGAATTGTGTCGTCAGAATATTCCCGTGAATGTGTACTCCATTTTCAAAATATACAATTCGAATGGTACTTTGCAATGACGTCGAACTTAATTTTTTTGACAGAATAATCCCTCCTTTTTTCAAATTGTTGGCTCTCAAATAGCACGCGTCGAATCAAAGAACACGTACCCTTCTTGTGTTTTAAATTCGATTGGTAAACGGATTTAATTAAAGAAAATTTATACCCAAAATTCATGTATTTCAATTTTCCCTACCTACATATGAAGGTGTATTTTTGTCGTACAAATAATTATTTGTTGTGTTTCAGAAACTCTATGAGGAGAAGTTTGGAAAAGCATTGAATAAAACTTGTTCCTATCTGGAAACCACAATACAATCTAATATGAATAAAGGAAAGGGATTTGCTGTGGGTTTCAAGGTAAAAAAAATTGATATTCACTTTTCACAATATTTTGAAGCATGTCTTGATACATTGATACTTCAATTGATAAACAATTTGTTACAATGGTACCATGTTTATCAAATAATAATATTTTTAATTCATGAACTTGCATTCAAAAGGTTGGAGTTCTATAGATGATGGAGAAGAGATATAAAAATTAACCGGTGGAACTACAACTGTAAAATTGTTCCTTCTCTTCTCCCTCAAGGCATTTCATTTGAGTCATTGTACCAACTGCATGTACATATGTACAATGTAAATAGATTTAGACTTTTTAATTGGCCGTCATTTTTATGGGATTTTTTCCTGCCAATTCCATTTCTTTACCTGTTTTCTTTCACAATGCTGGTTTCACCTATAGGATCCTACTAATACCATACTTCTGGCAATATTCTAACACACTCTTCTGACTACCTTCTGACACTCTTTTCTAGTAGCATTCTGACACTCTTCTGAAAAAGGTTCTGGCAACCTTCTGGTAAACTCTTCTGGCAACCTCCTGGCACACTCTTCCGATACCCTCTGGCAAACCCTTCCGGTAACGCTCTTGCAACCTTTAAGCAGACATCTCTGGCAACCTTCTGGCACACTCTTCTGTCAACATTCTTGCAAACTCTTCTGCCAACCCTCTGGTACACTCTTCAGGCAGCATTCTGTCACACTCTTCTGGCATACTCTTCTGGCACACTCCTCTGGCAACATACTGGCACACTTCTGGCACACTCTTCTGGCAACCTTCTGACACTCTTCTGGAATCCTTTTGGCACACTCTTCTGGCATACTTCTGGCATACTCTTTTGCAACTTGCAACAAGGTCATAGGCTGCAAAGGCTAGCAATATAACCTTGCCGTCATCGCTATTTTCCTACGCCATTTCACGCAATGATAAAACCCGAGAGGCATCGCAGGTACAGCATGTCGTTACAGTGACGTCATTCGAACTTCTGACGTAAACAGTGCGAAAGATTCAAAGACAGAGATACATATTTGAGTGTTTAGGGGCGAGTAAATGGGCAATGAAGGAAACGATTCTTTTCTTGATGTAGGAAAATTTATACAAGATTCATGTAAAAAAAATGCGGTAGGTTTCGATTTATAGCTAGAATTTGTATTTTTACTGGAGACTTCTCGCTCAGCTGATCGTGTTGGCAACGTACGAATGAAGAAAGAATCCCCGATACTGCATCGTATTGCATCAAAAGAAAAGGATCACATGTACACTGTATACCTCAGAAATGTAGACAAACCTGATGGTATATACTTGCAATACTTAATTTACAAATATGAAGCCCCAGTTCCAGTCTGTAAACAATAGGCGATGACGGCTGAGGTAGATTTCAAAAGTGAAGAAAAGCGGAACTGAAATCGGACGCATGCGTAGGAGATTGACTCTTTTGGTAACCTTTTGACAAATACACACTCTTCTAGCACACTTCTGGCATACTCTTTTAGTAACCTTCTGGCATACTCTTCTGGTATACTTCTGGCACATTCTTTTGGCAACGTTCTGGCATACTTCTGGCACACTCTTTTGGCATACTTCTAGCACACTCTTCTGGCAACCTTCTAGCACACTCCCATGGAAACCTCTTCTATCATACACACTCTTCTATCATACTTCTGGCACACTCTTTTGGCAGCATTCTGGCATTCTCCTCTGGCAACGTTCTGGCACACTCTTCTGGCAACGTTTGTGTACACTCTTCTGGCAGCCTTCTGACATACTCCTCTGGCATACTTTTGGCACACTCTTCTGGCAATCTTCTGGCACACTCTACTGGCATACTCTTTTGGCAACCTTCTGGCACACTCTTCTGACATACTACTGGTACACTCTTTTGGCAACGTTCTGGCACACTCCTCTGGCAACGTTCTGGCATACTTCTGGTACACTCTTCTGGCAACATTCTGGCACACTCTTCTGGCGTGCTTCCGGCACACTCTTTCGGCAACGTTCTGGCATACTTTTGGCACACTCTTCTGGCAATGTTCTGGAATTCTTCTGGCACACTCTAAGTGCATTCTTCTGACATACTCTTCTGGCATATTCTAAGTGCATTCTTCTGACATACTCTTCTGGCATATTTTTGGCACACTCTTATGGCAGCCCTCTAGCATCCTCTTCTGGCACACTCTTCCGGTAACTTTCTGACACACTCTTCTGGTCACCTTCTAGAACACTCTTCTGGCATACTTTTGGCATACTCTTGGCAATCTCCTGGCACACTCTTCCTGCAAACGTCTGGCACACTATTTTGTTAACGTTCTGGCACACTCTTCTGGCATACATCTGGCACAATCTTTTAGCGACGTTCTGGCACTCTCCTCTGACAACGTTCTGGCATACCTCTTGCACACTCTTTTGGCAACCTTCTGGCACACTCTTCTGGTAACCTTCTAGCACAATCTTTTGTCAACGTTCTGGCACACTCTTCTGGCAACGTTCTGGCATACCTCTTGCACACTCTTTTGGCAACCTTTTAGCACACTATTCTTTGTCTATTTGTTTTAATTAGATGACGTACATGTATATTTATAATTACATAAAACAATAAAAATTTATAAAATTCTTTTCTTAATTGTAGCTATCCTTCGCTGACCTAGTTATCTTCACTTCCTTTGACCTACTTCAGGAATGGCATAATCCCAATATACTGCAGCAATACACAAATATAAAAAAGTGCCGCGAAAAAGTAGCCAAGTTTCCAAAGGTCAACGAATGGATATGGAAAAGAGAAATCATGAAAAAATAAAACTATAACAAAGAATTTTGCGAGACTAGAATTGTTATATCCCTACAGCCGTTATGTAATATTTTATGTTGTGACTGTAATCATTGTGAAGTACGTGTATAAAAGGTATTCCCTTTTACGATTTGTGAAAGAAGAAAAATGGAAAAAAAATCTATGTGTCGCCTTTACCTTTATGTTTTCATTGTAAAAAAAATAGAGGTAAGTTCATTATACGATGTATATAAATGTGCGTATCATCTCCCTATATTAAAAAGCATAAGGGTTTTTCCATATCCATTCATTCTTTTCCATAATATCCATTCATTTCAATCACGTAGAAATGGGCGATCTGCATATATGAATACATTTAATATGTAGAGTTTTGTTGAAGAAAAACTACCTTTCAAAGGCAACGGACGAATGGACAGACGGACCCAGTGATATCTATAGGGCAACTTCCAATAGGAGAGACAATAAAAGCAAATTGGCAGAATTTTGATACCAGTGATCTACGAGTAATCGATATATGAATTAAAAATGTATAATTTATTACTTTTAAAAAAATCTGTTGTTTCACAAGTAAATTGGTATTATTTTATACAGAAGTTTGTTGAACCGTCAGTTTCAATTGTCAGTGTACAGTATGTCATCGATATATCAAAATGAAAATTATAATTACTTGTTCCCTTTATTATTTCAGGACATATTAGCAATTTTATGCACTGACCACATCAGGTTTGACCCTCAAGCTTAAGGATAATCGCCAAAACTGAATGGGACCACAGTACCAATGTTTTTAAACTTTACATACTTTACATATATCACAAATGATAACATCTACCTTTGGTGTCTCACTAACTTGACCTATCACAAGAATGATATGATATTACTCTGTTCTCTTAAAGCACATAAATTATACACATCAAAACTTAAAATGTGCCTCATGAGCAATCTAAGAAAATTGGTTCCTTTGATACACATCCTAATTTGGACCAGTAGCCATTACTACAAGTATCCAATCGTTTTTCCTCTCCTGTACAATTTGCGTTGATGTAAGTAATCTCTGATTTGATTGGATACTGAGTAATTGTGACGTCATCAGTGATGTTTCGGTTCTGTCCTGTGGTATATCCGAGCTGTCGGCAGACAACTCGGGTATTTTCGGAAGTCCAGTTGTCGGAGCAGACCGGTGTCCACTTTCCGTCATGATATATCTGTACAAATCCTGAATTTCTTTGGATAGATTCTTCTTCATTTGTTTCGTATCGAAGTCTAACCATATGATCTGAATAAAGAAATAAATTATAGGGAAAAAACAACATCATGGTTCGTGTACAATGTAACAGTTCCAATGAACTCAGATCAAAATATATCATTTCAACACAAAATATAAACAAAACTGAATAGCAAGTTTCTTTCAATTTAAATTCAAAAGGCATTTAGATAAACTATTCTCAAGTTTTTGGCTTTCAAGTAGCATACTTTACTCTTTCTTTGTTAGTTCAAAATTTTGTTCAACTCAGTATAACACATAAACACATCTCTTGGCCTTGTATTACCAGGGTTCGTGTATCGTCATTTTATTCATAGTCGATTCGAACACAAATTTATCGTACAATTACAAATATTCAAATTCACATGTGTACTTTGTTACTTTTTCACCATTATTGACTAACCACAAATGACTCCCATGTCGTTGTCATGGTTACAGTGATCATCGTCTACTACCATTACAGCGGCCTCACATTGACTACTGAATAAACATGTATAATTCACGCGCCAAAATCCACCTGTTCCTGGCCCAAAATAACCCGGATCTGCAGCCACTCCACCTACATGTACGATACAAAATGAATGTAGTCTTGTTTGTGACGTCATCTGGCAGTGTAGATATACGTAATTTAAAAGCAATTTTGCATTTTGGGAAACCTACATGGTTGGGTTGAGCGACCGCAATCCGGATAATGACGGCAATTTATGAGAGTTCCCCTCCTTTCTTTTTACATGTATATAGCGGATGACCGTCTGAAATTGGCTACGAGCACACAATTACACATTGGTAAGACTCTTTTTTCTGTCAGTTGTCGTCCTTACTGTTTCATGTTATCTTTCTTTTGATTGTTTGTTTATTGTTTATTTGTTTGTTTGTTTATTGTTTGTTTGTTTGTTTGTTTATTGTTTGTTTGTTTTTGTATATGTGTTCTCATCTGTCTCCTTGTATTCGGAAGTCTGTTGATATATTGTTTACTTGCTGTATTTATTCGTTACAATGGTGTATCCGAGATAAAAAAGATCCTGACGACAATCTCAACAGCACACACAATAGAGCACCAAACTGATTATCGACGGACCCTAGCAAGATTGAAGTGAGCCAGGTGTCCGGGAGGAGTAAGCATCTCCTGTTAGGCTAACCGCACTCGCTGTCAATGCTCACGCACGGATTCGTTGTTTTACCGCAATATTGTCTTGTTTGCTATCTTTTCTATCTTATTGTTCGTTGCTAGTACAAACAATCCTCTCCCTAATATAATTTTGCACATGTACCTATTTTTTATCGGAATGATATTCCAAGACATAGAATAGTAACAGTAATTTAAAATACTGTTTCTTTGACTTATCTGTACATTCTGTAATCTTCTGTAAAGAGGAAATAGTCAGAGTAAAGAACTATTAATCTAAAGTCACAAAACATGTGTACAAAGCCTGTCGATTTTGTAAAAGTAAGTAAACGAAAGCAGTTAAGTCTGTAAAAAAGTCAGTCATCAGATGCCCACAAGGAGTAAGCATCCCCTGTCATCGTGTGATAATGATATAAAAAAGAGAAATAGAGTCAATAGAGCTTCGGATTGAGTGAATAGTTTTTTTAATGTCTTACATGTACTACTCACTTACGATCCAGTTTGGAATTTGTCTTCCATGCGAAATAATTAGTAATTAACTGATGGACCAATTGGGAACAGTTACTATTTTGTCCATTAAAGTCCGAGTCTTATTCGAAGAAAGGACGAGGTTGATTCGAATGTAAGATATACATACCTAAGTATCCAAGATGCCTACATATATAGGATGCCTGTACGTGTGACAGAGGGTCACATATAGTTCCCCAGTAACCTCTCCTGTAAACCTCTATTCTACCTTGATTATCGCTGTCTCCATCAACAAGCGTGAAAAATGGCTCTGAAAGTGTAAATTTTGTTCAAAACGAAAAATTATTTGATATCTGTCTAGATATCTTATCGAATACATGGTATTATAATACATCAGAATTTTTTTTTCTCTTTCACCTGTTCTTCTTGCAATTCAAAATCATGCAATGCAAAAGCAACATGATCAACCATACAAATTGATAAAATAGTTTCGAGACTTTGTCTTTGTATATGGAGCCAATTTGTCTATATATTGAGTATAGTTTATGGTAAGCAGATAAGGATATCAGACAGATTAAAACATGGAACTTTAAGGTGAACAAAATTATATAATTATGTACATCCCACCTGGTTCTCCGAGTAGTTTTGTAAGGGCAGGAATCAAACGATGAATTCTTTGGTTTGTTTTATGGACAAACCTCAGTTCCTTGACCAACGATGACGTATCATTGACGTAATCAGTTTTCTCACAACTGGCAGACGTCGCCACAGGTTCAGCCACAGGAGGTTCAGCTGTAGCTTTTGGTTCATATTGAACAGACACTTTAGCTTGAATGGTGTCGTGTAGAATTGCTCGTTTTAATGCCGCTTTAGATGTCAGTAAAGTCTGGTTCACTTGAACTTCAACAAATTGTAAATTGTGGAATATGTATGGAATCCAGCCAGTGTTTGATGCTATAGCCTCGACCATTGTATAAATAGCTTTACTTGTATTTGATAATTCTTCCAAATTAAATTCGGCAAGCCCGGTCAAAAGATTAGGATGGTGAGTGATGTTTTCCGAATGTTCTCTGATTTCGCGGAGTTTTGACACTTCATTTTCTAAATTGAAAATACTTGATTTGGTCGACTCTTGATTCATTTTTGCTAGATCATGTAACATCTCTACTGCTTTGGTAGTGGCGTTTGATATATTTATCACTTCGTCGAGGATATGCTGAGCTCTTTCACTTTCTACTTTCGATTTGTCGTCGGTCTTTCCTGGAAAATTCTCCACTACCGGGCTTATTTCGTTGCTAATCTCACCATCATGAATTGCACTGCGTTGGTTCTCGGTGACTTTATTACCACATTTGGCGGTGTTGTTTGTTTGTACCTCCATAAACAGCTTGATATCCTCCCGTATACGATCTTGGTCGTCAGCTACCGTCTCTGTAGCGCCAACAATTCTCTCTGGAAAAGAGTCCATAATCTACATGACTATGTTCTGAAATAACTCAATAATCCTACAATAGTTGCTGCATGAGAACTTCAAGAATTATTTTATAAAGTACATGTAACATGAATTCACAATCATTTTAAATACGTTCAACATTAATAGAGAAAAACTAATTTCTATTCTACAAATCAAATCTAAATTATAGCAACTCGTGTAATATTTAAAAAAAATATTAATAAATTGATTGTCTTTTTGTCATATTTGGTAAACTTCTCTTAATCGTAACAAAAAAGTAGCAAAAAAGTCATTTTGTTACACGAGGTTACATAAGTAAAGTGGGCAAATGTCGTTACACTATGTGCAGTGCGCATACGCTTAAAAAGATTAAAAAGAACAAACAAAAAATTGACAATGTGAAAAGGCAAAAACAAATCACTCACCGACCAAGTCTCCAGTATGACGATAAAAGGCAATAGATTCTCTTACATTTCCGTTCAGCTCAATCAAGCTTTTCATCAATATATTTCTTTCTGTTTTGTTTTCATTCTCAGTATTAATTTCTGTCGTCAAATTTTGAAAGACTTCAGCGGTAAAATTGGACAAATTGTCGACCTTGTCTTCTATTCTGTTCAATGTGTTGAGATATTCAACAGTTTTGTTTTCTTTTTCATCATTAAGAATTGGACTAAAGTCGTAGCTTGGAACATATCCGCCGTTTGTTTTATTCATAAATTTTATCACAGATTCTTCCGCGAATGATATTTTCTGAGTCAGATCTTTATTAAGATGGACAATGTCTGTCTCTATGTTGTCAAAAGATTCTTTATTTTGAAGTCCCATATTTTTCATCTCTCTCTTCAGTAAGCTCACGGACGTGGCCAGTTCTTTGTTTGTAACATCCTGCTGGCCTACTCGGCCGTGTATGGCCTGCAGTAGCGTATCCAAGGCATGTAGATGGGTATTCACGATACGAAACTGCCGGAGGTTGTAATATTGCAAACTGGTGAGCGCACGCTCTAATGACGTCATTCTTGTGCTCAGCGAATCGAATTTCTCGTCAACAATGCGCAGCATGGCTGTAACAACGCTTTCCTCGAATGAGTCTATTTCATTTGTTATATTGTGTGTCTGTAGGCTCTGCCCATGGACATAGCTTATGATGGTCAGTAGAGGTAGTAAGGCCATTATTATTGTTCTTTTCTGTCGCGTCATTATTTGTGTTGGTGACGTAAATCCGCATCAATGATAGTGATCTTCATGTTGATATTTCTTGACTCACTTTCGTAGAATGGAAACGGAATGTCTGAAAGTGTAAGAGGATTTTTTTCGAAAAATTAACAGTATCTTTCTTGAGATAGTGTAAAGTTATTTTGAATCGCATGGTGATACTTTTTTTTTGTCCATAAAATTTAACAAACATATACCTGTAAGGGGGGAGGGGGTACCTCTCTTCCCCACACGTCCCCTTACATGTACATATACAAAAATGTACCTCCCCCTTCCCCCTCCCTTTCACCCCTCCCTCCCCTCCCCTCTCCCTTTCCCTCCCTCCTCTCACTCCCTCCCCTTCCCTCCTCTTCCCGCCACTTTCCCCCCATCCCTTTCACCCTGTCCATCCCTCAAATAACTAATTTTTATTAAAAATGTAGAAACGTCAAATGTACATGGGTGTATCTATAACAAGCCGTCATGGAAGGGGGAGGGAATCTACTCTATTTTGTTAAAAATCTGTTCGTCAAAACGGGTGACATCATTTTTCCAAATTCCTGGGGGGATCCTGGCCCCCTCCCCCGTCTCCCCTAGAACCGCTATGATGTACATACACGTATATGCTAAATATGACAATATCTGATGCTTTATATGATCGTGTGTGGCTCCCGCGAATGACTAAACTATACTACAGTAATTTATGTTTTATATCGTTTAACAATTTCATTTGTTTTCGATGGATTATTAACTTGAGTTGGATCGATGACGATTGTTTTAATCTTTCCAAACTGCTGGAATCGCCCTTTAGTATAAAGCAGAGAGATTCAAAATAAATATTTATATTTTAAGATAGAGAAGTTTCACATTTCAGTAACAGATAACTAAAGATAAATGTGATGTGTTGAGAGAGCGCACCGCGCTGAAGATCCCCATTGGTTGATGTGAGAACCACTCACGTGTGCATGTTAAATATGTTAAAAGTACAGATTTACAACTGAACCCTCCATAAGTCATACACAAAATGCCACCTTGACACACTGAATGGAGTTTGTATCTGTTGAGTACATTCACCTTCTGTACATTATTGCACATGTGCGTATGCAATTTCTTGTATACACAAAAAGGTGGAAAATCGTCATTAAAACTTTAAAATTTTGTTAAAAAAAATTATAAAAGACAATTATCTTTTCACCTTAATTCTTTCTGTAATCTTAGGATATTTCTTTTAAAATTTCTTTTACGTATTCTACAAATAATAACAAAGAAATCACAAGTACCATGCTCCGATCCGAATTTATTTTCAGAGAAAGGTTGTATCATCAAGCAGCCGGGATATATGAATAGAGTCTATGCACCAAATTGAGAAAAAATGATGGGGATATTTTTAAAGTCCGGAATATGCCCGATCTAGAAATGCCCCATTGATCTCTCTCTAGATTCTGACATAGTTCTTACATTTTCTTCAGTAGGCTATGCCAGAAAAAGTCTGTAACCCCCCCCCCCTCCCCTTTGGAAGGTACTGGATTTCCAGAAGAAAATTCTGTGGCAAACACCTATAGAATGTTCAGGATTTCCTTCACATAATCAATGAGAAATGTTTTTATATACCTGTAGTAAAATCCATAGATTTCCCTGAATTAGGACCGAAACTGTAAGGGGTTACAGAATATTTCTGGAATAGCCCAAAATGCTTTCTTCGATCTTATCTCCCTTTAGGTCAATGTACCATTGATCACTTACATGTACATGTAGGATATAGTCCGACTATCTATCAAATAATGAACTATCGTCATGATATTTTAATACAATTGATCTACATTTTTTAATCCTCTGATTATAACTCACCTTATTTTCCGGCTCATAGACTTCCAATTTATCTAAATTCCAAAAAAATCCAAAATATTATAGTCCATGGTGTTTTTCTTTCTTCTGATGGAATAGGAGAGGGAACATGCGCGTACACACACGCGCGATAACAAGGTTGGTTGAGTGGTCTCTTATCAGGGCTCCGTAGGATCTTTATCTTCTAAGAAATTAAATGAGTGTAAACGCCGTGTAGATTTCAGTCTTATCATGCTTATCATAATAAACATTCCTTCCCAATGCAAACTTTCTTTAACATGTTCAATGCGCTTAGATTTGCAAATAAATTTTGTTGTTGTTTAGCATGCTCAGAAAACATGGAGTGTTTCAAGTATACAAAACAAGGTTAGTCACCATAATATAGATATGTATGAAAGGGGGATGCATGTTTTCATGATAATTAGAGGCAAACTATAAAAGATGAATTCGTGTTTTCTAATTAAACAAATTGTAATCTTGTAATAGACGGTACACATGTAGCAATTTTAAAGAATAAATCAAGCCAATTAAATATTGATCTACTTAATACAAATTTTCTGATTTCATCAATGTCCTTATGAGAATTGCAAACAATTATATAGATATTTTCAAAGAATTTTGAGGAACAGTACTTAATCTCGTTACGCAGAACGTTCGGTTTTTCTATAGTTTCATGTTATATAGATTATTCACCACAAAATTTGAACGTGATGCAGTTTAAGGATGCCTAAGCTATGAGTTTTATCCAAAATAAAAGAAATAAAGAGTTTTTCTCGTAAAGCTGAAAATCAATCTATAGATGAAAGTGAAAGTAGAACGTCGATTTAACAAGCCCCCCCCCCCCCCCCCCTTGAATAAAATCATAGCTAAGACCTTCTGACACTGCATCACATTGCCCATTTTGTCTCATAAAGCTGAAGAAACAATTTTTCTGTCTGATTCATGTAGATGAAAGTGAAAGTAGAACGTCGATCTTGTATGTGCGCTTTAACAAGCTGATAACCCCCCTTTCCCTTCCTGTAAAAAAATCATAGCTAAGACCTTCTGACGCTGCATCACATTCCCCATTTTGTTAAAAATTATCTTTATTGCACAAAAATATAGAAAAACCAATTGTTCTGCGTTTTGTTTGAAATCTGTTCTAAAAAGGTATCTATATTTTTTTATGTCAACTTTGCATGGTACAAATGATGAAGTCCGAGAGTTGTAATCCAAAATGGCGGTAAAATTGAAGATGTGACGTCATCATAGGCAAAACCTATCATTATATAGTGATGTGAAATGTGCTATATCGACGTATTTATTCTTGTGAATAACGTGGTTCGTCATGTTTATTGTGGGACGTTATCGATCTTTAAATATTCCTAATTTTTATGTAAAGTATTTTGTTATTCAATTAAAAGCACATAATCATAAGGAATCATTATGTAATCCAGCTTAGGGTTAAGACGATATAATCGTATGATATATAATCACGTTGCATTGATGCGTAATTTGTACCAACATGACCAATTATGACAAGTTTTCATTTAGCTGTTGCGACGTGTGTTGCATGCAAACAGGATACGCTGATTCTCCCCGGGCACCTGGTCTCACTCCGGAATTTTTTTTTTATTCCGTGGTTGGCAACTGTTCCAATAGAAGTTCTTAAGATTCGCCTCTGCTTTCAAACTGAATAACAATTTGGTACTTCTTTGATGTTTATGCAAACAAATCTTTTGAAATAATGAAATTTACTCATACATGTAGTGCTAAGTATATTCTGTTCGTATGAATGGCTCCTCATGCTGATTTTCGATACAGATCATTCCGTGCATTTACATGCATATTACATAACAACAAGAACCTAAAAATCTAATTAAAACTGATAGTTAAAAAACCAAGCAACCCTTTCTAATGTTATTTGATACGGTTTGAAGAATACGATTTCTATATACGAGGGCTGATTGATATTTTGTGAGTCTCGGTTTTTTGGGATGCAGAAGGTATTCTGTCGATTGATTATCTCCAAAAAGGACAAGCAGTCAATGGCACATACTATGCTTCACTTCTGACAGAGTTACGGGAAAATGTTAAACTTAAGCGCCTTGGAAAGCTCACCAATTAATGTGTGTTATTCCATCGTGACAATGCTCCTGTTCACAAGTCTGTCACTCCCATGGCTGTCATTCATAATTGTGACTTTAATTTGATTGAGCATCCGCCTTATTTACCTGATCTTTCTCCATCAGACTTTCATCTATTCCCAAACTGAAAGCCCACTTTCAGTCCGATGATGACGACATACTTACAGTGGATGACTTTCTGACCAGTCAAGAAAGTAGATACTGAAAGAGGTTATGTAGAAAAATAATGCCAAAGTCTGATAAAATTCAAATCCTTAAATACAAAGCTCACAACGTATCAATCAGCCCTCGCAGTATATATGAAAATTAAAGAAACTGTAAAGAGTGACGGAAGTTAGTTTTTTTTTCATTTAATTTTGTAATTTCAGATATATACGATACAATACAATTTTACATCAGATACAAAAAAAAAATCACATGTCATTTTTTATATCAACTCCGTTTCCTTAAATGCAAGTAACGAGAGCTATTGCAGGCATTTTCCAATTAAATATTATTGTATGTTACAATCAATCAGTCGTTTACATCGTTTCGCGATCTTGAAAAAGGTATAAACATGCACAAGAAAATTGATTTGAATATTACGATGATTAGATAAAAATAGATAATAAGATCATGGACGTTCGAGGTTAAAATACGTTGACTTTCTACAAGTAATAATACAAATTTACGTAATTAAAAAACAATATATCTGTAAAGAGTAAAAACCGACTGTACGTTTTATATTTGTGTCCAGTCCTGCAAACTGAACATTATAGTCATTGCATCGTTGATTCGCCTAGCTTTGATTAATTTGAGTTCAAACTTCAAATCTATCAACCGATATGTTATTCTATAGGAGAATTCACTTCCTGACGCACATGCAGGTTTTACCATGACCAAATGTTTTCCGCACATCAATGTTATCGAAAAATACGAACACCGCATCCCTCCCGGCCGAAAAAAAAATCTTAATCGCTTCTGAATCCAGCAAACAACTTATTATGTTTACATGTATTATTCTCAGGACACAACTTAACATGATGATAGAAAAGTGAAAAAGGTACCGAAGTTCGATGTTTCTTTGTAAAACATTTTTTGGGGTTCAAATCGTGCAAAGACATATCTTATAAGTCTTGCAATAGACGATTTTTACATGACCGAAGTTGACATGTATTTTACACATGTTAAGACCCGACATCACAAGATTTTATGTAACTTTTAACTGTGACGTCGTTGCAGATTTATGATGTCACTCAAAGAAATAACGTCAAATGTATTGATGTCGGGTCTTGGCGTGTCTAAAATGCATGTCTAGCGGTAATATGAAGAAGGTCTATTCTCAAGAACTATTCATCCCACTTATACTCGAAATTTGCGGTGTTGTTGTCCCTTTTGTATGATCTCCTTTGGTCTTTCGTTCAATTCCTTCATTTCTACAGCAGTAAAGAAATATTTCTACATACTTTTGTCTGTACCTCTTGTTCATGAAAGCATATATGATGAAGTTGATGGAGCTATTTAGTAAACTGACTGTTTTGAGTATTTCATTAATGATAAGAACATCGTTTGATAGATCAACGGTGCTTGTGATAAGAAATAAAATGTAGATATCAAATGGACCGCAAAGTATCAGGAAACAAAAACTTACTATCAAGAGCAATCGAGTTAATTTTCTTTCCTTCGCTTTTCTTAAGCTGTGAATTGTTGAGTCCGCTAATCGTTTCTTCTGTTTTAACCCAATGATTATGGCTAAATTACATGCAGCTACTAAAGGAATCGGCAGGGCGTCAAATAGTATTCTACCTGTGGCAATGTAAATTACTCTAGCAGGAGATGTATGCAAACTGAATTTAAGATAAGCTAAGGGATCTTGTTGAGTCGTTGAGTTTGTGTCCATCTTGTTCTTAACATCCCAAATGAACAACTCAATACTCTGTGGTAGAGAGCCTCCTAATGTGAGTATATACAGCAGTACAATCGCAATCTTCACTCTCATTCTAGTGAATATGATTCTAACTTTGAAAGGTATATGAACGGCAACTACTCTTTCGATTACAATTGCAACCACGATCATTTTGCTAACTCTTTCTACAGCATGAGATATCGTGACGGAACTATGTGAATTCAAAAACCATGGACTCACATGCGATGGAAAAAATAGATATGCCCAAACAGAAACCATATATACAATTCTGAGAAGAAGTGTTAGTGTGTCCGATACCGCTAAGCTGAAGAGAAATTGTGCAGATGATGTTTTTTCTTTCAGTTGGTGGAGGACTATTGTAGTCATGATATTTCCAACGATTCCAAGTATGATGATAACGGGGGAAAGGATGCAATGGAGGATTATTCGTTCAAGGGTGAACGGATCTTCTGCCAAAGTGCCAGTCGTGTTGAGCATAGCTTTAACTCCATCTTCCTCTGACAGATTCTGGAAATGCTCCATTATAATCTGAAAATTGATTTTGATTGGATATTTATATATAATTTCCAAATAAATTTGTTTACACCAATCTATGCATTTTGATTGGTTAATATGATCGTCAGAAAAATGGCGAAATACACTTCATACCCCAATGAACACGATAAAATACCGGAAGAGCCGGAACTAAACCCATCAAAATCATTTAGTATGTTGCTAAGATCGGCTTTCGAATGATAATTATGCAAAGAAAAAATAGTGTTATTAACAGTAGCCCTTCGATATAAATACGATATCAGAATTAATGGAAATTTTATGACAATTTCGATGATGTACCGGTATACGTGGTTTTTACAGCGTTGTTCGGTTGCTATGCTCCTGTTTTTGAAGTTTTTTAGACCATATCCTGTCCTTAAAATTTCATGAAAGATAGAAAAATCAGTAAATGACAAGAAAAACAGAAACTTCAGCTATTTTCTTCAAAATTACATTCCCGTCGTAACAGTAGCAAGTACCTGCGTTTGAAATTTTCCAGTGACTGACGACTGTCAACGACAACGTGCAAAAGTTTTGATTGAGAACTTCAAAAGGACCGAAGATCACTGTTTCAAATGATTTCTATGAGGTACAATCGTTCTGAATCTATGAAGTATTGAAACTAGAAACTTTTCTAATGATATATTTCGGCGAGATGAAGAATTTTGGAGCAAATATTGACAGCGAATAGAAAATTAAGAGATCAAAAAACGGCGACCTACCTCGGCCTCGATCAGGATACAATATCGTCATGAATTTTCACAATAAACTTGTCACTTATGAAATAACTAAATCCAAGGAAGGTATTCTGATACCAATAGATCATAATTATGCCGTTTTCTGCAAGTATTAGATCTATAAGTACAGAGAATCTGTCTGTATAAACTCCCAGCTCCTGCGTGTACAATCCAAACACATAACTGCCATGTCGGCGACCTTGAACTTGAACTGCAGAACGCGTCATCAAAATGTTACGTCATATCATCGGATGATGTAATGGATTGGTAAAATGGGGCTCCAGATGGGGAACGAATATTTTTGACACATTTGCTGTCTTTACATTATATCTATTTCGTCTGGGAACTAGTTCGCCTACGGGCCCTACAGAGTTGATATTTTCATACGCAATGTATTAAATTACTAATTTCTTGGGTATATTTGTGAAATTTGGGATAAATTTGGGTTTGGAAATTATAAGAATTGACTATTCAATTTTGACAGTTTATTGGAGTATGAAGTTTGGTTTGTCGCATCACAAATTTTGCGTAAAACCGCTTCACTACGCTACGCGGTTTTACACAATTTGTGATGCGACAAACCAAACTTCATACTCCAATAAACTGTCAAAATTGAACAGTCAATTCTTATAGAGATTAGTATTGGAGTAATGTTATTATCAACAAAACGCATGATTATCACTTTTAATGAAGAATTATATTTTAAATTGGCTGGTAGATTCATATAAATTTACACGACCGTGAGGGAGGGATGGCGATGGCGAATTCTCAACCTGAGTGTGCAAAATTTTGCCCATGAGATGACGAGTTTTGCCGAGTCATAGACAAACAGCATTTTGCACATGAGGGTTGAGAATTAAGGTATGTAGTACATGAAATCAGCTGTTATTGTCTTACTTCCATGACGTCGATAGCGATAGCAATGACGTCAGGAGTTTGAATCGATTTATTGCATTCCCGGAAAATATCGGTATCACCTGGGAGAAAATATTTTCTTGCTCTATGTAAAACCCCTAAGAATATGATAAGACTTTAAGAAAGCAAGACAACTACTTGACACGCCATGCATATGGGAAGATGATGGCACCTGAGTCAAACTTATAAAACATTTAAAAGGGATCCTTAGCATAATGCTTCGCAGGCTACACACAAAGTAAGATGACACCTGAATCAAACTATTAAAAAGGGACCATAAGTAGCATCATCCTTAATAGGCTACACAAACAAAGTACGATGAGGCTGTCTATTTAATTATAAACATCGAAGAAGTACAAATTAGTTATTCAGTCTGGAAGTCGAAAAGTAAGGCAAATTATTAGAATTTCCACCGGAACAGACGCGAACCTCGGAACAAACAATATTCCGAAGTAAGACCAGAAGCCCTGAGAGAGTCTGCGTCTCCTACGTACCTACATGCATCATTCATCTCTGAAAATCAAATAAAGTTTCCCTGACAACTTTGTAAACCATAACAGCTTTTCTTTATTTCTCACTTCATTATGTTTTGTGAGCCATCAATATTAAGGACCTGTAGGTTTACATGTAGCTTTCATGGTAAATGTAGCTGTTTTGATTTATCAATTAAATAAAATGAAGAATCAAGAGATACTTGTCTCTCTTCGTAACTCAACCATTGTTCACGAAACTATAAAAACCCCTTCAGAATATTAGGGGCATAATAACAATATCGTGGAAAAGCCAGAAATTATGTACTTCCATATTCTACATATTTTTAGATATTTAATGTCTTATTCAAATCACCATCAAAGTTATGGTCCCGAATATTGCCGAAGTCGTGCATCTTCTGCCAACTTCGGGGCATTTACTTTTTCTACCATCAAAACAACGTGAAGTAGAATATTATACCCCTTATGCCTTAAAGCAATTTCTTTCCTAAATATAAATACCGTAAACTTCGTATATAACGAAGCCCAGAGGACATTGGTCCAAATTCGTTATAGTCATATTTCGTTACATGCATTTTGATGCTAAATATGTTTCCGTGGTATGGCCGTTCTGAATGAATGAAAAGTTAAGACCAATATTCAATAGCAATGTTGTGATTTATTAAGTAAGCATTATTTACAATTGACGTGCCCACAGAGTATTAAATGATTTGCAGTCAAAACCTCATTTGTATACAACACGTCTCCTAAAAGGTAATTAGCGCGGGGACATTATACTGGGAAAGCAATTATTTAATAACTAGTAATTAATCTGTCCGCCAGGTGTGTTTATTTGGAATACCTGGAGAAAATTTCGTTACATCAGATTGAAATAGCGAAGAAACTATGACCACGGGACCACGAGATGGCTTCGTAAAAGGAGAAATACAAATTCGTTACATGCGTACAAAAACCAATGGAGGGTAATATTAATAGGACTTCTGTAGGGACTTTCTTTTTACTTCGTTACAAGCAGAATTCCGCTATAAACCTGTTCGTTATAGGTGAAGTTTACTGTATCAAATTTTTATTTTTATTGAAACAACCATTTAATCTAGATTAACTTAGTAAATGCATCCTTGTGTTTAACAAAATAAACATTAAGGTTTCATTTTAATACCAACATGGTGGATCCAGTGTCAGCCGATATCATGACGCTAAGAAGCTATTTGAAATTTATAAATCAACCGAGATGGCAGTTTACGATTTTCAACTGGCCTCTTTAAATTGTTTTAACTTGAACCTTTGATTACGGCATGATCCATCTTTATCCAAAACATGCATATCTTATACACCAGAGAAGGTTTTTCGCCGATTTTCCTTACAACAGAGTGACAGTATTTCGCTCTTTTAATCATAATTGCCGTGCACGAGGCCCGGCGATTGTTAATACTGGTTCTATACTTCCGTCCATGGTCTCGGAAAATCTTTGATTTATCATTCGGCATATGGAAAACTAGGTAATCAAAATGTTAAAGTAAAAAAAAAAGAAAACTCAATGTTCACTGCTGGTGGACCAGTAGTCCCCGAGGACACATGTAACCAAGTTCAATCAACTTCGGTTGATCGTTTCTTCAACGCATTTGAAAATTTCTGTTATCAAAATTTCTTGAAATTTCTAAATCGTGGGGTTTCTAGCATCATATCCTACCCATCCTGCTACGTCTTTCATTTCATTTTTGGACATAATAATTTTAACACTCTTTGGCCATATAACATTGTTTAGATTGAGGATAACTGACGAGGGCAAAGTGCACTAAACGTGCATGTCTTGTCCATGCTGCAAATTTATCTATTTTTATTTTAGATGGTCAGAAAATATAATTTTCAGCCCATGCATCAATGATGAAACATTGTTTGTTGCAAGTGCAATAAATTATAACCATAGAACATTTATTTAAACCACTAGGTTTTTATCCATGCTGGTAGATTGTTCCTCCAAGAGGATGACAAATATGGATAATGACCATATCCCTGTATACAGCACAAAATCGATAATTCAGAAAATCAGAAACCGAAGGCATACAAAATCAGGATAAAACAGGACCCAAAGCAAACAAACAAAAACCTCCACCATGTGAACAGAAGCGAACTCCCGATATGGGAATGAGACCAGGTGCCCAGGAAGAGTAAGCATCTCCTGCTTGCATGCAACACCCGCCGCGTCAATTCGGTAGAACTGTCACATCCGGTAACTTCCATTTTGGAAGAGATAGAGTACAATCTTTGTTTGGATGGTTCAAATGGTCTATGACAGAATATCATCCACCATTCTGGAGAGTGGGACATCATAGTGTATCGTTCGCCCAGTTTTACTGGGCTTCTGCACTGACTTGAAATATGTTTGTAAGTTTTCCGGTATAAATTTGATAATTTATTCTAAAAATAAATACAAAGGAGTTTCTCCCAATGATATATACAACCAGACAAAAGTTAAGCAACACCTCGATATTTAGGAGTCCGTATAATTTAAACGATAGCACCGAGAAGTTTTCGTAAAATATATCAAATACCAATTCTTTTGTAGATGACTTTACACATTTTGTTAACATATAACACTAAGATAATATCGAAATTGAAACATTTGGCTTGGATAGAGCCTCAAATGAAATGGGGGTATTTTTGAAGGAAAATAATGCAGAATAAAATTTGAAAAGAAGTATTGAAAAATTAAGGCAACAGATACCTGAAAAGGAGATAAACCAAGGCTCAAGATTCACAAATCTTATACGGTTTTCTTTCAAAAAAATTAGTATTATATTCTTTCGGTCGACTTCCGGTTGAGGTTTATCCCAACTTCCCTATTTCAATCGCCCTTGTTAATAAATTGCCCATAATTCATGTTAAAAACATTTGTTGCTTATAATTGCACTATATTCCATTTTCACCGATGTTAATAATACTTTTCAGTCAAATTATTCCGCAATTTGGTAGAACGGGATGCACATCCGGTTTTTAATTTTGACATAAAAATAGAAACTTTACGATTCGACGAATTCATTTCTTAAGCGGAAGTAACATTTCGACAGGTGGTTGTCATTCATGAAAATTGATATTGGTCGAACTAGGGTTGAATAAAAAATTCAAGGAAATAGTGGCCACAAAGGTGTGATCTTAAAGAAAATACAGAAAAACCATCCATAAAGATATCGTTGTCAAACTTTATTTCTTTGATTAAAACGATAGTTATAAAAATACAACCCTAAATATCTTATTCATGGTCTTAATGTTTGCCTGATTATAAAATTTAAGAAGGGAGGAGATCTCCAACAAGACCCCGCTGCAGCATCAACAGCAAAACACCAAAACACCCCGATGCAAAAACACAAAAGACGAGTACAGCACGAGACGGTAAAGAGACACACGACATGTAAACATCAAACACAAAAGACTACACATAAACCGACGAGACCAATGGGCAACCGGTGTCGACTTTGGACGGCTATTTGTCACGCAAGTAGCAAATGGTGTAAAATTTAGTTCTACCAGTACGTAGGCGCTTAACTTAACTTCCGGTTTCATGAACGCGCTTCTCGAAACAATATTTTTTTCAAAAAAAAAAATTACTCTAAATTCTTAAGAGATGATTCACATTATCTCAGCATTTTTTTTTTATAAATATTCAATTTTGAGTTCCATCAGATTAATAATTTGCAACCATACTGAACAGCGAATTCTACAAGATGAATCAATTCCATGAACTTAATGTCTAACTTGAATTGTTTAAAATCATACCCGTCTCCATTTCGATGCCAATTTAAAATAAGTTGCATAATACAATTATGTTAAATAAAGTAATATTGTCAAAGGTCAGATCTATATCATGATACATAATTTTCAAATAGTTTTTATCAAACAAGCATTTTGCATTAAAACAATTTCGTTGTTGCTTAACTTTTGTCTGGGTGTATGTATAACTATGTTTTAGCTTACTCTTTAAGTACACATTTTAGGCCATGCATAGAAATTCGCTCTTCAAATATTCACTTTGTTGATTTACTCTTATTTGGCCAAAAGTATCACTGATGATACATAGTTTGTTGGCATGCGCATATGGTGCACAGCATTTATACCATAAAACCTATATTTCAATATGTTAATGAGTCGCTGAGAAGGGAAAAAAAATAATGCTTTTGAAAAATTTAACGATATTTTGACATTAATGTTTAACGTCTTCAAATTCAATAGCATCATTTAAGAACAAGCTATTATACAGCTTTGAATTTATTTTTTTTTTCTAAGAAAGTACTACTGATAAGAATTCATTATCTGAAACATGCGTGCGTGGTGCGCTGTATTTGATGTAATTGCACTCCTTGTTTTTGAATGTCTTGTGAACATTTTGCGGTCCTAATGGCAGTCCAGCAGTAAAAGATGTTTAACGTCTTCAAATTCATTAGCATCATTTGAGTGCAGATAAATTTACAGCATGGACCAGACATGCACGTTTCGAGAAAACAATTACTCCAACACTGCTGCCAGATTGAAGCTTTTTGAGTTTTTTGACAAACTTTTTTTGTGCACTAAACGAGCGTTGCAACACCAAGACGGATACAATGAATACAATAACAAAAGAAAAATGAAGAAAGCTAGATAGAAACACGATAGACAATACATATAAGTGTGTGAAACAATGACTTTCATTCTATAGACATGTTTATAGGATCATTTGCAAGGGTTGAGTACCTGAAACGTGAATGTCGGGTCTATGCTGCAAATTCATCTGTACTTTAATGATGCTATTGAATCTGAAGACGTTTAACATTGTTAAGACTAAATAGACTGGATACCTACATCTATATAGACAAAATTATCTTTAATTTTCTTATTTCTGTAGAAGAAAGGTCTTTAAAGAAATCAGGATGATTAAAGGATAACTTACCGTTATAACCTAAACCAGCTGTTTTTGAAGCAAACACAATTTGTCATTAACCTGGGCATCATTTATATAGAAATAGATTGTTTTGTGACAAACATTTTTGTGCACTTAACGAGCGTTGCAACACCTAGACGGATACAATGACTACAATAACAAAAGAAACAAATGAAAAAAAAACCTAAATAGGAATGCCAATTATAGATAATGACCATATCTCAATGCATAGTACAAAATCGTTAATTCAGAAAATCATTAACCGAAGGCATACAAATACCAGGACAAAACAGGAACCAAACCAAACAAAGAAAAACCTCCACCACATGAAAAGTAGCGAACTCCTAACACGAAAGACAATGCATAAAAGTATGTGAACCAATGAATTTCATTCTATAGACATGTTAATAATTTGTTAAGACTAAGTAGACTGGATGCCTATACTTTAATTGACAAAATTATCTTTATTTTTATTATTCTTGTATAAGAAAAGTCACATTTTTCTTTATCTGTCTTTAAAGAAATCAGGATGATAGTAGGATAACTTACCGTTATAACCGAAAAACCGCTGTTTGTTGAAACAAACTCAATCTGTTATGAGCCTGGGCATCATTTATATAGAAGAAGATGGCCTAATTGAAATACCATGGAAGAAATAAAGTTTCATTATTAGTAAAACTTTGACAAAAAACGCCGGATTTTTTAAACAAAAAGAACGACAGGTCATACAGAGTTTATCCTGATTAAATTAAGTCTTTCTTTGATGAGAGTAAATAACTACATGAGGTATATTTTGTTAAACAATGGACTCGTTTTATAGTCAAGTAAGGGGTTTATCCAAAACAGATGACAGGATGTTGTCATTATAAGGTTTTAATGGATGCAGACACTAAAGAATGGAGAATCAAAATAATCCAGTTCTAAGATTTCTAATTAATTTAAATATATAGAGAATGTTTACGAAAGACTCATTTAGTAATCAGGCTTTATGTATAAGCAGGTTGCACTATCGGCTTGTCATACATCAATCGAAAATTCATTTATTTCATTTCCTAGACTACATATAATAATCAAGAGAAAATGATAAAGGAAATACACACATATATTCTCGCTTCGAATATATTTCAAACAAGCTAAATAAAGCTTAATAGAACAACTTCAAAGCATAACCTTTTGGAACTTGGTATGTAAATTGTAAATGGAAATATTCATACAAGTGAAAAGGATATTATCTTCAATGTATCCCCAGATTTCCGTCGTTCAGAAGTAATGATCACCACTTTAAGTACGTCAGAGATGGTGCTCATATATTTGACTATCAAACTATTTAAAAATATAATCGACATTAAAGGAGGTTAACATCTTAGTACCATCCCTCCAATGCTATTTTGAACATATATTTTATTTGGATATGCTACTGAATTGACCCTACAGGAAATTCGGAGCCTCGTATTCTCCGTAAAGAAAATATACAAATCTAAATTCAAAATATAAAAGAGGGCGCTACTGAGATGAATTTTGGTGGCTCCGTTGGAAGCATCACTGATGAGAATTTGATATTCGAAACAAGTGACAAGTGCAGAAAAATTGGTTTGAAATTTTCATCATGAAGGTTAAGAGTTGGAACACTTCCGTATTATTGTAAATATTTTTACATTTATCTCAGATGCCTTTTGTATACAAGATGAAAAATTGGCCAATACAGGGTATCAAAAGGCTCTGTTTGGGGCACTTAAAAACCATTTTTTGTATGGTTCTACTGTTTTACAAGGTTGAAAATTTCATAAAAGAACCAATTTTTGAAGTCCAAATTCTAGTTATCCAATTAGTATCATCTTTAGTTTAAAAATATTTTATTCAATTAGATAGACAGTCACAATACAATATAACATTAGAAAGATAGAGGAATCTGAAAAGAAGCGTAACACTTATATATCTTATATATCTTCTTTGAACTATACATTAAGGCGGCTAAATAATCTAATAATTCTTTGTCAGAGGAAAAAGATATTCTGTTTATTTAATATTAACGTCTGATGATTTATATTGTAATTAAGATTGCATAATTATGATCGTTCATTATATTGACCTGTTGTCCTCTGAGTACACATTTGTAAACCAACTCAGAGATCTGTCGCAAAACAATTAAATGTGATAGATAAGATCATGATGTATTGATAATAATTCCAGATTTTAACCATTCTGGTTATCATTTTTACCATAATATCATCAAATATGTATATTTCGTTATAGAAAATGCTTTCAAAGAATGAGATAGCTAAAACTGTTCCGGAAAAGTACATTCTGTGTACCCCTACCCCAAAATGAGAATAAAAAAGTACTCAGTACCCTTATTTGACATCAAAGTGATAAAAAGTCTGTGTCAGAAGTTATTTTCTTTTACATTTTTCTCAATGAAAAACTCTATCCATCGAAAAAATATATAGAAAAGTGCATGTTATCGTTCATCCTGATTTACAATACTTCGTTGTCATAGTAACAATTATGTAAAATTTTGCAACAAGTCAAATTAATATGCTCTGTTCCCTCAGTTTACATTATACTAATGAAAATACTTGTTAATAGTTGTAATAATTGACATATTTTTCAAGATCAGATTCTAATCTTTTTACAAAAGTACAAGACATTCCGTTTTACCTCGTTTCCATATTGTAAAAATCAAACAATACCTCAGCTGAGTTAAAAATTCAGATACTGCGAATCGAGATTATTCTTTCCCAACATTCAGTGAAAGTTTCAAATTCTGGTACAAGGAAGAATACTTACACAATTAATACTTTGTCGAAAAAATAAACGAGCAAATGGAAGTTACATATGTAATTCTAAATACCCCCGACAAAGCGTCATTCGCCCTTTTCTTTTACAAACTCGCTTTTAATGTTTTGTAAGTGTCACTTAAATGAGTTTTGTCAAATAAAGTTCAAGTCAAAGCTTAAAAAATGTATTGTTCAAAATTTCATATCTGGTTTCATCAATCTATTTAGAGATACGGAAATATGAATAAGAGAAAAAGAACTAACGTAAACAGGCGCGGTTTTAAACATTTTGACGTTCCAGGTCAATCACCTCCATCGTTCTCGATAATGCGTGATATCTAAAATCTCCAAGAAATATCCTGTTTGATCATTAACTTAAGGCAACAAGCGTTTGAATTTCCGATGATGACGTTCTTAAAACGATACGTCTACGGCGGTAGACAGGATGTCTCACGGGATATTTTTATATATGAATCAAACGATACATTTTGACAAAATATTTATAAAACTCAATTTATAGATGATAATTTTCTTGATCCATCGATGCCAAAGTTGTCGAAATCGGTCAAGAAACAAGCGAATTGCACAGGAGTTTGAGAGCCGAAAACTATGTAAACATACTGCACTCAATATATCGTATGACGTCAAACGATTATTGAGCCTTCTTAATATAAAGATTAAATTGGGCTAATTTGTCTTTATATATGCAGAGCAACATCAAATCTAGTTGCAATGGCAACATTATGCTGAAAGGTTTCAATACGATGAATTTAAGCACAACCTCTATCAAACTATCTACGCATGATATTGGAATAGAATCTCATGTATACATCTATCAGAGGCGTTTTAATATAAAGACGAATTGAAAATATTTCGAGGTAACCCACTGCATTTCAAAGGTCATTAAATTTAAGTGACCAGATTTGACGAAAAATCCTGATTTTTCATTAAATGAAAGTGGCAATATTTAGTAACCTTGAAATATTGAACGTATCAGTAATATGCCATAAAATGATAAAGCTTTCACTAATTTCTTGGACAGTATTTTGATGAGAAAGGACGAAATCTGAATTATCTTTCTTTTTTGGCGGAAAATTATTTTCCTACGAAATTGCTGCAGTTCAATAAATTCTCTGGTGTTCCTATCTTACATTCATGTGCGTTTGACAGTAAGTGTTTTGAATATATTTCCCTGATATTGTCGCCATAGCACTTTCCTTATAGACAAAACGTCAGACAGTGCATGCATTTTACATATTGTTTCATTTTCGTGCTTAATCATCGACGGCGAGTGCGGCTAGCTCACAGGGAATGCTTACTCCTCCCTGGCACCTGGTCCCACCTCTAGCTTGCTAGGGGTCCATCGATGCTTAATTTTGTGCTCTATGTGAGTGCTGTTGAGATTATCGTCAGCATATTCTTTAACTCATTTGTGTCACACTTACGCCCTTTGCCGTGTGGAGCTCGTAAAACAGTTCCACGCGAGGGGTTTGACATTAAGTGTTTAGAATATATTTCCCTGACATTGTCGCCATAGCACTTTCCATATAGACAAAACGTCAGACAGTGCATGAAGTTTACATACTGTTTTCATTTTCGTGCTTAAACATCGACGGCGGATGCTTACTCCTCCCGGGCACCTGGTCCAACCTCTAGCTTGCTAGGGGTCCGTCGATGCTTAATTTTGTGCTCTATTGTAAGTGCTGATGAGATTGTCGTCAGGATCTTCTTTAACTCATTCAAACATGTAATAAATATAACCTATGAAAATATTCAAATGAAAAAAACATTAAAAACGGTAATAAAGAATTAAAAAATTCAATATTTTTTTTGAAAATTTGAGTCTCAAAGTAGAAATGACCTTGACCTTTTTTTTAAAATTCGGATCTATACACGCAACAGAGTACATGTACATTACTTTGGGTATTACACAACCTGTCTTTATGGTGATATGATAAACAAAATTAGAAGGATCAAAGGTAGGCAGCATAACCATCGAAAATGCGTCAGAATCACCCAACGCCTTTTATACCGTGGATATGATCCTAATGTCACCAGACGGACACTAGGCTTGGTACTTGGTCCTAAGTCGGCACCGGTTGCCCATTGGTCTCGTTGGTTTATGTGTAGTCCTTTGTGTTTGATGTTTCAGTGTTGTGCGTTGACGTTCCTTGTCCCTTGCGCGTCTCTTTTTGTGCTTGTCGGCTTTGTGTTTTTGCATTGGGTGTTTTCGGGTTTTGCTGTGGGTGCTACAACTTGGTGTTGTTGGAGATCCCCTCCTTTGTTGACCAATATACAGTCTTGTACAAGCGCATCCTTGAGACTTGCACTCTGACTGACTGTGACGACGGGACTCCATGACGGGCCCTGTCCAAACCTCTTTAGAGAAGACAGGGCCCCGAACACCTGTCCTCTCTGAATGTCAGTCGGACTCGCTACAGCCGGCAGAGCACGGACTGCATAACACATGCCCTCTTTTTGTATCCATTCACATATTCATCTGTGTTGCTTGGGCCTCTACGTTTCGCGGTCTTGTTTGTGTGTGGTCATCTTACAGTGAGGAGGTTGTTTTACACCACAATTGTACGTTCTTCGAGACCTCTGGGTAATTGGAGAAGTGAGAGAATTGTGCGCACTTAATCCAGGATAACCACACCATTTGCTACTTGCGTGACAAATGGCCGTCCAAAGTCGGCACCGGTTGCCCATTGGTCTCGTCGGTTTATGTGTAGTCTTTTGTGTTTGATATTTACATGTCGTGTGTCTCTTTTCCGTCTCGTGCTGTACTCGTCTTTTGTGTTTTTGCATCGGATGTCTTGGTGTTTTGCTGTTGATGCTGCAACGGGGTCTTGTTGGAGATCTCCTCCCTTCTTGAACATCAAGCCGATGATCTTGAACATTTTAATTGATTTGATGTACAAGATTTAAGTCACATCTATCCATGCATACATTTTCACAATTTTATGTAACTCTAAAGAGGAATAAAATCAATTCCAATAACAAAAGAAATATGAAACAAGGAAAAAGGTCTCATATTGTCATGGCAACGGTCTTTGACGACATAATTTAGGTAAAACTTTAAAAAAAGCCCACTCCAATTTTTCATGTATTTTATTTGTCATTAAACATATATTTCCTTTGGTGAAAATCACCGGTTTCCTATAGTGCATTTTGTGTTATTTAAGACTGAAAATGTTCAAAACACATTATATTGGCCCTTATTTTCATCTGTTTTTTCCCCTCATTTTAACTGATTTTGGCTTAATACAATAAACTTCCTGAAATAGATATCACATAATTAAAGTACTAACAGCGAGTTAAGAAAACGGAAATTTTAATTTTACGTGAAAACGCTTCAAAATTGATACATATGAATATCGAGGGAAATGTTCAGCTATTTGGGCACTGTTTGAATTCCAATTTAAAAAAAAAATTATTTTTGCGTTTTCTTTGTACAAATAGGAAAAAACACATTTTAAATAATCTTTTTCATGCACAAAGTTCATAGATACAATAGCCATAATCGAAATGCTGCTTTAAAGTTAATAATACGGAAGTGTTCCAACTTCAAGAAGAAAATTACAAACCAATTCTTCCTGCACCAGACATGTGGTTCGAATATTGAATTCTCATCAGTGATGCTTCCATCGGAGCCACCAAAATTCATTTCAGAAGCGCCCTCTTTATTGTTTTGAATTTTGATTTTTACATTTTCTTTACAGAGAGTGCGCGGCTCCATATTTCCTGTAGGGTCGATTCAGTAGCATATCAAGATAAAGTACATGTTCAAAAGGATGCATTTACAAAGTTAATCAAGATTAAATGGTTGTTTCAATAAATATCAAAATTCGATATTGACATTTAGAGAAGAAATTGCTTCAAAGAGCGTTTTATGGTTTCATGAAGCAATGATTGAGTTACGAAGAGAGATAATTATCTGTTGATTCTTCATTTTATTTAATTGATAAATTAAAACAGCTACATTTACCATAAAAGCTACATGTAAACCTACATATCCTTAATGTCGATGACTCACAAAAAATAATGGAGTAAGAAATAAAGAAAAGCTGTTATGGTTTACAAAATTGCCAGGGAAACTTTATTTGATTTTCAGAGATGGATGATGCATTTAGGTAGGAGACGCAGACTCTCTCAGAGCTTCTGGTCTTACTTCGGAATATTGTTTATTGCGGGATTCGCATCTGTTCCAATGGAAATTATAATAATTTTGCCTTACCCTCTAGACTTGGAGACTGAATAACTAAATGGTACTTTTTCGACGTTTATCATCAAACAGACAGCCTCATCGTACTTTGTTTTTTGTATAGCCTGCATGGCATGTCAAGTCGTTGTCTGCTTTCATAGAGTCTGATCATATTCTGAGTGGTCTTACATAGAGCAAGCAAATATTTTCTCCCACTTGATACCGAGATTTTCCTGGGATGCGATAAATTTATCTCACCTCCTGACGTCATTGCTATCGCTTCGAAATCGACGTCATGGAAGTGAGACGATGACAGCTGATTCCATGTACTACATACCTCTACATGTCGACGACAAGAAGGAACAACTCCATGAGAGGGAGGTACACCTCGTTAAAAACCCATAGAATTTCTGTTCATAGAATGATCAATAAGAAATTAATATACGAGGTGAAAGTCTGTCTTTTGTACTTTCTCTCATGTGAATTTAAACGTCTTCAAATTGAATAGCATCATTCAAGAACAGATAAATTGGCAACGTGGATCAGACATGCACGTTTCAGGTATTTAACCCTCATCAGTGATCCTAAACTCTAAACAATGTAATATGCCAAAAAAGTGTGAAAGTTACTATGTCGAAAAAGCGTACCGAAAGACGTAGCAGGATGGGTGGGATATGATGCTACAGGACCCACATTTTAGAAATTTCAAGAAATTTTGATAACAGAAATTTAGAATGCATTGAAGAAACGATCAAACGAAATTCCCATTATTCGATCAACCAATATTAGCCAATCACAAACGCGCGTTCATTCAATCCGAGCTCCAGTTTTGGGTAGCCAAAAACGTTCCATAACTCGTTTTAAATCTTTGGCGTATTCATAACTACATGGTCTCAGAATATCTTTGCTTTATCATTCCACATATGGAAAAAAGAGATAATCAAAATGATCGAGTGAAAAAAGACAACTGAATATTCAACATATATATTTACGATCTACTCGTAACTCATTAAGAAAGGGAAAATTTCATATTTAGATTTTATGCACTTTTAAGGAATTACAGGCGAATTAATGCTTTGCGTCAATAGTTTTATTGTTTAAACTTATTGTTCGTTTCAGTGAGAATCTTGCAAGTGGTGTAGAGCAGCTTACATTCGTATTCTTAATTGTCTTGTTCTAGGTTCACATATTTCATATAGAACATAAAATTATATTCTTTGTTTTATATTTTATATAGAACATATATTCTATGTTCTATATTTCATATAGAACATATATTTCAATAATGACAATCTCAAAACATAGCCAATTTCTTTCTTGTTCTGGGTTCTCATAATGTGGCCAATGAAACTTCCCCCTTGTATTTAACTGATACGAATACAGAAATTTAAATCAGCTTAAGGTTCCTTTTAGTTCTAGCTACTTGACAGTGTTTTGAATATTTTTCCCCGACATTGTCGCAATAGCACTTTCTGTATAGACATAACCTCAGACAGTACATGTATATTATATATTGTTTCATTTTCGTGCGTGCACATCGACGACGGGTGCGGCTAGCCAACAGGGGATGCTTACTTCTCCCGGGCACCTGGTCCCACCTCTAGCTTGCTAGGGGTCTGTCGATGCTCAATTTGGTGCTCTATTTCGAGTGCTGTTGAGATTATCATCAGGATCTTTGTTAACTCACTAGATACACATGTACTATATTTGCACCGGAGATTGTTCCTTAAAAATGTTGTCCTTCCTGTTTTTATAGAGTTATCTTATTGTCTCTGGTTTTTTTTTATCCGTTATTTCTTTTCGCTTAAAAAAGTTCTGTTTTATATTTTCTTATATATTAAGAAGCACCAATAGTCGGATGACGTCATCTATTTCCCATGACTATTATATGGATTGGGTGATTGGATAAAATTGATTGATTTTCAAGGTCAAATGCTGAAGCTCAAGCTCAGGGGTTAAAATAAAGAAAACTTGTGGAAAAAATTCTAAAACATCTCAGAATGAGACACTATGAAAAGTCCAAGGTTTTTATTATTAGGCAAGGGAATGCTATGCTTCGTGTCATCTTGTACACGTATTTCAGAATGTGTTTGAGTTTTTTTATATACACGTAAAAGAGTTATCAAGCTCAATGATCAAGGTCATTACAATGAAATTACCTGACAGTGTATGCATTAATTGAAATTATTCATATTTTTTATTGATATTAAGGTAGCAAACATATATCAGTGAAAAGCTATAGGTTGCAATATATCTTTTTTCGAGAAAAAAATCGGGGGGGGGGGGGGGGGGGGGAGTTGAATATCATAGTACCTTTAATATTTGTATGGATACATATAAAATAATTTTTACAAATCAATAGATCTTATAGATTAGAATTTATGATCAACCATTTTTGCATGGTTTGACCTTGATTTTATTGTTTTATGTGCGATTTATATGGTACTGTTGAGTATTTTGACGTTTTTATTCATGGGGTACATGAAGGCAAAATGGCGAAAATTTTCTGAAACTTGTCTATACTGATGAAGTTTTTGCTCTCAGTGAATTAAGATATTCAGTATAAAGTGAAAACTCAAAATGTCATTTGTGTAAATATCAAGGAAATATTGAAAAGCTTCGAATTTTGATTTTTTATGGCATATACCGTTAGAAATGTAACGTCCACTTATTGCTGTTTTGGATCATTATGCTCATCAGACCATTGAATATATAAAAAAAACCTGGATAGAGATGAACTCGTGTTGTATATTTCTTCATTTAGGATACATTGGTCAATTAAAGCAGTTTTAAATCACTTTTGACCTTGAATCCCTTAAGTATTCGTCATCCTTAATACATATATTTTTTCTCAAGATTTTGTAAGCTTATCGATTGTGATTATCGGAATCTGATCTTTTTTTCACTTTGAATCGTTTCTGCCTCACACTCTTTTCCGAACATGTAGTTCGTGTAAAATATTAGAATATAGGGGACAAACATCCATCCATGCTCTCTTAAATTTGCCCGTTGATTTCATGTAATTTTTATTGATTATCTTAGTAAATATAACCTTTCAGTCCTTGTATCACTGATGATATATTGTTTGTTGCAAGTGCATTAAATTATAACAATAGAACATTTATTTCAACCACCAGGCTGGTAGATTGTTCCTCCAAGAGGATATCGTTCGCCCAGTTTTACTGGGCTTCTGCACTGATTTGATATATATTTGTAAATTTTCTGATATGAATTTGATAAATTATTCTAAAAAACTAAGGAGTACTAGAATCTTAAGCTTACTCTTTTAGCATGCATTTTAGGCCATGCGTCATGTGCATAGAAGAAAGAAAGGAGGGGATCTCCAACAACACTAGGTTGCAGCACCCACAGCAATATCCCAAACCACCCATGCAAAAATTTCTCTAAAGAGAAATTCACTCTTCAAATATTCACTTTGTTGATTTACTCTTATTTGACCCAAAGTATCACTGATGATACATAGTTTGTTGGCATGCGCATATGGTGCACAGCATTTTAAGGATAGATCCTTTATTTCAATATGTTAATGAGTCGCTGAGAGTGGAAAAAATTTAATGCTTTTGAAAAATTAAACGGTATTTCGTCATTAATGTTAAACGTCTTCAAATTAAGAAGCACCATTTAAGAACAAGCTAATATACAGCTTCGAATTATTTTTTTAAAGAAAGTACCACTGATAAGAATTCATTATCCGAAACATGCGTGTTTGGTGCGCCGTATTTGATGGAATTGTAGTCCTTGTTTTAGATTCAATATTGACCTGTTTGTCTTGTGAACATTTTGCCGTCCTAATGGCTGTCCAGCAGTAAAAGAGTTGAAACATTTTTTCTTAAAAAAAAAATCTTTACTTTCTCTCTGGCCATTGTCAACTACATAAAGAAGAGTTCTAGCAGAACACATTGCGATACAACACACAAGACGAAAAGATGAAACAAATTACTCCAACAATGCTGCCAGTAAATACTTATTTATAATATTAATAATAATTTTACTATTACTAATAAAGATCAGAAAATACTAATTTTCTGATCTTTAAGATGAATAATGACTCAGCACCCAAAACTATAATTGCACACTATGTACCTGAATTTTATGAATCAATTTTAGACGCTTAGTTTAAAGTTAAAAGATTTAAAAGCCCGTTTAAACATGATTTTGAATATAAAAAGGAAATTATCTGGGGGAATAAAAATATTCTTTATGAGGGCAATAATAATTGGATAAACTCGGGATTTATTTATTTGAATGATTATCGATGAGAATGGAAGATAAGATGAAAACTTTCTCTATAATAATCTGAAGAATAGTAAAAATTGGGTAAGTGAATTGTACATGCTCAAAAATGCAATACCACGAATTTGGAAAGAAAATCTAAAAAGTAAAAATAGTGTAAAGATTAATGACGATGATTTCACCTTCAGTACTAAGTATTGTAATAACATCTGCATACTTAAGGAAATAGACAACAAATTTATTTATGGATTGTTCATTAAAAGTAACAGAATACTCTCGAATAATTTTAAATACTAGGAGAGGAAATTTACTGGTACATGTAATTTTAAAAATTTCTTTGATTTTATTTTTTACAATATAAAAGAAAATGATGAGAAAGTGTTTCGTTGGAAACTTTTCCATAATATAATCCCGAATCAAATATTATGGAAGAGATGGAATTTAACTGATATGGATAAATGTTATATCTGTAAAAAATTAGACACTTACGAACACTACTTCTTAGAATGTACTGCTTTAGAGTATTTTTGGAATAGAATTACTAATACGCTAACAAATTTAGGTTAAAGTACACCATTAAACGAATTAAAATATATAGTTTTAGGATACAAATCATGTATTAAAGAATATAATGACATTAATATCGTCTTATCTTTAATTGGATTTACCATATATAAATGGTTCCATTTAAGTAACCAAAGAAGAGAATCTACAAATATCTTTGCTTTATTTAGAAATGAAATAGATAAAAAGCTTTGGTTAAAATCTTTAAAAAATTCTTTTAAAATTCAAGAAAATATTTTCTTAAAACTATCTTAATGTCATTATGTTACAAACTACTAACAACACTATAACCAGGTTTGTTTTTAGATTGTATCAATAGTAAGATTCATTACGTAATATAAAAATGTAGTTATGGTTGCAGTTATTGTTATGTAAAAGCTTTGTATTGAGGTTAATAAAGAGTAAACATAAAAGAAAGAAAAAGAAAATGAAAAGAAAAAAAAGGTGCAGTGATGATCAAGGCTCATTAAGTTCAATATGCTGATTTTCACTATGTACCTAACAAACACTATCTAACACATAGGACTAACATACTAATATATACGTAAATATTTAAAAGTAATTGAATTATGAATTATACGTATTGTCTATGAATAAGAAAATGCTTTATTTTGTTAAGAGCCTTAACTTTCTGAGCACCTAAAAAAAAAAAGAGATTAAAAAAAATAAATAAAACAAAACAAAACAAAACAATGCTGCCAGATTGAAGCTTATTGAGTTTTTGACAAACTTTTTTGTGCACTAAACGAGCATTGCAACACCTAGGCGGATACAATAAATACAATGACAAAAGAAAAATGAAAAACGCTAGATAGAAACACGATAAACAATACGCGTAAGTGTGTGAACCAATGACTTGCGTTCTATAGACATGTTTATAGGATCGCAGCAAGGGTTGATAACCTGAAACGTGCATGTCTGGTCCATGATGCAAATTTACCTGTTCTTAAATGATGCTATTGAATTTGAAGACGTTTAACATTGTTAAGACTAAATAGACTGGATGCCTACATCTATATAGAGAAAATTATCTTTAATATTCTTATTTCTGTAGAAGAAAGGTCTTTAAAGAAATCAGGATGATTAAAGGATAACTTACCGTTATAACCTAAACCAGCTGTTTTTTTGAAGCAAACTCAATCTGTCATTAACCTGGGCATCATTTATATAGAAATAGATTGTTTTGTGACAAACATTTTTGTGCACTTAAGAGCCAATCCGGCATAAAACCATGCAAATTGGTCCAAATGACCTAGTAATCAAATTTAATGATTTTAAGTTATTTTAATAGATACATGACTAGGAATAATTCTGTCAAATATTTTTGTTCAAATATCCATGGTTACAGAGATATACCATCCCATCATTTTTCCCGCCAAATTTACAAAAAGGACGTAGAAATATCCCTATTTTCGCTGATGTACTTCTCTAGAATTTTAAGTATAAATTGAATTGGAGTAAATATTGTTATTGATATATTGAAATATAACATTTTATTCTATCTTAGGATAATATAATGTATGATTTTTTTTTCCAAAGACAGCCACAACGTAACTTGAAAAGAGGCAAAAATCGGCTAAGTGAGAAAGCGACGTTTTATACGTTTTTCACGCACCAATATCTTCTGTAAGAGAAGTTTGATTTTTATCAAATTTCATCTTTTAACTCTTTGCTTTAATCTTATAAATATATCAAAAATCCACCGCTGCCAAATGATTACGTATTGAGATGTAGACAGTTAAAATATGTATAAAAGATCAGCTTAACGAAAAAACGACGTTTTAGACGTTTTTCACGCACCAATATCTTCTGTAAGAGAAGTTTGATTTTTATCAAATTTCATCTTTTAACTCTTTGCTTTAATCTTATAAATATATCAAAAATCCATTGATGCCAAATAATTACATATCGAGATGTAGACAGTTAAAATATGCATTAAAGATCAGCTTAACGAAAAAACGACGTTTTAGACGTTTTTCAAGCAACAATATCTTCTGTAAGAGAAATTTGATTTTTTTTTTTCATATTTCATCTTTCAACTCTTTGCTTTAATCTTTTAAATATATCAAAAATCTACCGATGCCAAATAATTACGTATCGAGATATAGACAGTTAAAATATGCATTAAAAATCAGCTTAACGAGAAAATGACGTTTTATACGTTTTTCACGCACCAATATCTTTTGTAAGAGAAGTTTGATTTTTTTCAAATTTCATCTTTTAACTCTTTGCTTTGATCTTATAAATATCTCAAAAATCCACCAATGCCAAATAATTACGTATTGAGATATAGACAGTTAAAATTTGCATCAAAGTGAATTTTTGCGGTGTAAAAATGCGAACGAAAAATACGGAATCCCAAAGATTCAATCATTGCACACGTAGAAATACGCATACATGTGCGGCGAGTTGTGACCACAGCTAGTTTAAACATATTTATTCAAATATAAGCATGTATAGAATGAACAATACATATGATGAAAAATAAACGGGATCTGAAAAAAAAGCGACCACAGCTGACCACAGCTGATTTGATCATGTCTTTTCATGCACAGGTCAAGGTCAAACTCTTTGTTCAAAATTGTGCAATCGATAGTTGGGAATAAAACTAAATTTTATCGAAAACGTAAAATATATTCCAAAGGGTCTAGAAAGAGGAAAAAAGGAGCCATAAAAAGTTTTATTTGAAAATATGCAGTAACGACCCTAATATTGTCGATTCTTTAATAAATAAATCTCCGTATACTTCTATTGTAGAAACTCAATACATTGTAGGTGGCGCCAGTGAATTTTATTAGAGCTGCGCACCCCAAATTCAAAATCACGTTTTTAAAGGTTTATAACTGCGAATGTATGCGTTAGATTCGCCTGAAAATTTGAATTTATTCAAATGAGAATGTATATTTTCATTTGAAAAGAAAAATTTTGCATTCCAAAATATTGTAAAATTAATTAATTTTCAGGGACACCGTCCCTTTAAAATTGAAGTGAGGAAATGATGCGAAGAAGCGACGAAATGATCTCTTTTTCGCTTCTCCGTATCATTCCATATTTTGTTTCTTCACATCATTTCTTCGTTTCTTTTCATATTCAGTACACGAACTAACAATGTCAGAATAACGCTTTTGTAGAAAAGAAGTTATATATAAAACGAAATTATATATCTCCTTGATGTTTGAAAGGCGTATAATGTATACATGTAGATCTACGCCCTTAGGTTAGCCCAGGAGTTTTTCTCTTTCTTTTCTGTATAATTTTGTTTTTGTTTTTTTTTTTTTTTCGGAGGGGAGGGTGTCGGTTTTTTTTTTTTTTTTTTTTTTTTTTTTTTTTTTTTTTTTTCGTTTCGTTTCGTTTCGTTTTGTGTTTTGTTTTGTTTTTCAATATTGTTTTTTTTTTTTTGAAAGATGGAGTACCATGAACTCTTTTTTTTTTCTTTTCAATAAAAGTACTTTTTTATAGAACGAAGACCGCTCTGCTTTAGTACAAGATAATATCAATACTTCGAAGGAGAAATACCTTGAATTAAGGATATGAAGGAGATAAACTTTTATGAAAGAATTGAGATTTTATAAAAGAAAGTAATTACTCTCATAATTTACGCGCATACGGACCGGAGCGGATGAATACGGAGCAAAACAGCTTATACAAACGCAAGGAATTAGAGCGATGGGGGGGGGGGGGTTCCGGGGAAAAGAGTGCTTTTTCTAGTACGATTTTCTTTTTTAACGCGGGAGGGGGGCCGGGGGCAGGTGGAGGTTAAGAAATATGACGGAGAGGTTGTCAGGGCCCCTGAAATTTGCCCAAAATTATTTTGACCTTGAATAAACAAAGACTTTTCTCATCATAACCATAGATGACCGATTTGGTTGAAAGCGCTATTTGACGTTGAGTTGAAATCAAGAAAGAGACAGTCATATCAAACAATTTTTTTCTTCTTGTTTTATGCACGAAAATAACAGAATGATCGAGGTTTTCTCGAAAAAAAAAATAAGGACTGGATATATAGTTAATTCATTGATTTACTTTAAGTGAGGATAATTCGTGCAACCTGTATATTTTTTCTCTGAAATACGAATAAATTGTTATGTTTATAGGAAAGATCAACCTCACATTTTATGAAAAAAAACACGTTTATTTTATCAATTCAACAGATCGTTTTCAAAAGGAAAGAACTTTTTAAACACAATTTCCTATGAAACAATGAATTTGGAAAATCGATGAAAAGAGCAGCGAGTAGACTGTAAAGAAAACTTTTCTTTCCGATTTTCAACATTTTTTAAAGAAAATACCACAGTCATGTCAACAATACACAGACATGACGATTTGTTCATATAACAGAGAATGAGAGATCATAGAAGAGGACAATAGATCTACATGTAACAAATCTGATGACACGAAACTAGCAGTGGCATAGTGATCCTTTTATGATGAGCTTTCAGAAGTTAAACGTCTTCAAATTCAATAGAAGTGAGATTAAGTGCCCCTGCTCCAGGGAGACTCGAACCAGGAACCTTTCCGTAATTGGTTCGACGCTCTAACCAGTACTTACTGGTAGTAGCACCGACTATTTTAGAGACTCGTTCTTATACATCTGTGAAGATTATTTCAAAAGATTTGGGATGGGTTCATCTAATCACATCTAGAAACGAGGGAACGAGATTTGCTATGCAATCTTGAGCTAAACTCTATCAATGTTATAATCTAATGCGATAGTTTATCCGTGTCAAGTTCTTATTTTATCGTCATTGTTTACATGCTACCAGGGAACCTAACCACGTGACGTCATCACTAAAAGTCTGACTCGGTGGCGTCTTTCCGGGCTATCTCGAAAATCGTCTAGATTAATGATGGGGCTTATATAAGGGAAATTGAAAAAGATCTGAAACGATTTCCATCATTTTTAGAAAATATTTTGTTAATATCTTATATTTTTTTTCTAGATTATGATCAAAGATGCTTATCTTTTGAACATTTTTCCATTGAATCTTTTAATCATATTCCGCAAAATAATGAATATTCTTGATAAAATTTGCATATCTTAGATACATTTGGCAGCGACAGTTTTTTTTATATATTAAAGTATGATACGTTTACTTTATTATACTGAAATTTTGTGGGAAAATTTTCTCTCTTATAGATGTTATTCATGTTCGAAATAGGGACGCTTTTGTCAAATCCCAATATAAGTCGTATTAGAGCGCCCCCTGGTGGCAAGTCAATTCGTATATCTTAACTTTGCGAGTACTATAATGAAGATGAATTGAGTAAGTATCTGATTTTATCATGAAAAGAATTACTGCATATCAAAATCAAATCTTATTCAACGATGAAAATAGGGCTATTTTAGTGTTGTTTTTGAGCCCTGTTAATGGCGTTATGCCATACAAACAAAATTGGCCCATTACTATAAAACGGGACATATATGAATTTTAAAATAATTTTTTTCTCGAATGTTTTTCATCATAGAATACAGAAATATACATAAAAATGTAAAACTTTGACCACCCTTTTGGACGATTTTTACGATTTTGCATGGTTTTATGCCGGATTGGCTCTTAACGAGCGTTGCAACACCTAGACGGATACAATGAATACAATAACAAAAGAAACAAATGAAAAAAAAACCTAAATGGGAATGCCAATTATAGATAATGACCATATCTCAATGCACAGTACAAAATCGTTAATTAAGAAAATCGTAAACCTAAGGCATACAAAAAAACCAGGACAATACAGGAACCAAACAAAACAAAGAAGAACCTCCACCACATGAAAAGAAGCGAACTCCCAATATGAAAGATAATACATAAAGGAAGCTAACTCCCAACACGAAAGACAATGCATAAAAGTATGTGAACTAATGACTTTCACTCTATAGACATAGATAGTATGTTAAGACTAAGTAGACTGGATGCCTATACTTAAATTGACAAAATTATCGTTATTTTTATTATTTTTGTATAAGAAAAGTCACATTTTTCTTTATCTGTCTTTAAAGAAATCAGGATGATAACAGGATAACTTACCGTTATAACCTAAAAAACAGCTGTCTGTTGAAACAAACTCAATCTGTTATTAACCTGGGCATCATTTATATAGAAGAAGATGGCCTAATTGGAATCCCATGGAAGACATAAAGTTTCATTAGGAGTAAAACTTTGACAAGAACGCCGGATGTTTTTGAATGAAAAGAACGACAGTTCATACAGGGTTTATCCTGATTAAATTAAGTTTTTCTTTGATGCGAGGAAATAACTACATTTGGTATATTTCTAAGACAATGAACTCGTTTTATAATCACGTAAGGCGATTACCCCAAACAAATGACAAAACATTGGCATTATGAGGTTTTCACGGACACAGGCATTATAGAATGGCGACTAAAAATGATCCAAAGTTTGATTTGCATTTAGCAGTACATTTAATTGTTTTGATCAAATTATTGATAAACAATTATTTAATTAACCAATATCTACACGGCGACTTTTGAAAGATTGAATCACCAAGAAAAAATGACAAAGGAAAAAAAAGGCGAAATATCTTATTGATTAATAAAAAAAACAAGCAAAAACGAACTAGGATGACTTGAAAATCATTTTCGGACCTTGATTTTAGAATTGTGAATAGAAGTATTCACACTAGAGAAAAGTCAAAATCAGTAGGTTTTGGCTGCAATTTGTTCATAGACTGCCGTCCTTTAGAAGTCAATATGTCCCTCATCAGTTACGATGAGCTGGTGCTCGTGTTTTGGACTTTTGGGTTTTATTTTTTTGGGGGGGGGGGAAAGGGGGGGGGGGGGGGGGGGGGTTCTGTGTTTGACTTTCACTTATTCATTAATAATTACACAAAGTCAAATTGATTAAATGCAGATCAATGGCCAGGAACCATGTCCCAATATACATTATCAACAGATCAAAATGGAAAATCATTTATCCAAGGGCATACACAATCATGATTAAACAGGAACCAAAGCAAGGAAAGAAGGGCGGGGTATCTCCAACAACACCCTGTGCAATACCCACAGCAAAACCTCCCCCCCCCCCCAAAAAAAAAAAAACAATGCAAAACACAGAGCAGACACGCACACAAACAGACGCAAAAGAAACAAGGAACACCAAATCACACAGAAACACCAAGCACAAAATGACCGAAACCAATTGGCAATCGGCGCCGGGTTAGGATCGCCTTCTGCCACTATAGTAGCAGACGATTGGTTAACCGGATTACGTGCGAACAACCATAAAATGCAGGTTGCTTGTATGGGGCTGAATTTCAAAATAAGTTGACAATTTTGAAATTCGGCCCCATACAAGCAACCTGCATTAAATAAGTTGACAATATATTTTTTTTTAATTTCAGAGAGTCTTTACTAGTTGTGAAAGCGAAAACCTTGACCTTAAAGTTTCTTGGTTATTAGTTCATTTCTAAAATGAAAATAAAAAGGATCAGTACTTGTTCTAGGATACCGGATGAGCTGTGAAATGTAGATAACATATGACGGTAATATAAGAACATCACCGTCTATCTAGGTGAATTTTACTATGTCGAATCCAAAATAATCTCTTTTGTCATAAACTCTCGTATGAATTTCCCTATTAATCATTTTGATATTCAAAAATGGCGTTTCTGTAATGTTTGCCTTGTTTGGAGTCAATTCTTGTGGATAAATACTGAAACATAATATTTATACTTTTCAAATATAGGATTGTCGATAGTAAAAATATTATCCAGGTACCTAGAAGTGCCAATAAAACATTTCAAATCATCATGTTTTCTTTGCTTTTGAAGACTTTGGATAAATTCCTATTCATTCGTGTATAAAAAAAATCTGCATCAAGAGGCGCACAATTAGTACCCATATGGATACCTACAACCTGCTTGTAGAGGTTCGCACCAAATCTGCCAAATCCTATTTGCTTAAAATTTTCTAGATTTCATTTTGTCAATCTTACCTCCTGAGTAAAACCAAAATCAGTTTACATCATTCCTGTTTAGAACAGTTTCACAAAAGAAAGGTTCAGTTACAAGTGCATTGAATGTGTACATATACACGTTACCGTTTGACGTCATAATCAGAAGACGTCGTTTAGTTATAAGTACGAACCGGAAAATGTCTAAGTACAGATATGTAGTAATGTGTACGTGTAGCTAGCTTCTTTTCAATCAGTTTAATCTGCTAGAAATGTACATCAAGATTCGTAAGACCTCGATGTAAGGAAAGTTAGAACCCTAAATATGTTTTTAAACACCCATAACTTGAAGTTCCATCAATCATAAGTGTAGACATTTACAAAAAAAAATTGTTGAATGTTGAGTCGTTATGTGCAAAGCGTCCATTGTAAACTTGTCCACAACGTCGTGTTGCTATTCTTCACATCATTACGTCATTTGATCAAGATCGCAGGGAGTGGTGACGTGGTACACTTCGCGCTAAAACTTGTTGCCAAACCTCTTTAATATTTAGCTACGTGTTCCTTTATCGCCGTGATTGCTGATGTCAGATTAGTTTCTAGACAAAATTGTAGTTGAGCAGTTGCTAGAAATAGCAATGTATCGAAATCTGTAAGGAGACTTGTGCAGATTGAGTATGCAGCATATTGTAGGAAGATCCAATGTATAAATAGGGATGTTGAATGAAGAAATTTCACTGTTATGTTTGCTTAGAATTGTAAGGATTCTTTCATTGCTATTTGTAGACGAAAGTTCCGAAACTAAAGTTGATACGCAGTAACGTTTTCAAATGATTATGATGTTGTTGGCTATTTTATCTGCAGGCGCAAAGACATATTTTTTATGTAAATTATGTAATTTAGATTTGAAATATCTTTCAGATTTAGAACTTGGATTTTCAAGAAGATGAGGATTTTTGTGGAAGTTTTCTATTCGAATATCAGTTATATCCAAAATGGGGTTTTTCCAGTCGTTCAGATAATGCGATACGAGTCCATCTTTTCGTATAGTTATCTAAGGCTTCCTATAGTACTTCGTGGCATTTCATAAAATTTATCTTGAATAGGATTCTATACTTCGTTTTTTTTTTTAAGGAGACTGTGGAGCAGCCTGTCCTGGAAATTGAAAATTCATCTGTAACAATATGACCAGCTTGTTTATATATTATTCAGACGTTGCACCTTTCAAGAAGCAGGACATGTTTAAAGTATTTAAGGATCTGATGGTCTTACTTTATTGTAGTCAAAACGAAATTTCGAATAGGATTCTTATAATTGTTAAAAAAGGAGGAGGTTCAAAAGTCATAAAATATTGAGGAATAGTACTATGTACGCAATTATCCCGAAAAATATTAAAGATGTTTAGAAGATGGAAACCTTTATTGATAAATAAAATTTTTATGAATTGTCTTATAGGAGAGATGTTTTAATAACAGGATAGAGTACAAAAAAAAAAGATAAATAACATTCCACAATATGAACAGTAGCGAACTTCTGGCTTGCTAGGGGTCCGTCGATGCTCAATTTGGTGCTCTGTTGTGGGTGCTGTTGGGATTGTCGTCAGGATCTTCTTTGACTCATTCCAATAAGGGTGTCCAGAAGGAGTCAGCATCACCTGCTTGCATACAAAACAAAATAGGGGAAACACCAGGCTGCAGCACCCACGGTAAAACCCCAAAACACCCATTGTAAAAACACAGAGCAGACAAGCATAAGAAGAGACGCAAAAGGGACAAGGAACGTCAACACACAACACAGAAACATCAAACACAAAGGACCACACATAAACCAACGAGACTATTGGGCAACCGGTGCCGACTTAGGAAGGCCATCTGTAACTGAAATAGCAGAAGGGATCGTTCTCCTGGATAACGTGCGCACAACTCTCCAACTTTTCCGATTACCCGGAGGTCTCGACTAACGTACAATTGTGGTGTAAAACAACCTCCTCACTGTCAGATGGAGGAGTCCAAATATAGCCTAAAAATTCGGAGAAGACACGTGGTCGGGGCCCTGTCATCTCTAAAGAGGTTTGTACAGGGCCGTCATGGAGTCCCGTCGTCACAGTCATTCAGAGTGCACGTTTTAAGAATGCGCTGACACATGACTGTAAATTGGTCAAGTACCAAGCCCAGTGTCCGTCCGGTACCATTACGATAATATCCACGGTATACAAGGCGTTTGATGATTCTGACGCATTTTTGATAATTATGTTGTCTATCTTTGATCCTTCTTATCCTGTTTATTATGTCACCATTAAATGCAGGTTGTGAAATACCCAAAGTAATATACCCTGTTGCCTCTATTGATCCGAATTTCAAAAGAAGTTGACAATAATTTTTGTAAAATTTCCAGAAAGTTTTTACTAGTTTGTAAGAGCGAAAACCTTGACCTAAAAGTTTCTAGGTCATTTGTAAATTTTAACTATGAAAATCCAAAACATCACTGCATGCTCTAGCATACATACCGGATGATCAGGGAAATGTGGATACCATAGGACGGTTATGTAACTGCTTGCATGTAACCTGCAACACTGCTATCCTCATGAATATGCAAGCCAACATGAAATATCTGCGTGCATGTAACATGACTGATGAGGGTTAAGTACCCGAAGCGTGCAAGTCTGGTCCATGCTGAAAATGTATCTGTTCTTAAATGATGCTATTGAATTTGAAGACGTTTATCAGGGAACAATAAGATGTAAAGAGATTGCCTCCTATAGATATGATATATGATATGATCCTGATGCCATTGATACATGGAACCCTGTACATTTTGTTTCACAATATTGTTCATTGAGCATTATAAAATTTTATGAGGGGAACTATCCAATCCCTTACTGAAATACTTTTTGAATACTCTTTGAGACTGACTAACTGTTAGGTACTTCTTGATGTAATTTGATTATTTCATACACCGTTTTCAATGAAGGTAATATACTTTCATGTATGTGATATCAATGATTGGCAATAGTCAAATATATGTTCTATAATACCAATGTTAATTGTACTAGATTATTGTTTCGGATATCAAATTATCGTCCGTAGAAGTTTATGTCAAATAGGTTGAATAAAGCATAAGTGAATTTAACTGGAGCCGTCTACAATGTAGGAGAATGGGTCTATGTCACCGATATTAATTTATTTTTATTCTTACTTTTACCTCACGCTATAGATATCTATAGATACATAGATAAGAACTGTAATCTTTATCCAATCAGATAAGTCGTTAAAACTCACAGTTCGGTAACTGCCATGTGATCGAGCAGTATATGAAGCGAGCGTTAAGTGACCCAGTGCAGTGGTCTGCCAGACTTTCTGGCTAGTAAAGACTCCTTTAAGTCGGCCTCCGACTAGATTGAAAAGAATAGAAACACTTTGTCTCTTTGGTTAAGTTGTTTAGTAAGTTTTGATTGATATCTAATTATAGCATTTTGATTCGATTTATTTGGTGAATTTGATTTCATTTGTTTATTTCGGCATTTGAATTGGAACTTGATTTGGCTTTTACGACGACTTTATTTTCAGTTATATGGTGGAGGTTTTTCTTTGTTTGCTTTGGCTTTATCCTGATTTTGTATTCCTTCGGTTTAGGATTTTTTGAATTATCGATTCTGTACTTTGTATTGGGATATGATCATTATCCATGTTTGTCATACTAGTGATATATTTTGGTTTTGTTAAAAAAAGAAAATACTTGGTAACAAATATAGAGACAAAAACCATGTTTGTCTGATTTACACGCACCACCACTCGTTATATTAACTTCCTCTTGTAAACATGAGCGGCTCCTAATTTTGTGTAAGGTATATTCAGAAGCGTATCTAAGTGAAAAAATATGGCAACAAAATCGTTGGAGGGTAGGCGCAAAGAGCTTAAATCCAAATATGACCGAAAGCATTATGCCAAAATCCCAGCTAAGGTCAGAGCTATGCAATGAGGGAGATACCCATTAGTTTTATAGGGGAATACCCATTGAGGATCAGTACCCCAAACGTACATGTCTGGTCCATGCTGAAAATGTATCTGTGCTTATATGCTGCTATTGATTTTGAAAACGTTTATCATTTTAGAAACATATCATTTTGCTCTGTTCTGAGTGCTGTTGAGATTGTCGTCAGAATCTTCTTTAACGCATTGATGACAGAAAAGGGGTAGGGCCACGAGACCCCTAAATCGGCCCTCGATTTTTCTCTAGAAATAAATTTCATGAGGCATACTCGATTTCTCTCATGAAAATACACGATTGTTTACCGCTTTTAATGAAAATGGAAATATCACCAAACAAAGTGCCATTTAACAGTAATGACATCATGAAGTGACGTCATTTTGACGTTTTTGGCAAAATATGGCGAAAATGGCTAGGAATTTTGTCGTTTGCGGAAGAATTCAACGTGGCCGCATGTGTTGACTGAGATAAAACGTTTATGACAAAAGGATATAATGATAATCTTTAACATATATTTTTTTTCATCCTAGTTAATGCATGCGGCCATTGCTCATTTTATAGAAATATGTAGTTTTTGCATCATTTTCGCGAAATACGACAGATTTTGGTGTTTTCAAAGGGCTAAAACTATTGAAAAACGCAATGTTTACAAAGGATAGATACGTGATTCAGTAGAGAACGTTCAAAAATGTCAAATCACAGTTAAAAATTCTATGAAGTAAAATGTTGAAAATTAGGGCCAATATCGGGCTTCGTGGCCCAACCCCGTTAGAATATATTTCAACGCAGTGCGTAAATATTTTTTTGTCTGTAGAATGATACTTTAATACGTACGTGTACGCAATTGTGAAATGAAAGAGATGGACGAAGAAGACTATATATCGAATGGTACTAAAACTGACAAATATTAGCCATGTTGCTATTTGACTCCCGAATTAATTAAGATGTGGAAAAAAGAGTTCCTTCTTATTAAGCAAAGTTGGAATCATGTAGTCTGACCGTTTCATAAATGTTAGGGTCAGAATGACTCGAATCCGTTCAAATCAATAAATGATCAAAGGTATCACAAACGTTGCATAGTCCTCGAAAATGCATGCTCCATGCTTTCATGCTTTCAAGAAAATCTTAAAATAGACATTGACCTCTGATCTTTAAAATCATCTACTAACAATAAACATATGTGGCCGGAGAGCTCTTTCTATGATTATTGCCTTTTCTTATATGCTGCTCACAAGAACATTTTACCTAATTCCACTAAGTGAGTCTGACCTTGATACTAGACCTTGTCCATCTGTAATTAAAGTTTATCCTTTTGCCATGGGGGACATTTATGATAGGATTGGTGTTTTATGACGTTCGCTTCTATCCTGCTCATAAGAATTTTAAACCTAAGACCACAGTGACCTTGACCTTTGGTCCTTGACCTTGAAAGTCAGTAGACCTTAGTGTTCCTGTCTTTGCTCCGATGTTAGTAGTGTGCTGCATATTTTGTGACCGTAACTCACATGACCAAAATTATGGGACCCCATCTAGTGCAATATCCTACAATGTTGCGTCCGTCTGTCAGCCCAGAACTTTCAATAATGTCAAGTGACTCTGAAATGACCATGCGTAGTTTATAACGGATATTGGCGATACGTGTACATGTTATATTCAGTAGCAGAAAATCACTGTATTTTGTTAAATGCTAGAATCTTCAGTAGGCGCTCGTGGACGTGGAAATGTATCCCGAGATGGTCTACGGCTTTCTATATACCCTAATGCAGAGTGAAGGGTTAGGGACCATCTCGGGATACATTATTTACTGAACTGACATTTTGAACTGATTATCTGAACAAATGAAATTAGAATTAAAACAAATTAAATCACGTCCACAAGCACCTTTGAAATATTCAAGATAACAACCTTTACCAAATGTTTAATGTCTTCAAATTTATTAGCATCATTTTAGTGCAGATAAATTTACAGCATGGACCAGACATTCACGTTTCGGGTATTAAACACTCGTGAGTGATCCGTAATCTAAAGAATGTAATATGGCCAAAATTTGTGAAAATTATGTCCTAAGTATACCGAAAGTCGCAGCAAGATGGATGGGATATGATGCTACATGACTAGGTACTAACAATCTCAAAGCAAAATACATTCACAGCAAACAGATACTTTAATGATGTTTCTTGGAGCTCTTAAAAAGTTCCTCACGAGAGGTTTGAGAGCAGGTGTTTTAAATGTTTTCCCTGACATGTTTTGTAGATATTGTTTTCATTTTCGTTCGGCTAGTCAAACATGGGATGCTTACTCCTCCCGGACATCTGTTCCCAACTCTCGATAGGGATCCGTCGATGCTCAATTTGTTGCTCTATTTTGAGTGATGTTGAGACTGTCGTAAGGATCTTCCTTATCTCACATGAAGTTTTGCTGAATTCTATGTAACAGAAAAAGTACCATCCAAGCAGAAGCATTTGATGATCTGAAGATTTGAAAACAAATGACTTGACTGAGGATTTCCAATAACACCAGGTTGCAGCACCCCAAAACACCCAATGAAAAACACAAAGCAGACAACCACAGAAAGAGACGAATAAGGGACAAGGAACGTCAACGCACAACATAGAAACATCAAACACAAAGGACTACACATAAACCAACGAAACCAATGGGCAACTGGTGCCGACTAAGGACGGCCATCTGCCACGGAAATAGTAGAAGGTGTGGTTATCCTGGAATACGTGCGCACAACCCTCCCACTTTTTCGATTATCCAGAATTCTCGAGGAACGTACAATTGTGGTGTAAAACAACCTCCTCACTGTCAGATGACCACACACAAACAAGACCACAAAACGCAGTGACCCAAGCAACACAGATGAATATGTAAATGGATATCAAAAGAGGGCGTACGTAACACAATCCGTGCTCTGCCGGTTGTGGCAATCTCATGTATGTTATCATCCGAGGAGTCCGACTGACATTCAGAAAGGACAGGTGGTCGGGGCCCTTCGGGGAACTTCATTCTCGCAAGATATTCAGATTTCGGGTGCTGCAAAGCAATTGATAATTCATTGTTATCTTAATGAGTTAAAGAAGATCCTGACGATAATCTCAACAGCACTCACAATAGAGCGCAACATTAAACATCGACGGACCCCTAGAAAGCTAGAGGTGGGACCAGGTGCCCGGGAGGAGTAAGCATCCCCTGTTGGCTAGCCGCACCCGCCGTCGATGTTTATGAAGCATGGAAATGAAAATATATAAAATTCATGCACTCTCTGACGTTATGTCTATAGAGAAAGTGCTATGGCGACAATGTCAGGGAAGTATATTCAAAACACTTACTGTCAAACCACTCGCGGGGAACTTTTTTACGAGCTCCACACGGCAAAGGGCATAAGTGTGACACAAATGAGTTAAAGAAGATCCTGACGATAATCTCAACAGCACTCACAATAGAGCGCAACATTAAACATCGACGGACCCCTAGAAAGCTAAAGGTGGGACCAAGTTTCAATTGGATTTACCCAACGTAAGGAAAGTATGATGGCATACTTCTGTCCCCTACATCTGTGTTGCTTGGGCCCCTGCGTTTTGCGGTCTTGTTTGTGTGTGGTCATCTGACAATGAGGAGGTTGTTTTACACCACAATTGTACGTTCTTCGAGACCTCTGGGTAATCGGAATAGTGGGAGGGTTGTGCGCACGTAATCCAGGATAACCAGACCGTCTGCTACTCACGAGGCAGATGGCCGTCCTAAGTCGGCACCGTTTACCCATTGGTCTCGTTGGTTTATGTGTAGTCATTTGTGTTTTATGTTTTTCTTTGATTTGACGTTCATTGTACTACTGCGTCTCTTTCTGTGCGTGTCATTTTTGTGTTTTACAGTGGGTGTTTTGGGAGGTTGCTGTTGATGCTGCAACTAGGTGTTGTTGGAGATCCCCTCCTTTCTTCTACATACGAGATATTTTAGTAAGATTGATATAAATTGAAATGCAGGATAATTATGTTGACATGCAAGGCAATTCTGTTGACATGAAGGATAAGAAAGATGCATATTGACGTTAGTAAGTTGTATGTCGACATAAATAAGTCGCATTTTAATATAAATAAGCTGCATGACAAATTTGGATAATAACCATATCCCAATACATAGTACAAAATCGATAATTCAAAAATCATAAATCTAATTCGGTAGAATTTATAATTTATCACATCCCGGTTACTTCCATTTCGGAAGATAGAAGTATTTGCGGTGGTTGTATGGTTCAGATGGTCTAAGACAGAATAGCATCCACCATGCTGAAGAGTGGGACATCATAATGTACATTTGTATGACGAGTTCCCCATAGTTCGACCAAAGAACTTCCTCATTGACGATGTTAGTCGGTCGTAAACGTATCCCTGACTGAGAAGCTTATCTGAAAGACGCCTAGCTCTCAGAACAAAATCTGTATATTTGGTACTTGATCTGGCATAACTTATCAACTGAGATATGAACACGCCATTAGCAGACAATGAAGGGATGTTGCTACTCAGAAAAGGAAAATTTGTAATGCTGAAATTGAAGTCGTCACGTTTGTCATAGAGTGAGATGTTCATATGACCATCAGTGTCGTAGGACAACATTATGTCCAAATAGGATGCTGAATTATTTGTCTCTGTAGTTTCTTTGACTTTAAGCTCTGAAGGATAGATACTGCTCAGGTAATCATAGTGTATGACGAGTTCCCCATATCGACCGTAGAACTTCCTATGCTGAATTATTTGTCTCTGTAGTTTCTTTGACTTCATGCTACGAATGATAGATTCTGCTGAGGAAATCCGCGAATTTTGGATTGTTGAAGGACAGCACATCGTCTATGTATCTATATGTGAAGTTAACGTTAGAAGCAACGTATCTGTTCCCTTTAAAGACCAAAGATTGAATGAATTCAGCTTCGTACGAGTAGAGAAAATGTTGGCGAGGAGTGGGGCACAATTGGTTTACATTCATTTTGGAATTCCAACCATTTGCTGGAAGACCTCATCTCCAAACACCACAAAAATGTTGTCGATCAGGAAGCTCAACATCAGAATAAAATCTGCATCAGTGTACTTATTTTTGGAATCGGACTTTGTTTTAACAAAGTAGGTTTTGTCATAATTAACAACAATAAATTTATTTTGCGATTGTCGTTCTTGCTTGTAAACGAAATACTTATAATTTTTGCGAGTCTTTCTTTCAATTTAGAATGTGGGATAGTTGTGTAAAGAGTCGAAAAATCAAATATTGTTGATATATTTAACTTGCATGTTGATATAATCTGAAGAAAAATATCTCTCATGTAGGGCGCAGAAGTATGCCACCATGGGAATTTGACTCATTGCATGGTATTATCTATCTTTTTCTTTCTTGCTAACAGGAGAAAGTGATGAATGAGATAAACAGATGTACAATTGTATTTAATTCAATAATTGTATTGTATTATATGCACGTCATGTGCAATTGGGACGTGACAACAGCAGAAAAGTATCGGATAAAAAACAGATGGTCATAATGCGATTTGCCACTATTCACAAAAATGTAAATGACTTTAGTATTTGCATACATGGAGATCATATGTACATAATAGGATATTTGGTTTGAATGTGAAATAATTTACTGATTTACAAGCCTTACATTTTAGCCTTTTTGTTTTTGTTTTATTTATTTATCTAGGTTTTTTATTTATTTATTTTCTTGTACGGAAGGACACTGGTGGATAAACATTCATGAAATATCTCTTGATTGCTGACTATTCTTAGGAATAATATTCATGGATAATATCTTAAATTAAATGTATATTTCTTTTCAGCTAAGTGTTATTGAACATCGTTATGGCGTATTCATTTCCCGGTCATGCGCAAGTCTCTGTTGTCTTTTCCCTATTGCATCGCTTTATAACATGCATACTTTCGCAAACTGCACGGAAATCATGCAATATGTTCAACTAAATTCAATTGGACCCCATTAATATGTAGAAATTCGATTTTTTGTCACATTTTGGTTGTGGAATTTCCGTTGGTCAAGGTTAATTCTGTATTTGCATCTCATTTCATTGTCAAGAGAGTCGTGGCACAGTGCATGGTGAATGAGATACCAGATATAATTCTCATCAAGTCGAGATAGGCATCGTTGCTTTTCGTGATAAGTTACCTTGCCTACACGAGATAAAAGTGTTTTTACGTCGACATAACACGAAAATTATGTCACATAGTCGAGATAGCTATCGTGACTAGACGCGATAAGTTATGTTGATAAAAGATTATGTGATAGCAGAATTATGCCACCATAGATGATTGATTGTTTTTCTTGTTTTCTATATTCTGATCGGCTAACGTCGCTATCATGTATGACGTCACAATTGAAGTTGCAGTCAAAAACACGAGAGAATAATATAATCTTACACCACCATGAGGGAGGGATGGCGATTTCTCAACCCGAGTGTACAAATTTTGCAGGTCCATGACGAGGCTTGCCGAGTCATGGACAAGCAAAATTTTTTACACGAGGGTTGAGAATTAGCCATCCCTCCCTCATGGTGGTGTTCGATTGTTTTTCTCCCACGCTATTGCCTATCTAGAGTGTCTGTTATAATCACCAGTTTGCCTTACTTCCATAACGTCGCTTTGGTAGCGATGACGTCAGAGAGTGAGATCGATGACGTTAGAAGGTGAGATCGATTTATCTCACCCCAGGGAAATTTGAGAGTTCTCAGTCTCAGGTGGGAGAATGTTTTCTCCCATTTGCCCACATGTGGGATAGAGTTTGCCCATAGCGACGCGTCATGTAGGGTCACCATATTGTGACGTCGTTATTATCCATTGTGACGTCATGATTTTTGCACCAAAAGCGGCGACCTCTCAACAAAGACGTCGTTTTAAATCTCTTTTTTTTCATTCGAATTCTTATTAAACCGATTAAGGCTAAGGATTCCAGTTTATTCTTTTAGAATAAACCATTTTGAGGGCGCTGAAAACGAATATTCCGTTATTTTTCGAATTCGATGAAGTTGACGATTTCATGGAATTTCAAGAAAGGCACCAAGAAATGGGAGAAAAACGATCAACCATATGTTTGTCATGTGCAATGAGAAAAGCCCACATGACATCATATGGTTGATAGTTATATTTTCCCATTTGCCCCCATGTGGGATATAGTTTGCCCATAGCGACGCGTCATGTAGGGTCACTGTATCCAACATGCACCTCGCGTGACTTTTGACGTCGGCCGTATAGGCCGTATCCATATTGTGACGTCGTTATTATCAATTGTGATGTCATGATTTTTGCATCTAAAGCGGCGACCTCTCAACAAAAACTCTTTTTTTCTACATTCTAATTCTTATTAAACCGATTAAGGCTAAGGACTACGGTTTATTCTTTAGAATAAACCATTTTTTAGAGCGCTGAAAACGAATATTCCTTTATTTTTCGAATTCGATAAAGTTGACGATTTCATGATTCCATGGAATTTCAAGAAAGGCCCCTAGAAATGTGAGAAAACGAGCAAGCATTTGTTTGTCAAGTGGGATGAGAAAAGCCCACCCTCGGGGCGTGGTTTCTGGTCAGGGAACTCGGCAAGCTTCGTTCCCTGACCAGAAACCTCGGACTCCTCGGGTGGGCTTTTCTCATCCCACATGACAACATATGGTTGGTAGTTATGATCTTACCCCATAGGGGTAAGACAAGGATATCTTTTCCCAGCGTTTCCATGGATACCCGAGTCCAAAGTTGGAGAAGAGTTTATCTTTTTCTCCTCATTTGTGCTCTATTTAATTAAGTATATCTGCTTTTACAATCGTCCGGATTTCTCCGAGTACGGTTGAATTTTACATGGCGTCGGGATTTCTCGTCTTTTCGTACCTAGTTATTTCGCATATATATATATATATATATATATATATATATATATATATATAGACAGCACAAAAGAGGTGAAAACAACCACGTTCACTATTCAGACAATGTCGGATCAGCCCAACAAAGGGCGAATGCACGTCGCTTGGAAAAAAAGATATAAAAGCACAAAAAAGGTACAAGCGACCAGTGTACTGTCCCTTCCGCTGGGTTTAAACACGTTTAGTGTCGTGGTCGCTTGTACCTTTTTTGTGCTTTTATATATATATATATATATATATATATATATAAAAGCACAAAAAAAAGGTACAAGCGACAAGTTGTTTTCACCTCTTTTGTGCTGTTTATATATATATATATATATATATATATATATATATATATATATATATATATATATATATATATATATATATATATATATCCTTCAGAAAGTCGGGACCTTCATTACCGATTGATCTTGGTAGTAATTTACCAATATTTGCGTATTCATTGATGTGTATAATGAATGATTGGAATGAAGATTGGAGATCGAAGCGCTGGATCTTCATAGTGCCGAGAAAAAAATCATTCTTCATTCAGCGTTTCGACCCAAGACTTTAACTTGCCACAGAAATGACACTAAATAAATGACATAAGGATATAACAAGAGGCTCTGAAGTCTTGGTACATCTTATTTTATGTTCTGGAAGAGAGAGAGAGGGGGGAAGGGTATGAATTCAAGGCAAGACTAACTTTTTACAGCAAAATTGTTTGTTTTTTGCAATCTTTAAGCAAATGTTATTTCAGTTTATGAAAAACACCGCTTAAAATACAAAAATATATAGATATATTTATGATTATTTCTATTCATGTTTTCATTTTGAAAGTGTTCAAAGTCTGTAGATAAAATGTAATATCGAGAGAGAGTTATCGTCCATGGAGTGAGGTGGACACGTTTTTGCAATTGGTCAGCTCCGATAAATAAATAGTATTTTGCAGTTAAATTCACTATTTGGCCATATTGCATTGGATGCTGAAATTTGACGTTGAAGTAGGACAATTGTGAAAATATAAAGGTACTTTTTTGCATCATTTCATTGTTTTTGACGTTTAGTGATTTCCCACTACTGGTCCGTGCAAAGTGACCAGTATGTCCAATATGGAGGTCAGTACTGCACCAAACCGATTACTTGAATTGAAAAAACATGTACAGTAATCAGGACATGGGTCCGCTCACCGCTTTTTAGAGTAAACCCAAAATGTCCAGGTGGAAAAGCTGAAATAGGGGAAATTGAGTGGTTTTGAAAGGTGGGTTGAGAAGACCATTATGAAGATAGTCTATAATGGTAAGATGCATATTGTAGAGTATGCATGCCTTGTGTAAGAGCAATAAAAATTTTAGGTCACATGACTTATTTAGTCTAAATATAGATATTTTAAAAGGCGTACCGGATTTTCCCTGTTTGACAAGACTTCATAAGGGAAAATATGAAGTTTTTGGGTTTTTACACATTTTTTGAGTTACATGTGTTGGAAATTTTTAAAATTTGGCTAGAATGGGGTATAAGATAATAGCTTTAAGGAAATATAAGCATTATTTCTGAAATTTTTCCAGGAGACCAGAAACAATACACAGAAAAATGGCAAAAACCATGAATTTTAGGCCAATTTTCTGAACCTTTTTCAGCAAAATTGTATGATATTTATTATGTATAGCAATCTTAACATGACCTTGAGACTAGTATCATATAAAAGCTGTAGATATAACGAACAGATTGATATGTAGTATAAAAATGTGAAATATATAGAAATAAAATGAGATGACGTCAAATTATGTATGATTGCGCAATATTTCTGTGCCACATGACTGGGTAAGAGAAACTGGTGAGCGGACCCCATGGCGTCTTGTCACGTGTTCTATCAGGTATACATGTATTAGTTTATTACAGTTTGTGTGTTGACGTTCAGACTTTGACTTCTACATAAATGTAGTTTGTTTTATATTTGAAAAGTTACATGTTTTGTTTCTGCAGGTAAACAACCTTTTATGTTTATTGTTTTGCATTTTTACTTGTATTTCTCTGTTCTTATGGTAAAGGGTATTCATGATTTATGTTACTTATTCATCAAAACTTGCAATCTTGCATCTTCCGTTTTCGGTTTTGCGTTAAGTAAAGCCGGGATCGGTGGGATGTCAGGTTAACTGTCGCAATCGCCCACAGAGGACGACTCGACCTTTAGTCTTTTTATCCTCCATCACGCAATCGTCGTCCTCTGATGAGAGATTATATCCTTTCCTTTTAAGTTAAAAAATCTCGAGATGATTTTTTCTTTAATAAACATCTATAAATAAGACATATGCTTTAAAAAAAATGAATAAATTAAAAATTCAAGATCAGAGAATAAGAATAAATTAATCAAATTTTAAATAAATATAAATAGATATGTATTATATATGCACTTGAAATAAAAATAACATACTGCTAAACTCATTGTGGCATGGAGCTTACAACCAATATTATTAAGAGTATCATCCATGTGCGATCACCCTTTTTCGTTTCTTTGGGGCGGGCTGTCTGGGTTATTTTTTCAGAATAATACAGGAAATCTTCGAACATTTGCTTGAAGTACATACACAATTTCTTTCTTCTCGTTTGTTTTACCAAATAGAAAACTATGTTAATGAAGTAATTGGAAATGGCTGAAATAAAAATAGGTTGCCTTAAGGGGTAACGAGTGTCTGCTTGTATAAATGATAGAAAAAAAAATCTGAATAATTTTTTTCAGTTATTTGTTATTATTTACTGAAAATATGAGTGATTTTGAAGCATATGACAGTAATTTTGATACACCTTTCCATCAATACTTCATCAGAAACTGATATTGAAGATGATGACAGTCTCATGAGACAATGCACAAAATGTGTACACCTAATAGAAATCTAAAAAAATTAATGTTGCAGAATATTTTTGGGGGGATGCAACTTATGTAATATTCATGTACTGGGACATAAAAAGTAGAAAAAAGCATGAAACACTGAGGTATCCATCAATACTTTTATGATACAGCTCGGCAAATCTGATCAGCTTCAAAGTTTCAAATAAAAAAGTTGCTAGAGTTATCTTTCCTGTATAATATATTCATGTGATCGATGTGAAGTAAAGGCAATCAGTGCCAATCACACGAAACGTCATTTCCTTCTCATTTTCGAATAAAAGCCTGATCTCTTTAAGAATTATTTAGACTTTCTAAATAAACGTAATTAGATTTTTTTTCCAAGGCGGGGGGGGGGGGGGTTCCAAGCAAATGAGGAGGGGTGTCCTCTAACCTATTGTTGTTCAGTGGCGGATCCAGCGCCCCCTTTGCCGGGGGGTCAAGGGGCGAATTTTGCCAATTTTTAGAAAAAAAATTCCTGGATCCGCCCACGCGTTGTACAATAGAGTCATTTTACATAGCGTTTTAATCATCTCCATTGTAAATTATGGTAAATTTAATGCCTGGTAAGGTACTATAAACTATATATTTTCTGAAAGGTATCGATGCCCTGAGTACAGATATATGACTCCCAGGTCTTAAAAATCAAAGGGGAAAAACTGTTGTACAACTTTGTTATTTTGCATATGTTATATAGAGAAAATAGACAATTTAAATGCTTTATCAGTTATTCCCCTTTGTTTTCCTTGCCCCGAAATTATTATTTCTGAGCTGTGGGCATTATAACCTTTAAGAAAATATATAGTTTATAGTAACATACCAGGCATCCAAAAATGCCCTATTGTACATCGGATACCTTAAGACTGGGCTCGCAAGCTGTTCCCTTCATATACATATTAACTGTACCGACCGGTCGTTGAATATTGAAAACAGTATGATAACATTCAAAATGGTTTAAAAGCTTTATTGAAAATGTATTGATAAATTACTAAATAAAGCTTTCGGAAGCGATAACCTCCAGATAGCTTATAGGCAAAATGCAGGGTTACAATGCACGCACTTGTTTATGATATAAAGAAAAGAGTCTATTTCGAGGTGAGATCTGACTTGCATTGAGAAAGAAACAAAATACAAAAACAAACAGGATTAACTCATATTTCATGGAAAACGTACTTTCTGGTAAGTATATGTTGGCTTTGCTGAGTACGCAGTACAATTTTTAAGTAGCAGTACAAGTACGTAAAGAAAAAAATATACAAGGTCTGTAAATATTTATGAAAGTGCCACGTAAAGAAATTGATATATTTTCGGCATTTGAAAAACTGTTGATGTCTTTGGATAAACTTTATGCAAATTAATAATGTAAAATTCTAATCAATGTATAGATAGGATGTTCTCTGCATAGCTTGTTGATTTTAAAACTCTGTATGTACAAGTCATTAAAAAGGGTTTAAATTTATTTTATTACCAAAGGGATTTCTCCTCAATATCATGCTATCTATAACATATTTTTCCCTCACTTCATTTTTGAAAAGATTGCATGTAGCAAATATATTAAATTCAAAATTAACGAATTTACAATATTTGCTAGAAGATAACTTCTGATGAATCTGATTTCTGTTTCATTGAACATTGTTTGTTGATTACATTATGGAAATAAATGCTCTATCCCTCTTTTGTATTTTACAATAGAAAAAGTAATAATAATGAAATAAAATGAAATAAACAAAAAACTATAAGACTGAACTTTTTAGTGTAAGAGCTTTCAACCGCGATTGTATTTTAAATTAGTGGATAAATAAATCATTACTGGCAGTCATGACGGATAAAATAACTCTTGGCAATATTATTGGTGGACAACTACCAACAAAATTGCAAAATTTGTCAAGGTTATTCAGTATTTGTGCATAAGATACTTCATCAGGTCGGCTGAAGAGTCTAGATGACTTGAAAAATGAAAGACATATCGTATCAGTGCATTTCCTTCCGAAAGATGCTGCACATCGAAACGTCTTTGTATCGATACGTCTTACAACAATAACTGCTTCTCGGAAATTTCCGTAGCTTGAATCGGAAAAAAAAACGGAAAAGCCCGGAAATGTGCGATTGGTCTGACAAGAATAAAAATCGTTTATTCCATTTTTTTTCTTACCAGAATTTTACAACATTTAATGTCAGCTAACTGCCGTCAAGCATTTTGTAAAAGCTATAATACTTGTTTAATTTCCATTGTTACTTTCAAGAAACGAAGATTCTGATTGGCTAAGAAATTTTGTTGATACATCGATCAACAAGATTTTTCACGGGAGTATATTTATAGATATATTCTAGAACTGGGGCTTATACCAAATAATTGGGGAAAGAACCTTAATCTATATGCGGAATACTTTGAAATTATCTTTTGCTGATACTGTGAATTATCAGATCTTAAAAAAATTAATTGTTTAGCTGCGTATTTTGTTGTATGTGACAAAATTTTCCCTCAAACACGAACAAACTCGTTGTTGAAAATACAATTTGTTGATGTTTGCTTAACAATTCAAAGGTAGCATATTTTTTTTTCTGCTTACTAAAAAGAAATAACTGCGCATGTCGGATTTGCTGAAACTGGTCCTTATTCCAAAGATATACATATGTATACGATCGTTCGCTGTTTAAATCATGGTGGCCGTCATAACTTAATTGTTTTCATCTTTGGAGGAAGTTGTATCACTGCGCAACCACCCGAACTTACAAAATATAGTGCGGCGATGGATTGATTTTAGATCCAAAAAAACAGTCCTTGTTGATATGAAATGAATCTTATATTTTTTCCGTTGATGCAGGCATCAACCGAAAAATTGGACAGAAAACATTTGCAACAGAAAAAATATAAAATTCATCTCTTTGATTTAAAAAAAGACGATGTACGTCTTATATATGGCATAGCCCATTGTGCGATACGGTTCTGAAGAAGAAATTTGTCAAAGGAGGATTCCTTAATGACTTTCTAGTGCCTGTGGTGGCACCATCTGTTGACAGATCTGAATGAAAAACAACAACACTTGTAAGAGGATCATAATTACTTCGACCATTACTACCAAGTTTCTTTAAAAATAACCCTCCGTAGTTCTGGAAAAGAAATCAAAAATGTTAAAAGAAGTTTACAGACGGACGCACGGACTACGGTCGTTTAGCAATGACGATACAGATTCAGATTCAATATGTTATTAGAGTCTCATCACTATGTATACATAACAACAAATTAAAATATCTATATGTAAGATATATAAAATAAGTTTTAAACAGTAAAATATATAATGCCATTCTATATAGAATTATGAGAGACTATATAAAGATATAGTACAGATTAAAATTATGATTTCCTTGTTCATTAAAAGGAGTCACATATAAAAAGGTGACTATTACGACATTATAAAATTAAGTGGCAGGTTTTGGCCACCATGTGACATATATATCCATTTGAGAGTAGGAACTTAAATTTGTCATTTTCATTAAAATTTCTAAAATCATCAAAGATATTTTCAGTATTTTCAAAAAAAAAGTTTCTCTCTAAGATCTGCATATATAGTGGGCATTGAATCAAAACATGAAAATTTTGATTCGTCTTCAACTTCTTCAGTACAATTGAAACAAAATCGTTTAATACATGTACCACTATATCTTTCAGTTTCAATAAGAAGGGGGGCTACACATCTGAATTTTGCTAAAGCAGACCTATGTAATCTTGGTAAAAATAAATAATTTATAAGTACGCAATTTCTTTCTGGACAGTGCTATTTGATTGTATACGTGATTTCCAATCGTTTACAAAAACATTGTTCAAAAGTTCTTCACATTTTTTAACATCAATTTTTTGCATTACTCGATTAATGTCTGTCAAATAATTACAATTCATGTCATTAAATTTTTTTCTAACTTTAAAACACCAATTTCTCTTATTTTGCATTGATTTCTCGTATGACCATCTTAAAATTTCATAATTTATGCGATCATTATTCATTTGAGTAAATTTCATCTTTTGTTTAAAAATATTTAACAATAATTAAACCTCAACTGGTTTCCATCCCATATCCCCCTGTACACTATCATTAGGAGTATACATTGTATTTGCCTACCCCCATATAAAATCTACATGCCCCGTTTTTTACTGCTGAAATGCATGAAAATTCTCTAAAGCCCCACACTGCTGATCCATATTCTATAATTGACCAGACTAGGCATATGATCTAGAAAAAAAGTTTTGTATGTAAATCCTCCAAAAGCTTTATGTTTAACAATCAATAAGCCCAAAGCTCGGTTTGCAGATCTAGCAACAGCTTTTGCCATGAGGTTATAACTGAGATGTTCTAGCTGTCAATAATAATCCCAAATAAGTGTCATGTTCCACAACCCTATACTTTCATTACCTACTTTAAAGTCAACTAGCGTTCTATTTATTGAAGGATTTCTTAGGCCATACAAAATTAATGTTTAGTTTGACGGGCACTTTTTTAGAAAAAAAAAGTGAGGGAGGCAGGATTATTTTTTTTTTTTTTTTTTTTTTTTTTTTTGCAAACGTGAAATATGATGTATGTACATTTTTTTGTAATTTATCTTTAACCAAATTTCTAATTCAAGTGTTTTGATGTTGAAAATACATTAAAACTTAAGTATAGTAAGAAGTGGTAATGTTTAGTACATTGATTAACAAGATAACCCATAACAAGATAACCCAACGTCTTCCTGTAATATACTTATTGCATTTCCAAACCTGAAGTTTGCTAGATATTCTGTGATTTGGTCACACTTATTATATGTATCATATGACAGACGATTGTAGACTAAATACATGTATGGTGTACATCTTATTTATGCTAAAAAGGATCACCAATCTCTAACCGTTGCCCAAACTTCAAATGACGTTAACATTTTGTGAACTACTTTCAGGTGCAACTAAGTGAGTGAAACTCGTAATTGTTGCTCAGTGCTTAGACCGAAAATTTGACCCTTGTCGTCGGCAAAAGAGTAGGGAAAATACAAAGAAACATGTCAAGGATTGGGATGGCCCATTCTGATAGAAAATGGCCCATAAAATCGGCAACTCGCTGCGCCCTGGTGCCATTATTCTACGGCGTCCATTTTTTAAATCTATTAAAAGTTCTGTTCTCGTATCTACGTTGTAACGTAGATCTACACCAGGAGCAGTAATACAGAGATCACAGCTTTCTGTACATGGCCAGTCAGAACTCTAAGGCACAAAATTCTTCTGTTCACTGACAATTGAAAGGTCCTTTGCTATTTTGATACAATATTGATTTTTCTCCGACATCTGCGCCTGAGATTTAAATCTCCAACGTCCACTTACGTATCTTATCTACGTTAAGGTGCTTGTGTATGCGTTCGTCCGTAAAATTATCATGTCATTTTTTAAAACTGGTCAGTCAATGGGTACAAATTGATGTAATAAAATTTGTACAAAATGTCTTCCCTAATATCAACAAGCCTATCAACAAAGCTGAAAATGAAGCTGCCCATCCGTACACACAAAAAATTCAGGAAAGGTGGCTGAAAGTTTGGTCTTGGCTGTTCTGTGATCAATGCAAAAAATGTACTGTAAATTATTCATTGGAAATGGTCGAATTGGGAATCTCGCGACAAGAAAAATGTGCTAACGTCTGATGCATGATGCATAATGCATGCATATGCATAGCTTTTCGAAAATTGATCATTTTTGGAATGGCCCTTTCGTGAGGAAAGATGGCCCATTGTTTTTGAGAATGGCCCATTTTAAAAAGTCCAAGTGGAAGGGACCGTCGTCCCATTGAGCAAGTTTGCCTTCCCGATCACAGCATGTCTGACAATTCAGTTTGAATTTTAACAACGATTACACAAGGGTATCCTGATCGATTCGTCATCCCTTTTCACTGTCGGACTTGAGCAAGTTGTTTGCAAATTTGAATTTCTACCCCTCGGAAATTTTGAAGTATCTGCGATGTGCTTAGGGTTTAGTTGACTAGTTTATCCGAATCGAAATTAGGATCGTTTAGTATTTCTGCCCCTCCCCTCGATCACGTCACCGGCGTTCCCGGCTGATCAATCTGACGTAAACTGTGAGTTCTAAACAGAAACGTTTTCAAATTTCTAATAAATTAGATAATTCAATAAGATTCAGATTTCAGATTCTTTATTTCTCTTTGCCCATTTTGGTACAGAGAATCAACATATATACAATATATACAGTTCATAAAGTGAGTGATCATGTGATGATAATAATAGGACTATGATATATTTGCATTTTGTGAAGGACAGACATAATTGCAATGTGTTAACATTTAAATATTAAGTAAATGAGAATATGATCTTTATAAATTGACATAGTTTCCGTAATAATGTAATATCTTGGCAATTCATTAAACGTTTAAATTTTAAAACATTTGGATTCGTACAGTATTCCTCACCTAATAATAATTTTCTTTTGTCTTCAAAAAATGGACACTCTAATATATAATGACATTCATCACCTAATAACCATTCATTACATAATGTACATATCCTTTCATGTTTTTCAATATTGTACCATCTACCTGTCTCTATAATCAGTCTGTGGTTAGTCATTCTAAGTTTACAAAGCAAAATTCTTTCTTTTTCATTCAATAAATCCAAATATTCCTCAAAACAACAATTTTCTTTAAATAATCTGTAAGTGACAGCTTTAGAAGAATTATTTATTTCAGATAAAAATGATTGCTGAAACTGATCATTCAATATTTGTTTCACCACAGCTTTTAACCAATCCTTATTAATACCATGAGTATATTGACACTCCCAAATATAGCTTAAACCACATTCATTAAAAATATCTTGTAAAAATTTTGACCATTTGAAAACATGTTCACCATTCTGGCACTTCGATAACATTAAATTATACAGTATCTTATTATATCTACAATCATCATTTGTCACAATTCTTGTCCAATAGTTTACCATTCTTGACTTTATAGTATAAATAAGCGGTTTAATTCCCAATTCTCCATAAATCATATAATTAGGCGTAGATTTCTTAACATTTAATAGCATTTTACAGAATTTAAGATGTAATCTTTCTATCATTTGAATATTAGAATATCCCCATATTTCGCATCCATATAATAAGATTGGCACAACTATTTTTTTCAAATAAATCATATATACAGCTGACTGTTAAGTTAAATTTCCTTCCTTTTTTCAAAACATCATACATGGCTATAGTTGCTTTCTTTACATTATGATTCAAGGCTGCTGTAAATGTGCAGGTTCGAGAAAATACAATACCTAAATAATTAAATTGATTTACCATCTCGATGATTTCACCGTCATATTTAAATACTGGCGGGTTGAGCGAGTTACGCCCCTTTGAAAAAATCATGCATTTCGTCTTATGAATATTAACCTTCAATTTAAATTGTCTACAATAATCATGAAATACATTCAATTGTAATTGTAAATCTTTTGGACAATCAGAAAAAAGTATTGTGTCGTCAGCATATAGTAAAATGACTAATTTCAAATATACATCGAACGGATTTGCTAAGTCTTGAGTTACATTATTCAATCCCCTAACATTGTATTGTGACATAAATTTTTCTAAATCATTAAGATACAAACTGAATAAAAAAGGTGATAAATTTTCACCTTGTCTTAGGCCATTTTCACAAGGAAAATAATTTCAATTTGTTCCATGAAAACTAATTCTAGACTTAATACCTTGGTACATGTTAAAAATAATTTTATACATTTTACCATTTATATGATTTTTTAGTAATTTATTCCACAATCCAAACCTCCAAACTTTATCAAACGCTTTTTCAAAATCTATGAATATACAATACATTTTTTTCTTATACAATCCTGACAGTGATATCAAATTATGCAATACAAAAATATTATCAATAGTTGAGTAATCTTTTCTAAATCCAGCCTGGTTTTCACAAAAAATATTATATTCATCAGAAAATGTTTGTAACCTTGTATTCAAAATACTCGTAAATAATTTGCCAAAACAACTTACAATAGTGATCGGTCTGTAATTTTTAGCATCTGATGATGAACCCTTGTTTTTATAAATAGGCAAAATATTTCCTTTTAACCAAGCTTCAGGCAATCGCCCAGAATTAAAGATGGCATTAAATAATTTTACATACAAGTTAATCATCTTTCATCTTTGTTGTCGAGTTCTTTATATATTCGTTCAAAATATCATCATCTGACGAAGCTTTATTATTTTTCAAACTTGAAATCGCCTTCTTTACCTCTTCAATTGTAATTGCTCCATTAATAATGTCGTTCAGGTTGTCACCGTCAAGGTCATCGTCAAGGTCAGTGTCGCCGTCATCGTCAGTTCCTTGTTCGTCGTTACTATTTAAATTTTTGAAGAAATCATATAATGCATCAATTGTAATGTTACCTTGACCTTGACCTTTCTTACCTGAATTGATTAGTTTCCAATAATCTTTCGGGTTATTGCTTTTCATTGTTTTTAACTTTCTTTTCAGTTCATTTCTATATGTTTTCATACAATTATTCATCGGGCTCTTTTATTCCTGTTCTGCATACTTACATCGATTTAAGAAGAGTTCATTCCTGTGACGTCTATATTGTCCTTTTGCACGTCTGTACAACGTCCGTGCATGCTTACATTTATCGTCAAACCAAGGTTTCTTGTCTTTGGATATATCTTTCATTTTCATACCTTCCTTAGATTTATACGTACCTAAGGCGGAGGATGCAGCGCTCAGTAATACATCACTTGTCTTACTTACAATTTCATCTATATTTACACTATCATCCATCTCGTCAAAACTCTCTATGATTTCTTCTATTTTGTGTGAATCTATATTACTAACAAACTCACCACATTTATCATTATCCCATTTCTTGATTTTTGTCTTTTGTGTTAATACTTGTTCATTATTATAATACAAACCATTATCTAATTCTTGTTTATGTAAAGTGAGAGACAAAGGACAATGCGCATCGGATAATAAACTATTAAATTCTAAAACATCAAAATCTTCAACTAATTCAAACACATCAGAGGAGCACAAAACATAGTCAACAACACTTGCATTTTTACATGTAAAGCTACCATTGTGCTTGTCTTTTCCTACCCTTCCATTACATATTTACATTCTTGCAGATTATCACAACAGAGTCAAGTATCCTTTTACGTTACGTTACCTCGTCCGTGATATGGAATATACGCGTGGTCGCGATTACCGTACAAACAACAATTGAATACGGCAGCTCGGGTAAATAATACTATTTTATGTAAACAAGTATTGAGTTACAGCTTTACAATTTATATATTTAGTGAAGTAAAGAATATGTAAACAAACAATTTGTATTAGCACGACGATGTTCAATTGACTACTTTAAAATTATGGTAAAACACGCGATAAAAATCGGAAATGCGGCGGGTTTTTAGGCAATGCGGCGGTGCCCGTCAAACGAAATCTTAATTTTTTTTGGCCTTAAGTGTATAATTTTGGATTTATCAGTATTAATTTTCATCATTTGCATTATTTTTACACCAAGATACCATAACATCAAGCATCAACTATAGATCATTTTCATTTCCTGCGATGAAGACAACATCATCTGCATAAAGCAATATTGATATCTTTCTTTCTCCAATATCAAAACCCAGGTCAAGAGTTTTTATCTTATCAATTGATAAGTTAATATATAGATTAAACATTATCGATGACATCACACAACCTTGTTTTAAGTCCTGGTTTACTGAAAACCATTCTGATAGTCTTCCACCGATTTTAACACAACATTGCACATTTTCATAAATTGCATGTAATGAATTCATAATTTTTTTTTACTTAAACCGATATTATCTAATCTCTGAAATAACAGATTCCTACTTACTTTGTCATATGCTTTACGAAAATCAATAAATGCTGTAAAAGTGGACTTTTTCATTTGTTTTTTCGTTTCCATAATACTTGTAATAGAACATAAATGATCAATAGTACTTCTTTTTTTTTCATAAAACCATTCTGTTAATCATGTAATAAATTATTAATTGTACACCAAAGAGTTAATCTATCATTAAGCACTTTACAAAATACCGTATAAGCACATGATAATAACGTGATTCCTCTATATTTGGCTGGATCCATGGGGTTTGAGGATGATCCTTTGTGGATTGGTGTAATTATACCTTTATTCCATCCAATAGGTCTGACACCTTTATCGAAACAAGTATTTATCAATTTATGGATGACTAAAATAATATTATTTTTCTTGATTCGACTCCGAGGCTATTTCGTCAAAGCCTGCTGCTTTTCCAATTATAAGTTTGTAAATTGCATTTTTCAACGTCCTCATAAGAAATCGTTCGAACTAAAATCATATTTCTTCTTGTAAAAATTCAATTTCATTATTCAAATTAATCCGGTTTCCTTCCCCCATGGATCCTGCACTGTCACATTCATTATTACATGTACATGCTGAATTTTCAATATATTTTCATTATTATTACATAAAACATTATTTTCATTTTCATTATTTTCATTACAACATGCATTTGCCTACATTATATTTGCATCTTCATTTAATAAATCATTGAAATAATTGCGCCATTTTTCTAAAACTAAATCTGGATCTGTGCATATCCATGGATCCATCTGCGTCTTATGTCTGTAATGGAATCCAAGTTTGGCGTTCATTACCAATCCCAATTTGACCTATTTTTCTCCAGAAATCTTTTGTATAATGCGATAGGCTATCTGCTACATTGCAATTCTTTTTGCTTTTTGAACCAATGAGCTCTTTTCACTTTTTGAACTTTTTATCATACGATTTTCTAGCACTACAGAAATCTTCTTTTAACTTTTTCTTTTCACTAACATTTTTACAGTTAAGCCATGTATGCTCCAAATGCCGAATTTGCTTCCATTCCGCATCTAGCTCACTAGACCACCATTATCTTCTTTTACGAAAACCTTTACACTTATTATTTACTGGCTTCAGCTTTGATTTCATTTCATTTTTAATAACACATTTTGACTCATCAAAAACACTATCGACTTACGACTGCACACTTTGATCTGCCTCTAGGCGATTGATGCATTCTTGAAGCTTTTGTACATGTACTGTTTCGGCATTTGACATCTAATCGCATGGAATAACTTTCGTGTTGAATTTCTGTATGATTAACTGCGAATGATGCACCGGCTTTTCGTTATCAATGTGCTAGTTGCTGCAAAATGGTCCGGTATAATTCTGGATTCATATGTGCCGTCTACTAAAGCTCAAACAGAAGCATCTGTCGCTCTAATTTCATTAAAATTACGAAATTTATCTTGATTTTAATACGGTACTATACAGTAGTCGACCACTGATGCTCCTCTTGTTCATACGCAACTGTAGTCATTGCTTTCATAATTCCTGCCGTTAAGTTTACTACAGTTGATTGTTGATGAGAAATTCGAAAATATTTCTCCGTATGTGTTACAAGTATAGATACAAATGTACATTGTAGCTCAGTTTGAGCCTTTCGGCTTAGATGAGCTAAATAAAATCAAGCGCGGATCCAGAGGGGGGGGGTCGAGGGGAGGGGGGGGGGGGGGGGGGGGGGTCGGGGGGGTTCGGACCCCCCATGGAATTTTCGAAGTATAGTTTGATAAAACTTTTAAATATACATATTTCATAAGAATAAGTCCCGCTTCCCCTTTTGTTGTCATAATATTTGAAAAACAACATGAATTTGTATTGAAAATCTTGCATATGAATTAATTTTTTCGACCACATTTCAAAAATTTTCACTGGCTCGCTATCGCTCGCCAGATTTTATTACATATATGTCAATTTTAAATGATGCTTACCTTTGCAATTATACCTAAACAGGCAATTAACTGATAAATACAGGAATATATGATGCAAATGGTATTATTGTCTGACCTTTTTATTCCACCTTTAGAAAATTTTTGCTGGTTCGCTACCGCTCGCCAGACTATTTTACATAAAACTTGATCAATAATCGAAACGTAGTGGAAATTCAACATTTTTTTTTTTTTTTTTTTTTTTGCTTTTCAATAAATTTAGGACTAATGTATTTTAGGACCCCTCCTGGAAAAAAATCCTGGATCCGCCCATGAAAATGAGGAGGAATTCAATTCGGAGAATCTTGAATTCAATCGCTTCCTCAATTCGATTAAAACCAGCCTCCCTTCTTATTTGATTAAGGAGAAGGGAGGAATGGGACATGGTTTTTGGCATCTTTTATGTGTATACATCATAACAATCACTCTAACCGTCCTTTGTGGGTTGGTTTGATTTCAAATTGTTCATTATTAGTTGTTGATGTTGTTCTTTCTTATGTTTGTAACATTCTCTGTGTGTGTTCCGCTGTGGCCAGTACAGGGTGGTCATGCTGGTATATCTCCTAATGCTATCTTCGCAGCACGTTTTGTCTTCGCTTCTTAATTCGTATTGTCAGCTCAATGATATGTGCAGTAGTTTAACTCGCTCCACTTTTGCAAATTTTAAAACATCCATTGGTACTAATATTTTCATTTTAATTTTTTTAGTTTATTGAATACCATTTAGAACTTAGGTCCTTAATTTTGTCACCTACAAAATGGGGGCCAAACTGAATGGTGTCGAATTAAGAAGGAGGAGGGGGGGGGGGGGGTCCCGGCTTATAGATGTACTTTCGAGAAGTGTATACATTGTATATCTGCAGATCCGTACATGTATGTTAAGGCCAAAGTTTTTTTTTTTCTTGTTTTTTTTTTTTTTGCGTCCGCGTGCGGGTAGGTTTTCCAAAAACAAATAAAATATATCTTTTAATTTCCCGATTACGGAATTCCAAAACCGTGTTCGATCGTTAATTTATTTTTCCTAATGACGACGTCTAAGCGCTTAATCGATTTTAAACACATACCGTATCTGTTAAAGCGTCAAAGTAACATTGAACTAAGTGCGACGAGTGCCAGAGATGAATCAAGACAGGGGCATTTCGTCCCCTTTCAACCTGACGCAAAACAGAAAAAACAAAACCTTGGCCTAAACATCAATAACGAATTAGGGAGTCCTTGCCAACCAAGCATCCGTAAATCTTTTCGCGATTGCATCTGGTTGACAAGTCTTGGAAGAAGAGGAACGATATTATTGATAGCACAAAGGTAGCATGGACATTCAAATGTATTGATTAATGTAATCAGCTAACACCTTTTATCGACACATAAACAATAGAGGAAAAACTTCTTTGAAGGGGAGGTAAACATATTAAGCAGAACAAAAAAGAAAAGAACTATATGATAATAAAAAGATTGATTTAATTTGATTTCAAATATGACGTCAAGCCAGCTGCTGAATTAACAATAAGATAGTTTTATTGTTAGATGTTTCATCTGAGACAAAATCGTTTTCTATATTGAAGTATGTAATATGTAAATTTATACTATTCTACTATTCAGTCTATATGAAGTTGACTTGTTCGAACTAAGGTTGAAAGAAAATTAATAAAAGAAGACAAAATTAAACAAAAAAACAAAACAACCCCCCCCCCCCCCCACACAAATGAACAAACAAATGAAATAAAAACCCACAAAACAAAGCAAAGCAGAACAATACACTACAAACAACAAAACAAACAAACAAAACGGAACATAATCCAAAATTATAATAATGATCTAAGAAGAAAAAATAGATATCTTTTTTAAATTTTATTCATTTGCTTTTTTTAAAATTCAACATCACAAAAACATCGCTTACCTGAGAACATGGCTATTTGACAAATAATATACATTTGAGGTATACATTGACGTTCCATGAGATATACATTGACATTCCATGAGATATACATTGACATTCCATGAGATATACATTGACGTTCCATGAGATATACATTGACATTCCATGAGATATACATTGACATTCAATGATATATACATTGACATTCCATGAGATATACATTGACATTCCATGAGATATACATTGACATTCCATGAGATATACATTGACATTCAATGAGATATACATTGACATTCCATGAGATATACATTGACATTCCATGAGATATACATCAATAATTTGACATTCTATGAGATATACATTGACATTCAATGAGATATACATTGACAATCAATGAGATAAACATTGATATTCCATAAGATATACATTGACATTCAATGAGATATACATTGACATTCCATGAGATATACATTAACATTCCATGCGATATACATCAATAATTTGACATTCTACGAGATCTCACGCAGTAGTTCTAACTGAGACGTGTGAGCCAATCAGGGAATAAAAACTGTTACACAATAATGTTCGTCTAAAGATGGACTTGAAATAAAACAAACAAAGAAAAAAGAATAGATAAATAAAGCCACACGTACGCATTTGCTAGAGAATCGACTCCAAATTCTTGTAAAAATGCACGTGCAAAGGTTTCGGAAAGATGGTTGATCAACATCTGCGTCATGCTGTCTGTTTGTATGTTCATCTTAGAGTGTGGCGGTAATTTTACTCCACACGTGGCGTTCTTAAAAAATTGAGACCTCTTGGTAATGGGGAAAGTGGGAGGGTTGTGCGGACGTAATCCGGACAATTACATCGGCTGCTACTTGCGTGGCAGATGGCCATCCTGCGTCGGCACCGGTTACCCATTGGTCTCATTGGTTTACGTGTTGTCTTTTGTGTTTTATGTTTCTATATGGTGTGGGTTGGGTTCGTTGGTTTATGTGTGGTCTTTTGTGTTTTATGCTTCAATGGTGTGGGTTGGTCTCGTTGGTTAATTTGTGGTCTTTTATGTTTTATGTTTCTATGGTGTGGGTTGGTGTTCCTTGTCCCTTTTGCGTCTCTTTCTATGAGTGTCTGCTTTTTGTTCTTGCATTTGGGTGTTTTTGGGGATTAGCTGTTTGTGCTTCAACCGAGGGTTGTTAGGGATAGCCTCCTTTCTTTGATAGATCATCATAAATTTTTAAAAACACTAACTTAGAAGGGGACCGAAATTATTTTGTACATGTAACTTGTATATTACTTAAAAGTTTCAAGAACTACTTGTAAAGTTGAATGGGAAACGAAGCCGCTCTGTTTAAAAAGAAAACAAAAACAAGACATCTTCAAAGTAAAATGCAGGTTTTCAGTCAACTTGAATTCATGGTAAGCTTATTGATTTATATATGCACAACCAATGTAATTCCCTGAGATGTTACTATTGAAAGGAACGTGCTGCAATTCGTGTATTAACACTCGTGACGTCACAATGCATAAGATCTAAAGAAACATGCCGCGACAGCTGTTCTAACCTGCAAACTGAACCCACGGTGAGATGAATTTTGACGTCACTCTTTTACCTTAGAAAAGGCAATTTCAGAAAACAAGAATGAAATAGTCAACTATAGTGCATATATATAGAATAAATGTCATAATTTGTGTTTTGTTACGGGTATACAACACACAGCAAGTGCATTTATCGCATGAAATGCGCTAACGCGCATTACATGTACGATAAATGCACTTGCTGTGTGTTGTATACCCGTAACAAAACACAAATTAAGACACTTATTCTCTATGTGTTCACAAAGTATGGCGGCAGATTGATTTACAACTGCAGCACATGAAAATATGAGAATCCTTTAACTTTCTGAATTTTTATCAAAACACAAAGAGGCTCGATTGATTAATCTTTCATCCTTACGTAATATTCCGATGATTATTAAGACATTGTTTATATAAATCTATATTCTTCATGATATACTCTTGACATGCAACGAGGGCTAAACAATTGTATCCAGTGTTTTCTCACGCATTTTGTATCAACAAACAAGAACTTCACGTAAGCATTTCTTATTGTTCATCTACGATGATCATACTAACGCACTACATGTACAATAATTAGTATAAGTCATTGTTCGTTTGTCTTTCAGAACGTTCGTCCATAGAAAATAAACACAATACAAAAGGATAATTATAGCCATGATGAGAAATCGAGCCAGATCAAGTCCTCTTATTTTCAAAGTAGTTGCCGTATTTTCAGTAATGTGGCTCCTCAGCATCTTTATAATCATAGACAGACATATATCTCCTCTAGAAGAGCTTCTGAGGCGCTCCTCGTTTGAAAAGGGACAACTGAGGAGCCCAGTTAATATTCATGTTCAAGAGGAGTTGCTTAAAAGTAGAGTTGATTATGGTGCTAGAAATTTATCTGGGGATATTGTGAATGGTAAAGTGGACTTTCTTCGTACGAAAAGGATGGATGATCAAAGAAGTGACGAGAAATTGAGTGTGCATGATAAAAATAATCAAATGAAGGAAAGGACGTCGAATAAAAAGGACGTTACACAAAAAGATGAGTTGAACAAACTTGTGATAAAAACAAACTCTAGCATTCCAAAGGTTGAAGACAGATATTTATGGCCCCTCCAGAGAAGATATAACCTATCCTTACCAGGTAATACAATGTTAAACTTCTTATGAGAAAAACTAGAAAAACCTTCGATTTCGTGAAATAAGATGGAAGACTTCAAAAGCCTGCAAAATATCATGATTGAAAAAAGTGTTTATAATATGTCATCTTTCTTCCACTTTGTTCATTTTTCAGATTTCTTTTTTTTAGTCCCCTACCGGCTCGCCGGAGGGAACTTATAGTTTCCACCCCGTTTGTCTGTCCGTCTGTCTGTCTGTCTGTCTGTCTGTCCGTCCGTCTGTCTGTCCGTCACACTTTAGTTTTCCAGACTTTTTTTCGCTGCCAATGCATATATTGAACTCATTTTTGGTATATGAGTATATCTCAATGTGATACAGATCAAATTTGAGTTTGGTCCCGATTGACCTATTTTTACAAGAGTTATGGCCCACGGACTTATCAAATTTCATGAAATTCTAAAGTTTCCAGACTTTTCCTCCATATCTTTAAAGCAGATATTGAAATAATTTTATTATTTTTTATATGTGAATACATCTTAGTGTGTTACAGATGAAGTTTGAGTTTTGTTTTGATTGACCTATTTTTACAGGAGTTATGGCCCCTCGACTTAGCAAATTTCATGAAATTCTCAGTTTTTCGGACTTTTCTTCCATGGCATTGCAGATTTTAAAAATATTTTTGGTATGCGAATATATCTCAATCTGATACAGATCAAGATCATGTTTCAATTAGATTGACCCATTTGTACAGGAGTTATGGCCCTTGGACCTAACAAATTTTATGAAATCCCCAGTTTTCCGTTTTTTCCCATGTTTTCGCAGATACTGAAAAAAAAACAGAATTATATGTCAATACATCTTGGTGTTATACAGATCAAGTTTGAGAGTGTTTTCTGTTGAATCATTTTTAGAGGAGTTATGGCCCTTGGACTTAGCAAATTTCATGAAATTCTCAGTTTCTGGACTTCTCTTGGCTGTAACGTTGTAGATATTGAACTGATTTTTGTTAAGTTAAAGTTGTGTTTGATTGACTGTTCTTACAAAAGGTATTGGCCTCTTAGCAAATTTGATGAAATTTCTGTTTTCCAGACCTTTTCTAATGCACATATTGAACTTATTTTTACGTGGGATTCATCTTTTGGTGTAAGTACAGGTCAAGGCAGAGTTGCAGGACATGGATTAATGCCGGTAGGGTACTTATATCGCTTGCGATTCATTTTTTTTTTTTTTTGGAATTGCTTTACGTACATATTATGAACTTGATCTCTTTAAAATTGGCTGGGGAGTTTAATGCTTTCCGCAGGGACTTGAATATGAAATATGAATGTGTCAAATTATCTGACAACTTTTAAACAATAAGTGAAAGAATAAAACATTGCTTTTTTTGGCTGTAAATGTTGTACCATAAACAATGCAACTTAAAATAGGTCATCACGGCACTGGAGTTGTTATTGACAAAGAGAAGCTAAATGCTGGAGACAGAAAGCTTTACGAGGAAGGCTACAGAAAGAATGGTTTTAACCAGCTTGCCAGTGACAGAATACCTGTAGATAGATATGTCGGTGATGCCAGGCATGAAAAGTAAGCAAATTCAATAAGTGGCTAATAGCTATGCCTATATACTTTTAAAAACATCTCATTCAGCACTATACGTGCATCTTTCCCCTTAACAAACACAACACTCATTAATAATAGTTTTTGGTAGCTTCCGGGAAATTTGTCAGTCTGTCTTAAGCTATTAGAACACTGTCTTGTACGTGTTTAATACCAAACATTATCTATATCTTCAATTTTTCTTAAGTATCCCAATGCCAATTGATTTTTACCCATGATGAAATTAATTTGAAAAGACAAAGTTCCCCTTGTTTGTTGATAACTTGCACGTGTGTTTCCCGTTGTGATCACTTCATCATGTAACATGTAGGTCTTATTCTTATGACGACTTCATTCTTGAATATGTCTTATTCTTATTGCCATATCATTCTTGTATATGTGTTAAATTAAGTTGATTGGTGTTTAATTTTCCGTTAATAATGTTTTCTATGGCAGTGTAAGGTGAGTTCATACCTTTTAAAATCTATTTTCAGCTGTAAAAAGCGAAAGTACCGTCAGGATCTACCAGACGCTTCTGTCGTCATCATATTCCACAACGAGGCTTGGAGTGTGCTATGGCGGACAGTTCATAGCATATGGAACACATCCCCTCGTAGATACCTGAAGGAGATCTATATTGTTGATGATGCCTCAACACACGGTAATATCTAAAATGTGTTCATAATCTACATCGCCTCGAAAATACCTGAATGACATCTATATTGTTGACGATGTCACAACTCACGATGGTATATCTAAATGATGCCTACTCCCACGGTGGTATCTAAATGATGCCTCAACCTACGGTGGTATCTTAATGATGCCTACTCCCACGGTGGTATCTAAATGATGCCTCAACCCAAGGTGGTATCTTAATGATGGCTCAACCCAAGGTGGTATCTAAATGATGCCTCAACCCAAGGTGGTATCTTAATGATGGCTCAACCCAAGGTGGTATCTAAATGATGCCTCAACCAAAGGTGGTATCTTAATGATGGCTCAACCCAAGGTGGTATCTAAATGATGCCTCAACCCAAGGTGGTATCTTAATGATGGCTCAGCCCAAGGTGGTATCTAAATGATGCCTCAACCCAAGGTGGTATCTTAATGATGGCTCAGCCCAAGGTGGTATCTAAATGATGCCTCAACCCAAGGTGGTATCTTAATGATGCCTCAACCTACGGTGGTATCTAAATGATGCCTCAACCCAAGGTGGTATTTAAATGATGCCTCAACCCACGGTGGTATCTTAATGATGCCTTAACCCAAGGTGGTATCCTAATGATGGCTCAGCCCAAGGTGGTATCTAAATGATGCCTCAACCCAAGGTGGTATCTTAATGATGCCTCAACCTACGGTGGTATCTAAATGATGCCTCAACCCAAGGTGGTATCTTAATGATGGCTCAACCCAAGGTGGTATCTTAATGATGCCTCAACCCAAGGTGGTATCTTAATGATGTCTTAACCCACGGTGGTATCTTAATGATGCCTCAACCCAAGGTGGTATTTAAATGATGCCTCAACCCACGGTGGTATCTTAATGATGCCTCAACCCAAGGTGGTATCTTAATGATGCCTCAACCTACGGTGGTATCTAAATGATGCCTCAACCCAAGGTGGTATCTTAATGATGGCTCAACCCAAGGTGGTATCTTAATGATGCCTCAACCTACGGTGGTATCTAAATGATGCCTCAACCTACGGTGGTATCTAAATGATGCCTCAACCCAAGGTGGTATCTTAATGATGGCTCAACCCAAGGTGGTATCTTAATGATGCCTCAACCCAAGGTGGTATCTTAATGATGCCTCAACCCACGGTGGTATCTTAATGATGCCTACTCCCACGGTGGTATTTAAATGATGCCTCAACCCACGTTGGTATCTGAATGATGCCTCAACCCACGGTGGTATCTAAATGATGCCTCAACCCAAGGTGGTATCTTAATGATGCCTCAACCCAAGGTGGTATCTTAATGATGGCTCAACCCAAGGTGGTATCTTAATGATGCCTCAACCCAAGGTGGTATCTTAATGATGCCTCAACACACGGTGGTATCTTAATGATGCCTCAACCCAAGGTGGTATCTTAATGATGCCTCAACCCAAGGTGGTATCTTAATGATGCCTCAACCCACGGTGGTATCTAAATGATGGCTCAACCTACGGTGGTATCTTAATGATGCCTTAACCCAAGGTGGTATCTAAATGATGCTTTAACCCACGGTGGTATCTAAATGATGCCTCAACCCACGGTGGTATCTTAATGATGCCTCAACCCACGGTGGTATTTAAATGATGCCTCAACCCAAGGTGGTATCTTAATGATGCCTCAACCCACGGTGGTATCTTAATGATGCCTCATCCCACGGTGGTATCTTAATGATGCCTTAACCCACAGTGGTATTTAAATGATGCCTCAACCCACGGTGGTATCTAAATAATGCCTCAACCCAAGGTGGTATCTTAATGATGCCTCAACCCACGGTGGTATCTTAATGATGCCTCAAGCCAAGGTGGTATCTTAATGATGCCTTAACCCACAGTGGTATTTAAATGATGCCTCAACCCACGGTGGTATCTTAATGATGCCTTGACCCACAGTGGTACTTAAATGATGCCTCAACCCACGGTGGTATCTTAATGATGCCTTAACCCACAGTGGTATTTAAATGATGCCTCAACCCACGGTGGTATCTTAATGATGCCTTAACCCACAGTGGTATTTAAATGATGCCTCAACCCACGGTGGTATCTAAATGATGCCTTAACCCACAGTGGTATTTAAATGATGCCTTAACCCACGGTGGTATCTTAATGATGCCTTAACCCACAGTGGTATTTAAATGATGCCTCAACCCACGGTGGTATCTTAATGATGCCTTAACCCACAGTGGTATTTAAATGATGGCTAAACTTTTGGTGGTATCTAAATGATGCCTCAACCCACGGTGGTATCTTAATGATGCCTCAACCCACGGTGGTATCTTAATGATGCCTTAACCCACGTTGGTAACTAAATGATGGCTCAACCCATGGTGATATCTTAATGATGCCTCAACCCAAGGTGGTATCTTAATGATGCCTCAACCCACGGTGGTATCTTAATGATGGCTCAACCCAAGGTGGTATCTAAATGATGCCTCAACCCAAGGTGGTATCTTAATGATGCCTCAACCCAAGGTGGTATCTTAATGATGCCTCAAACCACGGTGGTATCTAAATAATGCCTTAACCCACGGTGGTATCTAAATGATGGCTCAACCCAAGGTGGTATCTAAATGATGCCTCAACCCACGGTGGTATCTAAATGATGCCTTAACCCACGGTGGTATCTAAATGATGCCTTAACCCACGGTGGTATCTAAATGATGCCTCAACCCAAGGTGGTATCTAAATGATGCCTTAACCCACGGTGGTATCTTAATGATGCCTCAACCCAAGGTGGTATCTTCATGATGCCTCAACCCACGGTGGTATCTTAATGATGCCTCAACCCAAGGTGGTATCTAAATGATGCCTCAACCCAAGGTGGTATCTTAATGATGCCTCAACCCACGGTGGTATCTAAATGATGGCTCAACCCAAGGTGGTATCTTAATGATGCCTTAACCCAAGGTGGTATCTAAATGATGCCTTAACCCACGGTGGTATCTAAATGATGCCTCAACCCACGGTGGTATCTTAATGATGCCTCAAACCACGGTGGTATCTTAATGATGCCTCATCCCACGGTGGTATCTTAATGATGCCTTAACCCACAGTGGTATTTAAATGATGCCTCAACCCACGGTGGTATCTAAATAATGCCTCAACCCAAGGTGGTATCTTAATGATGCCTCAACCCACGGTGGTATCTTAATGATGCCTCAACCCAAGGTGGTATCTTAATGATGCCTTAACCCACAGTGGTATTTAAATGATGCCTCAACCCACGGTGGTATCTTAATGATGCCTCATCCCACGGTGGTATCTTAATGATGCCTTAACCCACAGTGGTATTTAAATGATGCCTCAACCCACGGTGGTATCTAAATAATGCCTCAACCCAAGATGGTATCTTAATGATGCCTCAACCCACGGTGGTATCTTAATGATGCCTCAACCTAAGGTGGTATCTTAATGATGCTTTAACCCACAGTGGTATTTAAATGATGCCTCAACCCACGGTGGTATCTTAATGATGCCTTAACCCACAGTGGTATTTAAATGATGCCTCAACCCACGGTGGTATCTTAATGATGCCTTAACCCACAGTGGTAAATAATTGATGCCTCAACCCACGGTGGTATCTTAATGATGCCTTAACCCACAGTGGTATTTAAATGATGCCTTAACCCACGGTGGTATCTTAATGATGCCTTAACCCACAGTGGTATTTAAATGATGCCTCAACCAACGGTGGTATCTTAATGATGCCTTAACCCACAGTGGTATTTAAATGATGGCTAAACTTACGGTGGTATCTAAATGATGCCTCAACCCACGGTGGTATCGTAATGATGCCTCAACCCACGGTGGTATCTTAATGATGCCTTAACCCACGGTGGTAACTAAATGATGGCTCAACCCAAGGTGGTATCTTAATGATGCCTCAACCGAAGGTGGTATCTTAATGATGCCTCAACCCACGGTGGTATCTTAATGATGCCTCAACCCAAGGTGGTATCTTAATGATGCCTCAACCCAAGGTGGTATCTTAATGATGGCTCAACCCACGGTGGTATCTAAATGATGGCTCAACCCAAGGTGGTATCTAAATGATGCCTTAACCCATGGTGGTGTCTTAATGATGCCTCAACCCAAGGTGGTATCTAAATGATGCCTAAACCCAAGGTGGTATTTTAATGATGCCTCAACCCAAGGTGGTATCTTAATGATGCCTCAAACACGGTGGTATCTAAATAATGCCTTAACCCACGGTGGTATCTAAATGATGGCTCAACCCAAGGTGGTATCTAAATGATGCCTCAACCCACGGTGGTATCTAAATGATGCCTTTACCCACGGTGGTATCTAAATCATTCCTTAACCCACGGTGGTATCTAAATGATGCCTCAACCCAAGGTGGTATCTAAATGATGCCTTAACCCACGGTGGTATCTAAATGATGCCTTAACCCACGGTGGTATCTAAATGATGCCTCAACCCAAGGTGGTATCTAAATGATGGCTCAACCTACGGTGGTATCTAAATGATGCCTTACCCACGGTGGTATCTAAATGATGCCTTAACCGACGGTGGTATCTAAATAATGCCTCAACCAACGGTGGTATCTAAATGATGCCTCAACCCACGGTTGGACCTAAATGATGCCTCAACCCATGGTGATATCTTAATGATGTCGCAACCCACATTGGTAACTAAATGATGCCTCAACCCACGGTGGTATCTAAATGATGCCTCATCACACAGTAGTAAAAATATGATGCCTCATTCCACGGTGGTAACTAAATGATGCCTTAACCCACGGTGGTAACTATATGATGCCTCATTCCACGGTAGTAACTAAATGATGCCTTATCCCACGGTAGTAACTAAATGATGCCTCAACCAACAGTTGGACCTAAATAATGCCTCAACCAACGGTAATATCTAAATGACGCCTCATACCACGGTAGGACCCAAATGATGCCTCAACCCACGGTAGTAACTAAAATGTGTTCATAAAGACACTTGTATTGTTTAAACCCATAACTTTCGTGAATAACGTTTCAAAATTTCGATGTACCAGACACATGCTTCGGATAGTAAATGCTTTTCAGTGGTACATCAAGACAAAGTGATATTTTTAGTAGCGCTCTCTAGCTTAATTTCTTTTGTATAAATTTTGTTACAGAGTGTGCGACTTAAAGAGGCTGTGTCTAATTAGAAAATGATGAACTTCTACCCAAGTTATTCTGACTAAATTCGGATCATATAATTGCAGTATTATAAAATTCATTTTATGGGAAAGAAAATAGAAGTTGACCGTTCAGTGTTATGTAGGGGTCATCTCAAAGATAATAGTATCTTACAATGAGACCCTATGGGGTTTTACTGCAAAATAATGATTTTTCTAATTTTGTTCACATTTCTGCGCAAGAGATTTTAATAAAATTCATGTTATTTATTTGTTGAAATTCAAATATCATTTTAAGAAAAAGAAATTGAAATTTCACCGTCATCAAATTTTTCTAATTGTACTCGGCCTCGTTAAGTATACACGTAGTAAGAATTTGAAAAAAAAATGGTCTGATACATGTAAAGGTGGCTTCAGTTGTAAAACTCCACATGAAATCCACCGGCTCCATGCACCTACAAGTTTAGATGAAGTATGTCCTCAATTTAACTACAAGTTTAAAGTAAATGGATAAATATGTTCAGAAATGTAGCAAGAAGTTTAGTAATGAATTGATTTCACAACTGAACTGTAGCTACAAGTCTAAAATTGAATACACTCATTCAATTATACAAGACATCTGAAATTTATGAAATTACCTTAAAAAGAGTTTTAAAAAAATAAAATGTACTTTTTTCTCTTTTTCCCTTCTTATCATACATGTATGACAAATTAGACTCAGCTTTAATCGAAGAAAAAATATAAAGATCAGTCAGAAGCTGTCAAACATGCAAACGACAAACAACAAAAGCTGGATATATTGTTCCCATTATTATCGATTTTGAAGACCATAAACAAAAAAGACCTTATGTTAGCAAAGGAAACTTTTATCTTTGCTCATAATCGCTTTAAGAAAAGCATCTGTTGCGCCGTGAAATAATGCATTTATATAAGTATGAATTATTCTCAGACGTACATGTTTGATTTTCAGCTTCCATATGTTGTTACAACAAAGATTATGGGTTTCTTTATCCTTTATTTATTTACAACCAGAAATGTCTTTGTCTTTCTCAACGATATAAGTGTTTGTATAGCAATTGATACGAAACATGAAACATACATCCCAAGGTTTAGAATGTAGCAATGTGTTACTCACTATAGATTTTTACATGAATCAAATTACTGAAGTACTAAGGGGTTACGATATCATTTTTTTCTCGTCTGTCCTAGACTATATATTCTATTGCTTTATGGATATACATCTTTATACAAAGCGCTTGATACTATAGAAAACTAATATCCACATAACGTATATATAGAGTGCAAGAAATAATTGAATTGGATTTCAGTATACCAAATACTAAGTTAACGCACGTGTGAGGGGAATATTTTCATGGTGTTTCTTTTGGAAAGTATAGTGCCCGTGCCTGAGCGCCAGCGAGGGTACTATTTACCTTCCAAAAGCAACACTATGAGATAATAGTACCCACACAAACGGGCATTGATGGCCTGGATAGCAATTTTAAAGGACCGACCTAGCTAAATGTATTCAGATTTTACACTGAAGCTGTTTTACAAGAAAGTGGCGGACCTACATTTTTTGTATAGCGCATGACTCTCCAAACGACGTAACTCTGTAAAGCAAAGAGCAATTATAGTGCCCTGTCGCCGGGTACTACATGTATCTTCACATAGTGTTCAACCAATGAAATCCCATGGTTTTATCATGTGATGCACTAAATGTATTTATTCAACATCCAAGGAGATAATGACAGCGTAGTGCAACACAACGTATCTCTCCTTTAAATAGATGACAAGTTAACCTTCAAAGTGAATGCCGATTATTAGAGCGTACTACTTATAATATTACATACCGGATTTCATTTAACTTTGCAGTTTTAATGAAACTGTCATGATTATGCGCGTTGCACGTTCCATTAAATTGTAAAAGCATGTATTGTCGTAGCAACCTTACCTGTCCGGATGGAGTTTGCCGGTTTTCACCTGGTCATCACATTAGTCTAATTCTGACCAGGTGATACAAGGTTTACAAATTGCAGGCCATTTACTCTAATTAGTATTGCAAAAAAAAAAAATGAATACATATTCTGTCTATTTGAATCTTAAATTTAGTTTTCGCTTGATTGAATTAGCTCAGCCTGGTCAGGTCATTCTGCTACGAAAGTAACTTCATGACACCTATACAAGTTGAAATCTGCTGATATACATTTCATATATATATTGGATATTTGAATGTTGAACTCACATAGGAAACGATCATAGAAAATAAACATGTACATTTTTTCGTACCTGTCACAGACTTCATGAAATATTTATAATTAATTCAAATATTGCTAAACAAGAAAAAGTAAAAAATAATCTCTTTTCCTCATCAGATCACCTGGGAAGTAAATTGGACGAAGAAGTGAAGAAATACCCGGATGTACATTTACTGCGGACTGGAAACAGGTCTGGGCTCATTCGAGCCCGATCTTTGGGATTTTCGCATGTGAAGACAGAAGTGGCGATATTTTTAGATTCACACTGTGAGTGTACGGAAGGTATTTCATTCGACCATTACTAACATATTGCTTGGTCTCAAACTCATATAATTGATCTCTTAAACTATGTCATTCATTTCATTATTTTCAAATTCATTTTTAGTGTCACTAACCTACATTTTTTTCAACATTACTTTTTCCATCGGGTATTTGTATTGTAAGACATTGTCACTCTTTCGTTTGTTTATGATTTTTTTATCAATTTCAGAAACATTTGCACCAGAAATCATTCTCTGATTGGTTGTGCAATGACAAATAATGATAATGACCATATCGCAATACACAGTACAAAATCGATAATTCAGGAAATCATAAACCGAAGGCATACAACATCAGGATAAAACAAGAACCAAAGCAAAGAAAAACTTTCACCATACGAAAAGAAGCGATCTCCCAAAATGGGAGTGAGACCAGGTGCCCAGGAAGAGTAAGCATCTCCTGCTTGCATGCAACACCTGCCATTTCAGTTCGGTAGAAAGGTCACAATCGGTAAACCCCTCAATTTGATAGAAAGGTCACAATCGGTGAATCCAACGATTCGGTAGAAAGGTCACAATCGGTAAACCCAACAATTCGGTTGAAAGGTCAAAATTGGTAAACCCACAATTCGGTAGAAAGGTCACAATCGGTGAATCTCACGATTCGGTAGAAAGGTCACAATCGGTAAATCCCACAATTCGGTATAGAAAGGTCACAATCGGTGAATCCCACGATTTGGTATAGAAAGGTCACAATCGGTGAATCCCACGATTCGGTAGAAAGGTCACAATCGGTGAATCCCACGATTCGGTAGAAAGGTCACAATCGGTAAACCCCTCAATTTGATAGAAAGGTCACAATTGGTAAACCCACTATTCGGTTGAAAGGTCACAATCGGTAAATCTCACAATTCGGTATAGAAAGGTCACAATCGATGAATCTCACAATTCGGTATAGAAAGGTCACAATCGGTGAATCTCACGATTCGGTATAGAAAGGTCACAATTGGTAAATCCCACAATTCGGTAGAAAGGTCACAATCGGTGAATCCCACGATTCGGTAGAAAGGTCACAATCGGTAAATCTCACAATTCGGTATAGAAAAGTCACAATCGGTGAATCCCACGATTCGGTATAGAAAGGTCACAATCGGTGAATCCCACGATTCGGTAGAAAGGTCACAATCGGTGAATCCCACGATTCGGTAGAAAGGTCACAATCGATATCTCCCACAAATTAAAGAAGATTAACGTATACATTGGTATGTCATGGCACAAAAGGTCTACATCAGAATATCATTTATGACCCTGGACAAGGGGACGTCATAGTGTGCTACCATTTCCCCATATCGACAATAGAAGGTTTTTTCAAGATGTTTCTCATTCTTCACTATCCTTGAGATACAAAAGTTTTTTGTCCTTTCTCTATCATTCGCCATACTTTTTAATATATTTTTTGCTGATTACTTAGAGCATTTCGAAAGATAATTTTATATTCATATTCGTAAAAAGAAATTCGCTCCATTCGATTATAGGATGGTTGGAACCATTACTTGAGCGGATAGCTGAAGATAAAAGAAATGTGGCAGTGCCGCTTGCTGACCAAATAGACGATGCGACCTTTAAGTTTAGTCCTGTTGATATAACCCAAATGTTCTATGGAGGGTTCGATTTAGACCTTTATTTTAATTGGAGAACGATTCCAAAAAGAGAACATAATCGGCGAGGCAATCTGACGGCGCCTGTCTGGTATGTATACGTGCGTAGTGTATTTGAGGTGAAACACTAAATTGCGTCCTACATGTATGTGTCCGAAGGAATGAGTATGTAAAAGTTGGAACAGAAAAATCCTAAATACTCCATCATTGAGAACCCGAAACAAGTCAAACTGCAAAATCAATCAAAACAACTGAATCATTCTGCAAAGAAACTAAAGTAAATCCCCAAAGGATACTGAGAACAGGTCGCCAGGGGGAGTAAGCATCTCCAGTTTGCTAGTAACGCCCTTATTTTTGGTCTCGCAGAAAAAGGTTAAACTGGTGAACATGACATCTAATGTAATTTTTGAAGACTCTTTCCTGTACAATAGTGCATTGTGGACAACGTGATATTGTCTTTGCCGGTGTACCAGCTTAGTTGGAAATTGGTATTCAACAGATTTTATCGCAACATCTACAATAAATGACACTGGGTGTTTGTATATATACAATGTACATGTTTACAGTCTGAACGGTCATGTTTTAATAAGGTACTGCTGTTATATACATGTTCATGTAATTTCGTTTTATTTTCTTAAACAGGACGCCGACCTTACTTGGATGTTGTTTTGCAATTAACAGTGACTTCTTTAGGGAGATAGGAGTCTATGACATGGGGATGTTTATATGGGGAGCAGAGAACATGGAACTCTCATTCAAGGTATAGTGTGTTCCCACATAGCCATATTTCCTCTAATTTTGCTAGAGATAGCTTCCTCCTTGGAGTACAACTCTCGGACTTTATCCATCTCTGCTATGTTAAAATTGCTCTACTTTATCAAATTTCCTGACGTTTTCACATCGTATACATCAAGGTTTTGATGAGAAACACTATTTTTTTACAATGGTCAGAGGGTACATGTAAGATGATTCTTCTTTATCAAGGGACACAACCACGTCTTGCAATCGAATTCAAAACATTGCGATTTTGCCACTAAGCTATACACTCGCTAAGAAAAGCTAGTTCTACAATATATCTTTTGGATTTATTTTAGACCCTTCATGCACTATTTGATGATTTGTTACAGACTTGGCTCTGCGGTGGTCGTCTGGAGATAATTCCCTGTTCTCACGTTGGTCACATGTTCCGGTCTGTGATGCCTTATACGTGGGAAGGAGACGGGATGAAAACACTAATTAGAAACTGCCTGCGTGTTGCAGAGGTCTGGATGGACGAATACAAGCATCTTTACTTTGACAGAATATTCTATGCAAATCAAAAGGTATCTCTGCTCTCTGCAAATTAAAGGGCATCTCTATTTTACTTTCAGATGCATAATCATATGTTTTATGTAAACATTACAGAAATACCCATCAGTTATTCAGTCTCATAGTCGAAAAGGCAAAGCAAAATCATTATATTTTCCACAGGAACGGTTGCGAACCTCCAAATGAACAAAATTTTGAAGTGAGACTAGGTGACCGGGAAGAGTCAGCGTCTCCTGATTGCACGCAAAACCCGTCGCAACAGCTCCATATATAAACCTTCAAATTCGGTGATTGTCTCGATGTACATTTTGATGTAAATATAAGGCAAGTATGTCTTATTTGGTGATGATGACAGCCATTCAATCACAATGTAGAATGTCACTGCTCATTCTGGAAAGGGGGATCTCATGTGCTTTTATTACATCCCCATAGCGACCGAAGAACTTCCTCAATGATGATTTCAGCCGTTGTGTAACATGACCCTAAAGAAGTAGCTTACTTGCAAGCCGTCTGGCTCTTATAATGAAATCGTCATATTTAGAACATGCACTGGCGTACCGTTTCAGTTGAGAAACTAAAATACCATAAGCAGGAGAAGACGGAATGTTGCTACTCATGAAAGGGAAGTTAGTTATGTGGAAGCTGAAATCGCAAGATAAGACATGTTGCTAGCCATGAAAGGTACATGTAAGTAAGGTTTGTGGAAGCTGAAATCATCACGCTTGTCATACAGTGAGGTGTTCAAATGACCTTTTGCGTCGAAAAATAGGAGTATATCCAAGTACGAAGCGGATCTGTCACTCTCTGTTGTTTCCTTGATCTCTAGTTCATGCGGATATATTTCATGCAGATGATCCGCAAAGGTCGGATTATTGATGGACAACACGTCATCTATATATCTAAATGTAAAATTGATCTGAGATGCGAGGTGCTTTCGCCCAGTCGAGATCAAGGTCTGGATGAAGTCAGCTTCGTATAAATATAAAAATAAGTCCGCAAGCAGTGGGGCGCAATTGGTACCAATGGGGATGCCGACTATCTGTTGGAATACGGTTCCTCCAAACACAACAAAAATGTTGTCAATCAAACACTCAAGCATCCGGATGATATTGTCTCCGGTATGCTTTTTGTTTGAATCAGAGTGTTCCTTCACGAAATAAGTATCATCCCGCCCAATTACGGGTATTTGCTTCTTCTATTACCATTTTTTGAAAGAAATGTTTTTACGAACAATATTGGCCAGTCTGTTTTTTGAACTTTTGGTGTGGATTGGTAATGTAGAGCGTAGAGAAGTCGAAAGATTGTATGCTGGTAATATAATTAAAGTTGGTGCCTTTTAAATTTTCCAAAAGTTCCTTAGAATTCTTTAGGATCCACATCTGATTGATTCCATTTCTGGAATATGCTGTCTCGCAGTATGTTTGGGGACCTTGCTTGATGCGAGTTAATATTTAGGTAAGCAAAATAGAAAGAGATTTTGTTGAGCACCTGGACGAACCAGCAATTAAACGGTGTTTGTAAGGATTTTTGTGCATTTTTGGAATCCAGTAGATATAAGGCAGTTCAAGATCAGAGTCATCAGTATGAATACCGAAGGACTCAAAATAGATTTGTGGTTGTCAAGTATTTCAGATACAGATAGGTTTGTAAGTGTGTATGTTTGTGTTCCAGGTGCTGAATGTAGTCCTAGTTCCTCTCTCAATCATTTGAAATAGTATGACTTGCAAACGAAAGTAAAATTGTTTGCTGCTTTGTATACAACAGTGTGTGCATTCTATCTTGTTCATGATGGAAAAAAAGGTCTGAGTTTTGTTCAATTCAAATTCAAGTTACCATAGTAAGGTACTGGTTGTGAATATCCGAAACACATGCTTGTGACTAGATACGATTAAGCTGTAACAAATTTGAATCAGCATCAAATGAAAAGAAGACATACCCGCAGTGAAAAATGATTGTCACATTTTTCATTCAATTCATCCTAAATTGGAACATTTTGCTCTTAATAAAAAATGACATGGAATTTAGAATGTATACATATTGGCACCAAAAAGATTATTTGTTATTAACTTTTAGCTTAATGTACCACTGATGAACATTCATTATCCAAAACATGTATGTCTGGTACACCGTATTCAGGTAAATGTCCAGAAGGCTCCTCGGGAACAGAGCTGCACATCTCAATATAACACTTTAACAACAGTATACAATTATTGACTTTTGATGAGGTCTGTATAGTCACGAGTAGACCGAAATCAAAAGTCAATTACTGTTTTATTAAATTATCAGGATTTTATGAACAATTGCATTGTGATGATACGCGAAATCAAAGATCTAACACTACAAAAATCAACGCACGCGCTTGTTACGCACGCGCTAAACCCGAATAGACCGCTGTGGAGCGTTAGCGGTCAACTCACTCTGAGGTACACTCTATCAAACAGCGTCTCCACCAATCAGAAATAAGCAAAATCGGCAATACTTCCTGATCATTTAATAATAACTCATATATCATTTTCATATCATCGCTACACTTGCATTACAGACACTCCAAGACCAGGCATCACAATTTATGACCTTATTTTTTATTATGACATCATAGATCTTTTTCGACGTCACAGTTGAAAGTTACGTCAAATGTTGTCATGTCGGGTCTTGGCCTGTATAAAAATGTGAAAATTGTCTATAAGTATGAAGTCTATTAACCCTCATACTTCGCATGAAGCAATGATTCACATGTCCCTAAATATATTAGTGGTATTTTCTTTCTTGCGAGAAGTCATAGATCCAGTCCTAAAAGTATTCTCAAAGCCGATTGTCATTTTTTCTTTTACTTTTCAGATAGACGCTGGCGATTTAACAGAGCGTCGTAAGATAAAAGAACAATTGAAATGTAAACCGTTCAAATGGTTCCTGGACAATATTTATCCCGAACTGTATCTACCAATTAATAGCAAAGCAACTGGACATGTAAGTCAAATTCTATTATACAAAAATTCTAAATGTCTAGTTTTATTAAAAAAAAATTAGCATCAGTTTTATTACATTTAAACTGTTAAAGCAAATTCTTCACTTAGATCGTCTGTATTTGAATTGACATGTGCTTTAATTATGTTTTCTCTTTACTTCCCATCACTCAATAAGCAAATGATGATATAGCTATCAGGTATCACAAAACATTGCAAAAGAAAAGCAAATCTGATGATTTTATAGCATTATCTAAGTATAGATAAAAGATATTAAACGTCTTCACATTGAATAACATCATTTAGGTATAGATAAAAGACTTGAGAAAAGCATAAAAAAAAAATGAAAATCAAACATAGAAAAGAAAATGTTCAGCAAGTCAACAGATATTGATGTCAAATAGAAAAAAAAGTAAATACAAATGTATTTCAGATTCAGAACTTTGTTGTTGGACATTGTATACAGACACCGGTATTCAGCTGGGATTATGAAAAACCCCCTACTGTCAATCCATGTAGTGAGATGGTTTTTATACAAGTATGAGGACAATTCTGATATTTCCATGCAGCGTTCACTCCATTTTCGAAAAGCTTTAGAATTTTTTATTGAGAGATTATCTCTACCTGCCGAGTTCGGACACACTGTTTTCGTTCTGCTTTCAGTAAAAAAAATATCTGGAATCAAATGCAAGATTCTACAATCACATATCATTGTTCTCACCGTGTCATAGGAAAAATACGTCACACGGTTCAGAATTGTGGTCCACAATTTGATCGAGCATTTCAAATAACATCTTAAGATAACATGATTTAAGATCTTTCTAAGATGCGACTGTTTTGTTTCTACGTAGCACTGGACACTGACATCGGAGGATACCATACGTCGGGATGAAGGTTGCCTTGGATACGACGGAGCCAGTTCGGTCGTCGTCAAGCCATGTATTCCCCATAGTATTAATTTACAGTGGTCGTATACAGACGTAAGACATATATTTTGAATTCATTCTTTATTAAAACAGTCGATAGTAACCAAACATATTGCTTAATTGTATCGCTTGTATCGCTTGTGATGCATAGCGACACTTAGGGATCACTTTCATAATGAATTTGAAGACTGCTGGTGGACCAAGAGTCCCCGAGGGCACATGTAGCCAAGTTCGATCAATCAATTTCGGTCAACTTGGTCGTTTCATCAAACGCATTTGAAAATTAATTTCTTTTTACAAAATTTTCTCAAATTTCTAAAACCTGAGTCCTGTAGCATCATATCCTAGCCATTTTGCTATGTCTTTCGATATATTTAGGACATAATTTTTACAGATTTTGGTCATATTACTTTGTTTATATTGAGGATCACTGACGAGAGTTTATTACGTGAAACGTGCATGCTGTAAATTGATCTGATCTAAAATGATGCTAATAAATTTGAAGACGTTTAACATTTGTCCGTCTGTCTGTCACACTTGAATGTCATATCCTACATAAAAGTTATTCCTAAGGGTCACTATGTTTCACAGGCGAGGCTACACATGTATTCCTTGGAATGATATTTTTCTTTTAACGGTCTTTACGGAAGGCAATTTCTCCTAGATTTCTCCTAGATATTTACATGTATCTGTTCAATGCGCATTCTAAACGAAATAGTAATTTTCTCTCGTTGCTTATGTCATTTCACATTTTGCTATTTAACCATTTCTATTGTTAGATGACAAACAAAATGTTAAACGTCTTCAAATTAAATATCATCATTTAAGAACAGAGGGATGAATTTTCAGCATGGAAGACAATTATCGATCTTTCGTGCATATTTGAATATTTGTACATTTTTTTTCAGAAAAACACAATAAGAAGTTTTGTTAAGAATGTATGTATACAACTAGCAGAAAACAAACAAAGCTTGATAGTGATGCCCTGTAATGACTCCCTTGAACAGAAATGGAAGTGGACTAGAAGGAAACTTACAATCCCACCGTTATAAATGCCTCTAAGTACTAGAATTGTTTCTATGAAATATACGTTTGAGGTATATTATGTCATTTCTTTTTCATATTTTGTCATCTACATGTATATACAATAAATGATTAAAATTTGATTATGTTAGTCAATGATATTTTCTGACGAGGTCCGTATTTATCAGAGTTTGGAATAAGCAATTAAAATTACACGAATAAGTTTATTTAACATCTTAAAGCAATTAATGACTAGGATGGAGGAAGGTTTAAAAATCGTATCTCATTGTCCTATTACAGCAAAACAAGAATTATTATACTACAATATCAAACTCTAGAGTAAGTAAGTGAAAAATTAAGAAATAACACCCTTCAATCGAATATGATATTATGTCATTAAATACTAAAACATGTAATATAAAATAAATATCTGACCAAGCACATATACACTAACGAAGTTTCTGAAAAATGATGACATGTGGACTCTTACGCAATTTGTAAACATCACAGAATAAGTCTTTTGAAAATTAGCATGTCAGAAATAGAAAGCATTAGTCAATTTAAGCTTTATTTTATGTGTCCAATTGATATGTCCATATGCATGATAAAACAAATTCGAAACGTTACCTTCTTTTCTAAATGATAGCTGCGAGAAATCATATTCTTCTTCAGTTTTGCCCGTACCCTGTGAGACAGCCTATGGAGAAACATAAGTTGTCTCAAAGGCTTCCAATCATTAAACGTCATATACCAATAAGCTGTTCCAAACGACCAATCAGAGATATTGTACTAAAGACGCGTGCGGCTTTTGAAAGTACTTCCGGTAGGTGGCAATGAAATGTTGACGAAGCTTGAGTTTGACATCAGAGGGCTATCATGTGATTTTGCAGACGTAGGACAAACTATTGTGAAATTCCAATTATCAGTAAGAAAAGCACGATTGTTATCTAGTCCATCACTGTTCTCTACCGGTTAGCATTTTGTCTCGACAATGCGCGGTAACCGTTGTCAATGAGTAACGACAAGGTCGTAGCTACTTAGAAATGAAGAAAAAATAGATTTTTTCACTTTCTACTAAATGAGACAAAATTTTACACTCTTGACGACAATTTGCATATTTTCCCTCGTTCCGCTACTCTCCACTCGGGAAAAGATGAAATTTCCGTCACTCGTGTAAATTTATATGTCTCACACAGTAGATCGTGATAGAATTTATTATTCCACTTAAGTTGGAGTTAGGTTAAAGTAGAATACTGTAACGCAATGTTTTATACATGTATGATTTCTTACTGACCTATGCAAAACTGGAATTTATTTTGATTGAACATTTTGTTGTATTCATATTTATAAAGTTCTTCAAACGGACATGGAGAGTATTCAATAAATATTGTTATAATATGTATTATTTTGTCAGGAGTAATCAAAACAGATCATTTGTCTACATTGCTACTTGAAGCTTCCTATTTGTTTCATCATACTTGTAAACTTAACAATACATTCCTCCGGACTGAAATAATTACATTCTACTTAAAACATTCATATGTTATATTCATGTAGTATTTGTTGTACTCACTGAGTCAGTTTTATTCAAAATAAAGTTGATGTTTGATAACGGTCCATTTCCAAAATCATTAAGATTGTTGAACACCATATCTTGTAATAAATCATCGTTAAGGAAGGGATCGTCCTTTACGTGTTGGTCCTCCTCCTTCGTCTTTTCTGACTCTTCTTTATTTTCAATTTTCTGTTGACTTTCCTTACTAACATCCTTTTCATCACTTTCATCAATACTTTCATCAATACTTTCATCATTCTCATCATTTTTATCGTCATTTTCATCACTCTCCTCACTTTCATTACTTTTATCACTCTCACTTTCATCACTGCTCTCATCACTCTCATCACTGTCAACATTACTGCCATTTCTTTCATCATCATCATCATCATCATCGTCATCATCATCATCATCATCATCATCATCATCTTTTTTCGTTTCATTCGAAGCAAGTAAAGCTTCAGAAAGCGTTGCTTCAGCATCCTCAGTTGCTTTTTTCTGGATATCGCTTATTTCATCGTTTCCATTGAAAATACGCTCTTGTCTTTTTGCGGTGGATTCTCCATCATTTATATCTGAGATGATGTGGCTAAATTGCTCCTCTTTTAAAGAGAGAAGCTCGTTCGCAGGTGTTTCTTCATCAATATTCTCTTCCAAAATATCGGGATCCTTCTCTTTTGTCACGTCTTCGGCAACATTCCTTGCACTCGAAATTATTGACTTGCTCACCGAATCCTCCAAAAGACCAACAGGCTTTATTAAGTCACTTATTAATTCTGGTTTTCCAAGTATATTTTCAAAGGCTTCTTCCCTTTCTGTATCTACAGGCGTGGCTTTTTGAATTGATTCAGTCGTGCTTTCTGCCATTGTGTCACCCGGCTCTATCCAAGAAAACGATTTTGTGGAGACTGACTGACTATCTGAATCGACGGAACGACCAACAGAGTCAACCCAGTGACTTATCACTACGGACTTCCCAAGTCCAAAGGCTCCTTCTCTATTCATAGCTGTGCCTACTAAATTATCATTTCTAACTGATTCAGTAGTGTCATCTAGATTTTTATCCCGATGAGTGTCACCTGGCTTAACCCAAGTAAAGGGCTTTGTGGAAACTGACTTACTATCCGAATCAACAGAAAGACCAACGGGTTCAAACCAGTCACTTATTACTACTGACTCTCCAAGTCTATTCCCAAAGGCTCCTTCCCAATCTATATTTGTATCTACATCATTTGCCTTTCTAACGGATTCATTTATGCCTTCTTCAACTCTCTCCGTAAAATGATCGCCTGGTCCAATCCAAGTAAAGGGTTTTAATGACACTGACTTTCTAGCTGATTCAAAAGAAATGTCAGTAGGATCAATCCAATCATTTGTAAGCAGTGGATGTCTAAGTGTATTTCCAAAGGCTCCTTTCGTATCTGTTTCTTTTACTACATACTTGACGTTTCCTTTAGATTCAGTCGTTCCTCTTAGAACTGTATCCATCTTATAATTACCCGGTTCAATCCAAATGAACGGTTTTGAGGAAACGGTATGCTTCACATTTTCCTTTATCACTTTATCATTTGCTGTAATCGAATCTTGCGTTATCCTAATAGGATAGGGCCTTGGCGTATGAGTATCATCCGTATAAAGGCCATCTGATTTGATTAAATCCAAAGAAACCTTTGAACCAACACGATTTGACCTTCCTAAATCTACCTTACCTTTAAAGCGCGTATCATTTATAGTATTCAAAGGGTTGGGTGAATTCTTTCTCACTGGACTAATAAAGTGTACACCTAATTCCGTCAAATCAGCAGGTGCCGTGGAGTCGGCCAGATTCGCCCCTATCAGGTCCGATCTACCCATTGAAAGAATACCCTTGAGTACTGTTTGAGGTTTATTCTCTGCTTTGTGAGTTGAACCCAAGGCCAATTTATGGTTTCCTTTGTCAATCAAATCCATTGGAGCCTTCGAGTCCCCGAGATTGAATCCCGTCAAATCCCTACTACCTTTTGAAAAATCGGAACCCCTATGTTTATGAACAAATAAGTCCTTGTTAGTCTTTGAGTTTTGATTTCTATTTCCTAAAGTATTTGCTTCTATCCCTGAAAATAATGTCCCTTCAGAATTTGATTTTATTTTTGCCATTGTTTCAGTTCGGATGTTTCCCAAGTTGAAAGAGCGTTCGGTGGTATCAAATTGTTGCGAGCCGCTCACAACATCTGTGTTTCTATCACTCAATTTAAAATCGTTAAATCCACCTCCAGTATTTTGGGAATGTTGATTCATCTGTGGCAAACTGCTTTTTTTCCTTGGATTCTTGTCCAACTGACTCTGATTAAGGAATGAATGCAGGTTTTGTTGTTTGTCTAATTTGAGGACTTCCTTCATTTGCGGAATAGGAGGAGGTTTTGTTTTCAAACTGGAAGTCTGAAAGCTTTTTGATGAAGCATTATCTAGAACTTTGGAGTTCATAGCGAAAACAGGTTTCATCTTTTGTAAAGTATTTGATTCTACTTTGCCAGTCTCAGATTTTGTATGAAAAACAGCAGTTGCTGGATTTGGTATTCGATCATGTTTATATCCATCCTTGATGTCGTTTGGCTTAAAAGAAGGAGTATTTGTCTCTAATAAAATATCCTGACTTATTTTCGATTTTTCAATCTTTCCTGAGTTAATTTGGTTATTTGAGGTAGATGGTAGCGGAAGAGTATCATTTTCACACAAAATTATAGACTGTTTTGTTATTGACGGATGGATAACTTGATTGTCGAAATTGGTTGGATTGCCAGTGACGGATGTGATCATGTTTCCGTTCCGTCTCGGACTTATATTATTTGAAACGGTACGCTTTGATATATTTTTGACATTTTCCTGTTTAGAAGATGTGATGGATTGATTATGAGATGTATGAGATATTGATGTTTGAACTTTACTACGAGAAAGATTGGATCCAAGTCCTACTGCTGGAGCTCGTGTTTCAAAATCTTGTTTTTTAAACTTGATTGATTCACTCTGATTAGCACGCTTGGGTTGGCTGTCAATTTGGTTAGATTTTATTTTAACATTATTTTTGACTATTTTCGGTTTTTCCGAGGAATTCGTTGAGGTAGCTTTTAATTCGGCGATTTTAATTTTATCACCCCTTGACTTTTCTGTCTTTTCCGAGTGAACAGAAGTTGAAACTGATGGTTCAGCTGCAAAGCTGGAACGAGTCAAAGATTTTTCTGTTATTATAGCTTCAACGTGGCGCGATTCATTTTGTTGAATATACACTGGTTTAGTCACGCTGTGTCCCATGACTTCATGATTATTAAGTGGAGGATTTGATTTGTTTATGGTGCTAACCGATTCAATCATTGTCCTTTTCTCTTCTTGCTGTTCAGATACTATAGGCTTAGTATTGTCTGATGATTTCATAGTTATCTCTTGAGATTTATTAAGTGTTGGTGGCAATGTAGATAAAATTTTCATTGATTTCTTTAAGGAGCCTTCTTTATCATTGTTTCTGATTTTTCCAATATTTTGTTTGTTTTTGCTAATCGTACTTTGCTTTTCATTGGTATATGATGATTTCTTCGGTATATTAGTAGTTTTCTCCTGTTGCTGATTTGTAGTTATATCTTTCTGAATCTTTTCTCTTTTCAAAATGCCGCTTAGCTCCGGTTCATTATCTGCTCTTAGTTTTGTATTGTTCTGAGGTTGTTTAATATCTTCTTCGGTTTTTGTTAATGCAGCACGAGAGGATGTTTTCTTCTTTTGATTTGAAATATTAAATTCTTTATCACTTTCAATAACGTCTTTTCTGTCGGACAATAGCTTTTCTGTCTTATTTAGAACAGCACCGATCGAATTACCCTTAATTTTCCTTTGTGATTCGGATGGAATTTCTACCTTATATTCTTTTTCTATTTTTGAAAGAGCTCGAATTCTAGTACCCTCTGTCTCGTTTAATATCGTTTTAGCTTTTTCAAATAATGGCTCTTCATTGATTTTCATTCCAACTTCCTTTGTCTTCGCCTTTTCAAAGAATGGCTTGTCGTTGATTTCCATCAGAACTTGCTTCGTCTTAGCCTCTTCAAAGAGTGGTTCTTCACTAATTTTCATTTCAACTTTCTGTGGTTTATTGATGGACCTGTTAAGTGTTGTTGTTTCCGTAACACCATTATTTTTATTTACATTAGGAACGGTCGTTGACTGCTTGGTTGGCAATCCCGTTGAGGAAGTTGAGGACGGAAAGTGCCCTTTTGAAAATCCTGCCTTGTCTAACAGTGTTATGCTTTTTAGTTGACTCTCTAAGAAATTGGATTTCTGTTCTAAAAGGGGAGCAAACTCTGACGGTACAATAGGTATATCCTTAGTTTCTTTCATAAAAATTTTACTTCTCGGATGCTCATTTATTGGTGTCAAATTATCCTTGTCGTTGACTTCAACTAACATTTTATTATCTTTACCACCACCGTCTACAAGTTCGTTCATGCTGAAGAACTTTTCTTCGTCGAAATGGTTTGACATCTCCGGAATGATTGGACCGTCGAAAGGGCTTGGCTGATTTAACAGCTTTAATCTAGGACGTACTCCTTGCACATTCTGGCCTTGTACTATCAGCGTTTGAGTGAAAGCGGGAAGAGCCATCCTCGCAGCCATTGCTTGAGCATGTACACTGGCCGCCATAGTTTGTAATGCAATTTGATGTGCCATTTGTCTTTGAGCATCCAAGTATGCAAGATGGTTAAAAGTGTTTGGCTGAATTTGAGGTTGTAGTGGTGAAAAATTGTTCAGTGAAGCTGTTGTTGAAAACCCCTGTACACAGTTTGATGATTTTGACCCTGTCGATCGTTCACATCGGGTTCCTTAAAGGAAAAAAAAGGAACAAATAAGCGGCATCAATGTATTATAGGTATTAGGTATTGGAAGCGTATTATATAGTATGAGATTTCCGTATATGTGACAAATTATGAAAGTTATCTGATTTCTATCCTTCTTCATTTGTAGTCAAGGACAAACGTTATAAAATTAGTGTAAGATTTTAAGCTTAATTCGAATTAATAGTTATTAAAATTGTCACTTTCATTGTAGATTCGTAATGGGCTTGAATTTAATATAATCCTTAGTACCATCCCTCAAATGTTATTTTGTTTATACGCAGCTAAGTTAAGGCACTCCTCAGAAATGACGTCTTCAAATATGGCGCGAAATGACGTCAACCTCAGATTTTGACGTCATCAACACGGAGTCCATTGTCGTTTGCAAATTTTGATACTCTTTATTGTCATTTATCATCGAGTTAGATCTTTATACATGATTGAATTTTTATTTGAATATGTTATAACTTTTATCTATAGTAAAAATACTTGAATGGCATAACGTACTATACAAATATTTGATGAAAATGCTTGCCTAGCAACCACGTGCGGATGTTACTCAAAGTCTTAGAAAAGCTTGAAGGCTTTATGGATTTTTTTTTAAATAGATGATTCGTTTTTTAGACTGACGTTAAACTAACTGAGGATACAACCTTTCAATCTCAACAAAGTGAAAGCAAGGAAATAATAATGATAAGATCATAATAAATTCTCTATATTATATTATATTTACATTCCTACTGCGTTTCCCTTATATAAAGGTACCAAACCAACTGTTGCTTTATTTCTCGATCATCGCAAGAGCCTATCACGTGACTTTAGAACTTACGCGGATTAATTTCTGATAAAATGCCCATTTTATTTATTGCTTTAATACAGATTCAAAACATGTATCCATTATCAAACGACACCGTCTACCCCCAGTGATTAAATGTGTCAAAATCTAGGTCACCCACATGTACACTTCCAAGAAGTGTGACGTAGTAAGTCGATCACGCGTCAGTAGACGAAGTTCAAGGACGAACTGCATTGTTGTCTGCAGAAAGATGCCGTGTTTGGATGAGCGAATATTCAGGCATAAGTGGATCAAATATTCAGTATTTAGGATGAGGATTTGATTCACTTATGTCATTATCAACAGTGAATTTATCTTTGCTTCTTATGGATTCATAATATCAGAAATACTTCGAGTATCAGCGAATCTTTAGCCATGATGTTGAGGTAAGTAATGAAAATACCGAAAGTTTTCGCGTTTTCGACGGCTGTACTCGACTTTTGCATTATTCTAATTACTTCCAGATGAAATAAGGTATTTACAGAAGTTTGTATACAATAATACCGATTGATTTCATATGTCTAAGCAGTTTAACTTATAACAGTGTGTTAAAAAGAGTTTTCAAAAGTTTTCCCTTCATTTCTGTGAAATTTCTCCAGTTTAACTCTCCGCCATGTCTGAATTATGTTGGACAAAAGTCACGAATTTTCACGATTCAATTTTCTTCAGTTTTAATTGAAATGTTCAAAATACAGCAAGAGGACAAAATTCAGTTTCTCATTTGTCAACAACGTTTCCGTACAGAAGGTACTACTTCGAATCAAGCGAAAACGTCGAACGTTCGTTTGCTCTTACGTCAAATTGCGTTCTCCCTCCGCAATGATATTTCAAATGTAAAGAAACTGACTGAAAAATTGGCAGAAATAATTTAGTTAACACGTAAAATGTAAATATAAGGCACCGTCCATTTGATATTCTGGGGGGGGGGGGGGGGGGGGGGCTTGGGTTTTTTGTCGGAGCAAGATTATTTTTTTCGCCCCGGACTGGGGCAAAATTATTTTTTTCTCGCAAAGTTGGAGCAAGGAAATTTTTTTAACAATGTTAAGAATGTTTGTGTTTTATCAATAGAAATTATTTATATTTTTACTCACAACTCTAAATATTGATATATCACTTAATTTTTATGCAAGTATTCAATCACCTTCTAAACACAGCAGACAATTAAAGATTTTTACAATACAATTCTCAATAAACAAAATTTATACAAGGTACATGCATATAAGATGGTCTGAAGGGAAGGTCTTTCAGACAATTTTTAGCTCACCTCGACGAAGTTGAGTGAGCTTATGCTATAACCCCACGCGTCCGCGTCCGCGTCCGCGTCCGCGTCCGCGTCCGTGTCCGCGTCCGTGTCCGCGTCCGCGTCCGGTTAAGAAGTTTGGGGTAGCTCAGTATCTGACAAAGTACTAATGCTACAGTAACCAAACTTGCACAAGTGATTCATCTTTGGATGCTGAGGTGAACCCATGCATCGTATGCAGCATCTGACCTACATTTTCCGCTTGAGTGACTTGGTTATGAAGTTTGGGGTAGCTCAGTATCTGACAAAGTACTAATGCTACAGTAACCAAACTAGCACAAGTGATTCATCTTTGGATGCTGAGGTGAACCCATGCATCGGATGCAGCATCTGACCTACATTTTCCGCTTGAGTGACTTGGTTAAGAAGTTTGGGGTAGCTCAGTATCTGACAAAGTACTGATGCTACAGTAACCAAACTTGCACAAGTGATTCATCTTTGGATGCTGAGGTGAACCCATGCATCGTATGCAGCATCTGACCTACATTTTCCGCTTGAGTGACTTGGTTAAGAAGTTTGGGGTAGCTCAGTATCTGACAAAGTACTGATGCTACAGTAACCAAACTAGCACAAGTGATTCATCTTTGGATGCTGAGGTGAACCCATGCATCGGATGCAGCATCTGACCTACATTTTCCGCTTGAGTGACTTGGTTAAGAAGTTTGGGGTAGCTCAGTATCTGACAAAGTACTGATGCTACAGTAACCAAACTGGCACAAGTGATTCATCTTTGGATGCCGAGATGGACCCATGCATTGGATGCAGCATCTGACCTACTTTTTCCACTTGAGTGATTTCGCTTTTAAAAGCCAATATTGTGCAAAGTATAAGTGCTACATGTACCAAACTTGCATATTGGATGTATCTTTGATCAAACTTTCATAAAATGACCTTGACCTACTTTTTCCGCTTGAGTGATTTTGCCTTTAAAAGCCAATATTGAGCAAAGTATAAGTGCTAAATGTTCCAAACTTGCATATTAGATGTATCTTTGATCAAACTTTCATAAAATGACCTCGACCTACTTTTTCCGCTTGAGTGATTTTGCCTTTAAAAGCCAATATTGAGTAAAGTATAAGTGATACATGTACCAAACTTGCATATTGGATGTATCTTTGATCAATCTTTCATAAAATGACCTTGACCTACTTTTTCCGCTTGAGTGATTTTGCTCTATAAAGCCAATATTGAGCAAAGTATAACTGCTACATGTACTAAACTTGCATATTGGATGTATCTTTGATCAAACTTTCATAAAATGACCTCGACCTACTTTTTCCGCTTGAGTGATTTTGCCTTTAAAAGCCAATATTGAGCAAAGTATAAGTGATACATGTACCAAACTTGCATATTGGATGTATCTTTGATCAATCTTTCATAAAATGACCTTGACCTACTTTTTCTGCTTGAGTGATTTTGCTCTATAAAGCCAATATTGAGCAAAGTATAATTGCTACATGTACCAAACTTGCATATTGGATGTATCTTTGATCAAACTTTCATAAAATGACCTTGACCTACTTTTTCTGCTTGAGTGGTTTTGCCTTTACAAGCCAATATACATGTACTAAAAAAATATGTTTGAATTGAATTTTGCTTTCACGAGGTGAGCTTTGTAATCTGTGATTACCTATGTTTTTCTTATGTAAAAAGGAAGGGGGGGGGTGATTTTCATACATTTTCTGCTTCTTTTCTATAACCACTCTTCAGATTGTCATGACAATTTGTAGGTATAAGGTACTCATGCATGGTACCCTACAAAAGAAAGAATTTTGTCAAGATACCCACTTTTGGATTTTTAAGGAATATTTTTTAAGATTGTACATAGGTATAATGTATGTTTTCCATGCCCAATGTTACAGGTGCAACTTAATCATTTTTAGATCGACCTTTCATCCATAGTTACAGCTGATAATTCATCAAGTGACTTTCTAATATTAGAAATTCATTTTCTATATGGTTGTCATTCATGTACTTGGAACACTTGCATGTACTTGTTATCATGTATAAAGTTTGCTCGAATTTCCTCTGTCTTAGACTCTCTTAGATGAAGTAATTTACGGACTGATTTGTTGAAGAAACGTCTGATGAGTAATCTCTTCCTCTGGATTTTGAGAATGCATAGGACATTTAATATCTGAAATTCTTGAAAATAAATAATTCAGTTCAGAGTTCCTGAAATCTTCCAATGAAATGTTGGACCACAGAAAGCTGTTGTTTTAATAGAGAAAATAAATTATTATTCACAACCTTAAGCCACTGTGTTTGTCATCTTGTATGTATAATATTTCTAAGAGGAACACAGAGGCCTGAGGTTGTGAATAATAAAACATTTTCTCTCATAAAACGACAGGATCCTGTGTTAAGACATTTGGGAATTTTTATCTGTTCAAATAATAGATACATGATGAGTTTTTATCGGACCAAATTACTTTTTGTCGGCAAATCCGATTCCACTGATACATTTCATGAACTCTCTCTGCTAACAACTTGTCCGTGTAACAGACCTATGATGAGGTAAAACAATTAGTTAACAGTAAATAACGATGTCGTAGGTCTGCTAGTTGGACAAGCTTAATAATTTCATGGGCCTTTTAATTTGTTTCAAACTGCAAAACCTAGAGAAACCACTTGAGTTGTTGAACAGCGTATGCTGAAATGCGACGCTCCTTCTCGCCTGTTGAAATATGCATAGGCAAGAAGCGCCGCATTTCAGCATATTTACTGAAAATTATTTGTTCAAGTGGCTTCACTGGGTCATGAGGTTTGATACAACATACACTGCTTTTTTGGAAAACAAACTGGCCCAATTTCCGCACAACTCACTTGAATTGATAAAATTGGATCAAAACGATTTTAACTGTACGTTTCATGTATTTGAGATGAAATCAATACTATTCAAAAGCATTCATAAATTTCAGTGAATAAAGGCAAAACCGAAAAATCTTTGTTTTTTATGCCCCTGGAATAAAAGATTCGGGAGCATATAGCTTTTGGCCTGTCCGTCTGTCTGTTTGTCTGTCTGTTTTCCGAAAAACTTTAACATTGGGCATAACTTTTGAATGGAAGCTGGTGATAGAGGTTTCATATTTCACATGTGTATTCCTTGTGATAATACCTTTCCATTCCATTGATACCAAAATTTTTGACCTCATGACCATAACCTTGACCTTTGACGTACTTCTCAAAAACTTTAACATTGGGCATAACTTTTGAATGGTTAGTGATTGGGCTTTCATATTGTACATGTGTATTCCTTGTGACAAGATCTTTCCATTGATACCAATATTACGCTGACCCTGACCTCTCACATACTTAACAGAAAATGGCGTTTATACTAACAAAGATGCCGCCGGGGGCATTCACATTTCACAAACACAGGCTTTATAATTTCTGGCATGCTAGCTATCAATAATGAAAGGTTTTGTGTTCAATTTTAAATAAACTTAATTTATGAAATCATTTCATTGTTTTATTCTTTTTCTGCTGCACATTAATGTGGAATTTTACAATATGATTTTATTTTTGATGTTGCATAATTGAACTATACTAGCTGGGCATATGACGTTGGACCACTTTATCCGTCTTTTCAAATCATTAAAAAAGTTATTGTTTTGAAATGTGACTATTTTTTCTTTTTTGTACTTTTAAAGGTTGTCTGAAAAAAAAAACTTCTCTGCATCCGGCAAAAATCTTTTTAGAAAGGTTGTGGGCTAAAATCCTGGTACTGGCACTATGAGTATTCAATGTCAGTATGTCAATTAGAGCGTGCATGGGTATTAGGTGAGCGTTGTGCCCCCTGGGGCTCTTGTTTTAAATGAAGAATTGTAAATTGGTGAATAACCAAAGATATCCTTCCAAGCTAAATTATAAGAACATGAAATTAGACTCTATGGACTTTGATACATACATTATACATGTATTAATACATCTTTTAAGGAAGCCCATTCTTTATTCACATACATGTATACTTTTGATATCTGCAAAAATATGAACTTTGCAATTAGAGAATAATGTTTTGATAGAAACCTTTGGCGAGTGAAGCGAGCTAAAAAAATTGATATAAATTGAAAACTGCGGCGAGCGAAGCGAGCCAGAAAATTTTCAAGAAAATTTATGGTAATTCTTCAAATTCAGATTATTTGTAAGAGCAAGATTATTTTTTTCTGTCACACCATAAGCAAATTTATTTTTTTCATCAAAATTCAGAGCAAAATTATTTTTTTCGAAAAAAACCCAAGCCCCCCCAGAATATCAAATGGACCGTGCCTAAGGATTGTTTTTCAGCTTTTGCGCTTTATCGGTGTGTATTGGCAGTAGGGAATGGAAACAAAATTCATGAAAAGCACTTCGTGCTTTACATATTTTGTTTCCATTCCCTACTGCCAATACACACCGATAAAGCGCAAAAGCTGAAAAACAATCCTTAAATATATTATTCTCTAAAGGCCAAATTTAAAGACGGGAGAGAAAATACTACCGACGACAACTTGAAAAAAAGGACTTAAAAAATTAAAATGCTGGAAGTTACTAAGTAAGGTGGCGTGCGTAACATTCAGATTGGACTTTGATTGTACGACATGCATTTTCTTCGTGGTATTCTTTTAGATTTTAATTAGAATGGAAAAAAAATAATGATATAAAATTTTCACGTCTCCCTGTTTGTTTTTTTTTTCTCTCTCTCTCTTAGACCACGTAAATTGAATATCACAAGCTAAAATGAAAATTATAATTTATGTGTTAGTAACGAAATGTTACAGAATTAATCTTCTCTTTCCTAATATCACATATTTTATCTGTACTGTACAAAGCTATTTTAATACGTACAAGCATATACGATATACGGAAACAATGCCTATTGATATCATGGTGCCTCTCACTGAGTCAATAATTAAAAAAAGCAAGAACTTCGTAAAAATTTTGAAAAATAAAATGGACCTCCTGCCAGGATCGAACTCGCGATCATTGAATTTGCAGTCCTGCGTCATCACCACTACGCCACAGCACCGTTGTGTCAAAGTGATAAAATTGTAAACTACATTTCACTGATTGCCAAAGATTTAATCTTTTCACTTTTTTGATTGAAATACGATGAAATTTTCCTCAATTAAACAACATAGTATTTATTTCATCTTCTCAGGTAAACATTTGTGTTTAAAGGCCACAAAACTGTGAGAACGAAATCGGCGAAGTCAACCTTGATTGTTATAAACTACGAGTTGTTTCCCTTCGCTAGTCACATATACGTTTGAAAACGATATCGTCGTAGGATGATTATATAAAATTGCATGGCGCAAGCTGAAATTACAATGCTATGTGTTGGGGTCGCGTTAAACTAGTCCGATAGATGGTTGTCCTCCATGATCTAAGTAGGCACTTTGTCGATTCTATCTATGACTATTTAAAATATATGACAATACCGGGAGTTTAGTGCTGTTCTAGTCATTTTTTAGATAAAAATCGTCTTTTATTCCAAAAATATAAAAAAGAAGAAAAGTGCGCACTTGAACTCATAAATGGCAATACCTACAAGGTATTTTGGTAGTAAGCATAGGACTGTAATTGCAGGAATGGCGTTGCGCCAGCTCGTTTTATACAATTCATTGTTTGCATGTTATAAATAGTTGTCACGTGACTTGTGATGTGGCACATGACATCACTATTGGCTGAATGTGTAGTGCAAGCTTAATGTTAAACACTGATACCAAATACATAGACATTTTATTGGAGGATGTCCTTTTTTCATTATTGAAAATGTCTTTTAAAAATATCACGAATATTGCAACGTAAAAACGAGGAGTGCCTTAACGTAGCTGCGTACATGTAAATTTAAATTAACTATTCTACTGAATCAACCCTGTGCAAAATTTGGAGTCGTGCAGTCTCTGCAAAATGAATTCGCAAATTTGAATTCTAAAAATTAAACCGGAGAGCGCTACTGAAACACATTTGACTGTGTCAGAAAATTACTTCGGCATTTAATAAGTAACACTGATGAAGATTGACTAACCGAAACACGTGTCTGTTAAAATTGGTTTGAAAATTTCTTCAAGAAGTTTAAGAGTTTGAACACTGATGCTCCGAAATGTTGTTATAAATGGTACTTAGATCATTTCTGAACAATGACATGTCATATCAGCAAAACAGTCCTTTGTATTGTAAGTCCACTACTACACATACATTGTACTTACCAGTACTACATAGGCAGCTATGGTCACAGATCTCCCCAACACCTGCAGAAGAATTCTGACATCGTCCATATTGCTGCTCGTCTTGAAGTCCTGCCAAACATGTCAGATCATTTATAATTAGGCATATGCTACCTGTTGGTTTTGTTTTCTTAGTTAGATACGAGATAAGAGTAGTTTATTTCTCTAAAACCAATAAACAAAATTACAGAAAAAGTATACAACAAATATAGAAATACCGTATGCCTGTAATAAGAATGACTGAAGTGGTTAGACATTCAAAAATGCGTACATTTTACATTATCTGTTTATTAACATATATACATGATCTCATTTTAGAGATGAAGCATATACATGTAATAAGACATATAGTCAATATACATATTTTCAAATTGTAATGCATTATAAGAAAACCGATGAAGCAGGATCTTTTTACAAAGTTTACGTTACACATGTAAATTTGTACCCACCTAATGTTGTGGACTGCTTAGTGTATATCTGTCCATTTGTCATCCTACAGCATTGGCCAACAGGGCAGTCAGTTGACGAAGAGCAAATATTACAGTTTCCGATTGAAAGGTTGGCAAGCTGGAAGAAACAGAAGACCAAATTAATTTCTTCTATGTCCCTTTTACATGTACATGTGTGTCTCTTGTTGCTCTTGTACACTTTGTATTTTTGCGTGTGGGTGATTTTTGTTTTGGTGTTCATGAGTGCTGCAAAAAGTCCTATAATGGATATTCGCCAGTGCAAGAAGGGAGGAGGTCTCCAACAAGACCCCGTTGTAACATCAACAGCAAAACACTAAAACACCCGATGCAAAAACACAAAAAAGACGAGAACAGCACGAGACGGAAAAGAGACACACGACATGTAAACATCAAACACAAAAGACTACATATAAACCGACGAGACCAATGGGCAATCGGTGCCGATGGACGGCCATTTGTCACGCAAGTAGCAAATGGTGTGGTTATCCTGGATTACGTGCGCACAACCCTCTCACTTCTCCAATTACCCAGAGGTCTCGAAGAACGTACAATTGTGGTGTAAATCAACCTCCTCAGTGTAAGATGACCTCACACAAACAAACAAGTTATTCAAACGTAAGTGACTCTCCGAAGCCCCGAAGACAAAGATGAAATTCAGGACTAAGATTTGACTTAGGATTGTTCATGTGCTTCTTTTCTAAAAAAAGATGATTGCCATGAAGAATGTTAAAGTCGCCTATACGAGTAAGAAGACACTGAAATCAACACAGCTACATGTAGAAAGGAGGATATCATAAAAAGGACCCATATGCAGCACCAATAGAGAAACACCGAAGCATCGAAACACGAAAACACATAGTGGACAAACACAAAAAGATACTCAAAAGGGACGAGGAACACTAAAACACTATACATCAAAGACGACAACATAAAATGTAAACCTAAATGCACTTGTGTTCTTTGTACCGTTTGCATCTCGTTCTATGCGTGTCTGCTCTGTGGTTTTTGCGGTGGGTGTTTTGGGGTTTTGCTGTGGATACTGCTACCGAGTGTTGTTGGGAGATCGCCTCCTTTGTTTTGAAACAAACAACGGATTGTAGGTACAATGTACGTACAACAAACAACCGGATATAAATAGACAAAGGATGCCATGATGACATCATCACTTTGCTTCTAAAGATTAGCTTCTGCACAAAAAAAAACTTCTCCTTTTTGGAAAAAATAATAAGAAAATATTCAATGATAAACAATTGTAGTTTTTGAATTACCATAATATAACTACCACGAGACCTTCTAATATTTTATTCTTCATGTACTGATAACAAGAAACCAATCAGAGGAAGACCTTTCATAGCATTTTGATTTGCATAAATTTCAAGTCATCGTGGCATTTTTATTTTTATATACTGACAAGATTCCGTCGTGTAAGTTTCAGATCAAAAACATCTCTTTTCTTGGATAAACGATTTTTATTAGACGATGGCAGTCGTAAATGTCAGGATATACATCTTAATCCCGCCGTCTAATTACTCAGATAACGTTATTAACAATTAAACTTTCATTTTATGAAATGAACTATCAACAAACATAGAATTATATTACTAAATGCCCTCTTTATAAGTGCATGTTTAATGCTGACATATCAAAGTACAGTGTAATGTATATGAATGTTAAACGTCTTTAAATTCAATAGCATAATTTAAAACCTGATAAATTTACAGCATGGACCAGACTTGAGACGCAAATAATTCGATCGGCTTGAGTCTTGGGGAACATTTTTCTTCCGTTCATTTATATTTCGTTGTATTGCATGAGAAATAAGACAGGATTTGATTAGTCTTATTTTTCAATTCTTGAAAATTGAGATTTTACAACATACAAAATTGGCAAACGAGATGGTAACAAACAAGACTTTCAAAGAATGAAGATAAAAAAATAAACTTTTTGTAAAAACAATTATCTATTTTAATCAGTCTTAACAGATTGTAAATTCATCCCAGAAAGGAAATATCAGTCTACATGTATCTTTAACGACTTCTGAAAATGAGAATAACCTACTTTAAATTGATATTCGATGGTGTTGCTAACATTGATGTTTATGAATGTTCAAAGTCGTTCATATCCTCCACATGCACATATGAGCTATTGACACTTTATAATCGTAATTATACGGAAGTGTACCGACTCTTAACCCTCTTGAAGAAAATTTCAAACAAATCTCAATGCACCAGACACGTGTTTCGGATAGTAAGTTTTCATCAGTGATACTTAATGATGCCGAAGTGATTTTCTGACATATCCAAATGTATTTAGTAGCGCCCTCTCGTTTTACTTTTTGAATTTGAATTTCTGTATTTTGCAAAGGATGTGCGGCAAATCGATTCAGTAGCATAGTTAAATAAAATCTATAACCAAAATAACATAAGAAATATGGCGCTAGGATGTAAACCTTCTTTACTTTCGATGCTATTTTGAATGAAATTATGGCAAAATAATAGATATAATGTCAAATATTAAATAGGCCATAACAAAGCTTTCTTTCCAATTCCAAATTTTCATTTACCAAAGGATGTGGTAATGAAGAAAAATAAAATCTAAAACATATTGAAAAACATTTACAAAATTGTTACAATTGTAAAGTGTGTCATTAACGTTTATTCATTTTGAAACAAAAGCTAAAACAAAAAAGAATATTCTAAATCTGAAACATGTGAAAAGAAGAAAAAATCTATATAAAAGAATCCCTTAAAAATTCAAAAATATCTCGAAGAACGAATTTTTAAGCAAAAAGAAAAAATACAGGACAAATGAAAATAAATATAGCGTTTCTTGAATGTTCACGGAGTATTTGTTTAAGTTTCTTTTTTGAACATATCGGAATACATTCCCTGTAGTGAATCCAAATGAAATATTCAGGAAGCGGAAATTAAAGAACATGAACAAAGAATTGAAATAATAAACGAAACATAATCAAACCAAAACTGATAAAATACATGAAAATGAAAGGAAAAGAAAATGAGAGACAAACCTTTAATTAAAGAGGAATCTTATATAAAAAAAATTCATGAATAATATTTACTTAAAATGAATACATGAACATGTTTTATGTAATATATCCTTATTTAAATGTACTTACGAAGTAAAGGAAACAAAGAGAGAAGTATAAGCTCGCCATCTTTTCCTTTCGTTAATCCCCCTCACCTGTCCATGTACATAATTGTGCCAAATAATATACATTCTAATGCTTAATTCAGTGCATTTCGCAATTAAATAACGATTATCGTTGTAATTACATCCTTAAATATCAACAAGGTCTTCAAAAGTTTTTCTCGACAAACATAATGAGTTTTACCCGTGTGGGATTTGCATGACAACACCGTGTTATATGTTATATCAGTGATAAAATGACATAATTAAAGAAATTAAAGCATGACGACCGTGATATAGTTAACATTTTATACATGTTAACATAATTTCGGTATGATGGTTTTATATCCAACTGATACGCTGGCAGAGGATTATTAAAAGAGATAGTGACTAATTACATTTGTAACATAAGATACTCTTAATTAGTGAAAATGAGCCATTTACTCTTCGAAAATGGCTGCTCATAATACAAAAAGTGGTAACGTACAAATACAACTAACACTATACATATATGACAAATATAAATTTTATCAAAAATATATGTGAAATTGCATAATATACAATTATTTACTTTTATCGAGGTACATACATCAAATAATTACACATTTTCTCGCAAAAAGTACTATTTCGGCAGTCTAGTTAAAGAGTTGGGTTTAAATTCCTGGAAATCCCACTTACACCCCCAATAAACCTTTCTGCCTTTGAAATAATAGATAACCACAAATCAGCTCTTGCTTCCTTTGGCTTCGACACTAGCAATTTAGATTAACCATACTACTAAATGCATAAGAATCCGTACAAAGTTTCATCGCTGGTTCCTCAAAATGTTCTACCAAATCTGTATCGATCTTACTCACCAAAGAGTCCATTCGATCAAAGCCTTTGATTTTTCGACACTTTGCACTGCAATTCTACATTCTAAATTGAAAGAAAGACTGGCAAAAATTATAATTAATGCGTTTGTAAACAAGTAAGAACGGCAATTACAAATACAAAGTTATTGTTGTTAACTATGACAAAACCTACTTTGTAAAAGAAAAGTCTGATTCTGAAAATAAGTTCACTGAAACAGATTTTATTCAGATGTTGAACTTTCTGATCGACAACATTTTTGTGGTGTTTGGAGGAAAGGTCTTCCAGCAAATTGTCGGAATTTTAATGGGGACCAATTGTGTCGCATTCCTTGCCTTTACTCGTGCGAAGCTGAATTCATTCAATCTTTGGTCTCAAGAAGGGAAAAGGTACTTAGCTTCTGACTTCAACTTCACTTACAGATACATAGACGATGTGTTGTCCATCAATAATCCAAAATTCGCGGATTAGCTCAGAAGCATTTATCATTCAGAGCTTGAAATCAAGGAAACTACATAGACAAATAATTCAGCTTCCTTTTTGGACATGATGTTGTCCGACGACACTGATGGTCACATGAACACCTCACTCTATGACAAACATGACGGTTTCAGTTTCAGGATCACAAACTTTCCATTTCTGAATAGCAACATCCCTTCATCGCCTGCTTATGGCGTGTTCATATCTTAGTTGATACGTTATGCCAGAGCAAGTACCAAACATACGGATTTTGTTCTGAGAGCTAGTCGTCTTACAGATAAGCTTCTCAGTCAGGGATATGTTTGTGACCGTCTAACATCGCCACAGAGGACGTTCTACGGTCGATATGGGGAACTCATCATATACTATGATGCCCCACTCTCCAGAATGGTGGATGATAGTCTGTCATAGACCATTAGAACCGTCCAACCAAAGATTGTATTCTATGTCTTCCGAAATGGAAGTAACCGGATGTGACAGTTCTACCGAATTGAAGCGGCGGGTGTTGCATGCAAGCAGGAGATGCTTACTCTTCCTGGACACCTGGTGGATGTTTTTGTTTGTTTACTTTGGTTCCTGTTTTATCCTGATTTTTATGCCTACGGTTTCTGATTTTCTGAATTATCGATTTGGTGCTGTATACAGGGATATGGTCTTTATCCATATTTGTCATACAACGGTTTAACTCCCCGAGAAGACCATTTTTCGAGAGGAGCTAATCCATTGTATTTACCGAGGTAAAAGTAGAATAATTATTTTATTACATAAAGTTTTGAAATCATCTACATAAATCAAACAAACATTACTTTCAGATAATATAAAAAACATTTCTGATCTATTTTCAGCACATTGAGCGCTATTGTAATCTTGTATCTACTCGAAATCACGTTATCCTAGCCTAGATATAACGTTTGAACGCCTTCCCGAGCGGCTGTTTCAGCTAAACAGAAAAAGGGAAAATTACCATTTATGTTATAATTCTAAACATTGTCCGTACATGAAGAAAATTAGCGCCAAGGCTAACAGAAACAAATGAGTTGATCTAGACAGGGGGTTGTTACACACAATTTTGCAATATTGTGATCACTGCACCTTTTGTAGACGTCGATAAAATGTGAATGACAACAAAATGTGCAGTTACAGGGGTCGAGTGTTCAAAACACCTTTCTTCTACTGGATTTCGCCATTTCTATCAGTTTTAAATTCCATGTTAGAGTTTGAACTCCTTCTAAGAAATGATAAACTGATGTTTATCAATTGATGAAATAAAACTAAACGAAACTAAAAGAAGACAATAAATATCAAATTCTTTCAAAGAAATACTGCATTATACCTAGCAAACGGTAAAAGTAAATTGTATCCGTTTTTGTCCTTCTGTCAATCTATTCCCTTATCATACATCATGTACATAGTTAAACAGGATTGAATTGATAAGCAAGATGGCTAGAAAAGAAATCACGTAAACAAGGGAAAGCACTATCCATATTTAATGTAAGAGCAGTTTTAACCTGATTTTAACTAAACGAAAAAATTTATGATGTATGATAAGGGAATAGATGGATAGAAGAACAAAAACTGATACAATTTACCTTTACCGTTTGCTATGTATAATGCAGTATTTCTTCAAAAGAATTTGATATTTATTGTCTTCGCTTAGTTTAGTTCCGTTTAGTAAAAATCCTGAGCTGTTTTATCCTGATTTTGTATGCCTTCGGTTTCTGATTTTCTGAATTGTCGATTTTGTTATTTATACAGGGATATGGTCATTATCATATTTGACATTACTGTTGAAAGGTTCACAGAAATACGTGCAGCTACGCAAAACTTGTAGACCTAGATCCTTCATACAAATACTTGTCATACATTTATAAAAAAAGGTCACCACGAAGGAGGAAGAAACATATTATATTGATCGAAAGCAGGAACACAGCAGTTGTTAATATAATCTGAGCACGCACGTCTTGTCGTGTTATTTTACTACACGGTTCATGATATTTTCACGATGGAAGCGGATGTAAATTATTTACATGTACATCATTTTACAAACTATCCAGCATTTTCGTGGCTAGGGATTAGTACGTCGTTCATCATTTTAAGAATGGCATATTATAAAATTCTCAAATAGAAATTTAAGGATATGGGAAACAAAGGAGGGATCACTCTGTTGCAGCATCGACGGCAAAACCACAAAACACCCAATGCAAAACCACAGAGCAGAAACCCACAGAAAGAGACGCAAAGGGGACAGGGTACATCAACTCAAACCATAGAAACATGAAAGTTTTAACACAAAAGACAATACATACGAGGGATGTCCCAGAAAATCGTAGACATCGTTAAGCAAGTAGTAGAGGGTTGTATTTTTATAAATTTTGCATTGATACATTTGGCATACAAATTGGCTTCTGTACATGTCAAATCAATAATTAATCTTAAATAGTAAATTTTTAATTGAAGAAATAAACACATAGGGAGATGTCCACCGGCGCATGATAAATAACGTCATGGATTCCGGCGATTGCGGTTAAGAATATGTCTAAAGTCAGCAACTCATAAATTCATGCTGTAAACTGAAAATAGACTTGGCACCCATCAAAAGGTTACGCAACACATATTTCCCTCACTTGACAGGATTCTCTGCACAGTAAATTTACTTATATCTGGATCTTCTCTATTATTTCTTTTACTGTTCAACACCGGTATTCAACAATGGCGTTTCTGACCAAATTTAAAATTTACTGTCTGACCATTGCCCATCTTCTTGGGTCATTGTTTAGTTTTGTCTGTCCATTCGTCGGGTAATTTCTTGTAACACTTATGTACAAATGCTCTACAAACATTTTCATACTTTTCTAATGTTTTCATTTCTTACTTTGTCTAAAACGGGGTCAATCCACGATTAATGCAATATTTCAGTACTGTTTTCTGCTCCGCTAATACAGTTGATGTCGCCGTTTTTTGAATGATTGATGAGGAGTTTGCATTATGAACTGTTCATGATTTTTAAAATTGTTTATTTCGCCAATGAAGATGATATAGCATGGCTTTACCCGTAAAATTCAGTACTTTCTGTCGTTTAGATTTTTTAGCTATTTATGCATGCATTGATAAGTATTCTACATGCATGCATTGATAAGTATTCTTACCTACCTCCAAGAACATTATGTCATCACACCAGCGGACAAAGCCTCAAATAATTACACATTTACTTGCAAAAAGTACTATTTCGAAAGTCTAGTTAAAGAGTTGGGTTTAAATTCGACACCTGGAAATCCCACTTACACCCCAACAAACCTTTCTGCCTCTGAAATAATAGACAACCACAAATCAGCTCTTGCTTCCTTTGGCTTCCACACTAACAATTTAGATTAAGATTTACCATACTTATACTGCATACCTAAAATGCATAAGAATCCGTACAAACAATGTTTCATCGCTGGTTCCTCAAACTGTTCTACCAAATCTGTATCGATATTACTTACCAAAGTTTTATCTGCAATCAAATCTGGGCTTCAAAAATATTGTTCGACAGTATATTCTCGCAGTAATATCAACAAGATGTGGATTTTAAAGAATTCGAAGGAACTTTTAGAACATCTGAAATCCACTCACTTAAGTAGAGTTCATTCGATCAAAGCCTTTGATTTTTCGAAAATTTACACTGCAATTCCACATTCAAAATTGAAAGAAAGACTCGCAAAAATTATAAGTAATACGTTAACAAGTAAGAACGGTAATCGCAAATACAAATTTATGTGAATTATGACAAAACCTACTTTGTAAAAGAAAAGTCTGATTCTGAAAATAAGTACACTGAAACAGATATTATTCAGATGTTAAACTTTTTGTTCGACAACTTTTTTGTGGTGTTTGAAGGAAAGGTCTTCCAGCAAATTGTCGGAATTCCAATGGGGACCAATTGTGCCCCACTCCTTGCCGACATTTTCCTTTACTCGTACGAAGCTGAATTCATTCAATCTTTGGTCTCTGATGGGAAAAGGTACTTAGCTTCTGACTTCAACTTCACTTACAGATACATAGACGATGTGTTGTCCATCAATAATCCCAAATTCACGGATTACCTGAGCAGTATCTATCCTTCAGAGCTTGAAGTCAAGGAAACTACAGAGACAAATAATTCGTCATCCTATTTGGACATAATGTTGTCCTACGACACTGATGGTCACATGAACACCTCACTCTATGATAAACGTGACGACTTCAATTTCAGCATTACACATTTTCCTTTTCTGAGTAGCATCATCCCTTCATCGCCAGCTTATGGCGTGTTCATATCTCAGTTGATACGCTATGCCAGAGCAAGTACCAAATATACGGATTTTGTTCTGAGAGCTAGGCGTCTTTCACATAAGCTTCTCAGTCAGGGATATGTTTGTGACCGACTAACATCGACACTGAGGAAGTTCTACGGTCGATATGGGGAATTCGTTATACACTATGATGTCCCACTCTCCAGAATGGTGGATGATATTCTGTCATAGACCATTTGAACCATCCAACCTAAGATTGTACTCTTTGTCTTCCGAAATGGAAGTAACCGGATGTGACAGTTCTACCGAATTGAAGCGGCGGGTGTTGCATGCAAACAGGAGATGCTTACTCTTCCTGGGCACGTGGTCTCACTCCCATATCGGGAGTTCGCTTCTTTTCATATGGTGGAGGTTTTTGTTTGTTTGCTTTGGTTCCTGTTTTATCCTGATTTTGTATGCCTTCGGTTTCTGGTTTTCTGAATTATCGATTTTGTGCTGTATAGAGGGATATGGTCATTATCCATATTTGTCATTCAACTAGTTTTAATATCGATTCTTTTTTCAGGATTTGAAAATTTCGTTGTGCGCCGGTACGGTCCAACCGCTCTTCTGATTATTATATCAATTTTTAGTATCAACGGCAGATTTCAACTCTGTTAACATTTGATACTTCCCAGATACTTAATATGGATTCTCTGTAAAAACCTAAAACAGCTGGCCACGGCATGTCATGGATTTTGATGAAACTTTCTGTAATTATCATACTTAATGTAAAAACAATGAAAACAAACCATATTGTTATATTTGAACAACGGTTGCCATGGTAACGGGGTCAATCTATTTTACACCCCCATAAATATGAGAGATAAGACATATTGTGGCATTCTGTTGCCATGGAAACCATGGTCAAAATTTACTTTATGAACACAAATCTTTTCTTTGTAAGTTTAACTCTGACAAGAATAACTTTTTCGGGGGAGGGGGTTATCAGGTAGTTGTCGATATTCAGTCAAATTATGTGAAAATTTAGCAAAAATAAGGTCTAATTTTAGGGTCATTTTTGGCCTGTTTTTGATTATTTTGAAGGTTGAAAACCATTATTCGGTGAATGTTATGGGTATTTAACATCACCTTGCCAAAATAAATGTTTATAGCTGGAAAAAATCAAGAAATAAAATCTATGGTGAAACTCACCATTTTGTCATGAATGCCAATCAAAATCCGTTGCTATAGCAACTTGGAATCCATATTACCATATACCGCATATTTAAAAACATTGTTTTTCCTCATGTTTGAGTCCTATAATTATGAAATAGCATACCAGTATACAAATTATATTTATCATTATCAATTGACCTTCAAATCATTTCAAGGTCATCTGTCCAAATGTCAAGGTCATTTCTAACTTTAGACTAAAATTAAGACAAAAATCAGGATTTCCAATTAATTTAAATTGATTTCTCTAACTTATTTCATTAGATATTTTGAATTTTAAATATTTACAGTTAAACAACCGATCAAAAGAAGTAGAATTCATCACAATTTTGTTAAATTGTATTTCACTTCTATGTATGACATACTTTCAAATGAGCATAAAATTGCGATTTTCTAAAATTTTCTCATAAAATATGTGACATTTTTTGGGGTCTTCATTGGACTCTGATAAGTGTGATACTCATCCCAACAAATAATACATTTATCATACTTTTACCGATAATTGATTGTTTTGCCAAGGTTCCATACTGTTTACTGTTAATCATGTCTCTTTTTAGTGAAAAACCACAAAATTTGGCCCGAAAATAGCATATATTTTTAAATGACCTTGAAAATTGAGCAAATGACCTTGACATTTTCTCAAGGTCATGATAACATTAAATGGTCTTTAATACATCTACATACCAAGTTTTGTAACAATAGCAGGCATACATCTGTAGAAATTAGCTTTTTACTTATGACAGGTATTTACACCTTCGTACCAAATGTTGCCATGGTAACCTATTTCAAAGGCATGTAAACAGAAAAATCTCACTTCTAGATAAATTTCCTTCGATTCCCATGAAGTCCTAGGATAATACTCTTCAGGAAATAGTCAACTGTATTTCAAATCTTGTGCAATTTCATTATTACTCTTGTCAAAAGTAAGTAAAATATAGGTAAAATAAGGCCTAAATTGGCCGAAAATGGCTCATTTTAAATAAGCAATTTTTCTTGAAATTGAAGCTAATTTACATGACACACAGAAAGAAGGAACATGGAAAAATCAAATTGTATCAACTTAATAGGATTTAAATAATCTTTTCGGAAAATTACATATACATTCAACATTTGTTTCCATGGTAACGGGATGCATAAAAATGCCTTGTTTAAAGGTGTTTTTATACAAAACCTTGGTTACCATGGCAACGGAACGTCGGAGAAAAAAAATGGAAGGTCAATTCGTTCTGAGGACATCATATTTACCTTATACACAAAAGATATCCAAAATCTGAGACATGTTGTGGCCAAACATGTCTGACTTTTTAGGTTTTTACATAGAATCCATATTAAATTCACTTCCTATAAAATCTTGTTTAGATTTAACGCCAAGTAATGGAATTTTGAGCAATATCTACATTTTCTGACAACCCTCGTAAACCAACTACTTAGGACGGCCGTCTGGTCATCTGCCACGCAAGTATCAGACGTTTTGGTTATCCGGATTACGTGTGTGCAACCCTCCCATTTTCCCGATTACCCAGAGGTCTCGAAGAAGATAACCTCTTCACTGTTAGATGAATATACAAATAGACAAGTGAGTTAAAGAAGATCCTGACGATAATCTCAATGAGCATCGACGGACCCCTAGCAAGCTAGAGGTGGGATCAGGTGCCCGGGAGGAGTAAGCATCCCCTGTTGGCTAGCCGCACCCGCCGTCGATGTTAATGCACGATAAAGAACACAGTATATAAAATACATGCACTGTCTGACGTTATGTCTATATAGAAAGTGCTATGGCGACCATCTCAGGGAAATATATTCAAAACACTTACTGTCAATCCCCTCGCGGGGAACTTTTTTACGAGCTCCACACGGTGATCCTCAATCTAAGTAATATGGCCAAAGAGGGAAAGTATGTTTGTCCAAAAATGTACCGACAGACGTAGCAGGATGGTTGGGATATGATGTTACAGGACCCATATTTTAGAAATTTCAAGAAATTTTGACAACATAAATTTTCGAATGAGTTGAAGAAACGATCAACCGAAGTTGATCGAACTTGGCTACATGTGTCCTCGGGGACGTCCACCAGCAGTGACACTCCCCAAGTGGTATAAATGTTAAACGTCTTCAAGTTAAATAAAGCCAACTTTCCGTTTGGTGACAGAAGGATCATTTTCACGGTATAAAAGACGTTTCATGATTCAAACACAATTTCAATGGTAATTCTGTCAACCTTTGTTCCTTTTTCTTTATTAATTTTTCCCCATAAAATGCAAGTTGTGAAATATAAGATGTTCTAATTGTCTTCAAATTCACCAGCATCATTCAGGAGCAGATCAGTTTACAGCGTGGACTAGACATGCACGTTTCGGGTATTTAACCCTCGTCAGTGATCCAAAATCCAAACAATGAAATATGACCAAAATCTGTGAAAATTATGTCCTAAACATACCGAAAGATGTACAAGATAACAATTATAACTTACAAAAAACATAAATACAGGTAAAAGATAAGATACATGTACAGTAAAAGATATCGTGTTAGTCATGGACCTTTTGTGGGTGGCACCACTTCCCAAAAAGGAACTTAAGGAGGCTCAATAATCGTTTGACGTCATCAGATATTGAGTGCAGTACTTTTATATGTGGCCTTTTTTTTAGTTTTCGGCCTTCAAACTCCTCCATAATTCGCTTGTTTCTTGACGGATTCCGACATGTTTGGTATCGATGGAAACAGAAAATTATCATCTACAATCTGAGTGTAAAAGAAAGGAGGGGATCTCCAACAACACTAGGTTGCAGCACCCACAGCAAAATCCCAAAACACCCATGCAAAAAACACAGAACAGATACCCACAGAAAGAGACGCAAAATGGACAAGGAACACCAACTCACAACATAGAAACATAAAAGACTATACATAAACCAACGAGACCAATGGGCAACCGGTGCCGACTTAGGACGGCCATCTGCCAAGTAAATAGCAGACGGTGTGGTTATCCTGGATTACGTGCGCACAACCCTCTCACTTCTCCAGTTACCTAGAGGTCTCGAAGAACGTACAAATGTGGTGTAAAACAACCTCCTCACTGTAAGATGACGTCACACAAACAAGACCGCGAAACGCAGAGGCCCCAGAGACACAGATGAATATGTAAATGGATATAAAAAGAGGGCATGCGTAATACAGTCCGTGCTCTGCCGGCTGTAGCGAGCTCATGTATGTAATCACCCGAGGAGTCCGACTGACATTCAGAGAGGACAGGTGGTCGGGGCCCTGTCTTCTCTAAAGAGGTTTGGACAGGGCCCGTCATGGAGTCCCGTCGTCACAGTCAGTCAGAGTGCAAGTCTTAAGAATGCGCTCGTACAAGACTGTATATTGGTCAAGTACCAAGCTTAGTGTCCGTCTGGTGACATTAGGATCATATCCACGGTATAAAAGGCGTTTGATGACTCTGACGCATTTTCGATACATATGCTGTCTACCTTTGATCCTTCTTATTTTGTTAATTATGTCACCATAAAATGCAGGTTGTGAAATACCTAAAGTAATATACTCCGTTGCTTTTATGGGTCCGAAATTCAAAAGAACTTGATCATAATTTTTGTAAAATTTCCAGAAAGTCTTTACTAGTTTGTGAAAGCGAAAACCTTGACCTAAAAGTTTCTTTGTAATTTGCAGATTTCTATTATGAAAATCCAAAACATCAGTACATGCTCTAGCATACCGGATGAGCTGTGAAATATAGATACCGTATGACGGTAATCTAGGGACATCACCGTCAAGCCAGGGGAAATTTACTATGTTGAATAAACATTTAGTCAAATGTATCGATTAATTTATATATACAAAAATATCCCGTAAGTGAGACACCCTGGCTAACGCCGTAAACGTATCGTTTTTAGAACGTCATCGGCGGAAATTCAACCGCCTGTTGCCTATGAACAAATTCAAGACGGTAAACTTAATTTCATGATAAAACAAGATATTTCTTGGAAATTTTAACGATATCATAGATAAGATATTTCAAGTTTGGTTTCTCTAATAATCTTTGGTCTAAAGAATTTTTCTTCAATTTTGTCAACTTTCGTACTTTGCAACAAAATGTTATCGAATAAAGTTTCCCTATTTGAAAAATTTACGCGAATGAATTTTAGTTTTAACCCTGCTTTGTTCAAAGATATATCCATTTCACAGATAACTGCACGCATTATCGAGAACGAGGGAGGGGATTGACGTCCACTTATTGACCTTGAACGTCAAAATGTTTAAAAACGCTCCCGTTTACTGTAGTTCTATTTCTCTTATATATATTTCCGTATCTCTAAATAGATTGATGGAATCAGATATGAAATTTTGAACAAAACATTTTTTTAAGCTTTGACCCTAACTTGAACTTTATTTGACAAAACTCATTTAACTGACACTAACAAAACATGAAAGGTGAGTTTATAAAAGAAAAGGTCGAATAACGCTTAGCCAAGGACATGTTACTCTCCTTTTCTTGTTTATTTTTTCGACAAATCATTTGTAAACTTGTTTATTCTTATTTAATTTCGATGATAAATGATAATTGAGTAAGTATTCTTCCTTGTATCAGAATTTGAAACTTTCACTGAATGTTGGTAAAGAATAATCTCGACTAGGAGTATCTGATTTTTAGCTCGCCTGAGCTATTGTCATATAGCGCGCCGTCCGTCGTCTGTCGTCCGTCGTCCGTCCGGCATAAACCAAGTAGATTTTTACAATATGGAAACGAGGTAAAACGGAATGTCTTGTACTTTTGTTGAACGATTAGAGTCTGATCTTGAAAAATATGTCAATTATAACAGTTTTTAACAAATGTTTTCATCGTTATAATGTCAACTAACGGAACAGAGCATTTTAATTTGACTTGTTGCAAATTGTTACAAAATCGTTACTATTACAACCAAATATTTTAAATCAGAATGAACGATAACATATACTTTTTATATTTCTTTTTGAAGGACAGATTTTGTCGTTGAGAAATATGTAAAAGAAAATAACTTCTGACAAAGACTTCTGGTCACTTTGATGTCAAATAAGGCTCCTGAGTCCTTTTTTTTTTTAGATTCTCATTTTGGGGTGGGGGTACCCAAAATGTACTTTTCTGGAACAGTTTTAGCTATTTCACTCTTTGAAAGCATTATCTATAAAGAAATAAACATATTTGATGATATTATCGTGAAAATGATCACAAGAATGGTTTCAATCTAGAATCATTATCAATATATCATGGTTTTATCTATCACAATTCATTGTTTTGCGACATATCTCGGGGTTGGTTTACATATGTATATTCAGAGGACCACTGGTCAGTCAAATGGTCGATGATATGTCATCTTAATTACAAATATAAATCATCAGATGTCAATGTTAAATAAACAGAATATTTCTTTCTCCTCTGACAAAGAATTCTTGGATTATTGAGCCACCTTAAGAGAGTTATGGTAGCGTCATGGACATTCATGTGTATTATAATCAGGATAAGGCAGTTACGTTTTATCAATATTTCATTGAAACAGACTAGAATAAAATGATTAAGAAAATAAGAAAGAGGTCATGAATATTTCGGCCTCCTGAAGTTTGTCGAAAATGTTTAGTGACAATACCGGCTTTTACGCATACCTTTTCAGAAATCATAAGTTTGAAATTTCAAAAACGTGGGTCCTGTAGCATCATATTCCACCCATCCTGCTACGTCTTTCAATGGGCTTTTTCGACATAGTAACTTTCACACTTTTTTGGTATATCACATTGTTTAAATTTGAGGATCACTGACGAGGGTTAAGTACCCGGAATGTGCATGTCTGGTCCATGCTGCCAAATTTTCTGTTCTTAAATTATGCCATTAAATTTGAAGACGTTAAACGTTTTACCCCCCTCTTATTCTTTAATAGTTTGGGACTCCTGGAAAATTGTCAAGATCCGCCAATGTAAGCAGTTCATTTATACATTATATGATTCTTTCTTCTGTCGTTTCCTTCATGGTTACACGCATTACATTAGGGATCGGATTTACCTGTTTTTCTGTTTTTACTAAATCACAGCGCCCCCTCTTTTTTATCATAGGCTAAATTAGCTATTATTCTGGTGTTATCAGATATGAAGCGCAATCATCAGCCAATCAGACTCCTATCAAAACGGCACTTTCTTATTGATCGGTTCGAAAACATGTAACATGTAACATACTTGCCAGAGGCTTTAAATTTCTTTCTAAAACATGTGTGTTGACTGTAAGTGTTTTGAATGTTTTTCTCTGACATGGTCGCCATAACACTTTCTATATAGACATAATCTGAGACAGTGCATGTATTTTAGATATTGTTTTCATTTCCATGCGTGAACATCGACGGCGGATGTGGTATGCCAAACAGGGGATGCTTACTCCTCCCGAGCACCTAGTCCCACCTCTAGCTTGCTTTGGGTCCGTCGATGCTCAATTTTGTGCTCTATTGTGAGTGCAGTTGAGACTATCGCCATGATCTTCTTTAACTCATTTGTTTTGTTATAGACCTTATATGCAATGAAACATACATTGTATATACTTGTGTACAAATCTATTTCGGAACTTACTCACGGCGCGCAAAAGATAGCGGTTTACTTGAATAATATTAAAATATTTAAAACTGAGGCTTTATTTTGCATCAACGCTTGACCAATTGGAATTTAATCAACGGAGTATCTTGCTCGAATCTCCTTCTGTTTCTTCGATTGGTAATATGAGAATATTAAATACAAAATCGAGACTAAGGCCTCATTTATGTCTAATTTCAATATAAAAGTTATTAAACAAAACTAGAGCTTTTTTCCAATATCTGTTTGAGTTATCGCGCGTTGATTTGGTCACACGTGTTACTCTCTCATATATGTATCCATTTTATAAATTACCAAAAAATGTCCATAATTCAGCCAATTAGTATAAGTGTTACTTTTTGAAATATACATTGAGAAAACTAAAAATGAATATATAAACAATTAGATGAATGAAATTATTCTTTTGAGTTAATTTGGAATTCGACACTAAAAAGTAAATTATGATTATCTTTAATATATTAAACCTAAATCTATTTAGTCTCTGCGCACAAAACCTACTTTTATTACTTTTGCAGACTCGCATGGCCATGGGGTCAATGCGATCGATGTACACACAGGAAGGAAGAGCTCTCGAACTTTTTGGAAACACGTTACATAAAAACTCTCGGAGCATTATTATTGGACTAAATGTTGATAATTCTTGTTACGTCATGATAGAAACACCGCGATGTTTGTGCATCATTCGAAAGATACCGCCGATCCCAACCAGATGAAAGGTACACGCCGAGATGACGAAATTTAGAAAGCTTAATGCGAAATTTCGTTATTCGTTATCTATTCGTCATCTATTTTTTGAAAACTACTGATATGAAATTTTGAAAGCTACCAAAATTGCCTTCGAAAAAGTAGAAAACGAGAATCCGTTAACTTATCTTGTTAAAATATCGCAATCTCTCTAGGTTTCAATATTTTGAAAACAATCTCTGACGAAATGAACGCTAAGCTTTAAATTTTCAACTGGTCAGGACTGTATAACGTCGACATTCCAACTCTATCGATGTAAACCATATGATGAAAAGAACTTCTGTTTCATACAGTATTAATGATACTCCAGGCTCGGGAATGAAAAATCACACAACTCGTTTGATAAATACCGTATAAGAATAATTTGCGATCTTCTATGGTCGTAAAACATTAATTTACATTTATAGAATAAGTATCTTAATATGAGTGTTGTTACTGGTACTTGTATACAGAGCATTTGTCGTACATGTAATGTCCGGTAACGCATTTCGTGCGATAAATGCACTAACCATGTGTTTGCATACCCGTAACAAAACACAAATTATGACAAATTATGGCAAACAAAATTCCATTTGAAAGTGTCGTTGAATTTAGTTATGTTTTAGTAAAGATTATGCATCGTGACATAACAAGCGTTTGGTTATGATTTTTTTGTATCTTAGTAGAAAACTGAAATATGCCACGTGATTGAATTCTATGATTTGAATGGTTGAACACTTCAACATGCTGAAGGCTGAACTGTTACAGGCTCTTGCGTTTCGCCTTAGAACATGGTGTCAGGAGTCTCCTTGAAATAGAGATTTTCGCGATTCAGAATGGCAACAAAGCTGAATAATCATCAAAGATGTTTCCATCATTTATTCAGTCTCAAAGTCGAGAAGGCAAGGCATAATCGTGAGAATTTCCATTGGAACGGTTGCAAACCTCGGAATGAATGCTCAGGGAGAGTCATTGTCTCCTGATTGCATGCAACACCCGTCGCAACAGCTCCATGAAAACTTGTCAAATTCGGTTATTGTCTCGTTTTACATATTGATGTACATATCAGGTAATTGTAATTTTGTTTGGTGATGATGACAGCCATTAAATCGCAATCCAGAATGTCAATGATGATTCTGGAAAGGGGAATCTGATATGATTTTATTATATCACATATCGATCGAAGAACTTCCTCAAATCTTCAAACTTGGAACATGCCCTTGTGTACCGATCAGCTGAGAAACAAAACGCCATAAGCAAGATAAGACATGTTGCTAGCCATGAAAGGTACATGTAAGTAAGGTTTGTGGAAGCTGAAATCATCACGCTTGTCATACAGTGAGGTGTTCAAATGGTCGGTTGTGTCGAAATATACAAGTAAATGTATATCAAAGTACGAAGCAGATCTGTCGCTCTCTGTTGTTTCCTTGATTTCTAGTTCATGTGGATGTTTATTTTTCATGTCTATTGTACTTAAAGTTCGGATAATTGATAGACAACACGCCATCTATGTATATGAAGGTAAAATTAAATTGCGATGTGCTTTCGTCCAGTCGAGAGCAAGTTCTGGATGCAGTCAGCTTCGTAAGACTAAGAAGAGGAGGATATCAGATAAGTTCTTTGATATATGCGATGGATAAAGAGGGGTAGCATGTTTTCGGTTGTCTCACATTTGTCAAAGATAAAGATGACAGAAGTATGACGAAAATTCCGTTCCAAAAAGAAATATCATACAAAAGAAGCTAAGGTGTCATCAAAGAAAACAACTGACAGACGAGTTAGTCGAGACTTTCATACGCTCGCTTTTTGAAATTTCATAACATTGCGCATTTACTGACAAGAACGAGCAGATAAGGGACGGATAAGTCTTAGGTGTAGCAGATAAGGAAGTGTCTTATAAATTGCAGCTTCGACCAGACTAAATGTTAAACGTCTTCAAATTGAATAGCATCATTTAAGAACAGATAAATTGGCAGCATGGATCAGACATGCACGTTTCGGGTACTAAACCCTCGTCAGTGATCCTCAAATCTAAACAATTTAATATGCCAAAAAAAGTATGAAAGTTACTATGTCGAAAAAGCGTACCGAAAGACGTAGCAGGATGGCTGGGATATGATGCTGCAGGAACCGCGTTTTAGAAATTTCAAGAAATTATGATAACAGAAATGTTATAATGAGTTGAAGAAACGATCAACCAAAATGCTGCAGGACCCACTTGAAACATTGGAATCAGCCTTTGAGATGACACATCAGAGATAGCTCGTCAAAACTCAGATTAAAGACATAGGTCATCCCAACGTACTGAATGCTGTTCACAGTGAAAGATCCGTTGGTAGGGGACAATTGAGTAGTCGTTGTCATAAACGGCTTAATAGGTCAAGGCCGTAGGTACATGTAGGGGTCACGGTCCAGGGCAACGAGGAGGTCGCCATCAAGATCAGCATGTCCGATGCCAAAATTGTAATGGTACTAATGCACGTGAAAGATATCCAGCTAAAGGGAAACAATGTCAGTGCTGTCATAACATGGATCACTTTGCTACGTTGTTCATAAAGGAAAAGAATCCGACAACTCATTGTTTTCTAGGATCGCTTACCACTTGTAACGATAACACGGAAGCTTGAGACGTACATCTCAAAATATGTGGCAAGCAAATCGTGTCTAAGATTTACTCAGGAACCGTCTACACTTCTATAATTTCAGAATAGTTAATATACTCTCTAAATAAACACCCTAAACTTTTGATCGTCAAAGACATCATTATTGGCATAAGAACAAAAACTACACAAATCTAGATTCTAAAAATAAAACCAGAGGGCGCTAGTGAAATGATTTTTGGCGGCTTATGAAAAACATTTTGGCTCGAAGCATCCCTGGTGAGAAATTTATATTTGACACACATGTCTGGTGCACAATAAATTTGTTTGAAATTTTCTTCGAGAAGGTAGAGTTGGAACCCTTCCGCATAAGAAGTGTACATGTAGTTGTACTCGATGGTGAATTTAAAACCCAGAAATGGTACAACAGAAAGGCGTACGTGTTTGTGGTACAAGTTATCAAGGTTACGAACACTAGTATTTTTGGACGAAGCGCAGCCGAGAAATTCGGATTGATAGCAGAGTGTCCTCGGTAACGTTGGCAAGTTAAATTGCGAAAGCGTCAAAACAATGCTTAAAACGACGCTAAAACGTACTACGGCAAGACGCATCGCATTTCCATTAGTAGATAAGGCCGAGGCAGAGCTTAAGCGATGTAAAAAAAAGGGACATTATCGGAGAAATAGGTAAACCGACTGACTGGAGCGCGCCAATGGTGCTGGTAGTTAATCGGAACAGAAATAATAGCATTTGCGTGCGGACTTTAACCCTTCCGTATTATTAAACAAAGGAGGGGATCTCCAACAACACCAGGTTGTAGCACCCACAGCAAAACCCAAAAACACCCAATGCAAAAACACAAAGCAGACAAGTACAAAGTAAAGAAACGTAACGAAGCAGTGAAGAGGAAACTTTCCATGTTGCCCAACCTAGATGATATGTCCCCGAAACTTCAGCCATCGAATATATTTTTTAATCTAGACGTCAGTTATGGCTTTCATAAGATCCAATAGGATGAGGGCAGTTGTCATCTGACAAAAATCATCACACCCTTCGGACAATACTGTTTTACACGTTTTTCCTGCGGCATAATGTTAAACGTCTTTAAATTCAATAGCATCATTTCAAACCTGATAAATTTACAGCATGGACCATACATGCACGTTTCGGGTTCTAAACCCTCGTCAGTGATCCTCAGTCTAAACAATGTAATATGGCCAAAAAGTATGTAAATTATTAATCAAATCTGGGCTTCAAAAATATTGTTCGACAGTATATTCTCGCAGTGGTATCAACCAGATGTGGATTTTAAAGAATTCGAAGGAACTGTTAGAACATCTGAAATCCACTCATTTTAGTAGAGTACATTCGATCAAAGCCTTTGATTTTTCGACACTTTACACTACAATTCCACATTCTAAATTGAAAGTAAGACTCGCAAAAAATATAAGTAATGCGTTTACTAGTAAAAACGGCAATGGCAAATATAAATTTATTGCTGTGACAAATCCTACTTTGTAAAAGAAAAGTCCGATTCTGAAAATAAGTACACTGAAACAGATATTAGATGTTTATCTTTCTGATCGATAACATTTTTGTGGTGTTTGAAGGAAAGGTCTTCCAGCAAATTGTCGGAATTCCAATGGGGACCAATTGTGCCCCACTCCTTGCTGACATTTTCCTTTACTCGTACGAAGCTGAATTCATTCAATCTTTGGTCTCTGAAGGTGAAAGATACTTAGCTTCTGACTTCAACTTCACTTACAGATACATAGACGATGTGCTTTCCATCAATAATCCAAAATTCGCGGAAAACCTTTAAGTTAGCAGTATATATCCTTCAGAGCTTGAAGTCAAAAGAAACTACAGAGACAAATAATTCAGCATCCTATTCGGAGATAATGTTGTCCTACGACACTGATGGTCACATGAACACCTCACTCTATGACAAACGTGACGACTTCAGTTTCAGCATTACACACTTTCCTTGTCTGAAAGAAGGGAGGAGATCTCCAACAAGACCCCGTTGCAGCATCAACAGCAAAACACAAAAACACCCGATGCAAAAACACAAAAGATCCCTTTATCGCCTGCTTATGGCGTGTTCATATTTCAGTTGATACGCTATGTCAGAGCAAGTACGAAATATACGGATTTTGCTCTGAGAGCTAGGCGTCTTTCAGATAAGCTTTTCATTCAGGGATATGTTTTATGACCGTCTAATATCGTCACTGAGGAAGTTCTACGGTCGATATGGGGAACTCGTCATACACTATGATGTCCCACTCTCCAGAATCGTTGGTGGTATTCTGTCAAAGACCATTTGAACCATCCTACCAAAGATTTTCTCTATGTCCTCCGAAATGGAAGTAACCGGATGTGACAGTTCTACCGAATTGAAGCGGAGGGTGTTGCATGCAAGATGATGCTTACTCTTCCTGGGCACCAGGTCTCAATCCCATATAGGGAGTTCGCTTCTTTTCATATGGTGGAGGTTTTTGTTTGTTTGCTCTATTTTCCGTTTTATCCTAATTTTGTATGCCTTCGGTTTCTGATTTTCTGAATTATCGATTTCGTGCTGTATACAGGGATATGGTCATTATCCATATTTGCCATTCTCAATGAAGATGTAGCGTGGACTTGGGACTTTCCGCAACAAAAGCCGTTCGATGATGTCAAGAAGCTTCTCACGAACAGCTATGAACTTGCATTATATGATGCCAACAAATCAACAATGCAAGCAGTATTTAGACTTGGAGAGTCATTGTTCCACATAGATGAAGGAGGACCGAAACCCTTATCATTCTATTTGCGTAAACCGACACCCACATTGATGAAACACGAACAGATAAAAAAAGAGTGTCTCACCTCCTTAACGGTTTGAGAGAAATAACGTAATCCTAATGGTCTCAACAAAACAAATTAATTTCTGTATATCTAAACGTATCGAATTAAAAAAAGTAATAATTGACTAACATGAACCTGAATCGCGGGTTAACTCCCGTGTTACTAATAAAATACAACATATGTATACTCGGGTTTTATCGTTAAATTGCACGCTTGGGAAACACTACAAAAAGGCCAAAGAATGTGCGATCAAGCGAAATTTTCCGCCAAATCTGTTCATAAATGTCCCATCTTCAATTGCAATCTTTTGAAATATCTAAACATTTTTAATTCTGTAAAATGTCAAACATTATAAACATTTGATAAAGATGTGTACAAACTCACTCATTTATCTCTAAATTATCTCTATTATAGATGATTTCTAGACTGTAATCACTAGGCACATTTGTTCATGTATGTCAAGTTTAAAAGCTGTTATGTATTTTTTTGATTTTAATAATCTCATTTCATTTTGTTTTAAATTGTACTTAGGGCGGAGTCCCCTCCATTTCCAATAGCATCCTCCTGACAAATGATCAGATGTACGCATCAAAACCCATCTATATAATGCATACATTCGTACCTTGTCTTTAAATCTGACTTTGTGGAATTCGATCATCAATTCTTTGGCCGATATTAGGTGAAAAATACACAAATCAAACAATTCACTATATTTTATTTTGAAATTCATATCACAGATTTACAAATGTAGCTCGAACAAATTCAATAATCAACTTATATGTACAAAACATATCAAGTTTATTGTTCAACACATTTTTTTATAATAAAGTACTTGCAATGAAGGTTCACACAAGGAATAAAAATACACCACAAATACAAACATGTATGAACTGATGATGAACGACAGGAATACTTACACTGAGTAAAGAATATAATTCTCATTCAGAAAAGAGACTCAAAAGGAGAGGCACACAAACCCACTTAAGACACCCACTAAGAACCCCTTCCCTATTTTTTCTATCTTATTTACTTTACCTTATTATTTGTTACAGGGTGGACTGAATAGCTCAAAAATTGATTTTGGATGTATTTTGTACGTTAAAACAGATATTTGTATCGGACATTAACATGTTTTTGTTGATGTTGATTTACAATTTACAAACAATGAATGAAACGACGAAAACAAAAAAAGATGAGGTTTTTGTCTATTAAAGTGAATATAATTCGTCTGTTACATTGCTTCATACTAAATACAGACTAAAGTAATAATAGGTGGAAATTTACAAAGTAGAATATCGCGAAATCGCTAATATGAAAATTTAATACGTTTCATGTCTCGCATTATTTTTTTTTTAAATTGTGAATTTAATTTTTGGTATTTTGACCTAGAAATGTTTGATCATGTTACGATGAAAACATACCCAAGGATGATACAGAGGTCTGCCAGCATTGATACATACTTCATCGTTTGAATCAACGATCGGTCACGCTTAAACTCATCTCTAATGTGAGTTTTAGAGTGACCGGTAGTAGGTTCTGACGATATACAAAGTTGTAACCAAAGAAACATAAATACAGTTATGCAAATGAACACATTAAAAGTCTCACGAACGTCATTTATATGTATATTGCAGAGTAAATGTAGATAAATGAAATATACATTTTTCATATCCAGATTGAATTCTTTTTTCATTTTTCATTTTTGGTAAATTTTCCTGTACATATACTGAAAAATATCACCGATCAAATGGTTTGAGAAAGACGAGATTAACTAAAAAAAGCAATAAATACGTGTCAATTCCAAAATAAAATAAGAGAGGTACAGACACAAGAAATGATGAAAAGAGTAGGTGAGTGTGGAGTATTCTCTCTTACACATATTGAAAAATTAGATAAGAAAGCTATTTACAGCAGCACGAATACTGTATGTAAAATGAAAGAATTATCTCTATGTGATTATCTTGCTTTCTGACACATTTAAAATCTATATGTAAAATCTAAATCAAAACTATTCGATACCTATCCACGAATGGATCTCATATGTTTGTAAAAGTCATTTTTATTCAATGAAAACAAAACTTTTGGCATCATGTGGCATCATCTCCTACCCATCCTGTGGCATCATATCCCATCCATTCTGCTACGTCTTTTGGTACATTTTTGGACATAATAAGTTTCATACTTTTTGGCCATATTACATTGTTTAGACTGAGGATCACTGACGAGTGTTTAATACCCAAAACGTGCATGTCTGGTCCATGCTGTAAATTTATCAGGTTTAAATGATGCTATTGAATTTAAAGACGATTGACATTTCATGAACCCTACATCACGAATTTGTGCTTATTGAACGCTTTGGACTAAAATGTATCTTGTTTTGACAATTGTTTCAAGAGAATAGATAGATAAGAAGGGGGTATAAAATGCTTGTCAATTACAATAGAGGGCACATATACTAGTGGAGATCGCACAATCATATGATAAATTATTTTATTTTCGTTAGCCCTAGATTGAAGATATATATAGCTGCCAAATGTCTAAAACAATCTGCCTCGTAACTTCTTTCACTAGACTAATATTTATCATTCTGAAACAGAGACACTTATTACTACAAATATGCATTCTTATCACATGTACAACATCTAAAGAATACATTCTGATGTGAATACGATAGGTCTACATGTACGTGCTCATTGTCAAATTTAATGTAACGTAAGAAAAATGTCGAAATGAATGATAATAAACATTTTTTTTAAATAGTGAAAAGAATAATAATAAACATTTTTTTAAATAGTGAGATTCTAAGTGCAAAATGACACGAAGTGAATTGTACATGTAATTGTTATAATTATAAGCCTTCGGTAGTATTACGGAGGTCAAACGACACCATTGGCTGAGATTCACCTCTGTTGTTATTCTTTGAGTGGCCATTCTTTGTGCACGACTTATACTTTTGCAAAATGTAATTCTGTTCATCCACCAAAGGTTGATCACATGACACTTCCCTTACACAGTCACCATTAGAATGAACGTGATCTTTTGAATCTGCAGAGTTTGAATTTGAGACAAGTGAGCCTCCGCGACCACGTGACACGAACGACGTCATTGTGTCACGTGTTGATCGTCCATTTAAGCCTTTACCACGTGACAGTCTGAACCTCATCCACTTTTTTCTTATTTCTGCCTGAACCTGTAAAATTGTACAATGCATCATATAAATTCATTCCATTTAAAATGCTTAATAATAAGGTGTCATGATAGTATTGCTAAGATTGAACAAGTTTGTAATGAACTTTGGATTTTTCTTTGAAATCGAACTTAAAATTGACTGAGTGTTACTATTTTTACATTTCCATACTTAACATACATATTTAGTTTAAACATAATTTGTTTTCATACATAGACAAATAATCCAATGCTGTCCTACGACACTGATGGTCAAATGAACGCCACCTCACACTATGGCAAACGTCACGACTTCATTTTCAGCATCATAAACTTTCCCTTTCTGAGTAGCAACATGCCTTCATCACATGCTTTTGGCGTGTTCATATCTCAATTGATAGAGCAAGTACCAAATACATAGATTTTGTTCTGAGAGCTAGGCATCTTTCAGATAAGCTTTTCAATCAAGGACACGTTTGTGACCGACTAGCGTCGTCACTAAGAAATGACAAATATCCCTATCTATTTCGTGGACCAGATTAATACGTACCTCTCCATTGAAGAAACAAAATATCAAGGACACAAAGAACCCCTGAAATGAATAAACAATATTTATAACTTTTTCCAGAAATCGTTTATTTAAGGAATTAGGTTGAAAATGGGCAGTTTCCTGTTATCTATGACAAATTGAGGGAAGGGATAGTAGTCATGTTTGAGTGTTAAAAAATTTTCATCCAGAGTAATGCTTGACATAACGATGGGTGATACTGAATTATGTATATTCGACCTCAGTTCTTATCTTTACCAATTTGGCATTCATAGACTACATGTTACTTATGTGCAGAGCTTTTGTGATTAGTTGCAAATGACTGTGAATGGTTTTCTCTTCTTCTTCTCGCCGTATTTCTTAATAATAATATCAAAACTTCTATGCTTCCAGAAATGAACTTCATTCAATACCTTTTGTATTCGTTTATCTTTGTTTCGCAAATAAAAACATTTACAGTTTGTTGTAACGTTTATTTTTCTGTTCAATCATCTTATAAATGGAAATCTTTTCTTTTATTCTTGTTCAAACTAAAGAAAAGATTTTCACAAATGTACATGTACTTACTTGAAAAGAGTTAAATCCCATTTCAAAATAAAGTTTGACAAGCAACGCTGTATCGCTGACATTGTCCGGTAAACCTATGAATACGACGTAATGAACACCAAACAATGGTATTAACACCAGCGTGGACTTGGCCAGCTTTCTGTAAAAAGATAAAGAAGTTTCGATTATATAAAATCGGAAAACCCCCAGTATCTCATTTCTCTTTATATTGCTACAAATCATATCATCATAATAATCGTTTCTGAGATAACTTAACAGACTTTATTCATTTTCTATCATCCCGTTTAATCGTATTGCTTAAACTAGCCGTTACTCGACCTATATCATCATCATCATCTTTTGTTCCATCATTTTTTTCTTTATTCTTAAAACAGTTTCGTATCAGTTACTGCATTATTCTCTTTTCTCATATGCCTACAAGAACAACTAAGTGCCAATAGATTTTCTATGTTCACCCATGGTGCAAAATGTTCTTGCAGAATGTTTGTAATTCTACAGGTATTAAACTACTCTAAATGCTAAGTATTTATAAATTCACCAAATTATAATCTGACTTACTTAAATGAATGATTTATTAAAGCTACTCCGAATACTAAATCCGTGTACATGTAATAATTTCCTCTACTTAGAGCTAAAGCGAAGACAGAATGGTTCACTTGTCATGGTGCATGAAGCCTGAATCTTGAAAATGTTAAAATGTTTTGAACATATTTTATCGAGTCTGTTGGACATATCTCATTTTCTTTTTATATATATTTTCTAGGTCGCTATGTATTATTTTAAAATGTTGTCTAGTTCTTTCTTTGGACAATGTCGGATTATCTTCATCAATAAAAAACAGACGAAGTTAAAGAAAGTATTTAAAATGAACAGATAAGCGAAATGAATAGATAAGCAAACACTACATCAACATAACAAAACTTATGACGTTAACCATGTACTAAACAATGTTTATAGACAGCTAATTACAGACTCTGACAATCACGATGACGTAGTCACAGAGAAATGCACAAATGCACAACGTTGCAACAAACATAAAAAATCATCCTAAGACGGCGTGACAAAAAGACGAGGAAAACCGTCCAACAAAGAAGATATAGTAAATGAGAAGTATATAACAAAGGAGGGGATCTCCAGCAACACCAGGTTGCAGCACCAACAGCAAAACCCCAAATACCCATCACACAAATACGAAGGACCAATGCCCATAGATCCAGCTTAAAGTCTTAAGCATATCAACTTTACTTGCGTATGCGGATTTCTTGCGCACGACCCTCAATGTTTTCAAAGTCCATATGGTTTTATTAAAACATGCACATCTTTTATACAGAGAACACATCCCTGTTGTAAGTTGACATAACAATGAAAACACCTCCTATCTCAACTACAGATATTTGTTAATAAAATGTAAATATTGTCTGTATGCCTATGACGCCCTTGCATGATTTCATGCATGATTTCAATTTTGCGTGATTTTTGCTCAATTGGTGCTCTATTGTGAGTGCTGTTGAGATTGTCGTCAAGATATTGTTTTTCTCACTCCATTTATTTAGGTCTTACATGTATATACTCCGCAAAAGGAAACGCAATGTTCTCTTATCGTAATTGCATCTGGTTTTTTTTTAATGTTCAAAGGAGTGAACAAAAGTGAATCACTTTGAGTTGTCTAAAGTTAATCTCTTTCGTGTTTTATATTTTGGTGTTTTGTTCAGCTACCAAGAAAATGAATGCAGATGTTAAAATATAAGCCATTAAAGAAAATTAAAGAAGCTCGTACATGTACGTGTTAAATGCATCTACTGGTGCAGTACTTATCAAATATTAAGAATTGTCTGAAATAAAATAATTGGAAAATTAAAATGCATCTCACAGACGTTTGCCCTTAGTAGTTAGTTTGTTTCAATATTTTAAATAGAAAACAAAAAAGAATATAGTACAAGATTAAAAGTAAACATAAAATATTGTGAACACGAACAATGTGTATCAAAATAACAAGTAAATGATACTTACTTGTACCTGAATTTTTTAGTTTCTCTGGCGTTAAATGCGTTCAGCTTGGTAAATAAGACTCTAATGATGTTGATGAATATTGCAAAATTAAGCTGCAAAAGAGACATTAATCGTAAGGACATTAATTCATTTGGCTACAAGAAGTCATGCTCTTTACCTTTATACATGATACAAGCCCCCTTACAGCACAGAAAGTCTTTGGTGAAATAACAGTAAACATAAAATGTTTCTCCATTAGAGAGAAATATAAAGCGTTCAAAACAATCTGCCAAATATCATTATATAAGTCTGAACATATTTTGTCCAATGCAATGCAAAAGGCAAGCACATTTCGCATGTTACATGTATTGGTTGCCAAAACCTAGATGATTTAGACAAGCAAAAGAATTGCCTTTCAAAATTATAAAGTGGTGTTTCAAAATTTGTTTGGTTCAAGATCATGCAGTAGATATGATGTTATTCAGAAGCATATATGAACATCATTTATCTCTAAGGTAGCATAATAAACATCAAAGATGCACATATCAGCTATTCAGTCTCAAAGTCTATGATATAGGGCAATTAACTCATTAGACTTTCCATTGGAACATTCCGAAGTGAGACCAGGTGTCCGGGTAGAGTCAGCGTCTCCCGTTTGCATTCAACACTCGTCGCAACACCAATAACGGATCATACATGTACATCAAACAAACTTCCACAAGGACACATTGTTACATTGTACTTTCGATTAAGATATTACTAATGAATATTTTATCCACAATACCTACCACGACAGAGGCTACTATCTGGCCTCTCATTATCCAGAAATAGCCTGGTGTTGGATGAGTATTCCAACAACTGAAAGTAGAATTTGACACGTATTTAAGAATTTAAACTCGAGTAATACTGCCTTAAATATGAGTATGCATTATCTTACAATGGAAGTTTAAAAACAAGTGATGTCTTACAAAAACTATTGTAAGTACAATGTTATATAAGGAAGTACAGGGTCTGAAAAACGACTCTCTTTACGAAAAGTGATGAATATGACACAAAGAAATGAAACTTACTATACGTTTTCTAAGGTAGCTCTGACTATTGCCCAAGGAACAACGAAAGCTATAGATGATGCTGTAAGATGGAAGGTTACACATGGTTGGTCACGTGCAGATTCTGTAAATCGCGAAGCGATTCTCGGAAAATCTGCACGTGTCCAACCAGAATAATCATTAAAACCCATGAACACCAAAAGTAAGACAGTCATTACTTATATTTACATTTATTCTAAATATCTGTAGTTTTTATTTGCATGCACGTCGCACATTTTGCCTCTTATAGCGTCAACTGTAATTGGACGTTGGTAAATTCTCCCTACATGCCTAACTTGAACGTGACGTCACAAGAGCAACCCAAGTTATTGGAATATAATTCTAGTTGCCTAATGGGCGTTCAACATTGGAAATATACTAGTAATGTAAATATTCAGTGATGTTTAGCTCAAAAAGATAGATATAAGGTTTTAATTCTTACTCTTTTTAAATCAAATTGTACATGCAGAATGCAAAAGTCTAATAGGTTAAAGACGCTCCTGACGAAAATCTCAACAGCACTCACAATAGAGAACCAAATTGAGCATCTACGCGAACAAATATATATGAGCCTTAAATATCTTTCTAAATTTGAATCAAAAATGTACAGCTATGAACAAGAAGAGGATATAATCAAACTGTATTTATTTATATTTACTCATGGATCACAGTGATTAAAATGGTAAAAGAACGTACTCCAACCAAATATAACCAGCCATTTGATTCCACTCTTCTCAGAAAAGACTGCTACCGTCACTAACATGTGGAGATACAACCCTTCAACAAATATCCACATGTAGTTGGCACCGAGGAAGTAGTAAAACAAACAGAAAAACAACTTGCATTCCCAGTGCTGGAAGGTAAAAAAAAATCCAAATTTCATTCAAATACCACCAAATAACGTGAAAAACATGTACTTCCAGTGGATTTTTTGCATGGATTTTCAAAAGTATGTTAAATATATAAGAAAAGGCGAGGATCCCAAATATGACATCCTTGTAGTTATCATTGAGTGTTATAGATATTTATGCACTTGTAATATATTATTAGCTTAATTATGATAATAATATATAATATTACATAATAGTAATATATAATATTACATTATAATAATATATAATATTATTATATGAATATTATATATTATTAGATGTATTGTATTTAATCTGATATCGAATGTAGGATAGCCTAATCTAGAATTATCCAATTCGCACACTTTTTTTCCGGTCTACCTACCGATCCCTCTTCGATAAACTTCACACCACCCGTATCCGTTCTGATGACGTCAGCAGGGAATCCTACACCCTCGACCAATAAATTTTCTTTCAGAAATGACATCGTGGCACGCAGAATAAAAGAGGTGAATAGATTTACATGGATGGTGGTACGTTGACATCTTAGTCGCCTGTCAAATGTTGGGTACAATAAATATATATTATATATAACAATGTGTTGTTCGACATGCAATGCGGCTTAATGAATTGGCTAAATTGATAAACATGGACATGTTTACGCACTGCATTGAAATATATTCTAAATTTCCCGTCATCAAACTAGACCTAAAGTTCTAAAAGCAAGGGGTATCTCCCTCATTGCATAGCTTTGTCCTTAGCTGGGTTTCGGCATAATATTTTCGGTCATGTTTAAAATTGGGCTTCTTATGCCTACCTTCCAACGATTTTTGGCCATATTTTTCACATAAATACGCTTCTGAATAAACCCTACACAAAATTTGGAGCCGCTGATTTTGGCAAGAGGACATTAAAGCTCTGTATTGTAGATGGCGCCAGGAAAATTCACTTTAGCTTACTTTAAACTGTTTGACATGAAGTACTACTGACGAGGATCAAAATATCCAAAACGCGTGTCTAGTACAACAAATTTTGTTCTGTAGAACACATATTTCAATACTGACTTAATATAACTTTAAAAATAGTATCAGAACTACACTCCAAATTATGCAAATGGCTGAACATTTTAATACTAATGAGGAAGAAATTCCAGAAATAAACTTATCTACCAATATACACATCAAAGAAGTGCCCATCAGTTATTCAGTCTCAAAGTCGAGAGGGCATGGGAAAATCATTAAAATTTCAATTGGAATAGTTGCCAACCTCGGAATAAACAACATTCAGAGGTGAGATCAGGTACCTGGGGAGAGTGAGCATTTCCCCCTGTTTGCATTTAACGGTCCCGTCGCAGGTATCAGTGCCCATCATTGTCAAATTATGGCCAATGAATAGATGAGGGACTCCAACAAGAAATGTTTAAGATCTTAGAAATATAGTTCAAGTGATCTTTTTCATGCTAGGTTCGATAAAATTCAAATGAATTTTACTTGTAAGAATTTGAAATACTCTGAGAAATATTTCTTAAAGTAAATCATTTTGAAAGGATACCGTAAGGTTTACAAGATACCCGATATGCTGTCGAATTTAAATATGTACAAATCATACCTGAAGAAGAGCATTATGAAGGTGGCCAAAACCAAGGACACCAGTGATACTCCGTATCCTATATTGAACATCAGACTTATAGATCCTAGGTGCTCCTGAAATTGAAGTAGATTTCATACATCACAATTAAAATATTTCAAATATTTAAAAAGTTTTTCTGTACATTTACTTGAGTTTGCCGATTGCAAATTGGTCTCGTTGGTTTATGTGTTGTCTCTGAGTTTAGTGTTTGATGTTGTATTTGGTGTTTCTTGTCCATTTTGTGTTAAACGTCTTCAAATTCAATAGCATCATTTAAGAACAGATTAATTTTCAGCGTGGACCAGACATGCACGTCAGTGATTCTCAGTCTAAACAATGTAATATGGCCAAAAAGTATGAAAATCATTATGTCCAAAACATGTACCGAAAGACGTAGCAGAATGGGTTGGATATGATGCTACAGGACCCACGTTCTAGAAAGTTCAAGAAATTTTGTAACAGAAAATTTCAAATGCGTTGAAGAGACAGACGATCGACCGAAGACGATTGAACTTAGCTACATGTGCCCTCGGGGACTCTTGGTCCACCAGCAGTGACACTCACCAAGTGGTACAAATGTTAAACGTCTTCAAATAATGTCTCTTGTTGTGTATGTCTTTTCTGTGTTTTCCCATGGAGTGTTTTGATGTCTTGCTGTGGGTGCTGCAACCGAGTCTTGATGGAGATGCTGTCCTTTCTTTTGAATAGTAGCAGGTTTAAATGTTTACTCCAGAGGGAAGGTACAATGTTCAAATAAAAACACAAACACTCAGTTATACAAATTGTCGGCTACTTGGCCTTGATCAAGTGAAGAAAATGACGATATGGTATAGAACTACATGTACATGTAAGTATAATATTTGCACACTAATACAGCCGGAACGCCAGTCGGCACTTGTCTTTGAAGTTTAAAAACGATATCACGTGACAAATGTTTTGAATATGACGACATTGTACCACGTCAAAAACGCGTCATACTGACTGTGCTGCATGTGTAAACAAGAATGCAACAGGTAGTTTTGATGGCAATAGAGATACCGTTTTAAGTCATAACATTTAATCAGGTAAATTTTGTGGCATTTTGAAATAAATCGGGCGTTGTCAAGGGCAGTTTTTCGCCAACGATCTGTTTACCTGCATTTTATTGCTTATTTTCTATTAAAATCCCGGCTGGGAATGATTGGGAATAATCTGAATGTAAACTTCATATATCACCGAAGTCACCAAAACCAAAAATAGTACATGTATGCCGATCTTTGCCTTAAGGGGTTTGTGTCACCTTTCAAACTTCGATATGCTGATTGGGCGTCCATTTTCCATGTCAACGTATGGAAACTCGTTTGAAAAGAGAGAGTACACGTGTACACATGTACACATGTACCCAAGTCGGTGCTGCGAAGTGGTTAGATTTGCCAAAATGAAACATTACATTGGCACAAAATCATCTACAAGGTATCACACCATCAAACAAATGTTAAATATTCCATTGCCACTTGAATTTGGTGTATTCTGAGTCCGTAATGATGAATTTTAATTAAAATCGGGTCCTCAATATAGCGTTTTTATTCCTATTTATAGAGAACTTACTGACTAAAATTCTATATAGGTATCATAATTGGGATTCTGTTGAAAAGATTATCATTGAACTTTGACCAGAAGTGCAAAGGGGAGCATTTGTGTCAGCTTTTAAAACCAACGGTGTATGCACAATTTTCGTTGGATCTTTAGCAGGGCTTAAACATATCAAAAACCCCTTTCAGAGGAATTTCAGTTATATGAATTATGTGAATTATACCTGAGTATTATTTGTTTTATAATAATATTTAAAATTTGAGATAAACAATTAAGGTCGTTTAGCCCAATTTATTCTTATTCCGCTACTTTGTGTGTCAAGAGTTATCCGCCCCTTTTAGAAACAATGCTTCCAACCGTCAAAGTAGGGATTGGCGTTCCGGCTGATAGGTGATTTTCTATTCGGATTCCCTCGCCCTTTATTTGTAACGGCATAAAAAGACTCGGATGCCAATGGTGGAAGGTTTTACATCTAATCGATGTAAAAGTAAAAAGGCACTTTTTCAACATTCAATATTCTTCAACTTGAGTGGGTAATGTTGTGAGTAACATATTTGTCAGTTACGATCCAGTGTTGGAACTTGTATTTCATGATAGATTATAACAAAACTAATAGATCAACGGTGAACTATTTTTAGAATGGCGCCGTCTGACGTCCGAGTCTTTTTTCGAAGGAAAAGGTCGAGGCTGATCCGAATGGTGATTTTCCAGTAGATTCAATCGCCGCACAGATACCAGACATCACAAAATTTTGCGATATTTTCATTGTGACGTCAAATTAAAAAGCATAACAACACATCAAGGTGCTTCAAGACAGTGCGATCAGATGTGACGTCACAAATGAAAATTTTGCCAAATGATGTGATGTCTGGTGGCTGTGTGTTTAAAATTAAGGTTAGGAACGGTCATATCTTTTATTTGGCGGATAATGGACTATTGTAACATAATGAAATAAGAAAAATTGTATATCGTCAGCATGTTCAGTAACAAAATAAAGACGAAACATGAAGTAATACTTTTCCTGTACCTTTATCAGTTTCGGTGTCCCTGTCTGAGTTGGGATACAATGTGAATAATCCGTCCATGTGTTGTTCACCTCTGGTTTGTAGAACCAAGTACCATTGACAGTACATGTTCTGTACGCATGGCCTGAAATAGTGATTATGCATTCAAATATGAGGAGAAGAAATGTCATGTATAGTATTCATTCACGGAAACACTTATTATTGATAGAATTCACATTATCTTATGGACATAGGAAAAGGTACATGTAACTCCATAAATAAATGACAGGAGACGCTGACTCTTCCCGGGCTCCTTGTCTCACTTCAAAATGTTGTTCAACTGTTCCAATGGCAATTCTAATGATTTTGTCTTACCTTCTCGACTTTGAAACTGAATTTTATGGTACTTGTTGATGTCTATTTGTATCCTTTACAGAACATTTTGTTGTTTTGTTTTGTTTAATATTTTTCAAGATTGTGTATGGCCATATAGAGAATGACCTTTCAATTCTGATTTTTTTTTTCTAAATTCTCTTTGGCCTTCATTCACATTTGTACTCTATCAACATACCATCAGTGTCGAATCCATTGATATAGTCTGGACACGTTATACTCCATGTGTCACCGGCCTTGGTGTAAGGCCAACATGCAATCCGATCCCATGTAGGGAAACAGTAGGAACCTTAAAAAGAACTTGAATAACTATTAATCCTGACAATTGGATCTATCGCTTTCATCGACGTACAAATGTGTGTATTTTTAAGATTATTTTTTTATGATTCATTCTAATACCACATGGGGATGTATTGAAATATTTCTAATTTATTTTTCATTAAAATCTCCTAATAGATCCTATACTGAGTTTGGACCCGCTTACTATTTGCAAAATAGATGTATGAAAATTTGAAATTAAATTTGAGGGAGGCTTAAAGTATCACTAGTGACGATTAGTCATTGCAAATATGCATTTCTGGTGCAGCACATTCCGGAATTTCTGTCTTTAATGCTCCTTGTGGTAGCAACTATGACACTTCGTTCTTCTCTAGAACTTACATTTTGCACAAAGAAAACTTAAAGTTTACCGTTTGGAGGTGAGGTTGAGTTTATCTGTATCAGACAGTTGATTGCCTCCTCCCATACCCTCCTATCCTGCTCGTATTTATCAAGACTCACAATTTTCTGCAATAAAAAATTCAGAATAAATATCAAGAGATTATAAAATAAGCAATCATTCTATGGAGAATAAGTCTGAACTTCATGTTAGGAATACGTTTTATTTACAAACAGCTTTAAATAAGACTGTTTTATATTTGATTACAACAGTTTTACAACATATGGTCAAGGTGTGAAATTCTTTGAATTTGTTCTAAATGATTATATTATATGGTATTGGTAAAGCATGTTGCTATTGCTTACCCCTGATGTCGACCAGAACGATACTGCTATGAGAGAGAGTGTTCTAAGTAAACACATTCTCTACCTAAAATACAAAATTTATGAAATAAAATACCGCAAGTGTAACGAGCGAAATATATGAACAAATATTTCGAACCTATATGTACTATTTGCTACTTCTTCCTATCACTCCTCTGTTTCTATAAAGAGTATTACAATCAATTATACATTATTACAAACTCAACATGAATAAGTGCAGAAAATCAAAAGTTTTAAACAAAACATATAAATTAAACAACCTTTCTTTTTCGTAAAAATTGCATATAATTCATTAATTGGCTATATCTTTAAAAGATTTGTTCATTTTCTGATAAATTCCACGATGTTATTAAAAGCCTCGCATTTTTCATCGCTGCATACCGGTATTACAATGCTATTTAATATAATCGACCCAAAAATATGTCTTCAACTGTTAAATTGTAACAGATCTTAAGAGTCAGGGAGAATATGAACGAAATCTACAACCAGACAACAATTTATTGATCACAGCGGAACACACCAGCATGATAAAACAAACACCGTACATCAGACAAAACAACAAGGGACAAAGAGATACGCAACAACACCCAAACCAAAAAATCTAACAAATAATTAAACAAGACGGTCCAAAACATGAGATACGAAATCCAAAACATGTATTGAGGAAGATAAATGAAGAGATCTTAGATGGAGATGTAAAAAAGTATATAGCGCACCCATCGTAAGTTTCACGTTAGGTAAACTGATGTCACATGTGTACTGTTTTCGAACCCGGAGGATCTAATTTTTAATTCTACTTGGTCAAATGATGATATACATTTACTTGTATGTTAAACGTCTTCATATTCAATATCATCATTTAATAAGGCACGGTCCATTTGATATTCTGGGGGGGGGGGGGGGGGGGGCTTGGGTTTTTTGTCGGAGCAAGATTATTTTTTTCGCACTGGACCAGGGCAAAATTATTTTTTTCTTGCAAAGTTGGAGCAAGGAATTTTTTTTTTCTAACAATTGATGTGTATATTAAGAATGTTTGTGTTTAATTTTTTCAACAGAAATTCTTTATTTTTACTTAAATTGTTCCAAACCATACTAAATTTTTATGTAAAACTTGTTTTCACTTCTAAACTGAGAGAGATAAAAGATTTTTACAATATGATATAATTTTCAGTAAACAAAATGTATGTAAGGTCATGTAACATGTAAGAGGGCCTGAAGTGAGGGTCTTCTAGACAAATTTTTGAATTTAGAAATGTAAACTAGTGAAAAACTTAATTATATTCTTAAATTTTAGACTCTATGGTGATTCATGTACATGTATGTATGAAAATGATACTGAATAAGTTTTTAAGGAAGCCTCTTTTCCCGTCACATGTATACCTTTGATATTTTTAAATATGAACTTGCCATTAAAGAAAAGTATAGCGAGCGAAGCGAGCCAAAAATTTAAGATATAAAGTGAAAACTGCGGCGAGCGAAGCGAGCCGAAAATTTTTCAGGAATTTAAGCGAATTTTATGGTTATTCTTCAAATTCAGATTACTTGTAAGAGCAAGATTATTTTTTTTCTGTCACATCATAAGCAAATTTATTTTTTTCATCAAAATTCAGAGCAAAATTATTTTTTTCGAAAAAAACCCAAGCCCCCCCCCCCCCCCCCCAGAATATCAAATGGACCGTGCCTAACAGATAAATTTGCAGCATGGACCAAACATGCACGTTTCGGGTACTTAACCCTCATCAGTGATCCTCAATCTAAACAATGTAATATGGCCAAAGAGTGTGAAAATTATTATGTCAATCAAAGCACTGAAGGTTCCGAGAGCGAATAGCTTAATATCAGAATATATATCATTTATTATGTATGTCATCAAAATTTACTTCTTAGACAAGTTTATGCAAGTGTAGAATAATACCGAAATGCGAATCCACAACGATGTCATTAGAATTAAAAGATGACCGTCCTCTTGTTATATTTATCGTGTTTACAAGTTTATATCCCTGTCCACTAAAGCACTCAGTGTTCATCTCATTACATAAACATGTGCTTCTACGTAACAAAACAGCTTGATTCTAAATTAAACAGAGTTACATAGTTTATACATAAAACAGGATCGGCCCTTCACTTTCTACGTCAGAAGAAGTTTAATACGTCACGATGCTGATGACCCTGTGATTTGATTGGTTCCTGCTTCAAATTATACCTGTACGGAATTGGGGCTCTCTTACGTGAAAAAATCAGGAGATCTCTTAAAGCTATTCGCTCAAAAAATTACCGAAAGACGTACATGTAGCAGGATAGGTGGGATGAGATGCTACAGCACCCACGTTTTAGAAAAGGCACCCTCCCGCCAGGCCTAAAAACACATAAACACATGATCAATATGAAGGAATTTGGAAAGGAAGATTGAAAACATGAAAGAAAAATAACTTTCATCATTTGGTGTGGATATTTCTGAGTCATCTGACCTCTATTTTATAGAAAAATTACTTTTTTCTCCTGTTATAAATGTACATGTACATGTAAATGATGGTATAGGCATTTTATGGCATCATAGATTTTTTTACCTGAAAAATGCATTTGTGTGCGTGCGTGTGTGTTTTCTCCGATCAATTCTCCAAAAAGGTATACCCTCCGGGGGACGTACAACAAAATATTTAATTACTCTGGCCTTCCTGTCAGAATGTATCTATATTTGAAATGCACATGTGACGTGTGTACTGTGTTCGAACCCGGCCGAGGTAGGGTTTTTTTTTTCACTGACCTGACCAAATGATAATATATATTATTGAATCTTTCCATTTTTTCATCATGCTCTTTGTACAAATACCAGTGGGATCATATTCTTTGCTTACTGCCAGACTTATATTTGTAATGTCGCTTTTATGCAAAATCTGGCAGAAGTTCAACCTTTTTCCTCATTACCCAGGAATGACCTTAGCAGTCCAAGCAGATTTACCTTTATGTTTTTAAAAATGGTCCAGCATCATTCAAAAACGAATTCAAACTTTCGTTAAATGGTAATAAATTATCACTGCTTCATATTTCAACCAAACTGTACGAAATTAAACATATTTTACATTCACAAAAGGATCATTCACATTATATAAAACATACTCCAAAATTTTCTATTTTCTATGAGATGCAATCTAGATAACGTGTTTATCCAGAATGTCCTTCGAATACCTGAAAAATCAACACTGCGATCATAGGCAATAATCATTTAATTCTTTGTGATTTTCATTTTTATCAAACCTTGCTTACGTAAATCGGCATTGATGTATATAAAGATTATGTATTTTATATTGAAAATATTTATATAAGCTGAGAAAGGTTATGGCAACAGGTCGTAGCTTACCTCATATCGCATATAGTGTTGAATGTTTGTTTAAATACATTTATTGCAATGTGGAACATCTTTTGTATCAACTTGCGTCATCTGAAACATCGAAAAAGAAAATAGATTTACATTTATTTCATGTCATGAAAAGTTTGGAAATTAAGTATCGATTTTAATGCCTTTTAGACATTAAAAAATCAATGCATCAAGTATTAGGGGAAAAAATAAATTCGCAAATCTAATATCCAGAAACCATGAACATTAAAAACACCAAAACTAGGATTTGTCATTCAGTTATCGAATGAAAATAGAAAATTGTATAAAACGGGAATTGACCCAATGATCACAGTTGTGTGATTCAAGGACATTTATTTACAAAACTCAGGCAGGGGGTGATTCATGATGAAGAAAAAACCTCACAAGTTTTACGATTGAATGATTATAGTTATTGTAAGAAAGTCACAAAAACACCTTTATTACCTAAACTCGAGATCAGTTTCTATAGAATGTAGAGGAAATATGAGTATTTGGACAGTTACAAATTGCAAGAAACATGAAGTTCTGCATAAATCATTGAAATACTTGTATCTCACGTAGTGAAAAATAAAGTTGTTCTCAAGTAATTGTGGACCTATAGCTAGCTGATGAATTTTAACAGTGTATTCATTTTTGAGGGATTTTATTTTGCATGAATCGGTATTTCCTCAAACTGCCTGATTCTTATATACAGAACTGTACTTCATTGTTTTCTGATTTAAATTTCTATAAAAAGCAAATAAATTGTTTCTGTACGTAAATTAAGCCCAGTGGTCTTATCATTCATTGAACACTGATGAAGAGACTGGAATATTGAATTGATTCCGCTGCCTGCAAATACATGTAAATATATAAATGTATTACCAAGAGAAGATGTACAGCTTGGTCCCATAGGAATGCAAAAAGAATGTTTTTAAACTCAGAAATTATCGTAAATGATCATTTTGTGTGTTTATTGAGCATCTGTCGATTCTCAATTTGGTGTTCTATTGTCAGTGCCGTTGAGATTATCGCCAGGATCTTCTTTAACTCATTTCTACTTTACAAAATTAATATTTTCTGAGGGAAATCTTCACTAAAGGCAAAACTGTGTCCGCAGCTACTTTGTCAATGTTTGGATTTTTTCATAATTAGCTATTGGAATTTAGGTCACGAGCATTACTGATAAGATATTATTAATTGAAAAGCGCATATGTGCTAACATCATATCATTATCATATATCTCACATATGTGCTAACATTATATCATTATCATATATCTCACATATGTGCTAACATTATATCATTATCATATATCTCACATATGTGCTAACATTATATCATTATCATATATCTCACATATGTGCTAACATTATATCATTATCATATATCTCACATATGTTAGACTGGTCTTTTAAAAGATCCATACAAGGTGAAACATGTTATATGTCTCTATTTATCTTAATATATTTATGATGCACAAGACAAATTCTATTCAGATATCGTACATGTATTAAATGTCTCACTTCGGAATGTTGTTCATTCCAGGGTTCGCAACCGTTCCGATAGGAATTCTCACGATTTGGCCTTGCCTTCCCCAAATTAAAGTTGGTTACTTATTCAACATTGCAACATTCGAAAAATAAAGAACATTGGTAATGGTTGAGGATTTACAATAATAAACACATGACAAACACGATACTTGGTGAGATCATAGATTGGGGTGAGATCTTGAAAATGACGTGCAGTTTTGGAGCCGATCTCGGTTGGATCTTAGCGCAACAGGCGCTTGAATCTTATGATAAGTAGCTTTTGTAATGATTAACAACGAATGTTCTATGAAGTGTAAGACCCTCTTAGACGGCTAATCTCTACATAAGACTTGGTGAGATCATAGATTGGGGTGAGATCCTGAAAATGACTCCAGTTTTGGAGCCGATCTCGGTTGGATCTTAGCGCAACAGGCGCTTGAATCTTATGATAAGTAGCTTTTGTAATGATTAACAACGAATGTTCTATGAAGTGTAAGACCCTCTTAGAGGCTAATCTCTACATAAGACTTGGTGGGATCATAGATTGCGGTGAGATCTTGAAAATGGCGTGCAGTTTTGGAGCCGATCTCGGTTGGATCTTAGCGCAACAGGCGCTTGAATCTTATGATAAGTAGCTTTTGTAATGACTAACAACGAATGTTCTATGAAGTGTAAGACCCTCTTAGAGGCTAATCTCTACATAAGACTTGGTGAGATCATAGATTGCGGTGAGATCTTGAAAATGACGTGCAGTTTTGGAGCCGATCTCGGTTGGATCTTAGCGCAACAGGCGCTTGAATCTTATGATAAGTAGCTTTTGTAATGATTAACAACAAACGTTCTATGAAGTGTAAGACCATCTTAGACGGCTAATTTCTACAAAAGACTTGGTGAGATCGTAGATTGGGATAAGATCTTGAAAATGACGTGCAGTTTTGGAGCCGATCTCTGTTGGATCTCAGCGCAACAGGCGCTTGGATCTTATGATAAGCAGGTTTTGTAATGATTGACAACGAATGTTCTATGAAGTGTAAGACCCTCTTAGACGGCTAATCTCTACATAATACTTTGTGACATCATAGACTGGGGTGAGATATTAAAAATGACGTGCAGTTTTGGAGCCGATCTCGGTTGGATCTTAGCGCAACAGGTGCTTGAATCTTATGATAAGTATGTTTTGTAATAATTAACAACAAACGTTTTATGAAGTGAAAGACCCTCTTAGACGGCTAATTTCTACATTAGACTTTGAGATCATAGATTTGGATGAGATATTGAAAATGACATGCAGTTTTGGAGCCGATCTTGGTTGGATCTTAGCGCAACAGGCGCTTGGATCTTATGATAAGCAGCTTTTGTAATGATTAACAACAAACGTTCTATAAAAAGTAAGACCCTCTTAGACGGCTAATCTCTAAAGAAACCTTGGTGAGATCATAGATTGGGGTGAGATCTTAAAAATGACGTGCAATTTTGGAGCCGATCTCGGTTGGATCTAAGCGCAACAGGCGCTTGAATCTTATGATAAATAGGTTTTGTAATAATTCACAACGAATGTTCTGTGAAGTGTAAGACCCTCTTAGACAGCTAATTTCTACATAAGACTTCTTTAGATCATAGATTGGGATTAGATATTGAAAATGACGTGCAGTTTTGGAGCCGATCTCGGATGGATCTTAGCGCAACAGGCGCTTGGATCTTATGATAAGCAGGTTTTGTAATGATTGACAACGAATGTTCTAGGAAGTGTAAGACCCTCTTAGACTAGTTATCTCTACAAAAGACTTGGTGGGCGAGATCATAGATTGGGGTAAGATCTTGTAATTGACATGCAGTTTTGGAGCCGATCACGATTGGATCTTAGCGCAACAGGCGCTTGAATCTTATGATAAATAGGTTTTGTAATGATTAACAACGAATGTTCTATGAAGTGTAAGACCCTCTTAGACGGCTAATCTCTACATAAGACTTGATGAGATCATAGATTGGGGTGAGATCTTCAAATTGATGTGCAATTTTTGAGCCGATCTCGGTTCGATCTTAGCGCAACAGGCGCTTGAATCTTATGATAAGTAGGTTTTGTAATGATTAACAACGAATATTCTATGAAGTGTAAGACCCTCTTAGAGGCTAATCTCTACATAAGACTTGGTGAGATCATAGATTGGGGTAAGATCTTGAAAATGACGTGCAGTTTTGGAGCCGATCACGGTTGAATCTTAGCGCTTGATTATTATGATAATTAAACCTTGTAGTGATATTAGAAGGGAGGGGATCTCCAACAAGACAACAAGTCAACAAGATAAATAACGAATGTTCTATTAAGTGTTAGACCCTCTTAGACGACTAACATCTACATGAGGCTTGGTGAGATAATAGATTACGGTGAAAACTTGAAAATGACGTGCAGTTTTAGAACCTATCTTGGATGGATCTTAGCGCAATAGGCCCTTGAATCTTATGATAATAAGTTATTGTAGTGATAAATAACGAATTTTTACAATTTTTACAATTTTTATGTTTAACAATTTCTATGAAGTGTAAGACCATCAGGCAAACTTCTTTAGTAATAAGAGCATCGTAAGAGCAGATATTTCATTAGAAAATATTTTAAATCTGGGAACACTGGACATAAAGTTATACCAGAAATGTTCATCAGTGCAAGAGATAAAGTTTGAAGAGCTTCAACGCATGAAACACATTGACAAGTACTGGCGGTATTTATGCAAATGGCACATAACGGTTATTACTCGGGAAACATCAATGTTGAACTTCCCAATGGTAGATTTGAAACCTGGAGATATGGCCTGTATATACTCTACACTACTATTCGTCACACATTTGGCTGAAAAGTATGCCAGAGCTCCAATTCTCACGTTCGACGAACCATTATAATGGAAAGCCTCAACTATCATAAAGAAAGAACCGGACGGTCGATTAGAGAAGTCGTATTGCGTCTTGGTGTTTTTCATTTACAGATGAGTTTTCTCGGATCAGTTGTTCCTTTGATGGCAGGTTCAGGTCTAGATATAGTCCTTGGATCAGTATATGCACCAAACAGAGTAAAGCATATGCTCACTGATAAATCTGTATCAAGGGCACTTAGGGGTCTGTTTTGTTGGAGTTAGTCTTAAGCACAATGATGATTGGGGAACTTAGCTGTGACATTTTCCAACTCTCCAACAAGGCCATGAATACACATAAAAAAGATACGTTTGGGAAGTGCGACAGATCTATGATCTTTGAAATAGAAACATCCACTTAAACACCATTAAGATAGATAAGGCTGTATTGAACCAAGTTTTTAACAGAGTTTAGAGTATATTACAGTAGATGATACATGATCTGAATGCAGAACAGCACGACTTTGGTTTCAGTACCTTGATATGATCCATCTTCTTCATAAATTTATCAGAGCTGAAAGAACAGGAGATTGGCTGCTACGCTTAGGCACCATTCAAATAATGTTGCAATATCCTACTGCTTCAGGGCATAATATATATGTGAAATCCACATAAATGTTCGTTTCCTATATGCAGAATTTACCATCATCACACCCAGAAGTATATGAATCTTTCTTGGCCGGAAAACACGTCATGGGAAGATCTTAACGTTTATGGGCTGGTATATTAATAGACCGTACAATCAAGCAAATTCTGATGATAAGTCTGAAGACTTCAGGTTGTCTTACAAGAGGTCGTGGAAGGTTTTAACTTGTGTGCTGAATTTAGTCTTGTGACATGTGTGAAGCAGACAATTACAAAGACATTGTACACAACATGTGAGCACCATAAAGATTCATCTGTATCTCGCATCAATAGAGATACATCAGACAACATGGTAATTTTGGAAGAAATGGATCCCTTCCAAGAGGACATTTAACATGTTAAAGACCTTCGAGACTTACAGCTAATTCCAAGGTTAATACCGAAAGGAGTCTTGAGATGACCAGAAAAGTAATCAATGATGTACGATCTGGAAAAAAATATTCAAAAGGAAGAATTATGCCACCATTTTAGCATCAAAGCACTCAATCAAAATCGATGATGAAAAATTGTGGATCCCCATTTGATGTTTCAGCGTCTCACTGCTATTGCTAGAGATAGTACTGTTACCTAGAGTGAAGTTTACAGATATGACATGTAACAACAGCTCTTATACCTCAGGACTTCTATGAGAGGCTAGCAAAATCCAACTTGCAGATGTCATTTTGGGCTTCTGGTAGTTCTGGTAGCGATGACAAATCCTTACACAAATGTTAGGCATTCGTACTTGATAGAGGATGTCTTATTCACAGGTTCATTTAAACGCAATTATCATTATTTCGATCAAATCACAACGATTTACGTGCAATGAGTTATAAACAAATATCCGAATGTATGTATGGTCTTTAACGGTTACAACAGTACACCATCGACCATGGATCTTGCTCATCGTAGCAGATTAAAGAATATACAGTCAAGAAAAACGATACTCATTAAGTCTACCATCTGCGCCATGAACAGAGCAATTTCTGACCAATAAGGAGAATAAGATGAAGTTTATTCAAATGTTGTATCTACAAGACTCCAATATGCCGGTGTTGATGTCATAAAATCTGATGAAGACACGGATCAGAAATTGATATTAACAGCTCTTCAGAAAGCAAGAACCCAGACTGTTGCTTATTTAAAGAGGATATTGATTTGCTGGTGCTTATGCTATTACACCATCTATATCCAAATATCCAAAATAAAATTTACTTTTATTCTAACAAACAAACACACATCAACCGAATATGAGACATTTCCAAGACGAAGGAATTTCTCTCGGGTCGGTTGGATTTTTTTACAATTGTCTTATTCTATTGCACGCCTTGACGGAATTTGATACGACATCTAGACTGTTCGGCTTCTGCAAGCAGGTGACGTATAACAAAATAATGAAAATCAGTTATTTCATTTTGGGGTTATTTTGCCTTTCTAGATCGATCGATGTTTCTCAACTTCGAGGAAGTACTTACACCAGTTTAGGGTGCTATACCAGGTGATGGTCCGGACGTGTTTCCGAAAAATTGTAACCGAAATGCCGATTCTTGAGAAACAATAGGCTGGTTCCCGGGAGGTCCCAGATCTCACCCTAAGATCTCACCCTAATATATAATCTCACCAAGTTTCATCATCAGATAAGCCGTCTAAGGGGGTCTAATACTTAGAAGAACATTCGAAAATTTTCTTCTAGACCCATGATTATCATGGACTTCAAGCGCCTGTTGCGCTAAGACACAACCGAGATCGCTTCATAATCTTCAATGCATTTCAAAGATCTCACCCTAATCTATAATCTCACCAAGTTTCATCATCTGATTAGCCGTCTAAGGGGGTCTAATATTTAGAAGAACATTCGAAAATTTTCATACTAGACCCATTATTATCATGGACTTCAAACGCATGTTGCGCTAAGACACAACCGAGATCGGTTCATAATCTACAATGCATTTCAAAGATCTCACCCTAATCTATAATCTCACCAAGTTCCATCATCAGATTAGCCGTCTAAGGGGGTCTAATACTTAGAAGAACATTCGAAATTTTTCATACTAGACCCATTATTATCATGGACTTCAAGCGCCTGTTGCGCTAAGACACAACCGAGATCGGTTCATAATCTACAATGCATTTCAAAGATTTCACCCTAATCTATAATCTCACCAAGTTTCATCATCAGATAAGCCGTCTAAGGGGGTCTAATACTTAGAAGAACATTCGAAAATTTTCATACTAGACCCATTATTATCATGGACTTCAAGCGCCTGTTGCGCAAAAAGACAACCGAGATCGGTTCATAATCTACAATGCATTTCAAAGATCTCACACTAATCTATAATCTCATCAAGTTTCATCATCAGATTAGCCGTCTAAGGGGGTCTAATACTTAGAAGAACATTCGAAAATTTTCATACTAGACCCATTATTATCATGGACTTCAAGCGCCTGTTGCGCTAAGACACAACCGAGATCGGTTCATAATCTACAATGCATTTCAAAGATCTCACCCTAATCTATAATCTCAATAAGTTTCATCATCAGATTAGCCGTCAAAGGGTCTAATACTTAGAAGAACATTCGAAAATTTTCATACTAGACCCATTATTATCATGGACTTCAAGCGCCTGTTGCGCTAAGACACAACCGGGATCGGTTCATAATCTACAATGCATTTCAAAGATCTCACCCTAATCTATAATCGCACCAAGTTTCATCATCAGATTAGCCGTCTAAGGGGGTCTAATACTTAGAAGAACATTCGACAATTTTCATACTAGACCCATTATTATCATGGACTTCAAGCGCCTGTTGCGCTAAGACACAACCAAGATCGGTTCATAATCTACAATGCATTTCAAAGATCTCACCCTAATCTATAATCTCACCAAGTTTCATCATCAGATTAGCCGTCTAAGGGGGTCTAATACTTAGAAGAATATTCGAAAATTTTCATACTAGACCCATTATTATCATGGACTTCAAGCGCCTGTTGCACTAAGACACAACCGAGATCGGTTCATAATCTACAATACATTTCAAAGATCTCACCCTAATCTATAATCTCACCAAGTTTCATCATCAGATGAGCTGTCAAAGGGGGTCTAATACTTAGAAGAACATTCGACAATTTTCATACTAGACCCATTATTATCATGGACTTCAAGCGCCTGTTGCGCTAAGACACAACCAAGATCGGTTCATAATCTACAATGCATTTCAAAGATCTCACCCTAATCTATAATCTCACCAAGTTTCATCATCAGATTAGCCGTCTAAGGGGGTCTAATACTTAGAAGAATATTCGAAAATTTTCATACTAGACCCATTATTATCATGGACTTTAAGCGCCTGTTGCACTAAGACACAACCGAGATCGGTTCATAATCTACAATACATTTCAAAGATCTCACCCTAATCTATAATCTCACCAAGTTTCATCATCAGATGAGCCGTCTAAGGGGGTCTAATACTAAGAAGAACATTCGAAAATTTTCATACTAGACCCATTATTATCATGGACTTCAAGCGCCTGTTGCGCTAAGACACAACCAATACGGTTCATAATCTACAATGCATTTCAAAGATCCCACCCTAATCTATAATCTCACCAAGTTTCATCAATTCCATTCCACTACATTAGGATCTTTTTACCTTTTACCAATATATAAGGTATTTGTCGAATGTTGCAATGTTGAATAAGTAACTAACTTTAGATCGCCCTTGCCTTCTCGACTTTGAGACTGAATAACAGTTAGGTACATGTACATGTACTTCTTTGATGTTTATGTAGATGGTTGAGCTCATGTTCATGAATGCCTATGAAAAAGAAAAAAAGAATAATACCGATATCTTCAATTAATTGAGATATATTGAAAGATTTCAAAGGAGGGTTTTCAAATTACAGTTATTCCGCGTGTACGTCTTCAGATTCATATATTTAATATTCATATTCATAAGTTCGTTTATTTATAAAATAATAAAAAGTCGATAAACTCCATACGGCGGCCTCGCCTAGCATACAAAACAGACCGCTCATACTGCAACGCCAGGGTGACAACCCTAAAAGAGTTGTTCCTATGACGTCCATATGGATATGGCCTACTCGGCACACACCGGAAAAGAAGAATTCGTTGTTGTTCGAGTTTGATTGCACTTCGGCTCATCCGAGGTAGCGGACCCTGTCCTTAAAGCCGGGCTTCCACTGTCGCGAATGTAGAGGAGAAAGAGCTACGATCAGAGGCGATTGAACAATCGTGTCACATTCTTGTCTGTTCTCATGAAGTATTTCTTGGCGCGATAGGCACACGATAGCGCCGCGAATGCAACAAGAATATGCCACGCATCCGCTACGATAGCGAGGCGAGTGTGATAAGAATAGAGAAGAATGCGACACGAATGTGCCACGATAAAAAGACACTGAGACGAATTAGAGGCGAATGCAGGAGATTGAGACACGACTTTAACCCGATGGCGCTGCGATGCAGGAGATTGAGACACGACTTTAACCCGATAGCGCTGCGATCATGACAAGAATGTGACATGAACAAAATCAAAAGCATTTGACATATCCAGGAGCATCAATACCCTTTGTTGACTTTAACCCGATAGCGCTGCGATGCAGGAGATTGAGACACGACTTTAACCCGATAGCGCTGCGCATGTGCGAGTGTGAGGCGAATAAGAATTCAGACGCGAATGTTTTAAACAGTTTGAAGCATTCGCGTCGGTGCCACGAACAGAGCAGAATGCAGGAGAACATGACACGATAGTGACACGATGAGACGAGAGTGCCCGCGATTGAGAGGAGAATGCGCTACGATTAAACAAAATCACCTAATTACAGTGGAAGAATAGGTGCAGATGTTATATATAAAGTCGGTTAACTCAGTACGGCGGCTTCGCCTAGCATACACAGCCGACCGCTCATACATGTACATGCACCGCAACGCCACGGTGACAACCCTAAAAAGAGTTGTAGGCAAATTTTTGTTTTATCTAGTTACCAAACAGAGAGAACTGTACCATACCATCCCAGTACTAATGTCTGCATCACATTTCGTATTTTATTTCTTTCCTTTCCTTTTTCATTGGGAGTTTAGGCTGCTTAAGATAAATGCACTAACCTTAGTTGATCGTATTATCCCCAAGAACTTTAAAGTATGCAAATAGTTTCATTTCCTTTCAAAAATGAGTTCAAAGACAGTCAGTGTTAGTATATCATTTACACAGCAATTCCAATCGAAAAAGATAATAATTCAAAATATGCATCAAACATTAAAATATTCCTACATCCCGTGTTATATTTTATGGATATTGTAGATGCAAGTGTGTTATATTCTATCACAATTAAGATCAGAACATTTTATCTCCAAAATTTCCTCAAAAGCTTCCTCGATTTTCCTCAGAGAATATTTCCTTGTTGAATCAATTCAAAGTTCATATCACTTTACAAGTTGGAGTTATCTTTTTTTGATGAGGAAGAATTTACATGTGAGAAAAGATAATATATAGTTAGCAATGGTACTGCATAAGTTATACAACACAAAGTCAGATTCTCCGACCAAATTGATATTTAAGTACATATAAGTCGAGTTATTTGGGCAATGCACAGGAACTTCTTTCAGTCAGCAATGAGGCACATGCATTTATTGCTTTTCAATAACACGTGCTTTTTGGCTTCTCTACATTACTTTTTTAGGTCTGATTGTCCTGTAAGTTAAAAGAATTTCATTGACATGGTCTCGTTGGTTTATATGTGGTCTTTTATGTTTCATGTTTCTATTGAGTGTGTTAGAGTTTCGTCCCTTTTGCGTCCTCTCTGTGGATGTCTGCTCTGAGGCTTTTTTGTTTTTGTTTTTGTTTTGTTTTTTTGTTTTTTTGTTTTTTTGCATTGGAGGTTTTGAAGTTTTGCTATGGATGCTACAAGCGAGTGTTGTTGGAGATCCCCTCCTTTCTTTTACAATGTATGTCATCATGCTTTCTTTGTTTGTATCTGTGTTACATGTAGTTCTCTATGCCGTTACTGGAAATTATTTATTTTCTTTTACCATAGTGATATTTTCTATTTGTATATATAAAATAAACGCATTTTAAATACTAATATTTTAAAAACAACACACAAAACATCAATTACCGTATGATCTTCGAATGTTTTCACATGTATTTACGTTATTTTTAGATGTCTGGGTAATACAACAAAGGGTGTAAGTTCTAGTTGCTAATAATTGCTTGTCCGATTTTTGTTCAGCATCAATCGAAGTCAGTCAGCGATTTTCTCTGTCTTATAGAACACTCTCATACATAAAACTCACACCGATGGTAAAATGCCGTGAAACAAATTGTGTATATTTTACAGAAATAAATATTTACTTTAAGCAGGGAAATCTTTCACAGATTTATGATCTACTTCAGAGTGCCGCTTATCATACATCCTACCTCAAAGTTGATACTAGTTCATAAAATTTATTCATTGTGAATCATGTTATATTAACTTTAAATTAAGGTTTTTATTCTCTTGCAAAAGAAAAGTAAATGCTATGCTACAAAACTCATGCATCTCTATGATTAACATGAACTAAACGTGCTAAAATAAACGTAATTAAGATTCTGAGAGAAAAAAAGTGGATTTCGTCAACCTGATAAATGTTTAATTTGACGAATCAGATCCATTTTGTGTTAGTGGCCTTATATATTATAAACAGTCCTGTATTTGTGCTTCCATGGTTGTTTAGGGGAAGACCATTTGATCCTGGGAGGGGGGGGGGGGTGGGGCTGAAAAATGTTTTGTCGGGTTAGATTATTTATTTTCAAGGCAGAGCCGGTCGGATTATTTATTTTCCAGTAACTCTAGGTAAGGGTATTTTTTCAGCCTCTAACAATCCTGACAGTAAAGCAAAAAATAATACAAACAAACAAAACAACAACAAGAAGAAGAAGACACACACAAACACTGAGAATTTTGACTTCAACTAATTTCCATTAATTATGTACATGGTGCAAGAATTTCTGAGCATTACAATTAATCTTAATACATATGATATGTACATGTACGTATATCACCATAAGTTTTCACAGCACATAGGGAGAGGGGTATGACAAAAAAAAAGCACGTAATTGGTGTGTAATGGAATATAAATGTGTTTGTCTCAATTGAAATGAAATTCTGTTTATGTTTGCAATTGCAATACAATGTTATTAAACAAAATTTATGTCTAAATAACACTTGATATTCAATCTCATGGATATGCGAGCGGAGCAACCTCGAACTTTTATTTAGTGTAAGGCGAGCGAAGCGAGCCTTAAACTTTTGTTGTATTGCTAGTGAAGCAGAGTGAGCCAAAATATTATGGTATTTGACAAATTGCATCCAAGAGGGTCATTTCATATTTTCTACATTTTCTTGGTCAGAATATTTATTTCCAAAAAGTACAAGCACCCCCCTCCCCCTCCCAGAATCAAATGGTCGTCCCCCGTACAATGGATTTGTGCGCCCCTTGTCTGTGATTTTTTTAGTATTCTGACTTGGGGTTTTGTATTTCGATGATGTTTAGAGAGTTCACTTATATGAAAGAAATTCTGAGTGGGCTTTTTTTTTTGGCATTTCTATCTTCAATATCTACGGAAGCCCATTTACTTCACAGAATCAATTAATTTATTGCTTGTATACGCAATAACATGATAATAGATTCCGTATATTCGAAAAAAGTATTGCGAATATGAAAGACTTTTCACCATAAAATACAAAAAAGTTTATAAGTTTAACTTTTTATAATAATGTTGAAGATTATTTGTCGATTGATCACGTGACATGCGGATGTAATTCATTCATGAAGTCATCCGCGTTGAGGTTTTAGTCCGCAAGAGGAAACCGACAAATAAAAGAAATATCGACACGACCCTCTTGTCGGTAGTTATCAAAAGAAATCACATTAATTTCTCGAGTATCATCGAAATCTTGAACCGTGTTACAAGGTCTAATAAAGGTAACACATACCGCACAAGTCGATTTCTTTTCTACTAGTTTATTGCTTTATTGCATATAATTAATTAGATCTCAGAGCTAAATATAATCTGAGTAAATTCTTTGTGGAGGCCTGAATACTAAATGCCTTGTGTTTATCTTATGTTAAGAACGTAACAGCATCTGTCGCGATCACACAGAATTTCCTCAGACTTAGTTTGAAGTTTTTTTTTTTTTGTCAAGGAGGAAGTGATTTGGCTACAGATATAGAACACATAAACAAGATTTCGTCCTGATTAATGTAAACTAAATTTTGGCGATTTCAGATGTTGTCTAGCTTTGCACTGGAGATTTCAATGAATCGGCGATTGTTCTCTCATATCTGAGCACAACGCACTGAATCAAACGTTTGTGTCATCACTCTGCGACGGGTTACCTTGCAATTTGGCACAAGAAATATAATTGAGTATACAGAGTTATTGTCATTTGAGACGGTATCTGACGTAAAACCATTATGACGTCATGAAAATGATATGGTAACGTTGAATTTTTACCGTCATTTCCCAGAGTTTAAGGACCGTTTCCATATATTTTGATGACGTCATATTTCTCTACGTAAGATACCGTCCCAAACGGGAAGTAACTCTGGTTTTCGAAGATAGGGAATACATTCATTTTGTTTCATGAAACAGTGCAGGATAAAGCTTAATTCATCTCAATTTTATGCCACATATGATTGAAAAGAATTTAGTAATTTGCTGCAATATTGCATGTTGCAATGCAGCATATATTTTGCAAGCGATGATTTACACCATTTTATGCGATTCCTTGAAGTCGGACTAGCCGACTTTGGTGGCAATACATGTACATGTACATTTTGTAAACAGCAACGTTTCCTTTTAAGGTATTCAGTGGGTGATGACAAGTAAATGGGACATCCATTTATGGAAGCTGGAGCTCGAAACTCTTAGCATAGTATTGATATGAAAAAATAAATAAAATGTTTGACCAATTTTTTTTCTGAAAAAAAAAGTCACTTCAGGAGTTATAACATTGAATTCTATGGAAAAAAGTTATAACAGTACACCTTATTTCACTACTTTAAAGCCAAATTTCTATAATTAACTTATTCGCGAAAACACGCTCATTAGGGCTAACCAGAAATAAAAAAGAAACATTGAAAAAAAGAGACAAACATGTGGAAACATATAAAATACATGTAATGGAATTATATCTATGATCAAAGTATCTCTGGCTTCCTATTCTTCCAAGTACATCTGTAAATCTTTTAGATATTGTCGGGTTAAATGAAAATAGCGAGAAGATAAATTATTTTGTTTAACTTTGATTTCATATACTTCTACTGAGTAGGCCAAAGGACGGCTCTGAAAAGGCACCAAACAAATATCTGACAATCGTGAGTGTCCATGGGGCCTAAGTAAATTTTATTACCTTTTCCAACGAATCGAAGATATCCATTGATCTGCAATATTTAGAAAACCGCCATACATTCTTAACAATGCGAGGACCTTGTTGGGTGAAAACGGTTCGTTTTTATCAAAAGTGTTTTGACTTTTACACAATGCACAAGGTAAATGTGCCGAATAGATGAAAGCATCCTCTGTTTTTGTATGGACGAAATAGCTTGAAATGAATTCTAATTTTGTTTGAATAAATAAACGCGGGCAGAAATTAGTTCAAACACGGGAATTCCCTTTGGTAATTACTGCTTATCTAGCATGACTAGCGATCTCTTCTTTTTTTTTCATTTTTTCAATGTGATCAATGCCAAACTACATTTCGCGGACATAACGAGATCTGATCGATTCGTGATTTATTTTTTCATAAAATGATAAAATTTTGCAATCAGGTTCTATAATTGAAATTTGTATTTTAACAATGCAAAAACAATTGTTAGAAAATCAAAACAACTTAAAAATATGCGTCTGCATGTGAGAATTAAAGATCAATGACAATCGGATCGACGTAGGGGAGCTGATTATGTAATAACAATGTAAAAGGAAAATGTATGATGTACAAAAACGAAAAAAAGTTTTGTCTTTTACATTCTTATTCAATATGAAATACGATATACACGTTATAAAATATATTCATATTGAAAACTTAAAATAACAAATAAGACTTTTTTTCAATAAAATCATGGTATTCATTTCAGACGATTTTGAGTAAATTGCGATAATTTTGAAAATTGTTTTCATAATTTATATCAAAGGTCGCATACATGTCTAACCTATCATCATGAATTTCCATTTATCACTGTCTTGTTATATGTTTGATATGAGAGTGGTTGATTTAGCATTATCATGGTATTGAACCAACACATGGGCGAATCTAGAATTTTTTCGGGAAGGGGGGATCCAACTCATCGGGGGATTCAACCTTTGATTTGGAAAAAAAATTACGAAAACGAAAGCAATCAGCATTTTGGGCCAAATTCCTGACACCCTCTCCAAAGCCGTTCTTGCAACATGGTCAATATAACGCTTATACGTGTACAATCAAAAACGGAAGGGGAGGGATAAAAATGATGTGACGTCATTATCATACGTTGAGATTTTGTTTATGGCGAGATTTGCAGACAATACATGGCGATTTACACAACTGACATTGAATTATATTCTCCATTCTCTATTTATCATGCCTAGTACTAATTCTAGTCAATGACTTCCCCGTATTACTGTCACCTTGACGCCGAAGTAGCTATGTCACTTTTAATTTTCTAACGTCAAAATTTACTAAAAGACGTTACAAAATGGTTCTTGGCATGATAGAATGGTTATAGGGTTAATTAATGCTTCTGATGCTTCCAACTCACAGTGGGTGTGTTGATACGTCGGGGGTTCGACCTTTGCCCCCCCCCCCCCCCTAAAAAAACATTACACACCTACTTTGAGTAGGAAATATGACACGAACAAACCCTATAACTTATAATATGTAAATTTTGAAAAAAAATATGTGGACAATATGTTTCATAGATGTATTTTGCATTTTGAAAAGAAAAACAATATGAATGAAGCTGGCTAGAATACGATAAACAGCTAGCCTATAATCACATAATAAGTCATTGAGATTCTGTCCGAACCGATTCATATTAAATGACTATGCTTAACATAAATGTCCATGGATGGGATTTGCAATTTTATCTCAAAGTTAATGAATACTTGAAACTTATTTCATATATGATTTTGAAAAATTATAGCTTCATTAACCAGCTTGATATATATCACATCCAGGCGCGTAGCCAGGCGCACGCAAGTACGCAGATTCTTCTACATGGATTTGCAAAAAACAACAGCAACAAAAAAAAACAAAAACAAAAAAACAAAAAAAAAAGGAATAAAAGGAAGCGCCAAAGGGTCATTTTAACGTAGAAAACTGCCATGTAAACGTGTAAAATCTATTAGATTCCGTGGCTTTACCCCTTGGATCCTTCTCGGAAACAATGGCTTCTCCTTGGAACCATTAGGTGCCTCAAAGCGATCCCCCAAACCACGAACTGAAATTGCTTCCACTTGAAATGTATTCTAGCTACGCGCCTGATATCGATCGAACCTATCGATAGTAATACGTATATACAGAAGAAAGTGAGAAAGTATTATCAATGACATTCAAAACTATATAAAGATGAGAAAAAACGTTGAGAAGGTTAGCAACCAAATTTGACTTACATTCTCAGGTCCATTATCAAAGGAAGACCTACATCAAATCATATCCCTGATATAATACATTTGTACAATCCCTATATATGACAAATCTCCAGTAGAAATACCCATTTTCATGACAAATCACCAAGTATTTGTTGTAGACACGTGAACTGGGGCACCACATTTCTTCTTTTGTCTATTTTTCAATATATACTATAAGTGTAATAGCCACAGATTCATTCACCAGCATTATGTGTCATTGCACCGTATGAACGATCGAGCCTTTGTAAAAATATTTAATTTCATCAAAGATTTTAAAATTCAGAATCAATACCCTAGCATTAAAAGATATATTTACTCTCAGAAGCTAAAAGGTTACGATACATTGTGGCTTGGATTGACTCCATTCCTTCGCCAAAAGGGGATTTAAATTGCCATAAAATCTCAGATGAAAAATTTGTGTTACCTTCTATAGGTATTGTCAGTTTGATGTTGTGATGATAATCGATTCCTCATCAAAACAAGTATTTCTGTTTTCATTAATATTCATTGAAATTTATACCAAACATGTCTCAAGATATCATTGACAAGTACTTATACATTTAAAGTTCAAACGCGAAATATTTAACATTTTTATTGTTCATAATGAAAATTGTCAGTCGTTAATTGATACTAGTATAGTATAATACTTTGAGAGGGTTTGTATATTGACCGATCATCTTGCCGCCTATTCTATTTTAAAAGCGTAAGAATGAAAATTCATGTATCTACCAAGATTAAAATAGAGCTCTATGATGATACATGTAATAATGTTCTTTATCCGAAACGGCCAATAACACTTTGCTATTTTCATGGATGAACAAACAAAAGTGTCGTTGACCGTATCTGCAGTCAACTGAATAACTGACAGATAATCGTATACTTCCCCGAGTACAAAAAACTGAATTGGAGGAAAATACTAAATATGAACAGATATTTAAAATTTTGTCAGTTTTTTGTTCTTAGCCCGATTATTAAAAGATTATGAAAATTAAGATACGATCATGGTCAATCACCCCCCCCCCCCCCCTCCCCCGAAAAAAAAAAATCCGAAATTGTTTGTTAATATATTATTCTGATACTGATTAAATCTTAAAAAATTATTACCTTAAGTTTAGAGTCTTGTTTCTAATGGATCATGATTATTGAAATTCAAAATTGTCACATCGAACTATTTAAAGACCTTAAATGTCCAAACAAACTCTCAGCCTATTTCAATTGATAAAGACGAATTTTCAATCATTTCTAAATAAATATTTTCAATTCAGATTCATATTTATGCATACTTCAGTTTTGAAATTTATATAGGACCTATCCTAAAGTAAACTTTTTCCAGTTTTAATCAAACATGCCAAATGAGTCAGAAGACGATTGCGATTACACCCCCCTTCTTTCTACGAACAGCAAAAGTAAGGTTACCAAAATCCCTATCAACCAATCCGTCCAGGTTAATATATATAAGAATGAGTGAATACAACCAACTAAAAGTATCACATGGACTGAAGAAAAACATTGCAAAAAGTCACAAAAATGTACAAAACACGCATGTCTAATTTTACAAGAATTTCTGTCATGAAGGCTATTTTAGCAGAATATTTCGATCACTTTATTGGAGGAATGTACTGAAAATACAATTGAATTAGATACAAATGTATAATGATTATTATTGACGAGTACAGTATGTTAACTAACAGTTTCGCATAGGCGAATGGAACCATTGTAGAAAGTAAAAAAAAAAAGGGGGGGGGGGGTAATCTTCTTCAGAAGGTGGTCAGGAGGTTATTATATGTACATGTATCTTCAAAAGAAAAGAGGGGAGAAAATAATTCATGAATTTTGCATCCTACATAATTTATCATCAACCGAAGGTAAAACTAATTGCGTATGTTAAATGTACATCGTTGTTTGTTTTGTTTTTATTTCTATTTATTTATTTTTTTTTATTTTTTTTTTTTTTTATTTTTTTTTTTTTTATTTTTTTTTTTTTTTTTGCACTACTTATAACCAGAAAAAAAAATACTGTAAACTATCCATACATGCATTTTTACAATTTAATGTATATACTCACTATCTGCTCCTGGGCGTTTTCCATTCAAAATAAAATTCGATCATTTCACAAGAAAAATCCTAGAATTTTTTTTTATCGAAAATCTTAAATTATGAGTGACTGTCTCAGAAAATTCTATGTAGTCTGACAAAGGAAGAAGCTATGATTTAAAAAAAAAGTAAACGTTCCATATCTTTTTTTTAAAACTTCTAGATTTTAAAGATAAACGTCCGCAATTTCAAATATATTTAAACAATAAGTTGTACACAATATGTCTAAAATATCAAATATTTGCAAATCCCCATTGAATGCATAATTTGAATATGAATATATGCAGGTCTCAGTATTTCAATTTTCTCCCATTTCAAAACCATTTTTTTCAAGTGTTTTAAAATCAGCATGATCTATGCTTTCAATAGGGAGACCAATTAGCTATGAATAGCTTGTAAATGACACATTTATGAAAAGACGAAACGCTCTATAAGTATTAATTAAGTTTTATGAATAACGAGATCCTTATGTTTTACCATGGTTAGAAGGCTCTCGTCCCACTAGAGTAAATATAACCGCGCTCCTTTCTGTTTATTTTGTACCAAATTATTTATATATGCCAGCCTTTGTAGTACCTGATGTGACGAGTATTACATTTGCAGTTTATTTTATGCGACTACTTTATGATCGAATACTAAAAATAGAAAGTGGCATATGTACTTTACAATTGGTAGACACGCATTGAAATCCATTTATAAAATATGATGCAAATGTAAGCTTTACAATAAAACACTGAAAATACGTGGATTCTTAATAAATGATTTTGCTGTTCATCTATTTAGCAAGAATTTTTTTAATTAAAGGGATATATAAATATATTTTAAGAGATACCCAAATGTCTAAGAAAGACCACGACTGGTAATCTCGCTCATAAATGATCTATATTGCACAAAAAATATAGAAAAACCGACTGTTCTGCGTTGCGAGATTACCCATCTTGAAGAACAGAACGAACAGATGAACACTGTATTATAAATGTCAAAAATGTTGAGTCCCTTTAGTTCTCTGACCCCAATTATATTTCCCATAGTTTCGCACCACCATAATTTGCTTGAAAGTTTTATATCAAAATAGAATCATGCAAAATGACTTTTAATATCTTCTTACACACGAAATGGGGTATCTGTGACTGAAATTTTCTACAATGTATCTATTCTAGAGCCTCATAACACTTCTGTCATTCCGCGATTAGGATGATGCAGTATCATTCAGCATGCTTGAACATTTTTCTTCAACACACCTGCGACCCAATCATGACGTAAAACAAAAAACATCAAAATTAATGTAAAAAGAGTCTTAGACATTAAATGTAAGAAGAGTGTAGGTGTAAGAAGACGGTGGATAAAAATATTTGGAACTTTCAAAATTATTTGTGATCTGTAATCTTTATATGAATTGTCATTCAACATCATCCATAGTCGGAAAGAAATGATCATAAAAAAGATGTACATAATTATTACAAATACTTACATTGTCACGCCTTCCCTTTATGAATTCTTCATAACTTCATAAATTTCCTCAATTTCCAAAAAAGAATGGCGGGAAATATTGATATTGTAAATGTTACATAACAATCATAAGTCTTACATCTGAGTCACATCTGAATGTAAACTGACCTTTTCAGAAAGGTCCTTACATTTGATCCTGCTACTATAAATGTTTATAACTTCTAGCTCGCACTGACCGACGACATGGAACAAATTGAGTCCGGGATATTATATCTTATAAACCATCTGTCGTGTATTCCAGTCTGCGATCTTCTTTATCCTTGATGGCGAATTCAAAAGAAGAAAGTCGGAATCTTCCCGCTATGATATTAAGCACTTCTCTTTTAATAGTTTTCGTAGAAATAGAAGCACGGTCGCTTCGTCCCCGCTACCAAAGTTTCGATTCTCTAGGGTTGTCTAGATCCGAAATTCTCTTGAGAAGTGGATGTTTTTCAATGTTCTTGTTTGCTCAGGCATAAGCTTTAAACAGACATTACTTCTCTGGCAGGAACAAATAACGCTTTCTTGATAAATTCCTCTAAAAAGTAAATTGATCTGCTATTATATTTAATATTGACTATTGCTGGCTTTAGGGACATTACAATTAACTACAAAGCAATACTTTATGTTATAGCGATCCGCGAAACAGCTTTTTGTTCAATAAAGTTGTCTCTGCAAAGTTTACTCAAACCTGTATTTGCTTATTCCTTTTAACTCCTTATACAGAAAATGTATCCATTCTCCAATACACCAATATAATTTCTCCAGATCTCAAGATTTTCTCATGCCATCTTGAAATCGACATTTTTGACCGGGCCGCTATTTGTATCAAAGTATTTGAGAATCCGAAATGCACTATAATCCTCTATCCATAATCTATCGACTCAGATAAAGTATAAATTGAAATACTCAAGAGTGCTTGATTCTGTCATCGGAGAGAGCAAACCGATAGATCGTGTTATAAATTGTCATATTGAAACATATATAACCATATTTGTGTATATTGAATCTGAGGTCAAACTAATGTCTATATACTTGCCCTGTATAATATTAGATGTATCGACAAGATAACGAATGTAAATTACACGGCGATAATCTACAATCAACGACTTGAATAGTACATAATGATCTTATCTGAGATAATCAGTATTTAAATGACGTCAAACATTGTAAAGTAATGACAAAATTGCAAAAACTTTCTGAACCTTGTTGAAGTTTTTTGAGTTATAAATTCACAATTATATTATATGTTCTGTTAATACTGTTTGTTGCGCATTCTCGAAATTAAAGGCGAGATTTTTACATTATCTGATTTAGTGGCGCCATCTACGAGTGATTTTTTTTTAAATCGAAGGGTCTGGAAGCAAACCAGTTGATGACATTTTAGAATGATTAGGGCAAGAAATCCCAATATCATAAATCGTGGATCAGATACATACGACGAAGATTAGGACTTAATGGTTTGGCGATTTATGAAGATGTGAAATCCCAACCGAGTGTCAGAATAATTATTGTCACAGTAAATGAATGGATAATTCTGTAGTGGGTGAAAGAAAATTGAATTAATCCAATCAGATACTAATAGTCGGAATTTCCATCCGTCTTTCCACGCAGTAATCAATCCGTGCATCTTTATTAGGCGCGTAGTAAGGCGTACGCAGACGCTTCCACATCGTATTGCAAAAAAAAAATGAGGAGAATTGTTTTTAACCTAGAAATCTGCTCTGTACACATGTTAAATCATCCATAGCTTCCGGGGGTTTCGCCCCCTACACCCCTTTCCCTATGTCAAGGCGGTCCTAAACCCGACCCTGTCTAAAATTGCTTCCACTTGAAAAGTATTCTGGCTACGCGCCTGTTTATAAATTCAATACTGCTTATTATACAATGCGCATACAAAGGCCTCAGTATAAAATTTTTATATGACTTGAGATTTTCTACTATATTCGCCCGGTGTAAAATCTCGAACAAGCTTCCATTCCGCTAAGCTGCGACCATTAACGCGCCTGGTGTATGCATTCAAAATCAGTTAAGTTGCGCCAATACGCAAAAACTGTGTCACAAGACATTTTTGAAAGAAACATTGAACCATGGAAAGATTTTTTTGCTTTTACTTTTTACTTGCATTAGTTGCTATTCCTCCATATGCCTTATGGTTACCTTTGAACTCGATATATGTGGATTTTTCTATCATATAAGGGTAGTATTTGTCAAAAAATGCATGTCACAAACTGAGGCGTATGATAAAATGGGTTGTCAGTGACGCGAAAATGTATTAAATTCAAAATATTTAGCACATATTTTAATAAAAGTAATATCAGTATTTTAAATAATCGAGTTCAGTTCATACGCTTTATAGTATTTTACTCTGAATTATACTAAACTCTATTGTCACAAGATTTACGGTACGTTACCATCTTTGGAGATCTAGGATGAGTTAAAATTAGAACTATATAATGTCATAACAATACTTTTCTAACTTGTAATAGACCGAACTTTAATAGTTTTTCATTGAATGTTTTACATTCGTTACATTTTAGGGAAAAAATCCTTTCATTTCTTATTTTCTGAAAAATTCGATTATTTTGTGAATTACGTTACGCAGCTTTTACTGTGATAAGAATCGCAGAGTGCATTACTATGGTCATGTCGTAATCGGGTGCTTATGTCTTTATATAAAGACAATCACAATTTGATTAAAGCCCCATTGCGTACGGAGAGGCAGATAATAAACACAGAAAAAAAAACATGACGGTGAATTACGTTACGGTGAATTACGTTACGTAGTAGATACTAAATTCAGAGTAATATCCATTCCTGAGGTGTCTAGATGGGATTTATCGTAATTATTTTACTTTCAGACATGCTAGCTAGTGATAAAACTTAGTTTGTGGGCAGAAACACTATTCAAAATGTCAAATATATACAATTTACCATTTTTAAGCCAGTAGGCATTCTTTTTAATTACAATATTCTTCATTTTGCACGTTATTTGATAAAGTTTGTAGTTGAAACAATTGAATGTATCTCATACGTATGTGTATTGAGAAAAATAGTCATCAGATAATGCTGAAGTTTCCAAAACAAGCGAGAATTCCTGCCATTACGTAATTCACGCTGCGTAACGTAATTCACTTTTGGGTATCTTGATTGCTTACAGAGGACAGTGATTGCCCAGAGTAATACTGAATCACACAGATGTATACAAAAGATGATATGGAAGATAGAATCAGCTTTGAGATACGAAAGAAATACACTAATATAAAGTAGCTATATGTACAAAAACATTTTGCTTTTCTTGTCTGTAAGATGTTCTATTTGAAGTATGTTAAAACATGCCAGATGATTCAAGTTTGTGATATATTTTGATCTAGCATAGATTCAGATCCTGTTTGAAGGTCTACAGAGCAATTGATCGGCAAGGAATTTTTAAGTTAACCATAATTATTTCATGGAAAATAAAACTTTAAAATAATTTTTGTGAATTACGTTACGGCACTTTTGGTTATGAAAACTCCGAAAATTGGAAGCTAAACATGATAATTTTGGGGTCTTCTGTTAATGTTTTTATCATATCAATTCAAATCATCATTTAAAAAGAATTGGGATGGTGGTTTTCAAAATATGTCTGTGTAAAAACGAATTTGAGAAGCTAAATACATGTGAATACTCTTAATCATAAAACACTGCATGACAATATTTGATGCCATTTGGCTGTAATATGCAATATTTTTTATTTCTTCAAGTACGATTTACTGTTCTATGATCGTGTCCTCTTGATATAAAATGCTATCAGAGATAAAACAAGTGAAATCTTGCTTAAAAGAAGACGTTATTCCTCGATTCGTGAATTACGTTACGAGGTACTTTCAATGTCTCTCTTTATCTTATAGCCATTCCCTTCGAGTTATTGTAGATTTTGCAGTTTATATGTCTTTACTATCAACTAAAAGCAAAATCTGGGGAATCTGTTTTACTCTGCTATCCCTTAAAATCAAACTATCATAATTGAAAAACATCAATAACTTAAATTTCGTGATTAATTAGCACGAATAGGTTTGAGGTATTATAAATTAGCTGCTCTCCTTCATGAATATATGAAAACCTATACTAAATGTATTCGTTGACCAACATAATGACTACAGTTACTAATAAAGCAAACTATTGAACACTTACGGCGCTTTTCATTGTTTCAAAATTTTATTTTTAACATATGCCCTCATATGTAACGTAATTCACATACAATTACACAGCAGTCTACATCTTATTAAATTTCTGGCTAAAATGCTGGTGAAAAATTTTTCTATAACCTTTTCCAAAACACATATATACCAAGCTTCAAAATTGACATGGTTTTGAAATATTCCTGATCTTAAAGTTTGCGGCCGTTTTGAACTTGCAATTGGCGCAACTTAACTGATTTTGAATGATGATCTCCAACAAACAATAAGCTAGATCCGCCCATCGTCGTCTGCAGAACAATATTAGAATAGAAATGACAAATAGCTATCTGTGGTTTATTGTCCAGTAATTCCCCCGAGTCGTATGAAACACTCAAATTATCATCGAGTCAAAAAACATGCGACTCGGGGAATTACTGGACAATAAACCACGGCTAGCTACATGTAGCTGTTATTTCTTAGTCGGACCCTGTGCAGAAAAAAGGTCAATTTTTTGTATTGTAATAGGAATGAATCGACGGTTTCTAAATATCTATCACGATTGTGGACATCTGCATCGCTTCAGAGAAGAGAATTTACATGCAGATGCAGGCACGCAAAGATGCCTCACCATAATTATATATTTTTTGCTCGTGTGATTCAGTCACGTGTCGCGGTGATCACCTGTCCTGCTTTTTCGAAATTATAGGTAAACAAAGATCGGTGTAACTTTGAATCTTTCCACTTAAGGTAGAACATGACACCAATCCCGGGCACAATGGCCTGCTGACAGATTCATGAGATTGGTTCGAAGTTCCATTAACAATCCATACAGGTCAGGGTTATAATGGAGAATAAAGCCACTTATTTTGTGATGCCAGTTCCAAAGTATCGATACATGTGATTTTGTAGTTAAGGAATTCATGGTCGTATGAATGACGAATTCTGTCAATGATAACGGCAAAATACACTGTTAAGTAACGTGAGGAATGTTTTAATCAATGAAATAAGATAAGAGTAAGTGATTGTATAAAGATAACTGTATGATAAAGACGCTGATGATAAACAACATACCTGCATGTTTACATATAATATGTAAAATTTTGCAATGAAAAATGTATTCACCGACCACATTGCAACGCTCCGGGAACATTATAGAAACAGACATGTTATAGAGCAAAATTGAAAAAAAAAACCTTAAATCTAACAACTAACATGCACTCTAAACGTACACATACATGTACCTAGATCCAACACTGCACTTTGACCAACGTTGACGATGGATGGGACTCTATGACAGGTACTGCCCAAATCTCATCAAAGGAGACTGAACTTTGATTTTTTTTTTTTCGTTTGATTTATTATATATCAAGTGGCTGAACGCATTCTGCTTGTCATGTGTCCGTCTTTGGAATTATTTTTTGTTTGTTTGTGGGGTATTTTTTATTTATATATTTTTATTATTATTATTTTCTTTTTTTGGTAATCAGTCACTTTTTTTTTGTTTGCCTGAGTTTTTTTGTTTTCTTCTCGCCTTCCTCCAAATGACGTGGAATTTTAGTCCAACTATCCCCTTTTCTAATTGTTTATTGATTTATTTGGAGATCCACTCCATATTATTCCATCATGAATTTCTGAGACTTAAATTGCAAATTACAAGACTCACGAATCAAAATTTTGCACCAATTGATTGATCGATTGATATTATACAATATATATCAACCGATATATCTTAATGATCAAATGTACCGAGATATTCTCGACAACCCTTTACCGAATGAGCAACACAATCTTAATTATGTTAGAAATTATATAAATGAGGCTATCCCATATGACAAGAGCGACTTCATATAATGAATGGACCTTAATGACAGAGACTAATGACCCTGTTACGAAATCTTTCATTTTTCCAATTCCCCACATGGAGGTGAAGTTCCTGAATAGTTTGGCATGAATACCTAATTCTGAATACCAAAATGTGATCAAAAAGATATTTGGAGTATAAGTGTTCGTATACTGAAGGCCCCGCGCGCTAATTGATACCATTTTGAGTGCTCGAATTGATTTGTATGGCTATATTTGGACTGTACTAGGCATATGGAGTGCACAATTGAAAAGACTCAAAGGTGACATTGCAACTATAGGATCAATGCATCGCTTTGAGATCCTGACAAGCATAAAAAGCTTGGGTATGAATGGCAATCAGCAGTGAATACTAGACTTAATGTACCTATATAAAGAAACAAACTACTGATACCGATTTCATATACAACATCCCAAATATAACCTCGAAGCTCTAGTTGATTGTTGCATTCTCCTGTTCTCGCTTACCATCACTGCGATTTGGAATTGGAGGCCATGAATTCGACGAAGGGTCTCATCAGCGAAAGACAATCCGAAAGTCACTCAGGTCCACGGACTGACACATGTCATGAAATTTACCTAAGTCCAGACTAGTGAAAATGTTTATCTTATTAAATTTGTGTTTTCAACTAAATTACAAAAAAATATTTTGTTAGATGTAAAGACATTCCAGAAGGCAGCAGTGATGTTCGATACCAGAACAAAGGACAATCTAATGGAATTTGTTTAGATGTATTAACAGCAATTCTCTGTAAGAACCAAATAATTTCAAGACATGTTGCCACGGCATGTCATGGATTTTTTAGATTTTTGGTATGGAAGTTCAATATGAAGTACTAGTATGCAAACCGACCCCAGTTTTTTTCGAAAAGGTTGTCGTTGCCATGGTAACTGTGTCTGAAGTTTCAAAATTCGGGAAATTTAATAGGACGAAGCATATTGGTAGGCTTTGTTACCATGGAAACGGATACATTTTTTATCTGAAATTACTTCAATTGATTATTTTCTTTAAATCCTTTTTATTATACATATTTGTGAGGGTTTTTACATTAATCTCGGATGCCTTTTGTATACAAGATGAAAAAATACATTTCTTCATTATTTTGCAGCAATTCTATTACATTGATTACCCCCTCCCTCCGCCATCTCAATTTAAAGTTTATTGAAGGTTTCTCTTTTTTAAAGTCAATTATACTACATTGAAGCATCTTATTATCTCAGCAAAGTGTAAAATCATTTATTTACTGTGCATACGTTTTATGTCCTATAATATGTGAATCCCGAAGGATAAAGTACATTTACTTAAATTTATTGCTCCGCAATGAGATCGATAATTGGTGATCATTATAAAACCCTCTTACTCCTCAAACTATACAAACTAAAGAGCTCTCAGCTTTTCTCTCAATGTTGAAGTATAACAGACCAACAGCGTTCTTTTGAATTCAAGTTTCAAATATACCACCTTGGAGTTTACATTTGTCAAGAATTTTCTTCTTTTTCTTTTCTTGGTGGCTTAAATTGAAAGAACGTGGGATTTACATCAATTTTATCAAAAAGTTTTAAATAGATTTTGAAAACAAATATTTCAGAGGAAATTCGTTATCTTTTCTAAATTTAGCGTTCGTCACAATAGTGTGATTATATATAAAGCTAGAAAGTATATTTGTCTTTCATTTATTGGCATTTTCTCCGGATTTTACTTACTAGTTAGCACCCGATGCGTGGTACACTGTATGTTCTTATACTCACATCAATTTCGCTTTTACATTGGCGGATCAAGAAATTTGTTTCGGTGTACATGTACATGTATAAAATGTACCAGCCCGTTATGGAAAGGGGTTGGTCCAAACAGCCTATAGATGATTTTGAAATAAAAGCTTACGAAAAGAGGAAAAATCAGGATTTCATACCAATTGCAGGTTACTAAGGGATCCTGGCCTCCCTACCCGCCCTAGATCCGCGCTTGTTTTGACAATCTCATCACAAAATTTATTAAATACTACATGTAAACAGTGGTCTAAAATAAGTTGAATTTTAGAAAGTAATAAAATACTGATTTATTTTAGGGAGCAAATATTTGATTTGAAATAATTCAGAAGTTTCAATTCATACAATTTACATATATATCTTTCAGAATCAAATAAAGTAGAGATATATATTTGAATCCGGAAATTAAAGCTTCTCGACAGTTTAAACAATATGACAATAATACAATACGAAACCACTATTACTAGCTTTTAATGAATCAATACCACTTTACCTTCAACCTATTTTAGGAAAGGTACACAGAAGGCTTGAATAAATTTGCTATATATACATTTCTATTAAAGTATTGATGTTAAAGTAATATATGTGCAGTCACATGATCAATGGCATAAAAGAAGCCCCCCCCCCTTCCCAAAACAAATATAGCTGAAGATATAAATGTCGATGAATCATTCTTTTCTGTCAGAATTATCTTGGCAAAAATGCCCTCCCCCTATCAAATGCTAAACATGTAAAAGCCAACAATTCCTAAGACAAATATATACATATATATATATATATACAGTACATTGTACATATTGACCTTAGTAAAAATCTACCTTAAAAGTTACTTTCTCAATTTTTCGCCTGGCAGGTAAGTTATTAATAATTGTCTTTCAATGTAAATATTCCAATGGAAAATTAATTTTCCTTTCAGGATTTTAATTTCTTCCAAAGGAATATTATACATTGTACTTGGGCTGATTGATAATTGTATGTTGAGAGCCTCGTATTGATGGATTTGAATTTTATCAGACATTTTGCATTGTTTTCCTACATAATACCCTTCAGTATCTAATACACTTTTGCCACCGGTGTTTAAGGGCCTCAATACCACTTTTAAAGCACTCCTTGGTCAGAAAGCCATCCACTGCAAGTATGACGACATCATCGGACTGAAAGTGGGTGCCAGACATAGCTGCTTTCAGTTAAGTAATAGATGAAAGTCTGATGGAGCAAGATCAGGTGAATAAGGCGGATGCTCAATCAAATAAAAGCCAAAATCTTGAATGGAAGCCATAGCAGTGACAGAATGGTGACATAATTTTAAACAAGAGTAGAAGGATCAAAGATAGACAACATCACTATCCAAAATGCTTCAGAATCATCAAACACCTTTTATACCGTGGATATGATCCTTATGTCACTAGACGAACACTAGGCTTGGTACTTGACCAATCTACAGTCTTTACCAGTGCATTCTTAAAACTTGCGCTCTGACTGACTGTGACGACGGGACTCAATGACCTCTTTAGAGAAGACAGGGCCCGAACCACCTGTCCTCTGTGAATGTCAGTCGGAGTCCTCGGGTGATATCATACACGAGCTTGCTACATCCGACAGAGCACGAACTGTGTTACGTACGCCCTCGTTTGATATCCATTTACATATTCATCTGTGTTGCTTGGGCCCCTGTGTTTTGCGGTCTTGTTTGTGTGTGGTCATCTGACAGTGAGGAGGTTGTGTTACACCACAATTGTACGTTCTTCGAGACCTCTGGGTAATCGGAAAAGTGGGAAGGTTGTGCGCACGTAATCCAGGATAACCACACCTCCTGCTATTTCCGTGGCAGATGGCCGTCCTAAGTCGGCACCGGTTGCCCATTGGTCTCGTTGGTTTATGTGTAGTCCTTTGTGTTTGATGTTTCTGCGTTTTGCGTTGACGTTCCTTGTCCCTTATGCGTCTCTTTCTGTGCTTGTCTACTTTGTGTTTTTGCATTGGGTGTTTTGGGGTTTTGCTTTGGATGCTGCAATCTGGTGTTGTTGGAGATCCCCTCCTTTGTTTTGTGATTAGGAGCATTGTCATTATTGAACAACGCGCCTTAAGTGAACTTCCCGCGTTGCTTAAGTTTAATATTTTCCCGTAACTGTGTCGGAAGTGAAACATATAGTACGTACCAATGACTGTTTGTCCTTTTTGGAGATAATCCATCAGCAGAATACCTTCTGCATCATGGAGAACCGAGGTCATTGTCTTTGTCTTCTTTGGCCGGGTGCGGGTAAGCCAGGGTGTGTGTTTGTGTATTGTATGTGTAGTTGATTCCTCTTGCTCCACTGATATGTACACAGTATGCACAACATTTCAGTCTGGTGCACTGTACTTTTCAATTTCGTACGTTTGCTTTATTTTTTCTTTAAACGCTAAATATTTGTGACAAAAATTAACAAAAAATAGAAAGTACATAAATATGTACGGAAGGAGCTGAATCTCGTGTCATATTCCTTCCGCATAACAATTCGTATACAGAAAAAAAGTCAATCATTATTGAAGTATAATGTTTATGATGACGTTTGATCTGTTTTACATTTAAGTGAAGTTCTCAAAAGATTCTAGAATAAAGGTAAAAAGAAGTAGGTGGTTCTCAGATAGGAAAACTGATAATATCGACAAAAACTTATAAAGTTAGGAATTTTCACCCAAGATGGATATAAATATTAACTAAAAGACATCAATATATGTCTATATGGTATATCAGAGATAGATTTCGGAAGTTCTATGTTAAACGTCTTCAAATTCAATAGCATCATTTAAGATATCTCCTATAATCGGTAAATTCTCTTAATGCTGAATTCACATTGGTTAGATTGAGGACCACTGACGAGGGTTAAGTATCCGAAACGTGCATGTCTGGTCCATGCTGCAAATTTATCTGTTTTTAAATGATGCTGTTGAATTTTAAGACGTTTAACATTCATAAAGTCATTTCATAAATAAATGTTATGATAGCACTTAATTATCGCTTTGCTCGAATGCGATTGGTCAAGTTTGGAGGTGTGTCTACGTAAATATATCTGATTGGTTAATACACTTTAGTCTAGTTTAATCACCTAAACTGTGTGACCTTTCAAATATCGGTCCCTTGTTAAATTCAGACACAGATTCAATATCAATGATGTTGAATTAATTATTGCATAACAATACTAAACAAATGTGAAATATTTTTCTCTTTATGCACAGAACATCTGGATGGGGAACTAATTTTCATAGCGTAGCAGACGACTTCTTGGTAATGGCGTGGTTCGCCTTTAATCCTCAGAAACGTTGATTTCACGTTAGAAATACAACGTTTTAGGCAGAATCATGTGATAAAAAGAATCTCATATGAATTTTCATTTCATACGATGTATCATGAAACTCGGGTATAAAAATCACACAACTCGTTTCATAATACATCGTATGAAATGAAAGTTCATTTGATATCCTTTATGTATGTAAAATAATGATTAAAAATAAAGGCTGAATAATAATTTTTATTCACTTTCCTAAACACGAAGAGGGCTGCCGATCGAGTGCCCAAACAGAAATAAAGAAAGAGGAATCCGTACATAATTTTCATTATAGATCGAGGTCTTTTCGAAAAACAGTTCATAGCATCTGCAAACACATATGTCAGTCACAAAAGCACTTTTAACTCTCTGTTGCAAATAAAGTTTGATGACCAGTGACATTTTTTGGTATGTAAAGTTTAATCATTCTATGTCTTAAACCGTCGATATAACATAGCACCGGAACAAGCTACAGCTAGCGTTGATATACATCCAAGGAACTTCAGAAATCCTCCTACTGACGGAGCATTCCTCTCGAAGAAACTTGTTGGAAATGGCTGAGGTTTGACGACCTGAGAAAAAGTAAATAACAAACATTACAACGGCCATGTAGTACTTTATACTTCGATTTAAAGCAGCCCAAAGTACAACGCATTTCCTTAAAATCACGATTGCTGTACTTTTATATTGTATTTTTTCAGTAATGAAGTTCTCTTTGTAAATGATAATACACAAGATCGAAACTACAGCTTGTCCGTTCTTATATTAAAATGTACATCGAGACAATCACCGAATTTGACAGGTTTCCATGGAGCTGTTGCGACGGGTGTTGCATGCAATCAGGAGACGCTGACTCTCCCCGGGCACCTGGTCTCGCTTCGGAATTTTGTTCATTCCGAGGTTCGCAACCGTTCCTGTAGATAATCTAATGATTTTGCCTTGCCTTCTCGACTATGAGACTGAATAACTGATGCATGGGTTCTTCTGTAATGTTTATATTTGCATTAAGTCGCCTGCCTGTTCAAACCTTTGGCAACTTTTCTGCCCAAGTACATATATGACGTCAAGACAATCGAGAACTATCAAAAATTGCGCGAAAACGTCAGTACAACCTTGGTTAGAAGTATCTGCAATATTCCGTATTGTTTGAACCTCTTGTGGGTGCACTTGTTGGTTATATTTTGAGTTGTTTATATTGGTAATATAAGTGGGAATAGTGTATTCTAGTTATAAGGTTGTTATTTGGATAAAACAGTTACACAGCAAATTCCATTATAAAAGTTTTGACCTTCACTGCTATTTGTTTTTGAGTTTTTAATTATACGATAGAAATGTTACTTACCATATACGCCTATCATAAATGGTTTTCATGACGAGGACGTCATGGGCAATTTTCTTTCAATAGATAAGTGCATTATATTGTGTTCTATTGTAACAGTCAAGGTTATTTTATGAGAATTTACGTCATGTAACGATACAAAGATATTGAATGAAATAATGAGTAGACACATACTTTTTCTACATAGTTAAGAAGGCTTTGGAATGTATTTTTTTTTAAAGTCATTACCGCTAAGGCTAAAACTGTAATAGAAATCAATATTTGATTTTTAAAACTTTATTTATGTTACAAAGGTTAACAAACAAGTTACACAAACTTATATCAATGTCTCACATTGGCTTAAAAGTTTTTAAATTCAATAGCATCATTTAAGACCAGATAAATTTACAGCATGGACCAGACATGCACGTTTCGGGCACTTAACCCTCGTCAGTGATCCTCAGTCTAAATAATGTAAAATGGCCAAAACGTGTGAAATTATTATGTCTAAAAATGTTCCGAAAGATGTAGCAAAATGGATGGGATATGATGCTACAGGACCCACGTTTTAGGAATTTCAAGAAATTTTGTAACAGAACATTTCAAATGCGTTTAAGAGACAAACGATCAACCGAAGTTGATCGAAATTTTCTACATGTGCCCTCGGGGACGCCTGGTCCAACAGCGTGTTACTCACCAAGTAGTTCAAAGGTTAAAAGTCTTTAAATTCAATAGCATCATTTAAGACCAGATAAATTTACAGCATGGACCAGACATGCACGTTTCGGGTACTTAACCCTCGTCAGTGATCCTCAGTCTAAATTATGGTTAACTCTGCAGCTGGATTATTCATTATCCAGGTCTCCTTTAAATTTTGAAATGCTCCTATTTACGCCTTTTCAACTTCGAAAACTAGGTCCATTTTTCTCCATTTCAGAGTATTTTGTAAATTCGGTTAGTTTGGTATGGGCTTTGATAACTCCCAATGCAGTTTAATTTGAGTTGCCTGTGAGGATCGTAGAATTCTTTTCGAAATGAGAGCGATACAAACGACTCAATAATACAATACAGGGTTATCAAAACTTTCCTCCACACTTGTGACCTTGATATTCAACAAGTCTTCCATTGTAATGGACAGCTGGAAGATCCTTGTAATGTACCGAATCCGGACTTTGATTTACCCTTATAGTTTCGCTATTTTTGAACCGCTGTGCACATTCCGCCCAGGCAAAACGAACGGGAAATTCATGCTGTAGTTATATTTTTCATAAATAATGAATATACCATTCATATAATTAAGGTACAAATCTTAGATTACATAGTTTGAATAATTACTAATCGACATTTTAACTGACTCTGACTTTGTTTGAAAACTGTTTCGGGTAAATTTTGCTAACTTTCGGAGTATGGAAACTCTGTCGTACCATGTTATTTTCTCGAATATTGTTTTCTGTGAATTTGTTGTGGGAAATGTGATTTTCTGTGGTATTCATGTACTTATTATTGTTCATTTATGTTTGTAGTCAATCGTTTCCAACTATTCTGATCGCAATAAAGATGGACTTGATTTGTTGTTCATTAGTATATCTTAAGCTGAAACTACAATCCTACATTGTACAATTTGTGTCCTCTCCATGATTTTTGCATTTTTCCAACTTATTAATATATTTGGATCTTTGAAGTCAAATAGAGCAAATCATCCTACTATGGTGGACATTGTAAGTTTGTAAAACTAGGGATAATGTTGAAGTATATGCAAAGGAGGGGATCTCCAACAACACCAGGTTGCAGCACCCACAGCAAAACCCCAAAATACTCAATGCAAAAACACAAAGCATACAAGCACAGAAAGAGACGCATAAGGGCAAGGAACGTCAACGCACAACACAGAAACATCAAACACAAATGACTACACATAAACCAACGAGACCAATGGGCAACCGGTGCCAACTTAGGACGGCCATCTGCCACGGAAATAGCAGAAGGTGTGGTTAGCCTGGATAACGTGCGTGCAAGTTATCTGTTAATATGTTTTACATGTACAATTGTTTATTACTCTTATCTTCCACCATTCATTTTAATTTGAGAAGCATTTCGATTTGTTTCAGTATTTGATCATCCTAGCCAAATGCATCTGTTGTAGCATAATGCTTTTTCTGTCTCAAACAGCTTGTTTGTATCTTGCTAAGATTGTACTTTGAACAGATGTAATCTCAATATATTGCAATCTATTACTCAATTTTCTATACTCAGTTAAATCAATTAGTCTAACTTTTAACACTATACATGTATATGAAAGAGAATGACATTTACCTTATTCTCTGGTTCCTCTTTCCATATTTCAGATTGGTTAATTTCTCCTCTTTCAAAGAGAATCTAAAATGGAGCAAAGACTTTTTAATGCTGATGCTAGCATTCGTTTATAAGGCATTATTGTAAAGAGTAGATTTTTGGGAAAAGTCATGCTATGCTTCACAATAAAGAAAAAAAAATCATCCTGACTCTGCTGCCGTTGAGCAGCCCTCTGGACAAAATTGTCAAAATACTGTGTACAGGACATGCATGTTTTGGGTCGTGAATCATCAACATTGCTGTCTCAAGCAAAATATGAGTAAAGAGCTTCCCTAACGAAAACATACTATAGTATACTATAGTAAACTATAGTATACTATAGTAAACTATAGTATACTATAGTAAACTATAGTATACTATAGTATACTATAGTATACTATAGTATACTTTACTACACAAAACTTTACTATACTATACTACACTAATCTTTACTATACTACACAAAACTTTACTATACTACACGAAACTTTACTTTACTACACTACTTTTTCGTTAGGGTTGGTGTAACCGTGTTCAATTTTTATGTTAATTCTTAAATCATATTTACCAAAATGAGATTAGTGTTTGACTCCTCTTAATCATTTAAAGAGACGTCTCTCTCCGTAAACTCGTTTAAATGAATTTTAACATTTTAAAGATTTACCTCCCTTGCTGCACGCTCTCCTGCTTGTACCGCTCCCTCCATGTATCCCGACCATTCTGTGGCTGTCTCTGTTCCTGCAAAATGTATTCTACCAACGGGTTTTCTTATTTCTCTGAAAGAGAAGTTGAGAGCATGAAAGCAATGTCATTTTCTTTGCCGATTGGGATTTCATTCAAATATATGAGTAAACTTTAAACACAAACAAAACCCCACAAAACTGAGAATTTCAAAATCCACTCAACGGGCAACTGAAAAATGCTTATACAAGGAAAGAAAAAACAATACAAAACAAAACATATATGCAAAGGAGCAAAAGTGACAATCTAATGGAGATACGATAATGTGCTTTAAAATAATAAGCATCGTCTGCTAGCAACATCCGTCATGTAGGCCGAACAGAAAATGAACTGTTGATTGTTTTACATTAAGTGTTTTGGATGTTAACTCAAAGGCGATCCAACATACCGACTAAGACTTGTGACATTCTTGCTTACCTTCCAAATGTAGTCAGGAATCCAGGAGGCATCATGGCAGAATAGCATCCACCAGACCACTGTTCTGCTAGCCAGTTCAGCTCCTCGTAATGTACATACTGTAAATGTAATATGAAAGATAAAAATAGGTTTTTGAAGTGGAAAAAATCAAGTTTGGAAAACAGAATATCATCGTAGATATATTTATTTATCTTCAATTATTTGAAATGGTTTATAAGAGAATGAAAATCACTGAATTAAATGAATACTTAATATGTTGTCATCAAATTCGGAAAAATTAAAATAAAGAAAAACAACCCGAATAATTGAATGTTCTATTTCTACATTTGTATAATAAAAGGATGGAATATCCGACAAGACTCAATTACAGCGTAAATATCTAACCACCCCTGTCTGAAAACAAAGAGTACACAAGCACAACAAGAGGCGAAACTGGACAAGAAAATGCGAAGGCCGAAGTACATAACACAGATGAATATGCAAATGAATATTAAACACATAGAACGTAGGAAAAATAGTCTGTACTCCCGGCTAGAGTGAACTCAATCATGCAATCACAGAGGAGTCCGATCGACATTCAGAAAGGACAAATATTCGTGGACCTTGCTTCTCCATCGAGATTTGAGCATCTTCTTCGTAGTCACTCACAGTGCAATGCGCTGGCACAAGGTTGTAAAATCATCAAGTGCCATGCCGGGTATCCCAATTGAAGATGCGATTAATGCTAAACTTTCTCCAGTGTACGCATGTCTTATAAATACATTTGCAATAAATCAATAAATATGATCCGTCTAGGGGACCGTTGGATCGCAGACATGTTTTTCTTACCCAATTTTCTATGAAGTTATGCAAACATATCAAGAACATGGTGAACTAGAATCTGCATTTTGTGAGGACATCGAGAAAAACCATATTTTTTTTCATAGGTATGTACATGTACTTTTGGAAATATAAAATGAGAAGAAATTTCAAACGCTAATTTGCGATTAGTCAGGACTTTCCATATGTGAATAGTGACCCTTGAACATACAGAATAAGATACAATGCTGGGGCTTTCCGTATGTAAGTAGTGGACCTTGAACATACAGAATAAGGTACAATGCTGGGGCTTTCCGTATGTGAGTAGTGGACCTTGAACATACAGAATAAGGTACAATGCTGGGGCTGGATGTTCTGTTTACTTTGCTGCGAATATAGCTGTAGGATCAACGGAATTACATTTGCCATTTGTAGTGTGCATTTATGTCTTTTCGAATTTCTTCAGGTTGGCACTACTTACAATTATTTTGGTCATTCCGTGTCAAATGAGCTAAAGTATGGGTAGAATCTAGACAGAACTTGGGTGGGCTTTGGGCTTCCTTTTTGGTCCATCCTACTTGGATACTATACTTGCATTAGTTATGTCACATGAGTCGAGTTATATATGCAAAAAGAATTCTCACGGCGTTCTTTGACAGTATAATGCATTCCACAATGCATTTAACAGTGCCTTGCGCACTTACAGTTGAGGTAGTCCATTAGTAAATCCCGGTTGGAAAAAGCAGTATTTTACTTTTTTACAATAATATAGGGGCATGCGCGCTGTACGCACTTTTTGTTCCTTATGAGGGAAACTATGGGTAACACTAACTTAAAGACAGCAATTGGGACGGGCTTTGGGCTTCATTTTGTGGTCCTACCTACTTGGATACTATACTTGCATTAGATATGTAACACGATTTATATGCTGTATGAAAATAATTAGTACATGATAGTGTTTTATTTACAGCGCCACCAACAATGCAACAATCTGTCCACCATGCGTGTCATTGACACTGTCTGTTTGTCCTATTTTTCTTTTCTTTTTTTTGAGATTTTTCCCCCAAAATTTGTCAGCCTTTCGATTGTTGTTTGTAGAAACTGGTTTTGACTTTTGTGTCAGACTCTCATTCACTGAATTATATGATACTAACCTTAAGAGCTTGATCTGTCTCAAACACCCTGGCGTAAAGTTTACAGATTCTGTCCCTACGTTCCTCCTTTGTCAACGTTACACATGTTTTAGCCCTTCCAGCTAGAATTAAGCTAAATAGCGAAAAATATAAGAGGTTGGTATCACTATTTATAATGTGCTATGATATATTTGAATTCCAGATTATCTTGCAAACATCAATAAATTAAAAAGAAGAGAACAAAAAGTTTGTGTCAATTGTAATGTTTCCATATGTTGTTTTTGTGCGTTATCTTGAATTCAATGCGAAGACGACTTCAAGGATATCAAACAAGTACATAGTACTTAATATAGATAGACAACATTAACTTTTAGCTGGAGTTTGGACTGCCTTTCTACTCAAACCATGTAACTATGGAATTTCCATTAAACCATCAAAGAAAAAAAAAAAAAACGAAGGGAATTTTTTTTTATTTAAAAAAGATAACAGTTGCTGCTGGTCCATTTCAAACCCGAGGCCTAGGGTGAATCAGACGAAAATGAGAACCATAGTGCCATTGTTAAACGTCTTCAAATTCAATAGCATAATATAAGAACACAGATAAATTTCCATGACACGCTTTCTAAAAAAAGCGGAAAATAAAAATATATATATATGAACCTAAGTTAACGTAAACTCTATTACGAAAGTTTATTTTCTACATGGAATGTGGTCTCCTGGACCTCAGTTGAACTGTTCAAAGATGTTTGTGCAGTTTGCGTCTCATTTTATTAAAAAGAAAGTAGGCTTCAGCGATGCCATGAAAACTGTAAGTAAAAAGTGGAGCTGATATCCGTCATTATCAACTTCAGGGAAGACAACCAGTTACACAACAATGTTATGTTAAACATTGCTGAAAACAATCATTTCGTAAGATAGCATCTGTGAATAGCTTTACTAAGAATAATTAACAATAAATAGATAGAAGCGTATCCACTACTATCCTTCCTTACTAGAGAAGATGCACACAAAGAACGCAACCATTGAATGATATGAAATGGTACAAGTAAAGCCACTGATTGACAAAATCTGCAAACAAATTGTAAATGAATTTTACGGGTTCAGGAGACCTCAGATAAGACGAGAGAACAGTGATCGAAAGAGGATGCGCATATCAGATAAAAAAGGAACTCTACGTGGAGCTACAGCGTCTAATCACTAATACAAGACTAATTGAAAAAGTCCCGAATTCGCAAATAAAATCTCTACGCGTACTGTTGCAGTATTCATTTCGCGAAAATAAATCCCCGGCGAAAATAACCAGGTTTACAGTAAATCAGTTATGATCAACATGATCAAGTTACCCCATTATTGCTGGTTTTGTACCGTCCGGTTTCGTGTCAGCAAATGTAAACTCTACTAAAGCTTCCTCGTCTTCAATAATGGCAGTTCCACTATGACCTAAAGTGAATCAAATTCTTGTATACATATTCACCAAATATCACTCGACAAGCAGTATTCTTTTTTTTAATGAGTAGTTTAGGCCATTGTGAAAACTAAATTCAAAAAATGATTAAATGGAGAAAAAATGATACATTAAATACATGCTCTACTAATAATTCACAAATAAAGCTAGTTTTATTAATTGTGAATGCCCATATACAAGTTTGTTATAGAATGTATGAAGAATGTCGCTTTGGAATTCATTTTGTTGTTGGTAATAATAATAAAATGTAATACAGTAAAACACATTCAATTCATCTTCTTTTTTTCTTGTCATATCGTCCCTTCAAATCTTACCTTTCTCCTGCCAAAATGGTCTGTCGTAATAGACAAACGTTTTTATAACAGAACCCATAGGAACCCTCTGAATCAGCTGATTCCTTAGAGACGGAAGTGGAGGGTCAAAGGTCAGCCTTGTTTGTAACGGCAAAGGGACGGCAAGAATAACATGGCGACACTGGAATATTTTATTTGAGGCATCATTTTTGTTAACATTTCAAAATTTTTAGAGATAACCTTACATCATATATATTTTATGCCATTTCGGAAACTTGCAATTTACATCGAAAAATATCGTCGAAATTAAAGGAGGTTAACATCTTAGCACAATCCCTCCAATGCTATTTAGAACATAGATTTTTGTTGGATATGCTACGACCCTACAGAAAATTTGGAGCCGCGCACTCTCTGTAAAGTAAATGTACAAATTTAAATTCTAAAAATAATACCAGAGGGCGCTAGTGAAATGAATTTGGGTGGCTCATGAAAAACACTTTGACTGGAAGCATCACTGATGAGAATTTATTATTCGAAACACGTGTATGGTGCATGAAAATTAGTTTGAAATGTTCTTCAAGAAGGTATAGAGTTGGAACACTTCCGTATTATAAGATACATTCTCACCGTGGGGTATCACGTGATACACAAATGATATGTTCCATGGGAATCCCCTATGATTGAACTAAGTTAATACTACCTTAATCTACTTTATATAGATTTATTTTAGACCTATCATATGGTCATTATTATCAATCATATGATGGTAATTTATTCTGTTCAAGAATAGACGTGTATTCGGAGAACACTTCAACAGAAATTTTTCAATGCTCGCCACATGTTATGATATGGTGCACGGACAGATACAAAATTTTCTGTTTAAGTGTTCTCCAAATATACTTCTATTCTTGACCAGAATAAATTACCATCATATGATTGATAATAATGACCGTATGATAGGCCTAAAATAAATTCATATAAAGTAGATTTAGACAGTATTTACTTGGTTCAATCAAAGGGGATTCCCGTGGAACATATCATTTGTGTATCACATGATACCCCACGGTGATTCTTTAGTGTAAAAAACATTGATACATGAATTATACCAATGGAAAAATCGAGTAATGAAACTCCCATTTAGTATCTATAATGTTTTGAGAAAAGGGTAAACACTCTTGATATTCTTTTTGTAGCATTGTTCCGAAATCTGCTGCAGAAATTAGGTTCTTATTCATGAAACCTTTCTTATCTTATTCTGATAATAATCGTCTAATTTCTCTTCTTAATTCTCAAACACAGTGATACGACATAGCTCTTGAATTGAATAAATTTCTATATTTTAAATACTTTAGTTTAAACATTTACCTTAAATACTTTTCCGTTCAGACAAGACACTTGTATTGAGTGGTCATTTTGCGTTATGCTGCAAACTGCATGGTCAAGAAATAACCTATCTAAGAAAAATATCAAGTAAGTATCATTCGTCTTCGTAACGTGCAGTATTTTGATTTTTGTTCACGATTGGCTTGCCGTTTTCTGGCAGCATAATTTTTATCAATGAAACCAAAGATTGTACTCTATGTCTTCCGAAATGGAAGTTACCGGATGTGACAGTTCTACCGAATTGAAGCGGCGGGTGTTGCATGCAAGCAGGAGATGCTTACTCTTCCTGGGCACCTTGTCTCACTCTCATATCGGGAGTCTGCTTCTTTTCATGTGGTGGAGGTTTTCGTTTGTTTGCTTTGGTTTCTGTTTTATCCTGATTTTGTATGCCTTCGGTTTCTGATTTTCTAAATTATCGATTTTGTGCTGTATACAGGGATATGGTCATTATCCATATTTGTCAAATAAGAATGTAACTGATAATGAATCGATTCTGGCACAGATTCTCGATATATGAAAAATAGTAAAGTGTGACCAGGAACATGTAAAATGACAAATGATTTTGGGTTTTGGAGAAAAAGGGATTTGAAGAATTATACATTAAAAAATCAAGATAGTTTGATTTTGGTCTTGTCACAATCTTGTCAGGTATGCAGCTTTATCGGCTAATGTTCTTGAATTTTGCATCGAATATTTCACCTTATTGTCTATCATGATTTCATACGCGTGCTGGTTTTGCTGTGTTCACTTCAATATGGTGGTTATATAAGCAGGAGATGCTTATTCCTCCTGGGTACCTGGTCTCGTTCCAATTTTGGGAGTTCGCTTCTTTTCATATGGTGCAGGTTTTTCTTTGTTTGCTTTGGTTCTTGTTTTGTCCTGATTTTGTATGCCTTCGGTTTATGATTTTCTGAATTATAGATTTTGTACTGTGTATTGGGATATGGTCATTATCCATTTTGGTCATTTCATGTATTGGTGTTCTTTTCCAAATTCAAGTCATTCAGTTCATAGCTTCTACCGAATTGAAGCGGTGAGTGTTAAATAATTAAATGCATGTGACCTAGAACGCAAGTGTTCACTGATTCAGGCTTGTAATCGGTCAGTAACAAGGAACATGGCCTTACATTGCTGTTACCGAGCAGTGTAAAGGAGAAAAAAGCCAAGTGAACCACACATGCATAATTTAATATTCAATCGACATCAGTCACAATATTTCTAATTCATCAAGTTCTAAATTACCCCTTTGGTTTATCTTTTTCAATCATATTGTAATTTTTAGATTTAATTTGTCCATCCTTCATTAGTCCTAGTGTTTTGATGAAACTGATTTATTTTCTCTTGAGAAAGTTCTGTTTTATATATTTTCAAGAACTTGTAAGCCTTTTAAAAATTATGATCTTTGGAATCTGAATCCGGGTTGCATGTTCGACTTTCGTTCACTGATAAAAATCGCATTTCAGTCATTGCTATCAGATACAAATGTATATATTCTACTGTTATTATTTCAGTGCATTATGTGCGCAATTTAACAGATAATGTCTTATCAGATAAACCGAGAGTAATTATACATGTATCCTTTACGTACCTTTACCAAGTTTTTCTGCAATTCTCTCACTTATCTGTTGAGATCCCCCTGCAAACTTTCTTTGCTTCATGAAAATAGAAATAAAAGTATATCAAAATACAAATACACGATTTCTCAATTAAGCAATTTTATATTTTGACTCAAATTATAAAAAAAACGATTCGCTCGCTTCAATAGAATGTCAGCGTGATATTGTACAAATTCATCTATCATTAACCAACTAGGGTGAAATTAATTTCAAGTCAGGGAGTTGAAAATAAGGGGTACCTTCACGATAATCGTTTGAAATAAAGATCCCGTTCTACATTAATATAAACATCAAAGAAGTACCTAACAGTTATTCAGTTCTTTAAAAAGTCGAGAAGGCAAGGCCAAATCGTGAGAATTAAGAAACATGAGTTGTTCGTTTTGATTTTATATTAATTACAATATATCAAGTAGTAAAATAATGTCAATGTTATGTAATATGGAATAGATGAATTATATATTTATCTGTGCTTAAATGATGCTATTCAATTTGAAGACGTTTACATTTATACCACTTGGTGAGTGTCACTGCTGGTGGACCAGGAGTCCCCGAGGGCACATGTAGCCAAGTTCGATCAATTTCGGTTGATCGTTTCTTCAACGCATTCTAAATTTCTGGTATCTACATTTCTTGAAATTTCTAAAAAGTGGGTCCTGTAGCATCATATCCCACCTATCATGCTACGTCTTTCGGTACACTTTTTTGACATAGTAACTTACATACTTTTTTGGTATATTACATTGTTTAGATTTAGGATCACTGATGAGGGTTAAGTACCCGAAACGTGCATGTCTGGTCCACGTTGCCAATTTATCTGTGCTTAAATGATGCTATTCAATTTGAAGACGTTTACACATATGGTAGAAAATCAAGATCAAGGTTAATATTCCTTTGACGCAAGATTCTAACTAATGTAGCTTTGACATATATTTAACTTGCATTTTGTCTTCATTTTGTATTGTTATTGTTGTTGTATCCTTTACCAGAACTTTAAAGATTAAAGATGTTGAGATTTCCTACGTGTAACTTGTACGTGTACTTGTATTCTGGTCGGCTATTGTGAAGTCATCATTTACTGCGATTGACGTCATTTGCTTTACAAGTTACACGTCACCAGTGAACGTGTAAAGTGCGAGATACACGTAGTTCTTTACTTCAAGATATTTCATCCCCATTATTCTATCAAATAGTATAAAAAGTATGGCATTCAATTCAATATGATTACAAGTTTCTATTTCAATAAAGATTTAACCGAACTTAATGTTCCTCTTGAATTTATACTGTCCAAAAGTCAACTCAAATTCACTTGGATTTTACTAGTACGCGAAGTTACGTGTAATTCAACTTGTACACTAGACGTACCCGTACAAGTTACACGTAGAAAATCGCAACCTCTCTATTAATCTCTCAATGCTTACCTGTCCTCCATTATCTGTCGAGAGAATTCTGTTAGATCCACCACACTGGCGTAAATACCACAGAAACCATAGCAACGAAACCTCGTGACTCTCAGACGTTACACAAACGTTTACGGTCTGCTCTCCCAACTTCCATGCACCTCTAAATAAATGATATGATTCAGTGATTGTCTAACATCAAACCAAAGTTGGAATTCATAAGAAATAAGGGGATCCCCAACAGGACTCAATTGCGCCAACAGCAAACCACTAAAACTCCCAAATGCGAAAACACGGAGAGGACAGGAAAAGGAAATGACATCAAAGGGATCAGAAGGAAGACCAAACACAGTTGACTACATATAAAGGCTCAAAACATAAGTTAACTAAAAAGAGTATGAAAATCACAATCAATGCGGATACGAAAACATGCAAAATGAAACAAGACAAGCAATGCCAACTGCAACACGAGCAGGGTTAAATTATAACTGTTGATGAAATCATATGCTCGGGGGAGAGTAAGCTTCCCCTGTATGCTTGCAACAGCCGCCATATTAGCCGTTCAGAAAAGGTCAAAACCGGTGAGTGTATTAAGTCCAGTATTTATGGACGTTGTAATTTAGGGTGTCGCTAATAAATACACACATATGTACCTGTTTAAAAAGCAAATATGACAGAAGTACGTATCATTAGTTCCAAAAAGGGAGAAGTGAATTAGAAAATGGAAAGGTTGATACAATGAATTTGTGTGCTCCTTCCACTTTTTCAAACATAGGGGTCGGTCGATGCTTAATTTTGTGCTCTATTGTGTGTGCTGTTGAGATTATCGTCAGGATCTTTTTAAACTCTTTGTGTCACACTTATGCCATTTGCCGTGTGGAGCTTGTAAAAAAGTTCCCCGCGAGCGGTTTGACAGTAAGTGTTTTGAATATATTTCCTCGACATTGTTGCCATAGCACTTTCTATATAGACATAATGTCAGACAGTGCATGGATTTTATATATTGTTTTCATTATCGCGCTAAAACATCGACGTTGGATGCGGCTAGCCAACAGGGGATGCATACTCCTCCCGGGCACCTGGTCCCACCTCTAGCTTGATAGGGGTCGTCGATGCTTTAGTTGATTTTGTGCTCTATTGTGAGTGCTGTTGATTATCGTCAGGATCTAGTTTAACTCATAATACAGAAGGATGTAATTCACTGCTGATGTCACTTTTACATTATCATAGATAGAAAACAATATTCCATGCCAATAAAAGATGGATCAATAACGTGGTATATACCATGTTTTATTGAGTTTTGGTTTAAGTAATTCATACAATTTTAAAAGAAGTACTTAAAGATTAGTCAGTCTCAAAGTCGTGAAGGCAAGGCAAAATCATTTAATTTGCATTGAAAAGTCCATTCCATACAAAAAGTCGTGAGATTGATAATATAATATTACTTCGAAAATCGTTCCACAGACTATACATCTAAAATAAAGAAAATGTCTGATGCTTTTAAAATGTTTAACTACAAGAAAATCGAAATGACTAAATCTGCTGCCATATAACAACCTTCTGAACAGACAGTTTCTAAATGCGGTGAATCATTCATTTAAAATTTGAATAATCATTTCCTATGGAAAATCTAATGATTTTGCCTTGCCATCTCGACTTTGAGACTGAATGACTGATTGGTACTCCTTTGATGTTTATTCCCATCAGTGGTGAACGAAACCTTTGTGATATCTACTTGGTCCAAATAGTTTTATTGAAAAACTCTTTTACTGTCATCTTGTCCCACTCGTCCGCATGTGGAGCATCCCAGGGAGCATCGACTGGTATCTTAAAATGAGTAAATGTTTACTTTGGTAGAGACTATATGGATAGCTTTGTCTTTCATTTAAGCTGATAATCGGGAAAATCAATGTTAATGGCATGACTTCATTTTACTACTTTCTTTAGAAAGGTGGAATTTCACCTTGACAATTCTGCTGCTCAACTTTTATTTTGTTGTAAATGGAAACATAGATAGAGTTTATAATAATATCTGATGAGGATCTATTTCTTGTTGTTTTTTAACTTTTGTATCATTTCCAAGTTACCTCTTCTCCCATTTCGTCTATTTCTCTAAAAAGATTGTTTACGTCAAGTGTGGCCAGCAGACCAGACACGGGAGGAACAGTACCAGTTATCTTTTCGGAGCGTCCCTGCAATCAATACGATAAAAAAGTTAAAATAATGTAAATATTCGTGTTCTTCTTACAAACTAGATATAAAGTATCCATGTGTGGTAGATGGAATACATATAGGTACATGCAATTTGCCAGAACAATGATATACATATTTCCTACTCGAAAGCACATGAACTATTGACAAAAATTATTAATCAGAAAGATTTAAGATTTATGGGGTTTTTTGTATTATTATTATTATTATTCAATCAGTATTAAAGACTAGTCATTTAATAATTGATTCGTCCAAGTTGTCTTTTCCAGCAACTAAACCAAATTCTTGCAATTTCTTAACACAGAAACACACTCTTCTTACAGGATAATGTAGGCATTTTTTCCATTATAATAGAGTATGCAAGCTTTGACAAGTTTGAAAATGGTTACATACAGGCAAAAATACCTTTGAATGAAAAATCAAATCCTCTGTATCTTGAGTGAGGAAGGTCTGGATTCCAAACTCATCAGCCAGACGTAAAATTCTGTTCTGGGTGGGACCTACATAGGAGCCACCCAAATCTACATATGTCACATCTTCGTTCTATAAAAAAAATAATTGAATGAGAAGATCTTATAGGAGACTAAATTGACAATAATATGGAAGTGTTCCAACAGTGTTCCAATGTTAAACGTCTTCAAATTCAATTGCATCATTTAAGAGCAGATACATTTACAGCATGGATGTTATTATCAGACACATCCAAATGTATTGCAGTATCGCCCTCTAGTTTTACATGTCAATGAGTTAAAGAAGATCCTGACTATAATCTCAACAGCACTCACAATAGAGCACAAAATTAAGCATCGACGGACCCCTAGCAAGCTAGAGGTGGGACCAGGTACCCGGGAGAAGTAAGCATCCCCTGAGGCAAGCCGCACCCGCAGTCGATGGTTTAGCACGAAAATGAAAACAATATATAAACTTCATGCACCGTCTGATATTATGTCTATATAGAAAGTGCTATGGCGACATTGTCAGGGAAATATATTCAAAACACTTACTGTCAAACCCCACACGAGCTCCACACGGCAAAGGGCATAAGTGTGATGTCAAGTCATGCATGTATATCAAGAAAAGGTCAAGCATGTTAATCGAGTAATAAACCAATAAAAGATCGTCTTGTTTGTGATGCTACCTTGACGTAAGAGCGCGTTTCGTTGTTTAGTCAACAACAACATATCGAGATTTGTTTTCTCTGTTAAAGTTTATGACGTCACATTGTGATATTCGGGGAACATAAGAAACATCACACCAAATAATTGTGTACAGGTTAACAGAAGTACAATTATAAGAACATATCAGCAAGGAAACCATAAAATGATATGAAGTCGGCACATATTGCCCATTGGTCTCGTTGGTTTATGTTTAGTCTTGTGTGTTTCATGTCTCTATGTCGTAAGTCTATTCCACGCATCTTGCTGCTTATCTGTGTCTTGGCATAAGGTGTTTCGGTGCTTTGCAGTGGGTACTGCAACCGAGTCATGTTGGAGACCCCCTTCATTCTTATACAAACTTAGCAAATACAACGTTTAACAGTACATATGTACAAAATATCCTAGTCTGTAAGATGAAGAATATCGACTTTACCCGAATTGTATAAGTTCTGCCACCTACTCGGTCACGGGCTTCCAGAACAATGACATTCAATCCTCGTTCGTGTAATATCTTTGCTGCACTCAATCCTGCATTAATTATATCAGCGTATATTTTTAAAAATTGAAGAAAAACACTAGGAAGTAATGAATAACTACAAGAAATCAGTGTTGAAATTGATCGAAAGATATTACTTTACATGTAAGTATAAATATATGTTTATGACAATCCCCTTTTTGAAGTCCCTTTTCTCTGGGAGAGATATCTTTCCAATTATACAAGACATTATACGAAAAGTCGAATCAAAGATTAAGATTTTGGTTTAAAAAATAAAGTCTTGGTATTAATAAAGTCTAAAGAATCGTTTACCGTTAAGAAAATATGGTCAAAGATTTGGTTCAATCAGGGGGTTTTAATCTGATGTACCAATAAAATCAATTTGGGAAATTTACATGTGAAATACAAGAGATAACTGTCAAAAGTTTTGGACATTTCCAACAGACGGGCTGACAGTCAGACGAAAGCAAGAAACAAATTATGATAACCCAATTCGTATGCAAATATAATTTTAACTCTCGTAATATCACAAGCGTGATGTATGGCATCATATTCTGACGTCATTTAGCCTGAATAACGGAAAGCAATTGAAAATCATCAACAGTAAATGATGAATAACTGAACATCTTTGAAAATAGGGCCGAAATGGCAGGTTACAGTACCTACCTCTTTGTTATGTCGCATTTCCATTTCCCTTATCAGAAGAGTAAATAAAACTGATTCGACGATGGTGTGATAAACGGATAGAATTAAAGCTTTAATTTTCCAGCTCAGCAAAGAATATTTTATTTGCTTTGAGATAGGTTTCGTCTTAGTCAATATGTCAGATTTGATCCAATGCTTTTGAAGCTTGACCTTGCACCCTAATACGACAGTTATATGATCTCATTTTTGATGTACAGAGGGTAAAGTCCACAACCAAACTCGTATGTGTATGCAAGAAAATAAAGCAGATATTAGTATTTTTCTGTGCTTGTCTGCTCTGTGTTTTTGCATTGGGTGTTTTGAGGTTTTACTGTGGGTGCTGCAACCTGGTGTTGTTGGAGATCCCCTCCTTTGTTTTTGTCACTAAGTTTTAAGCTATTGACAAGCACGTCCAATATTGATGATAAAAAGTAAACATCAAAGAAGTACCCATCAGTTATTCAGTCTCAAATTCGAGAAGGCAAATGAGATTTCCATTGCAACATTTGCTATCCTCGGAATGAATAACATTCCGAAGTCAGACTAGATGCCCGGGAAGAGTCAGCGTCTCCTGTTTGCATACAACACCTGTCGCAACAGCTCCATGAAAACTTGTCAATTCGGTATTTGTGTTGATGTAAACATTGATAATGAAAATTTGGTCGTTCAGACTCATAAGTTAGTCATATTTTATTTATATATCGCCTAAACGGGTTTTTCATTGAAGATACATTTTGTAACACTTTTTGTAGCAAGCAGGATGTTACTAGTAAGTTCATTTAATACAAACAAGTATTGAATGTATACATTATATCATTACCACTTAATCCAGCCCCTATAACAACCACATCGGCATTAGGCATGCTGTGATCATCCATGCTCTTCTACTTATACAACCCTGCAAATAACGTTATCATGCATCATATGACTGTAAAACACATGACTACAAGCATTCTAAGTAAATAGTTTATATTGAGCTACACAAGCAATACAAGAGAACGAATACAATAACTAATTTACAATCTACCACATCAAATGTTGAGAAAATCCCGATATCAAATATGTAGGCTGCTACGTTCACGTCCTATAGGGCTATTTAAACACAATGACATTCATATAACCAAATCGACATTGTTCTTCTAATAGTACGACTCTCCCAATAGCGTCATCATGCATCTTATGACTTAAAACCACATGACTGCATGCATTCTCAGTCAATGACAAAAATGAAGATCAAATACAGCCCTGCAATTTTCCTTAACGAGAAATACTTGATATATCTCATATACCCGCTTTTAATGAAAGAAGCATATCACCTATTGAAGCACCGTAGGAGCTATTGTGACGTCACCAAATGACGTCATTTTGACGTAATTGACAAATTATGGTAAAAAATACTCGAAAATGTGTCTTTAGTTGAGAATTTCGATGTGGCCACATGCGTCTAGAAACATTAAACTTTTATGACAAGAAGATATGATGATTATCTTTCATTTGTAAAATTTTCATGTTTCTCGATACATGTGGCCAATGCTATATTTAAAGAAACATGTAGATTTTGCAGCAATTTCACGGAAAATTGCCGATTTCGGGGTTTTCATAGGGCTTAAAGCTACTGATAAATGCATTATTTACAAAATCTCAACAGTCCCATAATTTAGTGAAGGACTTGACAAAGTATCAAATCACAAAAAAAAAAATTATTCAATTCAAATGTTAAGAAACAGGGCCGATTTAGGGGCTTCGTGACCCTACCCCTTTGTCCTCATTGTTATATTTCGCTATATTTTGACCCCAGAAATAAAACATAGTTGATTAATGATAATTCGATGTACCTTGTGATTAACATCAAAGAAGAACCTAACAGTTATTCAGTCTCAAAGTTGAGAAGGGAAGGTCAAATTGTGAGAATTCCCATCGGAACGGTTGCGAAACCTGTAATGAACAACATTCCGAAGTGAGACCAGGTGCACGGGGAAAGTCAGCGTCTCCTGATTGCATGCAACACCCATCGCGATAACTCCATAAAAACCTAGTATCAAATTCGTTTATTGTCTCGTTGTACATTTGATGTACATGTCTTGTTTGGTGATGATGACAGCCATTCAATCACAATGCAGAATGTCACTGATTGTTCTGGAAGGAGGGATCTGATATGTTTTTATCATACCCAGTAGTGACTGAATGTGTAATATAACCCTGAACAAGTAGTTTACTTGCAAGCCGTCTGGCTCTAATGATGAAACGATGTATTGAGGGGCCATAATAAATGTGAAATGTTTTGTTCTGACAAAAGACTAAAAATTCCATATGCTCAACAGCCATGTACATGTATCTAAAATTGTCTTTTTATCCCCGATAATTACGATAGATCGGAACTGAGGTATTCAATAAAAAATATATTTAAATTCTGATTCTTACATAAATCATTGATGAGGATAAACCATTATCTTTATAAATTGATTTTAAGCTACATTTAGAGTCCAACAATACGGTTCTAAACAAACAAAGAAAATTAAACTATTAATAGAAACACAAACTGTAAATTAAGTTGTGCAACTAATGTAGGTATTCATTATGAAAATTCAAATAAAGAAACGGTACTATATGTAAAAAAAGAAAGGTTTATCCGCTCAGATTTATATTTCAAATTTTAGTCATATATCCTACAATGTTCTTCTATGAGGATACTTATAAAGAGAAACTAATTGTTTTATCGAACTAGAAGATAATTTTGATTTTGTTTGATACAAACAGGTATTGAAAGTATAAATTGCATCCTTACCACTTAGCCCTGCCCCTAAAACAATCACATCGGCATTGTGATCCTCCATGTTCTTCTAATAGTACATGTTCAACTCTCTAAATAGCGTTATCATGTATCATATGACTTTAAACCACATGACTGCAAGCATTCTCAGTCGATACTTCATATTACGCAATCCAAGTCAGCCAATAAAATAAATATTTTATAATCTATTACAATATTGAGAAAATCCCTATACCAAGTATATAGGCTGCTATGTTCACGTCTTAAATAGTTATTTTAAGACACGGTTACGTGTCAAGTCAAGGAAAATGGCAATGTCAGTAAAACCATCACTATACCATTAATTAATCTTCCATTTATTCATTAAAGATAATTTTCTGTTGACCAAATACTTATCATTTGGACGATTGCTGTTTTCAGATTAACTGATTTACTGTATATAAATACGTCGTGTACATGTAGTTTTATATGTGAATGGATGTAATATTGTGCTTATTGTTATATTTCGTTTTGTCCTAAGAAATAAAACATAATTGAAATGATTGTTAAAAATCTCCCATAACTTTTTGGACCTGACACCAAATACATGCATTTGTTGCTCTCGGTCAAGTGTTTTATCTTCTGTTAAAGTGTAAGAGATAACGAACATGTTCCTCGAATAATGATTATTCTGTAAAAACGTATAGAGGGGCCATATAAACGTGAAATGTTTAGTCCTGACAAAAGTCTAAAATTCCGTATGGTCAACTTAGCAGTCATGTATCTAAAATTGTCTTTCTTTCCCCGACGAAGCCGATAGATAGGAACTGAGATACTCAATTTGAATATCGAATTAAATATTGCATTGGGTGTTTTGGGGTTTTGCTGAAGGTGCTGCAACCGAGTTATGTTGGAGATCCCTTCCTTTCTATTACATACGTAATTGAAAAAATGAGATATTATCTTTATCAAATGACTTTAGCTAGAGTAAGAACCCAACAATTCCCTTCTCACGAAACAAAGAAACTAGCAGTATTGGCAACAATACAAATGTATATTAAGCTGTGCAAGTAGTGTAGGTAATTCAAATAAAAAAAGGAAACGGTACAATCTTGATGTAAAGAAGAAAAGTTAGGTTTATTTTTTAAATATTAGTCACATATCATACAATAGAAGGAAGGAGATCTCAAACAAGACCCCGTTGCAGCATCAACAGCAAAACACCAAAACACCCGATGCAAAAATAAAAAAGACGAGTACAGCATGAGACGGAAAAGAGGCACACGACATGTAAACATTAAACACAAAAGACTACACATAAACCGACGAGACCAATGGGCAACCGGTGCCGACTTTGGATGGCCATTTCTCACGCAAGTAGCAAATGGTGTGGTTATCCTGGATTACGTGCGCACAACCCTCTCACTTCTCCAATTACCCAGAGGTCTCGAAGAACGTACAATTGTGGTGTAAAACAACCTCCTCACTGTAAGATGACATCACACAAACAAGACCGCAAAATGTAGAGGCCTCAGAGACACAGATGAATATGTAAATGGATATAAAATAGGGCATGCGTAATGCAGTCCGTGCTCTGCCAGCTGTAGCGAGCTCATGTGTGTAATCACCCGTGGAGTCCGACTGACATTCAGAGAGGACAGGTGGTCGGGGCCCTGTCCTCTCTAAAGAGGTTATGACAATGCCCGTCATGGAGTCCCGACGTCACAGTCAGTTAGAGTGCAAGTCTCAAGGATGCGCTTGTACAAGACCGAAGATTGGTCAAGTACCAAGCCTAGTGTCAGTCTGGTAACATTAGGATCATATCCTTGGTATAAAAGGCGTTTGATTCTGACGCATTTTCGGTGGTTATACCTTTGATCCTTTTTATTTTGTTTATCATATCACCATAAAAGACAGGTTGTGTAATACCCATAGTAATGTACTCTGTTGCATGTATAGATCCGAATTTTAAAAGAAGTTTACTGTAATTTTTGTAAAATTTCCAGAAAGTCTTAACTAGTTTATGAAACCGGAAACCTTGACCTAAAAGTTTTTTGGTAATTTGTAAATGTCTACTGTGAAAATCCAAAATATCAGTACATGCTCTCGCGTACCGGATGCGCTGTGATATGAAAATGCCGTATGACGGTAATCTTGGAACTTCACCGTAAAGCCAGGGGAAATTTACTATGTTGAATCCAAAATCATCCCTTTTGTCATATACACTTGTATGAATCTTTCCGTTTACAATTTTGATATTTAGGTCCAAAAACGGTGTTTCTGTGTTTGAAAGGTTTGCCTTGTTAAGTGTTAATTCTTGTGGATAATTTTCATTCTAATATCATTCAAAAGCAGGATTGTCAATGGTTAGAATATCATTCGGATACCTAGAAGTATTATTGAAACATTTCAGATCATCAAATTTTCTTTGCTTTTGAAGATTTTGGATAAATTCTTTGTCATAAGTGTATAGAAATAAATCTGCAACAAGAGGCGCACAGTTAGTACCCATAGGAATTCCTACAACCTGCTGGTATAGATCCTCACCAAATCTAACATAAATATTGTCCAAGAAGAAGGACAAGGCATTACACAGGTCACTACATGCCCATGATTTGTATGATTTGTAGTCTGTCGAGGAAAAGAAACCCTTCGATCCAGATGTACAAAAGTTGTTCGCTCTCGATCAAAACACCATTTAATGAGATTAGATAATCGATCATTAATTTTGTCATCAGGAAGTGTGGTGTACATATTAGAGAAGTCGTATGAAGAAATCGTATTGGCTTGGAAATTTCCAGATTTCATTTTGTCAATCACATCCCCTGAATTCTTAATAGACCAAAATAAATTTACATCGTTCCTGTTTAGAACCGTTTCACAACATCTAGTTATGTTCTATTATGAGGATACTTATATAAAGAAAAACTCATTGTTTTATCAAACCAGCAGATAATTTTGATTTTATTTGATACAAACATATAGTGAAAGTATAAAATGCACCCTTACCACTAAGCCCTGTCCCTATAACAGCCACATCGGCATTGTGATCCTTTATGTTCCTCTAATAGTTCAACTCTCCAAATAACGTTACCATGCATCATATGACTTTAAACCACATGACTGCAAGAATTCCAAGTCAACAGTTCATATTACGCAATCCAAGACGGCCAATAAAAAAATATTTTACAATCTATTACAATATTGGGAAAATTCCGATACCAAGTATCTGGGCTATGTTTACATCCTGAAGGGTTTATTTAAGACAGGACACATACGCAACAGGTAACTTAGGTGTCCCTAGAATTAGCTTACGCAACATTATAGATGAAACATTTGTAGTTAGTAACAACCATGAGTTTTGGTATAAACATGCAGATGGGTATATTAAAGATTGAAGTGGTCGATATACTTAAAGAGCACCTATTTTCACCAAGCGATTGCTCAATTTCTAAGTGTGGCATGAAGAACTGCAAAACTTGTAACATCCTAATAACAGACACTTCATTCTCAAGTAATCTCACAAAACAAACATTTAACACGCATAGTTTTGAAAACCTTAACTGCATGACATCTAATGTTGTGTACGTACGGAATAGAGTGCTCACTTTGTGGATTGATTTATGTGGGCGAAACCAAAGGCCAGCTCCGAAAAAGAATGTCAGGACACCGGTCAAAAATAAATAATAAAGGAAGTCAACTCCTTTACCGACATTTTGACCAGGCGGATCATTCTGTTTTATCGATGAGAGTCAGAATCCTGGAGAAAATATATCACCCCACAAACAATCCCAATTTGAGCACACCTCTCCGTCGCAACAGAGAAGAGTTCTGGATAAAAAATCTTAACACTGCAGCGCCCTATGGGTGCAACGATAACATCAGCACTATAGGAAACTTAACAAGTCCCGGTTGTCAATCGGTAAATGTGACTAGCTTATTCAACAGATCACAAAGAAGACCTCGAAGTCATGGCATTCGAAAATATAATAGGCCTGAGATACATAGTTTCTCCTTCGATGACTTGGTTCCATTTTTGAATGAGCCTCTAGGCCTGCATTATATTCGTACCAAATTATACTCTGTTCATTTACGGAAGTTACACGAAATCTACGATTATACGAAGGATCTCGCATATACCGATACACGTTCCCCAGAATACAGACTACAAGGAGTCATCTTGGACATTTCTACTTTTCGTTTATTTCAAGCAGTTAGATCAGATAAATCAGAGGAGAAAACAAACCGCCCTTTCATTAAAGTAAGATTTGCAAACAAAGGTATTGATAACTTGAATCTTGGTCAAATTTTGAATCACAAAACTGTCACAGAAAAAATCCCACCATATTTCAAAAGAAAAGAAACTCCTTGTATTTCCTATAGCTACACACCAACAGTTGCATCTAAAATTTACAATTACAAACGATTCCTGCAGTATATTGATTTAAGTAATCCCTCACTACATCCACTTCCCTGCGAATGTTCTTCATCGGATTTCAACTACTCTCCTTGTGGACACGTTATTACTGGTGACCTTAGTATAGTCAAGAACGACAAGTTGAGAGAATTGTTAAAAAAAGGTCCCAAATACAGAGAAAGTATGTCCTTTACATGGAACCAAAATGTCAAAATTATTATGGACTCTTGTGAGGAATATGCAAGACGTTGGGCAAAGAAAGAGGATGTACAGCTCGACACCCTTTCCGAATGGATAAAATCAATCAGAGGGTTACTTTTATCTAGAATTAATCTATTAAAATCAACTGTGAACACCAGATTCGTGTCTATATTTAAAGACCCTGATGTTATCACAGAACTTACCTACCTCCAAGAACATTATGTCATCACACCAGCGGACAAAGCCTCAAATAATTACACATTTACTTGCAAAAAATACTATTTCGACAGTCTAGTTAAAGAGTTGGGTTTAAATTCGACACCTGGAAATCCCACTTACACCCCAACAAACCTTTCTGCCTCTGAAATAATAGATAACCACAAATCAGCTCTTGCTTCCTTTGGCTTCGACACTACCAATTTAGATTTAGATTTACCATACTTATACTGCATACCTAAAATGCATAAGAATCCGTACAAACAACGTTTCATCGCTGGTTCCTCAAAATGTTCTACCAAATCTGTATCGATCTTACTCACCAAAGTTTTATCTGAAATCAAATCTGGGCTACAAAAATATTGTTCGACAGTATATTCTCGCAGTGGTATCAACCAGATGTGGATTTTAAAGAATTCGAAGGAACTTTTAGAACATCTGAAATCCACTCATTTTAGTAGAGTCCATTCGATCAAAGCCTTTGATTTTTCGACACTTTACACTACTATTCCACATTCTAAATTGAAAGAAAGACTCGCAAAAATTATAAGTAATGCGTTTACAAGTAAGAACGGTAATCGCAAATACAAATTTATTGTTGTTAACTATGACAAAACCTACTTTGTAAAAGAAAAGTCAGATTCTGAAAATAAGTACACTGAAACAGACATTATTCAGATGTTAAACTTTCTGATCGACAACATTTTTGTGGTGTTTGGAGGAAAGGTCTTCCAGCAAATTGTCGGAATTCCAATGGGGACCAATTGTGCCCCACTCCTTGCCGACATTTTCCTTTACTCGTACGAAGCTGAATTCATTCAATCTTTGGTCTCTGAAGGGAAAAGATACTTAGCTTCTGACTTCAACTTCACTTACAGATACATAGACGATGTGTTGTCCATCAATAATCCAAAATTCGCGGATTACCTGAGCAGTATCTATCCTTCGGAGCTTGAAGTCAAAGAAACTACAGAGACAAATAATTCAGCATCCTATTTGGACATAATGTTGTCCTATGACACTGATGGTCACATGAACACCTCACTCTATGACAAACGTGACGACTTCAATTTCAGCATTACGAACTTTCCTTTTCTGAGTAGCAACATCCCTTCATCACCTGCTTATGGCGTGTTCATATCTCAGTTGATACGCTATGCCAGAGCAAGTACCAAATATACGGATTTTGTTCTGAGAGCTAGGCGTCTTTCAGATAAGCTTCTCAGTCAAGGATATGTTTGTGACCGACTAACATCGTCACTGAGGACGTTCTACGGTCGATATGGGGAACTCGTCATACACTATGATGTCCCACTATCCAGAATGGTGGATGATATTCTGTCATAGACCATTTGAACCATCCAACCAAAGATTGTACTCTATATCTTCCAAAATGGAAGTAACCGGATGTGACAGTTCTACCGAATTGAAGCGACGGGTGTTGCATGCAAGCAGGAGATGCTTACTCTTCCTGGGCACCTGGTCTCACTCTCATATCGGGAGTTCGCTTCTTTTCATATGGTGGAGGTTTTTGTTTTTGTTTGCTTTGGTTCCTGTTTTATCCTGATTTTGTATGCCTTCGGTTTCTGATTTTCTGAATTATCGATTTTGTACTGTAGACAGGGATATGGTCATTATCCATATTTGTCATAGTTACGTATCAGGTCAGGGGAAATGGCATTGTCAGTAAAATATTCCTATCACTTTACCATCAATATTCCACAATAACCACACTATTTGCTACTTGCGTGACAGATGGCCGTCTAAAGTCGGCACCGGTTGCCCATTGGTCTCGTCGGTTTATGCGAGTCTTTTGTGTTTGATGTTTACATGTTGTATGTCTCTTTTCCGTCTCGTGCTTTACTCTTCTTTTGTGTTTTTTCATCGGATGTTTTGCAGTTGGCGCTGCAACGGGGTCTTGTTTGAGATCTCCTCCCTTCTTCCATTTATTCGATGAGGTAATTTTCTGTTGACCAGGTACTTATTATGTGAATGGATGCAGTTTTTATATAACTGTATATGAATACGTGTACCTGTATTTTTATATGTTTGCACCTATGATAAATGGATTCTTTACAGGCATGTAATGTTATATTTCGTTTTGACCTAAGAAATAAAACATACTTGAAATGATTGGATAAGATCTCTTGGATCAGACACCAAATACATGCATTTGTTGCTCTAGGGTTTTATTTCCTAGTAATTTAATTTTACTCGTATCAAGGATTTCGATTGGTCGTTGGTAGCATGTTAAACGTCTTTAAATTCAATAGCATCATTTAAAACCTGATAAATTTACAGCATGGACCAGACATGCACGTTTCGGGTACTAAACCCTCGCCAGTGATCCTCAGTCTAAACAATATAAGATGGCCAAAAAGTATGAAAATTATTATGTCCAAAAATGTACCAAAAGACGCAGCAGAATGGATGGGAAATGATGCCACAGGACCCACATTTTTGAAATTTCAAGAAATTCTGTAACAGAAAATTTCAAATGTGCTGAAGAGACAGACGATTAACCGAAATTGATCGAACTTAGCTACATGACTTTTGGTCCACCAGCAGTGACACTCACCAAGTAGTTCAAATGTTAAACGTCTTTAGTTTCAATAGCATCATTTAAAACATGATAAATTATTACATTATACTTCCATAAATTTGTTTGTTTAATTGGACACGCCAACTTCCGGAAATGCTTGCCGAAACTACTTTTAAATCAAGTGGTAGTTGTAGTTGCACTAATTTCCCCGTACAAACTGACGCTTACGTGACGTAAAACCAATTATGACGTCATAACTTCGCGAGAAATGACGGTCAAATTCAAACAAAATTTGTATTTATTTTTGAAAAGGTCTTTCAGAGACGTTCATTTTGAAATTTATCTCAATAAAATCGGACATAAAACAAAATTGTTATTAGCAAAAAGAACTTTGATGAACAAAAAATAATCAGTTATGTGTGAATTTGATTCTTAGCACTTCTATTTGTAAGATTGGAGTATTGTGGTCGTGTTAGGTATGCATAAGTTAGAATGAAGTCCTGTTGATGAAAATGTAAAGAAAATGCAAAAAAAAAAAAAAAATGTTGAAATAAAAAATTTGTATTTTACATCTGAGTTTGTCGTTACATCAAAGATTTACCAATCGTTGCCGAATAGCAGTATACCATTAGCATATCGTTATATATAGTCATCAACAAAAAGCGTAATTTTGAGCGGAAGGAGGCAGCTATGGGTTTGCAACCTTAATCAAAGTTTTTCTAGTATTTGATTATTAAATGATAAGGATTTACTAACAATTTTGCAATTTATTGAGATATGATAAGGTGGTGCACACTTTTTATAATCCAGTTCGCGGATTATAAAGTGTGCACCGCCTCAAACCATATCATATCTCAATAAATTGCAAAATTTTTAAAATATACTTTATAAAAACGTATCGAGGGACCTATATAAACTTGAAATGTTTAGTTCTGACAAAGGAGGCATATATGGTCAACTTAGCAGTCATGTATCTAAAATTGTCTTTCTATCCCCGACGAAGTCGATAGATATGAACTTAGATATTAAGTTCTTATTCTCACATAAGTCATTAATATAAATAAGAATAAAGTATTATCTTTATCAAATTGCTCTTAGATAAAGTAAGAGTCCAGCAATACCGTTCTAAAAAAAAGATAAATAAATAAAGTTAGGCCTCATCAATCAATCAATAGATTTATTCTCATAACCTTTTTACAATGGCATAGAGAAATATACAAATTTTAAGATATAATAATACAAATTCATGCGTGGGAATGAAATAAAACAATATATGCGGTCTTACCTTGACACTAAGAGATGAGAGAGAGAGAGAGAGAGAGAGAGAGAGAGAGAGAGAGAGAGAGAGAGAGAGAGAGAGATATTTAATGGTTTAAGGAAGGTGCAAGCCTGATTTATTTTACGGATACATATACATAGTTTACGTAGTACTGTCTGTTTATTTGATGTCAATGATGGCCTTGCATGATATTATATATTTATTCCTAATTAATCCATTTGGTACGAGAGCTATTCTGTCAGTTTGAAACAAATTACAGCTTAAAATGTAATGGAACTCATCACCCAAGTCGTTTGAATTACACTTTTGACAGACTCTGTTTTCTCTAGAAGTATTACTCCATCGGCCAATCTCTATAGGAAGGTGATTGTTACAAGTTCTAAATTTACATAAGGTTATTGCATCTTAAGTTGAAAGTAGATTGAAATGATTTTCAAAAACAAGTTCTTCTTTAGAAATTCTGTAATTTAAAGATTTTCGTGAGTTATTTATGTTCGAAATCCATGGTTGTTTAAATTGATCTGTTAGGACTAAATTTACCTTTGATTTTAACCACTTATCACTAGAGAACGACTGAGATTGCCAAATATTTGATAATCTACATTGATTAAGTTCATTTTCAATATTGTTTATCTATGGGAATTTAGTATGATGTTAACGGTAAAGAGAATATCCTAATTTGTAAAGTATTGAAGCAATTTTATTACCCTGTCCTGTTATGAGTTTTGTCCAATATGTTAATATTTTTGTCTAAAAATAGGTACCCTACATCAAGTTGATCTTTCGTTCGTCGGAGATACCGCTTCTTTTTTCTCTGATCAGCATTTTTTATAAAAAAAAGTAATCCGCCCACTCTAATTTCGAGACCGAATTTTAAAATTTAACGAAGTTGTGAAAACGGAAGTGAAAGTAGAAATCAACTTCGTCTTTTCGTGAAAATATGCAAAGAAGAGTTCTGTTAACCCTTCAAACAATCATGGTATTGTTTAAATCTGCTTAATATAAAGATGTGGAATTTGTTTATCAGACATTGAAAACTCTAATTTTATCATATTGCAGACCAAACAAATACTTGACAGGTACGCACGTGTGTATAAACATGTCAAATTTAAGTTAAAAAAAGTGCAATGTATCTAAACCGAAATATATCAGATACTGCACATAAACTGACTAGATTTATTTGCAACTTGTTCTGTATTAGGATGACAATTTACTTCTTTGATAGTTTATCGATACTAGTGTATGTCCACTACGTGCAAACCCAATGCAGTTTCCTTTTTGTCTGTACATGTATGTCAGTCTGGTAGTAAGTCCTTCTATCCATTTGCATACCTGTCATTTGAGTTTTCGGAACTTGTTGAATAGATAAGAGATATACTGAGATGTAATGGGAAGGAAATTATCTCCAGTATCACCACCCTGCACTCCCCAGCGAAACAAACCAACAAGAGAAAGTGACACATGAATGATATCATGCCAAAATACAAATCGCAAAAACACACAACAATATTCACTAGAACATCATACAAAACAATCGTAACAGACGTACAGAAACATCAATCATTGATGACATCACATAAAAGGAAGGAGACCAATTTGCATCCGGCGCCGACTTTGGACGGCCATCTGCTATTAGCAAATTGTGTGGTTATCCGGATTACGTGCGCAAAGCCCTCCTACATATCCGGATACACAGAGGTCTCCACACAATTGTTGTATAAACAAAACTGTATGGTGACATCACAAACCAACTTGCAACAAGGTCATAGGCGGCACAGGCTTGCAATATAACCTTGCCGTCATCCCTATTTTCCTACGCCATTTCACGCAATGATAACCCCGATAGGCATCGCAGGTACGGCATGTCGTCACAGTGACGTCATTCGGGCGTCTGACGTAAACATTGCGAAAGATTCAAAGGTAGAGACACATATTTGAGTGTTTAGGGGCGATTAAATGGGCAAGAAAGGAAACGATTCTTATCTTGATGTAGGAAAATTTATACAAGACTCATGTCTAAAGACGGTAGGTTTCGATTTATAGCTAGAATTTGTATTTTTACAGGGGACTTCTCGCTCAGCTGATCGTGTTGAAAACGTACGAATGAAGAAAGAATCCCTGATACTGCATCGTATTACATCGAAAGAAAAGCATTGCATGTACATTGTATACCTCAGAAATGAAGTCAAACCTGCTGGTATATACTTGCAATACTTAATTTACAAATATGAAGCCCCCAGTTCCAGTCTGCAAGAATCTTGCAGACAAAAAATAGGCGATGACGACGGAGGTAGATTTCAAAGTGAAGAAAAGCGGAACTGAAATCGGACGCATGCGTCGGAGATTGATCACAAACAAGATTGCAGCGGCCTCTTGTAACACAGATTCTATGTAAATGGATCTGAATCAAAAATTCTATCTTCTTTCAGATAGGACAGAGAATCAAATCCTAGTCTATTCTGACGAGATTTCGACAAGCCCATCATGGAGTCCCGTCGTTACGGTTGACAAGTGTGCAACGTTGGGAAAGACACTGGTATAAAACTGTAAATTGGTCCAGTACCATACCCAGTGTTTTTGTGATGACTTACGGATCATATCCTCGGTAAAGCAGGCGACTAACTATTTTCTTACATTTGTGGTTGAAATTTGATCTGCCTTTGATCCTTCTGATTTTGTTTATAAGGTCACCATTAAATGAAGACAATGAAATTCCCAAAGATACATACTTTGACGCTGGAGTCTTTCCAAATTTTGAAAGAAGTTCAGAATAGTTATTGTAAAATTTCCAAAACGATTTTACAAGTTTGTGATATCTAAATCCTCGACTGATAAGTTCTTTTTTTTGTAATTTGTTTATTTTTGTCATGGAAGTCCGAAACATGGGAGCAAACTCTAGCGTACCTAATGAGCTGAGAGATGTAAATCCCGAACGATGGCAATCTTGGAACATCAACATCAAGCCAAGGAAAATTAACTATGTTGAAGCCAGTCTTCTCTTTCGTCGTATATCTTTGTCCGAATTTCGTAATGTACGCGTGGCAAGCAAAATGTTAAATGTGGCTTGTCCGGGAATCAAAATCATGACCTTCCGCTATTTAGTATGCAGATACTCGTACTGGGCCATCTTGGTACCCGAAACGCTATATAGCTTGGTCTTTGATAATTAAGTAACAGAATTAGTTTTGTCATGAATGACCTTTTTAAGGACAATGGCACAATTATATTCTCGAAAGTGGTGCCTTAATTGTGTTGCTAGCAATTCAATCAGAATGCTTGCTTTGTTTGTGTAACAAGGCATATCTCGCAGAATGCATATGTATATGATAATCTCTTAACTAAAAAGTGATGATAATAATGTAAACTTGACAATCTAACCCATGTTATAAAAAGAACAAGTAAACATTAGATATATAAACATAGACTGACATAATCTTGTCATGATCATCAAAAATACTATATATTCACATTTTTCAATTTTTAAAAACGTCAACCAAATAAAAGTTTCATTGATTAATGATAACTATTTTCAGTGATTTAAGACTAGAAGAAAACATGTTCTCCCCCCCCCCCCCTAAAAAAACCCCACCACTTTAGCAATGGGAATTTCCATGGGACATTTTTATTATCTGAGAGAGCGCATAAAGTGCTACAACGTTAGCCCGGTTTTGAGGATCAAGGGTGGGGTGCACCCATCCAAGTGATACATCCAAGACAAACAGCATACACAGCACAACATCGATAATTAAGAAATTCATAAACCGAAGGCATACAAAAACAGGAACCAAAGAAACAAACAAACAACTCAAGCACATGAAAAGAAGTTAACTACCAATATGGGAGTGGGATCAGGTACCAAGGAAGAGTCAGCATCTCCTGCTTGCATGTAACACCCGTCGCTTAAAATCGGTAGATTATTCACGTCCGCTTATATTTCAATCTGTTAAACAATCATTTTGACTGATTGTAATTAATGATATCTGTATGCAATGATATGTATAGTGTTTATGTATTCTTCATGCTTGCACAATCAATAAATTGATTCTATTGCAGGTATGTAGTTTTTTCCATATTGTCATCAGTCTATTTATCTAGGAAGGAGGGGATCCCCAACAAGACCCGGTTGTAGCAATAACAGCAAAACACCAAGTTTGAAAATACAAAATAGACACAAGCAACAAGAAACATAAAAGAGTACATGTACATGATGTACGACACCAAACATATCTGCTAGTGGATTATTCAGTCTCCGAAGATATCGTTCGCCTAGTGCTCGGACACTAAGTCTTTGCTTTGAATATATTTGCAATTTATTCGTCACAAAATTTCATGAAATTTTCTTAAACTTAGATGTATCTCCCTGATGATATAGCTCTGTCCTTTATCCTTAGCAGGTTCTTTGTTAGAAGTTTTAGGTCAAGGTTAGACTTTTGTGCCTCATGCTCGAAGCAAAACAGAGGAAATTCAAACAACAGCAAATCGTGAGGTGCAAAAGTATAGGTCCGAGTAAGAATCAGGCAGGTAAAATACCTCAAAATTTTTGCAAAACTTTTTCATTTCGAAATGTGCTCGGATCAATCCCAAAGCATGTGTCCGAAAGGAATTTTCGACTTATTAGATGGTGACAAATAGTTATATTGGCAAGAAATTTGGTTGAATTATATAAATATACACTTTAATTTAGAAATGGTAATCTTCAGGATGCGATACATCTAGCCGTTTTACTCTTCATCATTATTTTATCGCTGCAAATATAAATAAAACACGCCATATCAATGGACGCAGTCGAAGATCCTGTCCCTGAATATACATTTCTTTCATCCCCTCCTTTCTTTTATTTTATAAGCACGATTTGCGTTCATGGTTTCCATGACAATCAAGTTAAGAGTAGCTGTTATGACTATTAAGACTGGTTATTCCAATGACTAGGAAGAAAAATAACTCTGTCATTTCACGCGATGGCAGTTCACCAATTCCAAATACGAGGCAGTAAATATATCAAGAATAAGGAAAGGTCTGTCCTGCAATTTATGAAGATGTTGGATTTAAAATAATTATTAGGATTTCGAGTTTACAATGCAGTTTCCTTCATTTTATGTCTGTGATGGTTGTATCTTTGAAAGTTGTTCCGGTACTTGTATACTAGTAGTCAATACCTATTTTTATACCCAAATAATTGTTTCAATGATGAGGATCGGGTACATAGGGTTTGTAGTTTAAGTCCAGAAGTCGATTAGTTGAGACGCACGGCGTCAAAAGCAATAAATGAAGAAACATTTATTCCTTGCCTGATACTGTACACAAGCTGAGAGTTCACAGTATTCAGGGTCTGATTATGTGATGCTTTCAAATATCAACGATATTTCAGCTTGTGCGGCTAGCAAAACAGGGGATGCTTGCTCCTCCCGGGCAGGTACCTGGTTCCAACTCTAGCTTGCAGAAGGGTCCGTCGATGCTTAATTTGGTGTTCTATTGTGAGTGCTGTTGATATTGTCATCATAATCTTCTTTTATCTTATTATAGTTGTTAGGTTATGTGGAGTTTTGCTTGATTTGAAAATGCACACCAAGCGCTACTGTGTACATTGCAAGGAAGCTATGTTCAAGATGAACAGCAAGAAAGCTTAACTCTAATGTCGAAGTCATCAGCTCAACAATTGGGTAGCAATAGAAAGTTTCATCCACAGGAAAGACAAATGCATTTACATTGAGCATTCAAATCTTCTAATCAACATCAAAGTTTCTACGGGTTCAAGACAGACAACTGATCAGGAAAAAAATATACATTTCCTATATCTCTGATACAAACACAGGACGAACAGCAAGAAATCTTAACTCTAATGTCGAAGTCATCAGCTCAACAATTGGGTAGCAATAGAAAGATTCATCCACAGGAAAGACAAATGCATTTACATTGAGCATTCAAATCTTCTAATCAACATTAAAGTTTCTACGGGTTTCAAGACAGACAATTGATCAGGAAAAAATATACACTCCCTAAATCTCTGATACAAACACTAGACATAGCAAATTATGCTATATTTTGAATTAGCATTTTCTTTCAGAACAACATCAGAACAAAAATTGGTCAATAAAAGAACTAAGTTAGCAGGCATGTGCAGATAAGCCTTTATTTCACCATTTCAACCACAGATTCATGTAAATTACATTTCGACATAATCAGTGTATTTCTTCACCATATAATCATTTATATTTAGAAACATTCCTGTAAAAGGAGACAATCTGTTCTAATATTTCAGAATGCATTTGAATATTAATAATATGCTCACATAGCACCTCTGTATACCAAGCCTAATTCCGTCAAGATTACACAAGATTTCCCAAGTTTCACCTAATTTAACCATTCAGATATTCTATGTCTTGAACCGTCGATAGAACATTGCTCCTGAACAAGCTACAGCCAATGTCGATACACAGCCGAGAAATTTCAAAAGTCCTCCCACTGAAGGAGCATTTCTTTCGAAAAAGGTTGTTGGAAATGGCATAGGCTTAACGAACTAAAAAAAAACAATTCGAAAAGACATTAATACGTCAATAATTCAAATTCAATTCAAAGCAGCACCATTTTAGACTAATTTCATAAACATGAATTTCAATTAAACTGAAAACAAGGATTTTGGCTTCCATTTGAATAATTAGTTTAGAATTACATCTTTTCTATTTTCGAGACTATTCATTGCAAATTTGGAAGTGTCTGACGTTCAATGTGGTGTTCTCTAACTTGTAAATAAAATTATTCAAATTGAAGCTTAGCTGCTTATAGATACCTCGTTTTCGGGTTCGTCTTTCAGTATTTCTGATTGGTCAATTTCTCCTCTGTCAAAGAGAATCTGAAAAGAAACAACGAGTATTTCTGATTGGTCGATCTCTCCTCTGTCAAAGAGTATCTGACAAGAAATAACCAGTATTTCTGACTGGTCAGTTTCTCCTCTATCAAAGAGTGTCTGGAAATAAACAACCAGTATTTATGATTGGTCAATTTCTCCTCTATCAAAGAAAATCTGAAAAGAAACAACCAGCATTTCTGATTGGTCAATTTCTCCTCTGTCAAAGAGATTCTGAATAGAAACAACCAGCATTTCTGATTGGTCAATTTTTCCTCTGTCAAAGAAAATCTGAAAAGAAGCAATCCGTATGTCTGATTGGTCCATTTCTCCTCTGTCAAAGATAATCTGAAAATAAACAACCAGTATTTCTGATTGGTCAATTTCTCCTCTGTCAAAGAAAATCTGAAAAGAAACAACCAGCATTTCTGATTGGTCAAATTCTCCTCTGTCAAAGAGATTCTGAAAAGAAACAACCAGCATTTCTGATTGTTCAATTTCTATTCTGTCAAATAGTATCTTTGTTTAACCTTTCGAATCTTTCGAAATCTTTAAGAACCTTTCGCTAACGCATTTTTAAACAACATTAAAACCTGCATTATTTATCATATATAAAGGAACAAGTTACATTCATAGTTTAACATATACAAATTTCTTTAAATAAGTACTACCAAAAGCAATTACCGTAATATGGAAAAAAGATGTTTCTTGCACGCATGTTAGAGATACTGCTTCATTTTACTAAAGGTTGATCAAATTCAAAAAAAAGGTAACGGGTTAAAATCGTTTAAAAATGAGGTCCAGACCTGTCTTATAAAATATAAGATTTAAATTCGATTTGTAAAATTCAAAACTTTAACACTTATAATTTAACAATATACAAAACTCATTTTTTAAGAAAATAAATCAATAAATGTCACGAGGTTAAAATTTGGTATCAAAATCAATTTCTTGTAACAAGAAAGATACTTGTGAAATGTAAATGTCCTAGCCCTTTCGATGCAAGTTTTGCAGAATATATTTTTTGTCATAGTAGGCCACACTCCAAAGTCAAAGTAAAATGTCTTGAAACTGTTATACAAAAGCTCTATCATTTGAAAAAATAGGGCGTAGTATAAGGTCAAACATATTTGTATCAATAGAAAGGTCTTGTTACAAATACTACATTTAAGAAATATGAATGCCTCGTCACCTACTGTTGAAAGGCATGCCGCATTTCTTGAAGGCGGGACAGAATGACAGAAGACAGACAGACAGAAAGACAATCACAGAAATAAACAGGTGACCAAAACACGAACCCCCCCCCCCCTCGGGTATACAGATTCATATCCAACAATTATGAGCTAATTCAATATTTTGAAACTCAGGAGAGTAAATACCCCTACTTGTTTCTTTGCCATGACGTCATGTGAGTAAACTCGATCGAAAAGATTCCGAGATTTGTGTTTTACTTCACTTATTCATTTAAAGAGACGTCTCTCCGTTAACTCGTTTAAATTAATTTTAACATTTTAAAGATTTACCTCCCTTGCTGCGCGCTCTCCAGCTTGTACCGCTCCTTCCATGTATCCTGACCATTCTGTAGCTGTCTCCGTTCCAGCAAAATGTATTCTACCTACAGGTTTTCTTATTTCTCTACAAAAAGACACGTAGAAAAAAGTTTTCTTAATCCTTGAATATTCATGAATATTCTATCTCAAGAATATTTTGCGCTCAATCTGACAATCTCATTTAACATTTCAAATAGCAAATTTATAACGAGCAAAACCCAAAACATAACCAATATGCATGTCAAAGAGCCAGCGCAAGCTATTATTAAAACAATGCAAAAAGGAGAAAATCCGATTCCACCGAATCCTTTCACAAAATTTAATACTTGCGATATCTAGTACGGAATACAACCACGATAATTCACAAAATACCTGGTCATAATGAGATTACTTACCTACCGAATGTAGTGAGGAATCCAGGAGGCATCATAACGGTATAGCAACCACCAGACCACTGCTCTGCTAGCCAGTTCTGTTCCTCGTAATGTACGCACTGCAAGGGTAATAATAAACGATAATCTCATGTCCGTAATTCATGCGGAAATATCAAGAGTTTAACAAAATCAAATCAAAGACATAAAGCATTCGTATATCTTAAAACTAAATTTGTATCTTAAAAATATGTATCGTATGTTTGACCTAGTACGAATTTAAAACGAAACCCGACTGAATAAGTGTTCTATTTGTACCGTTATCACAAATTTAGTTTATGTTTTGAATTCCTCACTTTATATATATTTCTAGTGTTGACATTCATATTTTAATGTTATACTAATGTATAAAATCGCATTATTTAAGAACAGATAAATTTACAGCATGGACAAGACATGTATGTTTCGGGTACTCAACCCTCGTCAGTTATCCTCAATCTTAAAATGTTATATGGCAAAAGTGTGTTAAAGTTATTATGTCCAAAAATGTAATGGAGGACGTAGCAGGATGAGTGGGACATGATGCTACAGGACCCACGTTTTAGAAATTTCAAGAGATTTATATTGATCTCGTACATGTGTTCCGTGTGTTTCTTTTGATTTGGTTAATTTTTTTTTATTTAGTCGTATTGTTGTATGTATGTTTTGCAAATGTATGTTTCGCCATTATTCTTGCAACTTTCACATATTTTGGATTTCCTACTTATTATACATTTCTTTATCTGTTTCCATATTCATTTTTATTTATACTAAGAGGATACGAATTTATCAAACTCAAACTAAGAACAGCTAAAAAATAATAAGATTAACCTTAAGAGCTTGGTCAGTCTCGAAAACCTTGGCGTATAGTTTACAGATTTTGTCCCTACGTTCCTCCTTTGTCAATGTCACATACTTCCTAGCTCTTCCTGCTAATATGAAACTAAAAAAAGAGAGAAAGGTTGTGGTTAATTAACACATTAGCCTCAATGTATGTTTAATGTGTTCTTGTGGTTGATACATGCAAGATCGTTATTTCTGTGTTTTCCTTTGGTTGGTTCAAGTCTTTTTAGAGATCCCATTTTTCTTTTGATATATGAACAAAAAGACATAATTAAGCTCACCCGTCTACAGAACAAAGGATAAGCATGATAGTCCCATCTTATAATTGCTAACTTACCCCATTATTGCTGGTTTCGTCCCGTCGGGTTTCGTATCGGCAAATATAAACTCAATCAATGCTTCTTCGTCGTCTATGATGGCAGCCCCACTGTGACCTAATGTAAAGCAGTGAAGAAAGTCAAACACAATATGAAGAAATATAATTCGAAAAATCACATACTCTTACATTTCTTGAAAAAAAAATAAAAAACAGATCTTCTCGAAAAAAGAGAAAATAGTACAAACAGACGGAGCCATTAACACACACAGGGCAGCTTATCTATTGATAAATTAATTAATGAGCCACTTTGATGAACTAAAATGAAGAAATAAAATGTACGCTATAAATCGAAAATGCATGTACCGCTATAACTAAGAATCACAAGTGGAATCTGCTTATCTGGAAGGATGCAAATCGTATAAAAAATCAACATAAAATATGAAGTATACATGTAAGTAATTAAAGAATATATCGTAACTTTCATTTTTCAACTGGGAACTAACAGATGGAGATGAAACACGTTTTGCTTAGAATACTAATGACGGGGATTCATAATCAGAAACATGCATATCTGTTACACGGCATTTAGACATTTCTGAGTAAAAGGTTGCCCTACTGTGACAGAGTTTGAAACTTTTTTTTTCTTTTTTTGGAAAAGCAATGTTGTTTGTTTGTATCCATTCATACGAATTAATTTGTCTTTAAGATATGTATGTTAAACGCCTTCGAATTCAATAGCATAATTTAAGATCAGATAAAGGACTACTGTCCTGTTCACTAATTCCAAAGCACCCTGTTTTCCCGATTTTCTCTTAAATATGATAATGTCATCTTCCAAAAATATATCAGTTTTATAGTACTCCTTTAGTCGTAACAGAAAATACCATTGTTTTGGCTGTACGTCAGTTAAGTTAGAAATAGGACGTTTTGAGTAACGACTTATTCAGTATAGGACTGTGCAATCAAAAAAGGCTTTTCTGATTTAGATTCATGATACATTTGACATTTTATAAACTAGAATATTATGGATATATAAACAACTTTTAATATGAGCCGTCCCATAGGAAAACCAACAGTATGGCAAAATTTTGATAATTTTCGATTTTCACATTTTCAAAAAATATGCTCTTTTCCGATCATTTTGATACCAAATATATAACCATATTGAAAGAAATAATCTATCAAAACATATTTTGAAATTAGTATAGTAGCAAGCTACGACGCAATGTTACTTGACGTCATGACGTTCTTATTGTGTGGGCATTTAAAATTACGTGAATCATTTCAAGGATGCAGCTAATAAGTATTTCTATAGTATTTAAATTAAGATTTGTTTTCTTTTCAAGTGACCATGCACTTATTTGTGCAAGAAATACTTTTAAAAAGCTTATCAATCAAATTGGATGGACCCGGGGATAAAAACCGGGATAATGTACTGTCAATTGGTACTCATGAATACTTTTACACTTACATAGAGTGTTTCAGAGTTTTGCTGTGGTTGCTGCAACTGAGTCTTGTTTTTTGAAATATTCGGCATTATGGAAAAGCGCAGTTGAACTGCTCTTATAACGCTATTCTGTCTGAACAATCCTACAGTATGGCCCTGTCACACCTTCATTTTTTTTTGGCCAACACACGAGTAAATACCTTCAACATGCTGGCGAACGTCGAGGTTTTGTTAGAAATTTCCTCAACAAGCAACGTTCTCAACGTGCGTATAGCGCACGGGGAGCGTTCTCTCAACGATCACGGCGTGTTCCCAACGCATGAAACTAGTTTACGATTTTCCTGTTAACGTTCTATAACGCGTGCACGTTCGTCTAACGACTTGCCAGCGACCTGTCAGCGACCATTCTTATGACTTGCAAACTGAAAGTAGCTGATCGATATCGAATCAAAAAATTAAAAAAAAAGTTTGTTTTCTATTTCTTCAGCCATTTTAGAACAGACTTCGAGGAGAAAGGATATCACTACGAAGAGACAAAAGAGGGGGGGAGGACGCGGACAAATCACAATGCCCCAACATTGACCCTCTTCTCCCCGCCTCCTACTCTCCCAACCCATTCCGATTATGATTACGTTTACTACATTTATTTTTCTCTTCATAAATAACAATAAATCCATTATTCAGAAGAGCTAGCTGTAAGTGTCTATATTATAACTCATCGCCCGCCATTCTCAAATTCAGTTTTAATTACTATCTGTATCCGCAAAACTTAATCTTCAGAAAACATTTCAATAATTCTATGATCACAAAACATTTAAAATGAGCAAACCGTTAAGGTCGTTGTCGTTAGGCTGTCGTTGGACACACGTTGAGGACGTTAGACTATCGCTAGAAGTTCGCTTTGGTCGTGTTAGGCATGCGCTCCGCTGTCGTTACACGGTCGTTGGAATTTATCGGCGACCTCTCAATGTTTTAGCAATTACTGAGTAACGACTGCACATCGCACGGGGACGCATTCCAGAATGTACCGGGTGACCCCCTAACGACTTCATAACTAACGATTGGAAATGGGCAGTCGTCGGTGGTTTTGTGCATGCACAAAAATTTTCGACGACCACAACGCACGCCAACGTCCTCCAACGTTCACCCAGTGACCTAGAGCGACCACACAACGACGAACCAGCTTTTATTCATTCCACTAGCGCCACCTACAATATATCGAGTTTTTACTATAAGGGTATATGGAGATTCAATTTTATAAATTCGACAATTTTATAGTCATTACTGCATATTTTCAATTACAACTTTTTATGAATCCTTTTTTCCTCTATCTAAAACCTTCCGAATAATTTTTAAGTTTTCAATAAAATATATTTTCATTTATTTATAGCCCTAACAAGCGCCTAAGTATGTAACTTAAATAGGTCTACGTGTCAAGTACCTGTATACTGCACTGTGTCATTATTATTTTTTCCATAGTAATCTTCAGCATTCAGTGTAAATAAAAGAAATCGAGGACAAAATCTATAATATCCGAACAATAAATTTTGCTGTGTGAAAATTTGCATCTCTTGAGATATAGTATGACCCCCCCCCCCCCTAAAAAAATGTACACATCTAAACAATATTACTTCATATTTTCACACATGCGGACTGATTTCGAAAAAAAAACAGTGTTGAACCTCGCCGTATTTTTTAAGCTTTTCTTTAAAATCTCTAGATGATACTAAGTTTTTCAAATTTTTTTTTTCGCTGAGCCGTAGCCTAAGCCGCGAGATTACGTTCGTGCTACACTTGGCTATTTCTGGTATTGTTACGGTATTTACAGTGATGAAACTGAGTAATTTATATTATGAACATTGTCATTATATAGGAAAACATAGCCAGTTTAATCGGGATCTCATTAAAGTTCCATGTGAAATGTTTAGTCGCGCGGACAAAAGCTTTAAATATTGAGGGAAAAAATAAAACAAAAACAAAGCCCTGCGTCGTATTTGAATGGATTCTCTATTATCATTGATAGAAATTATTGTAGAATTAAATCATTTCTACGGGATACGCTGAGACTGTCGATCCTTTTTATGACGTTTTGACGTCGTGAACACGTGATAAACTTTTGGAAAAGACGAAACAAAGCGACGTAAAAATGCGCGTAATCGATGACGTCGTTTGTGCAGCGATTTCTCTGTGACGTAATTATTGCCACATTGTTGGTTTTCCCATGGGACGGCTCATATAGGGCCGAAATGGCATGTAACCCCACCTACTCCTTTACTACATGGACTAGACATGCATATTTTGGATACTTAATCCTTGCCAGTGATCCTTAATCTAAACAATCTAACATGGCCAAAGAGTTTGAAAGTTATTATGTCCAAAAATAATCGAAAGACGTATATCTTACCCATTTCCTGCCAAAATGGTCTGTCGTAATACATAAACGTTTTTATAACAGAACCCATTGGGGCCCTCTGTATCAGCTGATTCCTTAGAGATGGAAGTGGAGGGTCGAAAGTCAGCCTCGTTTGTAAAGGCAAAGGAACGGCGAGTATAACATGGCGACACTGAAATATTTCATATCTGATGTCATTAAATGTTTCGAGAGAAGCATTAGCTTAAGGAAAATATGAGTTAAGGATCATATCAGGTATAAGATAGTATATCTAATTTTTTCAACGGGAAAAGAAGAAATCTTAGATAAGGGGAAATACTCGTAATGCTCCATCTCAGAAATATCTTAAATCTGCATGAGAAGTTTTTTTTCCAGAGCGATACGGCCCATATTCTATTTGAAATAAAGCAAAGTTAAAATAATATTTGAAGCATCGTACATTCTCATAGTTTTGTTCAAAAATTCACCTTAAATACTTCCCCGTTAAGACAAGACACTTGCATGGACTGATCATTCTGCGTTATGCTGCATGCTGCATGTTCAAGTAACAATCTATCTAAAGGAAAAGGAATGAAAATTCATAATTAGCGCTCAGGGACATGTTGCTCCATTATCGATTGCCATTTATATAATAGATAAATGACCGTTTATTCGATACTAAGAATAAACTTCTTGCTGTAGATTTTCTCCGTAACATTCTATTCACGCCATAATTAATCTTGCGTTTTAGTTTTCGCTATCTATGTCCAACATCAATGTCATTTACGCACCTTTACCAAGTTTGTCTGCAATTCTTTCGCTTATTTGTTGAGATCCTCCTATGAATTTTCTTTGCTGCATGAAAGGATATAACAAGCTGATTTAAGCAAATTTCAAGGAACAAATCGCAATAAAGCAATATAGAATTTGACTCTGATAAGCTAAGATTGTTAAACGTCTTAAAATCTAATAGGATCATTTAAAAACAGATAAATTTGCAGCATGGACAAAACATTCACGTGTCGGGTACTTAACTCTCGTCAGTGATCCTCAATGGTCAAAAAGTGTGAAAGTTATTACGTCCAAAATGTTCCGAAAGACGTAGCAGTATGGCTGGGATATGATGCTAAAGGAACCACGTTTTAGAAATTCCAAGAAATTTTGAAAACAGAAATTTTGGAATACGTTGAAGAAACGTTCCACCGAAGTTGATCGAACTTGGCTACATGTGCCCTCGGGGACTCCTGGTCCACCAGCAGTGACACGCACCAAGTGTTACAAATGATAAACGTCTTCAGATTCAACAGCATAATTTACGAACAGAAAAAAAAGTGCAACATGAACCAATTGAAACCATTTGATCTTGACTTTAGGCTCAAAGAAAACAAATTCGAAGGATGCAGCGTATTTTGATAGATGTTATGTAAATGATGCTTACCTGAGAATACGGGTACGATATCAAAAAGACTGTCAAACACAGGGGTCCAAGCCAACATTAAAACTATGAACATGTAAATTGATATCAAAAGAAATGGAGACACGGAATACATACGTACTATGCTAACAGCGAGCTATTGCTTAGTCACCCAAGAAGTCATATCAACTTTAAAATTGGACAAAGGTCTTTGAAAGGATCAGGATGACAATTATGGACAAGATTCATATCCCAAATATAGAGAACAAAAGCAAATTTCGAAAACATTAACCGATGGGCATACACAATCATGATAAAATAGGAAACAAAGCAAAAAAAAAAAACATTCCACCATATGAACAGAAGTGAACTCCAAATAAGGGAGTGAGACCAGGTGCCCAAGAGGAGTCAGCATCCCCTTCTGGCAGACATGCCACATCGAGTTAGTTCCTTTAAGGAAGATACAAGTATGTTCTATGGTTGGAGGTTCAAGGATCAGTCTTCTATGATAAGACTAGGGTAGTGCCTGTCATGAAGTCCCATCGTCGCAATGTGCAATATATGAAAAGTTGCAGGTACAAAATTCTAGAAGGGCCCAGTACTATTCATACAGTCCTTCTGATGAATTCAGGTTGAAATCGCGGTAAAGAGTACGATATATTATCTTTTTACAACGTTGATTACAGTTCTATTTGGTTTGGTGCGTCAATCCACGTTAAATAAAGGCAACGATATTACATAGAATACAACAACAACGAAGCAATTATCAAAAATTTCAAAAGAAATCCAATATATAAGTTTTTGCTGGTTTATGATAACGAAAGCCTCGACAGTAGAATTTCATGTGAACAGTTAGAGTCAGTGAATATGCTATGTGTTTCTGACAGAACAAGCCAGTTGAGGCTGAATCATGTTTTTAACGTTATGCATGGCCATGCACCAACCTATTTAGGTGAACATTTTGTCTTAAATAACAATGTCACAAGAGGGGGCCAAAATATGAGTTTTCAGCTGCCAAGTGTAAATACCTATACAAAATCTAGTTTTAATTTTAATGCTATAAAGGATTGGAATTCTATGCCCTTGGAAATTAAAGAAATCAGAAATAGAACTTCTTTCAAAGCTGCAGTCAAGGCACATTTAACCGAAAATGCTAGAAACAGAGAGCTAAATGAATTTATATATGATTTTTAAATGAAATGTGTATAGAAATATAATTTCTAATGTATGATTTAGTTTAAAAAATCAATTTAATTATTAATCAGGCATTGTGAAATGTTACATGTTTTTATTATAGTCCGTCCGGGTTGTCGTTGCCAAAGTCCCTATATTTATTTAATTTAAGTTTAAACTAACCCTATTTATTTACTTATACTTATATTTATTAATATGTCAGGACCCCATTGGAAATAAGCACACTATGAATTGCTTTAATGGGTTATCCTAGGCAATATCTATGCAATGCACCTATAATGTGATAGTTACTTCTGTGATATCTTTGATTTAAAATTTAAAATCAGTTATTCTACTAAAGATACATGTACTAGATCAACTGTGATATTTTTACTAGATCAACTGTGATACTTTAGCCAAATTTAAGTGTGATAAGCAAAATTCTGTGATATATTAAATATGACTTTGTTGACATTGATTATGCATTATAACCTGTGCTATTGTATGATATACATTGCCTGAATAAAATTTTTATAAAATGAATTGAATTGAATTGAATTGAAAGTATTATTTTGGGGGATATTTTGAAAATTTTTACAACCAAAATGGGCAATTTTAGCATAGGCACTGGCAAATCAGTTAAGACATATAAATTCCGTACGATGGCAGTGTGTATTTCGCTTACTTGCCCTCCGTTATCTGTTGACATAATTCTATTGGATCCTCCACACTGACGTACGTACCATAGAAACCATAGTAACGACGCCTCATGACTCTCAGATGTTACATTAACGTTAATGAACTGGTCTCCTATTTTCCATGCATCTCTAGAAAATACACGAATTATTAGTTACCTCAAAGGAAAATGAAGCGTCCCACTCTGCTACAAGAGACCAACCTTCTATACAGAAATTCCAATATGCGGTGCACCTGGTGAAGTTCTACAGTCGATATGGGGAACTCGTCATACACTATGATGTCCCATTCTCCAGAAAGGTGGATGATATTCTGTCATAGACTAAACCATCCAACCAAAGATTTTACTCTATGTATTCCGAAATGGAAGTAACCGGATGTGACAGTTCTACCGAATTGAAGCGGCGAGTGTTGCATGCAAGCAGGAGATGCTTACTCTTCCTCGGCACCTGGTCTCACTCCCATATCGGGAGTTCGCTTCTTTTCATATGGTGGAAGTTTTTGGTTCCTGTTTTATCCTGACTTTGTATGCCTTCGGTTTCTGATTATCTGAATTGTCGATTTTGTGCTGTATACAGGGATATGGTCATTATCCATATTTGTCATACATGTTTCGGATAATAAACCCCCATCAGTGGTACCTGATTCAAATTGATTCAAAATGAAAATGAAAGATATAGCTCAGTGACGCGCCTCCTTGATAATTTGTAATATTTTCTATTTTGTATAGGATGCGCGGGTCAAAATTTTGTGTTCTAAGTTGTATTCCGATGCCTTATGAAGTGACAAAATTCATGGCGGGATGGAGAAAAGGTGTTTATCTCCTACAGTTTGATTATAAGTCTGTCTCTTCTAAAACGTGGGTCCTGTTACATCACCCTTCCTGCTACGTCTTTCGGTACATTTTTTAACATAATGATTTTCACAGGTTTTGGCCATATTACATTGTTTAGATTGACGATCACTGACGAGGGTCAAGTACCCGAAACGTGCATGTCTGGTCAATGCTGTAAATTCATACATGTGATCTCAAATGATGCTATTCAATTGAAGATATGTGATCTTAAATTAGCAGACACCCACAGAAAGAGACGCAAAAGGGACAAGAAACATCAACTCACCCCATAGAAACATGAAACACATAAACCAATGATACCAATAAGCAACCGGTGCCAAGGTAGGACTGTCATCTTCTACGCAAGTAGCAGACGATTTAGTTATACAATGACAAATATGGATGATGACCATATCCCTGTATACAGCACAAAATCGATAATTCTGAAAATCAGAAACCGAAGGCATGCAAAATCAGGATAAAACAGTAACCAAAGCAAACAAACAAGAACCTCCACCCTGTGAAAAGAAGCAAACTTCCGATATGGAAGTGAGACCAGGTGCCCAGGAAGAATAACATGATGATGTTCAGAGGTTTTGGCCATATTACATAAAGATTAGATTGATGATCACTGACGAGGATTAAGTACCCGAAACGTGCATGTCTGGTTAATGCTGCAAATTCATATATGTTATCTTAAATGATGCTATTGAATTGAAGACGTTTAACATTGAAATAAAATAGTTTATTCAAATACAAAAGAAAGCAGGGAATCTCCAAAAAAAACCACTTGGATGAGGCACCCACAGCAAAATCCCAAAAAACACCCAAAGCAAAAACACAGAGCAGACACCCAAAGAATGAGCCGCAAATGGGACAAGAAACATCAATTCACACCATAGAAACATGAAACACATATACAAACGATACCAATGAGCAACTGGTGCCGACGTAAGACGGTCATCTCCTACGCAAGTAGCAGACGATGTAGTTATACAATGACAAATATGGGTAATGACCATATCCCGGTATACAGCACCAAATCGATAATTCAGAAAATCAATAACCGAAGGCATGCAAAATCAGGATAAATCAGGAACCATATTTAGCAAACAAGCAAAAACCTCCACAAAGTGAAAAGAAGCGAACTTCCGATATGGAAGTAAGACCAGGTCCCAAGAAGAGTAAGCATCTCCTGCTTGCATGCAACACCCACCGCCTCAATTCGGTAGAACTGTCACTTACATTGTTATGTACGATTACCTCCATTTCCGGAGTACAATCTTTGTTGGATGGTTCAAATGGTCTATGACAGAATATCATCCTATATTTGGTACTTGCTTTGGCATAGCGTATCAATTGAGATATGAACACGCCATAAGCAGGCGATGAAGGAATGTTGCTTCTCAGAAATGGATAGTTTGTAATGCTGAAATTGAAGTCGTCATGTTTGTCATAGAGTGAGGTGTTCATGTGACCATCAGTGTCGTGGGACAACATTATGTCCAAATAGGATGCTACGAGCTACAAGCGCACAACATTCCCACTTTTCCGATTATCAGGAAGTCTCAAAGAACGCACAACTGTTAGGTAAAACAACCTTCCAACCGCAAGATGAACATACAAACAGGCAGCACGACACAGGGGCTCAAGGAACACAAAAGAAACAAAGACAAATACATTGTGTCATAAATTATTCGTCAAAGGAAACCTTTCTAGCACCAGATTTGGACAGTAGGTACCTAAAGGCTGTTGAAATACTAAGTCGCGAAGAGCATTTTAATAATAATATCGAAGGGTTCCAACTCTATATATACATTCTTGAAGAAAATTCTAAACCAATTTACAAGCACCAGACACGTGTTTCGAATATTAAATTCTCATCAGTGATGCTTCCAGCGGAGCCACCAAAAAATAATTTTAGTAGCGCCCTCTTTAATTTTTTGAAGTTAGATTTGTACATTTACATTACAGAGAGTGCGCGGCTCCAATAAAACCAAGGAGGGAACAATTTCACTTTCCAAATATGCGTAGATCTAAAGTGTTACTGACACCTACTCTCAATTTGCTTTATTGCTATTTTGCCTTTTGCATGTTTTATGATATTCCCAGAGAGAAGTATTGTTCTTGGTTAACAGCCTGTGCATATTTCAAACCAAAGGACTGATACAGACCTGATCATCTTTCCATCAGCACCCTGCACAGAGTCCATAAGGTTATTCTCAAAAGACTAAATTGGTAAAATTTTAGCCATTGTATAACAGAATGAATTTTACTAGTAAGTCAAAAATCTACTTAGACCTTGCATCAAGGTTCTTGCACTTACTTTGTCCATATAGTTTCCTTGTAAAACTCTTTTACTGTCATCTTGTCCCACTCTTCCGCATGTGGAGCATTCCAGGGAGCATCGACTGGTATCTTAAAGAAGTGTTATCATCAATTCATTCAGTTTGAAAAGAATTTAATATTAAAATGCACATATATATAGTTGCTTATCAAAGTACAATATTATTTCATCAGTGCTATTGTCCTTTTGGCGGCTCTTTCTGTGCGCGTCTGCTCTGTTTTTTTGCCTTGGGTGTTTTTGATTTTTACTGTGGGTGCTGTAACCGAGAGTTGTTGGTGATCCCCTCATTTCTTTCATCAGTGCTCTTCCCATTCTCCTACACAGAACACTGACCAAGATCCCAACTAGTGCTCAATCAAAATTTACAGCCTATTTTGTTTGTTTTTCAGTATAATTTCTAAAGATACCTCTTCTCCCATTTCGTCCATTTTTCTCAGTAGATTGTTAACGTCAAGTTTGGCAAGCAGTCCAGATAAAGGAGGAAAGACACCAGTTATTTTCTGAGAACGTCCCTGGAACGAATATAGTTAACATAGATGTATCTGAATTAACTTGGCTTCTTAATGTATTGTAATTCATTTTTTTACGACTGAAATTATTCACATTGTAATTTTTCTCATGATTAGGATATTGATCATTAGTGTTTACAAAAATTAATAATTGGTGATATATTGTGATATTAGTTTATATATTCTCATTTCTAACTCTGTTCTTTAAAGGTTTTCAAAATAATAACGCTATTCAATTTTAATTTTTCGTACGCAATGATTTAAACGCTACGAGCTGTAGGCTTAAATATTCATGTGGAGAAAAAAGAACGAATACTGGTTATTTACAATAATGCAATAACAATTACCTTTGAATGAAATATCCAGTCCTCAGTTTCTCTAGTGAGGAATGTCTTAATCCCGAACTCGTCAGCCAGACGTAAAATCCTGTTTTGAGTAGGGCCAACATAAGCACCACCCAAATCAACATACGTAACAGCTTCATTCTACAAAGAACGATACACAACAATATTAAATTTTCTCTTTTTCTTCCTTTTAGCTAAAATTAGATAGCGCGAAATTATGTACATATGAAGCAAATGACACAATAAAAAATATGGAACAAACAACACGCTAACAACAGTGCAGTAACGAAATGATCAATTAAAGCACTCACAAAAAAGACAACTAACAACACACGTAATGATAATATTGAAATATGTAACAAATGAAACAATGTAACGAAGACATACCGCAACGAAGACATAAATAGTGTTACATTTTTTCTGTCACTAATCAGCCTCTGGAAATAAATAAAGCCTGTCTTTGTGAAATACGAATGCCCCCGGTGATATCTTTGTTATTATAAACTTCATTTTTTGTTAAGTATGCGAAAGGTCAATGTCAACAATTTTGGCATCAATGAAAAGGTCTTGTCACAAGGAAAACACATGTGAAAAATAAAAGCCTTATCACTTAGCATTCAAAAGTTATGCCATATGTTAAAGATTTTGAAACGTAGGTCAAAGGTCAAGGTCATGGGGTCAAAATTGTTGGTATTAATGGAAAGGTCTTGTCACAAGGATAACACATGTGAAATATGAAATCCCATTCTTTTAACATTCAAAAGTTATGCCCAATGTTAAAGATTTTGAAAAGTATGTTAGAGGTCAAGGTCATGAGGACAAAAATTTTGGTATCAATATAAAGGTCTTGTTACAAAGAATACGCATGTGAAAAATGAAAGCCCTATCACTAACCATTCATAAGTTATATCCAATATTAAGATTTTGAAACGTAGGTCAAAGGTCAAGGTCATGGGGTCAAAAATGTTGGTATTAATGGAAAGGTCTTGTCACAAGGAATACACATGTGAAATATGAAATCCCATTCTTTTAACATTCAAAAGTTATGCCCAATGTTAAAGATTTTGAAAAGTATGTTAGAGGTCAAGGTCATGAGGACAAAAATTTTGGTATCAATATAAAGGTCTTGTTTCAAAGAATACGCATGTGAAAAATGAAAGCCCTATCACTAACCATTCATAAGTTATTTCCAATATTAAGATTTTGAAAAGTAGGTCAAGGACAAGAGGTCACAACTGTTTGTATCAATTCAAAGGTTTTGTCACAAGGAATGCACATGTGAAATATGAAAGCCATATCACTTACCATTCAAAAGTTATTCCCAATATTATTTTTTTTTGTAAAGTAGGTCAAAGGTCAAGGTCACGAGGTATCAATGGAAAGGTCTTGACACAAGCAACTATTATGTGGTACATCAGACATACGTATGCTTGCTTCTGGCAATGCGTCCTCGTCCTTGGTGCTTTAAGCCAATATGATTCAAGGATATCTAAGAAATTTTGTGTGGCTCCACCTCGTAAAACATTTTCATTCGAAAAAATAATCATATTGAACATTACGTTACCCGAACTGTAAAGGTTCTTCCGCCCACTCGGTCACGTGCTTCCAGTACAATGACTTTCAAACCTTTTTCATGCAAAAGTTTAGCAGCACTCAATCCTGAAATGTTTATATTTACTTATCTCATTGCACATTGAAAGATCATATCATTCATATTATACCGAAGAATTATAGGAATAATATTAAGGAAAATTTATAAACTGAATCAGATTTATAGAGATCACGCTATATGAAGAGAGCTACGAAATGCGAGTGTGTTGGTAAGATTCAAAATCTACTATAATTCCTTATCGCAGGATTAGAAAAACACTTTTGGAATCATTTATACAAGTTCCAATGCAATAACTTGATACCGGATTTGTCATTTCTACCGAACTGAAACGGCGGGTGTTGCTTGCAAGCAGGATATGCTTACTCTGCCTGGGCTCCTTATCGGGATTTCGCTTCTTTTCATGTGGTGGAGGTTTTTGTTTGTTTGCTTTGGTTCCTATTTTATCCTGATTTTGTATGCCTTCGGTTTCTGATTTTCTGAATTATCGATTTTGTGCTGTATACGGGGTATGGTCATTATCCATATTTGTCATCACAAATGTACGGAAAGCTTTACCTATATATAAATGAATAATCCTTCGTGATATTTCATTATAATTTATCCCAAATGAGAATTTGATAAGTGGAGGTGTTCCTAAATCTTAAGTAAATTCATTCTGTCATGCAAATGGGTCAAGTAACATGCGTCCGATTTCATGTTTGTGAACTTGAGTATACGTACGGCGTGTTTATAATTCAAGCCTTATTCGATATTGGCTTGACCTTACTCTATTCATATTGACCTTTGTCTTACTATCTCATTTCAGCGTCAATGTGAAATGTGTAAAGTACCTACATTCAATATGACCTCGCTTAAAATGAACAGGTGAAACATCTTTTATCGATCATTTTAAGATGAATATTGCGACCTGAATTAAAATAAATGTACAAAGTATAAGAAGATTCTTACCACTGAGTCCTGCCCCTATCACAACCACATCGGCATGATGACCCTCCATGTTTAATTACTTAAGCGATCCGTACGGCGTTATCTCTGCACCATAGGACTGGCAATAACACAAGTGCCACACATTCTCAATAAAGAGTTTATATTACGCAATATACGACAGTGAGTAAAATATGTGTTATATCAACTGTTGAAAGAAATCCGATATCAAGTGTATTAAGCTGCCGCGTCAATATTCTCTAGGGTAATGTTGTCTTCTAACACTTCATCTGTTTCATGTGCAACGAAAATGTCAATATCAATAAGACATCAAAAGGAAAATAATTTTACAGTTTTTTGTATTATGTAATAACTGTGGGTAGACCCAAACATAATTTGGAGTCACATTCTTTTGATGAACAATAAAAGAATAACAATGTATAACAATAAATATAAATGTCTTGTGCACTGACATTGATTTAAAGTCTACTGAAGCAGATTTCTATAGATAAGATGGTTGATTACGGTTTTTATTATTTCAGATAATAGGCTTGAAACTAACCAAACTGTATACAAGGAATGACATGGATGTTTGCATAATCTAGAAATTGAAGATCCAGCAGGCAAAGACATTTTTTCTTATTGTTCATCATTTGCTTTTACCTCTAAATACATAGTTTTTTAATTGGATTGTGTCTCGGAACAAATTTTGCCCGATGTCTCATGTTGTGAATATAGTTACCTGACTTTGTCGCCATAGCACTATCTATATAGACATAACCTCAGACAGTGCATGTATTTTAGATATCGTATTATTTTCGAGCGTGAACATCGACGGCGGGTACGGATATCCAACAGGGGATGCTTACTCCTCCTGGGCACCTGTTCCCACCTCTAGCTTGCTATGGGCCCATCGATGCCCAATTTAGTGCTCTATTGTGAATACTGCTGAGATTATCGTTAGGATCTTAATTTTGCATGACGACTTAACAATTAATATGATTGCCTTTGATAATCATCTCATCGTATCGATGGACAATTATTACATTCAATCAATTTTGGTGCTCACTTGTGAGTGCTGTTGAGATGTTCTTCGGGATCTTCTTTATCTCCTTTGTGTCACAATTATGCCCTTTGCCGTGTGGAGCTCGTAAAATGTTACCTGCGAGGGGTTTGTCAGCAAGTGATTAAAATTTCTTCCCTGACATGTTTGCCATTGTACTTTCTAAATAGAGAATTTGTTTTGCAGATATTGTTTTCAGCCTCATTCGTGAACATCGACGGCGGGTGTGGCTAACCAAATTGGGGATGCTTACTCCTCCCGGGCACCTGGTCCCACTTCTAGCTTTCTAGGGGTCCGTCGATGCTCAATTTTTTGCTCTAATGAGAGTTATGTTGAGATTGTCGTCAGGATCTTCTTTATCTCAATGGCGACAACTAAGATCAGCAGTTCTTAAAAGACATCAGATTAGAAATGCCGTTGGTCTTGTTCATAAAAGAGATGTATGTAGCAATTTGTCTCAAGTGTGGTATTTTCGCTTACTTAGATTTACATTGTTTAGAATGAGGATCACTGACGAGGGTTTAGTACCCGAAACGTGCATGTCTGGTCCATGCTGTAAATTAATCAGGTCTCAAATTATGCTATTGAATTTGAAGACGTTTAACATTAGATAGACCGGGCACCTTCAAGAATATTCATGAAATTATGAATGTATTTGCATTTCATTCTGTTTTCATGATCCAAAACATGGATGAAAAATGAATATAGATTCTAAAGGCTTTATTGATTGTGATGTCTATATTGGGAATAAATTGCTCGGATAGAATTCTAATTTATAGGGACACCGATGCCTACATTGTGTTATGTAACTGAGACTTCATCAAAATATTTAACCGTAGAAACAAATTAGCAATTATTGACACAAGTATGAAAAATATAGAAATATTGGTCTTCTATAATCATTGAATAAAAATCTAAACTCAGAATTCAAAATTCACAACCAATAGACATAAAAATATATACATATGTATAAAGTATTAAACAAAACAAACATAGGAGAAAGAGGAGAAGCACACAAATAGTCGGAGAGAAAAACACATCACAATGTTGGCGCCGTGGTCTAATGGTTAGGTCGTCGCGCCAGGGATCGAAATGTTGTTGATTCTAGCCTCACTATAACCACGGGTCGGCGGACATACTCTCTTTTATGTTATGTGTTACATTCTAAAAAGAATATCCGTGTAAGCGTATTGTTTACATGTCTGAGGTATTCAAAAAGCACATCACCATAGAAACACGAAGGAAAACACTATCCTAAAAGAACAATAACCATGGAGACAAGTGTAATTACGAAATAAATTATCAGTGGCGCCACATACTGCATGCGCTGTGGTTTACTCGTAAAGTACGTAAAATACGCGCTGCACTTCTTCGATGTTAATTATTTTATGGAAAACGGAACAGAAAGTTTTAGAGGAAAACAATGGCGAAAATATAATCTAATTGTATGAATTTCAAAGTTATTCAGAAAATGTATACAATTAGAAATGCAACCGTTTCAAGACAATACACTCAATAATCTGTACTATAAAACAAATTCGTTGTAGGTAGCTTCAAATAGATTAATGCAGAAATGCACATAAATTCCAAAATGCAATTCCAGTTATTTCAAAACCTGCAAAACATACGAAATTCTTGTAGTCCCTGCTATTTCATTCTAGAAATAATCAAGCACCGAAGAATAAAACACCAACAATCAGTAAGAAACTTGGACAATACTCCCACAAAAATGAACAGAATGAACGGAAATATCGTAAAGAGGCAAAGGTGAATCCAAATGGACATAATATATGGTAATCGGGAATACTCTCCGGGAATAGTAAGCTTCTCCTGTTTGATAGAAACACTGTGCAGAAAATGTTGACTCCAGTTAATGTGAAGTTCGGTATTTGGATGGTATCTCCTTATATTGATCGTCCAAAAATGTAAACAATGACCGGGTTAAGGTGGCTCTCTAATATTAGTTATTTTTTTGTTTTCATTTGCCAACAGGACGATTTTGTTGTCCTTTGAGATATGAATCAAAATTTAAAATATATGATTATCAAAATATATGAACTTAGCGAAAATGTTTTGAAACAAGGTGATCACTGGATGATACATGTACCTCCGAATTACGTTCTTCGAGACCTCTGGGTAATTGGAGAAGTGAGAGGGTTGTGCGCACGTAATCCAGGATAACCACACCATTTGCTACTTGCGTGACAGATGGCCGTCCAAAGTCGGCACCGGTTACCAATTGGTCTCGTCGGTTTATGTGTAGTCTTTTATGTTTGATGTTTACATGTCGTGTGTTTCTTTTCCTTCTCGTGCCGTACTCGTCTTTTGTGTTTTTGCATCGGGTGTTTTGGTGTTTTACTATTGATGCTGCAACGGGGTCTTGTTGGAGATCTCCTCCCTTCTTTTTCTTTATGTACCTCCGAATTACGCGATGGGTGTGGATTTTTATTTGTTCCATAACATGTACAAGTTGCATTTCATTGCATTTTTAACACTATAATATCTCCAATATTTCCTTAGTACATTACACATTAAAATAATTATGGCGTATGTTCCCTATTTTCTCAACTTCATTCATTTAGAAAATAAAGAAAATGTATTCTTGTAAAAAGAAAAAAGAGAGACAATACAAAATAAACTTTGCAAAAAGTATATGTTTAATAACAGTCAAAAATTGTTCTGTCCCAACGTTTCTGCCAACGTCTTGAAGAAGGCATCGGCCGAAACGGTGGGAGGGAGAAATTTGTTGACCGTTATTATAGATGTTATAATTGATTCCCTAATATTACCCGAAACGTGCATGTCTGGTCCATGCCCTAAATTATGCTTATGAATTTGAGGACGTTAAACATTTGTACCACTTGGTGAGTGTTGCTGCTGATGGACCAGGAGTCCCCAAGGGCACATGTAGCCAAGTTCGATCGATTTCGGTTGGTCGTTTCTTCAAATGCATTTGCAAATTTCTATATACAAAATGTTCTTAAATTTGTGAAACAAACCTGGGTCCTGTGTCATCATATCCCAGCCATCTTGCTACGTATTTCGGTATAATTAGGACATAATGTTCACTGATTTTGGCCATATTTTATTGTTTAGATTTAGGATCACTGACGAGTGTTGAATACCCGAAACGTGCATATCTGGTCAATGCTGCAAATTTATTTGCTCTAAAATAATGCTTGTGAATTTGAAGGCATTACACATGGTGTCATCTTGGATATTTGCACTTTAATTCCAGCAGTAAGATCAGATAAATCAGAGGACAAAACACACCGCACTTTCATTAAAGTAAGATTTGCAAAGAAAGGAATTTTATCATGAGTTTGTATGCCTTCGGTTTGTGATTTCCCGAATTATCGATTTTGTAATATGTAATTGGATATGGTCATTATCCGTATTTGTCATTTGAATAAAAAGACAGAATTTTGTATTTTTTGCAAATTAAATAAGACGACTGAAAATTTAATTCCCAAGAAATCTTAGCAATACGTCCTTTATTATTGCTGTTGAGGATACCTTAATTACTAGTTTAATCGTTTGTTCATTAGTTAAAATAGCAATATTGGAGAATTTCCTATTCTTAAGAGATTTATTTCATACTGTGTTGCTCTTCTTTTGTGCTCCATTGTTCCGTGTTGTTTTCTCTTATATCTTTTGTTTATGACATCCTTTGGATATTAACCACTGCGATCTGTGCAATGGTCTTGCTATCGATCTCTTTCATATCGCAGTAAAACTATCCGAACATTATACATTTAATTCAATTATCATGTCATGATGAAAGGCATATTGCAAAATCTTGAAAAGTCTATAGCACAATGATTTTTTGAATATTCAGGATAAATAGAGAATGGTGTTATCTCCTTTGTCGACTGTTTTTGTATTTGACGACATCACATCTTTGTGGTTTTACATTCAGTGAAATGTATTTGTTATATTTTTCATTGAAAATATTTGAAAAAAAAACATAAGACTGTAAAACCATTTGCTGTTCAAATTTGAAAGTCTTAGGGTTCTGAAATTTAGAAAAATGTATACCTTAAAGTGCAATGATCTCTATCTTGTCATGGTTTTATGAGCAAAGATATCAGCGTGTCGTCCATGGGAGGTTATGAAAAGCGCATTCTTTTGTTAATTTCCAGAATATAGTATCTGGAGATGTTGTAATCCTATTACATATATGTTACTTTATGCACATGGAAAATTTTCTTAGAACGTTTGTTAAAATAAAGTATTCAATGTAATTACCATGTCATCACTGCGCATAAAATGACTGAACCTACATAAAGACAAGAATAGAACAAAAATAGATCGTACAATCTTTTATCAAGATAACATAAAAGATTTGTATTATTTAGTATTCAACCCGTTTATTCTTCATATATCTTTAATCTTTTGATGACAATTTTATCATTCTTTTGGGAGCGAAATGCTAATTGATGTTCAAGATGATTGGTGCCGTGATCATTCCTTTGCTTTTTGCCAATCATGGTTCAAAGTCTTGCGCTAAAATGAGATAGAGTACTAGGTGAATACAAACGTATTCGATCAATGAGTGAAATATCGAAATTCGATACACAGCCAAATTGTGCCTCACATGAAATTCATTTGTAATGAATATCATGTAAATTTCAAATGAATGTTAACATGAAATTTATCAAACTTTCACATAATATTTATGAATTTCACATATTTTTCACATGGACTTTTCTATGTGACCTTCATTTGAAATTGAATTTACATGAACTTCACACGAATTTCATGTAAAAAAAATTCATGTAAATTGCATGATTTAACATGGAGTTCCTATGCAGGATGGGGTTGAAGTGATTACAGTCGATCACATTAATTTTCTAATTGTGGAGACGCCGTTTAATAGTGTTCACGTTAGAGTGAGTTGACTGCTATAGCTCGAAAGCGGTCTATTCGGGATTCAGTGACGTTATAATAACCAGCACATACATTGATTTTTGTAGTGTTACATCTGGACTTCTAGTACTATGTAAACGTCTTCAAAATGAATAGCATCATTTAAGAACAGATAAATTGGCAACATGGACCAGACATGCACGTTTCGGGTACTTAACCCTCGTCAGTGATCCTCAAATCTAAACAATGTAATTTGCCAAAAAGTATGAAAGTTACTATGTCGAAAAAACGTACCGAAAGACGTAGCAGGATGGGTGCGATATGATGCTACAGGACCCACGTTTTAGAAATTTCAAGAAATTTTGATAACAGAAATTTAAAATGCATTGAAGGAACGATCAACCGAAATTGATCGAACTTGGCCACATGTGCCCTCGGGGACTCCTGGTCCACCAGCAGTGACACTCACCAAGTGGTATAAATGTAAACGTCTTCAAAATGAATAGCATCATTTAAGAACAGATAAATTGGCAACATGGACCAGACATGCACGTTTCGGGTACTTAACCCTCGTCAGTGATCCTCAAATCTAAACAATGTAATTTGCCAAAAAGTATGAAAGTTACTATGTCGAAAAAACGTACCGAAAGACGTAGCAGGATGGGTGGGATATGATGCTACAGGACCCACGTTTTAGAAATTTCAAGAAATTTTGATAACAGAAATTTAAAATGCATTGAAGGAACGATCAACCGAAATTGATCGAACTTGGCCACATGTGCCCTCGGGGACTCCTGGTCCACCAGCAGTGACACTCACCAATTGGTATAAATGTAAACGTCTTCAAAATGAATAGCATCATTTAAGAACAGATAAATTGGCAACATGGACCAGACATGCACGTTTCGGGTACTTAACCCTCGTCAGTGATCCTCAAATCTAAACAATGTAATTTGCCGAAAAGTATGAAAGTTACTATGTAGAAAAAACGTACCGAAAGACGTAGCAGGATGGGTGCGATATGATGCTACAGGACCCACGTTTTAGAAATTTCAAGAAATTTTGATAACAGAAATTTAAAATGCATTGAAGGAACGATCAACCGAAATTGATCGAACTTGGCCACATGTGCCCTCGGGGACTCCTGGTCCACCAGCAATGACACTCACCAAGTGGTATAAATGTAAACGTCTTCAAAATGAATAGCATCATTTAAGAACAGATAAATTGGCAACATGGACCAGACATGCACGTTTCGGGTACTTAACCCTCGTCAGTGATCCTCAAATCTAAACAATGTAATTTGCCAAAAAGTATGAAAGTTACTATGTCGAAAAAACGTACCGAAAGACGTAGCAGGATGGGTGCGATATGATGCTACAGGACCCACGTTTTAGAAATTTCAAGAAATTTTGATAACAGAAATTTAAAATGCATTGAAGGAACGATCAACCGAAATTGATCGAACTTGGCCACATGTGCCCTCGGGGACTCCTGGTCCACCAGCAGTGACACTCACCAAGTGGTATAAATGTAAACGTCTTCAAAATGAATAGCATCATTTAAGAACAGATAAATTGGCAACATGGACCAGACATGCACGTTTCGGGTACTTAACCCTCGTCAGTGATCCTCAAATCTAAACAATGTAATTTGCCAAAAAGTATGAAAGTTACTATGTCGAAAAAACGTACCGAAAGACGTAGCAGGATGGGTGCGATGTGATGCTACAGGACCCACGTTTTAGAAATTTCAAGAAATTTTGATAACAGAAATTTAAAATTTATCTGAATAACTGTTAGGGAAAAGGGAATGATCTTCAGCATGACCACCCTGTATTCACCCAGCGAAATAAACCCACAAGAAAGTGACACATTATTGTCATCATACAAACTCCAAGTCGCAAAAAGACACAACAATATTCACTAGAACATCATACAAAACAATCGTAACAGACGTACAGAAACATTACACATTGATGACAACACATAAAATGAAGGAGACTAATGTGCACCCGGCGCAGACATCAGACATTAGCAAATGGTGTGGTTATCCGGATTACGTTCGCACAAACCTCCTACTTATCCGGAAACACAGAGGTCTCCATAGACACACAATTGCTGTTTAAACTTAAAACTTCTCACTGTAAGGTGACATCACATACAATATAGTTAAACGCAGCGGTCTTTTGTAACACAGATTGAATTTAAAAACGTTTAACATTTGAACTACTTGGTGAGTGTCACTGCAGGTGGACCAAGAGTCCCCGAGGGCACATGTAGCTAAGATCGACCAACTTCGGTTGATCGTCCGTCTCTTCGACGCATTTGAAATTTTCTGTTACAAAATTGTTGAAATTTCTTAAACGTGGGTCCTGTAGCATCAAATCCCACCCATTCTGCTACGTCTTTGGGTAAATTTTTGGACATAATAATTTTCATACTTTTGGCCATATGACATTGTTTAGACTGAGGATCACTGACGAGGGTTTAGTACCCGAAACGTAAATGTCTGGTCCATGCTGTAAATTTATCAAGTTTTAAATGATGCTATTTAATTTAAAGACGTTTAATATTCAATGTAAATGGATCTAAAAATTATATAGCATGTTTGGAACTTCTTTGATGTTTACAATGCAAATGTTAAAACAATCCTGATAATCTAATAAAGAAGCTATGAATCGCCGGCAGATGCCGGCGATTTATATTGATAGTTTTGCTCTTCTGCCCATGGTCTCGCGGAATATCTTTAGCATTATCATACCACGTATGGTAATAAGAGGTAATCCGAATGAACAAATCTGAGTAGGCCCCCTGCTTTTTCGATAGCGTATAGTAAAAGTGGGAGACCTTTGACATTTGATTTCGGTCTACTCGTTACTATACAAACCTGGTCAGACATTTTTTAACCTCGGCCTTCGATCTTGGTCAACCAAAACCTGACCAGGTCTGTATAGTCACGTGTGAACCTCATCAAAAATAATTTATTGTATAGTGTGAATTTGCTGCTTTGCACACATTGAAAACCCTGTGAAAAATGTTTCGAATTCATTGAAATAACAATTCAATATTCTCTATTGAAACGAGAAAAATAAACTATATGTATTAGACAACCAAGACGACTTTGCAGTGATCATAGCGGGCCACAACATAAATCTGATCAGGGATTAATTATGAAGAATTTAATTTATATTGCAAATACCAAAAGCCACATTTTTGGTCCTCTTTAGCAAAGCTACGATAGTGGTCAGTTTGGAGAAAGCACTTGAGTACGTGCTTCCTGTAAGGTTTCGTGAAATTCTGTACAATGGTTGACAAGAAGATGTTGAAAATGTTTTCGTAAAAAAGTCCTTGGCCATTATATCAGTTGAACCATCGACTGGGTAAATGTCCTTGCGCTCTTCCTCCATATTATGTTTTATGAAATTCTGGGGGTAAGTTACAGAGTAGATGTCGATGATGCGACAACAATTGAGAGCCTTTAGCGATCACATTTATAGACCAATCGGCTTATAAACAAAATATTGGTATTTGACTTTGAGTCTTTGCTCCCTGAGAGGTCTCATAAAATTATGTGCAGCAATTGTGTAGCTTTTCTTTTAATGGAAATTTACATTAATCCACCCCGATATATAGAGACAGATCAAATCAGTTTTCATAATAACTTAATCTTCAGTATGTTCAATTTAAAAGCAGTTTTTAATTCTACAAAAGAGATAAGGAAGATCTTGACGACAATCTCAACAGCACTCACAGTAGAACACCAAATTGAGCATTGACGGACCCGTAGCAAATTAGAGGTGGGACGAGATGCCCGGGAGGAGTACGCAGCCCCTGTTTGGCTAGCCGCACCCGCCGTCGATGATCACGCACAATCTAAAAACATGCACTGTCTGCGGTTATGTCTATATAGAAAGTGCTATGGCGACCCTGTCAGGGAAAGACACACATCTTGATAACCACACCATTTTCGATCAATAAATTTCCAATTTCGCTCTTCAAATATACCTTATTTGGATTTATTTCCACTACTTCGTACTCGACACTACTTGTTAAAATGCACATAAGGTGCACTGAAGATAGAACAATAGAATATAGATTTCAATGGGCCTTGTGTTCTCAAAACCTTCCAACTTATGGGCCTCAATAGAGACAAAAAGAGCATTAAAACCTCATTTATCTTTATATATTTCTTCTTATGAATAACCAAAATATACAAATACCTTCATCATAGCAAATTAGTGAAATATTTTATCGAAGACGATATAATGAGTTAATTGAAATGAGCTACATTTGCATTGAAATTTGAATAATTTCTTAAAAGCTTATTCGGATTAGGGCTGAGTATCGCTGGTAAAATTTGTATTGCGTTATATTGCGAAATTTAGAAAAAAATATGGCGATGTATTGCAGTATTTTATTACATTGAGATTCCTTATTATTTTCATTTTCCTACTTCAATTTTGCTTTCATTATTTTACTTAAAAACTGAAAATGCTTCCATAATATAATGATGGACATGTGCAGACAAATGTGACAGTCCTTCGATAACATTCGAAGTCATTCATACATGCATGAATATTCGGTTGATAGAAATTCATAGCTATTCTCTGTAAGCATTTGCATTTTTATGAAGGACGCATGGCACGGCATGTCTCAGATTTTGATAAAATTCGTACATAAGGTTGAGTCTGACCCAAAAGTAAAAATTTGTTAAAAATGTTCTTAATATCACATCCGGTTGCCATGGAAACAGGCTTTGAATATCGAAAAAATGCATTTTTAGGCGTTTTTAAAGTCACATACATAATTTATGCAGCACAATCTAAAACAAACACTAATGAATTATCAGTACCCTATCATTGCTCCTTCAAATTAAGTTATAATGATGTTGGGTTTATGGTCTTATCTATATGTTTCCATAGCAACTACACACTCAGGTACCCTATCAAAATAGTATTTTGGGCATTTTTTTTTTCAAAATTCAACGATAAAGGAGTACGTATGGTTTATATAGTAAAGTGGCCCCCTAAAATCGACATCTCAAAAATTCAATGTTGTTGTCATTTTTAGAAAGTTAAATATCTATATTTTGAGAAATCTAGTTACAAAAACTTCTCTTCGATGTGTAAGACATTGTTAATTTTGCATAAATATCATGAACATCGGCGATTTTGTCAATTTTTCACGAAAAATAGCATAATTCTTGATTATTTTCATTGAGATAACATCGAGCGGGATCGTGAACAACTTTTTCCTTTTGCATGCACTTAGAAACATACAAAAGTAACAACATATCAAAATATAAAAATTGTTCAGAAGCCCGCTTGATACTAACTAAAAGGAAGTTTGTCGAAAATGAGTGCCAAAATGACGTTTTTCCAGAAATTTGGCAAAATATGCCATTTTCGAAGCCCAAATTCTATGAAAGTTAGAAAGGAAATTAGAGAATATGCATCATTTCATAAGTAGCCTACATTATACATTAAATATTGGTATAAATTCATTACTTCGTGAAAACTTCAGATTTTGCCCTGAAAGGGGACCACTCAATGATCAAGTTACAAAAAGGACTCTAAATATTGTCCAAAATTGCTTTCATTTTTGTGATTTGAGGTTATGTTGCCATAGCAACGAACAGAAACTTTGTCCCAATGTAAATGCTTATGTTTTATCTTCATAGAAAAATAAAAATGTTAGTAAGGACTATATATGGTTTATATAGTAATGACAAACATTTTTACCTTTCGTTTATTTCAAGCAGTTAGATCAGATAAATCAGAGGAGGAAACAAACCGTCCTTTCATTAAAGTAAAATTTGCAAACAAAGGTATTGATAAATTGAATCTTGGTCAAATTTTGAATCACAAAACTGTCACAGAAAAAATCCCACCATATTTCAAAAGACAAGAAACTCCTTGTATTTCCTATAGCTACACACCAACAGTTGCATCTAAAATTTACAATTACAAACGATTCTTGCAGTGCATTGATTTAAGTAATCCCTCACTACATCCACTTCCTTGCGAATGTTCTTCATCGGATTTTAACTACTCTCCTTGTGGACACGTTATTACAGGTGACCTTAGTATAGTCAAGAACGACAAGTTGAGAGATTTGTTAAAAAAGGGTCCCAAATACAGAGAAAGTATGTCCTTTACATGGAACCAAAATTTCAAAATTATCATGGACTCTTGTGAGGAATATGCAAGACGTTGGGCAAAGAAAGAGGATGTACAGCTCGACACACTATCCGAATGGATAAAATCCATCAGAGGGTTACTTTTATCTAAAATTAACCGATTAAAATCAACCGTGAGCACCAGATTCGAGTCTATATTTAAAGACCCTGATGTTATCACAGAGCTTACCTACCTCCAAGAACATTATGTCATCACACCAGCGGACAAAGCCTCAATCTTTGGTCTCTGAAGGGAAAAGATACTTAGCTTCTGACTTCAACTTCACTTATAGATACATAGACGATGTTTTGTCCATCAATAATCCGAAATTCGCAGATTACCTGAGCAGAATCTATCCTTCAGAGCTTGAAGTCAAAGAAACTACAGAGACAAATAATTCAGCATCCTATTTGGACATAATGTTGTCCTACGACACTGATGGTCACATGAACACCTCACTCTATGACAAACGTGACGACTTCAATTTCAGCATTTCTAAAACTTGGGTCCTGTAGCATCATATCCCACCCATCCTGCTACGTCTTTCGGTACGTTTTTTCATTTCTAAAACGTGGGTCCTGTAGCATCATATCCCACCCATCCTGCTACGTCTTTCGGTACGTTTTTTCGACATATTAACTTTCACACTTTTTTGGCATATTACATTGTTTAGATTTAAGGATCACTGACGAGGGTTAAGTACCCGAAACGTGCATGTCTGGTCCATGCTGCCAATTTATCTGTTCTTGAATGATGCTATTCAATTTGAAGACGTTTAAAATTCATACCACTTGGTGAGTGTCACTGCTGGTGGACCAGGAGTCCCCGAGGGCACATGTAGCCAAGTTCGATCAATTTCGGTTGATCATTTCTTCAATGCATTCTAAAATTTCTGTTATCAAAATTTCTTGAAATTTCTAAAACGTGGGTCCTGTAGCATCATATCCCACCCATCCTGCTACGTCTTTCGGTACGTTTTTTCGACATATTAACTTTCACACTTTTTTGGCATATTACATTGTTTAGATTTAAGGATCACTGACGAGGGTTAAGTACCCGAAACGTGCATGTCTGGTCCATGCTGCCAATTTATCTGTTCTTGAATGATGCTATTCAATTTGAAGACGTTTAAACTTACAAACTTTCCTTTTCTGAGTAGCAACATCCTTCATCGCCTGCTTATGGCGTGTTCATATCTCAGTTGATACGCTATGCCAGAGCAAGTACGAAATATACGGATTTTGTTCTGAGAGCTAGGCGTCTTTCAGATAAGCTTCTCAGTCAGGGATATGTTTGTGACCGACTAACATCGTCACTGAGGAAGTTCTACGGTCGATATGGGGAACTCGTCATACACTATGATGTCCCACTCTCCAGAATGGTGGGTGATATTCTGTCATAGACCATTTGAACCATCCTAGCCAAGATTGTACTCTATGTCTTCCGAAATGGAAGTTACCGGATGTGACAGTGCATGCAAGCAGGAGATGCTTACTCTTCCTGGGCACCTGATCTCACTCCCATATCGGGAGTTCGCTTCTTTCCATGTGGTGAAGGTTTTTGTTTGTTTGCTTTGGTTCCTGTTTTGTCCTGATTTTGTATGCCTTCGGTTTCTGATTTTCTGAATTATCGATTTTGTGCTGTATACAGGGATATGGTCATTATCCATATTTGTCATTTTTACCACTGTCCATGTGTCACTGCTGGTGGACAAATTGTCCCCGAGGGCACTTGTCGGGCAGTATTTTGCTTCAATGGATAGTACACAAGAGACCTACAAAGTGGCTGGGGCGTCGCCCACTATAAAAAGGCCCCAACCTGTTGCGTCTACGGACACATACGCAACTGGTAATTTAGGTGTCCCTAGAATTAGATTACATGACATTAGAGACGAGACATTTGTAGTGAGTAGAAACCATGAGTTTTGGTACAAACATGCAGACGGGTATATTAAAATCAAGCCCTGTAAGATTGAAGTGGTCGATATACTAAAAGAGCACCAATTTTCACCAAGCGATTGCTCAGTTTCTAAGTGCGGCACGAAGAACTGCAAAACTTGTAAAATCCTTATAACAGACACTTCATTCTCAAGTAATCTCACAAAACAAACATTTAACACGCATAGTTTTGAAAACCTAAACTGTATGACATCTAATGTTGTGTACGGAATAGAGTGCTCACTTTGTGGATTGATTTATGTGGGTGAAACCAAAGGTAAGCTCCGAACCAGAATGTCAGGACATCGGTCAAAAATAAATAATAAAGGAAGTCAACTTCTTTACCGGCATTTTGACCAGGCCGATCATTCTGTTTTATCTATGAGAGTCAGAATCCTGGAGAAAATATATCACCCCACAAACAATCCAAATTTGAGCACACCTTTCCGTCGCAACAGAGAAGAGTTCTGGATAAAAAATCTTAACACTGCAGCGCCCTATGGGTGTAACGATAATATAAGCAGCTTAGGAAACTTAACAAGCCCAGGTTGTCAATCGGTAAATGTGAATAGCTTATTCAACAGACCACAAAGAAGACCTCGAAGTCATGGCATTCGTAAATATAAAAGGCCTGAGATACATAGTTTCTCCTTCGATGACTTGGTTCCATTTTTGAATGAGCCCCTAGGCCTGCATTATATTCGTACCAAATTATACTCTGTTCCTTTACGGAAGTTACACGAAATCTACGAATATACGAGGGACCTCACTTATACTGATACACGTTCCCCAGAATACAGACTACAAGGAGTCATCTTGGACATTTCTACCTTTCGTTTATTTCAAGCAGTTAGATCAGATAAATCAGAGGAGGAAACAAACCGTCCTTTCATTAAAGTAAAATTTGCAAACAAAGGTATTGATAAATTGAATCTTGGTCAAGTTTTGAATCACAAAACTGTCACAGAAAAAATCCCACCATATTTCAAAAGACAAGAAACTCCTTGTATTTCCTATAGCTACACACCAACAGTTGCATCTAAAATTTACAATTACAAATAAGTTAAAGAAGATCCTGACAATAATCTCAACAGCACTCACAATAGAGCACAAAATTAAACATCGACGGACCCCTAGCAAGCTAGAGGTGGGACCAAGTGCCCGGGAGGAGTAAGCATCCCCTGTTGGCTAGCCGCACCCGCCGTCGATGTTAATGAAGCATGGAAATGAAAATATATAAAGATCATGCACTATCTGACGTTATGTCTATATAGAAAGTGCTATGGTGACAATGTCAGGGAAGTATATTCAAAACACTTACTGTCAAACCCCTCGCGGGGAACTTTTTTACGAGCTCCACACGGCAAAGGGCATAAGTGTGACACAAATAAGTTAAAGAAGATCCTGACAATAATCTCAACAGCACTCACAATAGAGCACAAAATTAAACATCGACGGACCCCTAGCAAGCTAGAGGTGGGACCAGGTGCCCGGGAGGAGTAAGCATCCCCTGTTGGCTAGCCGCACCCGCCGTCGATGTTAATGAAGCATGGAAATGAAAATATATAAAAATCATGCACTATCTGACGTTATGTCTATATAGAAAGTGCTATGGCGACAATGTCAGGGAAGTATATTCAAAACACTTACTGTCAAACCCCTCGCGGGGAACTTTTTTACGAGCTCCACACGGCAAAGGGCATAAGTGTGACACAAATAAGTTAAAGAAGATCCTGACAATAATCTCAACAGCACTCACAATAGAGCACAAAATTAAACATCGACGGACCCCTAGCAAGCTAGAGGTGGGACCAGGTGCCCGGGAGGAGTAAGCATCCCCTGTTGGCTAGCCGCACCCGCCGTCGATGTTAATGAAGCATGGAAATGAAAATATATAAAAATCATGCACTATCTGACGTTATGTCTATATAGAAAGTGCTATGGCGACAATGTCAGGGAAGTATATTCAAAACACTTACTGTCAAACCCCTCGCGGGGAACTTTTTTACGAGCTCCACACGGCAAAGGGCATAAGTGTGACACAAATAAGTTAAAGAAGATCCTGACAATAATCTCAACAGCACTCACAATAGAGCACAAAATTAAACATCGACGGACCCCTAGCAAGCTAGAGGTGGGACCAGGTGCCCGGGAGGAGTAAGCATCCCCTGTTGGCTAGCCGCACCCGCCGTCGATGTTAATGAAGCATGGAAATGAAAATATATAAAAATCATGCACTATCTGACGTTATGTCTATATAGAAAGTGCTATGGCGACAATGTCAGGGAAGTATATTCAAAACACTTACTGTCAAACCCCTCGCGGGGAACTTTTTTACGAGCTCCACACGGCAAAGGGCATAAGTGTGACACAAATAAGTTAAAGAAGATCCTGACAATAATCTCAACAGCACTCACAATAGAGCACAAAATTAAACATCGACGGACCCCTAGCAAGCTAGAGGTGGGACCAGGTGCCCGGGAGGAGTAAGCATCCCCTGTTGGCTAGCCGCACCCGCCGTCGATGTTAATGAAGCATGGAAATGAAAATATATAAAAATCATGCACTATCTGACGTTATGTCTATATAGAAAGTGCTATGGCGACAATGTCAGGGAAGTATATTCAAAACACTTACTGTCAAACCCCTCGCGGGGAACTTTTTTACGAGCTCCACACGGCAAAGGGCATAAGTGTGACACAAATAAGTTAAAGAAGATCCTGACAATAATCTCAACAGCACTCACAATAGAGCACAAAATTAAACATCGACGGACCCCTAGCAAGCTAGAGGTGGGACCAGGTGCCCGGGAGGAGTAAGCATCCCCTGTTGGCTAGCCGCACCCGCCGTCGATGTTAATGAAGCATGGAAATGAAAATATATAAAAATCATGCACTATCTGACGTTAAGTAATCCCTTACTACATCCACTTCCTTGCGAATGTTCTTCATCGGATTTTAACTACTCTCCTTGTGGACACTTTATTACAGGTGACCTTAGTATAGTCAAGAACGACAAGTTGAGAGATTTGTTAAAAAGGGTCCCAAATACAGAGAAAGTATGTCCTTTACATGGAACCAAAATTTCAAAATTATCATGGACTCTTGTGAGGAATATGCAAGACGTTTGGCAAAAAAAGAGGATGTACAGCTCGACACACTATCCGAATGGATAAAATCCATCAGAGGGTTACTTTTATCTAAAATTAACCGATTAAAATCAACCGTGAGCACCAGATTCGAGTCTATATTTAAAGACCCTGATGTTATCACAGAGCTTACCTACCTCCAAGAACATTATGTCATCACACCAGCGGACAAAGCCTCAAATAATTACACATTTACTTGCAAAAGGTTCTATTTCGAAAGTCTAGTTAAAGAGTTGGGTTTAAATTCGACACCTGGAAATCCCACTTACACCCCAACAAACCTTTCTGCCTCTGAAATAATAGATAACCACAAATCAGCTCTTTCTTCCTTTGGCTTCCAAACTAACAATTAGATTTAGATTTACCATACTTATACTGCATACCTAAAATGCATAAGAATCCGTACAAACAACGTTTCATCGCTGGTTCCTCAAAATGTTCTACCAAATCTGTATCGATCTTACTCACCAAAGTTTTATCTGAAATCAAATCTGGGATTCAAAAATATTGTTCGACAGTATATTCTCGCAGTGGTATCAACCAGATGTGGATTTTAAAGAATTCGAAGGAACTTTTAGAACATCTGAAATCCACTCATTTTAGTAAAGTTCATTCGATCAAAGCCTTTGATTTTTCGACACTTTACACTACAATTCCACATTCTAAATTGAAAGAAAGACTCGCAAAAATTATAAGTTATGCGTTTACAAGTAAGAACGGTAATCGCAAATACAAATTTATTGTTGTGAACTATGACAAAACCTACTTTGTAAAAGAAAAGTCCGATTCTGAAAATAAGTACACTGAAACAGATATTATTCAGATGTTAAACTTTTTGATTGACAACATTTTTGTGGTATTTGGAGGAAAGGTCTTTCAGCAAATTGTCGGAATTCTAATGGGTACCAATTGTGCCCCACTCCTTGCCGACATTTTCCTTTACTCGTACGAAGCTGAATTCATTCAATCTTTGGTCTCTGAAGGGAAAAGATACTTAGCTTCTGACTTCAACTTCACTTATAGATACATAGACGATGTTTTGTCCATCAATAATCCGAAATTCGCAGATTACCTGAGCAGAATCTATCCTTCAGAGCTTGAAGTCAAAGAAACTACAGAGACAAATAATTCAGCATCCTATTTGGACATAATGTTGTCCTACGACACTGATGGTCACATGAACACCTCACTCTATGACAAACGTGACGACTTCAATTTCAGCATTACAAACTTTCCTTTTCTGAGTAGCAACATCCTTCATCGCCTGCTTATGGCGTGTTCATATCTCAGTTGATACGCTATGCCAGAGCAAGTACGAAATATACGGATTTTGTTCTGAGAGCTAGGCGTCTTTCAGATAAGCTTCTCAGTCAGGGATATGTTTGTGACCGACTAACATCGTCACTGAGGAAGTTCTACGGTCGATATGGGGAACTCGTCATACACTATGATGTCCCACTCTCCAGAATGGTGGGTGATATTCTGTCATAGACCATTTGAACCATCCTAGCCAAGATTGTACTCTATGTCTTCCGAAATGGAAGTTACCGGATGTGACAGTTCTACCGAATTGAAGCGGCGGGTGTTGCATGCAAGCAGGAGATGCTTACTCTTCCTGGGCACCTGATCTCACTCCCATATCGGGAGTTCGCTTCTTTTCATGTGGTGAAGGTTTTTGTTTGTTTGCTTTGGTTCCTGTTTTGTCCTGATTTTGTATGCCTTCGGTTTCTGATTTTCTGAATTATCGATTTTGTGCTGTATACAGGGATATGGTCATTATCCATATTTGTCATTACTATATAAACCATATATAGTCCTTACTAACATTTTTATTTTTCTATGAAGATAAAATATAAGCATTTACATTGGGACAAAGTTACAAAAATGAAAGCAATTTTGGACAATATTTAGAGTCCTTTTTTTAACTTGATCATTGAATTTTAAATCAAAGTGATAAAATTAATTAATGTAGTCAATAGATCTTTCATTACACGAAAGAAATTACTTTTTAAATATTCAGGAAATAGCCCGTTGCTAAGGGCACGATTGTGTAAAATTGCAGATAGGCCCACTTTGAGTCCTTGGATGCGTGCATCAAAAGTTAAGTAATTTGATTTTTTTAAAATCTAAGATAAAGTTTAGACTTTGATTTTTCGTATATGCAAAAAAGGTTGCGTAAGCCTGTTTCGTTTTTTGAGGAAAAGGCTTCGAAAAACAACAAAAAGTGCTTATTTTTATAATGTATGGCAAAATTACTATAGCTACCATTAATTATTTGAATCTTTTATTTTATATTTTGATAAAGGCTTACTTGATCTTTATTGTCTTTAAATTAGATTAATAATTGCTGTTATATGAAAATAACAAAAAAAAAATGGTTGCCATGGCAACATATGTTCCCAATAGCTTTTTTCACGGTTTTTGGAAGAGGTCTTTGTGTTGGATATTTCCCAACAATTTTTATCTGTTCATCATAATGCAATTTTTTTAAAATGACTCTGAAGTTGCAAAATAAGTAAAATTAAAGACCACAGTTACCGTTGCCAAGGTAACTTATGTACATAGCAACAAGTGGGTTTATCTTGAATTTGCTCATTTATAAAATAAATACTATTAATTTTTCCTTATTATATACCCATCAAGAGAGAAGAAAAACTGGAAAATACAAACAGCATTTTGAAATCAATATATCAAAATTAGCTAATTATGTTGTCATGGTAACCAGCCTTTTTTACAATATCAGACACTACTAGTGAGATTATTAAAAATTGTATGTCCTAATCTTTAGGATGCATAAAAAAATTTTCCATTGATGTCACATATAGACCAAATTATAGAGCTTCAAATTAGCTCAGTTTTGCTAATTTTTTAACTTTAAAGGCCGTTGCCATGGTAACCAGATGACCTAGAATTATTTTTTTAACAAATTTTCCTTTTTTCATTGGTCCCTACTTATTTGAGAAATTTCATGAAAATCGGATACCATGCGTGCCGAAATTGTTTAAATGGTTACAGAGAATTGCTATTAAAATTCATTCAAGTATTAATGTGACAATTCTGCCTGCTTGGACAACGGCAGACACTCGTGGACATACAGTGCAAAAAGTCTCTCAGAAACTTAATGCACTTTATTAAATGAGGAAAGGCGAACATCCGTGAATTTCAAACACAAAGACGTTGTAGTTTTAAACAATTTGCCAATGATGAATTAGATCCTTGCTAAGAATCGAACTAATATGTTCAAGTCTTTCTTGCCAATTGGTATACCAAAACGAATGATAATTTAATTTTGTCTTTGAATTGAACAGTGTGTTGACGTAAAGTCAAACAAGCGTTAGGATGTGTAGCATAGAACGGACACTTCGTCTTGTTAAAAAAATTGCTGGTAAGAAAAGTGTACAATTTAAATGACCCTAGCTATATATGTATTTTGAGTAGTCTTCGCTTATAATTTTTCAAAGAAACAACATGAAAATATGAATATAAAAAGTATCGTCAAAAACCGTGTTTCGGATATTGTAAACGTGGGTGGATTTTTTCGCATGTGGGTTATTTTCGCGATTTTATTATAATCGCTTATATTACCCTCGCGTGAACATTACAACCAGTATGAAACACTAAAGGGAATACTCCCAATATCGACAAAATTACCCCCAAACACAATGTTGGAAATCTCCCCCCGCGAAAATAACAACGTTCACAGGAAAAACATCAAAGAAGTATGTATCAGTTATTTGGTCTCAAAGTCGAATAGGCAAGGCAAAATAATGAGAATTCCCATTTGAACGGTTGCGAAGTAAACCGTCATTAGTGGCATTTCAAGCCAAAGTAATTGTCTAACACAGCCAATTTTGCATTCTAGTAATACCCTTTAGTTTAATTTTTGGTATACTAGTATATCGGGAGTTCGCTTCTTTTCATATGGTGGAGGTTTTTGTTTGTTTGCTTTGGATCCTGTTTTATCCTGATTTTGCATGCCTTCGGTTTCTGATTTTCTGAATTATCTATTTTGTGCTGTATACAGGGATATGGTTATTATCCATATTTGTCATTTGTATGCATTCGGTTTCAGTTTTCTTAATTATCTATTTTGTGCTGTATACGGGGATCTGGTCATTATCCATATTTGTCATCTACTTTGTAAGGACTTTAAGGCTGCGAATCGATCCCGTAGCAAAACTAAGGTGGGACTGAACCCAAATTCATATAACGATTTAAAACCATTTCCCGTTGCATAACTACAAAGTAATATATAATGTTGTAGATCAAAATGTCTGTCGGAATCTGAGGAATACTCATATACTACAGACAAGTTTAACTATCTAAAGTGAATCTCAAAAACTGCGGAAATCTCCAATTGCTTAGAAATCTGTAGAATTTACACTTTCTTTAAAGCCAAACAAATCATTTTAAATGGTTAATCATACAATAAAGACGGGGATGTCAATGATAAATATGGATAATGACCATTTGCTGATTTCTTCTCGAAAGGGATAATTACGGTGTAACGTGCATATATTATGTATCTACACGTGTAACGCGTCTACATTCACTTTCACAATTAATATGCACATAAGTACCATGTGACTTCCCTATGCATGCAGGATACAGAATTAGCATGCCCTGCATGTCCTTATATGCGTAATCATAATGCTTACTCCTCCCGGGCACCTGGTCCCACCTGTAGCTTGCTAGGGGTCCGTCGATGCTCAACTTTGTGTTCTATTGTGTCAGAGTGTTGTTGAGATTATCTTCAGTATCTTATTTAACTCATAATCAACTTAATAATCAAATTTAACTCATAATCACTTACAAAGAATCAATTGAAGAAAACACGCGAACTTCCGACATTTGGAAACATTTAAAAGAGTTCACTTCTCACAAAAATGAAACAAATATTAATTTTATGACGCATAATGGTATTTCATCAAACGATCCAAACGAAATCGCTAGTATGTACAATGATTTCATAACTAACATATCAAAAACGCTCATTAATGAAAATCATAGAGAAAATTTGGAAACAGCGCATATCATAGACTTTGTTCACTCTAAAAACCCAATGAATATAAAATTCTCATTTAATCAAATTTCAGAGGAAGAAGTACTCGAGCTCCTTACTAAGCTAAATATTAAAAAATCAGCCGGAACAGACAATATCGGTCCCAAAATACTTAAGATTGCGGCATCAATTATATTCAAACCCCTGACTCATATCATAAACTTGAGCATTGCAACATGCACGTTTCCTGATAAAATGAAAGAGGCCAAAATAACGCCCATATATAAAAAAGGCGACAAATCTATACCCGGTAATTATCGTCCTATTTCAATTTTACCTACTCTATCTAAATTATTCGAAAAACATTTGGCTTCACAAATACGAAATTTTCTCAATGACTTTGATCTTCTAGTAAAAGAGCAATCGGGTTTCCGTGAACATCATTCATGTATGTCTGCCTTAACAAAAATGACTGAAAATTGGCTATCGGAAATTGACAAAGGGAATCTAACCGGTACGGTATATTTAGACTTTAGTAAGGCATTTGACTTAGTGAATCACGACATCCTTATACAGAAATTGCAACTGTATCACTTTGATGATTCATCACTAAACATGCTCAAATCATATCTCAAAAACCGTTGCCAAGAAGTAAGACTTGGTAAATACATCTCAAATAAAACTGAATTAATTGCAGGAGTCCCCCAGGGATCAGTGCTTGGACCACTCTTATTCATTCTTTTCATAAATGACATGCCCTTAGTTTTGCAGATGATGCGACCTTGCAAAACTCATCAAACAAGATAGATGAAATAAGTGAAAATCTCCAAATTGATATAAACTATATTCAGACATGGTGCAAACAAAATGATATGGTACTAAATGAAACTAAAACAAAAAGTATGGTGATCGGAACCAGACAACGAATTTCAAAAATAGAATCAAATCTACCTCTTGAAATAAACAACCAAATCATAGAGAATTCTACATGCGAGAAATTATTAGGGGTGTTTATCGATCGAAACTTAGACTTTGATAAACATATTGATTATGTTTGTAAAAATGTATCTTCGAAAATTGGACTCCTAAACAAAATAAAGAAATTTTTACCCTTACACACACGTAAACTTTATTATAATGCTTATATTTTACCAGTGATCGATTATTGCCTCACTGTTTGGGGGTCTGCACCAAAATTCAAGTTGGAGAGAATACACAAATTACAAAAACGTGCTGCTAGAGTTATTTTAGATATGTCACCTGAAACACCATCTTTACCTCTCTTTGAACAATTAAACTGGTTAAACATATATGAAAGACTGGAATATAACAAATATATTGTCTTGTACAAAACCACCCAAAATCTCACCCCTACCTACATAAACGAACTCTTTTCTTTCAATAATAATGAAAACTACAGCTCCAGATCATCGTCAAATAACGATATGTTTATAAAACGCCATAAAACAAAAATTTTTGAGAAGTCACTCCAGTACAGCGGACCAAGATTATGGAATGCGCTTCCGGTAAACATACGAGAATCAAATAACATAAATCAATTCAAGAGGAATATAGTATCCCTAATCATTTCTAAAAGGGAAACTATGTGAGTAGATGAATTGATGTGAGCACTTTTCTTTTTCAGAAGTTCACGCAGACACATATAAACTGTGATAAAACTAGATACAATCAAGTATAAAGTGATCAAATGTAATATCTTTTCTCTTATCATATATGATGTGTATGAGAGAGAGAGAGAGAGAGAGAGAGAGAGAGAGAGAGAGAGAGAGAGAGAGATTTTCCAGGTTTTAAGACACTCAGTTATTATTATGCAGGATGTAGAGAGGTAATGCGTAAATAGAAAGAGTCAGAGAGTTATGGTTTTGTTTTTGTTTTGTTTTGTTTGTTTGTTTTTGTTTTTTTTTTTTTCTCAATGTTTCTCTTTCAGGTTTTGAGACAACAAATGTAATGAAATTTATAAATATGCAAGAAGCAAAGAGAGAAAGTGCGTAAAGAGAAAGATTCTGAGAGAGAGAATTTGTGTTGAAACATGTTTTTATACTTTTTTTAGGCTTTGAGACAACTAATGTAATGGAATTTATAAATATGCAGGATGTAAGGAGAGAAAGTGCATAGAGAAGAGAAAGATTCAGAGAGAGAGAGAGACTTTTTCTTCTCCTCCATGTTTCTCTTTCAGGTTTTGGTTCATTTATTAGTATAATAAAATTATAATTATGCAGGAGAGAAAGTGCATAAAGAGAATGATTGAGAGAGAGAGAGAGAGAGAGAGAGAGAGAGAGAGAGAGAGAGAGAATTTTGTGGATATTTTTTTTTCCCATGTTTCTCTTTCAGGTCTTGGTTCACTTATCAGTATAATAAAATTATAATTATGCAGGAGAGAAAGTGCATAAAGAGAATGACTGAGAGAGAGAGAGAGAGAGAAAATTTGTGGATATGTTTTTATACTTTTTTTTCCCTCCATGTTTCTCTTTCAGGTCTTGGTTCATTTATTAGTATAATAAAATTATAATTATGCAGGAGAGAAAGTGCATAAAGAGAATGATTGAGAGAGAGAGAGAGAGAGAGAGAGAGAGAGAGAGAGAGAGAGAGAGAGAGAGAGAGAATTTGTGGATATTTTTTTTTTCTTTTTTTTTTTCTCATGTTTCTCTTTCAGGTCTTGGTTCACTTATTAGTATGATAAAATTATAATTATGCAGGAGAGAAAGTGCATAAAGAGAATGACTGAGAGAGAGAGAGAATTTGTGGATATGTTTTTTTGTTTTGTTTTTTTGTTTTTTTCTCATGTTTCTCTTTCAGGTCTTGGTTCACTAATTAGTATGATAAAATTATAATTATGCAGGAGAGAAAGTGCATAAAGAGAATGATTGAGAGAGAGAGAGAGAGAGAGAGAGAGAGAGAGAGAGAGAGAGAGAGAGAGAGAGAGAGAGAGAGAGAGAGAGAGAGAGAGAGAGAAAATTTGTAGATATATTTTGATACCGATTTGTTTACTGTACCTTTCATTTTCAGGATTTTGATATTAATTTTCTACAAATTATATACAACTTTTTATCATATGTATTAGAGAGAGAGAGAGAGAGAGAGAGAGACAGACAGACAGAGAGAGAGAAAGAGCATATGTTGTAAAATGAGAATATGTTTATCATTATGTATCTGTGTGTGAGGGTGTGTATGTGAGAGAGAGCTCTATAATGATCCTTATTTGTTGTAAAATGATGTCTAGAAGGCCCTGGGGAAGAAAAGCTAAATTGCTTATCAGGTTACCTTCTCTAAATAAAGTATTTATTATTATTATTATTATTATAATCATGCTTGCCAATTTGTATGACAAAAATGGAATAGTGACTGTCTAGAGATTCCTTGGCAAAAGGAGTATATATGGTTTATATAGTAAAGTGGCCCCCTAAAATCGACTTCTCCAAATTTCAATTTTGTTGTAATTTCTAGAGAGTTAAATATCTATATTTTGAGAAATCTAGTTGTAAAAACTCCTTCTCGCTTTTTAAGACATAGAAATAAATAAAAATATCATGAAAACCGGTTATTTTATCAATTTTGTCATGAAAAATAGCATAATTTTTTTTATTAATTTCATTGAGATAACATCGAGCGGGATTGTGAACAACTTTTTCCTTTTGCATGCACTTAAAGACGTACATAGGTAACAACATATCAAAATATAAAAGTTGCTCAGAAGCCCGCTGGATACTAACTAATAGGATATGTGTCGAAAATTATCCCAAAATGACGTGTTTTTTTTTTTTTTTTTTTTTTTAGAAAGTTTTCAAACTATGCCATTTTTGAAGCCAAGTTTCTAAGAAAATTCAGAAAGGAAATTAATAGTTATGTATCACTTTATAAGTAGCATACATTGTTAGATAAATATTTGTACAAATTCATTACTTCATGAAAAGTTAAGATTTTGCTCTGAAAGGGGGCCGCTTTACTATATAAACCATATATAGTCCTTTATGAGATTTCCCAATTAATGACATAGGCAATACATGAACTTATTCTTTGTGTAAGTGTGTCCTTCAAATTGTATCAGACATTTTGTTATACAACATTATGTACTGTAATCAAACAGGAAAGGGAATTAAACAGGGATATCAATCTAAGATAACCCCAACCTTAAATTAAATCTATGAAAAAAAAATTATTATCCTTAAGATTTTTTTCAACCATTTCATACTTACTGAAATACAATTTTGATTTTTAATTTCTAATTTATGATAAGTAATTATAATACTTAAGGACATTGAGGCTTCGAACTTTAAAGTTTTATTCAAAAACCGTATTTTAAGGGACACCGTATATATGGTGTTTTTAGTTTTCTTTTATGTATAGTAAGTCACTAGTTAAAGATAATTAATTAGTAGGAACAGGCCAAAGTGCAAAGGTTATTTGATGGCATTAATTATTTTTTCCTCACAATGTACAAAATGTCTTCAGAGTAAGTGTTGCCCTTCTTTCCTTGGAGAAATCATTTGTCTAATTACCTTGAGTATGTATAGATGTGATTGAATGTGCGTTATTCGAGAAATCTGAGTAACAGGAAAAGTAAACGAGTTGTGCGCATGTAGTCCGGATAACGGTCTCGTTGGTTTATGTGTAGTCTTTTGTGCTGATGTTTCTATGTTAAACGTCTTTAAATTTAATAGCATCATTTAAAACCTGATAAATTTACAGCATGGACCAGACATGCACGTTTCGGGTACTAAACCCTCGTCAGTAATCCTCAGTCTAAACAATGTAATATGGCCAAAAAGTATGAAAATTATTATGATTGTCCAAAAATGTACCAAAAGACGTAGCAGAATGGGTGGGATATGATGCTACAGGACCCACGTTTTAGAAATTTCAAGAAATTTTGTAACAGAAAATTTCAAATGCATTGAAGAGACAGACGATCAACCGAAGTTGATCGAACTTGGTTCATCGAAACTATGTTGTGTTTTGGTGTACCTTGTCCATTTTGTGTCTCTTTCTGTACATGTCTGCTCTGTGTTTTTGCATTGGATGTTTTAGGGGTTTTGCTGTGGTTTCTGCAACCAAGGTTGTTTGAGATCCTTTCCATTACTTGATATTCACTATTTGTTGCAGAGTTGACCCTGTGGATGGCTGTAAACAGTGTATACACTTTATGTACATACAGATTACACTTTAAAATGAATGTAATGAATTTCTTTTCACCTTTTTTAGGTATATGAGAACACTCGGTCTTGAAGCCAGTACAATTACTCTCATAATTTTATATTATCTTCAGGAGGTATTGAACACTTGGACGCCAAATTCAATTTTTCTCAAAAGTTCTGACATAAGTTATTTCTTATGTGTCCGTGATTCTACAAACTTATCTCAGGAAAATTTTCTGTGCGACTTTGAGATATGCATTTTTTAAACGTATTCGTTAATATCTTGATTACGTCATATTATTAAAAGTATCTTTCTGTTTCCGGTAAAGCCATTAGAAACTTCCAAAATATTTCTAAATGCTATTACACTTTCATATGGAAAATATGAGAATAATTATGTTTCAAATAAAGGCAGGATATTGGAATAAAATATGACACTGTTACTCAAAAAATGCTATTTTTGAGTCAATTCACCAAAGATGATCTTTAATTATTCAGATTTCTGTGTATGAATCTTTACCCAGAACTTACAAAAAGATAATTGAAAAAATTTAAATGATTAAAATATTTAATGTTAACGTTTCCGATTTTTATTTTTTGAAATTGTCCATTTTCAACTAGATGGCATCCGCTTTCCTGTGATATAAATTTGTCAACGAATACACTGTAAATAAGGTTGAATTGTCAATATTAGCTATAAAATGTTATTTTAATATTACATGATTTCTTTAATCAATATACATTGTATATAGGTTTACATTTATTAGAGTTGGAAAAATATCATACTTATCAAAATGCAAGAAAATGTATGCCTATTTCTTGAAAGTACACAAAAATTATTACTCTACCCTTTCAAGGAGTTCATGAAAGTCAAACACACAACCCCAAATCAGAGTCTACTGTCCTGTTCACTAATTCCAGAGCACCCTGTTTGGGCGATTTATTCTGTCGTCTGAAGAATTTTGCTATAAATTATTGTTTCTGAGAATTGACCTCCTTTAGTCGTAACTGGAAATTAACTTCAACTTACCCTATCAGCTGCCTTCAACCCGCAAAATGAAAAAATAAAATGTCTACGGGAAATTCCCATGTAAATTTTAAGCCGCCGCCATATTGTCCTCCGTGTCAACAATGGTAAACGGTGACGTCAAAGCTCCCGACGTCACGCATTTTCAGCGATGTAACTATAGAAAATCCCCGTAGACTTTTTATTTTCCGTCCTACTTCTAACATAGCTAACGCACAGCCAAAAGAATGGTATTTTCTGTTACGACTAAAGGAGTACAATGAAATTGATACCTTTTTGGAAGATGACATTATCATATTTTAGAGAAAACCGGGAAAACAGGGTGCTCTGGAATTAGTGAACAGGACAGTAAGTCTCTCACTCAATAGGTATACAATTTTGTGAAAAGTACAAAGCACATCATGTTTAATTCATCGCAAACAAGGCAGAGATTTGCATTTAATTCATGACATTTCGTTAAAATACATTTATTTGAGCACAATTCATAGATGATTTCGTTCTGATAACCGTTATTCAGTTTTCAGCCTGAAAATGCGTTTAATTTTCTGTCAATTGTCTAAGGATATTCACAGAGAAGGAAGGGTGAGGGAGCGGCACAGATGGCCTCACCCCAGATTCCAAAAACGGCTGTTATAGTGATACAATTAAACAAAGGTCCAAGTTTTATATAAAGGAAAGGCCAGTTGTCATAGGGTATTACATTACCGGAACTTGCCCATTTATATGTACCATCACTGCCTTCGTCAGTGCCGCCAATCCATATTCCCCCTGAAAAAAAAAAACTCGATAATTCACTTACAACAAATAAAAGAATCAAGTAATTATGTCACTACGACATCATTATTAATTCAGTACTGAAGTCCGTTTCGGTATCTTTCGAATCCACTGATTGATTTTCAGACAACTTTTAGTGTTGCTGCTACACGTATGTACTAGCTAGGTGTTTAAGATCATCAATAAATGATGAATCTATTAATATTGCTTTACCGAAAATAAAGATTGTATTTGTATTTATGCATAGGAGAAGATTACCGATGAAGTAGTCTTAACGCAACTGAACTGATGCTTTGACAAGTTTATACTCATAAACATCGACGGCGGGTGCGGCTAGCCAACAGGGGATGCTAACTCCTCCCGGGCACCTGGTCCCACCTCTAGCTTGCTAGGGGTCCGTCGATGCTTAATTTTGTGCTCTATTGTGAGTGCTGTTGAGATTATCGTCAGGATCTTCTTTAACTCATATCCATTTTCATTGCGTAATCGTCCAGTATCAAGGTTAGGTGATCATTATGATAGTCAAATGTTTACAATGTATTTTAGTATTAATACGGAAGTGTTCCAAGGCATTACCTTCTTGAAGCACATCACAGTTATCGACAAAAATGCAAATTTGTATACTATTTAATCCCCTTTTAAAGATGCTATATGCTCTTTTGTGATGTCACAATAAAAACATAGCCATTTGCCCTGTTTTCATGATAAATTATAGCCTTACCTACAAAGTAGAACGGAATTTTACTGGCGATTGATATAAGCTCGGACTTCGTGGTCGGTTCCGCTAACTTTCCACCGTAAGCCTCACAAATATCCTGTAAATATAAAGATTCTGATGCAGGGAAGATCTCAAGCAAGATCATCCTCCTGTATTATCTACAGCGGAACACACTACCAACGCTAAAAAAGCAACAACGCAGATCAAGCAACTTCAACAAAGAACAAGGCATGACAAGACGCACAACAACACAAAGGTGTCATCAGACAATAAGAACGGACAAAACGAAACAATGGGGTTTGACAGTAAGTGTTTTGAATGTCTTCCCTTGACATGGAGACCTTAGCACTTTCTATATAGACACAACCTCAAACAGGCTTACTCCTCCCGAGCACCTAATTCCACATGTAGCTGGCTAGGGTCCGTTGATGCTCAGTTTTGTGCTCTATTGTGAGTGCTTTTGAGATTATTGTCAGGATCGTCTTAACTCATGATGTAGGAATATCATCCTGTATTATCCACAGCGGATCACACTACCAAGATAAAAAAAACAACAACGCACGTCAAGCAAAACAACTTCAATAAACAACATGGCATGACGAGACCCACAACAACCACCACCCAAACGTGTCAACAGGCAGTCAACGCGGACAAAACAAAACAAGGAAACTTGAAGGGCAATACAAATACTGAGAGAGAACAATGAGCACCCTACGCCCACCTTTGACGGCAATGTGCCACATAATAACAAATGACGTGCACTCAATCATCTCGAATGCAAAGAAGAACATTTCTGAATTTCCTTCTACGCAATTCTAATTCCTCATCTTTTGTTGTTACAGACTACACCGCGTGGAATCGAAATGTATTATTTTTGTGATTCCTTACAGATGTTTTTATTGTTTTCTCATCATTTGTTGCATGCAAGCAGGAGATGCTTACTCTTTCTGGGCACCTTGTTTATCTCCCATATCGGCAAGTAGGGCAATACCTTAATTGTAAGTCGATATCGTTTATACATTTATATCTGAAAAGTCTATAGTGTTTGCAAACACTTCAAGGTCAATAACGTTTCTGTCGTCGACAAACTATTTAACTTGTCATACACCTAGACGATATGGATTGATTTATTAGGCATTGCTATACTGCAATGGCTTATCAATTATGAAAACTTCATTTTAGAAAATGAAAAAAACCGAAATAAGGAATCACACCATCATTCATTTCGATCCTATACGGTGGACTACATGCTTAAATCTAAGTGAATAAATTCCTTATAAGAAGAAGGTGATGATGCAGCACCAACAGCAAAACAAAATACCTTAAGTGAAAACACAGAGAAGACAACAATCCTGTTGGGACACAAAATAGGCAATGAACACCAAGCATGACATTAAAATAACACCAAACACTATTGAAAAACTATACATAAATCACACAAAACAAACAAGGTGAATATCCTATCAATATTTGGAAATAAAGAAGAGATTATTAATTGATAACTATCATACATGTATCTTCAAAACGTAAAATACAAAGTTTTTTTTATCCTAAAATAAGAATTTTCACTAATAACTTGGGAAAACGATAATCTATAGTAACAAAAAGAAAAAGACAAAATGCTTTGTAGGCCATGAATGAGTAATATATAAAACTTTGCTTGTTGTCTAATTTAAATAAAATTATTTAACAATACATGAAGACAGCAATTCGGTTAGATATATGACTCACGAACTGTGCTGTTGTTTCATGTTGCAGTGTGGAGCAATTAAAATCGCATCGTGACTTGATGTTTACAAGTGTATTAATTACTTCTTTCCAGCTCTGTCGCCTGAAAGAAGCTTTGTTTTGGCCCTTTATCGATTTGACATCATATACGAGTTTACTATCTCGAAAACTTGTCATTCCATTCAAAACTATCACCAAAATTAAAGGAGGATAACATCTTAGCACCATCCCCCTATGCTATTTTGAACATATATTTCATTTGGATATCTTACTGAATTTACCTACAGGAAATTTGGAGCCGCGCACTCTCTGTAAAGTAAATGTGCATATCTTAATTCAAAACATTAAAGAGGGCGCTACTGAAATGAATTTTGGTGGCTCCGCTGGAAGCTTCACTAATTAATGAAGATTTAATATTGGAAACACGTGTCTGGTGCAGGAAAAATTGGTTTGGAATTTTCTTCATGAAGGTATAGAGTAGGAACACTTCCGTATTATTGTAAATTATTTCAGCTAGAACAGCGTAGTATTCCATTTTTCAGCGTGTCAGTGGCTTATTCAAATTAACCGCAACATTTTCTAAATATGTAGACCAAAGTAAATAACAGACTCTCTATGAATAAAATAGAATGATACAAATTTACATACTCTTGCTTGGTACCAAGTCTTCCAGCCAAATGGACTGAATGTGAAGCTGTATCTCCTGCCACTGGACGATGTATATGTTGTGGAGTTTAACGATGATATGTCAACTGTAAAGAGATACATAATATATTGATAATTATGTTTATCGAATTTAATTTAATCTAATTCATTTATTACAACATGCGCAACATGTGCATTCAATCTTGAAGTTCATCTCTGTCTACTTAGGAAAAAACCTATTTCAAACTTTTTTTTATTTGATGTCGATGTAAAGAATAAGCAAAACACTTATCCTAATGTTTTAGAATATTATCGTTGCACATTTAATTCGCACACTGTGAGGAAGTTCTACTGTCGGTACGGTTAACTCTTCATACACAATGATGTCCCATTGTCCAGAAGGGTAAATGATAAAATTCTGTCTTAGACCATTGGATTTATCCATCCACAGAACAAACGTGTATCTTCCTTAGTGAAAATAACCGGATGTGATATATCAGCCGAATTGAAGAGGCGGGTGTTTCATGCTAGCAGGGGATGCTGACTCTCTGGGCTCTGGTCTCACCACCTTATTGGGAGTTCGCTTCTGTTCATGTGGTGGAATTTATTGTTTGTTTTCTTGGGTTCCTGTTTGTTTGACAGTAAGTGTTTTGAATATTATTCCCTGACATTGTCGCCATAGCACTTTCTATATAGACGTGGCCTCGGACAGTGCATGTATTTTATATATTCTTTTCATTTTCGTGCATGAACATCGACGGCGGGTGCGGCATGCCAACAGGGGATGCTTACTCCTCCCGGGCACCTGATCCCACCTCTGGCTTGCTGGGGGTCCGTCGATGTTCAATTTGGTGCTCTATTGTGAGTGCTGTTGAGATTGTCGTCAGGATCTTCTTTAACTCATTTGTCATGATTTTGTGTGTCCTTCGTTAAATGATTTCGAATTTTCCATTTTGTTCTCTATATTGGTATATGATTCCTGTCCATATTTGTCATGAAATTGTAACAGATTTTTTAGTCTGGTCCACGGCTCATGTCACTTACAGTTATGTCTGACATGTCACTTTACAGTGAGAAGGTTTTGTACGACACTTGATTTGTGCATGGTACTCGGTTAAGTTAAACAATCTGATATTTAGAATTTAAAGTAGATGACCGTCATAAGTCAGCTCTGGCTACAGACTCCACTCGATGTCGTTTACATTCATATCGCAAATTATTGTTCTCTTGCTTTCCATCTGGTAATGTGTCTCCCATGGTTCTTTTTGTCTCTAGAACGTTTGTGATTGATTTCTAGTTTTTTGCACTCTAAGTCTTCCGAAATGGGAGTAACCGGATGTGACAGTCCTACCGAATTGAAGCGACGGGTGTTACATGCAAGAAGACGATGCTTACTCTTCCTGGGCACCTGATCTCACTTCCATATCGAGAGTTCGCTTCTTTTCATATGGTGGAGGTTTTTGTTTGTTTGCTCTGGTTCCTGTTTTATCCTGATTTTGCATGCCTTCGGTTTCTGACTCTCTGAATTATCGATTTTATGCTGTATACAGGGATATGGTCATTATCCATATTTGTCGCAGTTTTTAATACAGGATTGTTTGTTGTTTCAGATAGTTCGACACCCCTTTTTCTAATTGTTGAAAAATATGTTGGACATTTGTACTAAACTTGTGATGTTACATGTGTATCGCACATTTGAAAATTTTGTTTTGTTTCTACGTTTTTGTTTGTTTGTTTACTTTTTACCTAGTGTTATTGTATTATTATATGTACCATCCGCATGAAATACCATATACTCCATTTAGTTACGTGAGCAGTAATGAGCACTTCAAAGCGGTATATAGTTGAGCGCTTCATTTCCCTTCATATTACAATATAATGTTGTAGAAAGCAAATGTTCCTCTGCCTAATTTAAACACACGAAAACGAACATTTAAAATTTTAAACAATTTTACATAAAAAAAAATAAAAATACCTGTAACTTTCAATTTTAGAATTTATACGATGAAATGGAAAGAAATGATCAAATTCATATGATGAACTAACTATGAGCAAACTAAACATATACTTTCTTTGACATTATTTACTGAATAAAGTTGCCTTTCAACTTATATAAAATATTTCTGTACACCCCCCCCCCTTCTTTGTAAAATACTGCATATCTATAGAAGATATCTAAAACAGGAGCACGACATCATGAGACAATGATTGTTTGGTTCTGTAAGGTAAGGTTTCTTAGAATTTTCTTAAATTTCTAAATTAATCCTTATTCCGACTTGCACTACCCTACAAGCACATGTAACTTAATACGCTCTACGAATGCTTATAATTAATAATTTATTTTCTTGGAGACCTTATCTATATGTATCCGGCTTAGAGCATTAATAGCACAAGGGTCTATTTTAATAACAACCCGTTGTTCTTGAGGGATATTATCAAGCACCGCTACATTAAGCATAAAACAATTCTGTATCTAAGAACTTATAAAAAAGAGAATTGGCAATAATAAACATGAAGTGTGCGTTTTTTGAAATTACCTGTTTCCTGGACACCTTGGAAATTTGTGCATTATCACAACTATTAACATGGCGGATGGTCCACTTATACAAGTCGACACCAGATGCCTATTGACCTTGTTGGTTTATGTTTACGATTTTTCTCAAATTTCTATAACCTTGGTCCTGTAGCATCATATCCCAGCGATCTTGCTCCGTCATTTTGTATATTTTGGGACACAATTTTCACAGATTTTGGCTATATTTCATTGTTTCGAATTAAGATCATTGACGAGAGTTAGTTACCCGAAACGTGCATGTCTGGTCCATGCTGTAAATTTATCTACTATTAAATTACGCTGATGAAGTTATTTGAAGTCGTTTAATATCAATATCAAGTATTTTATGTTTCGTATTTGATATCGGATTTTTTGTTTAGTCTCTCTCTTTTCCCTTCTTTGTGTGAATGCTACAAACAAGTCCTATTTAAGATCCCCTCGTTTCTTTTACATTTTAGGCAGCTGAGTAAGTGCTGCTTTTCGTAGTTCCAGCTTTTTTACATCTATTCACCCAGGTTTTTATTCGAGTTTGGTGTGGGTTTCCTACCTGCAAATAACCGTGTTTTTAGGAGGCCTTATTTGCTTATTCAATAGTTACTGTGCTTTGTATCTGGGTGAATGTAATCTAGATAAATGCACCGTTTGCTTTTGATATAAGTAGATTGCATGGAGCACAAAATATTTTGAATGAGTTCCCATGGCTTTGACAGTGCCTTGCCAAAATAAAAAACAAACTAGAGGCAAAGAGGATTTTAGAGGAAATGTACATGTTACGTTACCATAGTATGGATCACCGACAAGGGTTAAGTAACCGAAACGTGCATGTCTGGCCCATGCTGCAAATTAATCTGTTCTTAAATGATGCTATTGAATTTGAAGACGTTTAACATTATGAAGTGGTGTATTGTCTGTGTCTTTTACATCATTATAGGACTGAGTATGAACATAATATCATTAATATGAGTTAAGCTTACTCTTTAACCAAACCCAATAGCATAACTACGTGGAATACACTACATAAAATAACAATTATTGATTCCAGGAATGAAAATACTTGATGATATAAGATACTATTTTTCTGTAGATGATAAATGGATTTATTTCTACTCTTTGTAAAAGCTGTTAAATATATATTGAAAATATAAATGCATAAAAAGTGTAAGTGCATTTTCTATTTACATATCAAATGGATGCTGGATATATTGTAAAATTATCTGATATTGTCATAAGTATTTTTCAACAAACAAGAAGGCTTCTCATTAATAATCGACATTACAAACCTAACAGGTTGTTGGATTTGCAAGTAACAAAAACTCTGTGAAAAAGAAAGGAGCGGCTCTCCAACAAGATACAATTGTAGCACACACAGCAAAAGGTGAAAACAAAGAGAAGACAAGGAACACTATATATGATATAAAAACACTAAACACAAAAAGTATAAAAAAATTATTACACAAAAACCAACGAGATCAATAGGCAATCGGTGCCGACTTAGGCTGGCCATCTGTCACGCTAGTACATGTAACAGTAAAAGGCGGAAGTGGACATATACAATGTACCCCTGATAGTCCGGCAGATTCTTGCATCAATCGTTCACTTTTTGATAAAAGCATGAAATTTGGTACACATATTCATTAAGACCCATCTTGAAGATTTAGCTATGGTGCCATCCCAAATTAAGTCTAGAAAGGGATATTTTGGGGTAAAAATGTTTTTTTTGACTCAAAAAGCACTAAAAATTGAGAAAAGGCTATAACTCATTGATAAATTGATATTTTTTTCCATTTTTCCCCTTATTTCTATCAGTTAAACCCATTTGAAATAGTAAGGTATTGAATCAACTTCATTTCGGTGAATTAAGGTCTATTTTTTGGTAAAAACGTTGATTTTTTGCTCAGAAATCACCGGAAAATGGAAAAAGGCAATAACTCATGAATAAATGTAATTTTTTTGGAAGTTCTTTCATAATATTATCATGAAGTACCCTTTTGGAGAATAAGCTATAGTGCCATCTTAATTTCAAATAGCTAAGACACATTAATTTGGGTAAAAATGGTGTTTTTGGTCTTGAAATCTCTTAAAACCGGAAAAAGGCTTTAAGTCCTTGGACCAGACCCCAAATTTGAGGTAATTGGTATCATCCAAAGTGAATAAACGATACCCATATATTCTGATATTACTTTTGTGTATGAAAATGTATTATTACAATGAATAAAAAGGTAGCTAAGACAGATATTTTCCTTTTGGGGGGGGGGGGGATCTTGGTTTTTTAGTCGAAAATCAATTAAAATTGGAAAAAATGTACAACATTTGTATGGATGATGATTTAAAAAGTTGATAAATATGAATTATATTACTTTTGGTGCTCTTTCATATGTTATAAGTTTTTAGTTCCAAATTCAAATTCTTCTCTGTGTTTTGGGGTAAAACGTCGAATTTTTGCAAAATTTAACAGAAATTAGACGAAATCTAGATTTTTTTCCCTGCTTTTCACTTACCTGGCATTGCATATGACCATTCAATGATGAATTAAACAACATTTTCAATGTCTCCTCTTTCAAATGACATATTTACATTCATATTTCATTTATTTACATTCTTAATATTTTGCAAAATCCTCAAAATTTTCGTTTTTATACAGAAACCTGTGTTTTCAATTAGCATGATTAGAAATCTAGGATTTTTGTACATCAATTTAAACAACCTTTATGCATTATGAAATAAATGATTGAAGTCTATTTTGTTGAATGAATTTTCTGACTTTTTCAGATAAAATATGTTTTGCTGATATTTTCATTCATAATTAAAGTGTTTTTTGGGGAATAATAATGAACAAAAATCGCTTATTTCTGGAGAATTTTTTATCGAATCTCTAAGAATTTTTAAAATGATATCAGGAACGTACTTTAAATTATGTAGGTTCATCCATGAATTTTAAATTGTTTGAAACAAACATGATATATCTGCTACTTAATTTTGGGCAAAATGCCTGTTTTTCGTTTAAAAACAACATATTTCTGAAAAAAATTCTTTAAATCAATTGTATTATCTAATAATATAGATTTAAGGCAATTTTCATAAAGAAAGTAAATGATCTGATCAAACGAAAGTAAAATGCAAAATAATAGCTCATTTCAGTCAACATTTTGGGGCAAAACTTGTATTTTTTTAGCAAAAACCACTTATTTTGAGAAAATGATTTATATTTCTTTTAAGCTACCAATTTGAAACATCTTCGCTTTGATAATACTATTGTATCCTATAATGAATGGATATGAATGTCCTTCAATAACTGAAATTCATTTTCTATGCTATTTTTGGGCACAAAACCCTAACTATGCACAAAATTACATATTTTGTGAATCATTTTTAAAATTTATATATCTTAATGAATGAAAACAGTAGAGCTTTCCTTTAATTTAATGGCCTTTAAGTGATCAAGTGAAATGAGTCAGAAGAGATTGTTTTGATTGTTTTGCTATTTGGGGGTAAAATATTCATTTTCATTTAAAAATCACTGACTTCTCGGAGATCTTTTTTACTTTGAAATGCTACATTACTGATTATATTTAAAAGTGTTCTGGGGTATATCATAGTTTGCCATAGTGAGTTATATAAATCTAAGGTATCTCTTGCTAATTTGTAAGATATTTTTCGGCAAAAAGTATGTTATATATATAGAAATAGCTGAAAACAAGAATTTTACTTAAGAAATAAGTATCATTTTCAAATTTGTACTTTTATTATCTTTATTTCCTATCAAATTGTTTATTCCTATTTAATGTTCTCATCATTTTATTCTAATCTTATAAAGTATTTTTACATTTGGGGTAAAAGTAAAACTGAAAATGCAATAAAACTTATTTAGAAGTTATGTATTGCTAGCGTTTGAAAGATAAATGCTTGCTTTACGACCTTATGTTTATGTATTTAACCCAAAATATAACATTCACAACTGAGAAATGATAAATTAGTAAGAAAAAACCAGCTAGATAAGAAATAAAGAATTTTAAAAATGATTTTTTCTTTTATACTTCTTTTAAATATGTTCTATGTCGGTCTAAAACCTCAGTAGAGCTTATGTTTTGTACCTGTTATAGTGGCATGCCGACTCTAAATAAAGCTTATCTTATCTTATTTTCCTGTTTTCTATAAATAAAAATGTTTTGCCCAAAAATATCATTCAAATTAATAAGGAATACATTCTTGTATCTTAACGTACAAGGACAAACTATGATATACCTCAAAACACTTTTGAATATGTGACTACAATAAAGATGCAGAATTTGATAGTATTAAGATTTTTCCAGAAATCGGCAATTTTTGAAGAACAATTAAGATATTACCTCCCAAAAATATCAAAATAATCAAAGTAATCTCTTCTGGCTCATTCCATTTGATCACTTAAAATGCCATTAAATAATAGGAAACCTTTCCTGAAAGTGATTTGATTCACAAAAATAATATTTTCTAGCCAATTCGACCAAATATTTCATTGCAGACAGAAATTAAGGTTATCGTAAAAAAAAACTTTATATTATAAATGAATTAATGAGTTATAGCCAAGTGTTTCCAAACAACAAAATTGAAGTTTTTAACAAAAACATTCCTTGTTTCACTTGTTAAGATGACCATCACTTAAGGCTTTATAGCCTTTTTCCCATATACTCGGGATTTTAGTGCAAAACACAACATTTTTACCCAAAAAATATTTCGTTATACTCTGAAGTCAAAGTAACATCATTGCTCATTATTTCAGATTAGTTGAAAGGATGAAATAATATTGATGTAAAATGAACAAAATATAAATGAATCAATGGATATAAGCCCTTGAAATTCCAGTTTTTAGAGATTTTTTACCCAAAAAAATGTGTCTTTGATCATTGAAATTAAGATGACACTATAGCTAATTCTCCAAAAGTGTACTTCAGGACAATATTATGAAAGTTACTGTCAAAAAAATTAACAAATTTATGAGTTATTGCCTTTTTCCATTTTTCTGTGATTTCTGAGCAAAATTTGACATTTTCACCCCAAAATAATCCATTAAACTTTGAAATCAAAGAAACATCATCACTTACTATTTCAGATAAATTGTAAGGATGAAATATGATTAAAGAATTGACAAAATATGAAAGAATCAATAACTAAAATCCTTTTTCCAGTTTTTAGAGATTTCTGATCAAAAACACAATTTTTACCCAAAATTAATGTCTCTTTGCTCATTGAAATTAAGATCGCGCTATACCTGATTCTCCAAAAGGTCACTTCAGGATAATATTATGAAAGAACTTCCTTAACATTTACATTCATTCATGAGTTATTGTCTTTTTCCATTTTTCTGTGATTTCTGAGCAAAATTTAACATTTTCACCCCAAAATAATCCATTATACTTTAAAATCAAAGAAACATCATCACTTACTATTTCAGATTAATTGTAAGGATGAAATATTATGAAAGAATTAACAAAATATGAAAGAATCAATGACTAAAAGCCTTTTCCCAGTTTTTAGAGATTTCTGATCAAAAACACAATTTTTACCCAAAATTAATTGCCTTTATCCATTTTTCGGTGATTTCTGAGCATAAAACAATGTTTTTACCCAAAAATATTATTTTATGCACTGAAATCAAGATGTTTCAATATCTTGCTATTTCAAAAAGGTCTTAATGGCAAAAATAAGAAAAAATGGGGGGAAAATATCAATTTATGAATGAGTTATAGCCTTTTCCCAATTTTTAGTGATTTTTGAGTCAAAATAATATTTTTGCCCCAAAATATCCCTTTTTAGACTGAAATTGAGATGGCACCATAGCTAAATCTTCAAGATGGGTCTTAATGAGTATGTGTGCCAAATTTCATGCTTTTATCACGAAATGAACAATTAGGCCCATTTTTGGCCAGAATCTGCCGGACTATGAATCTTATAAGGGCAGAAATCTTTTATACAAAGCATTAGTCTTCAAGCATAAAGCATATAGCCATGTGCCCTTTGAGTTTACAATATATTTTATTGATCATAGACCCTTTGCAATGATTTCCATAAGTTGTATAAAATGGGCAAAGATAAATATTTTGCAAAGTCAAAACAAAGATGGCTTTATAACATATTCCTATTCACGTCTGCAAAATGTTTTTAAACCAAAACATTCATATATATATATCTGTAAATATACATATGCTAGAAAGAGAATACATCATTTTATGGATGCATAATTTTGTTTTATTTTAATATATATATTTTTTTGGCCTGGATAATGTCTGATGTCAGACTTGAATATGAAGAACATCCCCAAGATAACACTGTTGTAGTGAAAATAGCGAAACCTATTTTTATCAGATCTCAACTGAAAAAACGGATATGGAGCAAACAATAACACCAATTAACAAATTGCAACAATGAGACTAATAAAACAACAAGCCTCTTTTGTGTGTCTAAAGCGGTAGGTGTATCAAGCAGGAGATGCTTATTCGTGTCAGACATCTTACAAATGTATCTTGACTTCTTTCAGATTCAGATTTAATTTTCATCTCTTATCACAATACCGTACAACCAGAAATTTTCGCGAGTATCAAATTTCGCAATTTTTCGCGAGTACACTTTTGTGCGATTCCTAAATTACAAACAAATATTCTCATATGATGTTACTGTTTTGTACCTTTATTATTTAATTTTTAGTTCCCTATATCATAAGATTAAACTCAATTCACTTCTCTTAACGTTTAATCATACAAAAATCGAAGAATAGCACACGTGCAATAAAACAAAATGTAGCTGATATACACATTCAAACACTTTTTTTTGCTGGAATATATTTTTGCGATTCGATCCAAATCACTCGCGAATATAGCGAAAATTAGTTACTCTCGAAAATTTCTGGTTATAAGGCATATATGCTATTTTCGAAAACCAAAGTTACTCCCCATTTGAGACGGTATCTGATCTAGATAGATTATGACGTCATCAAATTCTATGAAGACAGTCCTAAAAGTCTGAGAAATGACGGTATAAAATCGAGGTTTGGCATAACATTTTCATGACGTCACAATGGTTTTACGTCAGATACCGTCTGTAAGGGGAACAAACTTTGTATTCCGCAAAGACTTTTAAAGTTTCATATGTTCATGGCTTATGATTATGGTTCTCTGATTTTGACTTGTGTGTTTGAATATGACCCTTAAATGACAACATGTAAAAGACTGTCGACCAATGGGTTGTACCCGGAGCTTACTTTGAACGGTCATCTGCAGTATAAAACAACCCACACATTTACATGGATACACAGTTTAATGGTTTCCATAGACGCTTAGTAGTTGTATGAATATTAAGAGAAATGTGACATTTGTGAGGCCCTTTTGCATACAACGAATCAGGATTTCTCTACAGAGAGATTTTGGGGAAAATGGTATTTTTGTCTACTTACTTTCAGTTCGATAATAAGTCCATCCGATACTTGTAATGCCTCCCGATAGTGACGAAAATCTGACTTCATGAAGTCTGCATCCTTCGTTCAAAGTGTTGTAGAAAAATGACGCACAATTAGAATGCATATTACATTGCGCCAGACACGATAATACTCCTCTTATGTTATTGAACTCTGCCACAAAATTGTCATTCATAATAGTATCATTTTGTAGAGACTTAATAATGGCTCTCCTTTCACTCTTCGAACACTCTATAAAACTTCTCAATAAAGTAAGTATGAGTAAAACTAACGATTTAAAAGTAATCCGCAATTCCATTTCGATGATACTACAATCATGACATTTCAGATTAGTATCGATACGACTCTTCTGACATTTTCTTACAGGCCATCCAGATGAATGATTTGGGTTCTGAACCGTCAAGCGGAGTGAAACACAATGGTCTTATATCATCCCATATGACTTGTCCTCTTGTTAAATATTCATAATCAATATGATTTTACAGAGCGCCGTGTGTCATACGAAATCTACGAAAATAAAAATAATTAAATAGATAAGGCCAAACCAAATTAATTAAACAATCTTTTGATTTCCCGCACCATATTTTTCAAAATTCAAGAAATAATATTACAAAAATGAAAATTTCGCACGTACCACTAAATTTCTTGCTCGAGAATTTTTAGGGTCTCAGATTCTGCAAATTTCAAAGAAAATTATACTTCATCTTGTGTTTCAGTGAAAACAAAAATGTTGGGAGCAAATTTGTTGTCCCATGTACATGGCAAAAGGAGGGGGTGTTCGAAAATCTTTCGGTACTGCTATCTGCCAGCCTTCCTTGTCACCAGATTCCTATTGGGATTCCATTTTGAGTACGGAAAACATCAGAATGGAAATGTATTACTGGGGTAACTTATATCAAAAATAAAATTATTTTACTCGCTCGCACCTTAACAATTTCGATACTAGAAAATACGATAATCATGTTTTCGCCCGCTTGCACACATTTTACACGAGAAAATCGAAAGAACATTTAATTAATTTGACATGGCCTGAGCTTTATCTAGTGGACATTTTTGCAAGTAACTTTTTGGCTGATTTATAATTTGTAAAATAAATATACATGAACTAATAGACGTTATGAGATAAAGAAGAAACTGACGACAACCTTAACAACACTCACAACAGAACACCAATTGAGCATCGACGGACCCCTAGCAAGCTAGAGGTGGGACCAGGTGCCCGGGAGGAGTAAGCATCCCCTGTTTGGCTAGAAGCTTCCGCCGTCAATGTTCAAGTACGAAAATGAAAACAATATATGCAAAACATGCACTGTCTGAGGTTATGTCTATATAGAAAGTGCTATGGCGACCATGTCACGGAGAATATTTAAAACACTTAATAATATTGTCAAACCCCTCGCGGGAAACTTTTTTACACGGCAAAGGGCATAAGTGTGACACAAATGAGATCACGAAGATCCTGACAACAATCTCAACACTCTCAATGGGGCACCAATTGAGCATCGACGGACCTCCAGCAAGCTAAACATCTCCTGTTTCGCAAGCTGCACCCGCCATCGGTGTTCACGCACGAAAATGAAAACAATATCTACAAAACATGCACTGTCTGAGGTTATGTAGAAAGTGCTATGGCGACCATGTTCTTTTAATCTTCTGCTTTTTCGAGTCTAAACAAACTTTTTTTTTCATTTTGTGCCATTTTTTTTTTTCGAGGGAAGGATATTTACATACTACGGTGGGCGTAAAGGGCCATGTAAAAAACTAAAATTATTTCATTCCTTCAAAATGAACGAATGAATATATCGTTGGAACGAAATAGTATTTCGTAGGAACAAAATAATATTTCGAGGGTATAAAATAATATTTCGAGAGAACTGAAATAATATTTCGTGGGTACGAAATAAGATTTCGAGGGAACAAAATAACATATGCCTCTATGCGCATGCGTACGCCTGTGAAATTTGAAGATATCAAAATGGAAGACGTCAAATGTTAAACGTCTTCATATTCGATAGCATCGTTTAAGAGCAGATAAAATTGCAGCATGGACCAGACATGCACGATTCGGGTACTTAGCCCTCGTCAGTGATAAGTTAGAAATTCTGCTATAAAGGAATCATTTGAAATAGGGATTGTTCTCAAAGATCCGACATCAAAGTTCAGGGGGCATACTGTCTGTACGTCTGGTGAAGACGTTTCTATAAAAGATTCCTTTAATACTATCAAAGATAGGCCTGTCATACGCTCACCATAAGGAGCACTACATTTTGTAATCATGACTGTTGACCAAGTGACCTTTCAACCTTGACCTTGTATATAGCATTTTGATTTAAAAAAAGTGAAAACAGGTTTCCTTCATACTCATCATATTTTATAAACAAATATAACTACATTTTGAACCATGAATTTTGATCGACCAGTAGTGACCTTGATTTTTTTTTTTTTTTTTTTTTTTTTTTTTTTTTTACAATTCATACAAGTAACTGTTATTGAAAATTTTCAACGATCCTACGAAATATTAATATTTCGTTCCCTCGCAGTAATAGTTCGTTCCCACGAAATAATATATTTCCATCCTACGCAATAATAGTTCGTTCCCTCGAAATGATATTTCGTTCCCTCGCAGTAATAGTTCGTTCCCTCGAAATAATCATATTTCGTTCCCCCGCAGTAATATTTCGACCCTACGAAATAATATTTCCAACGGAATGTTATAATTTCGTTCCCTCGAAATATTATTTCGTTCCCTCGGAACATTTTTTTTTTTTCGTTCCCAAGAAATATTATTTCCAATGAAATAATATTTAGTTCCCACGAAATATTTTTTTCGTTCCCACGAAATATTATTTTGTTTCCTAGAAACATTATTTCTTTACCACGAAATTACTTATTTTTCATACTACCCTTTACGTCCACCGTACAAAACTGTGTTACTTGTTTATTTTCTAAATAGCAGTGCTCTGCTCATGGATGTAAACCTAGTACATGTACGTGTACGTATTTATATTTATGTCGGCTGCAGCTTGAGGTTATTACATGTATCTCTTTTTTTTTATTTTTTTATTTTTATTTATTTATTCTATTTTTTTTTTATTTTTTTTTTTTTTTTGCATAATACAACATAATTCCATACACTGACAAACATCATATTGAAGAAAGATAAGAAGTAAGACTTGGAGTAAGGAAGAGAGTAGGGTTGGGAGGGGTGAGGGAAGGGGGGAGGGAGTAACATGCACAAGTAGATAACACATCATATAATTGATAGTCAGATATTACATGTATCTTGACAAACAAATTCTTTTTATAATGCAATGCCCACAATATACATATATTGAATATCGAATTATCATCAGTATTACTTCTATGAAAATAATTTAGAGAAATCAAAACAGACAGTGATAGTTTGTGGTGCCTCAATTCTCCCTTTTCATTGACACTGACTTCAATGAATTTCGTTTTGAAAATAATAAACCACATGAAATTTGTCTTTTCTTATCACAATGATGTGGTGCTATTTTTTTTCCGTCTGTTTGTTCGTTCTTTTTTTTTTTTTTTTTTTTGTTTTGTTTTTTTTTTTTTTTTTTTTGTTTTTTTTTTTTTGTTTTTGTTTTTGTTTTTGTTTTTGTTTTTTTTTTTTTTTTTGGTCTTATGTGTTTGTGTGATCCGCCGTGATCACTACAAAGTCGTCCTGCCTCACATCTAACAATTAAATGCAATCATTTGACAGGCAATAATGTCATGGGGCAGTAAAAATAATCGATCATCAACTATCCTTAAGGTCTACCAATTATTAGTTTAAGAAAGGGGGATGATCTCCAGCATGACCACCCTGCACTCACCAAGCGAAACAAACCAACAAGAAAGTGACACGTCAATGACATCAGACAAACCTACAGCCTACAAAGACACGACAATATTCACTAGAACATCACTCAAGAAACTGACGTATAGAAACATAAAACTTTATGACAACACATAAAAGGCAGGAGACCAATGTGCTCCCGGCGCCGACTTTGGACGGCCATCTGCTATTAGCAAATGGTGTAGTTATCCGGATAACGTGCGCACAACCCTCCCAATTATCCGGATACACAGAGGTCTCCATAGACGCAGAGTAGCTGTATAGTTATAGTCCATCGCATTAATAAAATTAATCAGTTTTGCCCTAATCCTTTCCAAGTTATTTTATTGAAATAAGAATTAACTAAAATTGAATTAAACCATATGAAAACATTACGTTTGTCTTGTTGATTGTGTTCTCTCTTGTCACTTCCGCGTATTAATGATGGATTTTTGAATAATTATGCATTTATGTTTCACTTTCATCTTATAACTTCGAGGTATCAAAGAATCTTGTGCATGCATCCTTTAATATATATCTTTTCAATATTATGTAAAGGAGATCCATATCTAATGAAAATGCAAATGTTGAGAATTGTTCTGATTCAAAATTTATTAATTGCTTTTTGTACATTGGTAGGTCTCCTTACCGATTTCTTGTATCTCTATCACTTTTACTAATAAGTGTGCATGTAAATTTTAACTGTCAAGGCTTTTAAGTGAAAGAATCTATAGCATCAGACCTTCAGATTAATTGAAATTCTCAATTACGTAGATTTTAAGCTTCCGTAATGCATATTCCGAGGTTTTTAATTCTAATTCAGATTTATCATGTGGCATTTCAGGACTACTGTACCTACGTCTGGAATAAAAAAGGCTTTTCAATCTTGCAATATATCTGAAAGGTTAATGTAATGAAATCACTTATGAGAACATGTAAGAACGATATGAACGTTGCAGAGCTGCTTGTTCCATTTTCCAATGCATTTATTTTGCATATGGCTCATTCGACCATGTACAATCAATTTTTGCACCAGTTAATCGGGTTTTTTTAATTGTAATAACTTTTTAAATCGGGAGCATTTGGAAATTTGCGTGAATTTTTCTTTTAGAATCGCAAAATTCACCTCCAATTTAATTTTTACCATTAAAGCTGAGACAATACATTTCATCAACTACAGTGTAGTCTCTAAATAGATGAAATGTTCCTCGATATGTCATTATTAATTTGTGAAATCTGTTTAATTGAAATGATTTTCTTTTGTACTTTGGTGGCGCCGTAAATAATGAGAAATACAAAACAAAGGAGGGAATCTATGACAAGACTCAATGTCAGAACCAAAAACAAAGGAAGGAGTCTATGACAAGACTCAATGTCAGTACCCAAAACAAAGGAGGGAATCTATGACAAGACTCAATGTCAGAACCAAAAAACAGAGGAGGGAGTCTATGACAAGACTATATGTCACTACCAAAAACAGAGGAGGGAATCTATGACAAGACTCAATGTAAACGTCTTCAAATTGAATAGCATCATTTAAGAACAAATAAATTGGCAACGTGGACCAGACATGCACGTTTCGGGTACTTAACCCTCATCAGTGATCCTATGAACACTCATCAGTACCCAAAACAAAGGAGTGAAGCTATGACAAGACTCAATGTCAGAACCAAAAACAAAGGAGGGAGTATATGACAAGACTCAATGTCAGTACCCAAAACAAAGGAGGGCGTCTATGACAAGACTCAATGTCAGTACCCAAAACAAAGGAGGGAATCTATGACAAGATTCAATGTCAGAACCAAAAGCAAAGGAGGGCGTCTATGACAAGACTCAATGTTAGTACCCAAATCAAAGGAGGGAATCTATGACAAGACTCAATGTCAGTACCCAAAACAAAGGAGGGAATCTATGACAAGACTCAATGTCAGTACCCAAAACAAAGGAGGGAATCTATGACAAGACTCAATGTCAGTACCCAAAACAAAGGAGGGAAGCTATGACAAGACTCAATGTCAGTACGCAAAACAAAGGAGGGAGTCTATGACAAGACTCAATGTCAGTACGCAAAACAAAGGAGGGAGTCTATGACAAGACTCTATGTCAGTACCCAAAACAAAGGAGGGAAGCTATGACAAGACTCTGTGTCAGTACCCAAAACAAAGGAGGGAAGCTATGACAAGACTCAATGTCAGTACCCAAAACAAAGGAGGGCGTCTATGACAAGACTCAATGTCAGTACCCAAAACAAAGGAGGGAATCTATGACAAGATTCAATGTCAGAACCAAAAGCAAAGGAGGGCGTCTATGACAAGACTCAATGTTAGTACCCAAAACAAAGGAGGGAATCTATGACAAGACTCAATGTCAGTACCCAAAACAAAGGAGGGAATCTATGACAAGACTCAATGTCAGTACCCAAAACAAAGGAGGGAATCTATGACAAGACTCAATGTCAGTACCCAAAACAAAGGAGGGAAGCTATGACAAGACTCAATGTCAGTACGCAAAACAAAGGAGGGAGTCTATGACAAGACTCAATGTCAGTACGCAAAACAAAGGAGGGAGTCTATGACAAGACTCTATGTCAGTACCCAAAACAAAGGAGGGAAGCTATGACAAGACTCTGTGTCAGTACCCAAAACAAAGGAGGGAAGCTATGACAAGACTCAATGTCAGTACGCAAAACAAAGGAGGGAGTCTATGACAAGACTCTATGTCAGTAACAAAACAAAGGAGGGAATCTATGACAAGACTCTATGTCAGTACCCAAAACAAAGGAGGGAAGCTATGACAAGACTCTGTGTCAGTACCCAAAACAGAGAAGAGAATCTATGACAAGACTCTGTGTCAGTACCCAAAACAAAGGAGGGAATATATGACAAGACTCAATGTCAGTACCCAAAACAAAGGAGGGAATCTATGACAAGACTCAATGTCAGAACCAAAAACAAAGGAGGGAGTATATGACAAGACTCAATGTCAGTACCCAAAACAAAGGAGGGAGTCTATGACAAGAATCTATGTCAGTACCAAAACAAAGGAGGAAATCTATGACAAGACTCTATGTCAGTACCCAAAACAAAGGAGGGAGTCTATGACAAGAATCTATGTCAGTACCCAAAACAAAGGAGGGAATCTATGACAAGACTCAATGTCAGTACCCAAAACAAAGGAGGGAATCTATGACAAGACTCTATGTCAGTAACAAAACAAAGGAGGGAATCTATGACAAGACTCTATGTCAGTAACAAAACAAAGGAGGGAGTATATGACAAGACTCTGTCAGTACCCAAAATAAAGGAGGGAATCTATGACAAGACTCTATGTCAGTACCCAAAACAAAGGAGGGAGTCTATGACAAGACTCTATGTCAGTACCCAAATCAAAGGAAGTAATCCATTACAAGAATCTATGTCAGTACCCAAAACAAAGGAGGGAGTCTATGACAAGACTCTATGTCAGTACCCGAAACAAAGGAGGGAATCTATGACAAGACTCTATGTCAGTACCCAAAATAAAGGAGGGAATATATGACAAGGCTCTATGTTAGTGCCCAAAACAATATCGAAACACCCTATGTGAAAACACAAACACAAGCACAAAGAAAGACACAAAAGGGAAAAAACACCAAATGCGACATCCAGTTACATAGGGGAGTATAATTTGATTTTAATGGGGGGAGGAAGTCTTTATAAAAAAAAGATTTCCGGATCGAAATTTAGGGGAAACACATTTCGACCCATAGGACCGGCAAAATGTTTTCCGATCATGATATCCCCCTCCCAGATTTAGGGGAAACAAATGTCGGTCCAAAGGGCCGGCAAAATGTTTTCGGATCATGATATTGCCCCCCTCCCCTTCCAACATACCCAGTAAACACTTTTTTGTGTGTCATAAAATGTAAAGTACAAATAAAAATGAAACAAAATTTATTCAAAGGAACGAAATTAGCCTGCCTGCATTGAGTATCTTTTAGGTGAAATGATTATAGGTTTAACCAAAGATTGTACTCTATATCTTCCAAAATGGAAGTAACCGGATGTGACAGTTCTACCGAATTGAAGCGACGGGTGTTGCATGCAAGCAGGAGATGCTTACTCTTCCTGGGCACCTGGTATCACTCTCATATTGGGAGTTCGCTTCTTTTCATATGGTGGAGGTTTTTGTTTTTGTTTGCTTTGGTTCCTGTTTTGTCCTGATTTTGTATGCCTTCGGTTTCTGATTTTCTGAATTATCGATTTTGTACTGTTGACAGGGATATGGTCATTATCCATATTTGTCATTTCATATGGCATTCCAGATATTAAAAAGAAATAATCTGCTAACAAGAGATGTCTCTTTCTTTGCACCTGATCACACTCTTTGTTTGAATTATTTCTTATGGCAGAAAACTCACGCTGAATTTAAACATTAAGAGTATTTTCAACATTTGAAAAATAAAGAAAATAAGAATAATCCGGCCCGAACGACCAGCTAAAAACCTTTTCCGGCTCTTAAAATGCTGGAAATTTTTTTACGGTTATCAAAAGTCTTCCTGCTCCCCCCATAAAAATCCCTAAGACCAAACATAAATCAAGGAGACCAATTTGCAATCGATACCAGCCTAGAACGACTATCTGCCATTTAAGTAGCAAATGATGTGGATATGCGGAATACGTGTGTGCAACAGTAATACTTGTCCGGTGATCAATTGGTCTGGAAGAATACGAAAACCATTACATGAAAGTATCGTTCCAATATTCATTTTGGCGCTTTGTTGTTTTATGAATCAAACAAATAAGACAGAGATTATGTTTTAAGCAATAATATTTGTAAACTGTGCGCATGGACCTTTGTTATTCTGTTTTGCGTTTCAACTTAGTTGTCTTTGACTTACTTTATTTTTCGCCCACAGAACCATCTGATGAACGTTATGTTTGTACTTTCGATAAGCTAAGAGCAAAATCGCATGAGAGCTTTTGATCTGACTTCAATTTTCTCTATATGAACAATTCAAAATGTATGTTTTTTCACTTATTAAGAATAGGTGCTTATTTCACAGACATATTACTACGAGATAATTATTCGATTTAAAAAAAGTGCCTGATCACATGCTATTAAGAATTTCTTGATGGGCGCTGCATAATATTTTCGTTTCTATAAATACATTCCTATTTGATTTTGCCATTTGTGCTTTTTAAAATAAATGTTTTATTGTCGATTACTTGTTTCATCTACAAATTCACCGAAGTGCATGTTCTTACATTTATTTGCATATTTCAGCATCTTTGATGTTGGTTAAGAACGCAAAACCTTTGATGTTGGTTATATATAATCACCAAACAAGACAAACTTTGTGATCTGTACATCAAAATGTACATCTAATTTGAAATGTTTCCATTGAGCATTTGTGACGAATGTTGCATGCAGTCAGGATAGTATTACGCTGACTTTTCCCGGGCACCTGGTCTCACTTCGGAATGTTGTTCATTCCGGAGTTCGCAATCGTTCTGATGGGAATTCTCACGATTTGCCTTCTCGACTTTGAGACTGAATAACTGTTAGGTACTTCTTTGATATAAATTTATGAACGTAATACCTTTGACGTTGGTTATAAACGCGATTCATTTGAAGATGGTTTTTGTTTCGCCTGCGAAGAAATATCGACACCTAGGCATCACTTTGTCCGTTGTCCGTCTGTCTGTCCGTCTGTCTGTCACACTTTATGTGTCACACCCCATAACTTTTGAATGGTTAGTAATAGGGTTTTGATATTTCACATGTGTATTCCTTCTGACATGACCTTTCGAAACATACCATACATTTTGACCTCGAGACCTTGACCCAGATATTTGATCTACTTTGCAAAAAATGTAAGATTGGCAATACCTTTTGTGATTGGTTAGTGATATGTCTTTTATATTTCACTTGTGTATTCCTTGTGACAAGACATTTGGTTACGTACCATATATTTTAAGTGACTTGACCTAGATATTTGATCTACTTTTCAAAAAAATCTAAGATTAGCTATATCTTTTGATTAGTTGGTGATAGGGTTTTGATATTCCATATCTGTATTACTTATGAAAAGACCTTTATACATATACCATAACTTTTGACCTCGTGACCTTGACCTAGATATTTGACCTACTTTCAAAAAAATAATTAGCTGCTTCGCAGGCGACACAAGCATTCCTTGGATTGCTATTTTATTTTCATTCAAGACGTTTAGATTTCGTTTCGCGGTCTTGTTTGTGTGAGGTCATCTTACAGTGAGGAGGTTGTTTTACACCACAATTGTACGTTCTTCGAGACCTCTGGGTAATTGGAGAAGTGAGAGGGTTGTGCGCACGTAATCCAGGATAACCACACCATTTGCTATTTGCGTGACAAATGGCCGTCCAAAGTCGGCACCGGTTGCCCATTGGTCTCGTTGGTTTATGTGTAGTCTTTTGTGTTTGATGTTTACATGTCGTGTGTCTCTTTACCGTCTCGTACTGTACTCGTCTTTTGTGTTTTTGCATCGGGTGTTTTGGTGGTTTGCTGTTGATGCTGTAACGGGGTCTTGTTGGAGATCTCCCTTCTTTAAAGTTGATACATGCATTACCCGGTTTTAATGAAGAGTACAACGTGCACGGAAGTCGATGTGAATGTCATACAATATGTGCTCTATACAATCATATAATTATATGCACAACGAACGTAATTCCTTGAGATGAAACTATTGAAAGAACGTGTTCCATTTAGCATGTAATGAAATGTTCGTGACGTCACAAAGCATACGATCTAAAGAAAAACTGTTCTAACCTACAAACTGAACCCGCGGTGCCCTGAACATTTACGACCCATTTTACCTAGAAAAACGCGACAGTCACTTCATTAAACAATAATGAAAAAGACAGTTGTGGTGCATGTATATAGATGTTGAAATTTGCTAACGCACATTACAGGTACGATAAATGCACACGATGTGTGTTGCATACGCAAAAAACGCAAATCAAGACACTTCCTCCTCAGTATGAAATTTCTCCAAACACTATTTTCTGTATAAAGAAACGGTGTAACTATAGGAATAATATGGTAGTGTTCCACCTCTACCTTCTTGAAGAAAATTTTTAACTAAATTTAATGCACCAGACACGTGAGTCAGATAGTAAATCCTCATCAATGGCACTTCATTCAATGTAAACGTTTTTTTTAAGACACAATCAAATGTATTCTTAAAGTTGCGCACTCTAGTTTTTCCATTACTATTTAAATAGAGTTTATTCTCGTTTACTCAAAAACCGGATAACTCGAATTATTTCTAAAAGTCCTGTTTCTCTTCCATTGGTTTACATGCATTTTACTCCTGATAACTTGAATTCAGATAACTCGAACTTTTCGTTAAGTTGAACTAATTTTAGGTCCCAAAACTCATTTTACAATGAAAATTCACCTCAACAAGTCGAACCACAAAATTAATACATTCTAATTTTTTAACAAAAATCAATTGATTATTAGGAGATAGGTGGAGAGATAATTTATACTTTCTTGCTATAGAATTGCATAACATACATGTACAATAAACGTAGCTTGATTGTTAAAAGAACGTTTGTGAACGGTGATAGAAAAAGGGACATCAGTCTTATTAAAAGTCGAGTGCTGGTCATTTACTCAGTAAGTCGAACTCCCGATTAGTCGAACTATTTCTGATGGTCCCTTGGAGTTCGACTTATCGAGAGTAGACTGTATGTGCATTTTCAAGAAGATCGCGGCATCCAATGTCCTGTAGGATGGATTCAGTAGCATAGTTGAATAAATTCTATGACCAAAATACAATTGGAAGTATGGTGTTAAGAGTTTTACCTCCTTTACTGAGGATCAACCAGTGATAGTTCAAAACACTTAAGGAATTTCTTTCGTAATAAGCGTTAAAGGTCTTCAGATTTATAGCACCATTTAATAACAGATATATTTGCAGCACGGTCCAGACATTCACGTTTCGGGCACTTAAGCCTCGTCAGTACCCTCAATCTAAACAATGAAATATGTCGGAAGACTGTGAAAGATATGTAAAAAAAATTCCGAAAGACGTAGCAGGATAGTTGGTTTTTGATTCTACAGGATCCACTTTTATGTAATACGTTGTTTATTAGATAGGGGCGCCCTTCATGCCTCTATGGTGCTGCTCTTGTCTCCGTCTGATGGGCCGCTTTTTCTTCTCACTAGAGAAAACGATCCGCTGTTTTCATCAGTTACAAACTGAATATTTGTTCTTTGACATAAGCTCTGTTATCTATATGTATAGAGCAATACAGACACGAGGTCCCATGGAAAAAATATATCAACAATTAATTCAAAAGCAAAGCACTGATATAGTTCCAACGCTTATTTATGGTGATTGAAATCAAATCAATGAGGACAAATCGAAAAAGTAACAATTTAATGTACATGTTTAGTTTAAGCATACTTTATTTCTCAAAATACAGACTGAAATGGGGATTGAGCAAACGTTTCCCAACATTACATGACTTTGTGTCCTTCCCATGTATATGTATGCAAAGGAGCCAGCTGAAGACAGAGCTATGTCATAAGGGAGATACTATCATTTGGAACGTGTGCTTGCACGCTGACTGACTGTACTTGCACGCTGACTGACTGTGACGACGGGACTCCATGACGGGCCCTGTCCAAACCTCTTTAGAGAAGACAGGGCCCCGACCACCTGTCCTCTCTGAATGTCAGTCGGACTCCTCGGGTGATAACATACATTAGCTCGCTACAGCCGGCAGAGCACAGGTCGTATTACGCATGCCCTCTTTTTATATCAATTTACATATTCATCTGTGTTGCTTGGACCCTGCGTTTTGCGGTCTTGTTTGTGTGTGGTCATCTGACAGTGAGGAGGTTGTTTTACACCACAATTGTACGTTCTTCGAGACCTCTGGGTAATCGGAATAGTGGGAGGGTTGTGCGCACGTAATCCAGGATAACCACACCGTCTGCTACTGACGAGGCAGATGGCCGTCCTAAGTCGGCACCGTTTGCCCATTGGTCTCGTTGGTTTATGTGTAGTCATTTGTGTTTTATGTTTTTCTGTGATTTGACGTTCATTGTACTACTGCGTCTCTTTCTGTGCGTGTCATTTTTGTGTTTTACAGTGGGTGTTTTGGGAGGTTGCTGTTGATGCTGCAACTAGGTGTTGTTGGAGATCCCCTCCTTTCTTGGATTTGGAATAATTTATCAAATCTAGTATCAAAAAAGAAGTCCAGATTTCATGTAGGGTCGATTCAGTAGCATATCCATATAACATCTATGTTCAACATAGCGTTGGGGGAATGGTGCTAAGATGTTAATCTCCTTTGATTTCGATACTGTTTTGGATGAAATGACAAGTTTCCGAAATAATAATAAAATATTTATGATATCATTTTGATAAAGGGCCAAAACAAAGCTTCTTTCATGCGGCAGAGATGGGAAGAAGTAATTATTACACTTCAACAGGAAATAAATGTTAATATTAATAATACGGAAGTGATCCATCTCGATATCTTCTTGAAGAAAATTTCGAACCAATTAATTATGCACCAGATATTTAAGTTTTTAAGAATTAAATATTTCCAAGTTACGTAGTCGATGAATTGAAGAAAAAAACAAAGTGTCCCATCTATGCTGTCACGGAGTAATCTTCTGTACAATAATTCCAAATGCAGTGCAGTGAATCAGGAATATATTATATGTCGCCGCCAACAAATCCTCATAAATATTACACGTCTTCAAATCCATGACATCATTAAGAACAGATAAATTAGCAGCATGGACCAATGCTACCCATTGGTATCGTTGGTTTAAGAGAAGTCTTTTGTGTTTCATGTTCTTTGCAATTGTTGTATGTCTCGTTTACGTCTCTTGCCGTGCTTGTCTTCTCTGTGTTTTCGCATCAGGTGTTTTAGTGTTTTGCTATGGATACTGCAGTAGGGTCTGGTTTGAGATTCCCTGCTTTCTTTTCAAGCCATAGTTAAAAGGCATGTCATTTCTGAATGAAAGAATTTCAACGATTTTATGATAACCATATGAAAATATAGTATTCATGTCACTTAATCATTTTATGAAGGAACATTAATAGGTACGTGATGAAAATCAAGATTTATGCCTATTTGAAAACTGGGTAAAAAATGCCGGAAATTTGTTGCTAAAAATAGCACAATGGTAAAGAAAATACAAAAAGTGTTGAAATGCACTCATTTGATTATTTTTTTACTTTTCTTTGCTATAATTAGACAATAAAACAGGTTAGAAACTTTGTATCAAAGTAGAATTTGATAAAGTGCTACCTTAGGTACCAACTTCACCGATAATTTAAATGTTTCTAGATTTTACACAAAAATAACGAAAATCATCAAAGTTAAGTTCAAAATTTCAGAGATACCGAATTTCAACGATTTTTCCAAACACACAGTAATACGTGCTTCTAGGGAGGACCTTTCAAAATATTGAAGAAAAAGTATATGTCCGTGTTCAAATAAGAGAGAACAGACGCTCACAAATAGTGTCATTTTGTGGTTTTCTTGCAAAAGTGTCAGAGCTGAAAATTTGCCTTATTTTGGGTTGAATTTAAACAATTTATAATTTTTCAGTATTCATCAGCCATACCTTATAAAAAAGCTTAAATCAATAATATTCCATACGTAAAACAAAAATCTTGGGTAATAACTTAAGTAAAAGAAATCCGAACAGTTAAAAAAGGTACCTCCACGTCAATTTTTACAGAAATTACCGCGAAGCATTTTCTTACGCATACGTCATTCCTTTTAGATCAAATTTTCAAACATGGCCGCTTTAATGTGTCTTATGAATTAAAGTCTTAAAAAGAGTAAGAAATGATACATTGGCCATAATAAATTGAAATATCTATAAAAGTCAAGCTCAATGAGTGCTCAAACAGGAGATGCGCAAGAATAGTCCAAAATCGTGACCAATGACGCACCTTAAATGACGACAAAATAATCAAGTGTGATTTCCAGACATATTGCCCGTCCTTAAACTTCCCTTAGGGTCTACCAAGGTACCAAAACTCATAGTTTCATTCAGTGACGAGTTGCAATAGTGATTTTAAGGTATGATTTTAAAGCTGTATGTTAGATGCAGTAAGACGATGAAACATATGATGTAATAAGTATAATTTGTACGGACAAATATAAATTCCGCTTAAGTTTCGTCTATCTGAATAAAGTTAACTTATATGTCCCGGTTGTTTCCGTGGCCAAGAATTAAATTAAGAGATTAAGGTATTTCAACTCTTCCAAAACATTCCACCACATGAACAGAAGCGAACTCCTAAAATGGGACTGAAACCAGGTGCCCAGGAAGAGTCAGCATACCCTGCTTGCATGTAATACCAGTAAATCTGTCCACTCTTTGGCAGCAGTGGTTGATGCCTTGTTTTATCTAACAAATACAACAACTGTTTTTGACGCATGCAAATTTAGAATATTACCTGTTTTCTTAAAAAAAATGTTTAAATTACCGTTGTTTATCTTGTATCAATTATATAAAGGTATGAAGTTTGGTTGTGTCTGAAAATCACTTTGGCTGGAAGCATCACTAAGAAGAGTTACTATCCGAAACACGTGTTTGGTACATTAAAATTGGTTTAAAACTTTCTTCAAGAAGGTAAAGGGTTGGAACACTTCTTTGTTAAACGTCTTTAAATTCAATAGCATCATTTAAGAACAGATCAATTTGCAGCATGGACCAGTATTGCACGTTTTGTGTTCTTACAATGTAACCCTCGTCAGTGATCATCAAAGAATGTTATTTATCCACATGAATTGACACTGAACAGGGTAAACGTTACAAACACAAAAACATGATTTTTTTGTAAACCTTAATATCAGAATTGTAAATGTAGATATTCATACGAGTGAGTATGACAAAAGAGATGATTTTGGATTCAACATAGTAAATTTTCCCTGGCTTGACGGTGATGTTCTTAGATTACCGTCATACGGTATTTACATTTCACAACTCATCCGGTAAGCTGGAGCATACACTAATGATTTGCATTTTCATTATGGGCGGATCCAGGAATTTTTTTCAGGGGGGGGGGTCTAAAGTCCGAAATTTTTGAAGAGCAAAAAAAAAAAAGGAAAACAGTGACATAAAGTTATTAATTGATGATTGTCAGTTTCTAATTATGAATAAAACAGGTGTCCTGAGAACAGTGGCGAACAAAAAGCTTAAAATCTTGAATTTTCATATCATATAGTACTTGATTTTTTGATTTTCAGTTCTAATATGTAAATACAACTAATGGCGAGCGTTAGCGAGCCAGCGAATTTTTTTTCCGAGAATTGGAATACATGTATAATCCACTATTCGTGTCTTTTCGTCTTCTTAGTATCCTTGTTAATTGACCTATAGGACCGTAATGTGTATATGTTGTATTTGAAAACAACGTACATATACATGTATGTAATAATTTCTGGCGAGCCGAAGCGAGCCAGAGAAAATTATCAAAATGGAAGATTTCTAATACAAGTTCATGATATATTTTTCAAATATTATGACAACAAAAGGGGCATTGAGACTTAATCTTATGAAATACGTATATTAATAAAAAGAAATTAGCTAGGCTTCGAAAATTTCAGGGGGGGGGGGGGGTTCGGACCCCCCCCCCCTCCCCCACTGGATCCGCGCTTGATTCATGATAGAAATTTACAAATTACCCGGAAACTTTTAGGTCAAGATTTTCGCTTTCACAAACTAGTTCAGACTTCTGGAAATTTTACAAAAATTATTGTCAGCTTCTTTTGAAATTCGGGCTATACAAGCAACAGAACATTTTACTATAGGTATTTCACAATCTGCATTTTATGATGACATAATTAAATAAGAAGGATCAAAGACAGAAAGAATTACCATCAAAATTGTGAAAGAATCATACCATGGATATGATCCTAATGTCACTAGACGGACACTTGGTTTGGTACTTGACCAATTTACACTCTTGCATCATTCGTAAGGATTGCGTTCTGACTGACTGTGACGACAGGACTCCATGACGGGCCCTGTCCAAACCTCTTTCTATAAGACAGGGCCCCAACCACCTGTCTACTCAGAATGTCGGTAGGACTCCTCGGGTGTTAACATGCATCAGATTGCTACAGCCGGCAGGCTGTATTTCGCACGTCCTCTATTTTTATATCAATTTTCATAATTATCCATCTGTGTTGCTAGGGCCCCTGTGTCATGATGTCTCGTCTGCATGGTCATCTTACAGTGAGGAGGTTATTTTACACCACTATTGTGCGTTCTTCGAGACCTATTGGTAATTGGAAAAGTGGGAGGGTTTTGCGCATGTTAATCCGGATAACCACACCATTTTTTACTGGAGTAGCAGATGGCCGTCCTAAGTCGGCACCGGTTGCCAATTGGTCTTGTTGGTTTATGTATGTCATTGATCTTTTGTGTTCGATCTCTGTGCTTTTACAAACTATTAGGTTGTTTTGGTGTTTTGCTATGGATGCTGCAATCGAGAGCTGTTGGAGATCACCTCCTTTAATCCATTCATCATGAACTATTTTATCTTTTAAAGGATTTAAAGATTTTAAAATTTCAAACTATTTGAACTCTATAAATAACAAATCCTAGATCAAGAACGCAGATGTTTGATTTATCGTTAATTGTTTTAAGATATCATTATACTCGTTTTCATTTGTGTCTGAGCTGGCTGAGGATCATACATATCCTGGAATTACAGCGTAAAAATAAGATGTTTATTCGTCCTGTCAATGATGTCATTCTATAAAACGATTAAAAAATCTATTTTTCCTCTTTCATCACGTTTCTGTAAAAGACTGTCACTCTTTATTTGCATTCTACCATTGTTTGAGATGAAATTCAAGGCAAAATGGGGTTCTGTTATCTTCTCTTCATCAGATACCAACAGGATTGACTTCCGTATCAACCACAGCCAAGGTCACCAACAATAATATATCTTCTCTAACTTTAAACAAATTACACTAGGCATTAGGGCATTTACTTTCAGGGGCTTTTACTTTCAGGATTTGCTGAAGACGTTTTGGGGGCATTTACTTTCAGATAATGGGGGCATTTACTGTCAGATAATGGGGGCATTTACTTTCAGGATTTGCTAACGATGTAATGGGGGCATTTACTTTCAGGATTTGCTGAAGATGTACTTTCAGGATTTGCTGAAGACCTAAATGGGGGCATTTACTTTCACACAATTGGGGCATTTACTTTCAGATAATGGGGGCATTTACTGTCAGATAATGGGGGCATTTACTTTCAGGATTTGCTAACGATGTAATGGGGGCATTTACTTTCAGGATTTGCTGAAGATGTACTTTCAGGATTTGCTGAAGACCTAAATGGGGGCATTTACTTTCACACAATTGGGGCATTTACTTTCACATAATGGGGGCATTTACTTTCAGGATTTGCTGAAGACGTAATGGGGGTATTTACTTTCAGATAATGGGGGCATTTACATTCACATAATGGGGGCATTTACTTTCAGGATTTGCTGAAGACGTAATGGGGGCAATTACTTTCAGATAATTGGGGCATTTACTTTCACATAATGGGGGCATTTACTTTCAGGATTTGCTGAAGACGTAATGGGGTATTTACTTTCAGATAATGGGGGCATTTACTTTCAGGATTTGCTCAAGACGTAAACCTTCCCGACATCGATTGGAGCAAACTTTCAGACTTTCGCTCTTCACAATTTCATATTATGTGGATTTCCTCTTCTTCGGCCTCCAGTATAAATGATGAGATATAATTTTGAGATGGTTACATCATTTTGACTACATTTCTAGCCTAGAGGAATAATTTTGAGGATGAATTCAAGTATTACATTGAAAACTTCTTAATTATTCAAAACTAAACAAACAACAAAATTATAATTTCCTCCCCCCCCCCTTAAAAATCCAATGGTTGCTCCCGTCTTACAATGGCATAGAGAAATATACAAATTTCAAGACATAATGCAAAATTCATGAGGGGGGATGACACATTAACAATAATTGTTATGATATCATCAGTTGATCGTCCTATGGGGAGGGGGGGCATATTATTTTAAGGACTTCTATCGTTTTGAATAATTAAGATGTTTTCAACGTCATATTTGCATTCTTGCTCAAAATTATTCCCCTAGGCTAGAAATGTAGTCACAATTATGTAATCAACCCAGATATTTTCCGTCTTGCTCCGTTCGCCGATATATAGAGTATTGTTGTGTCTGATATCTCTTTTGTTTATAGAATGATCGACTGAATTAAAAAAAAATTAATTATACTTCATTTCTTCATATTTTCTATTCTCCGATGCCGCTTATTGTTTGAAACCAAAGAGTTAATACGGTTCAATCCTGATTGTCCAACATTTTGAAAATCCCATATCCTGATTGTCCAACAAAAAATTTAAGGGCACCTGTTTTGTTAAATAAACACACCTGCTTGTCTAAATAAACATACCAATTAGGGCTTTTTTTATACTTGAAAATCTATTTTCACCAAATCGAACAAAGTTAATTTTTTGATATATAAAAAAGTCAAATAAATGTTAAAGTTTCACTCAAAATTTCTTTCTTTCTCAATTATTATTTTCAGTAGATCATCGGCTACATGTAATAGTAAAATCCTAGAAAACGAGATTTACGCAAAAAAAAAAAATATGATAATCATATATTTATTTATTTTTTCATTTTTTTATATACGTGCATCATGTATGACATACAAACAACAAATTCAGGATTTCATAGATTTTTTAAAGAGCTTTGCAGATCCAATATCACTGTGTTTGAGTTTGTTTTACTCCAATATTACATGATTTCTGAGTTTATACCCATCATTTTTACGAAAAGCCTCAGAATTTTGTCAACTTTGGTATAACACAGTCTAATTAACCTTGACAATGAGTCCTACATGTATGACCTTAACAATTTCTAGGTGACTTCTTAATCAATTTTAAAGTTCTTCAGTTTAGATGTACTAATAGAAATTGCTTCAAAATGTATTAGGGGCAGCTATAACCGTTTATTTACTCTATGTGCTATTGTGTTGACCAGAATGTAAACATGGTAACCGTCTTTGTACCCTTTTGAGTAGAAATGGGGAGATGTCTGTTCAAGTCTTACATAGCAGTTTTAAAATAAGGAGCAGATTTCTTGATATTTTCTATAAAATGCAAGCGATTCCTGTATATTATACATGTATATGTATTCCATGCTTTTACAATCGATTTATATGGTACTAGCAAAAAAAAAAGCTAATCTCATAAAAGCCGCCAACATGTCTATTTCCAACGAAAAATTTGTTTTATCAAATATAGTCCGTAAATGTTCATACTGACCACAGGTGCGTGCAGATATGACCGTTCCCCTCCCCCTTTTTTCTTTCTCAGAATCATGGCTAAAATTGCCGTGGAGTAAAGAAGTGGAAAAAAGAAAAAAAAATCCCCCTCCTTTACTAACGGCCACTTTAGCCATGATTCTGACAAAGAAAGAGGGGGGAGGGGTTGGAAACGATCATATCTGCAGGCACCTGTGATACTGACGACATGAAATAGTGACGAAGCAGGGACGTACATGTATATATGTCCGTGGTAGAAGTACTTTAAGAAAAAGTTTTAAAAGTACTTAAGATACATGTACTTAGTATACGTGTTTTATCTTATTTATTTAAAATTCATGAGGTTATGGCATATCTGTCCATTTATGAGAATGAAGAATTGTCATTGTCCAACATTTACCTGAGCCAATTAGCGGCAAGATCAATGAGATCAATTAACTAAGTAATTATGCAAACAATGTAATTGGTACTACCTAAAATCCTGATTGTCCAACAAAAAATATACCACATTTTTACCTTTTTATATAAATGTTGGACAATCAGGATGACACCGTTAATACGTTTAAACAAGAAATTTATTGTTTGCTTATCAGATTTTCTGTGAACAATATTTTTATAGCTGTACTGTGACCCTCCCCTCTTTTCAAATCTTAGATCCACCACTGAAATTCATTTCTCGATGTTTTGACAGGAATCTTATACAAGTCCTTGAGTAAAAATCTTTTATAAGTCTTTCACTGTATACGACGTCTTCGTCTTCGTTGAATACTTAAACGAAATAACAATTAGCTAGCCGGTGGTTTATTGTCCAGTAATTCCCAGGGTCGCATGAACCAATACAATTATCTCCCAGCCGCAACGCGGCGAGGTGATAATTTGATTGGTTCATGCGACGAGGGGAATTACTGGACAACAAATCACTGCTAGCTATAGTTGTTATTTCTTCTCTAATATTGTTCTGCACGTGCAGGCACGCATGGGCGGAGCTTAGCGAACTGGAAGATTGTTGGAGATTTTACACTAGACGATTTCTATACATGTAGTACACATAGGGAGAAAATCTCAAGTCATGTTAGAATATGCAAAAATTCATAGTTTGTATAAAGTTTGCTAAAATCTAAATCAAAGTCTGTATTCTACATATTTAAGGGAGATAAGACATCATCCTTCTTACATTTCGATAATGAGTAATACTCAAAATAAATATTACTTGACTTGACTTGACTTGATCGGAAATAGGTCAGTAAATCAGGTTGGGTTGTAGGCGACGTATAACTTTATTTCCCAGCAATTTACACAATGCCGGACTCTGACTAAGACATAACTCATTCCTCGAGTATTCGAGAACACGATTTTTTTTACACAAACTTTAAATTTACTACAGGAATACTAATTTGTTTGAATAAAAATGAATAACATTCTATGATATATACGTCATCATGAGCTAGGACTTCATCATGGACATAAAAGCTACCTTCAACGCTTTATCTTGCTCTTATATTAACACCGACCTAGTATGTATTTTTACATATCAATTAAAAGATGAAGATTTATGTATCCCTTCTGTCATGACTATTTACTCTTTGGTTTCAAACAATACAACCGGCGTCGGAGAGTAGCGATCTAGAAAATATGAAGAAATGAAGTATTCATTCTGTTCAAATTCATTCATTCTATAAACAAAAGAGAAATCAAACACAGCAATACACTATACATCGGCGAACGGAGCAAGAAGGAAAATAGGACGGTCAACTGATATGATCACAATTATTGTTAATGAGGGGGTGGACAGGGTGAAAGGGAGGAGGGGGCAGGTAAGAGAAGGAAGAAAAGGAGGAGGAGGTGTGGGGGCGAGAGGGGGTAAGTACAAGGGTGGGAGGAGGAGAGAGGTAACCCCTGTCCAACCCCCCCCCCCCCGGTTAATATGTCATCCCCCACTTGAATTTTGCATTATGTCTTGAAATTGGTAGTATGCCTCTATGCCATTGTAAGACGGGAGCAACCATTTGATTTTTATAGGGGGGGGGGGGGGGGGCAGGAATAATTTAGTTTTTTGTTTAGTTTTGAATAATTAAGAATTGAATTCTTCCTCACAATTATTCCCCTAGGCTAGAAATGTAGTGCAAATGATGTAATCATCCCAAAATTATGTCATATCATTTATGCTCGAGGCCGAAGAAGAGGTTGTCTCATTGTTTTATGTGTGGGGTTTCTGTATTGTTTCTGTATTGTTTTTTGGTGTTTATTGTCCCTTTTGCATCTATTGCTGTGATTGACATCTCTGTGTTTGACACTTCTGTGTTTGAAATCTCTGTGTTTGAAATCTCTGTGTTTGAAATCTTTGTGATTGACATCTCTGTGTATGACATCTCTGTGTTTGACATTTCTGTGTTTCACATCTCTGTGTTTGACATCTCTGTGTTTGACATCTCTGTGTTTGACATCTCTGTGTTTGTCATCTCTGTGTTTGTCATCTCTGTGTTTGACATCTCTGTGTTTGTCATCTCTATGTTTAACATCTCTGTGTTTGACATCTCTGTGTATGACATCTCTGTGTTTGACATTTCTGTGTTTGATATCTCTGTGTTTCACATCTCTGTGTTTGTTATCTCTGTGTTTGACATCTCTGTGTTTGACATCTCTGTGTTTGTCATCTCTGTGTTTGACATCTCTGCAGTGTTTGTCATCTCTGTGTTTGACATCTCTGCAGTGTTTGTCATCTCTGCAGTGTTTGTCATCTCTGCAGTGTTTGTCATCTCTGTGTTTGACATCTCTGTGTTTGACATCTCTGTGTTTGACATCTCTGTGTTTGACATCTCTGTGTTTGTTATCTCTGTGTTTGACATCTCTGTGTTTGATATCTCTGTGTTGACATCTCTGTGTTTGACATCTCTGTGTTTGACATCTCTGTGTTTGACATCTCTGTGTTTGACATCTCTGTGTTTGACATTTCTGTGTTTGACATCTATCTCTGTGTTTGACATCTCTGTGTTTGACATCTCTGTGTTTGACATCTCTGTGTTTGTCATCTCTGTGTTTGACATCTCTGTGTTTGACATCTCTGTGTTTGTTATCTCTGTGTTTGACATCTCTGTGTTTGACATCTCTGTGTTTGACATCTCTGTGTTTGACATCTATCTCTGTGTTTGACATCTCTGTGTTTGACATCTCTGTGTTTGACATCTATCCCTGTGTTTGACATCTCTGTGTTTGACATCTCTGTGTTTGACATCTCTGTGTTTTTCACATCTCTGTGTTTGACATCTCTGTGTTTGACATCTCTGTGTTTGACATCTCTGTGTTTGACATCTCTGTGTTTGACATCTATCTCTGTGTTTGACATCTATCCCTGTGTTTGACATCTCTGTGTTTGACATCTATCCCTGTGTTTGACATCTCTGTGTTTGACATCTCTGTGTTTGACATCTCTGTGTTTGACATCTCTGTGTTTGACATCTCTGTGTGTGGCATCTGTGTTTTTCACATCTCTGTTTTTCACATCTCTGTTTTTCACATCTCTGTTTTTCACATCTCTGTGTTTGACATCTCTGTGTTTGACATCTGTGTTTTTCACATCTCTGTGTTTGACATCTCTGTGTTTGACATCTCTGTGTTTGTTATCTCTGTGTTTGACATCTCTGTGTTTGACATCTCTGTGTTTGACATCTCTGTGTTTGACATCTATCTCTGTGTTTGACATCTCTGTGTTTGACATCTATCTCTGTGTTTGACATCTCTGTGTTTGACATCTCTGTGTTTGACATCTATCCCTGTGTTTGACATCTCTGTGTTTGACATCTCTGTGTTTGACATCTCTGTGTTTGACATCTCTGTGTTTTTCACATCTCTGTGTTTGACATCTCTGTGTTTGACATCTCTGTGTTTGACATCTCTGTGTTTGACATCTCTGTGTTTGACATCTCTGTGTTTGACATCTCTGTGTTTGACATCTATCTCTGTGTTTGACATCTATCCCTGTGTTTGACATCTCTGTGTTTGACATCTATCCCTGTGTTTGACATCTCTGTGTTTGACATCTCTGTGTTTGACATCTCTGTGTTTGACATCTCTGTGTTTGACATCTCTGTGTTTGGCATCTGTGTTTTTCACATCTCTGTTTTTCACATCTCTGTTTTTCACATCTCTGTTTTTCACATCTCTGTGTTTGACATCTCTGTGTTTGACATCTGTGTTTTTCACATCTCTGTGTTTGACATTTCTGTGTTTCACATCTCTGTGTTTGTTATCTCTGTGTTTGACATCTCTGTGTTTGACATCTCTGTGTTTGTCATCTCTGTGTTTGACATCTCTGCAGTGTTTGTCATCTCTGTGTTTGACATCTCTGCAGTGTTTGTCATCTCTGCAGTGTTTGTCATCTCTGCAGTGTTTGTCATCTCTGTGTTTGACATCTCTGTGTTTGACATCTCTGTGTTTGACATCTCTGTGTTTGACATCTCTGTGTTTGTTATCTCTGTGTTTGACATCTCTGTGTTTGATATCTCTGTGTTGACATCTCTGTGTTTGACATCTCTGTGTTTGACATCTCTGTGTTTGACATCTCTGTGTTTGACATCTCTGTGTTTGACATTTCTGTGTTTGACATCTATCTCTGTGTTTGACATCTCTGTGTTTGACATCTCTGTGTTTGACATCTCTGTGTTTGTCATCTCTGTGTTTGACATCTCTGTGTTTGACATCTCTGTGTTTGTTATCTCTGTGTTTGACATCTCTGTGTTTGACATCTCTGTGTTTGACATCTCTGTGTTTGACATCTATCTCTGTGTTTGACATCTCTGTGTTTGACATCTCTGTGTTTGACATCTATCCCTGTGTTTGACATCTCTGTGTTTGACATCTCTGTGTTTGACATCTCTGTGTTTTTCACATCTCTGTGTTTGACATCTCTGTGTTTGACATCTCTGTGTTTGACATCTCTGTGTTTGACATCTCTGTGTTTGACATCTATCTCTGTGTTTGACATCTATCCCTGTGTTTGACATCTCTGTGTTTGACATCTATCCCTGTGTTTGACATCTATCCCTGTGTTTGACATCTCTGTGTTTGACATCTCTGTGTTTGACATCTCTGTGTTTGACATCTCTGTGTTTGGCATCTGTGTTTTTCACATCTCTGTTTTTCACATCTCTGTTTTTCACATCTCTGTTTTTCACATCTCTGTGTTTGACATCTCTGTGTTTGACATCTGTGTTTTTCACATCTCTGTGTTTGACATCTCTGTGTTTGACATCTCTGTGTTTGACATCTCTGTGTTTGTCATCTCTGTGTTTGACATCTCTGTGTTTGACATCTCTGTGTTTGTCATCTCTGTGTTTGTCATCTCTGTGTTTGACATCTCTGTGTTTGACATCTGTGTTTTTCACATCTCTGTGTTTGACATCTCTGTGTTTGTCATCTCTGTGTTTGACATCTCTGTGTTTGTCATCTCTGTGTTTGACATCTCTGTGTTTGTCATCTCTGTGTTTGACATCTCTGTGTTTGACATCTCTGTGTTTGACATTTCTGTGTTTGACATCTCTGTGTTTGACATCTCTGTGTTTTACATGGGGTGTTTTGGTGTTTTGCTGTTGGTGCTGCAACCGAGTGTTGTTGGAGATCCCCTCCTTTCTGCTAACTACAGGCCTATAAGAGTACAATTTTGCCTTCACAAAAAACCTACTATAACGTGGTTCAACTTATATCAAACTTGGGGAAAATCACCATCAAACAAAGACAAATTTACATCAACTAACACCAAAATAGTCTGATCATTTTGTATAAAAAATTCTTAATACATTTATTTCATATTACATCTTATAAATGAATAAAATCTTACATCACATTTCAAACATCACATCACTGGAAGAATACATGTGCACATTAAATAACAAGTGACTAATCTATGCAATGTTTTGACTCTTGTATGGAATATTATGACATAAAGTATCGGTAACTCGCCCTATTTATTGCTTTGAAACTTAAGATACTTAACTCATTACATCAATGAATTAGTACTCCGAGAATGTCCCGCCCAGCAGAAAAAAATATTAAAAATGTATTGAAAATATCAGAAAAGTTAAAACAGTACGTCCCAAAATCATAAATTCTATATTTTTTTTATACAATGCATTCTCTATCCTATCTTCATAACAGGCACCTGCAATGTACAGGTACCGCCTTAAAATTGTTGAAATTCAATCGAGGAACTCTGTACAATCAAAGTCCAAAGGTCATACAACTCTTGTCATGATACACTTTGAAGAGCTGTTTCCTGCAGTCTTCATGCACATCTTTTCTTTCAGTTAACTTAAAGTTTCATTCTAGGTAATCTCAGGATAAATAATTGGTGTTGGAGGTAGCATAACTCCTGTACTAGTTTCAGTTATCAATTACTAAATTTTGCATTATAGTGATCATAAATTATATCAAATTTCATTAAAAATTTTATTCAAGAGTTAAAAACAAGCTATGTTTTAGTTGGGGATGGGAACATATGTAAGGACATAAACATTCATGCACAGACTCAAAACTATATGCCCCTTGTCTTTTTATGGTGGGGGTGTAAAAAAATAAATCCTGGTAGAGATATGAGAACATTTTCTTTGCAATCATGAAACTTCAATCGTTAAATTTGAACATGTAAATTTGCACAAATCTATACAAAGAATAAACAGTTTTCACAATTAACAGGTATACGATATAAAGGTCTCGAGATCTTAATGTCCTTGACTTAATTAATTCTTTACACTTCCAAAATCTGTTTAAAATGCTATAATTTTGTGTTAAAATCTTGATATTTATCGTCGACAGCATTGTCAACTTTCTCATTTTTGTTTGTTTTCCATCGCCGTCGATATGAAACGTGAGAATTTGCGCCATTTCCTTCTATATCAGTGTCACTTGAACTCTTGAGTATTGCGTTGTTGACGGATAGGGAATTTCCATCCGCCATATTGGAACTAAGTAAGGGAACCTGAAAGACGTTTTGGGCACTCTTAGAAAGACCCTTTTTATTCTGAATATTACCTGGTGGTTCAGGATTAAAATCTTTCTCGTTATCAAAAAGATTATCTGAAATTTGAAAATCTTCTGAAGTACTTGAATTACACTGGCCGTTTTGTCGAACAAGTCTTCTCGGTTTAGAGCTGTTCCGAACTTCATCCCGAGATGTGTCAGAACGTTTCTCAGTTTCGGATATCTCACGATAAGTATCGTCTTTTGAAGTTACATTATTATTTGAATTTGATTTTTGTTCACAAGAGTTTGTTTGTTTCGGTTTGTGGACGGGTGAGTTTTTGTGACTTACTCCATTCTGAAGAAGAGGCTCCATTTCCAGCGAATCATTCTTAGTTTCATATACAACATTTAGATTCGGATACGCTGGGCGAGACCTTGCCGGTAGACTATTGTACTTTGTAGTTTCATTTGGACTAGGCAAGAAAACGTCGTCGAAAAAGTCTGAATGCTTCCTCCGCAAAGAATTGTCTTGCCTCATTGAAATAATTTTACCGTTTTTTACTGTAATAACTGTTCCTTCCTGACGTATTATTGACGTACCAATGGTAGACGTCCTACTGGTGAGTTTGCGTAGCAGACGATGAGTAGAATTGTTAGATGATTGGCTATTTACTGAAGCACGTGTTTTGTGGTGACCAGTGACAGACTCCTCTGAGCCGTAGCGGGAACTGGCACGTGACCCTCTGAGTGACGTGAGGAAGGCAGAGAATCGCCGGCGGGGACTGGGGGAACTATCATGGATCGTGTCTGTAATTATAGAATCATGGGATTAAAATATAAACTGTTACAGATATGTTACAAAAAAGCTATTTATGTTGTTTCACTCTCGTTTGTGCTTGACCTCTTTAACATTATTGCAAGATGATTTAAAGTAATTGCTTCTCAAATTCACCATCCTTGTGAGCTTTTGCACGCTGCTATCCTATCATATACATGTACTTCATGATATATGTAAGAAACATGGAAGACTAAATAATTCAGTCTCTCCGCTAACGCTAAAAGAGACTGAACCCCACTATGGTTGTTACAGAACGAAGTCGGACGAAATTGTTGCCCAACAATTTATCCATTTTGAAGGTCTGAAATATTGATTTTCTTGTTGACGGGACTAAAGAAAACATTTATCTAACTATCTCTACCCACCTCACGTTTTTTTTTTCTCGCTTCGTTATTGCATTTTTTGCCAATTTTTTAACTCCCTACCAAACTAATCATGAAAAGCGAAAGTTCGGAGAACTGAACAATCAGAACGAAGGATAAAGAAAGTTGATCACGTGATATTTTGTATCCTTCGTTCTGATTGGTCATCAGACTTCGTTCTATAACAAACGTGATGGGATTCAGTCCCTTTTAGCGGCAGTGGAGAGACTGGATTATTTAGTCTAGAAACATGGATGCCCTAACTCTTTTTTGGAAAAAGTTTTAACCTCCAGGGTGTCTTTTGAAGTTCAATTTTGCCTATAGATTCTAATCTTGGTAAAATAGTTTACTGGCTTCCAATCTGCATGAGCTTTGCAGAGTTTCGCTCACTTCATGGCATGTACTTTAATTCAAAAATTTGCAAAGATCAACATTTTGGCATCCATGTAATTTTAAAAATCAAAATAATCATTTGACAGATTACAACTATTCATCAATTATACCATGTAACCTGAAAATTAAATTCAATGACAAATCTTCACAAATACCATGAAATTAAATGTAAATTAATAAAATTTCAACATTACTTGAAAACAAAATATTTCAAGAGAACATAATATCATATAACTATGTTTTTCTTTATATGTACATGTAGTTATTCTGCTCTGAGAAATCATTATCAATAAAATATGAGATTCCTTATCATTATTGATTTCATCTTTAAATTAAAGTATCTCTAAGAGATCATAAGTGACATACATTGTTTTGGTAATACATAAATTGAATACCAAATAGTACAAATAAATAAAAAAAAATCAATCATCTCAAACTGACAGAAAAAATTCTAGCTACCACACGTTGCACATCGGTGGTGTTAATTTCATGCTCATCGGGAAAAAACAGACATGATGCAAAGATCGTGCGGGTGAAAGAGTTTGTCTAATTATAAAAGAAACGGTATCATGGGATCACTTCAAATCCCTTAAGTAGCGATATAGTTACGGAGAATGTATAGTATTGACTTGGAATGTTGGAAATCTAGCTGTCTGCATGACGGTTGTTTTTTATGGTTCTGTAAACAGAAAGGCTAAATGAGCAATTGAAATGGAATACAAAAAGATTGGAATTCGGAGGAAAGATGTCTATAACTACAGGTTTCAAACGGCAAAATAAAGAGAAATATTGTCATCAAGTTCCTAAACTGTGATATATGTACATGTAGTTCACCTTAAAAGTCTTTATTTTTTATTATTGCTAGTTCTTATTTATATCTTATCCACGATCCTATTGCATTATTAATTTAGCAAAGAATTAAAATACAGGAGGAACTTTATAAAATTCCATACTAAGTAGGTAAACTATATAAAAAATTGTGGATACTCTTTCGAATTTGCTGTAGACAGATTTTACAATTTACAAGCTTAGTATATTATAATACATGTAATATAATAGGTGCGTCAACGCATGGACGGAAGTAATCTACCCTTTAACACAGCGCATGCGCGAATCCAGTTGTATTGCATTCCGGAGAAGGTTACAGTGTATATCGAATAAGTTTAATGATTCACTTAGCTGGGGATTCCCCTTCCAACCCTCTTCGCCACTTGGCCCTTTCGAACGGTTGAGGTTGGGGTTACAGATCTAAACACCCCCCCCCCCCCCCCCTTTTTTTTTCAGTTCCTCTGAGGAGTAAAATAAAATATGTAGAAAATGAAAAAAAAAAAGAATTTAAACCTACTTTTGTTTCTAAATGGAATGATAGGACACGTTTGTCCCCTTGGATCCGCGCATGGGCCAGGAAAATACGTCCTTATTTGCCGTTTGTTTCAGAAGAGAGAAAGGAGTTGAATATTTCCATAGTAATATATTGGTACATATGTACTAAATAAGGATTTTATTTTTTTTACCTTGAAGTCTGAGGAATCTTACTCGTTGATTGTATAAAACGTCAAATTTATCTGTGTTAGAGAGAATTGGTGGAAAGGGTTAGTGACAGACAACGATTCTAAAGATATATACATACATGTCTTGATAGGAGTTTTTAAAGTCGTATCCTATTTTGCGGATCATACAAGATAGTGCTTGTTAAAATCTTGTTTTTATATTTTAAGAAAATATCAATCCCGTATAACTTTGATACAAATGTGATTTGTGATGTCGGTTAGATTGATTCGAAAAAAAAAAATCCAGTGAAAGAGATTTAACAAGAGTACAGCAAACGACTCGAGAAACGACCTTTATCGAATATCTCGTATTTTTACCTTTACCTTTGACATTGACAATGGTTAGGGATTTGTCTTTCGCCGAGGTAATCCGTTGGCGTAGTTTTGAAATTCCATGATGGTTTCAATCCGAAAGTGCGAAAGATTTTACCAGTCGAATTGGCAAAAGGATACATGTCCTTGACATTCGACCTCTGACCTTGGAAATCAAAAGAGTAGTTAATTCTGTCATGGCCACCTTTTGTTACAAGTTTAAAGTTCTAAGAGTAACCAGTTACATTTTAATCGTCTGCATTCTGTCACAATGATATAGCAACAAGTGGACAGACAGACATACAGACAGACAAACTGACAGTGCTATTTACATGTAGTATAAATCCGGCAGGAGACCGGTGACTGTGTAATTTAAACCAAGTGGGAAAACTACTGTGATTTTTAAAGAAATATATATCTCTCATTGATTCTTTTCTGTGACAATAACTATGAATGAGATTATATATCATTATATTGTCTTTTACCACCAAAAAATGAGAACCTTGGATTACGATGAAAACCTTCAATATGAAATATAATACAGAATAAAAAAATTGATACATGTATGTCATTTGTTACTTTTACTTTTAAAAATACAGCACGATCAATGATGCCATTTCAAACTTATTTTCTACACAAAAAGTATTTTGATGAAATAACTGTATCTGCTAATAATTACAGAAACTGCATTATTAAGATAAATTAAATGTTATGGAATTAATTTAATATACAAAACTGTATACGATGATTATTAAGTGATACGTATGTAATAGTAATAAATGTGATTTTTTTTTATCATTAAGATATACAATACAATATCATGTTGGTTACCACGGCGTTAAAGTATAAATATTAATTTTACTGAAATTTAGAAAATATTAAAAAAACACTTCGTTGTATGAATTAATAACAATGATTAAAGTGAATGTATTGAATGAACGAGTGCATGGTTAAACGTTACTAAGGCTTGTAGGATCTTGATCAGCCTGATGTATAAATATTGTATTGTTAAATATCCTTATATAATATTATCTTTGTATATTTCATGATAGATACATACACAGCCATATTTTTGGTATTCTTTCCCCATCTAACGAAAAAAAAGTTCACACAATGATTTTCATTAATATTCCCTAAATCACTCATGATTTCTCTTTTCGAATTTTCATGCTGCTAACAAATTTTATACTTAAATGCAACCTGTACTTTGAACAACAGGGCATGCTAATTGAATCACAACAAATCGTTACCATGGTAACTATATATATATAAATAAAACATATTAGCTCGACATCAACGACCAAAAATAAAACCTGTCCCTTGTTTCCCCAATTTTTCTGAGGACGCTCACTAATCACTTGTATATTTCGAAGGTAAGGAAGTGGTTGCAAAAAAAATCGGGAGAAATATTGGGACAGGTGTTCATTTATGTAGTCAGCACCGTGCCAATGTTTTGAAACAGGAACAAAATCGTAAACTATGTAGTCTGAAATGCATTTAAAAAGCAACCAATCTTAAATTTGTAAAACCCGCTTGCTGTTGCATAAAAAAATCTAAATTCCTCATTACTATAGAGTCCTCGATGGGAAAATTATGTTATTTTGTGTTAAATAACTAATGAAGAAATAGTGACAAAATATAAAACGCCACCCCTTCATGCTGAAATATCCAAACCTGTTATTTCTTTGAAGTAGTTCCAAGGACTTTGCTTTTCCTAAATTGCACTGTGGTTCTTTATGAATGTAAAAGAATTTTGAAGTTGAAATGAATTATCTTAGAGTTATCTCGCTTGTGCCATATACATGTACTTTCATTCAGTATGGATGCGGGATCGTGCGACAAGGGGGAAAATTAAAGCTTTAATTATAACAACTTGACGACATTTGATTGTGCATTCATTCAAACATTTGTAACAAGACTGAAAAATAAAATGTCAAATATTGAAAAATGCTGCATCTCATAATTTTACGTTACCATGGAACTTGCGATATAGCCCTGTTGAGCCTATGAATGCGGGGAGTAGTGAGGTGTATTTGTCCGATATGACTTGCCCAACTCTCCGAAATAGATTTAGAGCGAACCATTATTTTTTGAGACGCCATTGGTCCTTTAAAGAAGTCACGACAGAAAGGAAAGAAAAATACAAATTTCATATAAAACAGATTTTATAGAAGGATATGAAATACATAGACGACCACGTCACAACATTTAGACGAAATTTGAGAGATATTCTAGAATTTGCTGCTCCTCTACAATGGAGAATTGATGAACACTATATATAAAGAAAATCTTAAAAACATACTAAGGAAACATTTTACATTTCAATCAGAATAAATTTAATTTATTTATTTTCTTCCCTTTTCCTCATTTTTATTCTCTTTTTAGTCTGTTTCATTTCATTTTTATGCATGCTGTCGTACATTCATATATTGTCAAGTAAATTGTTTATCTTTCAAATTGCACTATAGGGCTTCCATATACATGAATATGCATTCACTGGTCATGAAAAAAAAATCATAAATGTATCTCTTAGGCAAGTTTCATATATTTCTGTAGACATTTGGAAAATCAAATTTAAAGAGGTTTTCATTCCATTAAATAATTGCGACAATGAATCCAACTATAAAAACCGATCGGTCCGCGCGCTTACACATTTTCAGATTGTCCTAATTCAAATCTGAGGCCTACATACACGTAATTAGTATTTTAAGCTGCAGAAGATGAGTGCGACCAAGAATAATAGTCGATAGTCGAGGAAAGACATTAGATGTTATATACCCCAATTTTCATCTACGTATATTGTACGTAATTTTTTTTAACCTTCATTGTACATCTTGAATTGAATATGAATTATCTAAATATATAAATTCTTATAAATCTAATTCTAAAATCTGAATATTTGATAACTGAGCTATTATATATGTATACATAATCATAATTATACTATGGTGCATGTCATTGAAATAATAAAAAAAATCTAATTATAGCTCACCATATAATTCAATTTCTAGCGACTACTTGAAATAAAGAAATCATCTACATGCTTAAAAGGGATGATTTTCGTGTTAAGTATCAGACAGATTTTATACACGAGTGCTGAGTAATTATCTAGTTCTATAAAGAGTGAAATCTGACTATTTATTTTCAACTCCATGTGACTTTTTTTTCAAACCATGCTAAGATGCTATTTCATGTTAAATTACCAAGAGTTTGAAGGTAGCTCGAAAGAAGTTCTGGCTTTTACATGTATACCATTATGGTTAATTTGACACTCTCCGACTAAGGCTTTTGGGACCTTGCTTCGTGATTGTATTTTAATTGTTCCCAATGGTCCTTGAAATTTGGAAAACAAACATTTGAGAAAATGAAAATAGGTTAATTAATAATTCAACACTTTGGAGATTTACAAGCTTTGGTAAACAACATAATAGCTTCTTTTACACACTATCATATGATAAAATTAGCCTTAATTTGAAGAGCTATAAAGTTTTGCTTGAAACAATTGCCTTCAGTTTTTTTATTAAACAATTGTGCCACGAGGGTATAAAGAACAACACGATTTGCACTCAGTATTATAATATTTTTTGGGGGAGAAATCGTCTGGCACTATCATAAAATTTTACCTCTCCTTTGCCTGGCAGCAACACTTTACGTGCAATGACGTCATGATTTATCAACCTCACTCAAACGTTTTGTGGATTTTCAACCGTACATAAATATCCGGCAGAGTATAAAGTAAACATATTTTGATGCGTCGTCTATGATTTTATTATCAAAACAATCTTACATTTTTGGAAGCTCACTATTAGCTGTCAAGTCAGTTCAAACGGGGTTTTGTTTTTAGAAAAATTTGCTCTCCAGTCTGTCCGTCTGTCTGCGATGGCCTAGACAAGTACATGTACTGATGTCAGTGGCGGATCCAGAAGGGTCACTGCCGGGGGGGCGGAGATGGGACGAGGCGCGGAGCGCCGAGGGGGGAGGGTGTGGGAGGGGGTATCCCCTTCCCGCAGGGGGGGTCCGGGGGGCCTCCCCCGGAAAATTTTACGAAAAATAGATGCAAATGGTGCAATGTAGGTCTGATTTCGTCTTCATATAAGAGTTCCATGTACATATATTTTATCTTTCGATAAAAGTGCCTTACAACATTTTCATTTTAATAACGTATGTTGTGAAAAGTAACAAGGAGGTATACTTATACTAGTATGATTTTTGAAAAAACCAGAAAGAGAGTCACAATAAATTAAGTCCCTTAGAAAATAAGATATTATTTTTCGACCTTATATTTTTTTTTTTTTTTTTTTTTAGATTTATTCAAGTGGCTCAAAAAGTATGTCAAGAGAACGAAATTTTACTTTATTGAACATGTTGAACAATATACTTTTATATAACCTTTCGAACTAGTTGTCTCTTATTTTTATCTATAACAAAGATGAAGTTATTCACGTTAAAAGAAACATATTCGAATTCGAAAAACCAAAAATCATTCGGATGAATCTTAGCAATTTCTTTTTAAATATTATAGAGACCACGTTACTATGTGTTACAGTATCAATTTTTTCGTGAGCGAATAAAAGCTTAAATATGCAGCTACTTGAATTTTTTTTTATCACAGAATATGATCATTTGAAGCCTCTTTTCGACAAAATGAAGGTAAAACTAGTTCCCTACATGCATTATCTTGAATTTTCTTGAATAATTATGGCTTTGTCAATTCCTTGATTCAATCAGGAGAATTTACAATGAACGTGTCACGAAATGACTTAGGTTATTTGATTATCAGAATTCCACTTTATTGCATCATACGTCTAACGACACCAATCAATGAGGGAGTTCGAAGCGCCACTCTATCAAAATTGACAGTTATGATTTATCTCCCCCTAGTAACGGATGTTGCCGCCAGGATCATTACATCAGGAATGTCGAAAGCCTACTGTTTTAATCTAATAAGTTGCCGAGAACTGACTTAGAATAGATATCTGGTTTTTACAATTTTATCTGTCTAGCAAATTAGCCTTTTCAACCCCAGTTACGATTTCCTTTTTTTCATGGGTTGTTTTTGAGATCAGAAACGGGAACAATCAAGACTTCCATGAAAGCTGTAAAGTGATACGATATGCAATTTGCAGGCTGCTTTTAGCTTTTGAAATAAATCTAAAATTTTCCGTTTAGATAGGTCGGTGTGAATATGCAAGGAGAATCAAAAATTATTGGTTGAACTTCAAGGTGTTGGACACCTTTTCTCTTTACTGGTTGACGTGAGGTTCAGAAAAGTCGTCCCATACACCGATATGCCTTTGAGATAAATACAGTCGGATTTTAAGTATCTTTTAGTTATTAAATTAAAAGCCTCTTAACCTGAGTTCTATTCCTTCCAAAGTCTAATCAAGACATGCTCCTTACATGAACAAGAAGAAGTTGTCATCACCATTTATCCCTCCTATACAGAATCCCAATCAAACCTTTATTATCCTCCTTGATATTTGATACATTACAGAACTTGATATTCTAATGAGAGCATTGTAAATATGATTTCCGTGTTAAATGGGTCATTAAGGAATCAAATGTACTTTATATTGCCAAGTAGAGCGGTTCAGAAGGCAAACATAGTTCACTTATTGAACTATTTCCAGCTTTCGTAATGAGTTTCCTAGAAAAATGCGCTAGTAAATACATGTAGCATATAGTCACAACTTGAATAATTAAAATTAACTCTCTGTGGTGAGTATTAAATACTTATAATATTTAATTCATGTACTTTTTAGTGTATTTTACTCTTTAATTAAGAAGAAAAGCGAAGACTTAAGCGACATCTATAGGATAAAAATAAATTGTAGTATAATGTAGGTGTCACCACTTACCATCACTGACAACATAGGAGGGTTCCTGACAGAGAATCTCCTTGTAACCCTCTCTGAAGGAGGGACTTCTCCAGGCGTAGATAATGGGATTACAAGCACTATTCATATAGCCAAAACAGTATGCCTGAAAAACAGGATATGTATGAGTAAAAGGGTGTGAAATATAACTAAAGTAAAATGTATGGGTGTGAAATGTATGGGTAAAAGGGTGTGAAATATATGGGTAAAATGTATGGATGTGAGATGTATGGGTAAAAGGGTGTGAAATATATGGGTAAAATGTATGGGTGTGAGATGTATGGGTAAAAGGGTGTGAAATATATGGGTAAAATGTATGGGTGTGAGATGTATGGGTAAAAGGGTGTGAAATATATGGGTAAAATGTATGGGTGTGAGATGTATGGGTAAAAGGGTGTGAAATACATCATTGCCTATATCCATTTTGTCCAACAAACCTTAAAATAGACAGGGGATATGACGTAACACAAGTTTTAATCAAATTGTCAAAAGGCAATAGATAATATTCCCCCATGACAAAAAAAGAAGAATACGTCGGATCTTAATAGGATATGAATGTCAGGACTCAGGACTGCTCCATCCCTTTATCTAGTACCGGAATTTGCTAAAAATGCTGATATCATATTCCGTTTACTAAACTTATCTCAAAACAATCGACTGGACCCCCATATCACTTAGAGCCAGGCTACCTTTCCTAGAAAAATAAAGCCTTTGTTTGGTAAGCACGAATGCCCCCGGTGGCATCTTTGTTAGTATAACATCATTTTCTGTTACATTGTAAGTAGGTCAAAGGTCAAGGTCATGAGGTCAAACATTTTGGTATCAGTGGAAGGTCTTGTCACAAGAAATAAACATATGAAATATGAAAGCTCTAGTATCACCTTCCATTCAAAAGTTATGCCCAATGTTAAAGTTTTTCAGACAAACAAACAGACAAACAGACGGACAGACAAGCCAAAAACTATATGCCCCCGAATCTTTCATTCCGGGGGGGGCATAAAACTTTTTTTCTGGATCTACATATGTTCTTGATATTTTTCTTTTTAAAGTTAATGTCTGCAATATAGAATTGTAGGAATCAATTACTCAATGACAAACATGCACTATTCTGTATAATCACGATAAAAAGGGAAAATCTCTCTTTACATTTTTTCACGGAACCATCAATCGCGGTATGCATTCCCAGATCAAACGATGAAAATAATGAAGATAGAATTGCGTGGTGAGTTTATAGATGAAAAATCGACGTCTTGTCAGCACGCAAACTTTTTATCTAATTATCTGGTATACTTAGCGATGAAAGTTTACATCATTACTACAACATGGAGGTTTTATTTACAACCCAGCATGTGCTTATAAAGTACAACTGATAACGATGGTTTCTACTGCTTATTTTTTTTTGGGGGGGGGGGGGGGTGAGTGGATGGGAGGGGGTCTTTTTAGGAGGAATATAGTTTTGGGGTTTTTTTCTTTTTTTCTTTTTTTAACTTTTTCGTTTTGTTTTTCTTGTTGTTGTTTTTGTTGTTTTTCGTTCGTTTGTTTGTTTTGATTTTGACTTTTTTCATTTATGTATTCATGTCTTTTAAAAATACATTTCAAGAAGAAATCAGAAAAGAAAAGTAACGCATTTTGTTTAAGATGTACACATGTATATGCTCCACAGAGAACGTACAGAAAGTAAATTAATATGGAATGCTACTTAAATTTTGATTTTCGACATATTTTCATATAAGTCATAAAAATGGCCAATTGCAATTTTACCGCACATGCGCAATAGACTCACTTTACTGTACGTAACTGGATCACCCAAGAGGGTAACCAATCAAATAATTCAGCTCCCCCACTTCATGGCTCAGTGATTATAGCTTTGAATTTTTAAAAGTTGTATTCTACCAATCTCGAAGTCTGAATATTAAACTATTTTAGAATATACGAAAATGGGAATTCGAAAAAAGAAAATAAATGACTGGTAGTTGCGAGCAAGATTATGCCTATTATAATAACAAATTTTGCAAAATCAACGAGTTGACAAGTCCCCATGGCAACCGTCCTAATAACTAGTGATGACAAACTCTGTGATTAACAATTATGACCCAAGAGTCTACTCTTGCGATAATTAGATAGCAATTCAAGGAGTACTAACGTAATAGGTACACAAGTACCTGTTCAGACCAAGGAAGGATCTCCACTGAGACCTAACGGTAATACCAACAAACGTACGCAGCAGCTATTGAATGTTAACGTTAAGTTTTACCGGTATTTTATTTCAATTTTGCATTTTATCACAGTAATTAAGAGGTGATATACGGCATTAATTTATTCAGGGATACACATATATATCACTTCTAAGAAATGCCAGCCAATACTTCAATAAGTGAACAAAAACTATCTCCAACAAGATGACGTTACAGACCACAGCGGAACATACACGCAAGATTGTAACAAACAATTGACACAAAACATCAATAACAACAAGAGGAAACAACGAAACACACGAGAACACCTATACCAAAAGTAACAACAAACAAAGCCAAGACACAGCAGTACAAATAAGGACAATCAATGTTTCTTTAAAGTTAAATTCTATTTGCAAGAAAGGAGGGGATCTCCAACAAGACTCGGTTGCAGCACCTGAAGCAAAATGCCAAAACACCCCCAGTGAGACGTAGAACAGATCGACAAGCACATTTAAAAAGCAAAAGGGACCAGCATATAAAATTGTGGATAAGTACTCACCTTTCGTCGACCTCCATTGTAAACCGAAAGTTAAAAGGCGCGAAAATACGAACTGTACTGCGCTTCACTGTGTCTTCAGATATGAGAAAGATTTTGCCCCCCCCCCCCCCCGATGTTGAGAAAATCCCCTGAACAAGAGACAAAATTGTCTCCCGATGGGGAGAATCTCCCGATTTGGAGAATGTCTCCGATTTGGTGAAAACTTCCTAGCTGACCAGGAACATCAAAGTGAAATCAAAACACCAAACACCAAAGACTACACATATCTTAGAAAGTTTAAAATACATCGACTACTTACTATCGCATTAGCGTATCTAGGAATTTCATCTTTCTTTTCCACGAAGGTAACATAGTTGGCATATACACAATATGGCAGCCAGCACAACACAAAGCACGCTAACACGATACACAGTGTTACGGTAACTCTACGTTGTTGTCCGTAAATCTGCTGTCTGTCCATCTGCGTGTTCTCGTCCAATCGCTGCATGTGTTGCTTAATCTCTCGGAACATCCTAATATACGCAGCAAACATGATTATCATTGGTAGAAAAATATCAGAAGTTTGTATAATGAAATGAAACAAAAGAGATTTGGTTGAGATTTCTGGATATTTGGGTCCGCACTGCATCGTGCCTCGTTTATAAGTAGCTTTACTGAGAATAAAAGTTGTGAGGGCTGCACATAAAATTCCCCAACTCCAAGACGCTACGATCATGATCATAATTTTACATTTTGTTATTCTAGTAAGTGGTCGGGTTATAGAGAGATACTTGTGAATACTGATAAACATAAGTGTTTGGATGGACGTGATAAAACAAGCAGCATTTAGAAAACTATTCACGAAACACAAAACATCGCCTAATATCCAATCATGTGCAAGTAAAGTAGTGAGAGAAAACGGAGCCATTAAAATCCCGATCAGAAAATCGGCTATTGCTAAGTTGACTAGAAACATATTAGTCCGCGTCCGCATCCCTCGATGTCTCCAGACCACTGCTATCACCATTAAATTCCCTAAAATAGCTAAAATCATCGACATGGATAGCCATGTTCCAAAAATAGCTTTTTCGAGGATACTCCAGTGAGTGTGCGTCGAGGATTCCGTGACGTTACCTCCGGGACTAGTGTCATTGAATGACAAGTCGTGTTCATGTCTGTCCGTGATAATACTGTTCGCACCGGAAATGTTGTTGAAGCCATGATGGCTGGCTGGATTGACAGACCACGTGGCCACACTCGTAAAATCCTCATTGTAGCGTTCTGTTGCCATAGTTACGATGTCATTTGTACTCAGTTTGCTTCATCGTGTCTGAAAATAAAAGAAGTTTAATAATATATTTATTCAAATGTACATTACTTTTAATATTCAGTCTGTTTTTCTTTATTGTTTTTCAAGAAATTACTAACTTCCCTAAAGCTGTCATTAAAGTTGAATACAGATGTCGATTTCGTTCACACAAAGAGACTCTTCAAAGTGACCAAACACGTTCTGGGCGTCCAGCCAATCTACTAGTCATGACAACTATGTAGGAGGATGTTTGAATTCTGAGAAAACTTTAACAACAGATGAAGAACTCATCCCATTTGTCTATTTCAGAAATGCTTAGCCAAAAATTGAAACTATTGTCTGTTTTGTTGACAGAAAAATAAAACAGACACTTAATGATTCTGAAAAGCAGATACTAAAACAACAAACAAGGGAGCTAGAATCAATCAAAACTCTAAGCACATTAAAACTTGGCTTTCATTTATCTCTTTGTTAACCCGACACTTTGATCTTTTACTGGTTTAATAATGAGTAAACATGAGAAATCAACGGGAGGCAGGGTTCTTAATTTGTCAGGTACACGATTTTACAATAAACCAACTATTTCTGATTTTCTACTGAATCACCTACATGTACACGTACATGTATGTAACCCCTATTTATGATTGTAACACTATTATGAAGTTTATGCATATATCATATAATTTGGTGCGCTCTGACTTTTTCATATGATATTGATTTAATGAATGATGCCATCTTATTTGTGAGTTACCATAATTAAAATATGAGTAAACTATATACTAGGTATTGACGGATTTCATAGAAAGTACATGTATATTTTTATTACCCTCAGAGTGTCTTAGTAACTAGTCTAGCAACAGTATTCATAGAAAGCTACATTCATATCGAGAGACTTGAATTAATTTCAACTAAGAAATCTTCAGTCTTGAAAATTGAAAAAATAAAGCTTTAAAAATACGTAGAAATTCTATTAATTATTACTTTTTTTTTATATGCGCTTGTTGTTATATTATATATCACATCAATGAAAAGAAGCGAAACAGATCCTGACAAACTCTAGATATATAACAAATTCTAGGGATAAAGGCTTGAGAGAGATGCTGTCACCGGTAGAGCTATTATGAAAAATCCTCCAGTAGCACTTAGTATTTTGCATTTTGATGGTTCGTTACATTCGCTAGACTGATAATTAACGGGAATCTAAGTACACCGGTCTTTGAGTTGATAGCAGACATCTGTTTGTAAAGGGATAGTTTTTACGCTAGGATCCGGCAGTTAGGGATTTACAGATGATGGTATTGGATAACAACGCTACAATAATAATGGAACCTTGAGTGACTCTTGTATAAACGATGTTTTAGCCAATATTTCTATTTTTCGAACCTTGCTTTGCCTAGGATTACACTTTGGTATGTTGTTTTATAGAGATTAGAGAAGAAAATATATATAGCGCTTGTCCTCACGAACAAGTGTTCTTCTGATTAAACCATAAATTATATACTGCTAAGACACAACTCAAATTATGTTTGCAAAGTCATCGTCCATTTGGGCGTTGTTGCCAACCTTTTTGACTTCGTTAACTGATTGTTTTCCTCTCTGATTCCATATATTACATGTAGTATTATCATCTTTATATATTTTATTTCTCAACATATTGAGATATTGTTGTTTCTTCAGGGGTTAATTGTGATGGTTTTCGTAAGCCATGTTGACAAGACTGCAACAGAAAAATACGGGCTTTTTTTTCAAAAATGCGATTTTTGTTTGTCCAAGCTAGGAGGCCAATAAGCCAAAGAACCGAAGCTAAGGCTCAAGGGTTTTTTTCTGGAGAGAAAAAACATAAATCAGGAAGTTGTGTTCGTGGTGTTATTGGGCATATACAATGTGTGATAGCCAATATAAAATCTGTTAGATCCTCATTATATCTTTATTACATCTAAGGCGGTATAGTTTATACATGTAACACAGGTGCTAGTTTACTGTTGTAAGCAGATTGTAGGATTCAGAAATTCTTAAAGCCCCCTCCAGGAAAACAGAATTACAGAAAAAGATTGGAATATGTAAACATTTTTCTGATCGATTTCTGAATTCGAGTGCAAAAGAACACTTGGTTGGTACATTTGTACATACATTTCTATATGATATGGATTGGATAGGAAATACAGAATCAAAATTTTAAAGGCAAACACATTAGACGCTCTTTGATAAAAATGTTTACTTCTTCTATTTACGCTATTGCGAACATGTAATTGACATGTAAGCAAAGATGTAATTTTCTCAATAAACAAAGTAGCCATCTGCTGCCATACTGTTTGTATACATGAAAATGCAATTTAAAAGTTTACTTGAACTATTACGTAAGGATTAAAGACATTTGTGGGGTACAAGTTTGAATGGCTAGGTCATGAATACCCTAGTATACTTTTTTATCAAATTATACGGTATATTGCAACTTTGGTATATTTTAAGCAAAAACAAATTCTACACTGTTAGAATTTAATCAATTCTTTTTAGGACTTTCCATAATGTTACATGATGTAATACTACGATGATGATAATTTAACAGATGTCAAAATACACTACATTGTATATATGTTAAAAAAATTATGATTCAATGAATACACCTAGGACAATTGCCATTGAGTCACGTCGGGGACTCCATTTTCTTTCATACACAGATGCGTCAAACTGTATTGCGCAGTTTTCAGTGACCATGCAAGCCTTTGATTATGACAATACTATTCTACAGTTTACAGTAATGGAAAGCCAACCTTGGCAAACAAAGTAAACATTCAATAATCAATCTTGCCATTGAAAACACCTTAATCAATCTTGCCATTGAAAATGGTTTTATGTATCAAATTCAGCGACTAATTATCTAAATTGATAATTGATGCTGAGTAAATATTGCAATGACCGTTCTTCATCACATACCGTAATCGCTTGTTTCCATGCAAGATATTAACTTATGGAATATGCAAATTTGATTTTTTCCCCCTTTATATCAAATTGTATGATTCATCTGAAATAGATTCTAAATATAAAACGATAGGGATGGGAAGGTAAATAACGAACTCTCGTTTTTTCTACATAAGATTGACCTACACAGCCAATTGTGCCTCACATGAAATTCATATGAAATGAGCATCATGTAAATTTCACACGAAAGTTAATGTGAAATTAATATAAATTTCACTTAAGATTTATGTGAAAAATATGTCACATGAATTTCACATGAATTTTAGATGAATTTTGCTATGTGAACTTCATGCAAAATTGAACTTATATGGAATTCATGTCAGAAACTCCACGTGAATTTCATGTAAAAAAAAAATTCATGTAAATTTCAATGCACAAGTTTAATAAATATTCCTAAATCATCATCAACGACCAAATTATCAATGTAATCTATGCATCATACCATTTACGTTTAATATCCCTACAGTCATACCAACCCCCTGGAACATAAATCCAAAACATTTCATAGCATTTGATTTATTCATTGAATGCCTAAAAGAATAACTTCACTTAATTGTGTTATAAATATTTCATGCAAAAATATCACTTTCGGTATGAACGGCTGCGTTTCAATATAGCGCTTTTAAGTCATACACCAGATTAGAGTTCGTAATTGCAAAATGCATTCGATCAGATTCTATGAAAAATTACGTAACATGCATGCATATTTGAGATTCAACATCTAAAGTCTATCTACCGAAGCAAAAAATGTTTATATATCTTCTTTTTTTTTAATTTTTTGAAAAAAAAGTAAAAAGTAAACATGATCAAAAGATAAAAGATGAAAAAGATTTTTTTTTTAATTTCAAACATCAAGATATCATACATGCACGTATCTAATCGATGCTCAATACATGAATGAAACATAATAACATACCGTGACGAACATTCTGATGTTAAATCGTGATAAAACCTGTGAATTCCATCACTGAAAAAAAGTCTCAAGAACCTCGCATGCCGTGAGAGAGCTAGCTTGAGCCTCGCTTCTATACTAGACATATAAAATATGGAAAATTTGTGCTTCGCTCACCGCCACTGAATGTCATCCAATTAACTAAGGATTAGCCGTCACTTCTAGATAATTCCTCAACATTAAAGCGGCTAAAAAGCCAAATTATTAACGAAGCCCACCATTAAGGATGTTTTTGAAGCACGTAGGAAAGATATTCTTTTCAGGAAGGATTGCTGAGATTTATTACCTAATGCTTACGACAGATAAAAGTTGACAATCCCGCCATTTTTATTCCTAATGAAGGGGACGTCAATCAAGCTCCACCTGCCGCAGCAGAGGACAAGTTGAATGTACGACAAGTTGAATGTCCGAATATCGGAGATCATTTGTGCGCATTCGTGGGCGATCTGTCTTAAGTTCTTTTTAATTTGTGGACGCTCGTGGGCGATCCGTCTTTTTAATTCGAGGACATTTGTGGACACTCTGTCTTTTCACGTGGACAATATTCTCTTTTGTAAATGGTGCGATCTGTCACTTTTAACTGAACTGGCGTTGTAATATATTTCTGTTAAAGAACTTGCACGTATTTATAAAATTTATGTAATGTATATATAGAAACAGTAAAAAAACATCCAAAGAATATGGTTCATCTACGATGGGTACTGTACTTTTCCTACATTTATTAAGGTTTTAGAGCCTCTTAAGTTTTAAGATATTTTTACATGACGTTTAGAGCACACAAGTCAAATAGTGAGACAAATGAGTTAAAGAAGATCCTGACGATAATCTCAACAGCACTCACAATAGAGCACAAAATTAAGCATCGACGGACCCCTATGTTACAAATCGAAGTATGACGAAACAAAAGAGGGGATCTCCAACAACACCAGGTTGCAGCACCCACAGCAAAACCCCAAAACACCCAACGCAAAAACATATAGCAGACATTCACAGAAAGAGACGCAAAAGGTTTTGCCTAGTACATGTATTCAATGAGAAATAACTCGGGACTGAACTGTTTGACGAAATTTTTACACAAAAAAATGCATCTGTACAATACATAATTCGTATCTCGCAATAACAAAATAAATTATCTGACTGGTTATTACGAATATAATAGTTACATGTATTATCTCAAAAGAACATCATAACTTAGCGGGTAAGACTTGGTCAAAAAATCAGAATATCAGAAAATACTAGTACTTCGACATATTTTCCCTGACATGTTCCCAAGTAATCATGTCAGTTACTTTCCATAATGATCCAAGGTTTTACATATAATTAAGTAAACGTAATACAATGCCCTAAGCTTCATTATCAAATTCCTTCGGTCATGTCAACTAGTATCTAGGTGACAAAAGAAGAAAGGACCTGTAACGATAAGGCGTAAAATCTGCCCAAAAATGATGAAATTTTAAAGTACTTCATTTCTTTAATCAAGTTGGCGAAATACTTTAAAAGATAAAATCCCTTCAAAATCTGATGAAAATTTTTCATAGAATTGCTCTTATAGAGAGATATTTGAGTATAAATGTGCTGATTTTGTATAGTAATCAATGAAAATCGGAAAAGTTTCCATAAAATATCGTTCCCCCCCTTTGGAACACAACACCACTGATACCTAAGATTTATTTTCATAATACAAATTTTCTGTACAAGCGGAGTTTTGTTCCAAAGGGGGGAACAATAATCAATGTACGAAAATGCGATTGGGTGGGTAGGGGTGAAGGAAAGATTTGAAATTAACAGAGAATTAGTAATTGGCATTTGATTCGCTTTCGACTTCTAATTAACTTCTTTATTAATAGTTTCGAATTAATCAATTTTCAACAAAAATAATCGTCGTTGTTTACTTTTTCACTAACAAACTCCTTTATTTAAATTTTGGGCATTGATAATTCAACAACCCCTCGCAATAAAAGTTAACAATTAGCGTTGACGACTTGAGTACCAGAAAATCCTAGGAAAATGCTCAAAACTTCCTCTGTAACATTCATAAAGTATTTAGAAAATGTAATTATGGTAAATGTAAAAGAAGTATGATTTTATATCGTGAAAAAAGCTTATTCAAACTATTTTTATTACGGCGGCGTTGTTAATTGTACAATATAAGTGAGAGTGAGTGTTCGATTATATATCTCTGGCCACGTATTTACGGTCTGATAAATCCGGAATATAATATTTGGAGAAAATCGTGTTTTAGCACGATATATCTTATTGAATCTTCTCATTGTAGTTCATTTTAACATTTTGATCAACAAAAGCGACCGATAGTTAAGAAAATTTTCGACATTTCACTCGCATTATCTATATCATAAAAAAGACCACCCACCCTCACTTCTACGTAAAAATATAGGTTGTTTCTCATAATTATGTCAATAATACTACTATATTTGATTAAAGATACTTGAAATAAAGTAATTTCATGTACAGGACACATTTTAAATAATACTAGTTGAGCTGGTATCGCAAGTAAAATTTGGGCAGATTACGGCTCTTAACGTTACAGGTCCTTTGAAAGATCGATGGACTGAATTTATCAATACAATGGATATACAAGATAACAACAAAAACCTACTGGAATTCTGAAGTCCAGTGGGCCGGATATAGCAGCCCAATAGGTGGAACATAAAAATCTAATGTGTGTTGAACAGCAGTTCAAGCAGCTAAGTGGATTTGAATGTAACATGCATCCAATTGGATGGCACACAGCATACGTACGCCAGCATACCATGGAATAAAGCAGTCCAATGGATCAAACAAAGAACCCACTGTCTAGACTAAAAAAAATCTACTGAATGGTACATGTATGTAGCAGCGATGTTTAGCATTGCAGCCAACAGGTTGGAACAACTAACAGTGTGTAATTGTGAAGACTGCAAGGTTCTGGATAGTACATATCTCAATAGAATGGGATACAGTGGCGCTTAGAATGGAATACATAAGCACATGACATGCAGACTTGAGTCCAGCAGTCAAGAATTAAGCAACTCACCAAATAAAAGATCACAGCCCACCAAATTGGACACAACTGTTGAATTACAGAAATTCAATGCATGGAAACGATAGACCAATCCAATATCACTGACCATAAGTTCTGAATGTTTGATGGGAGAAGGAGACAGATACACGGAGGTTGTGACATTAAAGAATGGACGCACAAATGAAACTTCTAGCAAATATTCTTCAACGGAGTTGAAAACTTGAGACTATCAAGTATATATGTGGATATAGTGTCACTGAATATATAGGTCAAACACGAATTATGGTTTTACATAGTTGACCACAATGTTTGGTCATTTGTGAGATCTTACCGCCATTTCTATGTTATTTCTGGTTCTTTCACTATTATGCACATCACATAACGAAGCATCATAAGGAATTTCTGAATATTTCTTGCATGCAATCGACGGATTCTATATAGCAGGTTGCACAGTGCGTTCCCTATCAACTAAATCGGTGTATTACTATCGAAAACTGGCTAATCTCATATTCCTCCCCTGTTTTCTATAAAATATCAGTAAATCTGACGTAAACACGACATAACATGACAATTAAAATCCCCAGAGAATAAAGATCACAATGATGGAATGTGGAATACAACAATGAAATAATGGTCAACCAGACATTCCTTGATGGAATCGGAATTATTATATGACGGAATGAGCACGAGTCAAGTGTTTACGATAAATTGATGAAGTTACCAGGGAAGTAGGATGTATAGTAGGACGTGTGCCTTATCTGGATTGGTAGAAAACACAATTGGCCTGTGATAAACTTCGATACGTAGGAAGGACTCCTCAAAATATAACTAATCCATTTATTATAAATAAACTGAATAATGTTCCTACAATGTATTTTATTTAAAGTTACAAATATCAGTGAATGGAATTATGATCATGATACATGATAGTACATTCATGTAGATGGGTGCATTTTCATGGCATCAAATTTTCATAATAAAACACAGAACTGCGATTGTATTTTCATTGTGTCATTTGTATCGGTGCAAAATATAACTTATCGACTGTTTAGGGTGAACGATTCAAAAGAAATTGATTTTACTTTTACAAATTTTAATGTTGGACGAATATCGTGTCTTGGTTTCAAATAAAGCTAAACCATCGTGATTTCACTGCAGAGATCCGTACAACACCGTCCGATTCCCTAGCATACTAAATGTAGATGTATTCTATCGAACATGTCAAGGACAGGTACAAATATACATGTATGTTGTCTCTCGCATGTGTGACCTTGAGCTTGAGGATGAGTTTGACCTTAAATGGGTGTTTAGTTTCATAATCCATTACCATCCCACAGTTCTACACAGGAGCTCGATGACAACGATCCTCAATGAAAACCCCTTCTATACGCCCTCCCCCAATGCAAGCCCCTTCTCTACGCCCTCCCCCAATGCAAGCCCTTTCTCAACGCCCTCCCCAATGAAAGCCCATTTTCTAGGCGCTCTCTAAATGCAAGCCCCCTTCTTTACACCCCCTCTCAATGAAAGCCCCTTCTCTATGCTCTCTCTCAACGAAAGCCCCTTCTCTACGCCCCCTCTCAATGAAAGCCCCTTTTCTACGCCCCCTCTCAATGAAAGCCCCTTCTCTACGCCCCCTCTCAATGAAAGCCCCTTCTCTACGCCCCCTCTCAATGAAAGCCCCTTCTCTACGCCCCCTCTCAATGAAAGCCCCTTCTCTACGCTCTCTCTCAATGAAAGCCCCTTCTCTACGACACTTTCTTGATCCACTTCACGACCCTCAATGCACAAGAACCTGTCGTTTTAATAGAGGAAGTAAATTATTGTGACCACTTTTTCGAAAATTAATCATAGTGAACAATAATTTATTTTCTCTATTTAAACGACAGGTTCCTGTTCTCAATGGAAGCTCCTTCTCCACGCCGCTTCTCTACATTCCCTATATAAAGGCGGACTTAAGCATCGACCTATGAGCAAGTTCTACAAAACAAAATTTTATACTTCGGTAATATTTTGTATAGAGTACAAATCAAGTAAAGCATGTATGTAATTAACAAATTCCACGTCATTTATGTTCTCTTAAATACTGTTTTCATGCTTTTGATTCTTTAGTAATGTTTTGTGCATTGAGTCATGCCAAATTATCCCCAGGTCCGATGGTTTTACATGTTTTACTCATCATTCAATTAATAAGATATTTGTATGTAATTAAGTCAGCATCAGTGCTACACAGAAATGAATAGAGAGCTGCACACGGAACTACGTACAATTCATCACATATTCCAGTTTCATTCATTTTTCACTGAATGAAGAACAAGAATTACTCAATCAAACGCATTTTTTCGCACTGATTTACATGTAAAAGGCGTAAAGCCAATTATGTATGCACGACATTTCAGTAATGCCTCATCCTTTGTAATCGAATTAGCATGTTAACGTCAAATTAAGTACATTTTGTATCTCTCACTGTTTCATTGCAGAAGACGGAACAAATTTGGATTAATTATTCTATAACATCTCACTGCCGAAAGACAGAAAGATAAATAATTGCAAACATTCAAAAAGAGGAAATGAGAAGAAATTTTATAAACGACAGCAGAGAAACGATAATTTCCATGAAATTTCTGAATTTATGGTCGAGGAGAAAGATATCTCTGAAACCAAAAACGTGTTAGCATACCGATATATTTTCGGATTCTTTTTCGGTAACTAGTTTACATCTTCATAACAGCTGTACAAATAATTAGACTTCTCAGTCCAAACAATATCGGTTAAAGGAACATCAGCTTGTTATATCTTGAGGCATATTTCTATGCCAATATTTTCATCTTTAAAAAATCATCTTTCAAGTTATGAATATAATTTGAAAACCAGTTGATAGTCGTCGAATCGTTGCAGATATACATGTTATTTTCTTGCATATTTTTGATTGAACACTTCTTGCTCATTTGAAACAGAATGACCATTTGAATAGTATTAGGCATTTATTATTAATTTACTACATGTATACTCCGCTTCCAAGTGGATCCCTTGATAACCCCTCTGTTCCAAGGGAAACTAGAACTGCCCTAAAGTTGACGAATTATAACCCTACGCAGGACGTTTTTTTTTTTTTCTATAAATGGGACCATTTATGATGCATCGTGAAAAGCCTACCATTTATAGTATGCAACGAATCTGCTTTCAAATCTCCTTTAACTTAAAATGCAACGTAAGTCCAAAGTCAAGGTCACAAGGTCAAAAGTCATGATGCCAAACTGTAGTATAATTTGGGGTGAATGTTTGTTTGAAATATGAACGATTTATAGTATGAAAGAAATCTGCTTTCAAAATTTCTAAACATGTCATAATTTAAACATAAACCTAAAGTCAAGGTCAAGGTGACAAGGTTAAACGTCATGATACCAAACTGTAGACTAGTACTATTTGAGGTAAATGTGTGTATGAAATATGAAAGGGCTACCATTTATAGTATAAAAGAAATCTTCTTTCAAAACATCTTAATATAAAATGTTGCATAGGGTAAAGGTCAAGGCCACAAGGTCAAAAGTCATGGTACCAAAATGTAGTACTCTTTATGGTGAATGTGTGTATGAAATATGAAAGGCCTACCATTAATAGTATAAAAGAAATCTGCTTTCAAAACATCTTAACATAAAATGTTGTATAGGGTGAAGTTCAAGGTCACAGGGTCAAAATTCATGGCACTAAAATGTAGTACATGTACTCTTTATGGTGAATGTGTGTATGAAATATGAAAGTCCTAGTATAAAAGAAATCTGCATTCAAAGCTTCTTAACCGGACGGACGGACAGACAGACGGACAGGGTGATTCCTATGTACCCCTCTCATCTTCGTTTGCGGTTGGTATAATAAATAAAATACAGACAGACAGACGGAAGGACTGATAGACAGAAACACTTAGTCTAACATTCAATCAATTCGTCAGTCAGACGTTGGGGTAAAGACGAACGCATAAAAAGGGTTATAAAAAGTACTACATGTTGGTTTTCGCAATTTCGGAAAGTTTGCATTATTCGGAATAAGACAAATGTATCAGTTTGACAAACATTTCTTCAGCAAAACCTCAGTATGACCTGTTAGAAAACTATTTACACATACATGTCGTATCCATGCAGAAAGCCGTTTTGAAGGAAAACAAATAACGTAGTACCGATTGATCAGATCCATATTTCCAGAAGCTACATTTACATGTTCCTTGTTTTGACAAGGGGCGAATGAAATTCCATGCGAAACAAATATTGTATACATACAGATGAGAGAGAAATCATTCATCTAATCCAGCTGTTTATAAATCTTGAACTCGATCGCTTAAAAAATAATATGTACAAGAAATACATAATACGCACACACTTCTCGCAAGGCACAGTTTCGAATAATGGATTTTGTTCAATCGAGATCTGCTTACAGAAGCGAGCTCTTGCGTAATGTTAACCTCTTCAAAGACATAATAAATTATGTTTATACCGGTGATATCATGTTATGACTTCTGTCATTCCGTGATTAATTTTCTCTTCAATTTATTTTTGAAAATCCCACTTTAATGAGAAAACGTCCTTTTCCAGTCTGAACCAGTAATCTTGAAGTGACTGGTCTTGACTTAAAGTTTGGGTAAGCCGTAGGTGAACGTTATTAGGGGGGGGGGGGGATCTTAGTATAGATATTAAATGAAAACAAAATATCAGACAATAACAGTGCATTCATCCACTAACCACTTGGCATACTGTTAGGGCGTTGAACCTTTCTTTTTTCATTAGCGTGATGACGAAAACTCAATAATTATAAAACGTAATATCAAACAGCACATACGGTAAAACAGATGTAAAGTAAACATTTTATTTGGCGTTTTGTTAAGCTCTAATGTCTTTGGAAGATTTCTGTAAAAAGACTTAAAATCGTTCAGAAATGTCTGTTAGCGTATTTTTATCAAGATCTGATCGGAAAAGCTTTAATGACCTGATCCATTTAGCAGGAGTGATAGAAACTGCCGCGCTAATCTCTCAGGGAATACACTTTAAAAGGGGAAATCTTGCTTAAAGCAGCTTAACGAGAATTATCTAAAACACTCTTTAGATGAAACAAGATTTGTTGTCAAGGATACCGCAAAATAAAAAAGTGCATTTGGAAAAAAGGCGTAGGTTTTCAGGATTTGAGATTACGCAAATTAAAATGTATTTGATTTATTTACAACATAGCATTACGTCATAACTTGCATGAGACAACAAAGCACAACAAGGCGAAATGATATCACGAGAGATCAAGGCACAACTAGATATCATAAAATCATGTGATATCAAGTTGCAACTAGGTGTTACGATATCACGATTCTCAAACTACATCTGCAACAAAGTGTGCTGTTATCATGTACATCAAGATACAACTAATAGTAATGGTATAATAACGATACATCAAGGTACAACTAGACGTTATAATATCACGAGACATCAACGTACAACTATACATGTACGTCATCTTATCACTTTACATCAACGTACAACTATACGTTATCTTATCAAGAGACATCAACGTACATGTACAACTAGTAGACGTTATGATAATGATGATATCAAGGACACCAAGATACAACATGTTACTACGCAAGACGTTAAGGTACAACTAGGTGTCATGATATCACGAGACACCAAGGTAAAACTAGGCAGCATATTAACGAGATATCAAGGTAAAACTATGCATCATGATATTACAAGACATGAAAGTACGACATGGCGTCGTGATATCAAGAGACATCCATGTAAAACAAAGCGTCATTATATAATGAGACATCAACGTACAACTAGGAGTCATTATATTACATGACATCAAGGTAAAATTAGGCGTCATTATTACATGACATCAAGGTACAACTAGGAGTCATTATATTACATGACATCAACGTACAACTAGGAGTCATTATATTACATGACATCAAGGTAAAATTAGGCGTCATTATTACATGACATCAAGGTACAACTAGGAGTCATTATATTACATGACATCAAGGCAAAACTAGGAGTCATTATATTACATGACATCAAGGTACAACTAGGAGTCATCATATTACATGACATCAAGGTACAACTAGGAGTCATTATATTACATGACATCAAGGTAAAACTAGGAGTCATCATATTACATGACATCAAGGCAAAACTAGGAGTCATTATATTACATGACATCAAGGTACAACTAGGAGTCATCATATTACATGACATCAAGGCAAAACTAGGAGTCATTATATTACATGACATCAAGGTACAACTAGGAGTCATTATATTACATGACATCAAGGTACAAGTAGGAGTCATTATATTACATGACATCAAGGCACAACAAGGAGTCATTATATCATAAGACGTCCAGGTACAACTAGGCTTCATGATATGACGAGATATCAAGATACAAATAGGCGTCATGATATCATGAAGATTCAATGTACAATTAGGCGTCATGATATGACGAGATATCAAGGTACAACTAGGCGTCATGATATCATGAGAAATCAAGATACATCTAGGTGTCGTGATATCACGTGACATCAAGGTTCAAATAGTCGTCATACCATCACGATCCACACTGATGTAACTAGACAATTATGGTACCACTAGACACAATGTTGTTTCGAGGCGTCAAAGTCCCACTGAGATAGAAACTTTCACAGATCTTTGAAAAATGATGAATGCTTACTGTCATTCCTTTTTCCCCGATTTATATGAATTTCTTTGTTTAGATTGCCGGTCCGTGTATAACGGAGCCATTTAAGGGGAAAAAATAGAATAATAAAGCCTACGCTCACGCAGCAAGATACGCCCGTTGGTTTTTTTTACAACACCAAAATATCTAAGTCCCATAACTCCATAAGGACAAATCGGATGAACCTTAAAATCGAAAGGCGGCTTCCTCTTCAAATTCTGATCACAATGTACAAATATCATGAGAATCTGTTGTCACATATTCAAGTTATTGCGTTCCATGCTCCTATATTTTGCCCTTAGCTTAACATGTATGACGCATATAACCCCCCCCCCTTCCTATTACACATAATTTCTGGATTATGTGACAAAAAATTCAAGAACACGTTATATATGTGAAAGAACATCCTTTCTACTTGAAGTACACAAAATTTCAAAACATTTTGACCAGAAATAGATTTTTAAAGAATTTTTAACTATTTTAGTATATTTTCATTGTATTTAAAATATCTCAGTCCCATAACTCCGTAACGACAAATCGAATGAACCTGAAAATCGAAAGGCGGCTTCTTCTTCAAAGTCTGATCACAATGTAGAAATAGCCTGTAAATCCATTGACGCATATTCAAGTTATTGCGTTCCATGCGCCTATATTTTGCCCTTAGCTTAACATGTATGTGCATATACCCCCCCCCCCCCCATTTTTTGCGACCAAAAAATTAAAAACCCGTTACATATGTCAAAGAGCATCCTTTCTACCTTAAGTATACAAAATTTCAAAACATTTCAACCAGAAATAGATTTTTAAATAATTTTTAACTATTTTAGTATATTTTCACTGTATTTTAAAATATCTAAGTCCAATGATAACTCTGTAACGACAAATCGAATGAACCTGAAAATCGAAAGGCGGCTTCCTCTCCACAGTCCAATCAAAATGTATGAATATCATGAAAATCCGTTGACGCATATTCAAGTTATTGCGTTCCATGTGCCTATATTTTGCCCTTACCTTAACATGTATGTGCATATAACCCCCCCCCCTTCCTATTACACACAATATCTCGGTTATGCGACAAAAAAAAATTACAAACCCGTTACATATGTCAAAGAACATCCTTCCTACTTGAAGTATACAAAATTTCAAAACATTTCGACCAGAAATAGATTTTTAAATAATTTTTAAATATTCTAGTATATTTTCACTGTATTTTAAAAATCTAAGTCCCATAACTCTGTAACGACATATCGAATGAACCTGAAAATCGAAAGGCGGCTTCCTTTCTACAGTCCAATCATAATGTATGAATATCATGAAAATCCGTTGACGCATATTCAAGTTATTGCGTTCCATGCGCCTATATTTTGCCCTTAGCTTAACATGTATGTGCATATAACCCCCCTTCCTATTACACATAATATCTCGATTATGCGACAAAAAAATTAAAAACCCGTTACATATGTCAAAGAACATCCTTTCTTCTTGAAGTATACAAAATTTCAAAACATTTCGACCAGAAATAGATTTTTAAATAATTTTTAAATATTTTAGTATATTTTCACTGTATTTTAAAAATCTAAGTCCCATAACTCTGTAACGACAAATCGGATGAACCTGAAAAACGAAAGGCGGCTTCCTCTCCACAGTCCAATCATTTCCGTTGACGTATATTCAAGTTATTGCGTTCCATAGGCGGACGGACAGACGGACAGACGGACGGACGGACGGACGGACGGACGGACGGACTTCGCCATGGCATGCCATAATACGACCCGTCAAATGACGGGCGTATAAAAATTATTAATCATAATGATTTCATTTTTTCTCGATTTGATCGCAAGTTAGGTAAATTTGATATCTTCAACCAATCCCCCCCCCAGCCCCCATCCCTTCCCCACCCCCATCCCCACCCCACTGCACTCCCCCATTGCAGATACGCAGTCCCTGTCCTGAATAATGCTCTACAAATATTGTAGCTATTCCTTCCATTTCTTATTTATGAGATGAAAGAGACCATAGAAACACTGTTACGTCGTTAACAGCCGCTTAGTTAGTTTTTTTCATCAATTCTCTGCTGAGCGTTAGACTTGTTAAAGGCATCGTGTTTTGCCAAGATTCAAAGAGACGATGGTTATTATCTATTATAGCTCATCAGAGACAGAGTAAATTACATAACTCCCGCCGAACATAATCCTGTTGTCTTAAATTCGATAAACAAAGTTTTCTTAATTAAAGTAACTTATATCACCATTGTATATTAACGAAACTAATTTCAAACATCATTATCTTTATTCTTCATCCCTCCCTCATTACAGCAAATGAAATACAATTACAAGTAATAGAACTTACTGTTTTCAATTGCTTTTACACATAAATTTACTTCTAAATTATATTGTCGTGAATAAAGATACATTGAAGGATCTTCACCGTTTGACTCCGGACCTCAAAAAGTACATGTACATCTATCATCCTTACATTATAGGGAACTAATGATATTAAATCTCCTAATATTAAAAAAGATATAATTAATTTTAAAAAGTCATCGCAATACAGCCCTTTTTTCACAGACGGACGAATGGACAGACGGAAAATTTTTGTCATGGTCCATGCCCATTACTAGTTATTGACTACGTTCAACCCATATCGATGCTTATCTTAAGCGCAATTAAATGTGCGATTTTTACTCAAATTTGTACATTTTTTCTTTGAAAGTAAACTAGTATATTAAAGAAACAATAAGTAATATAATGTAGTCCTTACTCTATAAATGAAATATTTAAGCATATACTCACTGCAGAAATGTCGAGCAAGTAAACCATTCCAAACTTCAAGAGCCAGTGCTATAAAATCAGAAATAATGGGAAATTCCTGAATGTAAACTAAAATTGCCACTCTCTCTTCACGATCTGAGTACGTATATTACAATAAGGATGAGTGCTCCTGGTACAAAGTGACCATTTTTCATGATATAAAGAAGATTCGTGTTCTATTTTACGCCTCTATCTTGTGCACTTTTACAGAGAAAGGGAGTTCTTTTCAATTTATTGTTTATTTCGCATTATATATGAATGAATGCCAACAATTGCGGAGCAGTCTTTTACTTCCATGTGATGTAATAGTTATTAGCATATAATTATTTACCAGCTATACCGTGTAATGGGCTAAAATTTTGCATGTGGTACATCGGAAAACAGCACAGACAAATCATAGCCAGTATGACACTGTCTAAATCTTATAAATACCATAAGGCTGCGGATCCTTCCTATATGATGAATTCCAGGTTAATTAAATAAATCAATAAATAAATAAATAAAAATAAATAAACAAACAATAAACTCACTTTTATAGGTAAAGTAACATTAAATTCATTCCTTTATTTTTTCAAACGTTTCGGCCATTGACCTTCATCAGTAAATAAATAAATAAATAATAAATAAATACTTCCGATATACAAAATGTATGATATACATGTATGTGATAAACTGGCTTTTGATCAATGACATAGGTGTAGGTTATAATTAATCTCATGTATATCTTCATTACAATCATGAATCAGATTTCATAATTTTACTGGTAAGGAGGGAGTGTATGGTTATCACCAACTAACACTTCATGGACATAAAAAATTGTACAATTTCATAATTCAGAAAGAACATGTACATGTACGAGTTGCTATTCTTTTCGACAATTTGTTTTATGATTTCTTGGAAGATCCTCGGGATCGAGTAAAAACAACTCCCAATATGGACTCTATCAAAGATTTCAATTCAATGAAAATATGCCCCGGTTAAATCAATATTTATATCAAATGGCTATTACACTGGAATTAGGGAAAGTTACCATGTGTCGTACAAATACGGAGAAGGCAACGTCCATTGATCGTTCTTCATAAAGCAAACTTAATTATATCCCCCCTTTCATAACGCTAACTTGATTACTCCTCCTGTTTGATGTTGGGGGAGCATAAAGGTGTGACTCTTGTTTGCTCAAGCTGGTGTTTGTTTACAGATAAAAATAATTTCTCCACATCAAGATTTATTGATGGATAAAATGATGCGATAAAAAAGATAAATGAAAGGAGCGGTGAAACCAATTTGGTGAAGAACTAATAGGAAATTGTTAAAGGAAATTAATCTACCAATAAACAAATGATGAACTTTTAGAGGACAGATTTTTTAACAAACATTGAGCTTATTAATTGAAATTTTACTGATTATAATTCAATAAATATTAACCAAACCCATAAGGACAGTTAGTTTAAACATATTTATTTTTTCAAATGTCACAAGCTTTTATGAATGTGTACATACAATACAATGAGTAGGATTGGAAAAGAAGCTTCAAGCTAATGTTAATTCCGCTCCCAGGTATTTGTAAGCGATATATATGATTTCAAAGAGTCAATAAAACAAAATATGTGACAAGTGAACTTAAGTGAGTAGAAAGAGCAGAAGAAGAAGAAGAAGAAGAAGAAGAGAGAGAGAGAGAGAGAGAGAGAGAGAGAGAGAGAGAGAGAGAGAATATACTGTTGAAACAGAACATATGAAAAAAATGATAAAAATAACACAATATTATAATATTATCATAAGGACAGTTGCCTTTACCACATACAAAACACATACCAAACTGCATAAAGGAATGCTTTCCAAATTCAACGTCTAGAAGTCACATACGACTGTTGTCCAAAATCATTCAGTATTGGTATCCACACAAAGGACTGTTGCCTAAACCCCATACACGACTTTCGTCCCATAACCTGTAAAGAACTCTCCTCCAAAACACACAATCCCATACTAGGATAAAGACGAAAACCGATACAGAACTTTTGCCCAAAACTCATATAGGACTACTGTCCAAAGCTCATATACATAGGACTGTTATCCAAAACCCATATCGGACTGCTGTTGGCCAAAGCCAATAAAGGTTTGTTGTCCAAAGCCCATATAGGACTGTTGTCCAAAGCCCATATAGGACTGTTGTCCAAAGCCCATATAGGACTGTTGTCCAAAGCCCATATAGGACTGTTGGCCAAAGCAATTAAGGGATTGTTGTCCAAAGCCCATATAGGACTGTGTTCAAATGACAAATATGGATAATTACCATATCCCTGTATACAGCACAAAATCGATAATTCAGAAAATCAGAAACCGAAGGTATACAAAATCAGGATAAAACAGGAACCAAAGCAAACAAACAAAAACCTCCACCATATGAAAAGAAGCGAACTCCCAATATGGGAGTGAGACCAGGTGCCCAGGAAGAGTAAGCATCTCCTGCTTGAATGCAACACCCGCCGCTTCAATTCGGTAGAACTGTCCCATCCGGTTACTTCCATTTCGGAAGACATAGAGTACAATCTTTGGTTGGATGGTTCAAATGGTCTATGACAGAATATCATCCACCATTCTGGAGAGTGGGACATCATAGTGTATGACGAGTTCCCCATATCGACCGTAGAACTTCCTCAGTGACGATGTTAGTCGGTCACATACATATCCCTGACTGAGAAGGAACCCATAAAGGACTGTTGTCTAAAACCCGTATAGGACTGTTGTCTAAAACCCATATATGTCTGTTGTCCAAAATGCATAAAGAATTGATGCCCAATGTCTGTTGTTGTTTTTTTTTTTAATTCAAAGACTTCTGAATAAATTACAATGTATAAATGGACAATTACAATCAGCTCCGTGCTACATAACAGAGGTAATAGGGTGTTGTTTTTGATACCAAGACATCTCTCCTCGACCAATCATTCCCCTAGATTCGCGCATTAATTCATTTCTATTTTATGTACATGTACTTGTCAGTACAATATTGATCTATTATAATATGAATAAAAATTTCAAAAGTTAGAGCTACATAATGCAATCTAGCATTACCTTTAAGACAATGAGCTTCAGTACAAAGAGATCTGTGATCAAAACTGTACTAAAACCCCTCTCGCTACCCACGTTTATCGTCACTTTTCCAAATTTCTATGAAATCACACGTTAAACTTAGGAAGTAGGAAAAACACTTGACAACGCACGATCAAACGTTACAGGTACTACATGTATATATATATTTAACCCTATCACAATTAAGAATAAAAACTCTGTTATCGTGATAATAATGAAGTGCAGTCATCCTCCATTCAGAACCTGATAGAATACATGTTGGTACGGTAGACAGATTTGGATGACGTATAATCAAAAGGCCGAGACGATTGGCGCGGTAATCATCAAAGGAATCTACTTAGTGTATTGTTTTGAATTATCTTATATTCCAATACTGTCATCCAGGTGAAGTCACGATCTCAATAGGTCGGTCTACCACAGAGTTATACATTTGTAAATCTCATTTGTAAATCTGTTTGACGAAATTCTAATTAGCGAAGTTTGGATATGAACCTACAAATGAGGGAGAGAGAGAGCTCTTTTGAAGTTGTAAAAATACCCAGTTTTCATGTTCATAATAATATTTCAGCAAGACCCTTCTTCTTTTGGTGATCTGGAACTCCCATCTCCCCGAATAAAACAGCAGAAATTAAGTTAAAACGATTCAAATAATTTTATAATCATACAGACTTACAGTGCTTAATGGATATTTAGTTTTAAAGCTAAGTCCACAAGTATCCTAAGCTTAGACAGAGATAGTAACAGTGACGTAGCTACCATGTATACTTGTATGCTACAGCATCCACTTTTTTTCCAAAAAAAATTCTCTCAGTTTAACACAATGCTCTGGAATGACAACATGTATTGGTCCTGAACCTTCTTCCATGGTCAATACCCTGTTGGACTCCAAGCAGTGCATTGACTTTGACTTGATAAGGGTCCCATACGGTAACCAGACCCCCTTGCATAATGCATACTGAAAAGCATGCATTTAATTTTGACCAAGCTACGCCACTGAGTAAGGAGGCCGTAGTATCAAATTCTAATCAAAGTATCAGAAAATCAAAACTTCTTACAATAAATAATTGTTTGAAAACATTTACCTGGTATCACTTTTCTCGGTCTTCGGTTATCAAATTTATGTAAAACCTCTATCTGTAATAGAAACATCTTCTACCCAATTGCACACATTCACAAGTGAAACTGACATATCTGTGTCAAATACCCAACAAAATACCTCTCTGTTTAAATGACCGGATCAAAAATGAAAAGATAAAAGCTTATTCTACTTAGGCATGTATGTGTATTAAAAAGATCATCCTCTTTAACCAAGTGCGTGTACACGGACATTTCATAGGTATATGCATAGACATGGATTCAAGCTCAGATCAGGAAGATTGTTCGTAAAAGAAAGGGGGAGAGTTAGAATGTCTTATTTTTTTCATTTTTGGGCATGGTCGTTTCTTGATATAATTTAATATTACACTTTGCATTGGGTCACGTCGATCAACTTTTGTATAATATGCGGTAAATATAACCCTGTGAGGACCGAATGCAGAATGTCCATGGCCAAAGGCTTCCAAATTCTACTTCTTATTTGAAACACCTTCTCTAGCTCCTGCGCATGTGCACTTCTCATGTTCAGCCTTCTCCGATTCAGAGCCTATGCCGCGTCAGACCTTTTTTTATCTTTTAATGTGCAAATCGTACTTTACCTATCATTATTCGTTTTAAAATTTTGCACGAAGTAAATAAAATAGAATTTTCCTCTGATGACGTCATCAGACGATTTATGCGCAAGTCCGATGTCACTGCACTGACGTCAAAATATGAATGACTTATAATGTTAGGAAGGCGTATGTAGTAAGGATCTTATTTGTTCATTGCAAAACACTGTTATAAGTGATTCATAAAATTTTACTAACTCAATCTAATTTAATTCAATTCAATTATGTTACATCGTATGACATATTTGAAAAATTCAGATTAGCTTTAAAAAATAGCATTACACCATCAAATCAACTGGCAACTGAAATCTAGTTTTTGCGGTCGAGATATTGTATGTGCGGTTTCTTGATTTCAATAATACCCCATTGTGCTCTTTGCCATGCTCACACTTTTATAAATGCATACATGCATGACCTTCGCACATATTTTATAAATGCAACTACTTATGTGGTTTCCTTTGAACTGCCGGTTTTATGTATATTGTACAACAGCACATAAAGTTTTCTAGACTCGTTGCACCCTGTGCATAAAATCAAATAAATATGTGTTAAGATGCAGATGCTTGGATTGCTTATTAAAACTGCAGTATCAAGTTACTAAATCAAGTGGGACGTTATCTGTAGACTAAGTGTAAATATCAAACACTTTAATATAACATGGATACACATGCTTATCTCCATGCAATATATGTGTTTTCTGATAAAATGCAGGTATAAAGTGCACCACAGAAATACATTGTTATGTACGCATACTTTCTGGTCAGAGATAAAAGGAAGGATTTAGTCTGAGATCAAGATAAAGTGATTTTTTGCAAATGAAAATTTTACAGAACACTTCATTTTACATGTAAGAAGCATACATTTTCATGAACACACTCTCAACAATCAGACGTACGAGAGTGACTCCCTTAATTGTCCGATCTTTAAGTATTTAGGCCATTTTCAGAAAGTTTATCAATTATACCTTTTCAGACTTTACGCCGAAACCCCTTTCAGAATGAACATTGAAACACATTTCAACGATGTGGCCCTTTAATAATGAACTTTGATGTTCCTTTCAGAATAAACGTCATGATCAAAACCTCTTTCAGAGTGACAATCGAAATCTTTTTCACATTGAATATCGAAGCCCTTTTCACAATGAACATCGAAGCCCTTTTCACAATGAACATCGAGGCCCTTTTCACAATGAACATCGAGGCCCTTTTCACAATGAACATCGAGGCCCTTTTCACAATGAACATCGAAGCCCTTTTCACAATGAACATCGAAGCCCTTTTCACAATGAACATCGAGGCCCTTTTCACAATGAACATCGAGGCCCTTTTCACAAATAACAGCATGGCCCTTTTCACAATGAACATCGAGACCCTTTTCACAATGAACATCGAGGCCCATTTCACAATGAACATAAAGGCCCTTTTCACAAATAACAGCATGGCCCTTTTCACAATGAACATCAAGGCCCTTTACACAATGAACATCAAGACCCTTTTCACAATGAACATCGATACCATTTTCACAATGAACATCGAGGTCCTTTTCACAATGAACATCGAAGCCCTTTTCACAATGAACATTGAGGCCCTTTTCAGAATGAATATCGAGGCCCTTTCCACGATGAACATTGAGACCCTTTCCACGATGAACCTCGAGACCCCTTTCAGAATGAAAATCGATACCCTTTTCACAATGAACATCGAGACCCTTTTCACAATGAACATCGAGACCCTTTTCACAATGACCATCGAGACCCTTTTCCCGATGAACATCGAGACCCTTTTCACAATGAACATCGAGGCCCTTTTCACAATGAACATCGAGGCCCTTTTCACAATGAACATCGAGGCTCCTTTCACTATAAATCCCGAGTCTCCTTACACACAGAAAACCGATGCCCTTTCATCAACGTACAATGTACTTGTATAACGAGGCCCCTTTTCAGAATGAAAGTCGAGACCCCTGTCAGAATGAACTTTTCACAATGAACATCGAGGCCCTTTTTCGTTTATAAGATCACCGAGGCCTTTATCAGGATGAAATTCGAAACACTTTTCATCATGAACGTCTAGACTTTTTTCACGATGGATGTCTAGATCCTTTTCACAAAGAACATGATACCTTTTTTTCAAAATGAACATGAATTAACGTCAAATCCCTTTCAGAATGAACATCAAGACCCCATTTAGAATGAACTTGAACGTTCAGTTCAGAATGAAATTGAAGACACCTTTCATAATAAACGGCAATGCGCTTTCAGAATGAATGTCAAGGCCCCTTTCAGAATGAACGGCAAGGCCTTTCAGAATGATCTTGAAGGCTCTCTCACAACGAACATCAAGGACCCTTTCACAATAAACCCCGAGGCCCGTTTCACACACAATACCGAGGGCCTTTTAGAAGTTATGCTGAGGCCCCTTTCATAATGAAACCCAGGCCCTATATGAATAAAAGTCTACGCCCCTTTCAGAATGAAAGTTGAGTATACGTATCTTTTCAGAATATCAAGGCACTGTTCAAAATGAACACCGATGCCCTTTTAAGTATTTTAAGGATTTCGAGGCACCTTTCACAATGAAATTCCAGCCTGAGGTCCTTTTCATCATGAACATCGAGATCCTTTTCAAAATGAACAAGGATAGAACCATTTTCAGAATGAACACCGAGGCCTTTTCCACAATGAAGAATAAACATGGAAATATTTGGTCACAGAGTTCTTCATCACGGTAATACATAAAATGTATACTTGAAACCTAGACCTACATGTAGAGTCCCTGGGTAAATATATGTAAGATTAACATTAATTATGCAGATTCTTGCTTGAAAATCTAGATTTAATGTAGTTTGCACATCTTTCTTATTAAGTATCATGTGGTCAAAGTCTTCGTGTGATTTATTCAGAAATCATAATTATCATAGGTTATTTCCTGTTGTTTCACCTACATTGCACTTTTTTTTTTATTTCGCTTGGTCCTTGAAAACGCCGAAACCGTAGCAGCAGCTTTTGGTTTCTTTTTTTTATTATAAAATCATCTGTGAAATTCAACGACCCCTTATCATAACTGATAAATACATTTGTATAAAAAATTATTTATCTTAATTACATAATAATGGCAGCTTATATCGCAAGTTTTTTTCCCTCCGTTCAGATGCACTGAAAAATTGCTGATCGTCACAAAGCCTGGTTTCTGACATTGGTCTGCTATTCCAATAGGAACGGAAATGTTATCTTATTGATAAAATATGAGAAAGGAAAAAGTAATGTATCGTTCCGTCTTAGTTTTGATTTCTATCGCTTCCTTTAAGTTGAAAGTTATAAGAATTTCTCTTTACTTCAAGATCGTGATCATGATATGGGAACGAGACCTAAGATTGCCATAAAAGATAACATCATGCAAAACTATGTTAATCGCACAAACAAATTCGCAATAAAAGATTTTTGAAAAATTCACCAATAAGACCAACGTTAACCTAGCCGTTTTTATGAAGACTGGTTATTTAACCCCCCCCCCCCAAAAAAAAAAATGTTGCAGGCATCCGGATTCAGCATGCAGTATACAAAGAGGAAGGATATAAATTAACGCATCGTTGTTTGTGTATATTATATTATATTATATTATATTATATTATATTATATTATATTATATTATATTATATTATATTATATTATATTATATTATATTATTATATTATATTATATTATATTATATCATATCGTATCATATTATATCATATTGTATCATATCATATTGAACGATTGATAGGTAACTTTACATGTACATGTACAAGGTAATAAAAGTATAAGACGACCTAGTATATACCTATCATAAATCGTCATATTATCGACATACTTATTTGTTATTTCTATATATTTTCTTCGGTGACATATTTACGCCTACACTGTATAATGTTATGAATGTTATGATCATACATTGAAGTTCTCTTACGTCTGTATTGAGTAGAGTAATAACACTGCATAATTGATATCAATTTGAATAACTCAGAATCATCTCATGCATCCCTAAATGTCAAATGCGGGGCGCTTACAAATTCAACGAATTGAACTATGTGTTAAAAAGTAGATTAAAGCCTTCCTTGTTTTAAGAGAGGAAACACTAGTTTTAGATCTCTTAAATTTGAAATATCATGCATATTTTATAGTTGTTTGGGACACTTTAACATAGTTCCTTCTACACAATTCCTCAATCACGATTTACAACGCAATGTATGTACTTTATACAATATGCACATAAGTTAGTTATGTGAATCAAACTTTTTAATGATGCGTCGAATGTAAATGAGTATGGAAACGAAACCAAATAAAGTTTTAAATATTCTTTCAACTTGTTGAATTTATCCTTTCTTGTTAGTCTAATGCAAGGCATAAAATTTCTCCTAAAGGTGCATGAATATGTAAACTTCATGTACTTATACTTGGGGATTTGCTTTTGTTAAAAAATGCTATCACGTGCACCAGTGGTGAATTCAGGGGGTGCGGAGGGGGCGTCCGTCCCCCTCCCCCGGCACTGACCCAAAATTTTCCAAAAACAAGCATATTTTGGCCCATTTTCAGTGCAAATCGGCAAAATTCAGTCTCTGACCCCCCCTCCCCCGGCAAAAGGGGGTGCTGGATCCGCCACTGATCACTCGTGGTTTCATCTCTATTTACTATCATATATAAATTCATGATATTGAGTACAATACTGGGTTAACTGATATACCATTACATAATATTCAAATCGTATTCAAATTTCCTTTTTCATTCAATTAAATAGACCATAAATCTTTTGCAATGTCATCCATATCCGTAGTTTTTATTTAAAAAAGAAGGTCAACTACAAACGTGTTAGTTTACAACCCTAAATAAAAGAAGAAAGGTAAACATAGAGAATGTATCTATTCAAGAGATCTCTAGTGTTTGTATTATGGTTTTCTGTCTCTTATCGAGGACATGACAAAATAAAGACGTTCAACAATTACTTCGTCATTTAGTTAAATAATTCCAACAAAAATTACCATACAGGTGGTTTCTTTTACGTGTAATTCACGGTTTAGATCCATTATGAAATATGAAATGTGGGGCGAACCTTTCATAAATATATGTACGACAGTATATAGTGTACTAACAAATATATCCATTTCACCTCAAAATATGCTAAAATACTCACATTTTTTTGGTATATTTAAATCCCTTTTTGTTACAATCCTTTGCTTTATAGAACTAGGGTAAATAGCACGATTCCATGCGGTCGAAAAAATCTGTCAATTCTTCTCTACATAGCATGCATATTTCCTCAGTTTTTGGCTGTCCGCTGCATTAATGATAAAGCGTAATGTTTGTAAACTTAAAAACAAACTTCCGTTTGAGTGCGTAAAATAAAACCTTACGAAGAGAGCAAGCGCTCCTCGTGTTAAAGAAAACAACAACAATGCGGGGAAGTAACTCTCGTTTAAATTTCAAGTGTTTTAACCGGTATTCCGGAGCTTGCTCAAGTATTTACTCATGATTTGGTCATAGATTGTCGACCTTTTTACCTTGATTTTCTCATCGCTATTTACTTGGGCCTCCATAAACTTAATATAAGGACATATAAATCTATAAAGATGTGCATATTTAAGATAGCGGCTCTGGTATTTAGATCACTGTACAAATAAGAACAATATTACTAGTTTTGTAACGATTGAATTGAGCAGTTATGAAATCTCAATCGGAGACGCCCTGTACATCTACAAAATGATAAGTATCGGTAACATGGTCTACTTACAATAAAAATACACCGACGTCGATATGAAACTCATATAAATTAGAAATATGCATTCATCGAATCGGCTATTGCATGACGCCGAATATGATTTGAAATAATGTGGTTATCCGGATTATATAAATCTACCTCAGTACCTGTACAAAAGTCAATCATTGTTGCAGTGATCCGGTAGTGTTGCTTTAATTTTTGTAAGGAATCCCCGGGCGAGCACTAGCGAGGCAATACTATGAGAGCATAATACCCATACTAATGGGCATTAATAGGTTTAGTGCACCATCACCTGACCTCGATAGCTACTTTATAAGATTTGTCTAATAACAAAGAGGTGGCGACACCTACAATACATTACTCTCCAACCGATGTAACTCTGTCAAGCAAAATCCAATGGTACCCGACTCTGTCCCCGCGTGCTTATCCCGATTATCATGTGATACACTGTATTGGTATCACCAAAGATTTGCTGACCCCTAAACGTCGGCACGTATCAAAGAAGTGGCGACACCTATGTTCAGCGCTCTTTTTTAAAAGCGACGTAACTCTGCAAAGTAATGGTTAAACATATACATGTAATAAAGTTAATGAGTTAAAAGCTCGATGCAAATAAATCATCATGTGATGCACAAAATGGTGTTGCTGCAGCCTTGCAGTCTTTAGTAGTATAGAACACAAACACTTGATTAGTGCCCCCTAAATAAGTGTCTGTGGTATATTTGATAACTCGCAAGAATATTTCATAAATCGATAAAATCATAAGTATTTCGGAGTTACCTCTCTTTCAACACAATAAAATATAAATGTATATCGATTGCAAAGGTTGTTTTTTTTTTATTTCTGTATAGGACCAGGATGACAGCATAATTTTGTTTTCTTTTATTATACACACTATACATGTACATGGGAAAATGACGCCAAGTACCTCTTTGAAATTATAGCGACGCCAACAATCAAGAAGTCTGAATTGTCAGCGTCACACTGTTTCTGTTTTATTCATGTTTTTACACACTTTACAACGAAAAGATGACGCCAAGTACCTCTATAAAATTATAGAGACGCCAACAATGAGTGAAACAAAAAGGGAAAAAAAGTCTTGAGTTGTCAGCGTCACACTGTTTCTGTTTTGTTTTTGTTTTGTTTTTTTTTTTTGTTTGTTGGTTTTTTTTTTTTGGTTCGTGTTTTTACACGGTAAACATGAGAAGAAGACGCCTAGAGCCTCAGTGAAGGTAAAGTGATGCCAACAATAAGTAAAACAATAGCAAGAAGTCTAAATTGTCGGCGTCACATTGTTTCTGTTTTGTTTATGCTTTTACACACTGTACACGCGAAGATGACGCCAAGTGCTTCTATGGAAAGTATTACGACGCCAACAATGAATTAAACAAAAACAAAAAGTCTAAATTGTCAGTGTCACACTGTTTCTGTTTTGTTTATGTTTTTACACACTGTACACGCGAAGATGACGCCAAGTGCCTCTATGTAAAGTATAGCGACGCCAACAATGAGTTTAACAAGAAAGCAAAAGTCTAAATTGTCGGCATCACACTGTTTCTGTTTTGTTTATGTTTTTACACACTATGCAAGAGAAGATGACGCCAAGTGCCTCTATGGAAAGTATAGCGACGCCAACTACAATGTAGTAAATGGAATATTTCTGGACCAGTGAGTACAGCGCTTCGTAACATCCCTGAAAAGAAAACATACATTTCTTTAAACAAAAATCATTTAGAAACGTATAAAAAAAAACCTAAAATAAGAGTTCTAATTTTACTTAGCTTAATCAAAATTATATCTGGATGAAAAAGAATCGAGCGGCAATATGCTGTCAAAAATTCCTATCATCTGTGTGTATTGGTTATATGTATTTTTTGCCCTGTACATGTGTAAAGTTTGATAAAGATATGTCTCAGAGGTCCGTCCTCATAGTAGGTCAGTGTGCAATGAACATGCTCAAATTAGTGCAGTAATTTTCCATACCAAAAAGAAATTAAACAATTAAGAAATTTATATAAGCTTTGTATTTAAAATACGCATGTGAACAAAGATCCACCATGTTGTAATTTCTTTGCCGTTTACTTCTTATTAATACATGTCTTTCCTCCTGTATAATTCGATGACTCTATTACTATTACATATACTACTGTGTATTTTTAATATATGTCTCGTGCATATACATTTGTAAGCTTTTATGTGTTTTTTTTTTGCTACTAGACTAGACTCTAGACTAGACTAGACTAGACTCTATACTAGACTCAAGACTAGACTAGACTAGACTCTAGACAAGACTCTAGACTAGACTCTATACTAGACTAGACTCTATACTAGACTAGACTCTATACTAGACTAGACTATAGACTCTAGACTAGACTAGACTAGACTAGACTAGACTCTAGACTAGACTAAACTCTAAAGTAAACTAGATTCTAGACTAGAATAGACTCTTGACTAGACTGGACTCTAGACTAGAATAGACTTGACTAGAATAGACTAGACTAGACTCTAGACTAGACTGGAATAGACTCTTGACTAGACTAGACTAGACTAGACTAGACTAGACTAGACTAGACTAGACTAGACTAGACTAGACTAGACTAGACAATGGATCAAAGCAAGATGAAAAGAAGTAATAAAAAACAATGTTCGTACCATTCTGATTACTTCGTTTGTATCGAATATTACGTTGAAATTTATTTATTTTTCTTTTATTAAACGATTTTTCTTCTCTTTTTATGTTTTTTTATTTTTCATTGGTATTGACTCATGTGTGTACAACTTACTAGTGTATAATAACCGGAAGTCACTGTCGTAGTGCATGCTGTAAATGTAGCGGAAGCAGAATTTTCATCGATTCCAGAACAGCAGAAAATCGGGATTTCGTGGCCGCCATTGTTTCCTTGTGATATCCATGGTGTAGTGTCAAAATCGTTAGTGGTACCTGTAATCTTGTTTATAGCACAACATTCCAGCTGAAAAGGCAGAATATAGAGCTTTATGCCAAAGACAGACTGAAAGACGCACAATGTACCAGTATATAAATACGTTATATGCAGTGGAAAAAAAGGATATTAAAAACAAAGACATTGTAAAGTTTCTCTACTTTGGCGAGAACATCGAAATGCTTTTACGTGTATTATTTGTTTCAAGAAGATGTACGTTCGTTCAGATTCATCAGCAAGAAATCTCGCAGGAGATGCTTAAAAATGTGTACGTATGACTCAAATCTTGAAACAAATAAACATTGAGCTGTACGACTCGACTTTGAAATATATAGATAGTGAGACTTTGTCATTCAAAATGAGTCTAGTTTCAACATTTGAATGAATTGGTTTAAGGAAAAGAAACGTTGACTTACTGCTATAAACATATAATTCCAAGCCGTGGACACCTGGTCTGATGAGACATCACTGTACGTGTAGGAGTTCACTAACTGTGAATACATCTGATCTTTTATGTATTTTTGCACCTGAAAGTTAGATAATATCATATTCAGAGATCTAGACTTCTTCGTCAGTTCATAGTTTTAATATTGAGGAAAATCGAATAATTTATGTACAATGAAATTAAGCTTTATATACATGTATATAATATATAGCTTATATTCAATGAAGCAATCTTGTAACTCACCTCTGTATTCAACACAATCCACAGTACAACTGCTGTTATCTTTCCGACCAGCAAGGTAAGTACAATTATTCCGTACTGAAATCAAAGATGACAAGTCTTTTAAAGTTGAATTTTTCATAATAATGTCTTTCCTTTCCAATGATCATTTTATTATTTTCTTAAATGAGGGGAGAAATTTTAATATATTGCTTAGAGATGACAAAATAACACTGCTCAAAACAAATGTTTTTAGATAAATTTTCCAAATTCATATGTTCTACTTGCCGACTTTGATAACTAAAGTTACATTTTTGTTTTTAGAGTAGTTTTCTGTCAAAATATTAAACACAATCTGCATATGATATTATAATATAATATAATTACCAAGCAAAGACATATCCTTTTGTTTCGGCACGCTCCGCACATTCCCAGTATGGCTATAAATAGAACAATCCCACCGGAGACCACCATTACTATCGCGAGATCATCTGCGAGATCTGCCAAATTGAAACCACCAACCGAGAGGTTCCGAAGTAAAGGAACTACTTTTTCATTGATGTATTCTACATTTGCTAACATTATTACTCCTGGTAGGAGCAGCATGAGTCCAAATAACTGAAATGAAAGTAAATTTTTTTCTACAACTGTTCACCATTTGCATACCATATATGATAATCATGATAATTGTCTTTTATATTCCTCTTGACTCACAAAGAAATAACTAGGCAAAATTAGAAAAAAAGACAGATTTCGTACAAAACTTGTTCGGACTCAGGCAACTTCCAACAGAATCCACTACAATATGTGACAGAGAAATAAAGAATTGAAATTCGTTGGATTTTTGAGTAAGAGATTCTGTCTAAGAGAAAAGAATTATACATGTACATGTATTTACACTAAAAATGTTCCACTTGTATCTACAATAAGGTTTTCATTTTTTTAACCACTTCGCTTTCATTTAATATTTTCTTTAAACACGTAAAAAGAGATGTCCATTATGCCAAATACTTACCGCAAACAGAGTGTTTACGACAATCAGAAATACCTTCCCGAATGTTTTCGTACATTGCTTCATCTTTAACGAACTTTTACCCTGTAATGTAAGTGGAATTACGTAAAAAATATATAATTACATTTAATTTATCATTTGAAAGTCCGAATTCCTGAAAATCTGAAAACTGATGATTTATTTCACCTTTTTCGTACCTGTATTCTTCTTGTACACGTAAGACTAAGTATATTTTTCACATTCGAAAGCTTAAGGAGATCTCAGTAGTGATTACCTTTTTCATACAAGGATTTTCATTGGTACATGCACAAAATATAGGCAACCTTCTTGTCCGCTATTTGGTGGCTCATCCAGCGATACCCGAGGGTAGTGAGACATATTTTGCCAATTTCTGCCGAAAATATGCCAGAATATGGAGTCGGGGTTGTGGGGAAGGATGGGGGGGGGGGGCTTTAGGAATTGAATTGGGACAGGATGTAGTGGGATTTTTCCTCCTTCCACCTGAAAAGCATTGAAAGGTGGGGGAGGGGGTCGAACGAATCCGCTATAATAATAGCATATTTAGCAACTTTTCTTTTTTTCAACATTTAGATTTTATCATACAAGCTTCAATCTACAATAATTCGAACATTCTAAAGTAAATAACATTAAATACATCACCTACCTTAATAATAAATCAAAACCTTGGTCTTCCAAAATGTAAAATCAAATGACCATGTGAAACTTTAAAAACAATGTTTTCAAAATGTTTTTCGATGTAGCAACGTATAGAATCAAACACATTGAATTCGAGAGAATCACGTTTAAACACGCTGTCATTTTCCGTAAGTGTGAATAACAGTGTTCTAATTTGACGTAATTAAAAACATAAAGATTACAAACATATAAATAGAGATTAACGAAATTTGTTTTGAATAGACATCATGTTGCCTAATTATTTAAATTATATTCTTTAAGGTTGGATGACGTAAATAAATAAATGAATAAATATAAATGAATAAATGAATAAATAAATAAACAACAATAAAGTCACTTTAAATTATTATGATAAATTAAATGCAAATAAATAAATAAATAAATAAATAAATAAATAAATAAATAAATAAATAAATAAATAAATAAATAAATAAATAAATAAATAAATAAAAAATTGAATCTCCATTTCTTTTCAAGAATTTTGATAATTTTACCCATCCTTTATCAAAAATGTTATTATTATTTTACTTGTCATGCGCGGTTCTAGAAAATCCACCCGGGGAGAGGGGTTTAAACATATGGTTTAGAAAAAACTTATACGTTAAAACGGGAAAATTCAAAGTAAAAGAAACTTCAGCATATTTGACCAATTTTATCAGTTTTGGCAAATTCCAGTGGGGAGGGGGTCCTTGCCCCCACATCCCCGCCTTCAAGATCCGCGCTTGCTTAATTTTCTTCCAGATCTTTTCGGGCGTTGTTTCTGATATACATGAGTGCTGCACGTGGTGCCTGCGTGTTCGCATCCGGTCCAGTCACAAAAAAAAAAAAAGATTTATAGTTCTCTAATTTAGACTAAGGTAACAAAATAATATGGATGGCGCTCTCGTCTCTTAGTAGGTAATTGAAAAGTTCCTGCACACGTCTAATTTCATTCGGGGAAAGGCGTCAAGTCAATAATGATATAATATATATATATACTTTTAAGAATAAAGACTGGGGAGAAAATCAGCATGTTCTACAACAAAAGGGGATCCTGACACTTTTTCTTTACCCAGCTAGATCTGAGCATAATAGCCTATTCAAAGAAAGTAAGCAGTCCGAGTATACAAGTCTCAAAAGTTCCTTTATCATATATATTTGTCGTTACATTATTAGAATACCAAGTTATCAATCGGATCATGTTAGTACATATGAACTTAACCGGGATGTAATCATCATAGATTTGAAAAAAACACACACACACACAAACAAACACACCCTCTCATCCTCACACACAAGAAAAAAGTTGCTTTTATATCGACAGCTGGACTCGATCCAGAGGCCTTCTCCTTTCTTCATGATTTTAAGTCACCTCCTCTTTCAAAGCATCTTAGGGGTTTAATATGCATTACCTCATCAGTTTGATAAAGTGATAACTACAAGCTGTTTACATCCATACATGTATATATATATCATACATACACAAAAGTAGTACATACATCTACTTAAGATGACTGTTACATTAAAATTGATTTGTGTGCTTTTGCTCCTTTGGTTTACTGCTTTGTCGTCTGCAGCGAAGCCGAATATCATCTTCATTCTTGCAGACGATTATGGATTTAATGACATTGGTTACCATGGTTCCGAAATAAAAACTCCGAATTTGGATAAACTCGCCCAGACTGGAGTTAGACTGGAAAATTACTATGTCCAGCCAATATGCACTCCAACCCGTAGTCAGCTCATGTCCGGCAGGTACCAGGTATGGATTTCGTATAGTTCAGTGTTGTATGTCAAACCCCAAACATCTGGGATATGGATGAGTTAAAGAAGATCATGACGATTATCTCAACAGCACTTACAATAGTCACAAGTAGATTGAAAAGAAATCTAGGTCTTTCATTGTCTTTTTGTTTGCTTATTTATTTATTATTATTTTTTTTATTAATTATTTATTCTTCAGTACTAATGCTTGTTTGCATGAAGCGTAAGATAATGGTGTATTTGTAATATGTAGCTATTTAATCCACTATATGGACCGATCTACTTAATTTCTGAAGGGGGCATCTGCCAATTGTTTTGAAATAAATTATACTTTAAAACGGGAAAACATCAGCATTTATGGCAAATTCGAAGGGGGATCCTGATCGATCCCATCACCCCTTGTATATATGCGCTTGGTCAATATTCCAAATTTCTTGTTCAATTTCTTTATTTACATGTATAGGCGTCATATCGCAATAAGATAAAGAAATCACACAGATCTAGCTGTAATCGGCTTACTTTGATCTTTATATAGTTTACAATTCGACCACACTTTACTTCAATACCTTGGCTCATGCAGCTGCTTCTTTATTTTTACTCAGGAACACAAAATGAAGAAAAACAAAATTATAGTAACGTGCTTCATGTTTCAAGAAAGTCCAACAAGTATACTTATTTGTGTATCTCGGTGATCTGCAAAGGAACGAAAAATGAGTTTGCAATGCAGCCTTAAAATCTGTGAAATTTGAATTTCCTCGCTTTCTCTCTGTGTCATCCGGATCATCGTGTCGTTTTTCAGAACAGAAAACTATTTAGTTGGAGGAAGTGAAATTTAAATCACATTTTAAAGTAATAGATTTTACTGGTGTCACGATGTCCCATAAGTTCTAGATATTATTACCTTAAAACTTCCGGTTAAAAATATTTTGATATATGTCACGAGGTTTACGTGCTTCTTGTGAGATTACTTCACGACCAAATCGCTTATTTCCAACAAATATATGAGATTTAATGTTTCCATGCATTGACGTCCGAGTCTGACTGCTGATAGTAAACCGATTCGGATGTTTCTCATGTCCTCTGTATGGCAAGACTTATATATTAGTACAGCGTGTTTTAAATTAGATGTTACTTGAGAGCAATGGTTACAATAAAAATTCAGACCTGCTTCCGAACCAAGCACCATAAGATACGTGTCCAAGTCCAGCTTTCATGACCACCGAATCCCCTTTGTTCTGTGTGACTTCGGATTATAGTCCCTACATGTACGCTGCCACCAAATTGTAAATTGAAAGTCGAAGCACTGAGAGTGCTTGGTCAAAGGCTCTTTGACTAAACGCATCTGATCGCTTACATGTAATAAGGTAGCTTGCCTGGAAGCAATATTCAAGTGGAATATGTATTTTATGACATACTCAGATACACACTGGACTGCAGCATAGTATTATCCACCCCAGACAACCACATGGTTTACCGTTAGAAAACCCCACAATGGCCGACAAGATGAGAGAGGCAGGGTATTCCACTCACATGGTGGGCAAATGGCACCTGGGATTCTACAAGAAAGAGTATTTGCCAGTCAACAGGGGATTCGATAGTTATTTTGGTAAAATCCTAAATGAATAACAGTTACTGCAATATTGTATAATTTCTAATGTTTCATTGAGGCCATTTCTTTTTTTTTTTTTTTTTTTTTTTTTCTTTATTCTGGTTTGCGTTCTTTTAAAATTGAGAATGCTACCAGCCAGTCATGGAGAAAAAAAACAAGTATATAAGACAAATTACAATTTCATATTACTGTATATGACTATGTGGAATCTGAAAGAAACTTGTAGTGTGTCATTTGATTATTAACATATTTCAGTCGACAAAAGAACGATAAACAATGCACTGTCTTGAATCATTGCTATACTTTACATCAAATATGAAAAAAATGATCAATTTCTCTTTATTTTTGTAGAAAACACATTTAAATTGCAAAAGATTTTATTATTTGATTTTTTTTTTTTTTATATATTATTGAATTTTGTTTTGTTTTATGACTACGGGCTTTTAAAAACCTAACAGCACGAGGACGAAAAACAGAAAATAACAAAGAAATGTCCTGATAAGGATAAACAAATAAGAATTTATACTGTAATTATATGGGATATACGTATTTGTACAAAGGCATGTGATTATCACGAAAGAAGTATTGTATAAATGACTTAACAAAATTATATGTAGACAAGCATATGTAAAAGGATGAACATACATTTTCCAGTTCTGTTTTCACTACGATCTGACTTTTATTTCAAGGTTACTTGATTGGTGCCGAGGACTATTTTACACATTACCGATGTGAGGAAAAGGCATGTGGATACGATCTAAGGGACAATTTACAACCCGTAAATTATACAGGAACTTACTCCGCCTTCCTGTTTGCTCAACGAGCTCAAAAAATTATTCATGAGCATGAATCTACCAAAGTAAGTCTCAAATCAAAAGTCTTAATTAAATGTAGAAACTGATGAACACTTCAAAATATGTTGATCAGTTAATCAATTCTAAAAATGAATCTTATTCATTTTCTGTACATGCTCATCTTTACATTTATGTTATTCCTAATCTACACTTACATGTACATGTATCATCATTAATTAAATGATAATCTACTGCACTTGTGAAAATTAAATGTACAAGACAAAATTCTCTTGAATTACATGTACTATTAGGGTATTATGATAATATGTCCGAGAGCAACTTTTCAAGATATATTGGATATGGAAATGAAGTAGGCGTTTATAACAAAACATTTTTGAAGTCCAAAATAAATTCCATTATGAATATATTTTCAGCCTTTATTTCTTTATTTACCATTCCAATCCGTGCATGCGCCACTAGAGGTACCAGAACATTATATGAAGCCTTACCAACATATCAAAAATACAATGAGAAGAAAATATGCAGGTAATGTGTAAAGAAAATTCACAGCTATCTAAAGAGTTCATTTGCTACATCAGTTCCCACTAACGATGCAATGGAAGTGATTAGTCGGCACTGGTTGCCGATTAGTCACGTTGGTCTATAAGTGTACTTTTGTAGTGAGTGTTTTAATATCGTATTTGCTGTTTGAATCTGTCTTCAATGTCCCTCTGTTGTCTCTTGTTGTATTTGTCTGTGTTTTTGAATTTGGTTGTTTTGGTATTTTGCTGTGGGTGCTGCAACCGAGTTCTTCTTTCATTCCTATCTACAGTATGCATGGTCGGAAGACAAAACCTGAATGACTTCGAATGCTGTCGTAAGGACTTTTATGGTGCAACATATACAACTTCTTAAATTCTGTCTAATAATATATTCTGACTTCACAAACTCACCCCTAGGTATGGTATCCGCCATGGACGAGGCAATAGGTAACATTACAGAGACATTGAAGGAAGCTGGCATGTGGAACAACACTATTCTCTTTTTCTCAACAGGTACTTTTCTATATAAATTAACACTAATTATTGCAAAAATAGAATATGTCACTAAATGTCTAGTAACTCATAGACTATGACACTGAAACCACTCGTCTAATGTGTGAGTGTGTGTTCCTCTGTGATCACGGCAATGTCATCATGTTGGGGATTTCCTACTTATTCAAAACATTTAGGACAAGATGATAACCTCCTGAAAGTTAAAAAAAACACATATCTTAAGATTTCATTCCATGCGCTACTAAAATTAATTTTGCTATGTCTGGTCATCATTTCAAAATGGCGTGGCGTGTCAATAGTGGCCTTTTCTTTTTTTCTTCAAGAAGGGGGCGGGTTACGTCTTATTATGATGAAGAATGAACTTTTTTATATTTTAATCTCCAAATTTTGTGTAGGATATATGTTAAGGTATCAATATATTTTTGTTTCACTAGATAATGGTGGTCAGGTTCACGCAGGAGGTAACAACTACCCACTAAGAGGTTGGAAAGGATCACTATGGGAGGGAGGCATGCACGGCGTCGGCTTTGTCCACAGTGAGCTCCTACCAAACAAAGGGACAGTCAATACCCAATTAATACACGTGTCTGACTGGTTCCCTACAATCGTAGGGTTGGCGGGAGGAAATCTCAATGGCACATTGCCTCTTGACGGCTACGATCAGTGGTCCACTATAAGGTACAACGTTTATACTATTATATCCTTTTCAAAAATCAAAAAATGCAAGTACCGAAAATGATTATGAATTTAACAACTATTGTTATCAAGGCGATCGCCTTCTGCTTCATTTCACATGGGAATTATATGACGTCACGACTTCGTCGTTGACCCTCCACAACCAGGATATCCTAGCCCTTATATGCAATGATATTAATATATTGGGGTGCCACAAATTTAGTGATCTACAAACTGAAGTGATGCTTTGATATTTTTGCCATTTAAGCCCGGTTTATGTTAATCCTGGTGTCACCAGAAGGACACTTCATGATACTTGTCAATGACCAATCTACAACCTTTTACAAGCGCATTCCTCAGCATTGCACTCTATCTGAATATGACGACGGGACTCCATGACGGGCCCCGACCAACTGTCTTCTTTGAATGTTAGTCGGATAACTTTGGGGGTGATTGTATACATGAACTCACTCCATCCGAAAGAGCAGGGACTTTCGTCCTTTCGTCATCCATTTGCATACTGATCTCTGTGTTACTTGCGCCCCTGCGTTATCCATTTGCATACTGATCTTTGTGTTACTTGCGCCCCTTCGTTATCCATTTGTATACTGATCTCTGTGTTACTTTCGCCCCTGCGCTATCCATTTGCATACTGATATCTGCGTTACTTGCGCCCCTGCGTTATCCATTTGCATACTGATCTCTTTGTTACTTGCGCCCCTGCGTTATCTATTTGCATCTGTGTTACTTGGGCCCCTGCGTTATCCATTTGCATACTGATCTCTTTGTTACTTGGGCCCCTGCGTTATCCATTTGCATACTGAACTTTGTGTTACTTGCGCCCCTGCTTTATCCATTTGCATACTGATCTCTGTGTTACTTGCGCCCCTGCGTTATCCATTTGCATACTGATCTTTGTGTTTCTTGTGCCCCTGCTTTATCCATTTGCATACTGATCTCTATGTTACTTGCGCCCCTGCGTTATCCATGTGCATACTGATCTCTGTGTTTCTTGGTTCCTTGCGTTTTACTGTCCTGTTTGTGCCATCATCTTACAGTGAGGATACTTTTATACACAAGAATAGTGCTTTCTTTGGACCGGCTGGGTACTTTAATAGGTGGCAGGATTGAACGCACGTAATCCGAATAACCACACTATTTGCTACTAATTTAACGTGACAGATGACCGTTCTAAGGCTGCACCTATTTCCTATAAGTCTCACCGTCTAGTGTTTTGATTGTTTGATGTCCATTGTCTGTTTGTACATGTATCTCTTTTTGTACGTGTACTCCGTGTTTCACATTTTTTTTACCGAAGTATCAAAATTGTTAATTGAGAGATTCATACAAGTGTGTATGACAAAAGAGATGATTTTGGATTAACTTAGTAAATTTCCCCTGGCTTGACGGTGATGTTTCTAGATTACCGTCCTATGGTATCTACATGTCACAGCTCATCCGGTATGCTAGAACATGTTCTGATGTTTTGGATTCCTATAGTAGAAATTTACAAATGAGCCAAAGAAGATCCTGACGAAAATCTCAACAGCACTCACAATAGAGCACAAAATTAAGCATCGACGGACCCCTAGCAAGCTAGAGGTGGGATCAGGTGCCCTCAGTTACATAGAAAGTTTTAGGTAAAGATTGTCGTTTTACAAACTAATAAAGACTTTCTGGAAATTTTACCGAAAATATCGCCAACTTTTCCTGCAATTCGGACCGAACCAAGCAACAGAGTGTATTACTTTGGGTATTTCACTACCTGCATTTTATAGTGATATAATTAACAAAATAAGAAGGATCAAAGATTAACATCATAACCATCGAAAATGCGTCAGAATCATCAAATGCCTTTTGTATCGTGGAAATGATTCTAATGTCACCAGACGGACACTAGGCTTGGTACTTGACCAATCTACAGTCTTGTACAAGCGCATCCTTGAGACTTGCACTCTGACTGACTGTGACGACAGGACTCCATGATGTCGAAAACTCTTAAGAGAAGACATGGCCCCAACCACCTGTCCTCTCTGAATGTCAGTCGGAATCCTCGGATGATAACATACAGTACGTGAGCTCGATACCTCTTTTTATATCCATTTACATATTCATCTGTGTTGCTTGGGCCCCTGTGTTTTGCGGTCTTATTTGTTTGTGGTCATCTAACAGTGAGGAGGTTGTTTTTACACCACAATTGTACGTTCTTCTAGACCTCTGGGTAATAGGAAAAGTGGGAGGGTTGTGCGCACGTAATCCAGGATAACCACTCCGTCTGCTACTGACGTCGCGGATGGCCGTCCTAAGTCGGCACCGATTGCCTATTGGTCTCGTTGGTTAATGTGTAGTCATTTAATATGATTGATGTTTCTATGTAATTTGGCGTTCATCGTACAATTGGCGTCTCGTTCTGTGCATGTCTCCTATGTGGTTTTGCATTTGGTAATTTTGAGTTTTGCTGTTGGTGTTGCAACCGGGTGTTGTTAGAGATCCCCTCCCTTCTCTCACATAGGGGTGTTTCGGTGGGTTTGTTTAGAAGGTATTTCTTAAGACCCCCCCTTTCTTTCGTATCCATTTAGAACCTGAAGTTGTAATAACGAGTTGTATAAAATCTCGAACTTACAATTTTAGTCAGACGTCATCAGTTTCACCTCGGACCACCTTATTACATAACATCGATCCTCTCAGTCCATTGAAAGGAAACAAAATGTTCAACAATACCTTTGATACCAGAGTAAGAGCTGCTTTGCGTTACGGCGATTGGAAAATAATAACTGGAGATCCAGGTATATGCAATCCTTATACTAAATTTCATGCATTTGAAAGTGGAGCTCATTGATTAGCTCTAACCCCGCCCACACAGTAACAAAGAATAGAGAGAGAAACTCTTCGAACTTGTCATGCTTTTCCTCAGTAGCTGGTACATTCATTTAACATGCTGTCGCATTAACATTCAGATTCAGTGACCACAACACATGAGCTTCTTTGAATATATACTAGGTACTTTCTTCGCTGCTTCTAAATACGACAACATTTGGAAGTACCTATCAGTTATTCAGTCTCAAAGTCGAGAAGGCAAGGTTAAATCATTAGATTCTCCATTGGAACGATTGCGAACCTCGGAATGAATAACATTCCGAAGTGAGGCAAGGTGCCCGGGGAGAGGCAGCGTCTCGTCTCGTTTCGTTTCGTTTTTGTTTCGTTTCGCATTTTACAGGGACCCCAGTAAGCACTAAATAAGCTTCTTTTAAAAAGGAGATGTCAATTTCAAATTACATTATCAGTACTTATCATCAGCCCCCTATAATTGTGAATTTCTTTGGATTTAAGGTAACGGAAGTTGGGTACCACCACCAACCAGCTCTCAGGGCACCAAAATAGATCCATCCTACACCAAAGACACCAAAAATGTGTGGCTGTTTAACATAGCAAAGGATCCTAACGAGCACCACGACCTCTCAGACTCCATGTCAGACCTTGTGGTGAAGATGTTAGGCATGTTAGACCAGTTTAATAAGACAGCTGTGCCTTGCGTCTTCCCTCCAGAAGATCCCAAGTCTGACCCTAAATATCATGGAGGGTACTGGGGACCATGGGAATGACTTTAAATTACATAATACTCATTGAATCCCTAAATTTATACTCATCAGTAACATTCCTTTTCATAATACCATGACAACTCTATCATTTTGCTCTATTCTAGCCTTCACAAATGGATAACAATGATGTTATTCTGCGACAGTAGTCACATTATAGACTTGCTCAATGCCTAATATAAAAAAGTCACTGTCACTGTAAACAATTCTATCTTTCTTACCGTATCGTCTAACCGTTTGATAAGAGTTTTCGTGAATTTGTACGAGGGATGATCGATATCTGGTGAGCCCCGAGACATTTTGCATTATTTTTCTACATAATCCCCTTCAGTATCTATACACTTTTGCCTCCGTTATCTAGGGGCCTCAGTATTACTTTTAAAGAACTCCTTATCTTGACTGTTCAGAAAGCCATCCATTGCAAGTATGACGTCATCACTGGACTGACAGTGGGTGCCACAAACAGATGCTTTAAGTTTTGGGAATAGATGAAAGTCTGATAGAGCAAGATCAGGTTAATAAGACGGATGCTCAATCAAATTAAAGCCACTAAGTGAATGGCAACCATGGCAGTGACAGACATGTGAACAAGAGCATTGTCCTGATGGAACAACACGCGTTTAGTGAGCTTTCTGTGGCGCTTAAGTTCAATATTTTCCCGTAGCTGTGTCAGAAGTGAGGCATGGTGTATGCTATATTGATTGTTTGTCCTTTTTGGAGATAATCTATCGGCATAATACCTTCTGCATCCAAAAAAACTGAGGCCATTATCTTCCCAGCCGAAGGAACAGTATTTGCCTTCTTTGGCCGGGGTGAGCCAGGGTGCTTCGACTGTTTCGACTATTGATTGGCCTCTGGGGTAAAGTGATGGACCCATGTTTCATCCACAGTGACAAATCTTTGAAGAAAATTGACAGGATCTCTTCAAAAAGGTTATTAAGATCAGCACGAGATAAAGTGCGCCTGTTGTGCTTCTTATCAACTGTCAGAAGTCTTGGTACCCAACGGGCCGAAAGCTTTACCATTTTAAGATCTTCAATCAGAATGGAATGTACTTTTTTCTGTGAAATGCCAATTGTACTGGGATACTGGCTATATATCTTTCTGTGACTCGTCTGTCAGTCATAACAATATCATGGACTTTATTTATTAATTCTGGAGTTGCAGTGGCAGACCTTCCAGGATGGGCGTCATTCTCAAGGCTCTGTCTGCCGCACTTAAATTCCGCCACCCACCTTTTCACTGTACATGTAGCATATGATGGGGCATCTTTCCCTAGTGTTGTTACCATATTATTGTCGAAATCCTTTTTGCATGTATTAGATACTGCCCTTTCACAGATTTTGTCCATTTTGCAAAAGCAACTTGTCTTGTTTACTTTAGGGTAATACCTCCTAAAATTGACGAAAAGAGGCTTGAAATTTTGCAATGTTAAACGTCGTCAAATTCAATAGCATCATTTAAGAAGTGATAAATTTGCAGCATGGACCAGACATGCACGTTTCGGGTAATTAACCCTCCTCAGTGATCCTCAAACTAAACAATGTAATATGACTAACAAGTGTCCAAAAATGTACATAAAGACGTAGCATAATCGGTGGGATATGATGCTACAGGACCCATGCTTTAGAAAGTTCAAGACATTTTGATAACAGAAATTTTCAAATGCGTTGAAAAAACAATCGAACTTTGCTACATGTGCCCCCGGGGACTCTTGGTCCACCAGCAGTGACACTCACCAAGTTGTACATTTTCAAATGTTAAATGTCATCAAATTCAATAGCATCATTTAAGAACAGATAAATTTGAAGCATGGACCAGACATGCACGTTTCAGGTACTATCCCTCGTCAGTGATCCTCAATCTAAACAATATAACATGGCCAAAAACAATGTAATATGGCCCAAACAATTTAATATGGCCAAAAAGTGTGAAAGTTATTATGTCCAAAAATGTACCTAAAGATGTAGCAGGAAGAGTGAATGATTGAAGTGATTGTCTACAAGGTATACATAATACAAGACGAAAAACTACAAGTATAATAATCTATGTCAGGATGTCCAAAAGAGGTATTATATTATCTTGAAATCCTGAGGAAATCTCGCAGTGAAGAAAACAAAGTGTTCCGTTCTGTTGCAAGAAATGAACCCTATGGGCAAATAAATCTCGATATGTAATGAGTATTTTCGCGATAACGAGGTACTAAATAGAAAAAAAAACCAATATGAAACATGTTTAAATTTAAAAATTCAAATGTGACGTGTATAGATATTCATTCTTCTTGGGCAACTGATGTCTCTCACACGATTGGCTGAGGGAGTGAAAGTAAAATACATATTAAAATCAGAATTCAAAACTCACAAATGATCAACTAGAAAATCTAGTCTGAAAATGTATATCGAAAGTATCGTCTCATCAAAAGATCTATGCTGTGTTGCAGAAAAGGATATCACTTACCCTTACGAAGATTTATGTTCTTTTATAATAGCGAACCTTTTGGAGTTACTGTTACAGTAGTGTTTCCTACCCTAGTCGGTGAGGTACCAACTGAGCGATATTTTTGTGGGATTAACAGTCTATCAAGTGTGATACCAACCTTGTGGTGACATTCTATAATGAGAGGGGATGGACAGGGTGAAAGGGAGGGGGGGGGGATGGAGAAAGGGGGAGAGGGAAGGGGAGGTAAGGGGATGGGGGGAGAGGTACCCCCCTTTCCGTCCCCCCCCCCCCATAATAAAAACATGCATTATATAATTTTACACAACACTTGGATTTGAACTATGTACAAGTACGTTTGAGGCTGCAAATACAAATCTGAAGTCTTAATTAATACTTGTTTAACGTGGTATACATGGTATAGAAGGACAAGTAAACATAGTCTCTTTTATAAGCTGAGCTGTTCCTACATGTATCATATTCGTATAGTATTTACATGTTTCACAGATTCATATATGCAAGAGAGAGAGAGAGAGAGAGTCAGAGAGAGAGACCTTTATTTAGTCATATTCTGTTGTGATCATGAAATAACGTTTGTTATCGCTTTGTAACGTCGCCAGAGAAGTTAGAAGGTGGCAAACAAAGAACATTTCAAGAACATCTATTTAGCAGCTTGTTCAGAATATTTAACGGCAATGAATCCTATTCAATGTATTTATCAAGGATATTCTGTGGATATCACTGGATCGAGCCGTGTTGGCCGAGGGAAATTACGTATTCCGGAACTCACTTTCACTGTGTTCATATAGTATACTAATTTGTTGGGCTTTCTTTATTTAATTCCATTTTTGCCAGGTTTTGTGTGTGTTCTTTGTTTAAAAGATTGTTTGATATTAAAAGTATTAAAATTGAAGTTTTTCAACTCGTCCGAAGATTATAACCATGCAAGTGCCAAGAAACACAAGTCAACGCAGAACAAGTAACTTCAATCCATTTTAATTTATTATGCAATTAAAAAAAACAAATTGTTTAATATACCTGTACATATTGCGAAATATCACAACAAATTTTTCTTCAAAAAAAAATATTACACTATAATTAGAACTATAAATGATACTGAAAATAAAACCACAAAGCGGCTGATATACAGAATGTTGTTCATGTCGACATTCTTTATTTAAACTTTTCTCAAACATTTTACATATTTTTCTTTCTCATCTCTGTAATTGACGGAGACCAAAAAATCCTTATGTTCATACACTTACATCAGTTTATAAATGATGTTTGTTACCTTGAATTTGTTCATGCACGAACAATTTATATATAATTACTAGGGTAAATTCTATGTTTATAATTAGTAAGTTTTAAGCGAAGCTTGTGAAACAGCTACTTGAATATGGTTCATATGATAAAAGCAGAAATAACTTAAAAACAAAGATATATCCAACAACTAGCATAAGGCAGAATAAGTTATTTTAAAATGAACGCAGTAACATGCACCTAACAAGGCAAGAACATAAACCTTTAATACTGTCAGAGTTATCTTTCTTTATACATGATCTCGTACAAACTAAGTGAAAACGGGACAAACCTAATTTTCAAAGTGAAAACATTAAGCAAACATACGCTAACACCAACTTGTACAATATTGCTAGTAATTATAATTCAAAGATACAATTTTTGGAATATCCCTAGCTTCCACTCTCATACTTTCCGGAAGTTCTTTCTTTCGTAGTTCCTTTTCCCTGTCCATAGACTCGTGGTAGTAACCATAATACTGTCCTCTGTCGGACCTTTCCATTGGGATGAACGCGTCGCTTTTCGGCCATGAGATGTCCTGCAAATCCCGCCCTGGCATGCTGGGAAGGTCACGTGTGTAGCCAAACTGACGTAGTTGGGGAGTCCCCGTTTGTAGAACACCAATATCTTTGTGATAGTAACCTTTTGTAGGAAAAATGAACGTTTAATAAAAAATGAGAAAAAAATCATATATGACTGGTGCATTAAAATCTTTTTTTCTTAATCTTACCATTCCAAGGCAAAATTTGTTTGGTCCGTTTATTGTGTTCCTTTTTATTCTATTTTTCTTTTTCGACAATACACATCGAATATTTTCTGAAGAACTAATCTTTCTTGGAAGCTTTAGATTCATTTTTTTGTTTCCTGATTTACCTGAGGGAGTGTCCCTTTGCCGCATGAAATCCACCCACTGTTCCTCTGACTGCATTTCTATTGCGTCTCTCTGCGTGGCTCTGGGCAGAGATCGGTAGTCGCTATGCTTTATCCAATCACGTTGTGAGGGGACGTAATGGGCCTGGCCGGACCATATCATTGATTTGCCGTCCCCACTCAGGTAATTATGGGTGGGGATGGGGTTGTGTGGACCACGGTCAAACAGAATCCTTCCTGCACTGGTACCGTATTCTGGATGTTGCATTGGATTCATGACTGAAAACCATTTAAAAAAATTGAACAGTCGATGATTGATGAAATTTAAATTCAATTCTCTAAACAATATAATTTACTCATAATTTGATATAGATCAAGTAAATGACATAAAATTAAATAAAAACATTTAAAAGGAGGCTAGGGAGACCGATTTGTACCGACTTTTGACGGCAATCCGCTATATCTAAAAAGTTCGCACAACTCTTCCCTTTTGTGTATACATGTACATGCACAGAGATCTCTCAAGACTAAAACCTAGCGCTCCTAATTTAGGGAATAACTAGCTTCTGACGTCATGTTTGCGGGTGGTACATGCTGATTTTACGGTCGCAAACTGAGTTTTTCTGGCGACGCTATAGCGATGCCAGAAAAATGGGTGTTTGTACCGTAAAATCAGCATTTACCGTCCGCAAACATAACGTCAGTACCTAGCTATTCACATTCTAATGCAATCTATATTTTTGTGAATATAAGGCGAATTGTGACGTTAGCAACGTCAAAGCTAAGTATGTTCTCGTTTTACTGTCGGAACCAAGGAGCAAACAACCAATGAAATTCGATGTTATAACGACATTGCATTATAGAATGTACGGTTAACTTCACAAATCAGACCGTAAAAACTCTGAAAAAACTTCTTTATCAAAGATAGAGAAAATTAAGCAATAGGACTGTATGTTTGACAATTGTTTTCCTAATTTAAAATTTGCATGGCCCCCTTTCCTAACAAAAAGCCTGTTTTCCCTGTATGCCCAAATGCTTTTGATGTTACGTACAATGTCTTTTTTTGCTATTACCCAGATCCCCGTTACGACGTTTTACTGTCTCATTTGTGATCAATGGCATAGCTTGGGCAGCACATAGTGGGATGCTTTTCAGAAGGTTTGAAGATCAACTACAGAACAGTATCCTGTAGGGGGATCATGGGGTTTTGTCTCTGGAAACCAAAATCGGGCTTATATAGGACGTTGTGTTGAGTAAAGTCTTAGACTACGTTCTGTTTCCTTTCCTTGCTTGATTTAGCCTACAAGCATACATGGGGGATGGACAGGGGTACCTCCCCCTCCCGCCCCTTTCTCTTCCTTCCCTTCCCTTCCCTTCCCTCCCTCTCTCCTCCCGCCCCTTTTCTCCCCTTCCCTTTCACCCTGTCCACCCCCGCATAAATGGTAGCTGCGCTGCTGATAATGTCACCTTACATGAATAAGCACAGGTTGGTCAGTGCTGATCGATGCCATGCCTTGGACGTGAGGTGGAGACAATGGGGGAAATTCGAAAGGAGGGGAGACGGGGGATGCAATATAGATGGAGGAGGAAGGAAGGAGGAGAGGCAGAGAGCTTTCCCTGTCCGCCCAATCGTATATATCATGAAGCTGTTAGCAGGGACGTACACTGTACACGCATATACGTTCCTTCTGTTAGTTACGTGATCTTTTTTTTCAAATTCGATATCATGGTTCCGCATGCCTCATAAGTCACTACTGCCACATGATTATCGATTAAGGAACCGTCTTCAATCGATTTTGAATCCTTATACATTGCAGGTCGATTTAAATGAACTGGAATGACACAAAGGACCAAAATGCTTTAGGCTTTTGTTACAAGGGCGGTCCGGATCTAAAAATTATCTACATCTAGAGAGGGGGTCCAGCCCGTCAGTTCCAGCCTATGATATCATAGGCTGGAACTGACGGGCTGGACCCCCTCTCTAGATATTGAAAAAAATGAGTAGACAAAAAAAAAAGACTTTAAGAAATGGGGTCTTGACCCCCTTCCCCACTAGATCTGCCCGTATATTTAATCCAGATTATAATATCCAATATAGCTAAATCATGCAAGTTATGCAAAATAATTTATGGACGTTTTTGATAAACCTTTCTTATTTTCCCTTTCCACCTCGTAACAATGTCCAAAACTGTGCCTTCAGTGGGAGTGATTTCCCTTCTCAAAACAAAATACAGTGCCTGGCCTCACTGTGTACAGCAACACTTGAGATGGACAATGTATACCTTGTTTGTGAAAATAAAATTATAATTTGATAATAACTCAGTTTATGAATACCTGCTTTGTGTATTTTCCAACGATCCCCCAAAACAGGTTTAAATGCCACACCTGGACTGCACAGGTAAATAAATAACAGGGGGCGCTTTAAAGTTTACGTTAGTTACGAAGCTTCGACTGTAGATTGTAAACATCCGCTTGGATTAAAACACCTGTGATCCCATCATTAATGTGAGCACAAGAGACTTTACTGTGTGAAAACAAAACATTTAAAGGTAAAAAAAAATCTGATTAGTATCAAATTAGTTCATAAAAGTAGATATTATAGATAATTGCGTAGAAGCCATGCATGTATGTAGACGTCGAATTTATCGATCGATGGATTGATAGACACATGTACGTGTACATTTAGTTTTATGTGAACTTAATGGAATTCAATTGTAAATAATAATTTTTCTTGTAAACAAGCATAATTCATTTTTGAGCGCACGCAAAGCCATCATAAAACGCAAATAGTTGTTTCTGCGAAAAAAAAAAATAAATGAAAAAGTGCATAAATTAAGTTCACTTGATTAATCTTTCGAATGAAAGCACATACCTTGGATGCTCATGATAACCTGTTACATACAGATTCTGTAGCTATCCTGCTACTCAGACCCCCCCCCCCCCCCCCAACCCTTTCTAGATCTCCACACTGAGTCGTTTTTCGGCTGATATAATTATGTATGTCATGCATAATACAAATAAAGTCGTTTTTTATAGATTATAAAATTCAGTGCTTCTTAGTTTAAACTGTATTTATTTCAGACATTATATACATTGAACAAGCATAAATCAAGATATATAGTGAATAGGATCTGGAAACAAGTGAAACTTATATTACACCTTTTCTCACAAAATCCGCCCACTATCAAAATAACATGTCGCTTGACAATAAGAGATGTATTTATACAGATTTTAAGTCAAAATTGACGGTTTTCTTAAAGGAAATTCCCATTTCTATTGGAAAACAACAAAATTATTTGACCTCATAGTTTGAAATTTATGACAGGCCACGATATACCACTCGTTTTTATTGTTTTTTGCCTGTCGCACAAACAGTATACAACTTTTAAACTATAGTAGAATGCCTTAAGTAGAGAGAAAAATACATCAAATGGATCAAAATGTAAGGAGAAATGTAAATAATTGAAATTTGAAGGTTAAAATAGGGAAAATTAGTAGAGGTAAGATAATTTACAGCTTTTCATATTGTCGCTCGTTTTACGTAATTTACGTTGCCATGATTACTTGCCGAACAAAAAATAATAATAACTGTCAAAAGCTTTCATTATATCTCTTTGAATGTTTATTCAAAATAGTATTAAAACTAAAAGGGAACTCCTTTTGGTGTATGGTTACTTAACTTTTCAGTATAGATGGTTTATTTGTCAAAATGCGCGGTTCGTTTTAAGCATGTAATTTACGTTATCGCTTTTTCTCAAAATATAGGAGAAAGGATAAAGAAATGACATGTTACGATCATTGCCGACACTCTATAGTCAAATTAAATACAGTCATCGTTCAGGTATTCGGTCTTTTCTTTAAGTTATGCTTAAATATGAGTACAAAAGTAATTTACGTTGTGTAATTTACGTTCCCTATGGAATTATAGAAGGGTCGTAGACGTTTATTTTACTGATTGTTTTGTTTTAAATCTTTGCTAGGGTTAATCTGAAACTGAAATCAAATGGAAACTTCACCATGTTTAGTGAATTTCCTCAATATCAATTCAACAGTAACGTAAATTACACTTATTTCCAACGACATGAATTATCTTTCAGTTTTCTTTAATTGTACCAAAGATCAGTAGATAAAGAAGTTAACATATGAATGGAATGTAATAAATATCTTTTTCATGACACACATTCATTGTTTACGATTCTAGCATACATTTTTGTAAAACGTCTCTGATAACGTAGATTACATCGTTGTCGTGTTCTTAGAATTAGTTATTCCAAGTCTTGTTTTCACATGATATGGGGGAAAGCGAGAAAGGAGATATACAGAATGTAAAGTAGGTCATAAAAATAGGAATTAATGCTATGTTTGGCCTAACAGACAAGTGATACTGCATAGGATATATTGTGTTAGCTAAGCAATATGTAACACATATCATCATCTCAGTAAAAATAACTGAAACTTCATGAATTGAATCACAGAGTAATTTGCAACAGTCAAAACAACCAATAGATGTATTTGTATTGGTAAATAATGTGTCTATAGATTTTTTTATGACGATTAAGTTCCAGATCACTCCTTTATGTAATTTACGTTATGTGTATTCTGACATGGTTGGTGTGTATTTGGTCGTTTCTAGCTTTGTCCATCCCTTGTTTTCAATTCGCATTTCCTTCGAAATGTTCAGAAGTTAGAAGATAAATTGCATAGGAGATGTTGCATCCTTTATAAAGGTATTGCCGCAACAAACAAATATATTTTTTCATTATGAATTTGGAACAGATTGAATTAAGGACTTATATGTCCGTCATCATCATATGTATTTTACAATTATTAATGGTTTTATTTACGATAGACTTTAAAAGGACAATCATAAATAAAATAGGAGAGTTGTCTTTAGATAACAGTCAAATACAAAAGTTTATATTCAGAACCTGAGCCATCACGTAAATTACAAATATAAATGGAGCCCTTCAGTAAAATCATTATAATAACGTTATTTGTTACCTCCGAGTCCTGAAATTTTGCACATTTCTTCTCAAAGGTTTGTCGCATTGAGTAAAGCACATTCTATTTAGCTGCTGCAACTTTCATTTTTTCAATTTTTCGAATTTGAAATGGGCGGATTTTGTGAGAAAAGGTGATTAATCCGTCTCCTAATCTGTTTCATTTACAGAAGTATACATGAATGACCTTTAGCCTTTGTTTTATTGAAATAAATATGTGTATATATGCGAATGCCAGTGCTTCTTAATTAATTCTATTCTATTTGTTCACACACCAGTTGTACGTCTCTGAAAACCTCTATGTAACTGGGTAAGTTGTATGTTTGTGCATGTAATCCGGATAACCACACTGTTGATTACGTAAATCATAGCGTGACTTGACCTTCATTGGAATATTTTCTACATTTGCGCATACCATATACAACGAAAGTATGGACAGATTTAGAGAGTATGGACAGACTTAGAGAGTATGGACAGTGAAACTGGGATCCCTCGGAATTTCTATACCAATTCCAGGGTTTCTTATCCCTATCCCAACTCTTAATCCGTCCTTGGAGAAGGTGTTATGTAATCGGTTCTTCACTATTTAAGTCAGTTTTTATATGTCATTCACACGAACATTGAGAAACATCTCCTATTCTGAGAAATACTGGAACCGATGGAATGGATGATTAAGCTAATGATAGATATTAACACTTCACTCTCAACGTATTGACCTCAATAGCGCTATTTATTCTCTACAATCTGTTCCTGATATGTACTTGAAAGAATTAAAAGAGAGAAACGTAACTTTTAAGGCAACATATAAAAAGAAAGAAAAAAAAAGTGCGAGGTATCTAATAGGATCGAATGAGGTACAAAGAACATGATAGCTTTATAAACTGCATGCGATCTATTTACAAATTGCAAAAGAAGACTAGAAAAGAAATGTTTTATACTTGGGGGGGGGGGGGGGGGTATAGAGAGACTGAATGGAGTGTCATCTATGTACTTCAAAAGAAAACATGGTAACTCTTGCATCATCAGACAGGTATAGCATTAAGGTAGGAAGAAATAGAATTAATATTTTCATTTGCAGATACATAATTAGTACATAGATTAAAGCAGCAAATAACAATGAAAACATTCTTCTTTCGATTTTTTTTTCATGTTCTTTCAATCTCTCGTACTGAAACATTTTAAAATCATATAAAACTAGAGTGTCACAAATCTGAAAGAGAAATATGAGAAAAACTTAATAGGTTTTTCTGTCTCACTGTATGACTCTCCCTTTTCCTTTCTTCATTCTTTCTATCATGCCTCCTGATATATTAAATCATACAAAATCAAGTGTCACAAAGCTGAAAGAAAAATAATACATAAGAGAAATGTGAAACTTAAAATAAATATAATGTGAATAAGCCTCTCTCTCTCTATTTGAATTTGTTTAAGATTCTTGACGTGGTCCGCAATTGGATTCTACATCTGCGCATGTTTTATACAGGCAATTTGAGAGTTCCGGATCAACTTGTCATTTCTAGATCATACTTAAATTTTTCACTTTATCAAAAATGGAAAATAAAATAATTATTTCGTTTTTTCTACTAAGAAGATATCAGTATTGAATAATAAAATAATAAATAATCATGAACATTAATTAGTTCTCGTTTTTAAAAGAAATTTTAAAACAAGCAATTTTATCAAGAACTTCCAAAAACAGGCGATCCGGAACTCCCAGATTGCCTGCACAAGTAGAGCGAGATCATGAGCGGACCTCGTAACTTTTCCTAGGGAGGGATTTAACTGACTTCTAACTCACCACTAGATCCGTTCTTTAAGAAGGTGTTATGTAATCGGTTCTTTACCATTTAAGTCGGTTTTTATATGTCATTCACACGAACCTTAAGAAACATCTCTGATTCAGAGAAATTCAGGAATTGATCGAATGATTAGATTAATGATAAGTATTAACATTACACTGTCAACGTATCAACCTTATTGGTCAGGAGGCATAAATACTAAATGCGATATTGTTAGGATAGGATAAATAAGTTATAAACATCTGTTTCTTTGAGAGGGTACGTATGTTTTTCTCTCTCATATATGTGATCGCTATCAAAATATTTTCAGCTAAACATAATTATCATTCACTAAGATATTGCCATAAGTATTTCCACAACATTTAATATTGAACATATATCATACAAGCTTTGTTAAAACGTGACCGACAGTTGAGAAATATGCATCTGAATATTGCTTTGACGGTGTACTTGTTGATTTATGGCAAAATTAAGTTATTTCAATGACATTGGACGTCTTATTATGACAAAAAATGAGAAACTTTGTCACGTAATTATTCTCTTTAGCATTGAAATACACATCTGATCGCGAAAAATGGTAATAAATACAAAATGGTAAGATGGGATCTTAATAAAGCCGATTTGTTAACTAAAGGGTGTCACCAGAATGACACTTGGCTTGGTACTTGACCAACCTAAATCTTAAGCCTTGTACCAGCGCTATCTTAAGAATTGCTTCCTGACTGACTCATGTGACTCTGACGAAAGGACTCCATGACGAGCCCTGTCCAAACCTCTTTAGAGAATACAGAGCTCCGACCACTTGTCCTCTCTGGATTTCGGTCTGACTCTTTGGGTGATCATTTAACATACAGCCGACATAGCACGGACTGAATTTCACAGGCCCTCTGATTTTATAATTTTTACATTTACATATAATGCTTCTGTTTGTAGGTTCACCTTACATTGAGGAGGTTGTTTTACACCACAATTGTTTATTCTTCGAGACCACTGAGTAATCGAAAAGCTGACAGACTTGTGCGCACGTAATCCGGATAACTACACCGTGGCAGATGGCCGTCCTAAGTCGGCACCGATTGCCTATTGGTCTCGTTGGTTTATGTGTAGTCTTTCGTGTTTGATGTGATTTGGTGTTCCTTGTTTCTGTTGCGTCTCTTTCTGTGCTCGTCTGATGTGTTATTGCATGGTATGTTTTCAAATTGGTGTTTTGCTGTAGGCGTTGCAACCGATTGTTGTTGAAAATCCAAAATTAATGTTTTTGAATCGTGGTTTTGTGTTTATGCGGTGCATTCCTGAACATCTGTCCAAACTATAGATAACTTATTACCACAAATTCATAAAAAGCCCGTTTAATCATTCCAAAGTTCAAGTTACTAGGTGAAAGGTCATTGTATGAAATTCAAGACCTTGTCATAAGGGATCTATATACGTATTCACGATATTATCAAAGGCCTAATAGATACATTTTGGTCCAGCCTAAAATAAATTTATATAAAGAACTTTTAGATCAATGTTTTTGTTTACAGTGTATGGCATGTATAGCTCTTCGGATTTCTAAAAGTGCTCCATTTGGCATATTTTCTTGGTTTTCTCACTTCATTGCCATTATAAAAAAAAACAATAGATACTGAATAAGATTACTTCGCTTTCGCTGACCTTACCTGTCAAATGGACAAATAAAATAGAGTTTTAAAGTTTCCTAAAAATTGTACGGCCCTGTATTTATTCATTTGAGTGACGCCACCTATGATTATTCACGCGTTCATGAATGTATATGGTGCTGTCCTTTATGTTTTCATGATGTGATGTTATTGTTCGCTTAGTATCCATCTGGTTATTTGTCTTTTTCCTCATGTATGTCCCTCTGTAATCACTGCAACGTTGTCATTTTTGTGATCTCCTCCTTATCATTACATTTGTCATTATTATCCTCCTGGTTTAACTTTTCTTAATTAGTATCAAATGTTCGACCATAAAGAAAAGAATATATAAAAGGAGAAATGTGATTCGTTCTCTTGATAACAAATGAAAAAGGTTATATGAGTAACATGTATGAGTAATATGAATGAAATATATTTTAATATGGTGAAATGTCTTGAGTTTGAACTCGGTACTTCTGCAGCTATCTGTGTTGAATCACATCAATACAGGACATTGAAGTAAGCTGGCGAGTGTCCGATTTGAACGTATTAGCGAAGGCATAGATTAGAACGTATAAGCGAAGGGCATATCAAAGGGGTAGGTTCACTAACTACCAAAATCGGCCCTAAATTTTTGCGAAAAATAATTTTATGAAAATTATGATTCAGCATTTCTTATATTTATCTCAAACACCTGCCGAAATAGAAATTAAATATTTTTCATTGTCAAAACGTCACGTGCGTTAGTTATGACGTCACATTGTGACGTCATTTGCTCTGCATGACGGAAAATGGCCATATTTTCTGCATAAATCTTTAAAATTAGTATAGGCGCCAACCCTGACCCAGCATAAATTTCATGTAGATCGAAAGATAAATTGCAAATCTAACTTTTTATATGAAAATAATTTTGGGTGAGGGCTGGCGCCCTACTTATTTTCATAGATTTTGACCAGAATTATGCCCATTTCTTATGATTTTTCAGCATTTTACGACTTAAAGCCGACTTTGAAGCCATATCTTTCGGTGTATTGCGCGTAAATTAAAATATTTATTTGGTATTTCAAACAACCATACATTTAACTTCCTGGATTCGAAATACAATCGAAATCTAAAACATTCTAAAATTAGGGCCGATTTTCCATGTTACCGAATCTGCTCCTTTAGAAATATGACGAAAATTAAGGAAGATATTTAAGAAAATGCAATATTTTTGTATCCATTTTTACCAATTTAGAAGTATTAAAATCCTCGTTTACGAATTCTTCATTCAATTTAGGCCCCCTGAATAGTGCTATTTATTCTCTACAATCTGCTTTCAACTGTGCTAGAAAGAAGTTTGTTTTTTGAAAGGGGAAAGAAAGGCAAAGACATAAAAAAGGTAAAAAAAAAAGAAAAAAAAAGAGAGAGAGAGAGAGAGAGAGAGGACGTGCGGTATCAAATAGGATCGAATGGAATTATACAAAAGTGCGATCCATTTATAAATTGCAAAATAAGATAAAAAAAAAAGAAAAACGATTAAAGAGATTAATGAAGTGTGATCATGCCAAAGAAATCACCCTAGGCCTAGCTTTTGAATAACGAGCATGATACACGAATTTATAGATAAAGAAATTCAATTAATATTTTTATTTACAGGCACAATGCATCGCCCTGAATATGGCACAAGCGCAGGAACAAATCTTTTCTTGAGAGGTCCATACAACTCCACCCCATTACACAACTATCTCAGTGGTGACGGTAAATCGCACGTGTTCAGGGGTCCCGGATATTACGTACCGTCAGAAAATAGATGGATGCATTACCATGAATACAGGTCTCTTCCACGGGAAACAAGGCGCGACGCCATTTTGTTTGAATCTGAAGACGATTGGGTAAAGTTCCAACGAAAGAGGGACGCTCAGACAAATCCTGGTGGTCAGTATTATAGCTTACGTAAAATAAGTGGTCGTCGTTGATTTTAGCATCAACAAATTTATCCTCCTCCTCCTCCTCCTCCTCATCATCATCATCACCACCATATCATCATCATCATCATCATCATCATCATCATCATCATCATCATCATCATCATCATCATCATCATCATCATCACAACCATCATCATCATCATCATCACCATCATCATCATTTCCATCATCATCATTATCATCATCGTCATTATCATCATCATCATCATTATCATCATCATCATTTATACAGGTGTTGCTTTAACAAGTTTATATAAAGTAATGTTTCGACTATTATTTCAAGGTTGTTTGTAAGTGTTTTCCATTTGGAATCATTTTCAATTTCACAAAGCTCCTCTTAATGATTTTTCACATGTATTCAGGTATATCGATGTCTGGAAAACCAACCTTATTCACTGGTGTACCTGAGGATACTTTGTTACCTGCCAATACACATGCGTGGAACAAGCCATGGACTGGCGCAGGTCTGTTTCAACCTTCCGGAAATAAGTGGTTCAGAGATCAAGATTCCCCGGCGATGCCAAAAGACGCTTTAATGTTCCATAATGAGGAAGACTGGATCAAATTCAAATATATGACAGAGAATCCATCTCTATATAAATAAATGAAATATGACATGGTCTTTAAATTTGTACTTTACTCTTCTGAATCTCGTGCAAAGACATAAAATGTTAGAAACGAGAAGTTAAATGTATATGACGTAGGCCATCCTAATGAATATTCATGAGATGATCAAACTGCCAATCAGCTTAAAGTTTGAAAAGTGCTTATCACAATCAGTATGGCTTACATATACATGTAGTCTTTACTCTAAATGTCACATGTATAATCTTTGAATGAACATTTATAATCTTATCCAAATAACATAAGCTTATTTTATAAATTTGCTCATCAGGATAATTAAAGATTCACTTGTTGCAATGTTTTTACTACATGTAAATGTTAATGCTTACATACATGTATACACATGCCTCGCATTTGTTATTTTCTTATAATAAAGTTTACACTTTATAACAAAATAAAAAATTATAGAATTCGTAGACATCGAATGTTATTTATCTATATTGAGGGAATAACTAGCTACTGATGTTATATATGTTTGCGGATGGCAAATTTTACGATCGCAAACTGATCTTTTTTTCTGGCGACGCGTTAGCGGAGCCACAAAAACGGATGTTTGCAATGTAAAATCAGCATTTACCGTCCGCAAACATGACGTTAGAAGCTAGTTATTTCCATTCTAATGCAATCTATATTTTTGTAAATATAAGCGAAATGTGACGTTAGCAACGTCAAAGTCTAGTATGTTCTCGTTTTGCAGTCGTAACTAAGGAGCAAACTACCATTGAAATTCGATGTTATAGCGACAATGCATTAGAACTCATTTTATCATAGTTTCTTTAAAACATGGAAATTTACATGTCAATATCTAGTACTGAATAATGCGATATCAGGGGTGAAATCAAACTGGAAGGAATCGTCTCTGCAGCCAAAGGATTGTCATATAATAAAGTGTTTTTTTTCCATTTTGCATTAAGGTTCAATACGATAACGAGAAATAAAAATCGCGTCGTCAAAAACTCAATTAGCGACCTGAAAATCGCCGATTACATGCTAGAAATTTCAAAACACAAGTATATTATCCCCTAAATGTGATTAAACAAGACAATCGCGAACCCCCGAATGGAGGCAAGACCAGGTGTCCGGTAGGAGTGAGCGTCGTCTGACTGCATGTTACACCCGCCACGAACGTCTAATATAAACATGGCAATGACAAATATGGATAATGACCATATCCCAATACACAGTGCAAATTCGATAATTCAGAAAATATTAAAATGAAGGCATACAAAATCAGGATAAAACAGGAACCAAAGCAAACAAACAAAAACATCCACCATATGAAAAGATGTGAAAGATGAAATGCGGTAATGTCCAAAATAGGTAAAAGACAGTCAATTCGCAAGGTTGGACTCAAGAATGTCCTTAATTATCATTGATAGGCTCAGTGATATATTAGATATTTTTCAACGTGACGAACTTCGCACTTTGATTACGATAGAAAGTTTTATATAAGTGAGTTGCCAGTAGTACAGGAAGTGCGATATACCAATTCTATTGAGTACTATACAAATCAGATTGTAGATGACTCGGCTTATGAGTAGATACGTGAACGGCAGCTACGCAACTGCTTCTTCAATGTTCGAAGTGCGAAGTACGAAGTCCGTCACGGTGAAAAAATCTATTAAGTATTTCCCCTAAATAACCTTGAGCAAGCAGCATACTGGCGAGCCTCTTTGTCCTCAAAGTGAAGTTTTCGTACTAATGAGATAAAAAAGATCCTGACGACAATCTCAACAGCAATCAGCATAGAGCACCGAAATGAGCATCGACGGACCCCTAGCAAGCTAGAGGTGGAACCAGGTGTCCGGGAGGAGTAAGCATCCTAATAACATGCTCTTGCATAGCGTATTAGCTGTGAATTGAATACGTCATAAGCAGGTTAATTCGGTACGCCAGGACATGTTCCAAATATTACGATTTCATCACCAGACGGCTTGCAAGTAAGCTGCTCGTTCAGGGTTATATAATACAACGGCTGAAATCATCATTGAGGAAGTTCTTTCGTCGCTACGGAGAACTTACAGAATCCTATATTAGATCCGTTCGCAACCGTTCCTATGGGAATTCTAATGGTTTTGCCTTTAATACCTTCTCGACTTTGAGACTGAATAACTGATAGGTACTTCTTTGATGTTTATCCCTCTTTCTCTGATCAGTGATTTTCTGTATTGCGATTGAATTGCTGTCAATGTCTCCAAGCATCAATATGTACATCGAGACAATCACCGAATTTGACAATTTTCTTTGAACTGTTGCGACGGTCTTGCATGCATACAGGAGACGCTGACTCTCCCCGACACGTGGTCTAACTTCGGAATGTTGTTTATTCCGGGGTTCGTAACTGCATGGTCTAATGATTCTGGAAATTCTAATGATTTTGCCTCAACTTCTGGACTTTTAGATTGAATAACTGGTAGGTACTTTCTTCGATGTTCATCCATGATATTAGAACGGATGTATTGAAGAATTGTAACAAAATTTAAGAATCCTCAGGATGAAATCAGGTACCCGAGTAAAGTTAGTAGTCAGAGATGAGATGAAACTGACGACATGTTTTTATTAAGATATGATTTTAAAAGTATAGTAATTTCGATAATATTATATACATAGGTAAAATTTTACAAGTGCATTTGTACAAGAAATGTACATTTAAAAATGAAAACAGATATTTCAATGCACATACTGTATAAAAATGAAATATGAGAGTTCTGGCTTCGACATTTTCTCTGACCAAATACAGAATGTACATGTACGTATTCAATATACATGTACATGCATTTGTTTTTACAACTTTATGATTCAATGCGACGACTTGTAATCATAAAATTAATTAATTATTACAAAAGGCCAAATCAGACAAGAAAAATAATTTTCGCAGAACCAATGAACTAATAAGGATTTGTTTCATACATACATCTTTTTTCTATGTAACCGCTATGATAAATTGATATTATCTGTACCTATGACGTAACAAAAGTAATAAAATCCATCCGGCGAGACGTTTTACATATTATGATGTCTTAATAATTGATGTAGGAAGAATTATAACTCTTGTATTAATATCAGAAGCGCTCAAATCACGCTATACAAACACGCTGTGGCAATAATGTAAGCCATAATGTACAAGGTAATAATATGGTTTGATGAGTAATAACGTGTTACAAAGTCTTATATTGTCTCACAGAGCTATTCGAACACGCTTACGGCCTATTATAACTGTCATATAAACACAGCAAAAATTTAATTTCATTTTGTGGTACATGTATTTAGAATCAATGAATAATTAGATAATGCGACAAAATTCACAGTATTTACTGTCTTCTTGTTTCTGTTCACACTTAAAGACTTTTGTCACGATAAGTGATTTACACTATCCTTTGTTTCCTTTCTGGTTAATAATTCAACTTTGTCTGCAACATTTTTTTCAGTCAGGGACGGTTGTCACTCTTGAAAAATCTTGAATACGAAAGTCATCGAGAAAAAAAAAACGTGGGGGTTCGCATCAAAGTCAAGTATCGCCTATCCGCAATTTTCCAAGCTGAGGGCAAAAACAATTAAATGTGTTGGTCGAGTATAACCTTTTGTTGACTCAAATCTTATTCAAAGTCACTGACAAAAATACTGTTTTTTTTAAATCGCAATCTCTCTCACATTCTTAAACAAAGTTAAGTTACATAATCATGTAAAAATGATGACCATAAATGATAGTTTGCTATCAACCAACATTCATCTTTTCATCACCACAAACACAAGAAAATCCTATCCAATCACAACCATTGATATAACCGGCAAACGGATAGAGCTTTTCCGATAGAGCTATACCCTTGGAGCAATACCGATAGACAGTCAGGGGCATCACTGAATTCAGTCCTCTTTGGAAATTACTGATTCTGATAATTTATTTTTCGATTTCCTTTGTAAGTAAACACGATCAAAGAAATTCATTTTGCAAAATGATAGAAATCGGTCCATAAAAATGATTGAATCCCGTCATTATAAAGTTTGTCCATTTAATTGCCTTTACTACACTATTTAGGGAAATCTAATTCCATGGATTTATGGTACTTTCTATTCTGCACCCAATGAACTCATGAAATGAAAATGCGCAGGAATAAATTTCGAGAAACTAGAATACGCACAAAAAGTATGGAATTCAGTCATTTGGAGGTAAAGCAGCAAGCAAAGTAAAAATCAAAAATTACTGATGTTAGTAATTTCTGAAAGAGTACTGAAATCAGTGATGCCCCTGACTGATAGAGCTATACCATAACATCCACGCACGAATCCATTCTCTGTTACAGTGAGAAGGGATATTAGTTCAGACGTGTTCTTAAAGATCACACAATCCGCCAGACTTCCTCTCCTAATGTTTTTGTACCAATTCCTCCCCAGTACCACTGTAACTGTCCCCGGGAACTAATAAAGACATCGTCACACATATCAGCACCATGGTAAAAAGTACCATCAACAACCTGTCCACCACTAACGCAAGCTGCTGCCACTCCTGCTTAATATAGTCTCTTCTGTCTTGTTCTGCAAGTCTCATCTCATTTCTTTCTATCGTCTGATTCACTTTATGCAAGACGCGCATGAATTGTTTTTCACACAAGTCAGTTGGAACTGTTCGTACTTTCCTGGCGAATCTAGGTGATATGCCACCATTTTCTGTCCCTTCCGCTTGTTCTGCCTCATAGCAGTAATAGTCCCCTGTCGGTACCTTCTGCTGAAAAGGTAAACAATTATGAAGAAATACGGAGTATCCTCAACAGCAAAACTGCCATAACTAAATATTCTATGAGTGCAGATTTCCCGATCCAAAAAAAAAAAAAGAAACCAAAAACAAGAGTGAATATGTTTTAAAAGGTTTCTAGATAAGAACTATGAAATTGATTAACTTTTGCCAGTGAAACCCCCACGCATGAATAATATAGCGTCCTGTGACTGCATGCAACACCCGCCGCGAACGCCAAATAGAAACGTGTCTTAGTAGGGATTAAACAGTCATCTACATGGCCAAACGGGAAACAAGGCAAAATAAAAAAAATGTAAAAGATATGCATGTTCCCGAAAATAATCAGGTGGCTTTGACCTTCGAATACAAATTCTAGTAGTCCACAGCCCTTATGGAAGTGACGGTTCAAAGAGGATGTACAATTAGCAAAAAGAAGTATTAATATCATTATTTTGCAATGACTTTATGGAATTCATTTCAAAGCATAAATTATGGAGTTCCTTCTCTCCATATACTTAGCTAAGGAGTCTAAGGAAATAAATTCTATGAAATGAATGTTAATACCAATTCGATTTCTAATTGCAAATTGATACACATAATCTGTATAGGTATAAATATAGATGTATCAATCAGAGCTTATAACGATATGAAGAACTACTATAGAAATCTTTTCCTATTTTGTCTTAGCGACCTGGAAATTTACGCTATAATACATAGACATCGAAGAAGTACCCATCAGTGTCGAAAAGGTTAGATAAAATCATTAGAATTTCCATTGGAACAGTTTCGAACCCCGGAATAAACAATATTTATGTAATATAAAACTGACCATGCCAGGCTCAGGAGGATGACCAGGGAGATCTAACTTGATGAACATCATTCTGGCTATGAATCCAAAGAAGACTTTTTTAATGGAAGATGGAACTTCTATTCCTCGTCCACCTTTATGGTGGATATTCAGGGTGAATACGTTCATACCAGTTGCAAAGGACACCAATGCTATCGTTATCCCATAGTACAGTCCTGAAAAAATATAAAGTTCATTTTAATCAAATGATATGGTAAAATAACCAGATTCATTGAGTGTAAGATGACAAGTATTGATAATGACCATATCCCTGTATACAGCACAAAATCGATAATTCAGAAAATCAGAAACCGAAGGCATACAAAATCAGGATACAACAGAAACCAAAGCAAACAAACAAAAACCTCCACCACATGAAAAGAAGCGGACTCCCGATATGAGAGTGAGACCAGTGCTTGCATGCAACACCAGCCGCTTCAATTCGGTAGAACTGTCACATCCGGTAACTTCCATTTCGGAAGACATAGAGTACAATCTTTGGTTGGATGGTTCAAATGGTCTATGACAGAATATCATCCACCATTCTGGAGAGTGGGACATCATAGTGTATGACGAGTTCCCCATATCGACCGTAGAACTTCCTCAGTGACGATGTTAGTCGGTCACAAACATATCCCTGATTGAGAAGCTTATCTGAAAGACGCCTAGTTTTCAGAACAAAATCCGTATTTTTGGTACTTGCTCTGGCATAACGTATCAACTGAGATATGAACACGCCATAAGCAGGAGATGAAGGGATGTTGCTACTCAGAAAAGGAAAGTTTGTAATGCTGAAATTGAAGTCGTCACGTTTGTCATAGAGTGGGGTGTTCATGTGACCATCAGTGTCGTAGGACAACATTATGTCCAAATAGGATGCTGTATTATTTGTCTCTGTAGTTTCTTTGACTTCAAGCTCCGAAGGATAGAAACTGCTCAGGTAATCCGCGAAATTTGTATTTTTGATGGACAACACATCGTCTATGTATCTGTTAGTGAAGTTGAAGTCAAGAGCTTTTAGTAGCTGTCTTTTGATCTATGCTGACAAAGGACATACTTAAGGACATACTGAAGTAAGACCTTTTAGTAGCTGTCTTTTGATCTATGCTGACAAAGGACATACTTAAGGACAAACCTTTCATGATGTATGCACGAGGATTGAATGTTTATAACGAAGGTTGGAATGTTGATAGAAACATTTGTTAAACAATGTCTGAATAAACACTCGCAGTATTCTGTCTCAGTAAATGAATAAAAAACAAAGACAAATCAACAATGTTTTTTACAAATAATTTCATAGTCATGTTTCAAATACAAGCTGGTAGCTTATTAATCAATCAACTTTTTTTGTCAAATGAACAATCACAAGTAGAATTAGTTTTAATTAAGCAAAATAATATTCATCAAAGGCTTAAAAGGCGCTTGACATTCTAGATTATATCCGTTTATTTTAACAAGTAATAATGGGAACTAAGATAGAATTTCAAAAAAATCGTCTCTGACGATCAGGAAAACCGGACATTAAAGAGACAAAGTTAGCAACGAATTGGTCTTTTGAAAATCCATACTTGCATACATAGGACTAGAGAATAGATATTAAGTTGTGCATAAGTTTTTGCCAGTATATTTCTAATTCTAAAGAAGGCAAGGCAATTATAAAGAAGCCAATTTCCTCTTTCGCAATAAATAGTTAAACATAAGCGGAACTACTCATATGTCATATTGTAGAGATGAAATATTGTAAAATGTCTAAACAATAAGCTGATACAAGATAATCAGGAATTGTCCACAATGTATTGGTAAAGAAAAGGTATGTCGCTTCTCTTTTGTTTGACTCTCTATATATGACATTGAAGATGTCTTTGGTTCTAATTTCCTGTAGTATTTAAGAAATCTACTGCACCTTTGATGGAAATTTCTTGTACTATAAGTCATTGAAGTGAAAGAAAGGAGGGGATAGAACTATAATTGAAGTGAAAGTTTAACTACTAAGATAATCTTACTGGAATTCTATTCAATGAACAAAACAGACGGTCGCAGAACAGAGAGACCCCTTCGCTGCAGGCGAAATAAAAAGATTTTAAAACTCTGCAGGCGTACCGTACTATGTATCAATATTCTAAAAATGTTGCTGTAAGAGAACTTGTTCAACTCTTGACAGGACTTGTGAGAACATTCTTTCTTTGTCGACATGGGATATCCTTGAACATTGCTAAGACATATTAAAGAAGACAGAATGACATGACTGCATTGGGAAATCAACAATTACAGTCGAAAGACGGAAGCACTATGACCGACAGAAAGGATTAATCTTACCATGTTTGTAACAGAAAACCTTATATTCACGCACCGGTGCAGCATAAGTTGGAAAAGATCTCAATGAATCATTGATGAGGTCATTATTGCTTCTCTTGGTACAAACACAATAGGTGGCACTAAACGTTTAACATCATTTTATCTGGTATTCGATTCAATCTAAAGAAATGAGAGCGTTAAGTACCCGAAACGCGCATGTCTGTCCATGCTGCAAATGTTTCTGTTCTTAAATAATGCTACTGAAGACGTTTAACATCTACATTGGTATATGTATATTGAAATCATTTTCAGGAATATACTAGGAACAAGTTCAAGCATTGAGTATACATATAAATTCGATTCAATCTTAAGAATTGAAATTAACCCTAGATAATGTTTATAACCACAGGATAACCACACCATTTGCTACTTGCGTGACAGATGGCCGTCCAAAGTCGGCACCGGTTACCCATTGGTCTCGTCGGTTTATGTGTAGTCTTTTGTGTTCGATGTTTACATGTCGTGTGTCTCTTTTCCGTCTCGTGCTGTACTCGTCTTTTGTGTTTTTGCATCGGGTGTTTTGGTGTTTTACTGTTGATGCTGCAACGGGGTCTTGTTGGAGATCTCCTCCCTTCTTCTTATAAAATCTTTTTATTTCCCTGACTCAAGAAAAAAAAAACCCACCATAGTTATACTTCAAAAACAAAAGTCATTTTGTACTTATATTTTCCATTTGATTTTTTTTTCTAAAGTTTGCAATTTATGTGTTCACTGATTTATCGATGGGCATCCAATGTATCGCCATTTTGGACTATGTTTGTGGTGAAATTTATCTACTATTAATTCGAGCCCTTCTGATTAAAATTCAAAGCTCTGAAGGAACTGATGGCGAGTTTCGTTTATTCATTTTAGAATGATATCAATATATTTTACGGGATTCTTAAATATTGAATTATCAGTACATAGAACAAGTACATTTTCGAATGTTCGGGAATAAAACATTTATGAACCTATGTCAGCATGACTGCTATAGTCAGTGGCGGATTCAAGGGGTCGTAGGGCCCCCTAAAATTTTCAAATCATGGGTAAAACGATCATTTTAAATCAAGAAATAGTGAATATTAGTGATTATTACCTACCTATTAGTAAATAATTAATTACAGTCACGAAAATGGGTCCCAAAAAGGCTGAGATTCAAGAGCTTCCAGGGGGCTTCGACCCCCCCCCCCTAACAGGGCTCTGCGCTGGACCCGCTAGGGACCGCAAATTCTCCCCCCCGCAACTAAAAAGCTGGATCCACCACTGATAATACAGACGTTTATTTTTCTTCGTGTATAGATCTGCATATCTGTTCCATTTGAAACTGTTCTGAAATATTGTATCTTGTACGCCTATGTCATTCAGATTTTTTTAATCGGTCCCGATTTACAGCGCAACGGAGAAGCCATTTAAAAAATGCACATTTCTTGTCTGAGAATCAACGATTTCCCAGGTACTGTCCATTCTCTGACAAGAAATATGCATGAATCCTCTATAATAAATATAAAACAGAAAGAAAAACCAAAATAAAGCGAATACACAAACACGATCGGCCTTTCTACTTTAATTTCCATCTTCATGGACTGGTCATGGATCACGCCGATCGTTTTTCAGCTTTACGAAAAAGATATTATTTCTCTTTAATTTGGCAAAAACTCATACACAGCTAAGGCATCCCTACACTGCATGATATTCCCCTTTTTGTGATTATATATATCTATATTGCACGAAATTATAAAAAAACCCGAACATTCTGCGTTGCCTTGCCCACTGAGAACAATTTTAGTTTTCATGCGGACGTCTTGGTAAGCACCTACAGGATCGTGTCACGTGGGACAGTTTAGCTGATAACACAAGTGCACACGAGACAGCTGATGTTTACTGCATCGTAAGGTATCCTTTTTAAAATAATATCTAACTTTTTAAGCATTATGAAACAACTGTTTAAACGCGGAATGCAATGATAATGCGAAATATACGCTGCCTTTATCTAAATATGGTGAATAATGAGGTCAAGGGTCATGGGGCTACACGATCGGAGTTAAGTAAAATTGTGTGAATATATATTTATCTTCACTCGATTTATACATTTTTGGGGACGGGAATGTCACGCTCCTCAGGTCACGTGATGCAAATCTGAGGTCACGTGGTTCCTGCGATCACAATAGCCGAGCTCGCTTCGCGAAACTCGCCTAAAAATTAATGTATAAAATAAAATACAATTCTCTAGTAATCAAACAAAAAACATTGTTCTAAATAGTTGTATGAATTACACTTGCGGTATTAGATGTATAATGAAGGGAATCATGTTCAAAATAATGAAATGTTGTGTATGGATAATTCTATATTTCCTTATCGCTTTTGATGTTGCACAAACTTTTATGCTATAATGGTAGATATCGGAAAGAGATTTTTAATAGGGTTATTTTAAGAGTTATCTCCGCTTGACGGAGAAAACTTTAAAAATCAAACGGTGAACCTGAAATTTTTCCGTGAATTTTGATAAAAGTCAATATTTAGAATTTTTCATCCATCCATATTTGAGTCCCAATCAGTTTTTTTTTTGAAAATATGACTGAAATATATTTATTAATTTTTCCATACAGTTCAATGTAACCTCTAAGGGCCGATAACTCTTGTAGGAACTTACTTTTGTCTAAAACAAATTGGTGGAAAATTTTCAATAAATTTCTATATTATTACTATGTCATAAGTTTAGAATTCCAAGCTCAATAAATAGGTGAACCAATGATCAATGACCATTAATGAACCAGTGCTCTATTGTGGGTGCTGTTGGGATTATCATCAGAATCTTCTTTAACTCATTGTAATTACGAGATGATATGCATATATATTTTCTTAAAAGTTCCATCTATTACATTTAATCTTTTTTTATAAAATATAACCTTGCACATAAAACAACAGAAAGAACAGAGCGAATTCAGTTTTTCTAACATCCACAATTTAGAGTCTTTTGTAGAATCCATTTTAATTGCTCAATAAATTTAGGATTGATTTGAGCACTCGGAAATTAATCTGTAGAGAGGCGGCATTATGTTTAAATTTATGAACATGCAAAATTCCACTTCTAGTTACACTGCTTCACGTATCATTTGACTCATTTACATTGAGTCGTTTGACAAAAAATCAATGTAATAAAGAAAATCCTGACAACAATCTCAACAGCACTCACAATAGAGCACCAAACTCAGCATCGACGGACCCCTAGCAATGTTAAACGTCTTCAAATTCGATAGCATCATATAAGAACAGAGGACCAGACATGCAAGTTTCGGGTACTAAACCCTCGTCAGTGATTCTCAATCTAAGCAATGTAATATGGTCAAAGAGAATCAAATGTTAAACGTCTTCAAACTGAATAGCATCATTTAAGAACAGATAAATTGGCAACATGGACCAGATATGCACGTTTCGGGTACTTAACACTCGTCAGTGATCCTCAAATCAAAATAATGTACATGTAATATGCCAAAAAAGTTTGAAAGTTACTATGTCGAAAAAGGGTATCGAAAGAAGTACATGTAGCAGGATGGGTGGGATATGATGCTACACAAGCAGTGACACTCGCCAGGTGGTACAAATGTTAAACGTCTTAACATTCAAAGCTAGAGGTGTGATCGGGTACCCGGGAGAAGTGAACATCCCCTATAAGTACACTATGCACCAAACAATGGCGTAAGATTAACCCGACATAACTATATATGCACATGTAATAACTTATTCTAGATTAGAACTGTTCAAGAGTAATGCATTTCTTAATAAACATGAACTCTAGATAACAACACATTAAATTGTAGATCAATATTCCAACTTTTTTAATAGTTTGCTTATCAAGATTACGTATGTTCAGTATTCAAATATAACCATGTACGAGGAGCCTTTCTCCTACCAAACGGGCAAAGGGAATCAACGGGTATACGTGTATAATGAAAATATGAAACGGAAATTAAACACAAATGGAGGCTTTGTGTGTTGCTATTTTACGTTTGATCCAATATTGGGATGAAGTTCGACTCAAGCAGGTTCCACTTTACTGAAGTTTGAAAACCATGTTTGCTCATTTCGAATCAAACATCACTACAACATTTCCGCAAGATAAAGAGGATCCTGATAACAATCTCAACAGCACTCACAATAGAGTACCAAATTGAGCATTGACGGACCCCTAGCAAGCTAGAGGTGGGACCTATTGCTCGGTAGGAGAAAACATCCCATGTTTGGCTAGCTGCACCTGTACAATAATTATGTACAGATTGTAACCTGATGATGGATATAGACTACAAAATATAACTCTCTTAAAGGTAAATGTATGAAAAAACACAAAGGGCAAAAGACAGTGATAGTTCTTTTGTCTGATGTCCGTTATGTGTTCCGCTGTTGACAGCTGTTTTAGAATTCTTCCGTATAAGTGTGCTAGCTTTTATGTTTGAATCGTAGGGTATATAGAGAGTTTTGGTTTACTTTGGTCCGTCGATGCTCAATCTGGTGCTCTATTGTGAGTGCTGTTAGGATTATCGTCAGGATCTTCTTTAACCCATTTGTGTCACACTTATGCCCTTTGCCGTGTGGAGCTCGTAAAAAAGTTCCATGCGAGGGGTTTGACAGTTAATGTTCCAAGAAGTCATCCATCATTATAATAAAAACTTTCAAATACGATCTTAATAAAGCTGAATACCAATTACCTTGTTACATTCAAATCCAATTGGATTTAAGGACTTTTTATGGTATCTTCTATACTAAGTCTAATGTTATTAAATTTAATGATGGCGTAATCTAATTATCTCGTCTCGTTTACTTCGGCGCATCATTAGAATATGTCAAATATATTGGCTTTGTACAATAATTCCCCCCAAAATTAAGGTTTTACAAATCTTGACACACAGGGATTTACACTCCCTCACTAATAATAAGATTATCCTGGTAATGTCTTATGTTTGTAGTCCCCTACCGGCAACGCCGAAGGGGACTCTTAGTTTGTTTTTCAAATTAAACAGTAAATTGAAGGATCTTCATCTTTTATGTTTTAAAATTTGAAACTCTATTTGGAAGTGGCGCACAGCTATCGATGAGCAGTATGTCTAATTTTCTTAGCGTATAAGAAGAAGAATAACATTTTAATAAATAACAATGAACACTCCATATCCACAAATCTTCGGCCACTCGGCCTTTATCAAGTGGAAAAGCACGAATACAAAAGAATTCTACGTAATATCCATAACTGCTGGTAAACAAAGCCCAGCGTAAAAATGCCCAGTTTTGTTTACCAGCAGTTATGGATATTATGTAGAATTCTTTTGTATTCGTGCTTTTCCACTTGATAAAGGCCGAGTGGCCAAAAATTTGTGGATATAGAGTGTTCATTGTTATTTATTATATTAAACTTCCCTACGGAGGACACTACTTCATTCTTTAATAGCATTTTAATTTTCTAGTGTCTATTCTTTACTAAGACAAAAGAACAACGAAGGTTCTAACCCTGCACGACAAAGAAGACTATCATCCAGGACACAATTACCCATATCGATGTACCAAACATGCATATTTCGGAAATTGAATCCTCACCAGTGGTACTTCGAGCTCCTTTCTTCGAGCTGAAAACAATTCAGGGAAATCAGTATATTTCATTTTGTTTGGTAAATGTCAAACACTTGTGTAGGGATCAAATGAGATAAGTAGCCAAAATTTCTTGGAGGGAATATGCAAGTATTTGTATATTTGATTATTCGTTTTTTTTTTCTTGTTGCTATGTGTCTCGTCGTACCGCTCTCTTTATTCTGATGTTCTTTGTCTGTTAAGGTCTTGTTACATGACGTGATTAGTTGCATGTAAATAATTGCAGAGATTTTACGGTCCGAGCGAGTTGCAGTGACTCGCGACTAATTGCATATATTTTCTGCAAAATTAATAATATTCCCGCCTAAACTTTACGAATAGAATGTGTTATCAACAGACAATACGGCATATATATAAACTTCCGCGATGAAGACATGACAGGAATCACCATCATGACCAAACAAAACCTTGGAGTAAAGGGTACTAAGATCCTCTGTAAGAAAAGTCGCCTTTTTATTGTAAATGTAATTGATGCAACCAAAAATCGCCAAATAAGGGTTGAAATCAAACGGAATACCCGGAATTTTGATTTGATGATGCTATAAGCTGCTTGCAACTAATCGCAAGGGATGGAACATGTTCTAATCTGAGAAATAAGTTTTGCATGCAACCTTCGAAAGTTGTATACGATTAGTTTTTTAATAGAATAGTGTGTTTTCAAGATGTAACGTCAATTAAATATGTTGTCATTCGTCGAATAGGGAATCATCGAGAGCTTATTTTCATTTAGTTTAATATTCGCCATTGGCAAAAGGTGGGGCAACTGTTGGAAGAATGTATTTGATTTCATATAGATAAAGCAAAATTTCTTAAAAACTCTGTCAAAATAATTTTTAATGAACAAAGAAATAATAATAAAAGATAAGAGTATTCCTTTTTTATCTGTATACTTGTTATCACATCAGAAAATTCTTAAAAGTACTACTATACCTCAATGTTCTTAGATTAAATTATCTCATAAGATTACTTTAATAACATTTTCTAATGCATATCCATTTCATTTTCTAAAACCAAATAGGATAATGATATAAGATAATTATATCCTGTCAAACCATTACGATACATATTAGTCGAGAATTTTATGCACCATGAATAACAACCAATTATCGATCCAATTTATTAACCAATTTACTCCTGATGTCTTCAAGATATTTGCAATTAATTTCGAAAGTGCACATGTATACATATTTAACGTCATCAAATTCAACAGCATCACTTAAGAACTGATAAATTTATAACATGGACGTTTTATGTCCTTATACGGTAACAAGTTATTCTTATAGCTTGCTGGCATGGCGTTCGAACAACGACCACCAAAATTGTACGAAACGTGGAGTGAACGTAGTAAGGACGCGGGGAACGTTGTAAGAACTCGCTGAAACGTATTGAGATCGTAGTAAGGACGCCGACGAACGTGCCCGTACGCCGAGCCACCATGACCGTTTTGAACTGTTCAAAACAGTCGTAGTGATGACGCGCTGATGGCAGAACGTGTTAAGGACTACTTGCGAACGTATTGCGAACTTCATAGACGTACTAGAAACGTGTCGCGAACGTAGTAGGGTCGTAGTACGGACTGCTAAAACTTTTACATATAATGATATGAAGATCGTCACGTCTCTGCCGTCCTTACCACGTACTCGGTTTGAGGGATCGAAAAAGTAAAAAAAGACCTCGTCCAAACAATGTGTCCCTTGAACGTGTCATGATCGTAGCATGAACGCAGTAAGGACTTAGAAGGCGTAGAATAAACACAGTACTGTCGTAACAAAGACGCCTTCGTCGTAGTGTGAACTTGGGGCGGTTCATAGTGAGATCTTGACTGAACGTATTAAAGACGGGAAGGACTCAATGCTAACGTAATACGGACCCTAAAGGTCGTGTTGCAGACGTATTGGAGTCGTCAATTATTGTTTAGGAGATCCCTTCCAAGTGAAAAATGCCACGTTCTCACTACGTTCATGAAAAATTTTAAGGACCCCAAGGACGTAGTAAGAACGTCTTGAGAGAACGTGTAGGTGTGACAGGGGCCTAACGTGCTGTCGAAGTCATGTGATGCACTTGACTTATTAATGCTCGTTTGTAAGGGTACTATTCTACCTTAGTATTGCTATTGGAAGGTAACAAATGCCTTCGATCGCTGACACTCGGGCACTATTCCTTCCAAAAGCAACGCTATGAGGGAATAGTACCCACTTAAACGGACGTATATAGGTAAATAATATTCATCATGAATAATACTCACCAATCAGAGGAACGGTATCAGAAACAGGTGGAAGACGCTCAGCAACGATCATAAGGAAGACTGTCATGGACAACAGCGTCGTAATTCCCATAGAGATTTTCTCTCCAGAATCACTTGGCATGTAAAATCCTAATAGTGCCACTAAGGTTATAAGTATGCATGGCATCACCATATTAAAGAGATAAAATAACGGTCTTCTCTTAACGACAATGTGATATTTCATGAATATATAAGGTTCGGGACAACAGGAAAACGTTATAACGTGGCGTTTGAAGTTAAATTGTATCAGTTCCCATTCTGAACTTGGCACATAATTTGAAAGATCACCTTGACTTCCTATATTCACTATATTCATCTGATAACCGTCAAACGTCCATGACGCAAAATCCATACTGCAATTTTGCACATCAAATGGAAAGTAACGCACATCCATGGAGCACGAGCTTTTGAAAATCCACATGGATAGCCACGTGACATTGCCGTCATGGCCGACTATAACGTTCGTACTCACTGATGAAATTGATGAGCTGACGTCAGCACTGCAAGAAAGAAATGTATACATTCAAACATTATGATATTTTTTCTGAAGAAATAAAACTATTCCATCAATTATTAATGGAAATACAACGTGACAGGGCCAACTACGAGGGAAGGCGTCTGGAGATATGATGGGATTTTGAAACTGAAAAAGAATTATATCGCAATATAGTGATTTCAATTCATAATTAGCTTAATTTGAAATTAATAAGCGTGAAAATGGGTAATCAAATTAAAATTTTTCCCTGAGACTAAACATTTTTTTTCCCGAAGTGAATAATAAAAGAAGTCAATAAAACAAACATCTATGTTTTTTTTAATTTCACGAGGTTTGTAGGGTCAGATCTTGAAAGTGTTTTAAGAAGCATTCCCTGCTAGTTACAACGGAACATCATTCGTGTTTCGTTATATGCAGTTGCAATTATCTGAAGCGTTCGTCTCAAAATTTGTTCTAGACTTGTTGTTCAAGCATATCATGCTACGAGATGCTTCGTGTTTAGAATATATTAATCCCTGCTAACAATAATGCTCATACTTCTACATGATATATTAATCATATCTCTATAGGGTCTTTTTTGTATTTTCTAGGTTTCTTAAACATTCCCATTGGTATTCTCACTGACAGCTGTTTACTAACTGAACCTATGTTTGAAGTGTATAAATACTTCTTTCCAGTTCTGTCGCCTGAAAGAAGCTTTGTTTTGGCCCTTCATCAATTAGACATCATATATATTATTTTGCTATTTCGGAAACTTGTCATTTCATCCAAAAATATCGAAATTAAAGGAGATTAACATCTGAGCACCATCCCTCCATGCTATTTTGGTCAACGATTTCATTTAACTTTGTTACTAAAACAAACCTACATAAACTTTGGAGCCGCACCCTCTGTGCAAAGAACTTGCACAAATTTAAATAAAAAAGATAAATAAACAAATCCAGAAGGCGCAATTGAAATGAATTTTGGCTGTGTCTGAAAATCATTTTGGATGGAAGCATCATCACTGATGAGGATTTTTACTATCAGAAGGTTTGAAAGGTTCTTCATGGAGGTAAAGAGTTGGAACACTTCCGTATTATTAAACAAACGATCGTCGAAGTTTTTATTGATATTTTCTGTTGTTTATCAACTGAACCTTTGCTGAGAAGCTTATTCATAAGTTGGAGTCAAACCATTAATGTGATTGAAGGTTAGGAGAAGATAATGGAGGTATTAAGAAGAACTTCAAGTTTATGTGTCCTTGCTCAGATTTTTTTTTTGATTTGGTAATCCCTCCTTCAATACGAGCATTGGCTTTCTCTACATGCGTCGAGACAAATATTTTTGATTTTATCTTGCAGAACAACAGTGTGGAAAAAAGTTGTATCCTCTTACGATCATGAAAAACATTTTTCCTCATACCTACACATCAAAGAGAACGTTTTCCTATTAAAGAATTCTATCATCGAAATCCCTTTTTTGTCATACCTATACAAAAAGGTATGTTTTTCTTATGAAAAAAGCTTTGATGTTCATGTCACCTTTCTTCTCATGTGACAATAAGCCTATGGTTTCACATTATTTTGGGAACTCTTGATGTATCTCTTACAGCAAACCGTAAATGTGTATTATCCTATACACCTTAACCATGTTGGCGCAAATTTTCGGCTGCAATCAATCAGTGAAAATCAGAGCAAAAAGCAAAATAGGAGTCCAAAAATTATAATCAAAGGGTATACAAAATCAAATGAATGAAATAACATTCTCCAAAATATCAAAAGTATCAATGTAGACTACATCAGGTGTACGTTGATAGTCCTTCGGCTTACTAATAAAGCCTGTCACTTGAGAAAACAAAGAGAACCAGAGGGGAAAGTCAATTTTGGTGTTTCTGTTCCATGCGTCAAATGTGCATTATAAGACTGATTTTTCTGTAATAGAATTTCTCAGTTTTTAAAACATATATGTTTAATTGTGCACAACCAAACAAAGCAGAATAGTCAACCAGATGACATAAACTATTGGATGGTAAATGTAGACGAAGTACATAGAAAGTATGGTAACCGTTGTTTTACTCTAATTTGTTGTACAGAAATATATCTGGTTTGGATGGTTACATGTATATTATATTCTAATATGACCTGAAATTTTCTCCTTATATGTACCATAGAACTTGTCTGGTGTAAAATCTCCAAAAAAAATCCAGTGCGCTAAGCTCCTCCCATTCACGTGCTATATTAGAATAGAAATAACAACTAGCTAGCCGTGATTCATTTTTCAGTTATTCCACTCGTCACATGACCCAATCAAAACAAAACCTCGCCGTTTCGCGGCTCGGTGATAATTTGATTAGTTCATGCGACTCGTGGAATTACTGGACAATAAACCATGGCTAGCTAGTTGTTATTTCTTAAGTCTTACTTGTTGTATAGAAGGATATCTGGTTTCCAGACTTCGTTGTACGGTAACCTCACAACCTTAATGTCGTTGTATTTTCTTGGATCCCATCGTAACATGTAATCCAACCAGTTCTATAGAGATAATAAAATAGTTCCCTCATGTTTCTGTAATGTCACATAAATTATATTTTAATAGCTATTTAAAATCAAAATTATTAAACAAGTCAAATTAATTTCAAATCTGCGTAGCAAGTGTATCACCCTGATGAGACAGCTCTCTCTCTCTCTCTCTCTATCTCTCTCTCTCTCTTGTCCTAATAGTAAATAGTGTGTACATTGTTATCCAGGAAATTAAATATTATTGCATTAAAAACAATATTAAGCTTTGGAATTTTCCTTTGAAGTAAATACAATGTAATGACTTACCAAATTTAACCAACAATTTGTCGTTATAATTTGATTTTTCTCATCCTGAAAAAATATACAGATTTTCAAATTAATCAACAAGTTTAATCAAACGAAGCTCAATGAATAAAAAATGTTTTCTTGACAAATATAAAATGTTCTTGGAAGTTAAAACTTTAGACATCAATCAAAACGTTGTTGAAAAATTATTTAGATCGCACTTTAGTCCTGGACACCTCTAGAAGACTGATCGACAGTCGATGATGGACGCTTGATCATATCATAAAGTATGGAATCCCGCTGCCCATGACTGTTGAATTGTGTTCTGGTATCAGACATTCGGTCAATAAATTATCACTGAACTGATATTTTCTTTTAAGTACAAATACATGTATATTCAAATTTCCACCGAAATGATGATACCGTGTAACATGCTAGCAGGAGATGCGTGACCCCATCGGGCACCAAGTTACGATGGGAAAGAGCATGATTATTATTAATATAGTGTACAATTTTCAAGCATAAAACAAAATAAAGAATTAAAAATATATAATATATAAACATATATTAAACAGTCTTCTTTGGGTTTTCTTTTGGTTATTTTCCATTTTCGGTTTCCAAAATTGCTGACGTTTGGCATAATTCAAATTTTGCTGTCGCAGAATTTTTTCCGGTTGTGTTTAATACGACAATTTATGATTCTGCTCGCATGCCATTCAACAGACAGAGAAATTCACAAAATACAGGTACGCAAAAATACCTTTGGTACGAGAGGCATGTACTCTTGAGTTTCTTTCTAGGTCATGGTCAAATGTACAAATAGCCTCAAGAGGCAAGTACAAGAAAGTAAAAACACCGGTCGACACTTGGTCTTAAAGAATGTTTGTCTCCAGTAATGGCCAACATAATGAATCAACTGGAAACAGCTTCCGAAATGGGCACAAATTTAATATTCAGTGGTAATCTAGCGGCTCGAGTGGGGAAGGTAGCCAACAGGCAGCTGTTTTATGTTGGTTAATTGCCTTTTATGGCCATTTATGTCAAACAAGATTCTTAAGTGGACACAAAAGATGCTGATAATGAAGGACGCTTAACGGAATTTGGGAGGAATCTCTGAATATTTCAGCAGTATCTGGCGACACAACATGCAATGTAGAACATTAATTTTTCGTTTCCCGAATGAATTAGCTGAGATTAAGAATATTACAGAAATGAACAGCATAAAGATATGTATCTTTTTTGTAGAGGGAAATAGGATGATGGTCATAAAATGCTCTTTTATGATCATTTCTTATCCTTTTTAGTACCCAATTCCTTTAATATGTACTGATAAACATGCCGCATATGTGAGATTTATATTAATGATAATAAAATATTCCTATTTCAATTTTTCTGATTAGTTTGTAAATGAGTTTCTTCTACAGTTGTTGTCGACTAATTATTCGTCCCTACTGGTGTAAAATGTGTATCAGATAGTTATCAATCTCGCGTAACTGCATGACGTACATGATAATGTAGGCATGTAATTCTTCGTAGAAATATATTCGTTTGCGGTATAATAATGACATGCAATATGAGATACGACCGATCTAAAGCAACTTTGAAGGTTGAACACATTTAATTTGTTTAAATGCTAATTCATTACCGGCAGTCATGACTACCGGTATACTGTAATCAATCGTGACATACTTGCACGGATAAAATAACTCTTGGCAATATGATTGGTGGACAATTACAAAATATGCAAATATTCGTCAAGATCATTCAGAATCTGTGCATAAGATACTTTCATCAGGTCGGCTCAAGAGTCTAGATGACTCGACAAATGAAAGTCATATCGTATCAGTGCATTTTCATCCGAAAGATGCATCGAAAAGTCTTGTACCGATACGTCCTACAACAATCACAGATCCTCGGAAATTTCCGTAGCTTGAATCGGAAATAAAAAAGGAAAAGCCCGGAAATGTGCGATTGGTCAACAAGAACAAAAATCGTTTATTCCGATTTTTTCTTACTAGTATTTTAGAAGCTAACTGCCGGCAAGCTTTTTGTAAAAGCTAATACTTGTACAAATCTAGTAATTATTTATAATCTGTAGATAGGTGTAGGAACACGAAGTAATAATAAGAACCATTGCTTGTATCTCAGAGGCAGAAAGATACTACAATAAATACCAAGGAAATTACTAAATTGATTACATTACCACATCAATGATTTGTGCTAGAGCCACACCAAAGGTAACATTCATCGTCTGATTGTGAACAGCAGATGGACGTATCCTCTTCTCGTACCTCTGTAGCAAATCTCGCACCAAACGATATTCGTTCTCGTCTGCTCTAACATGGAAGATATCTGGTAATAAAGAATGTCCAAATTCAGAATAATGAGTGAATGAATTTGAGAGCGGTATCAAAAAGACGAATATATCGTCGAAGTAAGTGTAAGCTGAGATGGACTTTTGTTCATGCATTAATTATATGGAATATGCGCACGTACTGTCCGCGCAGCTCACTACACAAATAGAAGAATTGATGTTTGTCTACTTTTTTGGCAATTTTCCTATTTTATTTCTTACAGGGGTAGATCTCGAACTCTCGTTAGTAACGGTGTAAGGTTCCTTCAAATGAGACAAAACTAACTTCAAATTTACGATTTTCAAAGTGAGCTGCGTGGACATTACAAATTGCACATGGTCGTCTTAAGTAGGTTCAGGATCGGCAGACATTTGTCTTCTTTTGACATGTGATACTACTCATGTTTCAATATTGTCTTTGTACTCCTTGTTTGTTTTCTTAGTCCTTTTTCTATGAGTATTCTTAGTTGTCTGTCTGTCTGATTGTTTGTTTGTTTTGTTTGTTTTTTTTGTTTGGTTAGTACTAGTATTTCTTTTGATATGTATTCATTCGTATTTCTCTGTGGCCATTGACATATGGTTCTTTTGGAGATCTCCTTATTCTTCAAGCAAATTTATTTCACTCCTTTACAAATATTTGTGAAATAAAGAGACGTGTTTTGTCTATTGGCAAATACATATAGAAAATACTAGTCTAGTGCAAAAACTACGGACCGTAACACTAACATGACTGAGCGTTCACAGGCTGGGGAACTTCGTGCATATTCAATAATTTTAGACACATGTGATATAACTGTTTATATTGCTCCTTTTGTACCCAATATACTTTAACTTTATATATGAAAAAAGAACCGCATGTGAAGGAGTTGAAAACGTATTTTTGGCATTCAACATGCTGATTTCAGACCAAATTGAGAAGATAATTACATAATGTTATTACTGAAATCTTCTTCGGTCGCTTCGGAGATATTATAAAAGCATATCAGATCAGTGACATTCAAATTCTCAAAATTTCTGAAAAGTTGGTTCTGTAGCGTCATAACCAATTTATCCAGCTACGTCTTCCAGTATTTTTTGACATGAATGAAAGAAGATCCTGACGATAATCTCAACAGCACTCACAGAATAGCACAAAATTGAGCATCGACAGACCCCTAGCAAGCAAGAGGTGGGACCAAGTGCCCGGGAGTAGTAAGCATCCCCTGTTTGGCTAGCCGCACTAACGTTCACTGTCTTTGGCAATATTTCATTGTTTGGATAGAGGATCACTGACGTGGGTTAAGTACCCAAAGCGTGCATGTCTGTTCCATGCTGCATATTTATCTTTTCCTGATTGATGCTATGAATTTGAAGACGTGTAATAATTGTATTGCGTTATCTGGACTGAGACATCCTTTCTTTTTTATACGTTTGCTTTCTTTGAATCGGGCTATACTAATTTATTGATGCGTCACTTCCCTTTTCATATGGATGACTTGCATTTAATTGACATGATCAAATTATGTATAGACTAAGGCTATATATATACCGTCCCACTGATGTTGAAACTTCTCATTTTAGCAAATGAAATGAGCAAAATGGTGTCAGGACCTTTTATGAAATCTCCTTCAATCCAAACTCCCCAAAACAACTTTTAGATGTCAACTTAAAGATGCTTAATGTTCAGCGATTCCGTTAGGAGAGCTGTGTCAAGCTTTCTAAGCATAGATTAAGAATTATGAATGGGTACAATAAAAGAAAGGAGGGGATTTTTAAGTCACATAGATCATCGACACATTATTTAGTAGATTCCTAGAATGTCTGAAAGTCCATGCATACTTCTACATTGTACTTCCTCTGCAATTTTCGAACGGAAATCCATTCTGTCTTTGTTACTGCAAAATTGGATGTATTTTATTGACTGGAGACTGCGTTAATATGAATAGAATATTGAGTGTCAATTAAGTTGTGAGCCCTCTTGTACGAGGACCATCAGCTGTCTGGCTAGCTGAGTATCAATTAAGAAAAGACGACGGCACTCCTGTCATCGTTCATTCAAATATTCCATCCAAGACCTGTTTTTGGAATATGAACAGTCATGTTTTTCATATGAACATGCACGCAGTGTCCCCCTTTACGGCATTCTAATTAGTTTGAGACTTCGACAGAATTCCCTAGGTCGAGGAATTACGACATGACACAACTAGGGGTGTATATATTAAGATGCTTTGATACGCTGTCATATTTCTTACGCTGGAAATAAGTCTCATACCAAGAAGAGAAGGTTTGAGTCAATTCGAAATCCATTATGTAGATTTAAAATGATTGATACTATTATGATAATAGTATAATTCAATTAGCTTCCCGTCTTTAGCGGTACATGTACACATCATTTTATTTTTATTTTCCGAACATGCATTTGATCTAAGTTTAAATATCTGTCTCTGTTTTAACAATTACAAATATCCCTGTGTAACTGTGATTTATCTAGACTATCGAGACAGGAATGGACGAAGACTTTCGAAACAATTTACAAATGAATATTGACAAAACAACAAAAAGAGAATGAAAATGCATAAGCATGAAATAGACTGTTTTAAATTTGGGTGAACCCGCCCCCGCCCCTTCATAATTAACCACTGCTAAATTATTACAAGAGTCCTTATGCCTTGGTAAATCGAGATACAAAGTTATCGAATATGTTGCATCTTAGTTACATGTACCCTCATGCACAGTACGAAAATTTGGAGGATTTTATTCATTTTCTTGTTCTTTTTTTAATGTTTGTTTGTCACAAATAATACTTACGTGCAAGGAAGCCATGTATGAACATATACTGTAGCCATTGAAAATCCATATTTCAGTTCAAATCTTTGTTCTGAAATAAAGAGAAATATAAATATTAAAGATATCTCTATAATGGTCGTCACATAGTTTTCATATATACTCAGTTCTTTAAAACATCAAGTGTCTCACCATACCTTTTCTACATAAAAATCTGAAACAGATGAATTCATAATATAATACTATAAGGTTTGTACATTACAAGATTTCAGCATCAATAATTCAATTTACCAAAGTAAATTTTCTGGCAAAACTCGTCGGAAATCGTCCGTCTAAGCCGGCTAATTTAATTTTTTTTTGCTGGAAGTGAATACAGAAAGCAAGGGATCATATGCGACCTCTGATGCTATGATTCCAAAAGGGAAGAAAAAAAAGCTCAATCATGGACGTCGGCCTTTTGATCAAATTGCCCAAAAAGTGGGGATAGAAAGAAATAAATTGCCTCTCACATAGGAATAACATCCGGTGTGTGCTACATTGAGACAGGCTCCGAAGAGCCCGTGTGACGAAATCAAAACTAGCTATATCCGGTCGGCGCGTGTTTTGTATCGCAATAATGACAAAATCTATGGTATGCACCCTTGATTTAATATCCACGTCAATAAAACGGCAACGAAGTGCATAAATAGCGGAATCTAGATTGTTTCACGGCAAATATCTCAAGTTAGTGAAATTTGCCGTATCGAATCAGCAATGATGGAGAATTAAATCTACTTGCACACAAAGAAGTCTGTGAAAGATCAAAGTTTAGAGTCTGTACATGTCTGAAATATTAATCGAGAGAACAGTGAGGGTGAGCAGAGAGGATGAGCACTATATGTCTTGTCTTATGAATTGAAGTTAATCGATTTTTTAGATTACACTTGTACCTTAAAGTACACGTACAACGTACAAATCTGATAAATCTACTCAGTATTAGATTTTATAGTATGATTTTTCATTTTCACAATACTGTAAACGTAGAATTTTTCACGTGGGGGTAATTTTCGTGTATTTCACAAATCAAGAAACTTCGCGAAAATCCCCCCCCCCCCCTGGGAAAATTACCCTGCTGCATTCTTACAAAGGCAGAAACGCTGATATCGTTAATATTTCCCCCGCGCGTAATGTCTTTATGTTATAAGCGCGAAATTCCCCCAGTGAAAATAACCACGTTTACAGTTATCAAACTGAATATTGTGTACAATGACTGATTTCAATAAAACAAACTGAATGAATATGAGCAATAAGATGGAAATTGTACGGATATCGAGCATTTGACTGGTTAAAACATGAAAGGAAAGACATCTGACAACTATTCCATCTGCCGCGTTTCTTTAATCCTTTCGAATAATTAGAAGAAAGGAGGGGATGTCCGACAAAACTCGGTTGCAGCACCAACAGCAACACACCAAACATCCCAAGTGAAAACACAGAGAAGAAAGGAGGGGATCTCCAACAACACCTAGTTGCAGCACCAACAGCAACCTCCCAAAACACCCACTGTAAAACACAAAAAAGACACGCACAGAAAGAGACGCAGTAGTACAAGGAACGTCAAATCACAGAAAAACATAAGACACAAATGACTACACATAAACCAACGAGACCAATGGGTAAATGGTGCCGACTTAGGACGGCCATCTAACACGTGAAGACACATACAACAAGAGACAAGGAACAACAAACGAGAAATCAAACATCGAACATAAAAAAACAACACATAAACCAACGAGACCCATGGGCAATCGGTGCCGACTTCGGACGGCCATCATCCACGTTTGTAACAGATGGTGTGGATATCCTGGATTACGTGCGCACAACCCTCCCACTTTTTCGGTTACCCAAAGGTCTCGAAGAACACACAATTGTTGTGTAAAATAACCTCCTCACTGTAAGATGACCATAGAAGACTTATTCCTTCAATAATTTTGTTAACTACAACTCCCTCCTCACTGTAAGATGACCTAAAATAACCTCCTCTTTGAAAGATGACCATAGAAGACTTATTCCTTCAATAATTTTACTAACTACAACTCCCTCCCGTCACCCTACAAAAAAAGAAAATCTAATGAGCGTTATTGAAAATATAAATAGGAAGTCATTAAGACAAATTCTTATAGAATATGTTCATTAAAGAAGGAAACTCTCCTCTACAACGCTACCTTATAATGACCACATGGATATGAGCATAATCAGCATGGTCTGCAAAATAACATGTAAAGAAAGAGGAAGGATTCCAGCATGACCACCCTACACTGTAAAAAATCCAGTTCCGCTGTACTAAACTTTGAAATTTACTGTTAAAATTAATATTTCAAGCCTTTGTAAGTAACAAGTTGCAACGAACACATGAAAAAATAATTGAGAAAAAAACGTAGATACATGTATATGTACGAGTAATTATACAGAAAGATTGTTGATCAATTAATAAATATCGGAACCCACCGATTATTCGAACATAAAGATGAAATAAAATTGTCGGAAATATTGGAATTGTTTTGCAAATCGACTTCTCGATTAAAAGAGAATTGTACCTACTTGCGTTTGGTAATCTTACATAAAAGTAGGTCAATATGCTTTGTCATGATCTTGCAGAGTTAAAATAATTTGTATTAAGGTAGCTTGTACCTCTGATCGTGAGAGATTATATTTTTTCTAAGAGAACTTTTTGAAATTTTCGTGCTCATCATCTTTAAATCTTTTATAAAAACTTTTCAAATAGACCCTAGATTGTATGAATATCTATATCGTCTTTAAATTCGAATGACCCCAACTTGACATCTTATGGGAAAATCCAAAAAGTCATATTACTTTACTTTCTAGAAACATGTTCTAACCAAATATATTTGGAACCTGTATAAGCTTTACCCAATGTGCAATAATATGAAAAGGTAACATGGGATATCCATGGACAATCTTCTTCGATTTTGACCAGATGTATAATCTACCTTAAAAGGAACAAATGTCTGGTCAGAACACGCTGGTGAAATAATCAAAGAAGATGGACAGAAAGATAGACAAACTGTTCTATTAACGGAACAAGGAACATGATATATTAGGAATGCGACCGATATACTTGACTCTTTCTGATTCAAGTCTTGAAATATTGAAACAGATCATGAAGTACATGTATCAGCAAAATGAAATGTTTCAAGCTTCGTTGTGTTCCAACGTTTCTATTTCGGATCGAGAAATTGACAAATTGTTCAATGGTCGTTGAACCGCAGTCTTAAAAGTCGTTTGAAGGTTACATAATTCACTTTTTTATTTTCTTACATGTCTTAATTTACGTAAATCAATGATAACATCTGAAGGAAACTACCGAAATCACTATTACATGGGGATAATGTTTTTCTCGTCATCCCATAGGCTTTCTCAGAATTTCCTCCGTAAGTTCTCTAATCAATGTAATTTGACACAACGATCTTCGTGTCGATCTTTGGCCAACCAACCGTAAAATTTGCAAAGATTTCCTAACTGAGCGAACGTCTCAATTGCCCAAATTTCTGCACATCGCTAGGAACTGATAATTTTGTGTCAAATCGATACGTGTATTCTAAGAGCATACAAGTATGTAACAAAATTTATATTTTCATAAACCCTTAAGTTAATTTCTGTAAAGAGTTTAACTTTAGAAATTTTCAATATTGCTTTAAACTTAAATTTATCTAAACTAACGTGATAGTGTATTGATGGAGGGAGTATATTTGTACATCTGAATCATAGTATTTCTTTTTCGCAACAGACTACATAACATACAAATCATTGACAAAAGTGACCTGAGCGATGACTTGTCTTTAATATGGACACCATTTATGTCAGATTTCGTGAGAACGTCTACAAGCAAGTTGTGGGGATCTCTGTGGGTACTAACTGTTCGCTCTTATTACAGATTTACTTTAATACACTTATGAAAAAAAAATTTTATCAAAAATCTTCAAAAGCAATGAAATATTAATGATCTTAAATGTCTAGGTGCCAGGATGATATTCTGACTATGGACAAGTGAACATTGTTTTTTTTTTTAGATATTAAAATGGCATTCATCCGCATGAATTGACACTAGATGAAGCCAACGTTACAATACAGAAACACCTTTTCTAAACTTCAGTATCCAAATTCTAAACAGAGAAAATCATATGAGTTTGATGATTTTGGATTCACCATAGAAATATTTCCCTGGCTTGACGATTTTCCTTAACTATCTAAATGCGAGGCAGATGGCCGTCATAAGTAAACTCCGATTGCCCATAAGTCACGTTGGTTTATGTGTAGTCTTTTGTGTTTCATGTTTCTATGGTGTGAGTTGGTCTCGTTGGTTTATTTGTAGTCTTTTGTGTTTCATGTTTCTATGGTGTGAGTTGGTCTCGTTGGTTTATTTGTAGTCTTTTGTGTTTCATGTTTCTATGGTGTGAGTTGGTCACGTTGGTTTATTTGTAGTCTTTTGTGTTTCATGTTTCTATGGTGTGAGTTGGTCACGTTGGTTTATTTGTAGTCTTTTGTGTTTCATGTTTCTATGGTGTGAGTTGGTCACGTTGGTTTATTTGTAGTCTTTTGTGTTTCATGTTTCTATGGTGTGAGTTGGTCTCGTTGGTTTATTTGTGGTTTTTTGTGTTTCTTGTTTCTATGGTGTGAGTTGGTCTCGTTGGTTTATTTGTAGTCTTTTGTGTTTCATGTTTCTATGGCGTTAGTTGGTATCGTTGGTTTATTTGTGGTTTTTTGTGTTTCATGTTTCTATGGTGTGAGTTGGTCACGTTGGTTTATTTGTAGTCTTTTGTGTTTCATGTTTCTATGGTGTGAGTTGGTCTCGTTGGTTTATTTGTGGTTTTTTGTGTTTCTTGTTTCTATGGTGTGAGTTGGTATCGTTGGTTTATTTGTGGTTTTTTGTGTTTCATGTTTCTATGTCGTGTCTCTTTAACATCTCTGTTTTTACATCAGGTGTCTTGGCGCTTTGATGTAGGCACTGCAACCGAGTCTGTTTGGGGATCCCCTTCTTTTAATAACCTGTGCGTTAAGCTGACATAATAAATAAAGTGAGAAGGATTACAAGTAGACAGAATTTCTATACCAACGTCAGAATCATAACAAGCCTTTTATACCTTGGATATGATCCTGGTGTCACCAGACGGACACTCTGCATGGTATTTGACAAATCGACAACATTGCATTAGCGTAATCGTAACAATTGCACTCCCGGAGACCATAATGACGGGACCCAATGACAGGCCCTGTTCAAACCTCTTTGGAGATGACACCTGAATGTAAATCGGACTCATTCGTACATGAATGAGCTCACTCCATATGGGAGAGTGCGGACAAATGGTAGGATTGCGTACATGCAATCCGGATAAAAAACAAAGGAGGGGATGTCCAACAACGCCAGGTTGCAGCACCCACAGCAAAACCCCAAACACCCAATACAAAAACAGACAAGCACAGAAAGAGACGCAAAAGGGACAAGGAACGTCAACACACAACACAGAAACATCAAACACAGAGCACTACATGTACACATAAACCAACGAGACCAATGGGAAACCGATGCTGACTAAGGACGGCTACCTGCCACGGAAATAGCAGGTGTGGTTATCCTGGATTACGTGCGCACAACCCTCCCACTTTTCCGATTACCCAAAGGACATTCATTGAAAACATAGAACAATTCAAAAGAAAATACAGATTATTATCATAAAGGGAAAGAGGGGATATCCTGTCGAGCGTCAATTCTTTTTGGATAAATTCCAAGCTTTTATTTATCAAAAACATCATGGTTGTCAAAAGTCAGAATATCATCCAGGTACTAGTGTCTTAAAGTGCCATTAAAACATGATCAAATCATCAAATTATCTTTACTTTTGAATGTTATAAAGAAATTCATTTAGAATCAATCTAAAAGAAGAGTTACGATGGTCACTTTCAAATGTTTCGTTTCTAATCAGCTATTTTACTAAAAAAAAATTGTCCCTTCTTGAATTCGTCTAAATTGCCAATTTCTCCGTATCCTAAGGATATTTTTCTCAAAAATGTAGGAAAAATTATAATAAATATCCGTGCATCTGTTTATATATATTTATATTTTTCATATCTTTTTCATAAAAGAAAACAAAATGTCATGACTAGAATATAATGAATAGAAAATAGACCAATTTGATCACGGGCGGTGCGTGCAATATCTTTACTTGTGTCGCTGTTTGCACTTTAACATGTTTAAGGTATCCGTTGTACAATTGAGTCATTTTACATAGCGTTTTAATCATCTCCATTGTAAAGTATGGTAAATTTTATGCCTGGTAAGGTACTATAAACTATATTTTTTCTGAAAGGTGATGGTGCCCAGAATACAGATATAAGGCTCCCAGGTCTTAAAAATCAAAGGGGAAAAACTCTTGTACATCTTTGTGATTTTGCATAATTATGTAGAGAAAATGCTTCATCAGTTATTCCCCTTTGTTTTTCTAGCTCCAAGATTATTATTTCTGAGCAGTGGGCATTATAACCTTTCAGAAAATATATAGTTTATAGTACCTTACCAGGCATGGAAAATTCCATATTGTACATCGGATACATTAAAGCGTTTAATTATTTGAGATCGTTTCCCTAGTTTTCTTTTCAAATTAAGTTGTGCCACCTACAATAAGCTCAATCTCAAAAACTCTAAAAATATAAACGTAGTTCATTGTAGGTGGAGCCACTGAGTTTGACTAAAAGACGAAGGCGAAGATCCCCAAAAAAATACACAATAGACATGGTAGAGGCATACTTTATATTCACTGAAGTTTTAAGAATTTTAAAAGCAGTGACTTTTCTTCAATGAAAAGCAATCAAGGAGGACGAAGCCCTTTTCAAGCTCGTCATTTCAAGTCCACACATCTATAATTGGACCAACGGCGTAGCTCTGCCTGGAAAAGTGGAGGGGCACAACATCCCAAAATTTCTAACAATAAAAAAAACAACAACAACAAACAAACAAAAAAGGTGGGGCGGCCGGGGGGGATTAAGAAATTTAAAAGATATGGGGGTTTCATGTTCTGAATGCACAAATTTTAACATTTCTGGTGAAATTCTAAATTTTAAGTACATGAATAAATGTCTATATAGTTTGAGTTAAATGTCTTCATGTACATTGATAAAGTAATATGTATAAATATAAAGGATGGATCAGAATAGGTAAATTATTGAAAAATTCTTTAAAGAACTGGCGAACGGTAACGAGCCAAAGAAAATTTTTAAAAATTGACCGAAAAATTGTATATTTATGGTACAAAATGTTGCTATTAAAAACAATGTTAATGCATCATAAAATTTTGTGATTGAAAAGTGTGTGTTGGGGGGGGGGGGGGGGAGGGGGCACAAACATGATTGTGCCCCCACTTTTCAAAGTGGAGGATGTGCTTCTGCTGCCCCCCTTCTCCTACGCCCTTGTGGACATTTTCCCAAAAATTAGATGCCCTATCAAATAAACATATATGGCACCTTTAAAGCAGGGGCAGACTGATCTGATTTTAGAGATAATAAGAATGATATTTTGAAATTACATAATGGGTTTGCAGCCGGAATTAGAATTATACTTTTTCAACAACTTCCAATAACATTGCACCAGTGCAAACAATATCTCAGATAAACCTTACAAAATTGAATATATAAATCAAATAATCATACACAGTGTAAAATAATTTGATGATTAAAACATCAATACAATCTTTCTCCGAATATAACGATTCAACTTTAATAAGAAGAGAAAAAAGATTTATAATAACATAACATACCTTCAATGTATTGCTAATCCAATGAAACCGAATAGCTCCAAACTATAGAAATATATAAAATGTCTAGACAACGGACATTATATCAAATCCCTATGGCTTCTAGTGGTCTCCAAATATTGTAACATAGGACAGCTTGTTAAGGAAGCTCTAGGCACCGCCCACTTTATGGCCTAATGATTTCCTAGTTCATGCTCATGATGGAGAGAGAGAGAGAGAGAGAGAGAGAGAGCACATGCATATATTTATTCCATCTGCGTGAAAAATCATTTGTCTGAAGTTTTAGTCTCAAGTCATCAAATTAAATTTATCATAAATTTATTTCATTAATCTGCATTTCAGGTTTATGAAAAATAATAATTCAGCATCTTTTAAACGTTTCTGCAGTATGCTTTGAATTTCTAAACCACCCATCAGGCTTTCCGAAACAAATGACATTAATGCGCGTAAATGTACTTCTAAAAAGCTTCGTTTTCCTACATCAATCAAATTCCTCACTCAATAAATTGATATTTCCCGGTAAATTGTAATAATGGAATCATGTACGGATTTTTACATGTCTACCTGCCTCTCTTATAATTAGTCCGGATGTCCTCTGCTTTTCAAGACGCATGTGGTAGGTTCAGATAAACGTTTGCCTTTATTGTGTAAGCTAATGACTTCTACAGCCATGCATCATGATTATTGACTGCTTTGATACCGCAAAGATTTTCAGTAAATCATATTTTTCTTTGAACGAAAACATAAACAACGCTTTCTGCGCATCGGCGCATCCACTGACTGTAAATGAAAAGAGCTAATTGTTTTACTATTAGATTATATAGTGGGAATCAAGTGCGGAGCTAGAGATAGTGAATAAGAAGAGGATCTAACAAATGCCAAAATTTATTCAAATCGCTACATAAAATAATCATTACATCATGATTATGTTATCCATTTCAACTCTGTCTTGGACTTTCAAGAAACCTTTCTCAATGATAAGTGCACGAAAATGTTATATTTTCCTTAACTCTAAGGTATTTTTTTAATACTACCGATATGCGAAAATTCTTATTCAAGAATCTTTAAAAAAAAACTTCCATTTACCGGACCTGTACAACTTTAAATTAAGTCACGAAAGACTTTCGTTCCCCAATATCTTTGTCTAAACCAAAATAATCATTCCTATATCAAATACTAGAATGCCGACAAAACCTCGAACGATTTATAGATAATAAGAGATGCATGTCATTCTTTAATCAAACGAAGGTATGTATAACCTATACCAACATCTGTAAAATATAACACAGTCGTTGATAGATGCACGTATAGAATTATAATCAACAAACGGAGTTTCTGTAAATTATACCATTATTATGCATTTGAAAATCATTTTTAACATGGGTGGTCGGTGTAGATGTAGAAGTATGTAATTGATTTATGGAATCCTCTATTTCATTTTATCTGTTTGACTTATATTTTAGACTTCGTATTAATACGATGTAGCTACATGTACGAAATGTAAGACTGTTCGTCTTGCATCAGAAAGTCAGCTGTCTTTATTATAAGAACGATTTTAGTATGTTTTTTGTGCACAGTGTAGACAGACAAATTTTCAATGATTAGGACACTGCAGATCGCACCAAAACGATCAACTTACAAGACTTAAATTTAATACCATTGTAATTGAAGGACGCCACATAAATAAGAACGATGACTTGTTGCTGACACAGTACGTGTTGTTGGTCATGAAAATGGATTCTGCAATTGTTGTTGCCACATAAATAGAATAACAGCAACCAAAAGAAAGGTTAAGATGAAAGGAATAAACATGGAGGAAGTACCAATCAGTTATTGGAAAAGAACCTGTAACGTTAAGAGCCGTAATCTGCCCAATTTTTGCTTGCAATACCTGCTCAACCAGTAATATTTAATATCAATTCTCTGTAAGGACCAAAATATTTCGGAAACAGCATGTCATGGATTTTCATGATTTTCTCTATAAATGGTATGTATAATGCCCTGAATACAAAAATAATAATTTTTAAAAAATAAATATTCCGGTTGCCATGGAAACGAGGTCTGTCTATCTATAGCACTAAAAAAATGGTCAAATAAGACATCTTTGGTTATTGTGTTTCCATAGAAACCATTGTCAGAGTTAATTGGTATTAACAACTTATAATCTTTTTAAAAAACCTCTATTTTTAGAAAAAATAACACATTTATGACATTTCTTTCAATTAGCCGGATCCTATCAAATCAAAATCAGTCAAAAATTGCCATAAAATAAGGTCAAAATCAAGGCCTATTTTTGTCCAATTTTTACCATTTTTAAGCAAAAATAACACAAAATGTCAGGCTGATAACACCATCACTGTTGTCAGAACAAAATAGATTTCATGTGACAAATATAATCACTGAAAAAAATAAGTGGGACCTTGTTTTGTTTTCCTACATTTTGAGGTTAAAAGTGGTTGCCATGGCAACTTTTCATTTGACACATGATGACTATATCTTTTCAAATTGATTTTAGCATGGTTTAAATAACTTATTTATGTAGGGACAACAGAAGAAATTATTCTTTATTTGAGCACTTCCAAAATTTGTCAAGGTCATTGACTCTAAGTTCAAGGTCAATTCCAATTACAGGTTCCAATTTCAATAAAATTTGCATTTTTGTTGTTATTTAAACTACAGAGACAAATAATTCAGCTTCCTATTTGGACATAATGTTGTCCTACGACACTGATGGTCACATGAACACCTCACTCTATGACAAACGTGACGACTTCAATTTCAGCATTACGAACTTTCCTTTTCTGAGTAGCAACATCCCTTCATCGCCTGCTTATGGCGTGTTCATATCTCAGTTGATACGCTATGCCAGATCAAGTACCAAATATACGGATTTTGTTCTGAGAGCTAGGCGTCTTTCAGATAAGCTTCTCAGTCAGGGATATGTTTGTGGCCGACTAACATCGTCACTGAGGAAGTTCTACGGTCGATATGGGGAACTCGTCATACACTATGATGTCCCACTATCCAGAATGGTGGATGATATTCTGTCATAGACCATTTGAACCATCCAACCAAAGATTGTACTCTATATCTTCCAAAATGGAAGTAACCGGATGTGACAGTTCTACCAAATTGAAGCGACGGGTGTTGCATGCAAGCAGGAGATGCTTACTCTTCCTGGGCACCTGGTCTCACTCTCATATCGGGAGTTCGCTTCTTTTCATATGGTGGAGGTTTTTGTTTTTGTTTGCTTTGGTTCCTGTTTTATCCTGATTTTGTATGCCTTCGGTTTCTGATTTTCTGAATTATCGATTTTGTACTGTAGACAGGGATATGGTCATTATCCATATTTGTCATTGTTGTTACTAAATTTAGGCTTGACTGTCATATACTTGTATCAAAAATACTTCTTTCTAAAATTAGGACCGATAGATGGAAAAACATTACAATTTTTTGTTCAGAACATTTTTCTTAAAAAAATAAGCCCCAGACAAAAATCATGATAATCTCACATTTATTTATATGTATGTATGAAATACTGACTAAAAATCAAGGATGTCATTGGTTTTGAGATTTTTGCAACTTAGGTCAATAAATAGCGGGTATATCCAAAATCACTATGTATGTGTTTGTTTTACTCAATACCACATAATTTTTGAGTAACTGCCTCTCATATTTTTGAAAAATCACAGCATTTTGTCAAATTTTGTGAATTACATTCAAGATGACCTTGACATTGGGTCCTGTGACCTTGAAAATTTTTAAGGTGATTTTTTAATCAATAATGCACTTTTATATGGACTGATAAAAAACAAATGCTTAAAAATATATAACGGACAGCTGAAAATTTACCAGTAAATTACTCTGTGTGTAATAGCACTGAACAGAATGTCACCATGGTAACCATTTTTTATACCCTTTTGAATAAAATTGTGAAGAGGTCCCACTCAAATTTTAACATTTTCTTAAAGATCGAGGATTAAACTTCAAAGATAATTGGCAGTAGAAATCAAATTAGCCTGACATTTCAGATTATTTGCCCTTAAATTTGAGCAAAATCATGTTAAATTAGGAGCTTTTTCGGTCTTAAAAAGGGCCTCTTCAAAACAGGTTTTTGCCTACATTTTGAGCATATTGACAAAGAGAATAGCGGGCAGAAACATACTTCTTGTGTTATATTTACACTATTAAAGATATAAAGAGAAAAATAAAGGAAATTTCAGTTGACTACAATAGCTGTTGCCATGGAAACGAGCCTTGTGAAAATGCCATGTTACAAGTATTCCACTGATGCGTAACATTTCAAACATGGTTTCCATGGCAACGAAAACTTAATTTGTAAAAAGAAAGTTTATTTTTGTCTCAGTACATCATATACACCTTCCACACCAAAAATCTTCAAAATTGGAGACATGCTGTTTCCACGTGCTATTGAAATTATTTTGGTCCTTACAGAGAACTGCTATTAAAATGTGTCCTGTACGTGAAATTATTTCATTTCAAGTATCTTTAATCAAATATAGTAGTTTTATTGACATAATTATGAGAAATAACCTATATTTTTACGTAGAAGTCAGGGTGGGGGTCTTTTTATGATATAAATAATGCGAGTGTAATATCGAAAATTTTCTAACAATCGGTCGCTTTTGTTGATCAAAATGTCAAATGAACTACAATGAGAAGATTCAATAAGAAATTTCGTGCTAAAACATGATTTTCTCCAAATATTATATTCCGGATTTATCAGACCGTAAATACGTGACCAGAGATATATAATCGAACACTCACTCTCGCTTATATTGTACAATTAACAACACCGCAATTATAAATATAGTTTGAATCAGCTTTTTTCAGAATATAAAATCATATTTCTTTTACATTTACCATAATTACATTTTCTAAATACTTTACGAATGTTACCGAGGAAGTTTTGCGCATTTTCCCAAGACTGACTGGTACTTCAGTCGTCAACGCTAATTGTTAACTTTTATTGCGAGGGGTTGTTGAATTACCAATGCCCAAAATTAAAATAAAGGAGTTTGTTAGTCAAAAAGTAAACAACAACGAATATTTTTTGTTGAAAATTGATTAATTCGAAACTATTAATAAAGAAGTTAATTATTTGCCGAACGCGAATCAAATGCCAATTACTAATTCTCTGTTAATTCCACATCTTTCCTTCACCCCTACCCACCCAATCACATTTTTATAAATTGACTATTGTTCCCCCCTTTGGAACACAACTCCGCTTTTACAGATAATTTGTATTATGAAAATACATCTTAGATAGAAGTGGTGTTGTGTTCCAAAGGGGGGGGGGGGGGGGAAACGATATTTTATGAAAACTTTTCCGATTTTCATTGATTTCTGTACAAAATAAGCACATTTATACTCAGATATCTTTCTATTAGAGCAATTTTATGAAAAATCTTCTTCAGATTTTGAAGGGGTTTTATCTTTTAAAGTATTTCAATAACTTGATTATAGAAATGAAGTACTTTGAAATTGCATTTTTTGGGCAGATTTTACGCCTTATCGTTACAGGTCCTTCGGCAATTTCTGTAAAATTTCTTGACATTTCTGAAACATCGGTCCCGTAGCATCATATTCCACCCATCCTGCTACGTCTTTCGTTTCATTTTTGGACATAATAACTTTCTCACTCTTTGGTCATATCACATTGTTTAGATTGAGGATCACTGACGAGGGTTAAGTATCAGAAACGTGTATGCCTGGTCCATGCTGCTCATTTATCTGTTCATAAATTATGCTATTGAATTTGAAGACGTATAACATTTGTACCACTTGGTGAGTGTCACTGCTGGTGGACCAGGAGTCCTCGAGGGCACATTTAGCCAAGTTCGATCAACTTCGGTTGATCGTTTCTTCAACGCATTCGAAAATTTTTGTTATCAAAATTTCTTGACATTTCTGTAACATCGGTCCTGTAGCATCATATCCCGCCCATCCTGCTACGTCTTTCGGTACATTTTTGGACATTAATTTTGACACTCTTTGGCCATATTACATTGTTTAGATTGAGGATCACTGACGAAGGTTAAGTTCCCGAAACGTGCATGTCTGGTCCATGCTGCAAATTTATCTGTTCTTAAATGATGCTATTGAATTTGAAGACGTATAACATTCAGTCTCAACGTCAAAAAGACAAGGCGAAATCATTAGAGTTTCCAATGGAAGAGCTTCGAACCCCGGAATAAGCAATATTCCGAAGTGAGAATTGGTGTCCGGAAAAGTCAGCGTCTCCTGTTTCCATGCACCACAAACTTTTCAAATTCGCTGATTGTCTAAAATGTACATATTGATGCACATGTCAGAAAAATATGTTTTGTTTGATGATGTTGACAGCCATTCAATCGAAATACAGAATGTCACTGATTATTACGGAGAGAGGGATCTCATATGCTTTTTATAAAATCTTTTCTCCTTTAGAAAGGAGAAGACCAACAAAAAGATTCGGTTGTACATGTAGCACACTTAACACATAAAATATCAAAACACCCAGAGTGAAAACAGAGAAGACATACAAAGCGACAGACGCAAAAGAGACATCAAAGCAAAAATGACATCAAAAGACTACACATAAAATAACGAGACCAATGAACAACCGGTGCCAAGTTAGAACAGCCAAATTCCAAGCTAGTAGCAAATTTTGTAGTTATACGGATTACCTCTGCACAACCTTCCCACTTTTCCGATAACCCAGAAGTCTCGAATAACCTCCTCGCTGTAAGAAGACCATACAAACAAGACAGCAAAACGCATGGGCCCTAGGAACACACAGATGAATTTGTAAATGTAGATTGAATTTGTAAATTATATGGAAATGAAAATAGAGGGCGTACGAAATACAGTCCTTGATCTGCCGGTTGTAGCGAGTTCATACATGTTATCACTTGAGGGGTCCGATCGTCATTCAGAAAGGGCAGGTGGTCGGGGCCCTATCTTCTCTAAAGAGGTTTTGACAGAGCCCGTCGTTGAGTCCCGTCGTCACTATCAGTCAGAGTGCAAATCTTATGAATGCTATAAACAGATTTTACCAAATGAATGTTATCTGAAAAAGGGCCCCTCTTGAAATAAGGGAAAGGATACGGTCCTTAACCTAATTCCTGAATCCGATCTAGAGATTGTGTCCTGTCGATGAGATATAATTGAGCAAGTGGAAACAAGACAAAATTGTATAATTTTTGAATGGTTTTCATAGATTAACAATAGAAGCTAGAAATAGCAAATATAATATATAGTTAACACTTCGAAGATATTAGAACATTGTAACATTTTTCAATAAAGCCTACGCTCACGCAGCAAGATACGCCCGTTGGGATTTTTTCACAACACCAAAATATCAAAGTCCCATAACTCCATAAGGACAAATCAGATGAACCTGAAAATCGAAAGGCGGCTTCCTCTTCAAAGTCTAATCACTATGTACAATTATCATGAAAATCTGTTGACGCATATTCAAGTTATTGCGTTCCATGCACCTTTATTTTGCCCTTAGCTTAACATATATGTGCATATAATCCCCACCCATTACACATAATTTCTGGATAATGTGACAAGAAATTTAAGAACCCATTACATATGTGAAAGAACATCCTTTCTACTTGAAGTATACAAAATTTCAAAACATTTTGACCAGAAATAGATTAAAAATTTTTTTAAACTATTTTGGTATATTTTTACATTGTAAATTCTAAAATTTCTAAGTCCCATAACTCCGCTTTCCATGCGCCTATATTTTGCCCTTAGCTTAACATGTATGTGCATATAACCCCCCCCCCCCCTCCCATTACAAATATCTCGCTTATGCGACAAAAAAAATTAAAAACCCTTTACAATGTCAAAGAACATTCTTTCTACTTGAAGTATACAAAATTTCAAAACATTTCGACCAGAAATAGATTTTAAAATAATTTTTAATTATTTTGTATATTTTCACTGTATATTAAAAATCTAAGTCCCATAACTCTGTAACGACAAATCAGATGAATCTGAAAATCGAAAGGCGGCTTCCTCTCCACAGTCCAATCATAATGTATGAATATCATGAAAATCTGTTGACGCATATTCAAGTTATTGCGTTCCATGCGCCTATATTTTGCCCTTAGCTTAACATGTATGTGCATATAACCCCCCCTTCCCATTACACACAATATCTCGGTTATGCGACAAAAAATTAAAAACCCGTTACGTATGTCAAAGAACATCCTTTCTACTTGAAGTATACAAAATTTCAAAACATTTCAACAAAAAATAGATTTTTAATTAATTTTTAACTATTTTAGTATACATGTATTTTCACTGTATTTTAAAAATCTAAGTCCCATAACTCTGTAACGACAAATCGAAAGGCGGCTTCCTCTCCACAGTCCAATCATAATGTATGAATTTCGTGAAAATCCGTTGACGCATATTCAAGTTATTGCGTTCCATAGGCGGAAGGACAGACGGACGGACGGACAGACGGACGGACTTCGCCATACCATAATACGACCCGTCAAATGACGGGCGTATAAAAACTATAGTTTCTCTCTCTCATCTTCTCTTTAAAGATTTACACAACAGTTCATTTAAAAATACACCCACTTACGTAACTTGTTCAATATTTTCAATACCTAATATAAATTACAAATTATCAATATTGAAAAATATGTTTTATTAAATTACTTCCAGTGTACCACATGCGCATTTCAACAAATAATATTTCAGCAGTAATGCTGTAGGTCGAAATAAATAAAATCCGAGTACTGAAAATATTTGTTCGAAGAGCGATATTTTAAGTATGACCTATTCCGTATTTTCAATAAAGCCTGTGTTTGTGAAACACGAATGCCCCCGGTGGCATATTTGTTAGTATAAACTTCATTTTCTGTTAAGTATGTGAAAGGTCAAGTTCAACAATTTTGGTATCAATGGATAGGTCTTGTCACAAGGACTACACATGTGAAATATGAGAGTCCTATCACTTACCATTCAAAAGATATGCCCAATGTTAAAGTTTTTGAAAATTAGGTCAAAGGTCAAGGTCAAGGGCACAAGGTCAAAAATTTTGGTATCAATGGAAAGAGTCCTATCACTAACCATTCACAAGTTATGCCCAATGTTAAAGTTTTTGAAAATTAGGTCAAAGGTCAAGGTCACAAGGTCAAAATTTTGGTATCAATGGAAAGAGTCCTATCACTTACCATTCAAAAGTTATGCCCATGTTAAAGTTTTTGAAAATTAGGTCAAAGGTCAAGGTCAAGGTCACAAGGTCAAAAATATTGGTATCAATGGAAAGAGTCCTATCACTTACCATTCAAAAGTTATGCCCAATGTTAAAGTTTTTGAAAATTAGGTCAAAGGTCAAGGTCACAAGGTCAAAAATTATGTTATCAATGGAAAGGTCTTGTTGCAAGGAACACAGATGTGAAATATGAAAACCCTATCACTCACCATTCAAAAGTTATGCCAAATGATAAAGTTTTTGAAAAGTAGGTCAAAGGTCAAGGTCAAGGTCACGAGGTCAAACATTTTGGTATCACTGGAAAGGTCTTGTCACAAGGAATACACATGTGAAATATGAAAGCCCTATCACTTACCATTCAAAAGTTATGCCCAATGTTAAAGTTTTTGAAAAGTAGGTCAAAGGTCAAGGTGAAGGTCACGAGGTCAAACATTTTGGTATCAATGGAAAGGTCTTGTCACAAGGAACACACATGTGAAATATGAAAGCTCTATCACCTTCCATTCAAAAGTTATGTCCAATGTTAAGGTTTTTGAAAAGTAGGTCAAAGGTCACGGTCACAAGGTCAAAAGTTTTGGTATCAATGGAAAGGTATTGTCACAAGGAATACACATGTGAAATATGAAATTTCTTTCACCTTCCATTCAAAAGTTATGCCCAATGTTAAAGTTTTTTCGGACAAACAGACAAACAGACAGACAAATAGACGGACAGGCCAAAAACTATATGCCCCCGAATCTGTGATTCCGGGGGCATAAAAAACAAAGTTAATTCCCGTTAGGGACGGTATCTGACGTAGACTAATTGTGACGTCATCAAATTCTATGGAAACGATCCTAAAACTATGGAAAATGACGGTATAAATCGGTTTTATCATATCATTTTCATGACGTCATAATAGTTTTACGTCAGATATCGTCTCAAATTGGAGATAACACTGTTTTCCGCAAAGACTCAATAGAGGACTATCAACTTGCAAACATCCTAACAAGCAAAAAAATACATATATATACGATGCATGGAGAGAGCGCAAATAATGTTTTAGAACTAATGCCCAATCCAATTTTCTTATTGAAAATAAAATATGTTTAAACTAAACTAAACGAAATAATACATTCCAAAATCAAACTAACACCAACAGTCAAAGAAACAGCGAAAAAATCGACACAAATAGACTGAGAAACAAAGACTTAACTGAAAAGGAATGACAAAATGAAATTGAAACTGTATTCAATTTAGATGAACAAGTTATTTCTGGGTAATTGGAGAAGTGAGAGGGTTGTGCGCACGCAATCCAGGATAACCACACCATTTGCTACTTGCGTGGCAAATGGCCGTCCAAAGTCGGCACCGGTTGCCCATTGGTCTCGTCGGTTTATGTGTAATCTTTTGTGTTTGAATGTCGTATGTCTTTTTTTCGTTTCATACTATGCTCGTCTTTTGTGTTTTTGCATCGGTTGTATTGCTGTTTAGCTGATGGTGCTGCAACAGGGTCTTGTAGTGGATCCCCTTCTTTCTTTTAATACAGAAACATTATTTTTATTGTTAATAGATAGTATCAACTTACACTGTAAGGATATGTTCTTAAAATAAAACTAACAGCGCAATCTGTATTGTTAAATATTTGCCATTCAGTCTTTCATATGCTCGTATTTCAATGAAACATCTTCCAGTCAATTAATTTTTCCTGATTTATATTCAAATTATGTAGACGTCAGTTTCCGTCTTTAATCGATGAAGCAACGAAGCTAATTAAGTTGTTTTATGGTCGAAATAGACATTTCTGACTTTTTATAAATGAACATCTGGATATCTAAATATGATCTGTTGCCAGTAAGAAACATTGATTATGAAAACTCACGAGATCTTTTGTGCTGGAATATAGATAAACAGAACGCGGTGTAAAATTACATATGACAATTAAGAAATTTGTATAGACGTCAAATGCAATCACGAAAAGGTGTACAAGTTAGCCTAGATAACTTAGAGTAACAATGAAATGCTAAGATTAGTTTAAGATAATTTTTTGTCTGACACAAATCCACAAACCTATACTTATATGAGTAATATAACTCTTTTAAAAGTAGATAACCTGGAGTATACCATTAGTTATATCAGACTTTCATATATATTGTTTCAATTTTCTCACAGCAGAACTTTTGCAATATTTACTTTTTGCGAATATTAAGCGTTCAATATCAAACTACTCCGTGGTTTCCCATATCGTTCTTTCGTTATTTTGCCGTTGGTGCTGCCATAAGGTCTTCTTGGAGATCCCCTCCGATGTCACAATATACATGTTCTAAGTGGTTTCGTATTTTGTAACCTGGTCTTTGCGTTACTATTAGTCTTATTCATGATAATTAATCAATTATCCTTCAATGACGTCATCAAAAATTGGTATTTCAAAGGTATACGCATAGGATTGACTTTGTTACTACCTGTTGCACTGCATTTGTAGTGAAAATAAGAAAGCGTTTCTAAGGGAACAGTCGGTGTGACCAAGCCACTCATTCTCATCAGTGACGTATTTCAAGCCAAAACATCCTAAAAGATTCAGTGGCGCCACCCAAATTTAGTGTTTTAGAATTCAATCTGGGTATTACACATAAGTCAATGATTAGGGTTATCTAAACTTAATGTGGTCTTACCACAATTTGGACCCTAGCGTTAGGATTAGGGATCAATCTTAAGTTTAGGACTGCAGATCCTACGGCTCTAAGCTAAGGTTGCAAATTGTGTAATAATGAACATCGAAGAAGCACCCATCAATTGTTCAGTATCAAAGTCGATAAGGTAATGCAAATGACAAATATGGATAATGACCATATCCCTGTATACAGCACAAAATCGATAATTAAGAAAATCAGAAACTGAAGGCATACAAAATCAGGATAAAATAGGAACCAAAGCAAACAAACAAAAACCTCCACCACATGAAAAAAAGCGAACTCTTGATATGGGAGTGGGACCAGGTGCCCAGGAAGAGTAAGCATATCCTGCTTGCATGCAACACCCGCCGCTTCAAATCATTAGAATTTCCATTGGAACAGTTGCGAACCTCGAAATAAACAATATTCCTAATCGAAACTAGGTGCTCAGGGAGAGTAAGCGTCGCCTGTTTGCATGCAACACCCGTACCAAGAGCTAGTGTTTTGTGTAGCGATCTAAAAGTTTGACCAGATCGGGTTTCATGTATTCAAACTTATAACATGCTTTCCTGTCAAATGTGGTATGTATGAAATGTGAAATACGATTTTATTTGGATATGCTACTGAATCGACCCTACAGGAAATTTGGAGCCGCGCACTCTCTGTAAAGTAAATGCAGGAATTCAAATTCTAAAAATAACACAAGAGGGCGCAAGTGAAATTAATTTTGGCTGCTTATTAAAAGTAATTTGGCTGGAAGCATCACTGATGAGAATTTAATATTCGAAACACGTGTCTGGTGCATAAAAATTGGTCGGAAAATTTTCTGCAAAAAGGTATAGAGTTGGAACCCTACCGGAATATGAAGCCACAATTATACCTTGTCTAATATGCCACAGAAATACTCAAGGAAATAATTTATTACTTCCCTTAACACAAAAAGAGACATGTGAAATGAGTGCTTGCACTTTCATTAATAGAGCTTGCAGTTTTTCATAAGGAGTCCCTCTCAAACTCAAACTCTACCTTTTTCATTGACACAAGAAACCTGAGTTTGAAACTTAAACCCCAGAATATAAATTTTCTGTAATTTTCGAATACATCTTTCAGAAAATAATGAAAATGAATCTGTTAATGATCTTGCTTTAATGTTCGGCCTTTTTGGACAACTATATATCCCCTCTACATCACAAAACTGTTGCACGTTCTTACTTCGCGCCGTGAACGAATCAATACAATCTTTGATTGATGTCCCCTTTTCCTCCAGAGGTCACTTTAATCACTCCAAATGACCATTAAATTGTCGATAACAAATTCGATGAATGTGGTAAAAGAGTTGTGAATGAGTAATACCTAACGAACTGGTGAAATGATGTTTTTCCCCTTTATACTTCACTTCAAATAACATGTTTTCGTCAAAAGTAGATGTATGGAACTGTCTTACATTATCTGTTTGATTATTCATTATTTAGTTTCATTTCGTACATCCTACTACAGGGATTTTCTCCCTTAATGCCTATATCTTTCCTAATATGGAATTTTCAAATGAACTAATGCAATTTAGGTCATGTCTAGAATCTATGGGTTCTCCATACTCAGTATGTGAATTTCCTCGATTTCGGCCTTTTTACCTCTAAAGAACTACTTTGAGTTAACAACACTAAAACACATAAATGATAAATAACATCAACAGACTTCAGTGTATACAAAAGAAGAAGTACCAATCCTAGTGTTAAACTTCTTCAAATACAATAGCTTCATGTCTTGTGTATGTGTTAACATACATGTATCATTGGTCATTGTAACGATCTTCGCTTTATACTCAATTCATAGAAAATCCAGTATTGCGGAAATTTGGTATTGTATAGTTTATTTTTATCAATATTTGAAAAAAAGTCCTATTGTGGTAATTCAGTGCACCGTATGCGCATTTCAACAAATAATGTACCATCAGTAATGTTCGGAATCGACAGAGAGGAAATCGAAATTATAGTGAATACATGAAGAGAGAAGTTCTAAACATGATAAAGGTAATACGGAAGACTTAGTGTTCCAACTCTATACCTTCATGAAGAAAATGTCAAACCATTTTTTTCCTGCACCAGACACTTGTTTCGAATATTAAATTCTCATCAGTGATGCTTCCAGCGGAGCCACCAAAAATCATTTCAGTAGCGCCCTCTTTAATGTTTTGAATTTAGATTTGTACATTAACTTTACAGAGAGTGCGCGGCTCCAAATTTCCCGTAGGGTCAATTCAGTAGCATATCCAAATAAAATATATGTTCAAAATAGCATAGGAGGGATAGTGCTAAGATGTTTAAAACCTCCTTTAATTTCGGTGATAGTTTTGAATGGAATGGGTAAAATGTCAGCAATGTATGCAAATGAGTGAGTTAAAGTCAGACACAAATCCAAAATTAGAATCTAAAAATCAAGATCAATAGGCATAGAAAACCTTGAAAAATAAAAGAAGGATGAGACCTCCAACGACGGAAAGAAGAGGATCTCCAACAGCACTCGATCGCAGCACCCAAAGCGAACACCAAATGTTAAAAAAAACCCAGATCAGACACGCACAGAAAAAAGACGCAAAAGGCACAATGAACCCCAAATCACATAGAAACATCAAACACAAATTACTTAACATAAACCAACGAGACCAATGGGCAATCAGTGCCTTAGGACGGTCATCTCAAACGCTAGTAGCAGACGGTGTGGTTATCCGGATTACGTGCGCACACCTCTCCCACCTTTGCGATTACCCAAAAGATCTCGAAGAACTCACAATTGTAGTGTAAAATAACCTACTTACAAACAAATAACATAACGTAGGGGCCCAAGCAACACGCAAATGGAGATGTAAATGGATATAAAAAACTGGGTGTAGGAAATACAGTCCGTGCTCTTCCGACTGACAAAAAGATCCCAAACTGTCACATCTGTTGAACGTATACTCACGGGACAAGAAAAGGCAGACAGACAGATTGTGACAATGACATCACACCATTGAAACAAGTGTAATGTTACATGTCTTGACTCTTCAAGAACAGATAAATTTCCAGCATGGACCAGACATGCACGTTTCAAAAGCGTGGTGTTGAAAAATTCAAAAGTGACATCGGAACACCACACTACAAATAAAATGTTTTGGTTTGTTGACCATTTCAAAAACAAAGAAATCGAAAAATTATTTAAGATATCCAGAAACGAGGGAGATTCGAGTCGGATACTAACATTTCTGTATACGTTTCCGAGGATTTATTGTTGTTTTCCTTTCAACCTTTCAATTTGTTCCCTACTTTTCAGATCGATCATAGACTATTTGGTCTCGTTATTTACTACGAAATTACCGAATAAAGTACCGATACATCTACGTGGCTCCTTAGGGGTATGCCCTCACAAAGAGAGGAAAAAGTTGCATTAATCTTATTGTCAAGAACGTATGAATAAGATCTTTGATTCTCATTGGTTGAAAATACACGATCACCAATTGTCTGAAGCCCACGTCCATGTCGTTCATACATTGAAGTGGGAATGAATTGTATTATTCCTTTGTACAAACTGCCGTTCAAGTGCTGATCATATGAGGGATGCATTTTCATTAATTTGTCAGACAAATATTAAACGTGCATAGTTCTGTCACTAGCAGGTTCTTTGGCAGAAATGTAGGTCAAGTTTAGAATTTTGTTCTTCATAATTTCATATTAATTGGATTTCCTCCTTTTTTCTGGCCTCGTGTATCATTAATCAACATTATTTGTTGATGAGCGCATATGATACACAGCCAATTGTGCCTCATATGAAATTCATATAAAATAAGCATCGTGTGAACGCATTCAAATATTTCTGTTATCAAAATTTCTGGAAATTTCTAAAACGTGGGTCCTGTAGCATCATATCCCACAATCCTGCTACGTCTTTTGGTAAATATTTGAACATAATAATTTAAGTATCAGAAACGTGTATGCCTGGTCAATGCTGCAAATGTATCTGTTCTCAAATGATGCTATTGAATTTGAAGACATTTAACATAAAAGTTCATTTGAAATGCATACAAATTTCACATAAGATTTATGTGAAAAACTTATCAATATGTACTTTAAATTGTGTATTTGTACTTTAAATTGTTTTACACCACAATTGTACTTCTTCGAGACCTCTGGGTAATCGGAAAAGTGGGAGGGTTGTGCGCACGTAATCCAGAATAACCACACCTTCTGCTATTTCCGTGGCAGATGGCCGTCCTAAGTCGGCACCGGTTGCCCATTGGTCTCGTTGGTTTATGTGTAGTCCTTTGTGTTTGATGTTTCTGTGTTGTGTGTTGACGTTCCTTGTCCCTTTTGCGTCTCTTTCCGTGCTTGTCTGCTTTGTGTTTTTGCATTGGGTGTTTTGGGGTTTTGCTGTGGGTGCTACAACCCGGTGTTGTTGGAGATCCCCTCCTTTGTTGAAGATACTGAATAATATCAGTTAGTCTGTTGGTTTGGTGAATTGTTACATAAACTATAAAATATTTTAGAAGTAATCTGTTAGAGAGAAGTTAAAGTTTTTGAAGAGTGTTGCAATGTTAGAATATCTTCAAGTTTTGAGCATAAATTATATTCTGTCATTGCCTTAATCTTTCAGCATTTTCAGTGAATATGTCTCTTCCAACATTGAATATGAACTTTATAACAAACCATACTAACGTGTGAGTATGGTTACTTGTAAAGTTCAAATGAATGTTAACATATTCTAATATGAATAAATTATGAATTTTAAACACCTTTTATATACTTTATCCACCATGACGGTATGTTACTTTCGTTGACGCCTTGACCACTAGAGAAGAGAACTGACATCTTGAGTATAATTTTACTAACATTCTGTGACATGTACATGTGTCAAAGAAGTCATAAAACAAACTAATCTGCTTAGCCTTTTTTAGTTCACCGATCATTTCTAATAATTAATCTTAAGCCATTAATAGGTTTCCATAGTACCTCTCTGGCAGAAGAATGGAAACAATTTGATTTTCTTTCATGCCACTAACGAATCAAATACATCTATTTCTTTCACTTTTAGGAGCAGATTATCTAATAAAACAGCCATGTGTTTTCCTACTTTATTTACATGTGTACTTTAATCACAATGAATGATGGACATAACAGTAATGTTTCATATGTGTACCGTATCACAGAGAAATTGATATACTTCTACCATTCAATCAAACAAGCTTAATTTGATACAAGAAATTAAACAAATTGTTCTTAAAGCTGTGTCTGTGCTGGATAGGATTACAAATAGATGAGTCCACATGTGAAGTTAGATATGCATTGCACGTTTCATTTGTGGTTCAAATCAAAAATAGTTATGCTGTTTACCTAATATATCATAAGATAAACGCTGTTATAACTTGTGTCGTTGTCTCCGTGTGTTTTTCCCTCGTGTTTCTGTTATAACTTGTGCCGTTGTCTCCGTGTGTTTGTCCCTCGTGTTTTTGTGGGGCTTGTGCCGTTGTCTCCGTGTGTTTGTCCCTCGTGTTTTTGTGGGGCTTGTGTCGTTGTCTCCGTGTGTTTGTCCTATTTTATTTCGTGTCGGGAAGTTCTATTTTGAATTTCTTTTCAAATTTTGTAAGCATTTCGATAGTTGTTTTTTTGGAATATGGTTTCGGCTTGTTGGTTTGACTTTTATTCACTGATCCTAGAAACTTGACTGTACTTCCACCCCAAGACTTAAATAGTTGTGTTCTCTTTTTAACTAAATTGTAGTCTATATATCAGCGATAGAGGTAGATTTGTATAAGAATGAAAAATATTCTGGCATTTTGAGAAGTTCTAGAGGACGTCCGGGTCACCTTGAACTTCTCCAGCTTCTACAATAGAGCTTTTAAAAAAGGTCAGAAAAGGCTCCGACGATAAACTTTCTACGTAATGATATGCTTAATTACCAAGAGGGACAAAGTTTCATGAACACAACCCAAAAGGGAGCAAGACGAATGATTCTTGATAAGAGTTGTCAACTCGCTTACCTAAAAGTACACTTTCAAATTACTATCAAATAGGACCAATTGATCCACAGCTTACCGGTTCTGGCATTACACATAAAGAATGGATTCTGTCGTGTTCTGTTTTGATCGGTATTTTCTCAATAAGATTCTTAGAAACGACGTTTTTAGGAGCGTTTGCCCAGTAGCCTAGCTGTTCATGAAACAAGCCTTAAGATAAATCCAAGTCTGACAGGACTAATTGATTTATTAGATTCCGTGTTTGCCTAACGTCCGTCATAGGTTTGAACTTTAGGTCACAGCTGGACATCACTTTCAAATGTGTCAGCGTAGATACATTTGATACAAGATCGTGTAGAAAATCAGATACTATCCTTTTTCCTGTGTATATTATTCTTGTAGGCGTAAAAATCAACAAAAAGAAAGTTGCAAAATATGGATACATCCATAACCGCTACACTAGCTGAAAGTCAGAAACCAAGGAACATGGTTCATGACAGCCATAATGAATCAAAACCACCGAAACGGAACAGTGTATAGTTGTGTGAAGAAGTGAATTGAAAATTAGGAGAGAGACCATGAGCCCGGGAGGAGTTATCATCTCCTGATGGCTTTCCACACCCATCCCCCTCAGCTTGGTACAAAATGGTCGAAATCTGTACTTTCACAGACTAACAAATAAAGATGTGTACCGCATTCTTAAGTTAACAGCTTCTTCATTTTATTTTGGTTTTTTTTAACAATATGCAAATAATTTTGTATTCAATAGAAAAATAAGCAAGCTTAATTGTCTCTGTTGCTTCTTCATATATTCACTATCTAAATTTCCTATCTTTCGGCCTCGTGCATCGCTGATGAGAATGTTAAACGTCTTCAAATTCAATAGCATCATTTAAGAACAGATAATTTTTTTGCATGGACCAGACATCACGTTTCGGGTATTTAACCCTCGTCAGTGATCCTCAATCTAAAGAATGGAATATAGCCAAAGAGTGTGAAAGTTGTTATGCCCTAAATTGTACCGAGCGACGAAGCAGGATAGGTTGGATATGATGCTACAGTACCCACATTTTAGAAATTTCAAGAAATTTTGATAAGAGAAATTTTCAATTGCGTTGAAGAAACGATAAACCGAAGTTGATCGAACTTGGCTACATGTGCCCTCGGGGACTTAAGAATTTTTTTAGATCCTTTTACATAGAACTTGCGTTACAAAAGGCCGCTGCGTTTAACTGTCTTGTTTGTGACGTCATCTTACAGTGAGAAGTTTTATGTTTATATAACAATTGTGCGTCTATGGAGACCTCTGTGTATCCGGATAAGTGGGAGGGTTGAGCCACGTAATCCGGATAATCATAACATGCATTTGCTACATGTAATAGCAGATGGCCGTCCAAAGTCGGCGCCGGATGCACATTGGTCTCCTTCCTTTTATGTGTTGTCATCAATGTTTGATGATTTTGTACGTCTGTTTCGATTGTTCTGTATGCTGTTCCAGTGATTTTTGACGTGTATTTTTGTGATTTGTAGTTTTGTCTGATGTCATTTACGTGTCACTTTATTGTGGGTTTGTTTCGCTGGGTAGGTGCAGGGTGGTCATGCTGGAGATCATCCCCTTTTCTCTTCTGGTCCACCAGCAGTGGCACTCACCAAATGATTCAAATGTTGATGAATTGCGTATAACGAACAGTAGATTATTACATTAGAACATAAAATTATATTATCTGTATACAAAAGAAAGGAGGGGATCTCCAACAACACTCGGTTGCAGCGCCAACAGCAAAGCCCCAAAACACCCACTGTAAAAACACAAAGCATACACGCAAATGAGACGGAAATGGTACACTGAACGTCAGATCACATAGAAACATCAAACATGAATGACTTCACATATTCCAACGAGACCAATGGACAATCGGTGCCGACTTAGGACGGCCATCTGCTCAGGCCAAGTATTGCCGACCAAACTTTAGGTTTGTCTATACCGTTATTCTCCTTAACTTGCATGATGACGAGAAAGCCCTTTACTGTCACGAAAAACATGGGAAATTCAAATTGAATAAAATAAAAGTATAAAATGAAAACTATTTACATCTTTCGGAGAGTAACTATAAACTGCAATGGAAATAATCCAAGAAGAAAAGTTTAAGCTTTAGCTTTGGAGATACGATATGTGTTATGACCATATACAAGAATTTAACTACTGATTCGATCATTAGTGTTGGGAAAATGACTCCATTTTTTTTCTACATTGCTTAAGACTGAAAATATAAAGCTGTTTAACATCTGCCATATTAAAAGTTCGCTTATGACACATGTATATGATCTTTCCTTTGTCTCAACATCACAACGTCAATGATGAGATATTATTTTTTAAAAAGGCATACTGTGCCTATTTGTTTCATGGTTGATCATTGTTCACACTGTTGAAAGAAACAAAAATGTACAGGACAGTGGACTTTATTCTGAAGCATCATGTCTAGAAACGAAGTTAAACTCTTCAAACATCTAACAGAAGATTTCTTCTTCTTCTTCTTTCAGTTTGGAGTATCACTGCAGAGACTTGTATTACATGCAATGACATGACATGACATTTGCCTCGACTACAACAGAGGAACGTCCACAATAGCCTCTAGTTGCAGATTTACCTACCTTGTCTTGTAAGGTGTCATTCGTGTCTCGATGGTAACTTATGCTTTGCTTTTTTTTGGGGGGGGGGGGGGGTGTCTGTCTCATTTGTATAAGTGTTATTTTTGCCTCATTGTTGTTTGTTGGTTTGGTAGTTCGTTTCGGTCATCTTCGTCTGTGTTTAATTGTAACCTGCATCATGGTCTTGTTGCAGATCTTCCGCTAACATGTGGTTCACTGTAACAGCTATACCTTTAGCTTGGTGTGTATGACTGTGCGTCACTTTGTGGCATATTTTAAACCATATTTCTGATAAATTGTAGGGATTGTCATTGCAAAAATAGCAAAATCTACATGACAAGGATGAGATCCTCGCCATAACGACATTGCAGTGATCACAGACAGACGGAAGCAACGAGAACAATATCATCAAATGATTGAAACATTAAGGACAACGCTATGTTGATGAGTAATCCTCATAATTTTTTTAAAAACGAAATTCATTGTAGGTAGTGCACTTAAATAATTTTAAGAAACCTGCTCCTAAAGGTAATCATTATTAGCATGCGCATTGGTATAAGTAAGTCAAATGTGACAACATCCGGTTTATTTATAGTAACAATCACGTGTTTTAAAGGTGTGAGTAGCAAATGGAATGGTGAAGTTTGAAGCTTTTCGGTTAATTTCTAAGCTATACAATAGCAAATTGTGAGTAAGAAATTGAAAGCTAATCATATTTACATCGATCTGAAATGCAAAGAGGTGAAGGTGATATGTGTAACTTGGTAAGGCAGTGGGGGAAGGAGAGGGCGAAGGGTAATATTAGTCAAGAATGTACCTCCTTGGCGGGAATTTTTTAATGCTTCCTCGTTCAACTTTAACTCGTGATGTGGTGGACAACTTAACATGAGAATAAATAGAGAATTCTATGAACGCGTCGTTACGGCCATAATCGCATGAAGCCTTATATCATTTGACGAACTAGGGTCTCTCTTGATTTATTTGTATCTGACTTATGCCCTTTTTCGTCACCTGTGTCGTACAGCTTTTTCAGCTTCATAGGGTTGCAAATGATAATGGTAGAAGTGTACTTAAATATTTCTACCCCTCCCCTCTAATAAGTACAAGTGTTCTCCGTTTAAAAAGACTCTAAGTGATGTCTTCAACTCAGAAGGAAGCAATTACCATAAAGATAAATATTTTCACTCGTATTTAAGTTTCTTTTTCTAGTTTACGATCTTTAAAATGAGCGAGTTGTCCCATGAGAAATGACTTTTCACTCCTGGTAGCTATTGTTCTCACTATTATGAAACAAATCAGCCATTTTAACCTAAAACATAATCTAATTAAGTTCTTAAGTTTACTCATTATGACGTAGTTTTATTGAATAATTTGTTAATTCGCGGTCTTACAGCTGCGCTGCTTCCATATTAGGAACCAAATGTCTCTTTCAATTGAAATTGAAAACTTGAAATCTTTGTAGTGAGGCTTAATTAAAGGAATTATGAGGGAATTTCAGGAACGAGTGCCAGCCTTTAATCATACAATTTCTCTTTATTATTCAAAGTGTAGAAAGTTAAAATGCTTGTTTTTCTTTTGTCAGAGCTAGTAGCAATGTGAAATTCGTTTCGCTATTTGTGAAATTTTCCCGTTATTTTTAAATATTCCATCAATTTAGAGTCCTTTGGAGCAATCTTTCGAGCAATATTTGGAGCAATTTTTCGCCTTTGATGACATTTTGGTAGTCGGTTGCGAATATTCTTTACATAGGCCCGTCCATACCCGCTCGTCCATATACTTACCCCTTTTCAATTTTACAATAGTTTTTAATATATTGTATTGACGAAGACTAGTTCAATGAAAACCAAACTGTATCGTTCCGCAAAACTTTTCATGAAAATATCGGCTAGGATCGTACATCTTGAAATAAGTTTCGTGAAGCTGTAGGAAAAATATGTTTACATAAAACATTGCATACCAACATAGTATTACCTAAATAAAAAAAAATACTGAAACATTTGACTTACCTTAACATGTGGTGAAATCCCCAACCACTCAGATGTAACGCAGATGGAATATTAGCTGCTTCTTTTGTATATTTATTGATATTGCAAACGCGATCAGGTTCAACAAAAGCTATTAACTAAGCTTAGGCCTTACGTCCTAAGAATCAAATAGACGCAGTGCACGATTCTGATTCAAATAATTACAGTAAATTAGCTAGCATCAGAAGGGTGCAATAAAAGACGGTCCGTAGAGGGCTATAGTATAAAAATGCGACGAAATAAATATCGAAACTGTATAATATTTCCATATCTGTTGCATCGGACTCAGGAATATAATTATAAGGAATTAGACGCTGTGTATGAAGTCGCACTATATGCTCTTCAGGTTATATGCTCTTCAAGCGTTGGTAGTGATGTCACTCAGCTTTGCAGTACTGTCACGTGAAACTCTACCAATGCTATGATGACGGGATGAGTGACACATTTGGTAGCTTAGTTCTAATATGCTTAAATCTATGTCGAAGTATCTTTGACGAAACATTGATTAACTTTAAAATGAAACGAAAAAGAAACCAACAGAATAAAATAATTATAAATATGAAAATATCGGCGCCGTGGTCTAGTGGGTAAGGCGTCGGGCTAGTGACCATAAGTTTGCTGGTTCGAGCCTCTCTAGGACCATGGGTCAGCCGACATATACTCCTGTTCTGTGTTATATACGTGTACTATAAGGTCCTTGTCTGTGTTGCTTACATGCCTGTGGTGTTTATAAAAATGATTATGAAAATGATAAAATAACTAGATAAAAATCAAATTAAAACAAACCAACAATAAAGCAAAAAACAAACAAACAAAAATACAAAGCAAAAAAATAGAAATATGAACACAACCCAAAACGAGCAAAAATATAACTAAAGATTAAGCAAACAAATCCAGAAACTAACAGAATAACAAAACATTGAAATAAAGCTAGCAAAAAGCAAACAAACAAACAAAAGTATAAAGCAAAAAACACAAAAGCAAACAAAAATATGAACACAAACAGAAAAAGCCAAAACAAAAATATAACTAAAGATTAAGTAAAGAAATACGGAAACTAAAACAAAATAACAAAACATTGAAATAAAATCTATCCCTTTGTCTACTCGTTGGTTATATTTTTTTGTTTATCATATATTAAAGTTGCTTATTGCTTCCTGATTTAAATAAATGAACTATCAAGATTTGATTACCCTGAATAGTAACTTTCCTCACCCTTACACATTGTGTATAATCCATATCGCAATATTCATACGCTTTTCTAGAGCAAGCTCAAAGTAAAAAAAAATCTACTTTTTACTGATGTCCAGGCGACTTTCCCGAGAAACTACTCATCCAGGGATGACATATACAAGTAACTTTTCTCTGCAAAAAAATATTTGATAAGGTTGATATAATGATATAATTACATTAATTTATTCATTAAACATATCATTGTCCCCATAATTGAAAGAATCATCCAAAAACACCGATATTGATACATTCGCCGGTTTTGACTTTTTCCTCACTGATGAAGTTTGTTTCTATCAATCAGTAGATACTTACTCTCCCCGGACACCTTATTTCATCTCCTTTGGGGATTAATTAATGCTCCTTTGTGGAACGTTTGGTTGTTTTGATTGGTTTTTGCATTTTTTTAGTGATGTAAAGAAGACAACACTCTCAATAGCACTCACAAGAGAGCACTAAATTGAGCATCGACGGACTCCCAGCAAGGCAGAGTTGGGACCAGCTGTCTGAGAGGAGTAAGCATCCCCTGTTTGACTAGCCGAACCAGCCGTCTATGTCCACGCACGAAACTGAAAATAATATATGTAAAAAAATGCACTATCTGAAGCTATGTCTATATAGAAAGTGTTATGGCTAATGTCCATTGTGATTAGGAGTCTATTTGCTGTTTTTGTTTGGTTTTCAATCACCTATTGGTAATATATATCTATGTTTTCTTCATTATTCTTCCAAACTGAAGGACAATCGACCTTGTAACATCCTTACGTGGCTGTCCTCCCTGACATGTATACATAGTATACAAGGGAATCGGCAGGGATTCTGTCTGGGCGATTCGTGGTCACTCATCCGGACACCAAGATAATTTAGATTCTTTTACTGCAGTGTACTCAAGCTGTCGGTGATAAATGGAGTTTGCAGAATATATAATCAGGGACTCTGTATAGAAGTAAAATGTTATGCAATGAACGGGAAACAAACGTAGATAGCATTGTTGTTCAGCGTGTAGGGATCAGAAGGAGGGTGGGCGGTCTCTCCTGAAATGTGTTTAACTGTTGATTTCATTTTTTAAAACAATTTTTACTATGCAAGTATTTTTCTCCGAATTTATTCTTATATCCTTATCATTTTTTCCCAGAACGATGCTCTTTGGAATCCCAAGGAGATTGGGCACTTTCCTAATTCATGATCATTTTAAAGTTCTTCATTGAAGTACATATGTATAATTTTTCAACCAGAAAAATTGTTGCACGCACGTGCAATGATGAGGCAGGGTTTCCGGTTTTAGTTCCGGCTATTTCTTTCTACGTATAGATGTTTTTGAGAAATGTATGCACATATTTGAGAAAAAAAAAACACCCCTTCTAAAATATCGTGCCCCACTCTTTGTCGACATTTAAATGCTTTACTCGTGCGAAACTGAATTCATTCAATCTTTGGTCTCTGAAGGGAAAAGGTACTGTATTAGCTTCTGACTTTAACTTCACATATGTCCCGTTGTCCAGAATGGTGGATGATATTCTGTCTTAGACCATTTGAACAAAGTATAACATATGATACACTATTATAGCTTAAGATGTGAGAACATAAAAAGAAAGATGTTTAAATTTTTAATCATCATATTTTAACCCCCCGCTTTAAATTTTCATCTGCTGGTCTCTACCAAAAGAACAAATTCTTCCGTGTTTCCACTCGTCCTAACTACCTTTTTTGGCAATCAGAATGTTTTACAAATATATTGTAAGATAAGATAAACCATAAACCGTCATAGTCTAAAATGCAAAATGAAAAATACAGTAGTGTATACATTTATATTTTTGATTTATTTTTTTCTTTCAGAATCAATGAAATGATGAACATAACATAAAATTATTCAAAGTTTGGTTTGAAAATTTTATTTCTTCGATTCGACCGCTATTTCGTATATTCATGTTATTTTGTTAGGTTTTCTTCATTTTTGTGAGTCTACTGCGCAGTTCCAATTTTCAGTAGTAACCTACATTTTGTACTGTACCAAAAAACAAACTTTTAAAATTACAATTTGTTCATCAATATTATGCATTGAATACATTTTTCTTCACTTTGAAAAGATATTAATATTAATGTATGTTGTGCAAAATAAATAAAATACACTGTTTTTGGTACAGCTAACCAAGAATACAAATGTATCTTTACTGCAGAAACTCATTCCGGAAAAATCCGAACTGTTACGATTTGTCGTGGGAGACAGTTCGCACTGCGCATGAGTCGCGACCTCCTACCGGAAATGTCGAAAATGAAAGGGGTAGAGGCTATTCGTCACCAGCCTACGGATCATTTTACAAAACCTAAACTATAACGGAGAAAAACCGTGACGAAGATATAAAACCTAAAATGGATTCAGAATTACGGAGGAAAACACTAACAAATTCATAAAAGAAAACTGTACTCTCGATAAATTAACCATTAAAAATATGAAATAGGCTTTACTTTTTAAATGTCTGAAGTAGGAATTGTCACCATTGTTTATTTTTTAATTATTTGAAGAAAAGAGGCTTGGGAAAGAAGAGGGGGGGGGAGGGGTGAAATGCATGAGACAACAAAACGGTTTATAACCATGGCAATAATTACTAAAAAATCATAACAAATGTAGTCATAAAAAAATCTGCTTGAATTTAGACTGTCACAAAGATTTTTTTTCGGGGGGGGGGGGGGGGGGGGTACTTGCAATATAGTTATATAGACGAGCGGCTTTCATGCTGACGGTGTTATTTGGAATTGAATATTAAATCGAATTTCTGATTGCAATATTAAAGAAATATAGTTCTGGAGTAGTTTTTATACATTTCTTTTCATTTGTGAATCTATGACTTGATTAATCTTTGCAGTATTAACTATCTAAGTATGATTGTTTTGTTTTGTTACTGAAGATTTCTTTGTATCAGCATTTCCTTTCTACGGTATCATAGAGGAGATATAAAGCATAATCGACCTAAGCATGTTTTCTCTCTACGACATATTGTAGAAGAGATATACAGAGCTTCATCACCCAAAAGACGTTTTCTCTCTACGGACTATTATAGGAGATACATATCTTCATCACCCTAACGACGTTTACTCTCTATGGATATTATAGAGGAGATACATAGCTTCACCACCATAAAGACATTTTCTCTCGTTGGACTATTATAGAGGAGATACATAGCTTCACCACCCTAAAGACGTTTTCTCTCGTTGGACTATTATAGAGGAGATACATAGCTTCACCACCCTAAAGACGTTTTCTCTCGTTGGACTATTATAGAGGAGATACATAGCTTCACCACCCTAAAGACATTTTCTCTCGTTGGACTATTATAGAGGAGATACATAGCTTCACCACCCTAAAGACGTTTTCTCTCTATGGACTATTATAGAGGAGATACATAGCTTCACCACCCTAAAGACGTTTTCTCTCTACGGACTATTATAGAGGAGATACATAGCTTCACCACCCTAAAGACGTTTTCTCTCGTTGGACTATTATAGAGGAGATACATAGCTTCACCACCCTAAAGACGTTTTCTTTCTATGGACTATTAAAGAGGAGATACATATAGCTTCACCACCCTAAAGACGTTTTCTCTCGTTGGACTTTTATAGAGGAGATACATAGCTTCACCACCCTAAAGACGTTTTCTCTCTACGGACTATTATAGAGGAGATACATAGCTTCATCATCCTAAAGACGTTTTCTCTCGTTGGACTATTATAGAGGAGATACATAGCTTCACCACCCTAAAGACGTTTTCTCTCTATGGACTATTAAAGAGGAGATACATAGCTTCACCACCCTAAAGACGTTTTCTCTCGTTGGACTATTATAGAGGAGATACATAGCTTCACCACCCTAAAGACGTTTTCTTTCTATGGACTATTAAAGAGGAGATACATATAGCTTCACCACCCTAAAGACGTTTTCTCTCGTTGGACTTTTATAGAGGAGATACATAGCTTCACCACCCTAAAGACGTTTTCTCTCTATGGACTATTATAGAGGAGATACATAGCTTCACCACCCTAAAGACGTTTTCTCTCGTTGGACTATATTATAGAGGAGATACATAGATTCACCACCCTAAAGACGTTTTCTCTCTATGGACTATTATAGAGGAGATACAGAGCTTCACCACCCTAAAGACGTTTTCTCTCTACGGACTATTATAGAGGAGATACAGAGCTTCACCACCCTAAAGACGTTTTCTCTCTATGGACTATCATAGAGGTGGTAGAGAGATACACCGCCATAAAGACATTTTCTCTCTACGGACTATAATAGACGATATACAGAGCTTCATTCTTAAATCATGATAGATTCAGCTTCATTGATAATTTAATCTTTTTACAGTGATAGGTTTTCTTTCTGGGGATTATTCTATTGTCAGCATTACCATTCATTCCTTTGACATGTAGATTTTATCCACCAATTTACAATTCCTCTTTTTTTTACCTTATACACAATTCATACACAATATATGTATATACTATCCTTTATTTCCGTAGTACAAGCTCTTGATATTATTTTAAACTCATCTGTTGACTCAATATGCTTTTGTTGTCATAATGAAGGATTATATATAAAGAAAAGCACTTCCAGTCAAATTTAATCAGGAAAACATAAAAGTAATACAATTGTATTAAATCAAAAGTAAACAGTTGAGATTCTTATTTTCTCTAAATATTATGACGTATAAGCTAAAAGATACCGGCTTCATCAACATGCATGTTTTTAATATTGTCTAGTACATGAACAAGTAGATACCAGTAATGTAAACTACACACATACTAAATTATCCTGATGAACAAACAAACAGAATCAGATGAATGTACAAATAGAGATACAAAATGTTTCAGTGTTTGGCAAAGATACAACAGGATATACATGTACTTGGAGATTATAGTCTAGGTGCCATTCACGAAACCCAAAAATTTGTTACGCACAAAATGTTTTTGCATGAAAGTGTTGTCAATACCCTCTTATTTGATAATCCGGCTGATGCCACTCTGGCATCCTTGGGCATTTCGAAATTTTGGGGTAAAATGGAATTTTTCGAAGAAAAACCGTTGAAAATAGGAAAAATTCAATTACTTTTTCCATGCTGCGGCTAGATCAACAAAATTGGTACCAAAAGAACGACAATTTTATTGTCTTTAAGTCTCAAGCTCAATTTACCAATTTACTTGTCCATAAAATGGGGAAAACTATGGATTTTCGATGAAAAATCGTTGAAAATTGGGAAAACACCATATCTTTTTTTATTCTGTAGCTAAATAAACAATTTTGGTACCAAACGCACAATAAATTTATTGCCTTTCATTTTAATTAATACAGAAGAAAGATTTGCAATTTGCTGGTACGAAAAATTGGGAAAAACAACTACTCTTTGATGAAAAATCGCTGAAAATTTGCAAAATGCAATGACTTTTTCAAACTGTAGTATGAGGTTCTGCAATTATGGTACAAAAATAAAGGTTTTTGTTATTGTCTTTTATTCTGAATACATATTAAGCAACTTGCTCATAAATAAAATGGGAGAAGAACAATGAGGGAGAAAACTTTGATTTTTGAAGGTTTTTTCCATACAAAGTTGGGACTTTGAAAAATGCAAAACGTTTAGAGAAAATCTAGAACAAAGATATGTGTATTCAAGTCAATAGTTTTAAGAAAAACAATTTACTAGTACATGGTGTCTTGTAGCAAGCTTTTGAAATATGTCGGTGAAATTAGACACATTGTTCTAAAAGAAGGGGCTACTGTCTATGATACATAACGTGCATGTCTTGTCCACGCTGTTAATTAATCTGCTTTTAGATGATGCTAATGAATTTGAAGACGTTTAACATTTGTACCACTTGGTGAGTGTCACTGCTGGCGGACCAGGAGTCCCCGTGGGCACATGTAGCCAAGTTTGATCAATTTCGGTTGGTCGTTTCTTCAAATCGTAATCCAGGATAACCACACCTTCAGCTATTTCCGTGGCAGATGGCCGTCCTAAGTCGTCACCGGTTGCTCGTTGGTTTATGTGTAGTCCTTTCTGTTTGATGTTTCTATGTTGTGCGTTGACGTTCCTTGTCCCTTATGCGTCTCTGTTTGTGCTTGTCTGCTTCGTGTTATTTGCATAGGGGGTTTTGCTAAGGGTGCTGCAACCTGCTGTTGTTTGAGATCCCCTCCTTTGTCTCAAACGCATTCGAAAATTTCTGTTTGCAAAATTGTCACAAATTTCTGAAACCTGGGTCCTGCAGCATCATATCCTAGTCATCTTGCTACGTCTTATATTTTGGACATAATTATCACACATTATTGGCCATATTTCATTGTTTGGATTGAGGATCAATGACGAGGGTTAAATATCCGAAACGTGCATGTCTAGTCCTCGCTGTTAATTAATCTGCTTTTAAATGATGCTAATGAATTTGAAGATGTTTAACATAGATGATTTCTGCCAGGGTTGTGAAGTTGTTTTCAATCATTGAAATGGATCTTAAAGACCTGCTTAGTGGTGACATTGTTCAATGTAAAAAAGATTACTTCAGTTTTTCAACTTCGAAATATGTTCTTAAAATAAGCTCCAGGTTATGATACTATTCGACAAGAATGCCAGGAGGTGCTGGTGATCGATTGATGTATGCAGGGCTCTGGTGTATCAACTGACCATTAACTGCAAGTACAATAAATAATTATAAAATTGTTTTTGGAAAAAAACAGATGTCCCCCCACAACACACATTAAAAATGTACTAAGTGACCTTGACCTTGATCACATGACCTTGGGTCAAGGAAAAGTGAAACCTTTGGATCATAAGCAACTACATATTGAAATATGAAAGTGATGCCTTGAACGGTTCAAGAGATATGGTGTGGACACGATTTGTCACAGTAGTACATGCATTTGCACAAACAAAGTCCAATTTCACCTTTGACCTTGATCACATGACCTTGGGTCATGGTGATGTGAAACCTTTAGATCATGCTTAACTAAATACTAAAATATGAAAGTGATCCGTTAAACTGTTTAAGAGATATTGCCCAGACAGGATTTGTGACAGGTGGACAGACAGACGGACACAAAAGCAAAACGATACGTCTCCTCCCGATGGGGGGGGGAGACATAATTAAACCATCTCGTATCATGTAAGATGTTAACAGCATATCATGCATGCTTCATGAGCCGCTCGTAGATGAGAAATTTAAAGAAATCTACACGGTGCAGAATTCTTAATGGTCATATTACATAATATACAATCAATGGCTGCAAAATCTCATAACTTCCAAATTCTCAAAATTTTGTGTGGTGACCTCCTTATATTGTCTCTTATTATAAAATCAAAGTAATATTTTTTTCTAAGAATATACATCCTAAAACACCAAAGGTGTGATAACACATAAAGTAATAATTACAACGCATAAAACCAGTGCTCTTCTTGACTAAATAATAGCATACATGATCTGTTTTAAAATGATGCTATTGAATTTGAAGTCCATAGAGAGAGAACGTCTTTAGGGTGGTGAAGCTATGTATCTCCTCTATAGTAGTCCGTAGAGAGAAAACGTCTTTAGGGTGGTGAAGTTCTGTATCTCCTCTATAAAAGTCCGTAGAGAGAAAACGTCTTTAGGGTGGTGAAGCTATGTATCTCCTCTATAATAGTCCGTAGAGAGAAAACGTCTTTAGGGTGGTGAAGCTATGTATCTCCTCTATAATAGTCCAACGAGAGAAAACGTCTTTAGGGTGGTGAAGCTATGTATCTCCTCTATAATAGTCCATAGAGAGAAAATGTCTTTAGGGTGGTGAAGCTATGTATCTCCTCTATAATAGTCCGTAGAGAGAAAACGTCTTTAGGGTGGTGAAGCTATGTATCTCCTCTATAAAAGTCCATAGAGAGAAAACGTCTTTAGGGTGGTGGAGCTATGTATCTCCTCTATGATAGTCCAACGAGAGAAAACGTCTTTAGGGTGGTGAAGTTCTGTATCTCCTCTATAAAAGTCCGTAGAGAGAAAACGTCTTTAGAGTGGTGAAGCTATGTATCTCCTCTATAATAGTCCATAGAGAGAAAACGTCTTTAGGATGGTGAAGCTCTGTATCTCCTCTATAATAGTCCATAGAGAGAAAACGTCTTTAGGGTGGTGAAGCTATGTATCTCCTCTATAATAGTCCAACGAGAGAAAACGTCTTTAGGGTGGTGAAGCTCTGTATCTCCTCTATAATAGTCCATAGAGAGAAAACGTCTTTAGGGTGGTGAAGTTCTGTATCTCCTCTATAAAAGTCCGTAGAGAGAAAACGTCTTTAGGGTGGTGAAGCTATGTATCTCCTCTATAATAGTCCATAGAGAGAAAACGTCTTTAGCGTGGTGAAGCTATGTATCTCCTCTATAAAAGTCCATAGAGAGAAAACGTCTTTAGGGTGGTGAAGCTATGTATCTCCTCTATAAAAGTCCATAGAGAGAAAAGGTCTTTAGGGTGGTGAAGCTATGTGTCTCCTCTATAATAGTCCATAGAGAGAAAAGGTCTTTAGGGTGGTGAAGCTATGTATCCCCTCTATAATAGTCCATAGAGAGAAAAGGTCTTTAGGGTGGTGAAGCTATGTATCTCCTCTATAATAGTCCAACGAGAGAAAACGTCTTTAGGGTGGTGAAGCTATGTATCTCCGCTATAATAGTCCATAGAGAGAAAACGTCTTTAGGATGGTAAAGCTCTGTATCTCCTCTATAATAGTCCATAGAGAGAAAACGTCTTTAGGGTGGTGAAGCTATGTATCTCCTCTATAATAGTCCATAGAGAGAAAACGTCTTTAGGGTGGTGAAGCTATGTATCTCCTCTATAATAGTCCAACGAGAGAAAACGTCTTTAGGGTGGTGAAGCTATGTATCTCCTCTATAATAGTCCGTAGAGAGAAAACGTCTTTAGGGTGGTGAAGCTATGTATCTCCTCTATAAAAGTCCAACGAGAGAAAACGTCTTTAGGGTGGTGAAGCTATATGTATCTCCTCTTTAATAGTCCATAGAAAGAAAACGTCTTTAGGGTGGTGAAGCTATGTATCTCCTCTATAATAGTCCAACGAGAGAAAACGTCTTTAGGGTGGTGGAGCTATGTATCTCCTCTATAATAGTCCAACGAGAGAAAACGTCTTTAGGGTGGTGAAGTTCTGTATCTCCTCTATAAAAGTCCGTAGAGAGAAAACGTCTTTAGAGTGGTGAAGCTATGTATCTCCTCTATAATAGTCCATAGAGAGAAAACGTCTTTAGGATGGTGAAGCTCTGTATCTCCTCTATAATAGTCCATAGAGAGAAAACGTCTTTAGGGTGGTGAAGCTATGTATCTCCTCTATAAAAGTCCAACGAGAGAAAACGTCTTTAGGGTGGTGAAGCTATGTATCTCCTCTATAATAGTCCATAGAGAGAAAACGTCTTTAGGGTGGTGAAGTTCTGTATCTCTTCTATAAAAGTCCGTAGAGAGAAAACGTCTTTAGGGTGGTGAAGCTATGTATCTCCTCTATAATAGTCCATAGAGAGAAAACGTCTTTAGCGTGGTGAAGCTATGTATCTCCTCTATAAAAGTCCATAGAGAGAAAACGTCTTTAGGGTGGTGAAGCTATGTATCTCCTCTATAAAAGTCCATAGAGAGAAAAGGTCTTTAGGGTGGTGAAGCTATGTGTCTCCTCTATAATAGTCCATAGAGAGAAAAGGTCTTTAGGGTGGTGAAGCTATGTATCTCCTCTATAATAGTCCATAGAGAGAAAAGGTCTTTAGGGTGGTGAAGCTATGTATCTCCTCTATAATAGTCCAACGAGAGAAAACGTCTTTAGGGTGGTGAAGCTATGTATCTCCGCTATAATAGTCCATAGAGAGAAAACGTCTTTAGGATGGTGAAGCTCTGTATCTCCTCTATAATAGTCCATAGAGAGAAAACGTCTTTAGGGTGGTGAAGCTATGTATCTCCTCTATAATAGTCCATAGAGAGAAAACGTCTTTAGGGTGGTGAAGCTATGTATCTCCTCTATAATAGTCCAACGAGAGAAAACGTCTTTAGGGTGGTGAAGCTATGTATCTCCTCTATAATAGTCCAACGAGAGAAAACGTCTTTAGGGTGGTGAAGCTATGTATCTCCTCTATAATAGTCCAACGAGAGAAAACGTCTTTAGGGTGGTGAAGCTATGTATCTCCGCTATAATAGTCCATAGAGAGAAAACGTCTTTAGGATGGTGAAGCTCTGTATCTCCTCTATAATAGTCCATAGAGAGAAAACGTCTTTAGGGTGGTGAAGCTTTGTATCTCCTCTATAATAGTCCATAGAGAGAAAACGTCTTTAGGGTGGTGAAGCTATGTATCTCCTCTATAATAGTCCAACGAGAGAAAACGTCTTTAGGGTGGTGAAGCTATGTATCTCCTCTATAATAGTCCAACGAGAGAAAAGGTCTTTAGGGTGGTGAAGCTATGTATCTCCTCTATAATAGTCAAGCAAAAAAAAAAAAAAAAAAAAAGGTCGAAGAAGTAAAAACAGAAAGACCTCCAAAACCTGAAGCCCTGAAGCTCAAGACTGGTGATTTTAATTAATAAGTTGGGGGGGGGGGGGGGGTCATTCCATTCCAACTGCATGTTGCATTTAGAAGATTGAGTTTCTTGATACGTTTACTTAAGTTTATAGGTATACTGGCGAGCGTAGCGAGCCGGAAAATTTTAAAGATTTGAAGTTTTCTTTTTTTTGTTTTGGTTCAGTCATCAATACATGTATATATACATACATGTATATAATATCATTTATTTACCTTTCTCTTGAAGCAAGCATACGTGACCAAGGAGTGCTTAGTACTTAATCTTATTTACTTATCATGCTTTTTCATCAATATATTGCATGTACCAATACTTTGTTTCGTACATTATTGTCTGAAGAGGCCTTTGATACGGCCGAAACACGTGTAACAATAAAATATGTGAAAATAATACATCGTTTCTGTGGTGCTTTAACATTTTTTTCTATTTTATTCTTCTTTACGTTGGATTTTTTAAATAATATCATTTATTTACTTTTCCCTTGTAGTAAGCATACGTGACCAAGGAGTGCTTAGTACTTAATCTTATTTACTTATCATGCTTTTTCATCAATATATTGCATGTACCAATACTTTGTTTCGTACATTATTGTCTGAAGAGGCCTTTGATACGGCCGAAACACGTGTAACAATAAAATATGTGAAAATAATACATCGTTTCTGTGGTGCTTTAACATTTTTTTCTACATACATGTATATACATACATGTATATATATTATTCTAAATTGGCGAGCGGAGCGAGCCGGGAAATTTTTGGAATAGATGGTTACATTTTGTCATAAGATTACAATATATCTCTCATTTTCCATCCTCTATTTTTGTTTGACCAATTGGGGAAGGTTGGGAAGATTAGGGCATTGCAACCCCACTATCCACCTGTCTAAACTGGTTAGATCGGCCCATGAAAATGAAGCATTTGGTAATTATTCAAGTGTTAATTTAATTTTGAATTTTGTATATGTTTATGACATATGAATCCGTTCAAACACGATGACAAAGAAAGTTCAAGACAAAGTGAAGACGAAAAATAGACAGCTAATGAAAAATTAAGTGTGGCGAGCGAAGCGAGCCGAAAATTTCCCCGAAAGTAAAGAGATTAAGCATAAAAAGAGTATTCTGAATCAATAACTTTGGGTGAAAAAGGGGGGGGGGGCGGGCCCCCTGCCCCCCCCCCTCTAAATCCGCCACTGGTCACTAACGCCGAGCACCGCTGTGTTAGGCCCGTTTAAATATTAAGCAATGTTTAATCAAAATGTTTTTAAAGTGTTATTAAAACTCCACAAAATCACGTTTTCAAAACATTTTCAAAAACATTTCCGAAACCATTTTACAATAATTTAAAAACATTGTAAATGAATGAACGACGATAATGCGGGGCATGTTTCTTCGGTTTACATTATCAACCGGATTCTTGACTTATCCGTCATGGGTTTTATTGTACTAGAATTCCGGATTTGTGTGCTCTAGGTTGGTGAGGAATAGCCTCAACCAATGAAAGGACGAACGTTCTCAAATCAAAACATTTCGAGTTGTAATTCAAGGACTGAAAGGCCTTGAAGCAACCCAACATGAAGGAGATGGTCGGCGGATGCTGCGTTTGCTCCGACGAACAAGGGTGGACTGAAAACCCCCTGGTATATTGCGATGGACAAGGTTGCAATGTAGCTGTGCATCAAGGTTTGTTTACAAAAAAATTGGTTGAGATTTTGCGCGCTTTCTATGTAGTTTTGGAATCGTAAATGACATGTTTAATGTATTTAACATTTAAATTTTATGTTTTAGCTTGCTATGGCATAGTTCATGTTCCCACTGGGCCGTGGTTTTGTCGAAAATGCGAATCACAAGAGAGAGCGGCACGAGTGGTAAGTTTGGCGGCCATTTTGAATTTCGCCGGAAGCACGTTTTCATGTTTGTTTGCAAACATTTCAGAACATGTTTAGGTAAACAGAGTACATTGCTGAAGTTCTTATTCAACAGTTCTCTACTTTGTCTGCTTCTTTTAACTTTGCTGAAGCGATGATAGCTCCTTCGTGAGAAATGGTTGCTCTTCTGAATTCATGATGGTTTTTGTGTTGTACTTTTAAGACATACATGTATTGATGCAAACTACTGTCTGTGCAGCTCACATGTTAAATTAAAATGTGATGTTGCTGAGTTTAAGATTTAGCCTATTGAAAATGTCACCACGTTACAGGAAAATTAGCAGGAGAAATTTCCCACCTACAACAGATTATTGAATATATAGAGTTCCTGTAAGATGTCAGTTTTATCAAACATTCTGATAAAAAATTGTTTGGACCATTTAAAATCCCATAATGTTCGACATTCAATGGAACTCTGTATAATACAAAAATTCACTTAGCCTCTTTCCTGAAACTGCCGTCCAGTTGTTTTGGATATCAGAATAAGAATCTTTCCTGCAAAATCAGAGTTCCTGAAATTAATCGGTTTTACACTATCAAATCTTTTCTATCATTTGTGTCTCCTACAAAGAGCGGTAACTCTTGCATATTCAGCACTGCAGTACAAAATTCGAAAAAATGTTTTGACATGTTCCCTATCTGTTAGATCAATAAAAATGCATGAATTTGATTCAATTATTCATATTTTACAGTAAAAAAATTATATTGACCTTAAAGTGTAGATGTTTCACTATTTTCTACATAATTCAAATATTCAGGAGGCTTGACACACCTGTAAACGTTCTTGTCGCAAGACCAAAATAAAACTACATGTGCTTCCCGGTTTCAAGGTCATGGAAAAAAATATAGCTCCATCAACAAAAAATTACTTCATTTAGAAAAAAAATAAGAAAGTCACCAGGTGAACAATGATGTTGCATAAAAAAATCCACTTCCGGTTGAGAAAAATATGTCAGAAAGTTTGATTACTTCATCCACCAAGGAAGAACTATATTTCATTGGGTAGCCTGAAAAATAGTCCTTTGTTGTGATTTCACTGCGCAAGGATAATTTGACACCGTTCCTTTCGGTATGCTTCTGAACATTACCATACAATCTGTTTGTCAGTTATTCTCGGGACCCCCTGGGACTCTATGTGAAACCCCAAACGGGGACCATTTCAAGGAGACGTTAAATTTGATAGTGTTTTATCAGATTTGCTAATATCGGCAAATTTACATATCGGTAAATCTACATAAAAACTGCTTTTCATCTAAAAATTCTTTGGTCCAATAAACATGATAAAAAGCAGGTTTTAAAGCACACACTTTCGTAGACCGAGAACAGGCCGAAATTTTATTCTTGCGTTCAAGAATAAAATTTTGGCCTGTTCTCGGTCTAACACTTTCGCAATAGGACTGATAAAAAAAAAATGATAAGAATGGCACAGGGTCCTTGCCGTCCACTAAATGTTTGTTATGCAGTTACATTGCATGCACCATATTGACAGTTGCACACTTACATACAGGTAACTTTCCAACATTTACGACTAAGAGAGATCAATTGAATTTCATCAAATTCTCCTATATTTTTGCATGATAAAGTGGTCATAATCCCATTTATCCTATTTCTAAGGCATGTTGTGCGAACTGTGTACGGTAAAGACAAAAATGTCACCTAAAGTAATCCTCCATACAAAACTGCAGAAGGAACTCTTCTTTTCTCTCAAGCATTCCCTCATTAACATGATGAATGGGAAGATTTAAAAAAAGAAAATATAAATAAGTAGAGAAACTTGCTGTCATTGGGAAAACACCTTTAATAAGAAACGGGAGGAAAGCATGTCAAGACTTAACCAGAAGAAAGCTTTCACCTCCCTCTTTGAGCACCCTCTTTATCCTGTTCATATATTTTTAAGTATTCCATACAGTAAAGGGTAATTTCAGTTCTGTTACAGCTGCGATGAAATGTTACTTCTTTTATTCCCTTGTCTTCCAGAGAAAAACAATGCAAAATACGGTAGTGCCTTTATTGTAGCTGTAACTAATTTCAGGCCATCAATGAATAAGTGAATAGATTACTAGTATCTTTATGTTTGGATCTCTGAAGTATTATGTCCATTTTATCTATCCCCGGCCTTACTTTACCCAGAATTCTTATGTTAACTTGTGGATTCATCTTTTTAGTCCCCTACCAGCAACGCCTAAGGGGACTCTCAGTTTCCTCTCAGTCTGTCTGTCCGTCAGTGTGTCCTTCTCGATAAAGAATGTATCCACAATGTTGTCAGAGAGTAATGAGAGTCAGAGACACAGAGTTACATACCCATATTTTTATCAAATTAATCTGGTACCGGTACATTTAGAGATTTGTTTCAAAATTGATTCCTTTAAATTACTGTCTTTTTTACCTTAGTGTTGAGAACGCTATTTACATTTCTGACCGCTTTCGGCTCATAAAATTATGTAACCATATTGCCTTGAATATTATATATTACAAAAAATAGATTTTACAGCTACATTTGTATCTTAAGCAATGTTAGAAGAATAATTACAGCTTTAATATAAATCCCTTATCAATTTTACTATACTACACTGTGTATTATATGATTAAATTTAAGATATTTACTCCTAGCACTTTCAATGCTTTGATATAACATTTTGTATTTATCCTTCAGAAATGTGAGTTGTGCCCTCAGAAAGATGGAGCTCTGAAGAGGACAGACACAGGAGGTGACTTTTACTTCTTGAAGTAATATAATGGTAGTACAGGGTTGCATATTACTACTCGCCCACTTGCCAATGCCACCAAATCTTGTCTATGGATGACCAGGAAAAAAACAGGTCACCCACTTGGCAACTAGAATCTTGATTGTAGTTTTCCAAGCTTTTAGTCTACGTCGACATTTCAGAAACCCTCGTCTTAAAAGTGCGATGATAGTATTCTAAATGAACTTTGGTCAAGTCTTTTAAACGCTTTACAAGTAAACACTCTTATGGAGATATATAAAGCATTTTTATTTGTTTTTTTAAACATTTAAATTCATTATGGGCTCATAGATTTTCTTGTGGGCCTCTAAAGTTGATACTCTATGTGCCCACTTGGTCCCAAAAAACTTCCACAAAGTTGCATGCCTGTACTACATATCAATGTTATGGGTAGTTTTGAATATCTGAAGATATTAATGAATTGACAAATGATTGAAAAGATAAATAATTAATTAGGTATATGATTGATTATCAATTTAGGTAAAAAAGAAAAGGTATAAAAAGTGTCTGTTGAATTGTTTGGAGCATTGTAACTTATGAGTCAAATGTATGATTTTACGTGTAAATGATGGTACTAAATCAGTAATTTGAGTAAAACTTTACAGAACATGCAACTTTCCTATGTAATAATGTATTATCATCATTGAATTATATCGTCTTATCATCATTGAATTATATCGTCTTATCATGATTATATTACAGCGTCTTGGTGTCATGTAGTATGTGCTTTGTTTATACCGGAAGCTTGGTTTGCTAATGTTCAGACTATGGAACCTATAGTACTGAAAAACTTACCTCCTGAAAGGTTTGCAAAGGTACGGTCTTGTGCTGTCTACTTTGAAAAAATTCTTTTGTAGTTCAACCAGAATTTTTCTGTGATTTAAAGGTTGAAAAGGGAGTCTTAGTATTTCTGAGTACAATATACAAATTTTCAAGATTTTAGCAAATGTTTAGAGAATCATTCCATGGCAACATGAATAATCATGATTTGTATGAAATGTTATGAATTTTACATGTAGAATTAGTTTGTTTATTTCTATTCTCATTACTCATTCATGATCATGAATATCTTCAATAGCTTCAGTATATATTACATCATATTTCATGCTAATTAGAAATACATGTTACTCATCACTCATATGGTACAATTTTTTGACAAAAATGATTTTATGGGTCTCAGAAAACTTGTGTACTTGCATGTACACGATGTAGTGAAGATTGCTTGTACGTTAGCAAACATTGCAAAAGTTGAAATTGGTCTAGTTAATTAATATACATGTATAGAGTTTGTAAACAACTAAAGGCTTTTCTTTGACTGAAATTATTATTTTTGTCTGACAATATGTCCGACATCAAGATTTTTCTTAATGGCCTGACGAAATCCGGTGGTCTGGTGACTTTCGGAATGTCTGCATTTGGTACTATCAAACATTGTATGTACACATGTAAATCTGTGTAACAAAAACTCATTAAAGAATTTTAAATACAAATGTAAGAGTCCAGTAAATTTATTGAGGAATTTAAGGTCTTCAATGAAATTTTTCAGACTTGCTATATATGTGAAGAACAAGGCAGAGCCAGCAAGGCTAACACAGGAGCATGTATGACGTGTAATAGGAATGGGTGTAAACAGAGTTTCCATGTCACATGGTTAGTATACCTGTATCTGAAAAGTCTGAAAGTTGTGAAATATAAACACTGTATGATTTATATTTGTAAGTCTGGATTCAATCGTCTAGATACATGTATATGTAAGAAAGATGTATGACTTTATATTTTCGTTTACACATTTTGCTGCTGCTGAATTTTTTCTGTGACCTTGGTGATAAAATGTTTTGCACTCACCAACGCAATAACAACATATGAAAACAATTCCTAAATACAAGTTGAATGCTGGTTCGCTATTACATGTACATGATGTAAATGTATACGACTCTCTATGAATCGGTGAAATCAATGAAAGTCTACTTTTCTTACATGCGTTGCACTTTTCACTTTATGACTATTGATTGAGAGCTTTTAAATATTGATGAATGAAATGTTATAATAATGGTAAAATGTACATAACACTCTTTTTAATTAGTGATGACATAATTTTTTTATTTTTCAGTGCCCAGGGCCAGGGTTTGTTGTGTGAGGAGAAGGGTAACTATGGCGACAACGTTAAATATTGTGGGTACTGCACTTACCACTACAAGAAATTGGTAAGGGTCAGAAAATACCCCGCAAGCCGTACAGTAAGTTGGAAAATATGTATAACGGTAAAAACATCTGCTGCAAAGGCTGATGGATTGTTAAAACCGTAACTTTATTTATCTTAATCCACTCTGTTCGTTTCTCTAATTGTATACTGTAATTTATCACTCAGGTTGTTTAATCTAACCAACATTTATCTCATCTTTTCTTCTTCTCTTTTTAAATGGATTTTACTGTATAATACCCTAAATCTCATGATAGCATATCAAGTGATATGCAAATAATCTCTAGCATGAGAATTCCCTTCAATTATAGGCTAACGGCGGGGAAAAATAAATTTTCTGTCATTTCTTCTCTGACCGCTATAGGGTTAACATCTCTTATTGGTATGTGATTGGTTCCTTTTAATACTTTTACCCCATAAATTCTTGATTGACAGCTTAAAATAGATGCTGTAAATGTGGAAATTTTCGCATGGGGATAATATTCGAATAGAGGGATTTTGCAAAAAATTCCCCCTTGTCAAAATATCCCTGTTGCATTCTTACAATGAGAAAGACATTTTTATAGCGAATATTTCCCCCATGCGAAATGTCTTGATGTTGTACATGTACATTGTAATCTCGAAATTTTCCCAAAGGGAATTCTCATACTAGAGATTATTTGCACTTCACATAAAATGCTATCGTGAATCTGTGATCTTGAAAACTTCAGTATTTGTGACATTGTATTTTTCTGGCGTCATTCTGACTTTCACAGGCCATAATTTTTAAGCTGAAAATGATAGGCTCATGATTGTTTCCTTGTAAAATACCTTACTCATTTTCTACACATTGTTGAAATATTTTAAAAATTTAAAATAGGATTTAAAAAAGAAAATCTTTTTTTTTCCGATTTTGACAGATGAATGGATATGCCCAAATTATCAAATATATATGACTTTGTGCATTCTTGATTTTGAAAGATATAATTCTATGTTACTGAGTATTTAATCATTAATGTAAATGATGTACGAAAAGTGTTATCATGCACAGTACTATGAAATAAAGATTTGTAATTGGGTAAGTCTCTCAGTAATCATGTTAATTCATTTGAAATTATTAATTAAAATAATTTTTATCTTTTATTTAGCATATCTCACATTTACATGTACACAATACACGCACATTTACGCAAATACTGTCAACTTTTATTATTTCAAATGTTAAAAAAAAAATCAAAATTTTTGTAGATCTGAATATGATGTAACTTGTACTTTGATTCATAAGCTATAAAGTAGACTTGTCTTAAATGTGTTTCAGAAAAAGGACAACCATATAAAGCAAATACCAGCTTTTAAGCCAATTCCAACAGAAAATTCCACCCCTGAATCCACCCCTGAAAAGACGTCAACTTCAAATGATGGGAAGATTGTCAAGGTACGTAACCTCAGAGTGCTATTTTCATTTTTGCATTTGTCTATAGAATAGGTGCGTCACTGTGACATGTCATGGACTTACTTTACAATATGTTGATATATTGCAATATTTTATACATTTGTGTCACATTGCATTTATTGAGAATTGAAGTAAAGTTGGTTAGGTACATTTATTTAAGAGAAACACTGTAAGAATGTTAATATTTACATGTACTTCAAAAAGGTTGAAAAAATTTAATATGTACATGTACAAGTTGATTTATTTTTCTATTTCAAGAAGACCATGAAGCCAGAAGTAAAGGAGAATGGGAGATCATTATTACCTGCTTTCCAATCCTCAGCATCAACAATTCAAGTTACAAGTGCTAGTGTAGATACTGAAAAACCTAAGGATCTTACTCCTATAACGCCACCTTCCTCAAACACCAGCAGTGGGCTCGGTACTTCGGATTCCTCTGTTATAAGTCCTACCGAATCATTAGGTCAAGAGGAAGCCCCTGTCCGAGCATTTCAAAATGGTGATCTAGGTGATAGAAACTCTTTACAGAGATCTAATTCATCAGGAAGCTTATCCTCAAGTCACGGCAGCATCAATGAATCTAAATCGTTATTTGACACTCGTGTACAAACGGCCTCTGATGGGGGCAGTACTCTGCTTGGATCGACAAGTAGTTTGAACAGTAATGTTGAACTCAGTCAGAATTATTCTGGATCTCTTGAAAGTTTTATGGCAGCAGCAAATAATGCAAAGAAATCAAGCCTTGGTGCAACGCAGAGTGATACAGAAGTGGATTTTGCAACAAAACGACCTCGTTCAAGGTAAAAAAAAACATAAAGAGGAATTTTGAGTAAACCATGTAAAAGATAATTGATAAATCAGATAGTATAACATACATGTAACTTGAATGTTTTGGAGATTGCCATCTGAATAAAGACATTTAGATTTCAACAGAAAAGAATTACTTGAGAAGAGTTGGCGAAGGTTTTCTCGAAAAGGAAAATGAAAGTGTTCTGTCAGAAAACTATATGCATTTGTAAATGTGGTTGAATATGTGAGGGATTTATGTCTAGTAAAAAATATTAGACCATTTGAAACACATGCATCAGTTTTACATTATTCATAAAGTACATGTACATGTACATGATGTCTTGTTTTAAAAGGACCACTTTTACAAAAGTTTGTGAAAGGAAAACATTTTCTTTTAATGCTCATAGATCTCAAGAGAAAGGAGAAAAGAAGACCAAACGTTCAAAACCTTCTTTACTGGCAGTAAATCGGAGACTTAGTCGAAATCTGTCCATAGACGGAGAAGACGCTGTGCATCCTGTTGCTAGGAAACAAAAGAAGAAGGGGGAGTTAACTCTGAACACAAACAGCATTGGAAGTGTTACAGGCAATGGTTTAGGGTAGGACTGTAATCATGTTCATTTTGTGTCACTTCTGTATAGATACATGTAGAATTACTCCCCAAATTGTGTATTTTCGTCCATCTTATAAAGTTACTACATGTACAATGTAGATTCATTTATTATAAAAATGTACTTGAACATGTTGAACTTGATTTTAATTGTACATGTACATTGTAATTGTCAAGATCATTTTCATAAGGGCAAGACAAGATTCCGCCGTATGAAGCCATGTAAACGTGTATACATGTATTTATTGTGGACTTTTTTTGCAACAAATTCAGATCAATAGATCATTTTCATATGACTATGATTTATTGAGGTAGACTTGCATGCAAACGACTTCACAACTTTTGACATTATTTCTTACTAATAAACTATGACTTTATAATTGTAAAAACTTGTTCATACATGTAATACATTTGTGTATGTTATGACGTGAAAGTAAAATTAATATTTCATCAAATATTGTGATGTCTGGACTTGGTCTTTATAACTTTAGCAATACATGAAAAAAATTATCTATATGTTTTTGAATGATTTTTCTTGCTTACATAATAAGGAGCAGTGTGTTTGGTGGCAGTCCATATTTTCAGAGTTTGAGTGCACCCGGCCCTCTGTCATTGTCGAGCTTTGGTCAAAATGGTGAGATCATATTTCATTTTAAGCCAGTAAAAGTAGTCTTCATACATTTGTATATGTACATGTACATGTATTTTAGCCTTAGAAGTTAGAAGGATGGTTAACATGTGTGTCAATAATTTATCAGACCAGTTTGATTCTAACCTTTATCAGAAAATGAATTTTGTTCTCGAAAAGGAACCCACCATCCCCTATTCGCTATTTTCGAAAACCAGAGTTACTTCCCATTTGAGACGATATCTGACGTAGACTGATTATGACGTCATCAAATTCTATGGAAACAGTCCCTAAAAGTCTGTGAAATGACGGTATAAAATCAACTTTACCATTCCATTTTCATGACGTCACAATGGTTTTACGTCAGATACCGTCTGTAAGGGGCAAAAACTCTGTATTCTGCAAAGACTCAATTGTTCTATATAAAATTCTCCTAACTTTGGATACAAGCACTGGTCCCTGAGTGTATTTTTGTACAGATACCTTGATGAAACAAATAAATAATCATGCCAGAGTGATGGAGCTTAGATGACAGATGGAATAATGATGCTTAGTGTTGAAAACTACTTTATAGAATGATGTATAAGGGAATTATATTGTAGGTTAATAAATGTATAGAAAATTTACTATGTATTGTTAAATAGAAACTTAAATATTTCAAAGACAGAAAATTACAAATTTCAATCAGTGATGGTTCAACACTATTTCTTTTTTCAGCCTCACCAGGTTTAACTCCAGGATCCCTAACAGGTAAGTGCCAGCTATACATGTAGATGTTAAATATGACATTAATTCTATATACATGTACATGTATATATGCACCTCAATCGTCTGTTTCATTGTTGTTTTCTTAAATCGCATTTTTCTTGGGGAAAAAGTGACATTAACCCCCCGTTTACACTATGTTCACGGCGGCCAAGTTTCAAGCCACCGTGGACGAAACGTGGTGACCGTGAGACAACGTAGGGGAACGGGATCGACAATCGTAACTAGCCGTGGTTGCCGGGGCTGACGGGGCAAATGTTTAAACTGTCAAAACATTTGTCACGGCAGCCCACGGTGCAGATGGCCTACTCTAGAAACCGTAGCAAAACGGGTCGAACGCAACGCAACGTGACAGAACGTTACAGACCGTGACAAAACTTGGGACAGTGTCCGTAGCGGAACGGGAAGCAAAAGTATGACTCAACAAATTACGATCCTAGTGAAGTTGAGTTACGGTCTGCCACGTTTAGCTGCGGCTGCTTTAGGGCAGATGCACGTTTTATCAAGGTGAGCTACGGTTTCATACGGCGAGCTAAGGAAGTGTTAGCCGTTTCGTCACGGTACGTCCCGGCTTGTTACGGTTTATTTCAAGTTCTACTACGGCCTGGCACGGCACGCACGGTCACTCAAGAAGTATAAAAAACCAAACCCTTTTATGCAGCTTTTTGAGTCTCCTGTTCCTGGTTAATCGTAGTGGGCCTTGACAGAACTTGGTAGTCGTGGTCAACTTGATTGGATCGTAACAAACCGTGACAGACCTTATCAGAACGTGACAGGTCGTGAGGAAACGTACAAACGTCCGTAACAAGCCGTAGGTTGAAACGTAGTGCGCCGTCAGGTCTCCGGGATTCAGGAGCCGCGGCGTGTCAAGGATACCTTGATAGACCGTGCGAAAACGTAACGAGACCTAACAGAACTTGAATACCAAGATAAAAACTGCCAAAAATCATACGGTGTGCTACGTTTTTGGCCGCCGTGACTGCCGTGGTCACCGGGAACATAGTGTAAACCTAGGGTAAAATTTGGGTCACTGCGGGTTCAATCTGCAGATTTTAACAGCCGTTGTGGCGTGTTTCTTTAGATTTTATGTATTTTGACTTCACAAATGTTTACATGCTAAATGCGACACTTTTCTTTCAAAACTTTCTTCTTAGGATATTACATTAGTTGTGCATATATACATGTACATGTAAGTGCATACATGTATGAACATGTACATGTATGATGAATTGATGCCAAGATGGTTTCAGAACTTCATTATTTTCTATTTAATTACAGACAGTTGTTCATCACAGAGCTTTTTATGTGGACCTCCAAAAATGTTCCCCAGCCAGCAAACAGTGGAAAAGGAAGCAGCTAATGGGTAAATGCCTTTTACAAATCAGTGATCTCATCAAAAAGTGTAGAGAAAAAGGGGCGAAATGAAAACAATAAAAAGAAAAAGCAGATCAGCAAATGAATTCACTTAATGAATTATGGGTTATCTTATTTTTTGAAAACTGTATGTGTGATTATGAATATACATATACTTTTCAGAGACTGAGAATGTTATGATAGGCCTATGTTTACTTCTAGAATAAGAATCTATTATGGAGTGTCTACTCTGGTGAGGTAATCCAGATCTCTTTTCCTGAATTTGGCATCGTGATCTTATAAACAAATATACTGTTCGGTTGGCTCACTTCAGAAACTGGATAAACGTCATTTTGACTACTTTATCATGAAAAACATTGAATAAAACTGACACCATTGAATGGATCTCGCTTAGTCATAAATTCTAGTATAAGATATACGCTCATAGGTACATGCACTCAAATTTAAAAGACAAAGTGAATTTTAGTTGAACCATTTTCCCACGACGTAAGCAAGATTCCCAAAGACACAGTGCTGATTGTTGTCGACGTCATGATAGAATTAACATTGAAAATGTTGCATCTCAAAAGAGATTTATCCATTTGATTCTCTAAACCTACGACCATAAACCATATACATGATTGTACCAAAATTTACAACTAAGCGAGATCTATTGAATAGTAACAGTTTCATGTCAAATTTTTCATGATAAAGCAGTCAAAATTGTGTTTATCCAGTTTCCGAAGTGAGCCGCGTAGACAGTTGGTTGAATTTCCTTGACCAGATGGCCCTGATGAATTATATCAGCCCTTTAGCCATGAAGTTGATAGTACAGATAGAGTTGCCAGTTGCACCCATCTTATACTCTATTATGGATGTTATCAACTTTAGTTTTAGCTATAAAGTTGATAATAAAGATAGAGCTGTCTGTTGTATTTACATGTACATGTTTGTTTCATATGCTCTGTTAATTTATTTTATAAACTTTTTCGCTACGAAGTTTATAGTGTACATGTAATACAGATAGAGTTGTCAGTTATATGCATGTTTTTAGTGAGTTTCCCACCACCCTGGAGCAGCTATTAGAGAGACAGTGGGAACAAGGATCACAGTTCCTGATGAAACAAGGGGAACATTTTGACAGTAAGTACATGTATTATACAGATTATAGCTACTTGTATTTACATTTACAGCAGTTTTTGATCGTAACGTCTTGTACATAAAAACAGCTTAATTATGCCTTTCAAATGCAGTTTTACACCAAAATAAATTAGACTAATTACCATGGAAACAAATCCTGCATGTACATGTATACATGTTTGTGCTTATTTTAGCAGGATTCATATATTACAGATTTAACATGTTTGAGGCGGCCACAACTGCGCTAATTTTAAAACTATGCTAAATAGTTTAATTTTTAGCTCGCCAGGACGAAAAAGTCCCAAAAGTTAATGCCATACCCTCTGCGTCGTTGTCGTCGTCGTCCGTAGACAAAACTTTAACCTGGGCTATATCTCTTGAACTAAAAGGGGTAGGGCTTTGATATTTCACATGTAGATACCTTTTGACGAGACCTTTCATTTGAGACCATGACCTTTGACCTAGTGACCTTTGACTTTAACCTACTTTTCACAAACTTTAACCTGGTTTCTGACAATAACCTGTATAGGCGAACTATGTAATCTTTGATTACCCTATGTTTCTAGATTGTAATGGAAAAATAAGTCAGGTGCATTATTCATTATTATGCTAACACATGCATGTCAATCGGCTCATTTTTGCCCTGTTTCTGTTAAAACTTACTAAAATAAGACATACACATACATGTACATTTGCAGGAGTCATATTCAAAAGTAACATTAAATTTCTAACTATAAGTCTAGGGGCAAAATTTTGCTAATACAACAAAACTTATGAAAATCGAAGACTTGTCTTTTATGTGACTCTTTGATGCTCAAAGAGAACGACTCTTGAATAACATGTACAGTATCTCATGATGAATCCTATGGTGTAATGTGACACATAAAATGAAAGACAATCTATACATGTATGTACATGTATTTGTCAAAGAAGAACCTGACGATAATCTCAACAGCACTCAAAGTAGAGCATCAAATTGAGCATCGACGGACCCCTAGCAAGATAGAGATTGGACCAGGTGCCCGGGAGGAGTAAGCATCCCATGTTTGCTAGCCACAAGTTAAGTTGTTAAGTTCATATTCAATATCTTTTACAGTTGCATCATTACTTCATTGCCTGCATCATCTAAAGTCAGAAAACAAACAGCTGGAGGACCATGTCAAATCATTGTCAGCTAGAAAGGATCATTTACTAGCAGTTAACGCTCGACTTTCCATTCCTCTCGACTCGGGTATCAATCACCTTAGCTCCAGTTTCTCTCCGGAAAAGTCCAAGGAACTCTCTGCTGTCAATCTTCAGGTACTGATTCAATGCCCATATTATTATTATTTTCTAGTGATGGGCAGTCCAAATAATTTTTACTACATGTACATGAATGTTCACCTTCTAACTTTATTTTCAACTATCAATAATCAGCAGTAAAGTCTTGCTATGGATTAATGATACTCAAAAGGTTTCGATTACAAATTAAAAGCCTTTTACCATCACAACATCAGTGTAACTTAAAGTTCAAAAGAAAGCTTTAAACAAAGGGCAGAATTGGGGAGGGGATGCATAGGATTAGATTAGGATGAGATTTACTTCACACATCGATCAAAGAATGTTTTGGAACTGACTTTTAATTCTTAATAAAAAGCAAGTACATGTACATGTAGTTCCCAGTATATTGAGAGATTTTGTTTTCAAACCTAGTCTACACATACTTTAAAAGTATTCGTGAAGAAAAATACACATGTTAAATCAGTTTTTTTCCTCACTTTTTAGCTCGCTGGGACGAAAAAGTACGGAGAGCTAATGCCATACCCTTGGCGTCCTTGTCTTCATTGTCCATAGACAAAACTTTAACCTGGGCTATATCTCTTGAACTATAAGGGGTACACAGCCAATTGTGCCTCATATGAAATTCAAGTGAAATTTACATGAACTTTACATGAAAGTTCACATGAAATTTATGTGAAACGAGTGCAAACATGAAATTTACATGAACATGAAATTTACATGAAATTTTTCACATGAAATTCATGTGAAGATTTTTACATGGATGTTATGTGAATTCAATTTCCTGTGAAGGTCACTTAAAAAAATTCATGTGAAATTCATGTGGAAGGAAATTTATGTGAAATTCATGTGAAATATTTTTTACATAAATCTTATGTGAAATTTATATGAATTTTACATGAACTTTCATGTGAAATTTACATGATGCTCATTTCATATGAATTTCATGTGAGGCACAATTGGCTGTGAAGGCCTTTGATATTTCACATGTAGATACCTTGTGACGAGACCTTTCATTTGAGACCATGACCTAGTGACCTTGACCCTGGACTTTGACCTACTTTTCAAAAACTTTAACCTCGTTTCTGACAAAAACCTGTATACATGTAGGTGAACTATGTAATCTTTGATTACCCCATGTTTGGGGGAAGGGGGTCAGGGCCGATTTGTTGGAGGAAATATGCTTGCGAACTACTCAAAAGGGGAATTTTAAAGTATTTAAAAGTATTAGATAGTATCAATGTAATTGGAATGTCTTTTGATATGAACAGACACTAAAGGAACCATATTCTGCTATTTCAATACTGGTTTTGTTTAATTTTACACTTTATTTTAAAACAATTTTTTGCCAAAGAAAAAATCTGCTATAACGGGTGAAATTTCTTGGACAGAAGGGGAAATATACATGTATATACTCCAGAGAGGATGGAATGGGGCCATATATTGCCAAATATTGGAAAGAAAAACGCTGTAAATACTCTACCTATACTCTACCTACCTTGCAACATATTTGAGACCCCATTATCTCAGAAGCACAAAATTAATTTTGCATGGCCTTGCTTTTAAATATCTGACCGTATTTCAGGTTAGCCAAAATTCATCAACATTAAGTACTACAGCAAGAACTAGTATATCCTCATCTACGGTCAACCCTATGTCTATTGGAGCCCAGCCAACAGGTGAGGGAGAAAAATTACATATCATTTCCTTTTGCATGTTTTGTGATTGGTTTCCTAGAAAACTTATCCATTTTCTGATTTTGTGTAGGAAAAAAAGTTGTTTTGATCCAATTATTATCCATATTATGCAAAACAGATCTACTATAATACATGTAACTTCAGATTCTGATGGGAACCGGTATACATGTAGGTGTCAAGTTTATGGAAGACATTTTCTCAAAATTTCCTATTTTCAAATTTCTTTTTTTTTCAGGACAGATTTTACCTTGTCTTAGGCCATGTAAAATTAAATCTTTGTTTCTCAGACATAGTCGCATGCTATAATTTGTCAACGACGGGACGTTTTTATTGAAACTGCAGAAAAAAATATCCCTGTCTCATCCTCGATCGTCAATTAAAAACGAAATATCCATTAATTCCATTGAACATGTTTATAGGAAATTAAATTGTCCTGTAAAATTGTCCAAATGGTACCCGATAAATACTTTTTAAAGTGTAATCACAACGCATTCAGTATTTCTGACGACTTTCGCTACATGCCTTTTAAATCATTTCATTTTATACCGGTAGAAATTTTATAGAGCTGTATACTGACCACATGCAGACACGTGTCACGGACATTTAGACAGCCTATTCGAATGTTTAATACATCGAGTATTAAAGTTTGTAAACTTTTCTTTATCGATCTCTACAGCATATGTAAATGTTTATGCCGAACATTGTAATATTTCCTAGTCTATTGATAATGATGTTTACAATGTAGGGACTGCAGACAAACGCTAGAGAAAAGTAGTTAAAACCTTACATCTATGGATAAAAGAATGTCCATTGTACCCTTGTACATAATTTTATCAGACAGTGGTTAATGCTAACCAATTTGATATGAACAATGTGTTCTATTTCTAATGCAATTAGATTCCTCTTCATCCAGACTTTACTTCCGAAGATATACCCTATTGGTCGAAATGTTGACCTTATGAAAGGATCCACCCGAAGAAGTGAAGGGTCGTATAGCGTGCATACGCCAATTGAAACACTGACCAAATGATAATACATGTATATAAGCTGAGTTACGTCTCCCCCTTCTCAGAAGAATTCAGCCATGTTATTAAAAGATCAACTTATTTACACATTTTGTTACAGGAGAAAAAAACGGAGGGGGGGGGTATGACTGGGCATAAGTTTTTTTTTTTTTTTGCTTTTCATAAATGAATTAAACAAGAGAACTCTTGCTGAATAAAAAAAAAAGATAAAATAAAAACCCTACCTACCTTGCCACATTTTTTAGGCACAATTATCTGAGAAACATATAAATAATTTTACATGGCCTTATCTTATCAGCTCCTTTTAAATTATCTCCCTTATCTACATGTATACACTTCAGTTAGCACAGTGATATTTTATGTTCTTACATTACATATATTTATATTACAGTGAGTACAGTGATGTTAGGTAGCTCCTCTCTGACCTCCTCCCTGATCTCATTAGCCAATGCAGCAACCTCTGTCTCCAATTCTTCATTTACCTCATCTGTGGTAAGTACGTTAAGTATACCTATCGAACAAATATGGGAAGGAACTGCAACTGATCGTGCCCCCCCCCCCCCCCCCCCCCCTTGCATAAAAACAGTTTCATCCAAGATCCTAGCTGTGCAATTTTCAACCATAATACTCTAAATGTGGATATTTTTGCCGGTGGAAATTTTTCTGAAATGACTATTAAAACAGTACTCCCTTTGGAAAATTTGGCAAAATCAGGAGTATTTCCTTTAGACTTTGTCTTTTATACTGATTGTTTCACACAGGGGTTATTCTTTCAATAATAATACGATCCTAAAAAGCATGAAAATTAACCCCCACAGGAAAATTCCCACATTCATAGAGTTATTTTTGTGCATAGAGGATATCTGTCAGCCAGGGTTTCTTATTGTTTTCACATTGTAAAAGCTTAAAATAAAGCTTTAATCATATTATGACATAAACAGGATTTGACTCACTATGCCCTCTTTCTGATTGGCTAGTAATAATGATTTCTTACAATTTTTTCTGTAGAATTAATACCTATAATACAGGAACCTCACCATTGTACATTATATTGCAGGGCTCTCACACCCAATTTTGGGACTGGGACCGGGGCCCTTGAAATTGGAAAAATTCTGTTGGCTTGGTCTACAAACAATATACCATTTTCCAGTTACAAATTTTAGACCACTCTTAACCTAGATTTTATATGAATGGACATCAGACAGCACATCATTTGGCAAAATTTTCAACTGTGAAATCATGATCTGTTGCACTGTATTGATGCATCCAGATGCGTTGTCATGTTTTCTAGTGTGACATCATAATTCAAATATTGCCAAATTGTGTAACGTCCGTTACCCTGCTGTTTGACTCAACTTATTGGCAAATCAGCTATTGGTGCATAGCTTTTAACAAACGTTTCTTTTCTAATTGCAGCTTCCCTTTACGTCATCCAGTGCTACAGTTAACGGCCCATCAACCAACCCTGGTGTAGATACTCACAACAAACATAGCAGCAAGACCCATTCCCAGTCTGGAAATGTCTGATCATTTAATGTACATACAAAATCTGTTATATCTTTGAGAGAATATTATTTGATTTTATTTTTCTTATCATCTATGATGTGTGAGGGTAACATGTAGGGTTCACTTTATTCCGCGTGTCAGTCCATCTGTATTTCAACCCGTCTGTTTGGTAATCATTTGGTTTGCAGCACACCTCTATCAAAACCCAGAGATGTTCAAGCATGATGAACTTTGACATCTAAATTAGGTCAAGGTCAAATCAAAGGTTAATGTGAAATATTTCAAAGGATCAAACATGCACCAGTCATCATATCTGTTGCTGAACAGTTTGTTATTTATCATAACATACATGATGCATTTGTCATAAAAGTATGTAATAAATTTCCATTTATATTTACATCATTGTGTGTCATACAGTGTAAATATCAGTTAATTAATATTACATACTTGTGCTAAATGTATGGTGAAAGTTGTCATTGATTAATATTATTGTCAAGAATGATTTATTTAACATGATAAGAGAAAAGTAAATTCATGTATAATTACACATATGTTGACATGACTGTTTGTTACATGCAGTCAAGTCTTTAACCTGTTCTGTGTCAGACTCTATAGAACCGTAAGAATTGGAGCTTGAATATTTTAAAAGAAGCACCATCATGACCAGATCTATAAATTCTGTTCCATTACTGGTACTTTTGACCTAATGACCTTGAACCTTGACCTTCTTAAAAGTAAAAAAGGATACTTTCCAAATAAACCCCAACTAAGCAAGCAGTAAGTCTTAGAGTTGGTGCCAAGCCCACTTCAATTAAGTTTTACATGTAATTTGATTGGAAGTTTGATTATGAAGTCATAATTTAAAAGAATTCCACCGTTTCAATGTCAGAAGTTACCTTATTCAGCTGTCACTGTGAATATTTTACACTGTTATTGGCAAATATAACCTACTGAAAATTCGGCAGGGTTGAGTGACAGTTTTCCATTCATTTCTGCAACTCTTTGAGGAATTTAGGCATGCATATTTTGTCAACAGATGTGCTTGTTTTAGATAGAGTGTAACCTTTCCTTTTTTTTACCATATTTGATTAAGAATTTATTGCAATATTATTCAAATTACATGACCTTGTATCTTTTTATATCCGGAAGGTGCAAACTTGTCAGACCTTTCATTACATGTCTTGTTGAAATGTATCGGTTATTTACTCAGGGAAGATTCTTCTTATCATAGAACTAAGAAAATGTTTGGAGCACTTCATAAATGTGTTTCATTCGTTTGAAATATCAGTAGATACATATAACTTGTAAAACTATATCACAGCCAATTGTGCCTCACATGAAATTCATATGAAAAGAGCATTATGTGAATTTCACATGAAAGTTCATGTAAATTTCATGAAATTTCACTTTGGAATTATGTGAAAAAATATTTATGTAAATTTCACATAAATCTACATCACATAAATTTAACATGAATTTTTCTATGTGATTTTCATGCAAAATTGAGTTTATAGGAAATTCATGTCAGAAACTTCACATTAATTTCATTTCAAGAAATTCATGTAAATTTCTTGTTCATGCTCTCATGTGAGGCACAATTGGCTGTGTAAATAGTCAAGCAAAAGAAAATGCTTTTAATCATTTGTTTGAATTTTTTTTTTTGCCATTTATAAAAACATGTATTAAAAACCAATAAGGATGTTTTGTAAAGATTGCTATATCAAGAATTGAGTATTACATGTACTTAACTCCTTCTATTAGCTGCATCCTAGATGTTCTAAATTATAAGAGATAGTGAGAAATGATTTTTTTTTTTTGGAAGAATCATTGAAATAGATGCAAGCAGGTCGTCACCAATTGCAGGAACCAATTTAATAGGTGCTAGAAAAAAATAACTTTAGACATACGTAAGGGAATTCACCATCTATTGAGAACATTCAATTAAATGTATATGCCCTATCATTGAATTTTCACATCTTGTTCTTCATGGAATGATTTATTTGCAGAAAATTACTAGATATCTTGAGCTAAGAAAATTTTTATCGTCATGTAAATATATATTTTTTGCCATCATCTTAATTGCAGAATGTACTACATTAGGGAATCTTTAAACTCAACAAGAGTTGATGAATCATATGAAAGATTTGGTCTGAATGAGTTTTTTGTGATTAAGTTGTCAGTTTTAATTGAGCATTGCCTGGAAATGCTAACTATATTGTAATCGTTTTTTTTTTTTTAATAACTGTGGTTAAATTACGAGGATATTGGGAAATGGCAAACTTCGAATAGATGCATGTAGATGTAACATCAGATGAAGTTTCAGAATAAGATTGTTATGTTGATATTGAATATTGATCTTTTATTTGATCAAAATTTGATATAATTGTCTCTTTTGACAAAGAAAAGCATATTTATATTTCTCACTAGGGATATTAGCAGATAAACTATATGAATTGTATAGATTCCTATTTCTCAGTTCCATACTTTGAAATCACTCTGTAAATTTACGTGACTGCATGTTCTCTCTTAATTTTATCCTAGAAGGTACATCAACTTCTATGTTAAACTTACTAGATGAAGATCATTTTTCATTGAAAGTGCAAGCCTGCAACCTGTTTCACAAAAATACTTTTGAACAATTTCAGGAATTTTCTTAACTTTTGATTGCTCAGTTCTACTATCGTGCTTAAATTTGAGAAGTTTTATTTTTGAATTTACATTTAATATGTAGAAGTGATGTTAGAAAATATGATACAATCTAACTAGAAAACATTTTGAAACTTTTATTAAAGGACGAAAGTTAGGAAAAATTCCTGGATATTTGTAATAATTTTTGTGATACTGGGCACTGAACTTTGTTAGAGAAATAAAGTAAGAAATTAGTTTAAGTATGTGTGATCAAGTTTTGTATATTTATCATTTCACTCATAATTTTATGTTCTTTGAAGATATTGACCCAGTTGTTCATTTATTTTCATTCTTGGAATCTATTTAACATGGGATCGACGACTTCAAAATTTATAACATTAAAAGTATGATTTTGTTTCCCAGAATTTGAATTTCTTGATAAGTCTGTGCAATTAGATAAGCTAAATCTGCATGAATGATTTACCTATCAATGATACAGATGAAAGAAATAGCATGAAACATAGTTTCAATTTTACTGTACATGTATTTATATTTTCTATTGTTGATTAAATCTTATCCTCTAATAGACGACATCTCTGATTATTTATTCATTATACACACACCAAAAATAATGGCGGGGGTATATAGTGATGCATATGTGCATCTGTCCCATATGTGGATTGTAAACATTTAAAAAAAAAGTTACCGGGAATCCATTCAATTCTTGGATTCGGCTTTTCACCAAAAATACAGCAATCTCTTTGAAATTCACAAAAAGGCTTGACTATCCTTCGCTTTTCCCTCTGTAGTTGGCTCAATTACAGATTTCTTGTAAAAACAATTTTTAGAATTAATTATTGAAATCATTATGTATAATGCACTTACTTTTGGTGAATTGACGTCATATGAGGGCTGATTGATATGATGTGAGCCTCAGTTTTTTGGGTTACGGAAGGTATTCTTATGATAGATTATCTCCAAAAATGACAAACAATCAATGGAACATACTATGCTTCACTTCTGACTCGGTTACAGGAAAATATTAAACTTAAGCGTCGCGGAAAGCTCACTAGTGAAAGGTAGGTTGTTCCATCAGGACAATGCTCCTGTTCACAAATCTGTCGCTGCCATTCATAATTGTGGCTTTAATTTGATTTGAGTATCTGCCTTATTCACCTGATCTTACTCCATTAGACTTTCATCTATTCCCAAAACTGAAAGCAGCTATTTCTGGCACCCACTTTCAGTCCGATAATGACGTCATACTTGCAGTGGATGGCTTTTTGACCAGTCAAGACAAGAAGTTCTTTAAAAGTGGTATTTAGGCCCTTAAACAATTGTGGCAAAAGTGTATAGATACTGAAGGGAAAAAGAAAAATAATGCAAAATGTCTGATAAAATTCAAATCCTTAATTACAAGGCTTACAACATATCAATGGGCCCTCGTATCTTCTTCAGAATTTATTGCTTATTGTCAAATTCAAAGGTTTATAGTACAGATTATTTGTTGAGTTGAAAGGGGTGCTTTGGTTTAAACAAGTCAACTACTTTAATAAAATCTGAGAAAATGCATTCTCATTTTGAATTGATTAAAATCAGTTCAGATAAGAATATGTGGTGTCTGTGTAAAGGAAGTTTAAACCTTATTTTGTAGAATTGCTATACTTTGTACAAATCTCTACGCTGAGACACCAACAGAGGGATTTAATTTACCTAAGGATAGCAGAGCGCCTCTGTGAGAGGGATTGGAAATCCGAGACCTGGTCAAGTTTGAATATGGGTCGTGTCGCTCAATTATGTGCAGATTGAGTTATTCCCCTTGAAACTTATCTTTTAAGGTATAATTATGTATTAGGAGTATAATAACAATATTTGTCGAAAAGGTAGAGATTATATACTGCGATGCTTTATGTATTTTATGATATTTTATTATTTTTTTTTTTATGTTTTTATGTCCAAAAAGCTTAAACATTAGGCATAAACCCGTGACCTTGACCTTTGACGTACTTTTCAAAAACTTGAACATTGGGCATAACTTTTGAATGGTATGGGATAGTGCTTACGGTTTTTAGCTCTACTGGTCTCTGACCAGTCGAGCTTATGTCATCACCCTTCGTCCAGCGTCCGTCCGTCCGTAAACAATTCTTGTGCTCACAACTCCTCTGAAAGTATAAGAGATAGAAATGTAACTCTTTTTGCATTACACTTGGTCTGTGGTCTAGTTGTGCACCTGACATTTTGTTTGAGCCCCTGACCCCCAGGGTCTTAGAAAAAGGGTGTGGTCATTTTCTCCTATATAACTCTATGTAATCTTGTGCTCGCAACTCCTCTGACACTATAAATCATGGAGACTTAATTCTTTTTGCAATATGATTGTTCTGTGGTCTAGTTGTGCACCTTATATTTTGTTTGAGCCCCTGACCCCCAGAGTCTTAGAAAAAGGGTGTGGTCATTTTCTCCTATACAACTCTATGTTATCTTGTGCTCGCAACTCCTCTGACACTATAAATGATGGAGACTTAATTCTTTTTGCAATATGATGGGAGTGTGATCTAGTTAAGCACCTGATATTTTGTTTGAGCCTCTTACCCCAGGGTCTTAGAAAATGGGTGTGGTCATTTTTATCTATATATCTCTATGAAATCTTGTGCTCGCAACTCCTCAGACACTATAAATGATGGAAACTTAATCATTAATGCAATATGATGGGTTTGTGGTTTCGTTGTGCACCTGATATTTTGTTTGAGCCCCTGACCTCCAGGATCTTAGAAAATTTGGTGTGGTCATTTTCACCTATATAACTCTATGTAATCTTGTGCTCGCAACTCCTCTGACACTATAAATGATTGATACTTAATTCTTTTTGCAATGTGATTGGTCTGTGGTCTAGTTGTGCACCTGATATTTTGTTTGAACCCCTGACCCCCAGGGTCTTAGAAAACGGATGTGGTCATTTTCCAGGATATAGTTGTGCTCTCAAGTCCTCTATAGCTATTAATGATTGAAAATTAGTTGTTTATGCAATATAATGGATCTGAAGTCTTATTGTGTCATTGACAGTTTAATTGAGCTAGCAGCCCCTGACCCCTAGGATCTTGGAAAATGGGTATGGCATTATTTTTTGGGATCCTTTATCTTGAATATTAAAAATTATATGAGTGGTATTCTTGTTGCAGTCTAATGGATTTGTTATTTTTTTTTTTTTTTTTGGTGCTACTTATAATTTGTCAGAGTGCCTGCTTGCTATGGTCTTTGGTTTTAAATGAAATAGAAATTGTTATTTGTGTATATGTATCTTATTCACTTGTCAATGAGTGAATAAAACAAAACAACCAGGAGAGCTACAGTCTCGTCAGAGAATTCTGGTTATATTTCACATGTGTATTCCTTGCAACAAGACCTTTCCATTGATACCAAATTTGTTTACCTTTTGACCTTGAACTTTGACCTACTTTTCAAAAACATTAACATTGGGCATTACTTTTGATTGGTATGTGATAGGGCTTTGATATTTCACATGTATTCCTTGTGACAAGACCTTTCAATTGATAACAAAATATTTGACCTCGTGACATTGACTTTTGACCTACTTTTCAAAAACATTAACATTGGGCAAAACTTTTGATTGGTAAGTGATAGGGCTTTGATATTTCACATGTGCATTCCTTGTGACAAGACCTTTCCATTGATACCAAAATATTTTACTTCATTTGACTTAGTGACCTTGATCTTAACCATTGACCTACTTTTAAACTATAAGGGATAGGGCTTTGATATTTCACATATATTCGATATTTCACATAAATAGTCCTCATGTCAAAAGCTTTCATTAGATATCATGACTTTTGACCTAATGACCTTGAACTTTGACCTACTATAAGGTATAGGGCTTTGATATTTCACATATATATTCTTCATGATGAGCGCTTTCATTTGATGTCATGACTTTTGACCTAATGACCTTGATCTTGACCTTTAACCTAACCTACTTTTTAACTATAAGAGAAAGGGCTTGATATTTCACATATAGGTTCCTCATGACCAGAGCTTTCATCTGATACCATGATTTTTGAAATAGTGACCTTGACCTTTGACCTACTTTTAAACTATAAGGGACATATCACTTGTAGATCCCTTATGACCAGAGCTTTCTGTGTTATGTCATAAATTAAACCGTTTAGAAGAAAACGCCCCGCGGGGGTATAATTCGTCCACTTTAGGGAAGTTCTAGTTTATGAATGGTAAGTGAAATAATTTTGATTTTTTTACATGGTGTATTCCTTATAAAAAGACCTTTATCCCTATTAAAATCGTAAACTTGACCTTTCACAAAATTTTGTTAATACTGACAAAGATGCCGAAGGGGGCATTCGTGTTTTACAAACAGATTTTATTTTATTAAAACTTAAACATTGGGCATAATTTTTTGATGTTGACTGATAGAGCTTTCATATTTCACATGTGTATTCCTTGTGACAAGACCTTTCCATTGATACCAAAATTGTTGACCTCATGACTTTGACATTTGACCTACTTTACAAAAACTTTAACATTGGGCATAACTTTTGAATGGTAAGTGATAGGGCTTTGATATTTCACTTTGTCACAATATTTTTCAGTTGATACCAACATTCTTTAACCCAGTGACCCTGACCTTGTCCTTTCACATTCTTTACAGAAAGTGGTGTTTATACTAACAAAGATGCCACCAGGGGCATTCGTGTTTCACAAAGGTTTTATTCAACATGAGAATGTATGATCCCTAACTTCTTGGTATAAACCAACGATACTATTGGTCAATCGGTGCCGACTTAGGACGGCCTTCTGCCACGTCAGTAGCAGACGATGTGGTTATCATGGATTACATGCGCACAACCCTCCCACTTTTCCCATTACTCAGAGGTATCGAAGAACGCACAATTGTTGTGTAAAATAACCTCCTCACTGAAAGATGAGCATGCAAACACACAGCATGACACAGGGACTCAAGATATACACACAGATGGATATGTAAATGGATATAAAAACAGAGAAAACAAGAAACCATGGTTTAATTCAGATCTATGTAGAGAAATAAGTACAACGTCATTCTCACACGCTTACGAAATTGTTGTAGTTCTTTAAATGCGGATTTATTTAGAGTAAATTTAACAAATACACCGAACTGTTCCTGTGGATCTCAATCAGAAGGCGTTTTTCACTCTTTATATGAATGCATCAAATTCAATTTACCAAGAACAATAGATGTTTTGCACGTAACGCGCCGCCATATTGCATCACCTCATTATATATGCATGTCAAAGGTCAAAAGGGAAAAAAACACGAGTTGTCTTTCCATTGCCGCATTGCGATAACGTGAAAAAGTGGCGCGGGTGCACTTTATAAGTAGCTATTTTAAATTAATATGATCGGATTTTTTTTTTATAAAAAGGCTGTTGTTGACGAATATAAATACTGACTAAATAAATTAATAAGTCAAATACAAAATTTACATTCATTTTATTTTTTATTTTCTAAATCTAAATTGTGTGATTGTAGCCCAGTAAAACAACTTGCATGTACATGTATAATCGACCGGTCTATGCGGTATTGGCGATGTGTGTCTAATATTCTAAAAACTCACGAAAATAATGAAAAACAGATTCTTAATTTAAATTACTTTATAAATTATTTTGAAAAAGTTTGTAGGCCTAGATCTATGCACTCACGTTGAGAGAGACGAAGGATCGCGACTTCACGATAACCGACATTTTCCGCTGTATAATATATTATATATGTATATATAACGAATGAAAATTAATTGATGTTATGATTCCATCATCATCTTTATAACCATTCATTAAACTTTAGGCCATTTTTTGTTTTTATTCTGTTTTGCGTCCTTTTGAAATTGAGAAACCTACAAGCCAGCCATGGAGAAAAACAAACAAGCACTAGATACATGTATAAAACAAAATTGCAATTTCATATAATGTGACTATGTGAAATCTGATAGAAACTTGTTTCATTTTATTACTTTAAACAGATTTTAGTCAGCAAAAGAATGGTAGATAAGGCAATGTCTTAAAACTTTGCAGTACTCTTGAATTCTTTCATAAAATATACAAAAAAAAAATATTCTAATTTTTGAAGAAAATACATTTAATTTTCAAAAGAATCTATTATTCTAATTTTGTTTTGTTTTATGACTTTGGGCTCAAAACATACCAGCATGAGGACGCAAAACGGAAAATAACAAAGAAGTGGCCTTATAAAGCATTGTTTCAAAAAGTATTCGAATAAAATTTAATTATGAAATATGAAATTGATATTACTCGAAGTGAAGAAAAAGTCTTGGAAAAGGCCAAATAGGGGTGTAAAAAAGAACTTCATGCTAAACTTGGAACTCCCCCCCCCCTAAAAAAGATGGAAAAAACCAAAAACAAAACAATAATAACAAAAAATAAAAAAATTAAAAGAAAATCATGGGTGATGTTTGTCAAGAATTATTCAATGCTTTCATCATTTGAAGAAATGGAGAAATATTACATTGAAGAAATATCTCAGACATCATAAATATCAGATATCATTGAAGAAATGGAGAAATATCAGATATCATTGGAGAAATATCAGATGTCTTTGAAGACATGTAGAAATATCAGATAACATTGAAAAAATGGAGAAATATCAGATATCATTGAAGAAATAGATATCATTGAATGGAGAAATATGACATTGAAGTAATATCTCAGACATAATATATCAGATATCATTAAAGAAATGGAGAAATATCAGATATCATGGAAGAAATGGAGAAATATTACGTTGAAGAAATATCACAGACATCATAAATATCAGATATCATTGAAGAAATATCAGATATCATTGAAGAAATGGAGAAATATCAGATATGATTGAAGAAATAGAGAAATAACAGATATCATTGAAGAAATCATATCAGGTATCATATCATTAAAGAAATATCAGATTAATATTACTTAAGAAATGGAAAAATTATTACCAAACTTCATGTCAGAAACTTAAATAGTTCTATGACTTAAAGGTTTATTCACTTTCATGTTAACGTTAGTCTGGTATCATTATGCATATACTACATACCAATGCCAGAAATAAAAATAAATTACCACATTTTAATAAAAACAATTTGATAATGTTCACTCAATGTATACTTGTCAAGTACTTGCTACATTCATAGCTTGTATGATTCTCTATCTAATCGTGCTAATGGTTTTAAAAATCATAGGGTATATAGCTTTGACTTATTAAAATTGTTGTTATTCACTTATCGTTACAATTTTACTTCTTGAACAGTATAACTTCTACAAGCAAACCTTTATTTCTATTTATCTAAATACTTTTAAAATCAAATAAAACTCCCAAAGTTGTGAAAATCTAATAATGATTACAAGTACACATGTGTAAGTATGCTGTATAGCTGTATGATTCAATGACATTGATTTGGGGCCTATTTAAGAAAAGGCCAGAGCTGCCTATTTTTTTGCAGTTGCACAGTTATCAATGCTCTAAATTCACGATCTTGAGAAGATTTGTTGTAAAATTTGAATATATTACTTTTATTTCACCAGTTCAGTATAATTAAACAGATTAGGGCAAAACAGCATGGTACACATAGCTAGCATAACACATGGCAATCAGCTGATCTATTGTGCTATAATATCACACCTTCGTGAGGCAAATGAGTACGAAATCACGAAAAATCTTATGCACACAATGTAAACATATATTTTCTTATTTAGATAGATCGGTTTTTCACTACAATTACCTTTTTTTCTAGTCGAGATAACAGTGTTTAAAACCATAATTTCCCGGTGTATTTACTTCGTCTATCGAAGGGAGAGAGGACCCGGATGTCAAGTTTTTTCCCCTATGACCTTTAACCTTTTCATGACGTCGCTGCGTGCAAAACATCTATACTTTTACGTAACTAATCTCAGTTTGGAATTCTGTCTGCTGAAGATATACAATACGGTAGTGAGCTACTAAATCCAACCACTAACGTCTCAATACAGTTGATTTTAATTGAATATATAAAGGCAACCCATCGAATCTAAGTTATTAATCTGAGTTTTATGTATGCTATTATATGTTCATCTCAAGGTCAACATTGGTCTCTCTCCCTCTCTCTCTCTCTCTCTCTCTCTCTCTCTATGTGTTTGTGTTAGTTAGATTAAGATTTAAGATAAGACTCATTTAAATATTATTCTTTGCAAATTTAGAAATTATCAAGTTACGTCCAATCCCATTCGGCTTACTTTCTGAATAAAATATGTTTATACTAACAGTTCCACAATATTTTGCTACGTGTACCTTTACAGCCGTGAGTGCTGACGTCAGATTTCTGGAAAAAAAAGTGTAGCTGAGCAGTTGCTAGAAATAGCAATGTATCGAAACTTGTAAGGAGAATTGTGCAATTTTGGTATGTAGAATATTGTAGGAAGGTCCAATTTAGAAAGAGGGATGTTGAATGAAGAAAATTCACTGTTATGTTTGCTCAAAATGTTAGGAAAACTAGCATTGCGTTTGATATAAGTATTTGTAGACGAAAGTTCCGAAACTAAAGTTGATATGTAGTAACGTTTTCAAATGATTATGGTGTTGTTGGCTGCTTTATCTACAGGAGCGAAAATATATTTTTCGTGTTAATTGCGTCATTTGGATTTGAAATATCTTTCAGATTTAGAACTTGAATTTTCAAAAAGATAAGATTTCTGTGGAAGTTATCCGAATATTAGTGATATCCATAATGAGATTTTTCCAGTCATTCAGAGCATGACCCCTTCCAATTTACGCCGTCGTTTGGTATAGTTATCTAAGGCTTCCTTAAAGTACTTCGCGACATTAAAAATCTATCTTGGATGGGATTCTATACTTAGGACTTTTTTCAGAAGACTGCAAAGCCGCCTGTCCTGGATAATTGAAAAGTCACCTGTAACAAAATGACCAGCTGGTTTATATAGTATTCAGACGTTGCACATTCTCAAGAAGCAGGACTCGATTAAAGTATTTTAGGATCTGATGTTACAGCAGAGCACAGACTGTTATACGCATGCCATAGAATCCATTTACATAGAATATGTGTTACAAAAGGCCGCTGTGTTTAACTATCTCGTTTGTGATGTCATCTTACAGTGAGAAGTTTTATATTTATACAACAGTTGTACGTCTATGGAGACCTCTGTGTATCCGGATTAGTGGGAGGGATATGCGGACGTAATCCGGATAATCACACCATTTGCTAATAGCAGATGACCGTCAAAAGTCAGCACCGGATGCATATTGGCCTCCTTCCGTTTATGTGTTGTCATTAATGATTGATGTTTCTGTACGTCTGTGTCGATTGCTTTGTATGATATTAATTCTAGCGTCTTTTTGCGGTTTGTAGTTTTGATTGATGTCATTTATTTGTCACTTTCTTGTGGGTTTCTTTCGCTGGGTGTTTGCAGGGTGGTCATGCTGGAGATCCTTCCCCTTTTCTTTATTGTAGTTGCATACAAAATTTCGAATAGGTTTCTTATACTTGTAACAAATAAGAGGAGCTCGAGGTTCTAAATTCTCAAAACATTGAGGAATAGTACTTTGTACGCGATGATCCAGAAAAATATTAGACATGTTAAGAAGATCGAATCCTTTGTTAATAAATGGAATTTTTATGAATTGCCTTTTAGGTGAAATGTTTTTATGACAGGATAAAGTTCATTTTGTGCGAATGCGACAATGATATTAAGTCTGAATTAATCAGTATTTCTTAAGAATGTAACCTCTGCTTCTTCGCTTCTTTTCATATGGTGGAGGTTTTTGTTTGTTTGCTTTGGTTCCTGTTTTATCCTGATTTTCTATGCCTTCGTTTCTGATTTTCTGAATTATCGATTTTGTGCTGTAAACAGGGATATGGTCATTATCCATATTTGTCATTCGTCCAAGATAGATTTCAATTGAACTGCTGGTACTCATAAGAGAGCACGAAGCAGTTCGTGTCATCCGGCGCCGTTGCGTGCAATGATTAGTAGATCTCTGAGGGAACGATGAATTCTAGCTCTGTTTAGAAATTAATAGCTATTCTCTGTAAGCATTTGCACTTTTATGAAGGAAGTATGGCACGGCATGTCTCAGATTTTGATGAAATTTGTACATAAGGTTGGGTCTGACCCAAAAGTAAAAATTTGTTGAAAATTTTCTTAATATCACATCCGGTTGCCATGGAAACGGACTTTGAATATTGAAAAAAATGCATTTTTGGGCGTTTTTGAAGTCCCATACATAATTTATGCAGCATAATCTAAAACAAACACTGATGAATTATCAGTACCCTATCATTGTTCTTTCAAGTTAAGTAATAATAATGTTGGGTTTATGGTCTTATCTATATGTTTCCATAGCAACAACACAGGTTCCCTATCAAAATAGTATTTTTGGCATTTTTTTCAAAATTCAACGATAAATTACTTATATTTTTGAGTTTGTTATGCAAATAAAACATAAGCATTCACATTGTGACAACGTTTCTGTTCGTTGCTATGGCAACATAACCTCAAATTGCAAAAATGAAAGCAATTTTGGACAATATTTAGAGTCCTTTTTTTACTAGATCATTGAATTTTGATTCAAAGTGATGAAAATTAATTAATGTATTCAAGTAGATCTTTCATTACACGAAAGAAAATTTTTGAAAAATATTCAGGAAATAGCCCGTTGCTATGGGAACGATTGTTTAGAATTGCACATAGGCCCACTTTGAGTCCTTGGATACGGGCATCAAAAGTTAAGTATTTTTTTTAAATCTAAAATGAAGTTTAGACGTTGCTTTATCGTATATGTAAAAAAGGTTGTGTAAGCCTGTTTCGTTTTTTGAGGAAAAGGCTTTGAAAAACAACAAAAAATGCTTATTTTTATAATGTATGGCCAAATTACTATAGCAACCATTAATTATTTGAAACTTTTTTATTGTATTTTGATAGAGGCTTACTTGATCTTTATTGTTATTGAATATGAACTTCCTGGGATTAATAATTACTGTTTTATGAAAATAATAAACAATGGTTGCCATGGTTACATATGTTCCCCATAGCTTTTTCACGGTTTTTGAAAGAGCTCTTTGTGTTGGATATTTCCCAAATATTTTTATCTGTTCATCATGATGCAAAAACTTTAAAAATGACTCTGAAGTTGCAAAATAAGTAATATTAAAGATCATAGTTACCGTTGCCAAGGTAACTTATGTACATAGCAACAAGTGGATTTATCTTGAATTTACTCTTTTTATAAAATAAATCCTATTTCCTTATCATATACCAATCAAGAGAGAAGGAAAATTGGAAAATACAAACAGCATCTTGAAATCAATATATCAAAATTAGCTAATTATGTTGTCATGGTAACCAGCCTTATTTACAATATCAGACACTACTAGTGAGCTTATTTTAAAATTTATGTCCTAATCTTTAGGATGCATAAAAAATCTTCCATTGATGTCACATATAGACCAAATTATAGAGCTTCAAATTAGCTCAATTTTGCCAATTTCTCATCTTTGAAGGCCGTTGCCATGGTAACCAGATGACCTAGAATTAATGTTTTTGTCAAATTATCCTTATTTCATTGGTCCCTACTTATGTGTGAAATTTCATGAAAATCGGAGACCATGCGTGCCGAAATTGTTTAAATGGTTACAGAGAATTGCTATTAATTCTTAATGCAAAAGCAGTGTGGAGCAGTTATGTTTGTTCCCCTTGACTAGATGTTTAAAGTGTAATAATTACTTCTTTCCAGCTATACTGTCCTTTATTAATTTGACTAGTTTTTCGGAATCTTTTCATTTCAACCAAAAATATCATCCAAATTAAAGGATATTAACATCAAAGCACCATCTCTCCTATGTTTGTTGGACATTGATGACATTGATTATATTTAATTGTGCTACTGAATTGAGCGCATTCTTCGCAAAATGCATAAATTGAAATTCAAAATAAAGAAAATAGAGGGCGCTACTAAAACACATCTTGCTGTGTCTGAGAATCCCATCGGCATTTTTATAGGATCTCAAATGAATTTTCATTTCATACGATATATTATGAAACGAATTGTGTGTTTTATATCCCCGAGCCTTGGCGCATAGCTCATTTCAACTTCAATCAAATGAACTTAACGATATAACGATAACACTTTCGCAGTAAAACTGAAATACATGATTTTATAGAACTGTACAACAATTCACATCACATCACACAGTTTTATTTTTGTTTTGTATGCTTATTAATTAGGATTTTGGGATTATTCTAATTTGGGTTTTAGGTCAATGGTTTTTTTAAAATAATTCTGTCTTATTGCTTCATGTTTGTCATGGAAATATAATTCTATTAGTCTAGTCAAAGTAGGGGGAAAATGTTAACTAATTGCAACAGTTTGTTTCTACGCGGGAAAATGAAGTGATATACCATATATACAACATATAAAAACTTTAGAAAAAAATATTATGGGGAAAGTTGTTATTTGAACGATTTAAATTTTGCTTGAATCTAAAAATAAAAATCCCCTGTCGTTAAAGAAAAAGTCCGAATACTCGGAATTCTTGCGCGTTTCGGGGTTAACTGTACGGTATACATTAATCGATCCACTATTTGTGCAATATTTATTCTATGGCAGTGCTCAACATCTTCCTATCTGTGAAAAAGTATTAATTGTACAAGTAAAGGCTATCTAGTCAATTATAGAAAATTCCAATTAAATATTGTCGTTCTTTATTACGTATATATTTAGTATCTGCGAGTTATACAAATAGATTTGACGACTAGGGTTCAAGTTGCATTGATTTAAATTTCAAATTTTGCCGAAATGTTGTACAGATTTAAACAACGATTTAGATATCTCTTTAATACAATACACTAGTCTGTCAATTCAGTTGACGTCTGTCCGTACAGTTTTAAACTGTTATAAATACTGTACAAGAATAATCGATGCCTAGCATGTACGATATGCACCCCGCTCCCCCCCCCCCTTTTTTTTTATTTCTCTTTCGATTGACATATTACGGCTTATTGTAAAATTTATGAAACCATCATTTTCTGTGCATGAAAGTAATGATAAGTTGGTTTTCAAATAGCTTTTTTATCTACTGTATGTCTATTCGAAATAGGGGGGGGGGGGGGTAACTGATTTGTTAGGAATTATTACATTACATATTTTACGATAAATATTATAAATATCAATTCAATATCAATCGACGCGTTTAGATAAATTATTTCTGATGCTAAAACATATACATGGAGAAAAAGAAACCCACTGAAACAAGCGAGACTTGACTTTTTCCTAATTGACCAAAATCTATTACATGTAACTTCATTGAAATCTGCAAATATTTTAAATAGCTATAGATCTGACCATTCAGCTATACAATTGACAATTCAGTTTACTAATTTTACTCATGGTAAAGGTCTATGGAAGTTCAATAACAGCCTCTTGTTTGACCTTGAATATAAGAACGTTGTAGAAAAAGCTATAAAAGATATAAACGAACAATACGCTTTACCAGTTTACAATAAAGATAATTTAAGTGAAATTCCGGATGATGAAATTCAATTTGTTATAAATGACCAAATTTTCCTTGAGGTTTTACTTATGGAGATCAGAGGAAAAACGATTTCGTATTCAAGCTATAAGAAGAAATGTAAAAAGAAAAAGAAAAAGATCTTGTCGACACACTTATAACCCTGGAGCAAAATTATGATACCAATATTGATGAAATTGACAGAACAAAAAATGAACTAGAATCTTTACGGAAAGAAAAACTCGAAGGTCATTTTATTAGATCAAGAGCAAAATGGATTGCAGAGGGTGAAAAATCAACTAAATATTTCTTTTTTTTTTTTTTTTTTTATGTGCTCAGATTTTTGGCTCTCTATAGGTATAAACACTAACATCATGATGACATGGTTTATGCAATTATACAAATTGTGCTTTGTGGTGAGAGTTATTCTGTAAGTATTGATTATTGTTAGTACTGTCATACATATCAAATAATTTGTACCAAGTATAGGATACTATTTATAGTATCCGAGCCTTATATAATCATCATCGCACTTTTTTCTCTTTTTTTTTCTTTTTTTTCTTTTTAATTATATTTTATTTTATTTTTTATCATTCAATTCATATTCAACTGATAAACATTTGTAGTATCATATCAAAACATTTATATGTAAACATCTTCAAATTGAATATATCAATAATAACGTTAGAGTTGTTAGTGGTGCGACGAAGTAGTTAAATCGATATGGCTAATATTAATTCGGTCAGCGCATGTCACGTGGCTGTGAATCAGGGCGAAACTGACAGTTGGGACGGGTGCAGGGCTCGCGTTGGGCTTCGCAAATGTCGCATTTTGCGACAAAAATTTGAAATTTGCGACAGAAAATCGCGATTTGCGACAAAGGGAATGTTCTTAAAATGAGTTTTCAAGTACCGACAAACACGCGAATTCGGCATTGACAGATCGATTCTAAGTTGAAGCGTTCAGGTGTAACGTGACCGTAAAAGGTGTGAAATACACTGGTAATTAGGTAGCCCCAGCAGCACGAGAGCCACTGCTAATTAGATAAGTGGATTATGAAGATAAGCTGTCTAACGTTAGTATTCCTAATTTGAAAAGGTTTTTTAACTTTGATACGGCGGACGGCAAACTTTGTATCTTTCGATGTCACTGAAAAGTTTAGATCATCACGAGTATGCCATAATTATTTTATTTTTCAATTCTTTGTTTCTCCCCCAAAAGAAATACTACTGTATTATATAATTTAGATTTTAAAATTGGGAAACGTAACTTAAAAATGTCCGATTCCGTATCGGAAAACAAAATAGCAAAATTGACGCCGTTTGTTTTTAAAACGTCTGCAAGTTCTGACGATAAAACTATCAAAAATAATAGCATCTAAATCAAGGTTTTGAGATCTTTGTATTCAGGATAAAGGCATACGAGCTCGACGTCGTGGACCCACTATAGCACCCCCTCTACTTTCTTTTAATTTTGCGTCATAGGCGTCGATCTCCTGTGAAACAAAGAGTTGGCGACGAAGAATTGAACAAGAAAAACACACTTATTTTATTTCTAGGCCGTTGTGATTACGAAAACAAACCACAAATAGCTTATGTATCTATATGAGAAATATCAATCTAGATAAGTTACATGTACGTTGAGACCTTTTATTTGGGGGGGGGGGGGGTCCGCTACACCGACCTTAATTAATCGGGTCAACATTTTTTTCACAACAAGCAAAGATTATATAAGGGGACCATTTTCAAGCTACAATGAATGAATGATCAAGAGCATATCTAGAAAGTGTTAGGAGCCACATTGGAAATGCCCTAAAATGCCCGTTTTTATGTCTAATGTTTTTCACAATCATATACATGTACTTGGACCCCCTCCCCATCCCAGGAAAAATTCAAGGTCTGCCCATCTTTCTTTGGCTACAATAGCCAATTCCAGACTGTCCTTGCTATCAAGGAGTTGAAGTCATGGGGAGGGGGGTTGGGGGTCAGAACTATAGCTTGGTCTAAAAGCAAAGCTGCAGTTCTTTCAGCCCACACAATGTTTGCAGCTACCAACTGCCTTGTCAATACAGTAATCCCTAAACTCCAATGGATATTTTTTAATTAGATGGGAGGGCTTCTATGAAGAATTCTATGACTTTTTGAGTTGGTCTAGTTGAACTCATCACTTACTCAGTACTGCCATTGAATTAAAACTTACTGAATATTTTGCATTTATTATGTTATCATAGAAGTAGTGTTGATATTAGTCTCTGACTTTGTTGAATCTAATACAATATGACTTTGTATGTTCTTGAAAATAAAACACATAAATCAACACATACACTATCTCTATTGAGAAAAATCAAAGTTTTTTCAGCAACTTTGTCATTGCGCAATATTGTGCTACAGCACAATTTTGTGTCATCGCTCAAACTTGCGACACAAAATTTTGAGCCAGTGTGAGCCCTGGGGTGTGACAGATGGCTATATTCGTTTGGATTGAAACTTCTGTGGATTTCGATAATGTGGAATTATTATGACATAAGAAATGAAGGTAGGGATTAATAATTTCTTTCATTTAATTGTCGATCCAATGCTGTAAATGCTTTGCCTTTCTCTGCTGATGATGACATTTTAGTTTGACCACGTGTTTTACTAAAATGATCCAAGAGTCATATGTCGAAGCCGTCTCAAGTGTCCCACTTCTTGCACAGAAAACGTGACACCCGAGAAGAATTCAAAGCCTGACTCTTAGAAGCTATGTAAGATATTATTCAATTGATCTGTATTGAATTTAATAGTCATAGTTTTTGCCATTTATCCAGAAGTATATACATGGTAAATTTACTAATTGTTTTTCAGTTCCTACAGTTCAGATTATTCGAGAGCTACAGACAGAATTTGTAAGTACATTGTGGACCATTGTATTGTATAACACTAAAAATGTCAATTTTATAAATTATTTGTAAATCATATTATAAATCATAGACATATGCATATTTTTAAGTATATATACTGGCAACTTAAATATAACATCATAGATCGTTCGTAATATTCATTTCTACGATAATTTTACTTTTGTTTGTTTTCGTTCTCTTTTTATTTTATTTCATTTCACGTCGAGCGAGAGATGCCTACAGACTTTTGCTATATCCTTTGGTATTCTCACCTTCCGATGTTCATACAGAGCTACGACAGTTTTAAGAGTATCCATGAATAACCATCTACAGCTGATCTGTTTAGTTTTTGTTTCACTTAAGTGATATGTTTTATAGATGGTATATGCAAACATTGTTATCAAATAATTTATAGAATCATAATTTTCATCTTGTACTTTATATCCTATCACAATTTTTTTTAGTGTAAATAATTCTTTTTCTATTCCTATTTTAACAAATATTTCTTTTATGAACTGTCTAAAGTTTTCGAAATATTTACAATGTATGAAATAATGCTCATAATCTTGAGTTGCATTACAAAAATTACACAGATCATTGTCGCTAAGTTTCCATTTATGTAACAATATTTCGTTTGGTAAAATTTTGTAAAATAGTTTCCACTTGAACATTTTTATCTTATTATCATCAAGTTTATTAAATATGAAATTTAGTGCATTTTTAATTATTGATTTTGAGATGTCAAATTTTCTAGCCCAATGTGTGAATATTGCTGGTTCATCATACAGATCATTCATGTATGTTTCATAAGTTATTTTATTGTTTAGATCTTTTAATGAGAGAATTTTATGTTGCAGGTTTATTTGTATTGGAATTTGAATATGAAATTTACTCAGATCTTTATTTTTTATTTCCTTTAGCCATTCGATTGGGATACACTTTTTAATTATTGCCAACTCTGCTATCCAGTTAATTTTATGTTCAAGTTTAAGAACTACTAATCTTTCACTTATTTTTCCATTTGCATCTATAATATCTTTTATTGTCAAGATATTGCTGTCAATCCAATTTTTAAACATTAGTAGTTTCCCGTTTAATTTTATGAATTGATTTCCCCATATTACTTGTTTAGTTATCTCCATTGGTTTTTTTGGTTTTGCTTTTTGGCTGTTTTATTAAAATTGTCATAACTGTCTATATTCATTTTTAATATCAAGAAATCTTTTCCATAGTGATTCATGTAGTTACTTGGAATAATTTTCCATTGTGCTTTCTCTTTGTTTAAAAGTTTTATCCCCCATCCTATAAGTAATGTGTTAATATGTGTTTTTAAGTCTATGACTTTCAGACCACCTTTATCGTATCTTTGAATAATTGTTTTTCTTTTAACTTTATCCTTTTTAAATTCCCAAATATATCTAAACCATATTTTTTCAATTTCTTTTATCTTTTTATCTGTTATTGGCAGTACAGTTGCCAGGTATGTTATCATGGTTATGTGTGGTATCAAAAGTGATTTTACTATTTGTATTCTTCCTAACATTGTAAGTTTACGTGCTTTCCAAGAATTTATAATTGCCTTTATTTTATCTATTTTTTCATCCCAATTAAGAGAAACTATATTTTTATCTGTTTTACTAAAATATATTCCCAATGATTTTACTTTATCAGGTTCCCAATTTATTCCTTCATAATCTTTGTCGACACTATTGTGATTTCCTAGTTTAATTCCTAATGATTTACTTCGATTTAGTATAAGGCCAGAGAGGCTACCAAATATTTCAATTAGATTTAAAGCTTTAGTTATTGATGATTTATTTTTTAAAAACAAGGTGGTGTCATCGGCCAACTGAGCAATTTTAAATTCTTTATCTTGGTTTTTAGCTATAACTATTCCTTCTATGTTTTTATCTTGCCTTATTCGTGCTGCCATAGTTTCCACTGTCACCACAAAAAGTAGGGCTGAGAGTGGGCACCCTTGCCTAATACCGCGTTGTAGTTTTATATTTGAAGAGATCCACCCATTATTAATTACTTTACAATTTATTCTATTATACATAGTTTTAACCCAATGTAAAAAGGAAGATTTGAACCCAAAAAACTTTAAAGTACTAAACATATATTCCCATTCCACTGTATCAAAAGCTTTAGCAAAATCTAAAAAGAGTAAATTTCCTTCCATTTCAAATTTTTCTGAATAGTCAATAATGTCTTGTATAAGCCTTATGTTATAATTAATATTTCTTCCCTTAACAAAACCATTTTGGTCCGTATCTATGATAATTGGTAAAACTAGTTTTAATCTTGATGCTAGACAATATGCAGCTATTTTGTAGTCATTGTTTAAGAGGGTGATTGGTCGCCAGTTATTTAAATCAGAAGGGTCATTTTTCTTATGCATCAATGAGAGTAAACCTGTTCTTTGTGTGTTAGTTAAAATACCTGTGTTATATCCTGTGTTTAGTACTTTTAATAGTAAGTGTTTTATTTTATGCCAAAATTTCTGATAAAACTCTATATTTATACCATCTATCCCGGGGCTTTTATTTTGCTTCATGCTCATTACTGCTTTGTAACATTCTTCTTCCTGTATTAATCCTTCTAACAATTTACCCTGTACATCTGTAAGTTTTGATTCAACTTTTGTTTCATTTATGAATCTATCAATTTCCGCTTTGTTTGGACATTTTGATGTATATAATTTCTCGTAAAATTGTTTTTGTAAATTGAGTATTTTGTCTTGGTCTGTCGTTTCAATTCCATTTTCGTCTTTTAGTTTTGTGATGGATTTTTTAAGTTGTCTTTGTTTTTCTAAGGATAGGAAGTAGCTGGTATTTTTTCACCTTCCTCTATCCATTTTATGCGCGAGCGTATTTGAGCACCCTTAGCTTTAATTTCATATTCTTTTTCCAGGTCTTTTTCTGTTTGTTTTATCATATCTTCATTAAGATTTTCTTTTAATTTTTCTTCCAAAAGTTGGATTTTATTTTTTCTAGCCTTTGCTTTTAATATTCCAAATCTTATAGAATTTTCTTTAATTTCAATTTTCAATTTTTCCCATAATTGTTGTATGTTTGAATTACTCTCTTTCATTTTATTTATGTATTTTTCAAGTAAATTTTCAATAATGTTTTGATAATCTGTGTCTGTTAAAAGACTGTTATTAAGTTTCCAGTATCCCGGGCCTCTTTTAACTGTTTCTATATTTATAAAAAGAGAGACGGCTTGATGATCAGTATGTTTAATTGGTACAGGTCTTATGTCTGCTTTTTTAATTTTAGATTGTAAGTCGTTATCTATCAAAAAGAAATCTATTCTACTGGCCTCATTTTGTTTGTTTTTTCTTCGCCATGTGTATTGTTGCTTATTTTTATTCATGATAATCCATGGATCGATAAGCTTATTTTCGTTTTTCAGTTTTCTTAAATTCGAGTTAATCACTACTTTGGTTCGTTTTGTTTTCCTATCATTTTTCTGCAGGATATCATTCCAGTCCCCTCCTATAATATTGTATCCTTTGCTATGAGCATTAATCAAATTTTTTATGTGTTTGTAAAATGTGTTTCTCTTTATGCTGTCATTAGGAGCGTACAAATTCATTAAACAATAGGTTATGTCATTTATTTGAATGTTACATATAATGTATCTACCATCATTATCTATCACACTGTCAGTAATTTTTGCATTTAGGCTTTTATGTATGAATAAGCTAACACCTCTACTGTTTGAAGTACCAATGCTGTGTATAGTAGTACCGTCAAACTCAGAACGAATTTGATGTAAAATTTCATTCGTAAAATGTGTTTCTTGTGCGAGGATAATTTTAGCTTTTTGATGTTTAATCCATGTGTAAAATCTGAATCGTTTATTCTTATCACGTAGACCTTGAGTATTAATTGTTGTTAGGTGCAAATTTAACTATTCATGTGCTATTTTGTGAAAATCTTAATATATGTTTACAAAAATACTTTTGTTCTTTTATTTTCAAGTGCAACATTTACGGATTTCCTTTGGGTTTTTTAAGGTTTCTGGCATCTTTGTCCTCAAGTGGACTTGGTGGTGTCCGGGCCTCTTGAAGCACTTGCAAGCTTTTGCGGTTTGAGCCTGGTGTTTTTAAAAAGGCGTCTAAGGTTGTGCCCGTAGCTGGTTTGGCATTGGCCTTTTTGCCTTTTTTACCTGATTTGGTAGCTTTTGCGCCTTTTTTCACACTATTCTGTGATGATGTTGACATGTCAGATGCATTATCTATGGAAGGTTGACACGTAATGGTACCTGCATTACCAGTGTCAGATGTTTGCGACACATTTTGAGTGTTATTTTGAATAGATACATGTTCTGATGTTGGAACTGTAGTGTTACTTGCATCGCTCGTGTCATGTGTTTGTGACACACTTTGAGTGTTAGTTTGAACAGGTACAATACTAGCCTCACTACCATTTTGCATGCCTAATTGTGTAGATGTGTCAGAGGATTTGGACATCTCATTTGACATTTCATTTTCTACTGACTCAGATTGTGCTGTTTCTGCCTCATCATCAGTTAATATCGACCACGGATTATCATTTTGATCTTCGAAAGCATTTGGACAATTAGCCATAAGGTGTCCAGTTGTACCACACTGGCGACAGACAGTTTCATTCTCGCATGAACTACTATGGTGACCTTCTTCAAGGCAATTAGAACATTTTTGTACATCTTTTCTTTGACCGTAGTGGTATATATTTGCATAGTACCGTCCTACGCGAAGCACTGTAGGAAGTGCATTGTCGATGGGGCTGACAATTGCAATCCGGTCACCTGTTTCACAGTTGGTTAGTTTGTGATCTACCCTTAACTTTTCCCGAAAGAAGGATACGATGATGCATTTGCGATCTTGTAAAGCCTTAATTATTTGGCCGTCATCGGCAGACAGGGGGATGTTCTTAACCCTAACCCGCAATGTATCCTCAGATCTAGTAGTTTTGGGATTAGTTGGATAGAGGGGTATACTTTTACCCCTTAAGGAAAATCCTTGGGTTAGGAGCTCATCTCTATACTCATCAGAATCCATATAGATTCTCCACATGCCTCGAACCCTCTGCAAACCTGCTATTCGCTCACTTGGTACTTGCTCTGAGATTGACTTATACATTTCAATATGGTTTATCCATTCAGATTTTGTGGGTTTTCTTGTGAAGGAAAACTTACATATGAAGAAGCAGGTAATACGCTTCAACATATGAGCAACAACAAAAGCCCGGGGTCTGATGGATTTTCGTCCGAGTTAATTCTTCAAGATATTCTGGAATAAACTAGGTTACTTTATTGTTAGATCCCTAAATTATGGTTACGAAGTGTGGGAACTTTCAAGTACCCAAAAACAAGGCATTATTACTTGCATACCCAAAGAAGGCAAACCAAAGCAATATCTAAAGAACTGGCGGCCTATATCTTTGTTAAATGTTGTATACAAAATTGGATCAGGTTCAATTGCTGCTCGCTTGAAAAAAGTTCTACCCTCAATTATTAGTTCAGAACAGTCAGGTTTTCTCCCCGGCCGCTACATCGGCGAAAATACACGTTTAATTTTTAACATAATGTTCCTTACAGAAAAATATGATATACCAGGCACACTACTCATGATTGATTTCGAAAAGGCATTCGACACAATTTCATGGAAATTCAGAGATAAAACGCTTCAGTTTTTCAATTTTGGAGAATCAATTCGGAAATGGATTTTAACGTTTCAAAATAAGTCAACATCAGCTGTTTCTCAAGCAGGTCATCTATCTAAATTCTTCCCTTTACTGCGAGGCTGCAGACAAGGCGATCTAGTCTCAAGCTATGTCTTTCTTTTATGTGCAGAAATTCTTGCACTGATGATTAAAACAAACAGAAATATAAAAGGCATAACAATAGAAGATACTGAATATATGATAAGTTTATATGCAGATGACACAACTCTGATTTTGGACGGTTCCGAAAAATCTCTCAGAGAGGCAATCCAAACGCTGGATATTTTCTATAAAATATCAGGTTTAAAAATAACTACATATATGAAAAACTCAAATCACATGGATAGGAAGCAACAAATATAAAACCGATAAAATTTGCCAAGACTTTGATTTTAATCGGACTACTAGCTTCACGTTGCTAAGCATTCAATATGATGTAGATTTGACGAAAAAAGTTTCATTAAATTATGATAAGAAATTAGTAAAAATAAAGTCCCTGATCAAACAATGGGAAAGAAGGCGTCTTACACCAATAGGAAAACTAAAATTGATCAAATCTCTTATTATTTCACAATTAAACCACCTTATCATTGCTTTACCAAATACGTCGGAAAGTTGTATGAAAGAATTGAACACCATTCTTTTTGAATTTTTATGGAATTCAAAAGTCGATAAAATAAAAAGAGAAATTGTTTATCAGGAATATGAAAAAGGAGGACTTAAAATGGTCAATTTACATAATTATTTTTTGGGTCTAAAAACTACATGGATTAGAAGAATTCTCCAAAATGATACCACAAAATGGGCTAAGTTAGCCAAGGCATTTGTTTCAATTGAAGAAATAATGACCACGGGATCAGAAAACATACTTAATAATATATCTAAGATAGACAACCCATTTTGGAAAGATGTACTTCGTGGTTGGACTTAGTGAATAAAGAAATGAAAATAGAAAAATGGGAAGACTTCCCGTCATCTCCTTTGACATTTAATTCTAATTTCAAAATCAATAAAACTCCAATCAAATTTAAATCATTGAAGGAAAAAAAGATAATATATGTCAACGATCTTGTTGATTCTGATGGCAATTTCCTCGATTTTAATACATTCACTGAATTATATGGAGATCAGCTCAACTTCCTATATTACATGTCTTTAATTTCATCTTTAATATCATACTTAGTTAAGAAAAAGATTGAGAAAAAAAAATCACACAAACTAGAATGTCCGCTATTACCAATACATATAAAAACTGTTCTTTGTCAAGCAAAGGGATCAAAATGTTTTTACAACATTCTTACAGATAAACAAGTTGAACCGAAGTCAAAGGCAAAGTGGAATGAAATTATGAGTATAAACGATCTTGATTGGACACATATTTTTTGTCTACCCTTCAAACAATTTGCTTGCACAAAAATGAGATGGTTACAATTTAGAATTAATCACTTTGTTTTGACCACAAATACCTTTCTATATGAAATAGGTAAATCAGATACACCAAACTGCACTTTTTGTGGAACTCGCAGAGAAACGATAATTCATATTTGCTGGGAATGTGAAAAAGTTAAACATCTATTATCACTGTTCGAACAATTTTGTGCTGGTCACAATATGAATGTGGATATAAGAATGAGTCATTTCCTATTCGGTAATTTTCAACAAAAGTCTATAGTCCAAAATAAAATCTTTATGATAGCTAAACTGTTTATATACAAGTCAAAATGTCCACAAGATACACTTAACATTCGAAAATTAATCAACGATGTTAAAATTTTCATCAATGTTGAAAAATGCTCGGCAAAGAAACAAAACAGTCTTGATGAATTTAATGATTTGTGGCAAGGATGGACATCTTTACTTACTAATTAAAAAAATGACAAAGATACGCAAGTGAAACTATATCAGGTCTTATTATACACCCCTTCCCCTTCTCGACCCTTTTATCTACTTTCTACAACTTATTTCTCTCTTTCCTTTGTTAATTGATGCTCTAGATAGGATCATTATCGACAACATTGACAACGCAAACTAACATTCTAACATAATAACTATATCTACAAACATGCACTGCACTTTGTACATGTACATGTATTTCGACCATTGACCCCATGTTTTTTGTTGTTTTTTTTTTTTTAATATAATAATTTTTTATGATGATAAAGATGGTACATGTATATATTAGTCCATATTAAGAAAAATACTCGCCCGACGGGGTGTCGGTGAAGGTTTCTCTTCGCTATACCTCCCAAATAACGGTAGTAGCAAGGATAGCCTAGCTACACCTTAAACTTTTTTTTAACTATTCATCATAATACTTGACCATTTGTCCACTTTCCGTATCGAATATTTGCAAGTTACCAAATGAAAATGATTAATGTATTCACGAGAAAAAAATTAATGTATTTCTTATTCAAAATAAACGTATTGAAGAGTGCGATGATGATCAAACGGGCCATTTACAATTGATCTGAAGCTCCAGTTACATCTAATGAAGCACGATTAAAACCAGACCTTTCCTAACTTTATCACTAATCCAATAACCCTAAAAATCACAATCACTGATATATAACTTTAACACATTTGGAGCTGATGTATGGATCATGGCTATCATATCTGAGCACCGAAAAAAAAAAATCAATTCTATATATATATATTTTAAATAGTACCATTACAAATAATTTGATAATGAAATAGTTTGTAGATGCATTAACGAATTCATATCGTATTCGATCAACTTTCAGCAGTTATAGATTCACATTACGCCGAACCGAAAACAAACCAACGTGCAATCGCTATGTGTGAGGGAATTAATCCATAGATTAAACAAGTTTATTCGCGTAAGTTTTCAATTACAGTTATATTGAAATGAAACTGAAAATTCTTTTATACATTTTAGTGAACCAGAATGCTTTATAATCACTTAAGTTACATGTCAGTATATATATATTTACAATAGCTACATGTATATATAGCGTAGTCACCCACCACACCAAGTATAAGTTATCGATTTTCATACTTCAAAATCAAAATGGAGAGATAGTGTTTGTTATATTATTCTATTAATAAACATATTATGATAAAGATTCCAGTTGCCAAGTCAATTTTTTCAAGTAAAATTGGTCAATTAAAGTCAAAATATCGACTTTTAAAAGATATAAGCACGATAAACTCCGTAGCGCGGGAAATAGCGCGAGCGCGTTACTCGGACTTTTACCATCAAGCAGAAGCGGTTCTATAAATAGACTAAAACAAAACTTTAATCGTCAAATAAATAACTTTCCCCTTCATAAATTTTTCTAAACTTTTTGGGGGATGATTTATTTACTTCAATTAACAAATAACACTTGAATTTGTAACTATTGCAATTAGTTGCCAAATTGACCGTTTTATCGGTAGATTGACTAGACTGTATATAAAAGAAATCTAATGACGATCCTTTATTACAAACTTGTATACGTCATCTTAACAACATCAGTTTGAACTTATTATGTATGGTGGCTGATTTGTGCCATGCCGCGTTGTCGCGCCGCGCTTTGTCGCGTTGTCGCGCCGCGCTTTGTCGCGTTGTCGCGCCGCGCTTTGTCGCATTGTCGCTTTGTCGAATTGTCGCGTTGTCGCACAGAATGTCTTATGTGTTATGTTTGGTTTTGTAGTTCGCTTACCAATGGATTATTATTTTGGGATTTCTGTTTGACTTTCGCTTCGCGTTGTCGCGTTGTCGCACAGAATGTCTTATGTGTTATATTTGGTTTTGTAGTTCGCTTACCAATGGATTATTATTTTGGGATTTCTGTTTGACTTTCGCTCATAGAGTTTTATGATTCCGTCTCATACTTTCAGGTTTGTTATGAGAATAAATAAATAGGAAAAAACGTATTATGACGATCCTTTATTTAACGTCTTCTGAACAGTATTAAAGTTAAACGAAGTCGTCTGTGTCAGGTACACAGATTTGTTTATCTTCAACGAAGTTACAATCTGTGTTAGGTTCTTCTTCTATACATTCAGCCTCTGGAAGTCCCCAACATCTCTGGCAGGTTGCTAATTCATCAGGATCGCTTACAATGAAACTGCAAAACAACGCAGGTACACTGCTGTCACCTGCAAAAAGTTTAGGTGAAATAAAGACAAATGTTCAGTCATTTATCATAAAATAGAACAGACACGCAAGGATCCATGATATTAATTTATATACCCTAAAGGATCTCCTGGCCATGAGGGTGGAAGTGATAGAAGGGGCCCATCAAATGTTTTAGAGAATAAGTAAATGAAAGTCCCCTTTCTCTTACACGACAGTGGAAATGACAATCCAAACTACATAATCGGAAGGCTTACAGGCTCTGGAAAACAGAACTTTCTGGGCGTAGAATCGCTGACCCAAAATGGATGCAAGACCACGAGCCCGGGGGGGTGGGGGGGGGGGGGGTGAGCGTCATCTCACTACATGCAACATTTGCCGCGAATGGTGTCTTTATTTTCGTGTGTAGAAATATTTGCAATTTCAGAATTACTATATGAAATAGAAATCATTATAAGCATTATCACCATGGCATTTTGTATGAATCTTTTAATATTTCTTGTCAATCTTTCAATCTTTTTTTAATAAATAGCATGTAATTTGATTAACGTCTGTAAAGCGGTGGTTACAACCCGCCGTACGTGCTGTCTACGTGTAAAAAAGTAGGCAATCATTGGGTATCCGTACGGTGTCCGTGCGTTGTCCGTGCGTGTCTCGTACGGCCTCCTTGCGGATTTGGGAGAACACGCAGACAGAACGTAGCACTTTTAGTGCATACAGAACTTTCGCTGCGTGCTGTCTGCGTGTTGGCTTAGAATTCAACAAGAAGAACGACACGCACGTTGTAGGTACGTTGCAACGAAGTGAGGACTCCATGCGTTAGCAGTACGTGTCAATTCGATATCCTTCCAATAACGTAGAAGACGTACGGAGAAAGTACGTTGTAAGCAAGTTGAACGCAAGTCGTAAGTACGTGCAACGCACTTACTTTTTTGTGCTACATATGATGCATGAAACCATCAACTTAACCGTGCATGCGACGTGCGTGACGCACTCCTTCCGTACTCTTGCCACTTCTTGTCTTGCGTCTTCAGGAAAAAAAAACGTAGCCCACGTGGCCTCCACAAACACGAACGTCCTAAAAGCACGCTCGGCGGGTTGTGACCAGGGGTTAAAGGCAAACAGACATTTAAGTATAAAACATGTACAAGATTATTGCCTTCAGTAAGTAACTTGTGCAACTCATCGAATGTACATTATTGCGATGATTTAGTTTTGAAATAAGAAATTGCTCGAGATTATGGCAAAAATTCTTATCTCGCGGAAATTTCAACTTATTTGTTATGCTGGTTAAAGCTGTTTTCATTATGGAACGCAATACCATACAAAGTGTTCTTATGGTAAATTCAGGAACTTGCTTAAAAGATTTTAAACGTTTGTAGGAAGAGAAAATATGGAAAGGGTTGACATTAATGAAGTTAATCACTTGTGTAGAATAACAGTCATGGAACACAATGAATACCACAATAGCGTTTTCTTGGAGCATGGTAAGTTGGTTTGAAATTTTCTTCAAGGAGGTTTAGAGTTGGAATCCTTCTACATTATTAATATAAACACTTATTTCCTGTTGTAGTGTGCAGCAGTTAAACTCGTTTTCCGTGAAATCGGATGTTTTTACGTGTACAAATTACTTCTTTCAAGCTATGTCGCCTGAAACAAGCTTTGTTTTAGCACTATGGCAAATATGGATAATGACCATATCCCTGTATACAACACAAATCGATAATTCAGAAAATCAGAAACCGAAGGCATACAAAATCAGGATAAAACAGGAACCAAAGCAAACAAACAAAAACCTCCAACATATGAAAAGAAGCGAACTCCCCATATGGGAGTGAGACCAGGTGCCCAGAAAGAGTAAGCATCTGGAGAGTGGGACATCATAGTGTATGACGAGTTCCCCATATCGACCGTACAACTTCCTCAGTGACGATGTTAGTCAGTCACAAACATATCCCCGACTGAGAAGCTTATCTGAAAAACGCCTAGCTCTCGGAACAAAATCCGTATTTGCTCTGGCATAGCGTATCAACTGAGATATGAATACGCCATAAGCAGGCGATGAAGGGATGTTGCTACTCAGAAAAGGAAAGTTTGTAATGCTGAAATTGAAGTCGTCACTTTTGTCATAGAGTGAGGTGTTCACGTGACCATCAGTGTCGTAGGACAACATTATGTCCAAACAGGATGCTGAATTATTTGTCTCTGTAGTTTCTTTGACTTCCAGCTCCGAAGGTAATCTGCGAATTTTGGATTATTGATGGACAACACATCGTCTATGTATCTGTACGTGAAGTCAGAAGCTAAGTATCTTTTCCTTTCAGAGACCAAAGATTGAATGAATTCAGCTTCGCACGAGTAAAGGAAAATGTCGGCAAGGAGTGGAGCACAATTGGTCCCCATTGGAATTCCGACAATTTGCTGGAAGACCTTTCCTCCAAACACCACAAAAATGTTGTCGATCAGAAAGTTTAATATCTGAATAATATCAGTTTCAGTGTACTTATTTTCAGAATCGGACTTTTCTTCTACAAAGTAGGTTTTGTCATAGTTAACAACAATAAATTTGTATTTGCGATTACCGTTCTTACTTGTAAACGCATTACTTATAATTTTAGCGAGTCTTTCTTTCAATTTAGAATGTGGAATAATAGTGTAAAGTGTCGAAAAATCAAAGGTCTTGATCGAATGGACTCTACTAAAATGAGTGGATTTCAGATGTTCTAAAAGTTCCTTCGAATTCTTTAAAATCCACATCTGGTTGATACCACTGCGAGTATATATTGTCGAACAATATTTTTGAAGCCCAGATTTGATTTCAGATAAACTTTGGTGAGTAAGATCGATACAGATTTGGTAGAACATTTTGAGGAACCAGCGATGAAACGTTGTTTGTACGGATTCTTATGCATTTTAGGTATGCAGTATAAGTATGGCAAATCTAAATCTAAATTGTTAGTGTCGAAGCCAAAGGAAGCAAGAGCTGATTTGTGGTTATCTATTATTTCAGAGGCAGAAAATGTTTGTTGGGGTGTAAGTGGGATTTCCAGGTGTAGAATTTAAAATTCAAAAATAATAATCCAAAATTCGCGGATTACCTGAGCAGTATCTATCCTTCGGAGCTGGAAGTCAAAGAAACTACAGAGACAAATAATTCAGCATCCTATTTGGACATAATGTTGTCCTACGACACTGATGGTCACATGAACACCTCACTCTATGACAAACGTGACGACTTCAATTTATGCATTACGAACTTTCCTTTTCTGAGTAGCAACATCCCTTCATCGCCTGCTTATGGCGTGTTCATATCTCAGTTGATACGATATGCCAGAGCAAGTACCAAATATACGGATTTTGTTCTGAGAGCTAGGCGTCTTTCAGATAAGCTTCTCAGTCAGGGATATGTTTGTGACCGACTAAGTTCTACGGTCGATATGTGACAGTTCTACCGAATTGAAGCGACGGCTGTTGCATGCAAGCAGGAGATGCTTACTCTTCCTGGGCACCTGGTCTCACTCCCATATCGGGAGTTCGCTTCTTTTCATATGGTGGAGGTTTTTGTTTGTTTAATTTGGTTCCTGTTTTGTCCTGATTTTGTATGCCTTCGGTTTCTGATTTTTGAATTATCGATTTTGTGTTGTATACAGGGATATGGTCATTATCCATATTTGTCATGGATAATGACCATATCCCTGTATAAAGCAAAAAATCGATAAATCAGAAAATCAGAATCCGAAGGCATACAAAATCAGGATAAAACAGGAACCAAAGCAAACAAACAAAAACCTCCACCTCATGAAAAGAAGCGAACTCCCGATATGGGAGTGAGACCAGGTGCCCAGGAAGAGTAAGCATCTCCTGCTTGCATGCTACAGCCGTCGCTTCAATTCGGTAGAACTGTCACATAAACAACATAAAGCATACTGTATGAAAAATTATTCATGTGTCAGTCAACGTCCTCCCCACAGGGTCTAACGTTTGGCAGATGGCTCGTATGTCGAGCCATCTTCATTCATTCAGAGGTAAAGGGTATGGAAATTGACTCATGTGATAGCGTTATTCGCTCGGGGTTTACCATTATAACATATGAATCATGTGTAAAGTAAACGCTTTCCCTTGACAGTTTAGCGTTATTGCAGATTACCCTTTGTTCGGTGAACGTCATTAGTTTAGGATGTATAATCAAGGCATATGACTCATGTAGTATGTTAACAAGAAATTGTCTCCATGTTATTCATAATGACCAATGACTTATGTAAAGGTAAAAGGTAAAGGTAAAGTTAGGGTGTAAAGCCTCGTTCACCTGAGTCTCATGCGACTTCTAAAATCACCTCCCTGGCGAGACCTATACAATCTAGTTCATTCTCAACTCCCTTGGGCGTATACAAGCACAGCTGCCGTATAGGCGCTAATACTTTTATTCAAATTATAAGCTCGTTTCATGTGCCAGGTACCCGGTTTACACCTCGGTGAAGAGATTGCAACGTAGTGTAAAGTAACTTGCCCAAGGTTACAATGGTTTTGCAATGATCGGCGAAGGTGAGATTCGAACCCACAAACTATGGTTTCGTAGTCCACCGCGCTAACCACTACCCTACCATCACTACTAATGAATTATGTATTAAGTTATTGTCATCCGTTCAGGATTAAGCAATGCAACAGACGATACATGTCTTGAAGTTCATTCAATGTCAGTCTTTGTTCATTTTCCATAATGTTACACAACAATTGTGATCTGAGACGCTATGTGGTAAGTCAACGTTAACCGTTAATGTTCAAACATTTTTGCAGATGACTCATGTTTACGTGCTAATCGTCAAACATCAATGGTTCAACATTGTAACAGATGCATTATGTGTTAAGTGAACGTCAATGTGTTACATGTAAGTGAACGACATCCATTTACGGTTTAACATTGTGGCAGAAGTGAACGTCATCCATTTATGGTTTAACATTGTGGTAGATGACTCATGTGTTAGAAAAACACCATCCATTAGTGGTTCAAGACTGTGCCATATGACTCATGTATGACGTTTACATCATCCATTTATATGGTTTATCATTATGACAGGTAACTCATGTGTCAATTAAATGTCATCCGTTCAAGGTTGAATATTTTCAATGATTACCCATGTGTTAAGTGAACGTCATCAATTTAATAAATCTTTTAACATTTTGAGATAACTCATGTGTTAAAACGTCATCAAGTGATGCTTTATCATTGTGACAGATGACACATGTTTTAAGTGAACGTCATCAACTAATGCTTTAACATTATGGCAGAAGACTCATGTATTAAATAAACGTCATCAAACAATGGTAAAATTGTGACAAATGACCCATGTGTTCATTAAATGTCATTCGTTCAGGGTTGAATATTTTGATAGATTACCCATGTGTTAAGTGAACGTAATCACGTTAATAAATGCTTTAAGATTTTGGCAAATAACACATGTCCTAAGTGAACATCATCAATAAAATAAATGATTTAACATTGTGGCAAATGTCTAATGTCCTACGTGAACGTCATCAATAACATAAATGATTTAACATTGTGACAAATGACTTATGTCCTAAGCGAACGTCATCAATGAAATAAATGATTAAACATTTCGATCAACTTCGATCAACATCGGTTCAACTTCGATCAACTTCGATCAACTTCGATCAATTTCGATCAACTTCTGTTGATCGTGTGTCTCTTCAACGCATTTGAAATTTTCTGTTACAAAATTTCTTGAAATTTCTAAAACGTGGGTTCTGTAGCATCATATCCAACCCATTCTGCTACGTCTTTTGGTACAGTTGTGGACATAATAATTTTCATACTTTTTGGTCGTATTTCATTGTTTAGACTAAGGATCACTGAAGAGGGTTTAGTACCCGAAACGTGCATGTCTGGTCCATGCTGTAAATTTATCAGGTTTGAAATGATGCTATTGAATTTAAAGACGTTTAACATTGTGGAAAATAACTCATGTCTTAAAAGAATGTCATCAATAAAATGAATGCATTTAACATTGTTGCAAATGACTTATGTCCTAAGTGAACGTAATCAATAAAATAAATGATTTAGCATTGTGGCAAATGATTTATGTCCTTAGTGAACGTCATCAATAAAATAAATGATTTAACATTGAGGCGATGACTTATGTCCTAAGTGAACGTCATCAATAAAATAAATGATTTAACATTGTGGCAAATGACGTATGTCCTTAGTGAACGTCATCAATAAAGTAAATGATTTAACATTGTGGCAAATGACTTATGTCCTAAGTGAACGTCATTAATAATTTAAAAGATTTCACATTGTGACAAATGACTTATGTCCTTAGTGAACGTCATCAAATAAAAAAATGATTTGACATTGTGGCAAATGACACATGTGTAAGTGAACGTCATCAATTAAATAAATGTTTTAACATTGTGGCAACTAACTCATGTCCTAAGTGAACGTCATCAATTAAATAAATGCATTTACATTGTGACAGATGACACATTTGTTAAGTGAACGTCATCAATTAAATAAATGCTTAAACATTGTGGCAGATGACACATGTGTTAAGTGAACGTCATCAAGTAAATAAATACTTTAACATTGTGGCAGATGACACTTGAGTTAAGTGAACGTCATCAATTAAATAAATGTTTAAATACTGTGGTAATTGACTCATGTGTTAAGTGAATGCCATCAATTAAATAATGTTTTAACATTGTGATAGATGACTCGTGTTAAGTGAACATCGTGAATTAAATAAGTGTTTTAAAATTGTGGCAAATGACTCATATGTGACCGTCAATAAGTAATGCTTTAACATTGTGACAATGATTCATGTGTTAAGTGAACGTCATCAACTAATGCTTTAATATTGTGACAGATGACTTAAGTTCTAAGTGAACGTCATCAAACAGTGGTTTAACATTGCGTCAGATCACTCATATGCTTTAATTAAATGTCATCCGTTCAGGATTAAAATGGCAAATATCTTAAAAATTTAAATTTTGGCAGATGGTTAATATATGATTAAAAAAATGTGTCCCATTCTGTTTTCTGAGAGCAGACCTTTTGACATAAATTCCTTAAAATAGTGCTTTTACTTATAGCATGAGTCCGATGCCATACTATTAAGTCGATGTCATTCGTTAAGGGTGTAACATTATGTCGGCTGACATGTGCTTATTCGATGACATCCAGCTAGTGTTAATCATAACGGTAAATCACTTCATTTTTATTAAAACGCTATTGCAGATGGCACATGTATCAAGTCAATTTAAGTTTGTTCAGGGATAAGCATATCGGTAGGTTTATCATTACTGTAGTCAATGACGCCCATTCAAAGTTAACACAATGACAGATGACTCATTTGTTATTTTAAACATCACCAGTTTAGGATTAAACACTACAACATATGACATATCTTTTAAGTCAACAACATGCGTTTATATTCCATTGTAGAGGACACGTGTGTTTAGAATCCTCATTTTAACTTGCTTTCTAAAATCATGGTTAAGGACGTTTTAGTAAGAACTATCGAAAAACATCGAATATAACAAATTCATCGGCGCTGACCTTTTGTGCACTAGGGTCTCTAGAAAGCAGAAGATGCCCACTCTCTCCGGATAACTTATCTTAACCACGTTTTGGAATCAGTATTTCTTTTTATCATATGACGTGTTGGTTGTTTTATTTTTTCAGACTTTTACTTGTCTATTTTGCACATTGTCATTTCTTTTATTTTATTAGATGTGTGATTTATTTTTCTCAGATTTTACTTACTATAATGACATTAAAGAAGATTCCATCAGTTATTCAGTCTTAAGATCGAAAAGGCGAGGCAAAATCATTAGAATCCCCAATGGAACGGTTGCAAACCTCGGAATGGATAACATTCCAAAGTGAGTCCAGGTGCCCGGGGAGAATAAACGTCTCCTGATTGACAAAAGAGAGAATTATACCTCTTAGGAAGCAGGTTCCATCTGAGAAAGCACAGTTCATGTTGTCCTCACAGGCCTCCTCGCTTCTACCAGTACATGCTCTGCAGTCATCCAATGCCGTCTCCTTTGCTTCAGTGACGTCCGAATCCATCAATAAGGCAGCACATGCCTCGTCTATTTCGTCATCATCAAGGGCGGAGACCACTTGAAAAAAAAACCTCGCATTTATTCAGTTCACCATTATGTAACTAATCTTTATGTACTAGTAGTTACTGTAACAAAACATTCAAATAAAGAATATTGGAGAGAAAAAAAAAACGGAGAAAAGCACATAACACTAAAAAACTTATAAAACAAGAATACATATGTCAGGAGGTTAAGCTGCTGTTCGTATTTTTTTGTAAGTGTAGATATTTTCCCTAGTTCAGTACAATTTTTAAATCAGAGACATTACCTCAAAACCCGCCATAATTTAACCTTTATTCGCTATTTGATAATACCCGGATGAACCGATTACGATTTTTACGATTAATCTAAGTATGATTCAATTATTATATTTAGAACATCATTTTAGTTTTTTTTTAATCTTTTTTTTTTTTTTTTTTGCTGTTATTATGATTTTTAAGGCATTCGTACGTCAACCATATTTAAACGTCTGACTAGATGTTATTATGGCTCCAGACAAATCTCTTGTTTTGTTTAGAATATATATTCCCCGAGTCAACTTTATATCACAACATTATACCTGCATTGAGACGTTATAGCGAGCGGAGCTCGCTGCAAAGGCCCGAAGGGCCTTTGCGAGCGAAGCTCGCCCTTATGGTAACGCGTATACACATATCTTATTGAGAAAATATGCTGAATCAAAGAATGAGAATGTACTACTATGCTTTCAAAAATTTTCGTCCCCTCGCAGACAGAGTTACTGCGGAGATGCTGCATATTGCCATTTAAATTTTTTTTCGACTCCAAGTAGACGTATATGTTATACTCATATTTTTGTTTATAAGTTAAATTTATTGAAAATATTCTTCGTAATTCAGGTAACGATAAGGCATCAACCAGGCGGCGTAACCACGGGAAATCCGACATTTCCGGTTTTAAACGAGACGTTTCGCTCTGATTGCTTTTCTCGTCTCGGGTGGTTTCGTACTGTCAGAAGTCGGAATATGTTTGGTTTTCTTTTGTTCTTAAGTAATATATTTTCATCTAGCCTAAACATTATTCTTACAAAATAAAAATGAATTATAAACAACCATATTTTTAAAGAACCGTATTTTAAGCCCCCCCCCCTTAGAATGTTAATCTGCTGGTCTAGATCAATTTTACAAATGCTTCCGTGTTTCCACTCGCCTTATATACTACCTTTTTTTGGCAGTCATCAAACAGACAGTTTTGTCAGATAAGATAAACCGTCATGGTCAAAATAAAAAAGAAAAATCATTTTTATTTTATATAATCATATCTATTTTCTCTCCGCTCGCACAAAAAGGCTTTGCCTTGATTCATATTAACTTATTGTCGTACTGCAAATCATTTTAGGAATATCGAAACATTTGTTGAGGGTGATACTAAATTCATATTTTTTTTATGTGTCAAAAAGTCACAGATGAGGATTTAATGTCCGAAACACGTGTCTGTTGAAGGACATGTTTCTTTGGAGCTCCGTCTGTTTGTCAATTTGTTCTTTTCGTGTTAGAAAGTTCTATTTTTGTTGCTTTTTTCTAGAATTTGTAAGCCATTTGATTGCTTTTTTGGAATCCGTTTTCGGTTTTTGCGTTTGACATTCATTCACTAATTCGATCGATATTATGACTGAGAATTTTAAATTTGTCTTAAATTTTCGGAAAAATTCTAAGTAATATTTGTTAAATAGGAATTTATTGACAATTACTGGTTTGTAAAAAAGAATTAATTTATCCTCTTTGCAACATCGTGCCTTTTCCTTCGAATCTATTCATGAATCCAAAAGAATTTGATTTACATTCCATAAAGACATGATCCTTTTGGCCATATTAATTAATGAAAGGAAAATCAATGTAGTGATCAGCTTTATCTTTGTATTAGTGTAGTTTTTACTTCAAATAAATGGACAGAAAAATGAAACTTTAAAGGTTAATTATTATTTCATGAATACGCTTGCAAACGCAAAACTTCTAGTCAGAGAAAAAAGAAAAAAAAGTACAAGAACACTAATCAAAGTTTCTTCATTTGTGCTTATAAGAAAAATAAATAAATGTACAATTATACTTAAATAAATACCACGGATCATAAAAATTTTCTACAATTGTGTATACATTTTTTTTTCTATGAAAGTTAACTTACAAAAGACAACAATGACAATTGCGACCAAACTGAAAGCCAGTGGACCACCGCTAACGAATCCTGATTGGGAGTAAGCAAATGGAACTGTTAAAGGAGGCTGACTGTATCCAGGTCTTAGAAGGGCGACCAGTATTACCAGATTAGAGACAAACTTGAAACCAAACTGCATGGTCAGATCAGAGCGCCTGGGAAGTGAAGGTATTACTGATAGGTATGAAGGGGGAAGGTCTATAAATATAAGAGAGTTATTGCGTGATATTATTCATTTTATTGATTGATCCTCGGAAACCATACAGAGGCTATTCCGTATGATAATGTAAGGCCATAGTAATTAAATGTTTTGTTAAACGTCCGCTGGCGGGTCCATGATCAGAAGAATTCCTCAGAGAAAAACACACACAAACATCGTTTTAAGATGAAAAATTTGCAGTACGTGATCTTGAATACCATAAAATGCCTATTTCATCATTAATATCAGAAAAAGGGTTTTTTTCTAAAAATAAAGTAAGAATTATCCACTTTACTTGAGAAAAAATTTTTTCTTGTATGTTTATGTTTTCCACTAAAAATTCTTTCATATTGATTTTGTATTTGTCTTTTTTCATGCATGGTGGGTGGGTACCTTTAAGACTTTCACTAACATCTAAGATAGGCGATGAATTACAATGTACCTGCGCACTTGTCTAGAATATCCGTGTGATAAATGCATTAAGAATATAAAAAAAATTATTGGTAACTCACATTTGCTTGACTTCATTTCCTGAACTCCCGTTACTCTAAATTATCATCTTCTGTAAACGAAATATTTGTTCATTGACATAATGTTGAATGATCTTTTCATGTTCGTTGGCATGTTTAATGATAATTGCCATATTGTAAGTGTATATTCTTACAAAATCTGCCGCATATCCGTCCTGTGTTTCCATACTTAGAATATACGACATCAATATCACAGAGCAAGGCCAATTACATTTCTTTTATTTATTTGGGATTCTGTCTATCGATAAGATATCTCAAGATAGTCTTTGATCTTTTGCATCAACTCGGTGATTTTAATCCTGTCGCATTTTTTGTTCATTCATACACACACTCAAATTCGTTTTCTTTTCACAAAACTATATTGGCCCTACTTACTTTTGTGCACTTAACTGACTCATGATCTGTACTCCGATAAAAGAAATAATGGCTTGTAATCATGTCGCGTTTGACTACTGAATGTTGTATTCGACAATGTCTTTCAAAATTTGATGGATAGAGATACATTAACAAATATATACTGGCACGATTTAGGATGTTTTTTAAGTGAATATGCTACCATCAGCTCTCATACATGTCGTTTATCTGATAATGGTTCAAATTGTTGAAATTCGTAAAATTCTGTTTTTATGTGTTAAACATGTTAAAATGCTTTAGTTTCTTTTTTTTCTTTTGATCCATTTGTCCGTCTCGCGGGATGAAAATGTATTAAACAATATTAGTAAATATATAAATGACACATATGAGAGAGTTGTCCCTAGTGATCAAAGGTTTTACTTCACATTTTTTTCATTTACATATACATGTATTTATTTGTAGATGTTCTCTATATATGCATATGATGAGAATGGATTAACTTATATCTTGTAACTTGCAGAATCAAAATGCAAGAATGATTAAAGATATCATCTCATTCTAGCATAGGCATGTATAGTAGGTCCCTACATCTTGGGCATTCAAATAATGATCTATAATTTGTATGTAGTATTGAATAAACGCCAAAAAGAATTCATTTTGATATTGGACAGATTGAGACCCGCAGTATATCGTACTTAAAACTTTGATCACTATTCATCATGTTCATAGTGGCATGACCTCTCGAATGTTGATCCCTATTCAAAGTGCATGACCTCTTCATACTAGATGTTTCAAAAGGGAATTGTTTATCAAAAAATATAATTTTGAAAATAGAGATAAAACGTTCATCACTCAAAATACATCTTAGGTTGTGAAAAATTATGACACATATTCAGTAAAGCCCCTGTCACACCTACACGTTCACTCGAGATGTTCTTAGTACGTCCTTGAAATTTTTCATGAACGTAGTGAGAACGTGGTATTTTTCCCCCGGAAGGCCTTTCCGAAAGAATAATTGACGACTCCAATACGTGAGCAACACAACCTTTAGCGTCCGTAACACGTTAGTAGCGCGTCCTTCCCGTCTTTAATACGTTTAGTCAAGTTTGCACTACGATCGGTCCCAAGTTCACACAAAGACGACGGTGTCTGTGTTGCGATCGTACGGCGTTATTACTACGTTCTCGAAGTCCTTACTGCGTTCATGCTACGATCATGACACGTTCAAAGGATAAATTGTTTGTACGAGGTCTTTTTTTTTCGACCTCTAAAAGCAAGAACGTGGTAAGGACGGCAGAGACGTGACGATCTCCATATGATTATATGTAAAAGTTTTAGCCGTCCGTACTACGACCCTACTACGTTCGCAACACGCTTCTAATATGTCCATTAAGTTCTCAATACGTTCGCAAGTAGTCCTTAACACGTTCCTCACTACGATTGTTTTGATCAGTTCAAAACGGTCGTGGTGGCTTGGCGAACCGGCACGTTCGCCGGCTTCCTTACTACGACCCTAATACGTATCAGCGAGTTCTTGTGTCAGTTTTTATCCTGGTATTCAAGTTTAGTTCTGTCTAGACCCGCTACGATCAACCGTGGCCGCTGGGAAAAGGAGGGACAAAAAGCTACAAACAAGGGTTTGGCTTGTTATTCTTCTTGTGCGCACCGTACCAGGTCGTAGTAGAACTTGAAATAAACCGAAACAAACCGGGACGTACCGTGGTTGAACGTGACGAAACGGCTAACACACTCCTTAGCTCGCCGTGAGAAATCGCGGCAAACCTTGATAAATCACGCAGCCGCAGCTAAACGGTAAATAAACGTGACAGTCCGTAACACAACTTCACTAGGATCGTAAGTTACTGATTTATACTTTTGCTTCCCGTACCCCTACGGACACTGTCCTAAGTTCTGTTACGGTATATGTAGCGTACTGTCAAATTTCGTTGCGTTTTGCTACGACCTCTTCAGTAGGTCACCTGCACCGTGGGCTGTCGTAACAAATTAAATATTTTGCCCCGTCAATCATGGCTAGTTACGTTTGTCGATCCCGTTCCCCTACGTTGTCTCTTGGTTACCACGTTTTGTCCACGATGGCTTGAAACGTGGCCTCCATGGCCACCGGGAACAGTGTAAACGGGAGCGGGGTAGGTTTTTCTGAATTCTGAAAACTCAGAAAAAAATAATTGACAAAAAATGAAAGAAATTGCAAACATTTGAATAGACAGTACTACGATTTCTTTCTCCCAATTCATGGAGGGATTGTAACGGGTAACCTGTATATGTCATAGTAAATTTACGTATGTCTATATTTTTTTCATATAAACGCGACCTTAATTTGAAATCGGATAAAGGTAAATTTTGGACTGTTACAACAAAGACATGATGTCACATCAATGTTTTAAGCATGTGTTACTCGGGTTTGCGTACAAGCGGTTGTGAAAGTGGCTTTAAATCTTGGGTTATCACAATTTGGGAGCTATCAGTTTGAAATGCTTACATTGGTGGATTTTGAAAGAGTAAGTCATAAACCTTTGTATGAACAACTACAAATAAAGCTAAACCTGAGGTGTACTTTTGTCATATCCAATTTTGACATATACATGTATATCGTTCATATTTACCAAATGTGTTTTTTAATCTTAATCAACACGTTTTGATTGGTCGATCGCATTTGTTGTGACTTCCGTTATGAGGTGATAAAATGTCACTACTTTCACACCAACGCCAAAAAATCTAAAACTTTTAACGATTGAAAGAAAAAATACAAAAACAGTTCCATATGTCGACTTATCAACATTACAATCTCGCACTATGAATATTTGTAGTGATTACATCGGTTGCTACGCGCATGATTTGAGAACGGCAGTTCAATTCAACTTGCAAAGTCGTTGTTACTTGTGTTTTACGTGTTTCATGGGATAATATTATTGGTCAACTTGAAATGCAAATTCCTTACTTGTTTACACCAAAATAAATCAAATACACATGGATATCGGATGCCTTTGATAAACAACGCGTCACAAATTACTTAACTACACAATTACGAAGTGCGAATAGGTAAAACGAACTGGGGTTCAGTAGGGGAAAATGACTTTTTTAAGACATGTCGCGAACGTAGTAGGGTCGTAGTACGGACGGCTTATACTTTTACATATAATCATATGGATATCGTCACGTCTCTGCCGTCCTTACCACGTTCTTGGTTTTAGGGGTCGAAAAATTCAAAATAAACCTCGTACAAACAATTTATCCTTCGAACGTGTCATGATCGTAGTAATGACGCCGCACGATCGCAACACAAACGCCTTCGTCGTTGTGTGAACTTGGGGCCGATCGTAGTGCGAACTTGACTAAACGTATTAAAGACGGGAAGGACGCGCTACCAACGTGTTACGGACGCTTAAGGTCGTGTTGCGCACGCATTGGAGTCGTCAATTATTCTTTCGGAAAGCCCTTCCGGGTGAAAAATGCCACGTTCTCACTACGTTTATGAAAAAATTCAAGGACGTACTTAGAACGTCTCGAGAGAACGTTTAGGTGTGACAGGGGCTTTACTGAATATGTGTCATATATTTTCACAACCTAAGATGTATTTTGAGTGATGAACATTTTATCTCTATTAAATTATCTTTTCTGATAAACAATTGCCTTTTGAAACATCTAGTATGAAGAGGTCATGCACTTTGAATAGGGATCAACGTTCGAGAGGTTATGCCACTATGATCATGATGAATAGTGATCAACGTATTAGGTACGATATACTGCGGGTCTCAATCTGTCCAATATCAAAATAGATTCTTTCTGGCGTATATTCAATACTACATACAAATTAAAGATCATTATTTGAATGCCCAAGATGTAGGGATCTACTATACATGCCCTATGCTAGAATGAGATGATAATCATTCATTCTTGCATTTGATTCTGCCAGTTACGAGATATTATTAGTTTCACGGTTAGTTAGTGACCTGATACGGAAAAATACATGGTGTGAAAAGAAAACCCGTATCGGGCGAGGCGAAAGCTTTAGGCATTTCATGTACTTTTTGTCAATGAACGCATATGAACAAAGCGAATAACAAACAACCAAGCGCATTTAAATTCAATTGCAATATTCCAACTTATTACATTCTTGAATCCAATATCAAACAAATTTGAATGAACCAGACACTTGTTCCTCATCAGTGCTACTCTAACATGTCTAAGTCCGTGATTCAAATAAAGGAGGTTGTATAATTAACATCTTAGCGCCATCCCTCCAATGCTATTTTGAACATTTATTTTTATTTGGATATGCTACTGATAGACCCTACAGGAAATCTGGAGCTGCGCACTCTCTGTAAAGTAAATGTACAAATATAAATTCGAAATGTAAAAGAGAACGCTCCTGAAACGAATTTTGATTTTTTGGTGGCGCCGCTGGAAGCATCACTGATAAGAATTTAATATTCGAAACACGTGTCTGGTAAAGGAAATTGGTTTGGAAATTTGAATTTTCGTCATGAAGGTCTTCCGTATTATTACAAACATGCAAAGTCACATGAAGCAAACATGTAGTTTCATTTTTGATATACTTGATTGAACTTTAGTGTCTGAGTAAATTGCTCCAGAGGAAAATGATATTAATCATCACTTCCCTATGCCCTTTTTGTTTCTATATCTTCCTGGTCAATGTAACGTTAAACGTCTTCAAATTCATAATGATAATTTAAAAACAGATAAATTAACAGCATGAACCAGACATGCACGTTTCAGGTATTTAACCCCCGTTAGTGATCCTCAATCGAAGACTATGACATATAGCCAAAATCTGTGAAAATCAAGTACAAAATATACCGAAAGACGCAGCTAGATGGCTGGGATATGATGCTACAGGACCCAGGTTTTAGAAATTGAGAAAATTTTGGAAGCATTAGCATAATTTAAAAGTGAGCGAGATAGAAGAACAGATCAATGAATAATTAAGAAATGAATCTTTTATTTTTTCTGTTGATGCAGGTATCACTAGAAAAATTGGACAGAAAACTGCATCAATGCGCGTTACGATTTAAGGAACGAATGCCTTGTAGGTTTACAAAAGGATGTCTTAATTCCTTTAGAAAAGTCTTCAAAATTCTAAATATATTCAAAAACATCATATTATTTGTTACTTTTTGATAAAGAATAGTCATAACATAATCAGAGAACGACACATGATGCATAAGATAAAGGTGATCTCCAACAAAACTCTGTGGCAGAACAATCAGCAAAAAACTCTAGACCTTCTTGAAGAAATTTTCAAACCAATTAATTATGCACCAGACACGAGTTACTCATATTAAATCCTCATCAGTAATGTATTCTGCCAAAGTGCTTTTCATAAGCCGCCAAATTTCATTTCAGTAGCGCCCTCTGGTTCTAATTTTTTGAATTTGAATTTGTGCATTTACTTCACAGAGTGCCCGTCTCTAAATTTCCTATAGGTTCGATTCAGTACATTGTAGCATATCCAAATAAAATCTACGTTCAAAATTACATGGATGGACGATGCTAAGATAAAAACCTCCTTTAATTTCGGTAATATTATTGGATGAAATGACAAGTTTCCAAAATAGCAAAATAATATACTGTTATGACAAATTGATAAAGGACTAAATAAAAGCTGCTTTCAAATGCAATACATGAAATTCTTGTCTCGTGATTTATAAATAGGGATTGAAACGGGTAAGCTGTAGATATCAAAGTTTTCGGACTGTTAAAACAAAGGCATAAGAAAGTCACATTTATTTTAAAGATACAGTGTCCCTGAAAATAAATTTTATTGAAAACGTATAATTTATTCCAAAGGGTCTAGAAAGAGGAAAAAAGGAGCCATATAACAAACCTACATACTTAGCGAACGTTACTAGGGTGTGCATATATACGGTTGTGAAAGTGGCCATAAATCTTGTGTTACCACAATTAGGGAGCTATCAGTTTAAAATGCGTGCATTATGGTGGCTTTTGTAGAAGTACGTCGTAAACCTAGTTATGAACAATTATGTACAGCTAAAGTTGTACCTAAGATAAGCCTAGGGTGTATTTTTGTATTATCCAATATTGACTGGTACATCGTTATTACAGCATCTTATAGAATATAATACGTAGTAAACTCAGGAATGTATATAATTGTATCTTTGTATGTCCTTGAATTAATCCTGATCCAAAAAAACATCTAAAAATAGAGAGACGGAAGTCAAACTAAAACTGTCCTAAGAATGACGAGTTATAACCTCGCGGGACTTTTTTTAATATAGTACTATTTGTGGTTAATATGGCTATGAAATGTGAAAGGTCTACCATTTTTAGTATGAAAGAAATCTGCTTTCAAATCTTCTTAACCGATAATGCAATATAGTCCAAAAGTCAAAGTCAAGGTCACAAGGTCAAAAGTTATAATACCAAACTGAAGTACTCTTTATGGAGAATATGTATTAAATATGAAAGGTCTGTACCATAGACAGTATAAAAGAAATCTGCTTTCGAAACTTCTTAACCTAATTGCAACATCAGCCCAAGGTCAAGGTCATCAAGTCAAAAGTCATGGTTCCAACATGTAGTGCGTTTTTGTGGTGAACGTGTGTATGAAATATGAAATGCCTACCACTGATAGTATAAAAGAACTTCTTAACCTAGAGCGTTGCATAGGGTCAAGGTCAAGGGCACATGGTCAAAAATCATTGTACCAACATTTAGAAGTCTTCATGGTGAAATAATACGGAAGTGGTTCAATTCTATACTTCCATGAAGAAAATGACAAACCAATTTGTGAGTGTGTGTTTGAAATATGAAAGGCGTACCACTAATGTATAAATGAAATATGCTTTCAAAACTCCTTAACCGGACGGACAGACGGACGGACGGACATGACGATCCCTATATCCCCCTAAATTTCGTTTGCGGGGGGTATAATGAAATTAGACGCATTGCTGTTCGTCAATGTATATCATAATGCGAATAACAAGCAACCAAGCGCATTCAGAATGGATATATTCCAATCCATTACCTCTTGAATGCACCAGACACTTGTTACGGATAGTAAATCCTCATCAGTGCTATTTAAAGTCTGACTCAGTGATTCTCCAACACAGCTTAATGCAAAATCAGATTAAACATAGTTCCATTTTTCATAAACTTGATTCAATTCTATTAAGTAAAATGCTCTAGAAGAATCTGAGATTAATCATCCAATCTCTTAGCCCATTTCGTTTCTATACTTTCCATATGAATATAACGACAGATTAATGAATATATGAAAAACATTGTACAATAGTAAAGGAATGACACAAGGATGTTTTAACAAGAAAAGGGAAGGATCTCCAGCATGACAACCTGCATTTTATGGTGACATAATTAACAAGATAAGAAGGATAAAAATAAACAACATCACTATCGAAAATGCGTAAGAATCGTCAAACGCCTTTTATACCGTGGATATGATCCTAATATCATCCTAATGTCACCAGACGGACACTACCTTGGTACTTGACCAATCTACAGTCTTGTACCAGCGCATTCTTAAAACTTGCACTCTGTCCGACTGTGACGACGTTACTTCATGATGGGCCCTGTCCAAACCTCTTTAGAGAAGGCAGGGCCCCGACCACCTGTCCTCTATGAATGTCAGTCGGACTCCTCGGGTGATAACATACATTAGCTCGCTACAGTCGGCAGAGCACGGACTATATTACGAACGCTATCTTCTGATTTCCATTTACATACTCATCTGTGTTGCTTGGGCCCCGTTTTGCGGTCTTGTTTGTGTGTGGTCATCTGACAGTGAGGAGGTTGTTTTACACCACAATTGTACGTTCTTCGAGACCTTTGGGAAGTCGGAAAGTGGGAGGGTTGTGCGCACATAATCCAGGTTAACCACACCTTCTGCTATTTCCGTGGCGGATGGCCGTCCTAAGTCGTTACTGGTTGCTCATTGGTCTCGTTGGTTTATGTGTAGTCCTTTGTGTTTGATGTTTCTGTGTTGTGCGTTGACGTTCCTTGTCCTTTATGCGTCTCTTTCTGTGCTTGTTGCTTTGTGTTTCTGTATTGGGTGTTTTGGGGTTTTGCTGTGGGTGCTGCAACCTGGTGTTGTTGGAGATCCTCTCCTTTGTTAACTAACGAGGGTTGAGTACCCGAAACGTGCATGCCTGGTCCATGCAGCATCCGTTCTTAAATGATGATTTTGATTTTGAAGACGTTTAAATCAAAATTGTTTTACCTGATGTACACCAGGTACCTGAGATATTGACCATTAATTAATAAAATATCCTGCATGAATTTTTGCAATTCCTACAGGAAAAAATAATTTCCTGTGGGAATTTTTATTTTCCCACAGGAATTTTTTTTTGCAGAATATTCTTGCGGAAAATAAAAATTCCTGCAGGAATTATTTTTCCTGTGGGAATTACAAAATTTCTGCAGGAAATGAAAAAAATCTGCAGGAAATTGAAAACTCCTGCAGGATTTTGATTTTCTATTAAAGATGAATATCTCAGGTACCAGGTAAAATGGCTTGGATTCTGACTAAGTTTGGTACACCCTACCTGATGTGGTATTGGTTTTATCGTTTCTCCCAGGGTTGGCGGTCGCAAAAATTATATAGCGTACAAGTTCATAATTATTCTGCCCACTGTTTTTTCCCGTTTCCAGTGACTTAGTGATTTTCCATTCACAGGAATCATGTTATAAAAAATTATAACATGTAATTATCAGCTTTGTACCTTGAATGTCAATTAAAATTAATTTTTCATACTCTGGTCACCGTACTAATAACCATTAAGTTACATTCTCTATGTTGGGAGGGGAAAATTGTTATAGATTTCTATTCTGTAGGAAAATGACACGTTTTGACCCAGATATAAGCATTATCATGCAAAACAGATCTTAGACTACTAGTAGTATAACTTCAGGTTCTCATGGAATCCGGTCTAAGTGTCAACTTTATACTATACAATTCTCGAAATTACCATTTTTAAAATTCGACTTTTACAAGGCTGATTTTACGTCTTATCTTACCAGCTCATCTGTAAACTTTGCTTTCGTGTAAAACGAAAAGCTGAATTTTGCGGTACAAAATTTATTTCCATAACTGTTAGCTGATTAGTATGATGGATATGTTACTATGTACATTGTACATCGGTGAATAGATTAGACATTAGGAAACAGAATAAAACATTACGTGGCATGAAGTACAAGATTGGTATCATGACATGCACATGCACACAAGACAGACGTCATCTTTTATTCTCTCACTTTAAAACTTTTCTCATCATCATCCTAGTACTTTTCAATGAATAGCGTCCTCCTTTCCAAGTAAGCCAGATAATGCCATTCCAGGGCTTCTTGTGTTTTCCTGCTTCATAATACCAACCGTTTAAATGGGCACCAAAACAACCTGTGGTAAACAACAAAGAAGTACCCATCAGTTACATCTTTTTAGGTTCAAAGTCGAGAAGGCAAGGCGAAATCATAAGAATTTCCATTGGAACAGTTGCGAACTTCGGAATAAACAGTATTCCGAAGTGAGACAAGGTGTTCGGGAAGAATCAACGTCTCATGTGTGCTTGCAACACGAGTCGCAACAGATTCATGAAAATTCGGGGACTGTCTCGATGTACGTATTGATGTACATATCAGGTAGAGATGTCTTGTTTGGTGATGTTGACAGCCATTCAATCTCAACCCAGAATGTCACAGATTCTTCTGTCTGGAAAGAGGGATATCATATCCTTTAATAAGATCTCCGTAGCGGCCAAGGAACTTCCCCAATGACGATTTCAGTCGATGTATGATAACACTGAACGAGTAGCTTACTTGCAAGCCGTCTGGCTAGTACCCGAAACGTGCATGTCTGATCCATGCTGTGAATTTATCAGGTTTTAAATGATGCTATTGAATTTAAAGACGTTTAACATCTAACGATGAACTCGTCATATTAAGAACATGCCCTTGCGTTTCGAATTAGAAACAAAAACGATATGAGCAGGAGAAGACTGAATGTCTGTGCTGTTGTAGCGAGTAAAGATATAAGACCTGAGTCTGTTCAAACTTTATTGCTGGTAAGACACAAACCTCCCCGGAGACAGAGGGTGGAAACTGAAACAATGAAAATGACAATCCTTAAAAATGATTCCAAAATGATTTAGAAAAAATAACACAATCAATCTACTCACATGAATTAATACACTGAAGTATCATAGAATCAATAAAATTCAATAAAACAATCATTTCCTTTAAAAAATCACACAGAATCAAATATATGATCTCACAAAATCCATTCAAGAAAATTTGACAGGTGAGCTACGGGTTTACATACAGGCCCGTGTAACCACTCTGCACGAAGAAAATCTATGAACTCTTATAAAATGATTTGCATCAAATATTACCTTAGTATTCAATTGATTACTTATAAAGCATGAAATTTATATGATTATAAGACTGATACTCACTCTTTTAGGGGGCAAAAACATGCAAACAATGTGAAAATATCTTGAGAAAATGGCGTCTTCGCTACGGAAAAAACTAATCATTTGTACATTCACAAACCGAAAACGGTCTCCGCATTCCAGAGCCAAAACACCCCCCCTTTGGCTTCGCAGAAGCCAAAATTGTACAATGTTCAAACACAGAAGAAAAAATCTGTTTGCAAAATGACCTTGACATTACACATTAGAGATTGCCTTCTCACAAATAAAACAGAGAAACTTAAAAGTTACTGAATGTCACAATATGAAAAATTCTCTTGAAAATTTCTGACAAATTAATCAATACTTGAATATCAAAAGCAAGTTGAATATAAAAATGTCAAAGTTCACACTTCAAATTGATTGACAAAGTTGATACATGTAGTTCAAATTGACAATGTTCAAAATTGACTTGAAAACTGATTGTTTTTCAAATTATATGTACTTAATAGATTTATGCAAAATCAAAATTGCTTAATCTAATCGGCCTCAACGAGGCGACACAGCTGTGTAGTAGGAAGAATATAGGATGTCCCCGTGCGGCCACAATGTACTTTAACTTCACGGACGCGACCATCACTGCTTTCAAAGATATCCGTTATTAATGCCAGCGGCCACTGATTTCGCACGAGAGAATAATCTCTTAGAAGGACGACGTCACCTTGTTTGAATTGTTCACCTTCTGTGAGCCATTTCGAACGCACTTGTAAGTTCTGAAGGTATTCGGAATGCCAACGTTGCCAGAAAAGATCAGCCATGTACTGTACGCGTTTCCAAGCACTTTTGATCGCGTCCTTAGATCCAATATCCTTGGGTACCGCGATATTTCCACACGGCGGTTTCTGATGTATCAAGTGTGAAGGTGTAAGCGTTTCCGGCCTTTCTGGATCTGTAGATATTGGTACCAGTGGTCTAGCATTCATAATAGCAGTAACTTCCATGAGAAATGTTGTTAGAACTTCGTGTGTCAGAGATCCCTTATGATTTAGCAAAAGCGCATCAAGAATTCGTCTTGCAACTCCTATCATGCGCTCCCAAGCACCGCCATGATTGGAGGCGTGCGGTGGATTAAATAACCAGACCATGCGGTTCTCTGTCAGGTACTTCTCGGTCATCGGATTCTCGACAAAATTAGCTGGGATGTTAAGTTCGTTGACCGCCCCAATGAAATTAGTTCCACGGTCAGACCTGAATTGTACTACAGGCCCTCTAATGGCTATAAACCTACACAAAGCGTTGATGAACGAGGCTGCAGATAGCTCCTCAATGTCCTCTAGGTGAACGGCCCTTGACACTAAGCATGTGAACATAAGAGCCCACCTATTGCTGTTCGATGTGTGTCCTCTTGTGCGTCTTTGCGTAATATGCCAGGGTCCGAAAGTGTCGACACCCACGAATGAAAAAGGTGGAGATGGTTCAATCCTATCATCTGGTAAGTCGCTCATTCTTTGCCAACCTAGACTACCTCGCAATTTGCGACACGTTACACATGCGCTTATCTCAGATCGCACTATCCGTTTCATTCCGATGATCCAGAATCCACCTGAACGTATCGCACCCTCTGTTATAAGTCTTCCTTGATGGGATACTTGATGATGAAATTTTCGAACCAAAAGCCTAGATAAGTAGTGATTCTTAGGCATGATGATAGGGTGTCGCTCACTATACGGTAAGTGGTTATCTCCTTTGACCTTGTCAAGCCTTCCGCCGACCCTTAAGATTCCTCGTTCATCGATGATGGGAGAAAGTGACAGTAAAGAATGTCCTTTGTGAAGTTGATTTCCCTCCTGAATGCATCGGATTGCATCTCCAAATGCTTCCTTCTGAGTGACCTTAATTAAGTAAAGTTCGGCTGCGCTGTATAATTCAGTAGCACATTTTGGTTCTGAATTAGAACGGTTATACAGGTATTGTTTGATGTATGCAATGGCCCGTACAGCCGACTCCCACGTAGAGAACCTCAAAAATCTCTCAGATCCGATGTCATACGATTGATGTTGTGCTTCGCAAACAACGACCTTGTCACACTGAACTGTGACCTCCGGACGCACTTCTTTATCGTTCAATGGGACCGTCAGAGGGTAAGTGTCTTGCAATGAGTCTACTTGAAGTAAGTTTAGAGAAGGCCCTGTAAGCCAAGTGCTGTCTTTTAACTGCGCGGCATCCATGGGTCTTGTAGCTAAATCCGCAGGATTGTGCTCGGTAGCGATATAGGCCCATTGTGTAGTAGGCGAAAATGAACGAATTCGGTTCACCCTGTTTGTAACATACACGTAAAATATACGACTAGTGTTTGTGATATAGCCCAGTACTATCTGGCTATCTGTGTAGAATCGAAAACAGTCCGTCTGAATGTGTAGTTGTTCCTTGATAATGTTAGCGACTTCAATTCCTAAAACAGCCGCACATAACTCCATTCTGGGAATTGTATTTCCTCCTAAAGGCGCAACCTTACTTTTGCCGAGTAGAAATGTCAAAGTTGACTCTGAGTCGTCAGATGTTGACAGCTGGAGATATGCTACGACGCCTATAGCATCCTTTGACGCATCGCAAAATACATGTACCATATGTTTGGTTGCGTTTTCGAATGAGATGCGAGAGTATTGTCTAGAAACACGTAGCTGTTCCAAATAGGAAAGTGATGACATCCACTGCATCCAAGGTTCTCGAAAGGATTCGGGTAATGTATCGTCCCATGACTGTGACATAGTAGCGGATAACATGTCCTTCATGAGTAGTTTGCCTGTCAATACAACAGGCGCAGAAAATCCTATGGGATCATACAATCCATTGATTACGGATAAAACGCCACGTTTTGTAAAAGGCTTAGTGTCATGTGACATGCGGAATATAAACTGGTCTAATTCGATGTCCCACAATAATCCGAGGCTCCTCTGAGTGGGCAAAGCGTCAGAACAAAGATCAAGGTTTCGCAAATCTTTAGCTAAGTCATCCTGCGGGAAAGAGTCCAAAACATCTCTGCTGTTGGAAGCAATTTTATGTAAGCGCAGTCTTCCATTTTCCTGTAGGGTGGTCTGTGTTCGCTTAATCAAATTTACGGCTTGTTCTGGAGTGTCGCAAGAGACGAGCGCGTCGTCCACATAAAAGTTGCCATGTACAAAATCCTTTACGTCAACGTCTGCGTTACTGACAGCTCTACGGAGCCCATATGACGCGACTGCAGGGGACGGTTTATTACCGAATACGTGTACTGTCATACGATGATCTGAAAGCGGTTTTGTAATGTCATTTCCCTCATGCCATAGAAATCGTAAGTAATTTCTATGTTCCTCGTGAACATGAAAATTGTGAAACATTTGTTCCACATCAGCTATGACGGCTATGGCCTCTCTTCGAAAGCGAAGTAGTATGCCCAGGAGACTGTTATAAAGAGGTGGCCCTTTCAGTAACACGTCATTGAGAGATACGTTATAAAATCTTGCCGAAGAGTCAAATACCACCCTCAGATTATCGGGTTTCTTCGGGTGATATACACTAAATAATGGTAAGTACCATCTCTCTTTGTTGTCGTCTATCTGCGGGGCCAACTCTGCATGTTGTTTATCAAAGATTTTCTGCATGAATTCACACACGTGTTCAGCCTTTGACACGTTGTGTTTGAGACTGGTGTCAAAGGAAATCGCCCTTTTTAATGCAGCATCGCGATTATCATGTAATTGGCGCCTTGGCGTCCGAAAAGGTAGTGGGGCAGTCCATTTACCACTATCCGACATACGAAATCCCGAATTCATAACCTCAAAAAACGCTTGGTCCTCTACGGAAAGTCCTTGTGACTCATCATATGCGGTTTGATTAAATATTGGGTCGTCCTTGACACAAAACGAACTATCGCAAGGCTCAAAATATGTTGGTCGTCCGTTCGGCATTATCGATATTTTGTTTACATTGACAACGGATTGCCGATGCGCGTTACCAAGGCAAGTGTTACCGATTATGGTCCATCCCAGAGGCAGCAGCTGTGCAATAGGTGCACCTTGTTCACCCACACGTTGATCGAGTACAACATGAGCGTCTATCAAATCGCGGCCCAAAAGTATCTCAATAGCGACATCATCGTCTATCGGCCGAATAAATTCTGCTATATCCTCGTATTGCGAAAAGTGCGAAGCGACATGTGGAACAGGTATTTCGTTACGATTCTGCGGAATATCATTACACTCTAGAATATCTGGTAATGCAAACACGTAAGAACCATCAAGTGATTCGATCATATAGCCGTGTGCTTTGCGACCACTAGTGTATGATTCGCCGGAACAAGTAGCCAAATGGTAAGTAATGTCGGGACCATTCTCGTCAAATCCGTCGAAGAATTCCGAAACTGCCAAGGTATGATTGCTCTGATCATCGATAATACAATAAATGTATTTAGCAAATTCACGCCTTCCTTTAGGATATACTAACGCCTTTACTTTTTTAGCACATGACTTACTGCCTGTCGTATTTGGGTTGCCACATATTTGCGTGCACTTGTTATTAACGATGCCTTTGGGTATTGTTCTCTCCCCCTCATGATTTTCTTTAGGAGACGTATTTTCGCCGATGTGAAGAGCAGTAGGGTGATCTGAACTACTGCAGATGGAACATTTGACTGTTTCATGACAGCGAGCTTTCATGTGTTTCTTGGGTCCGCAGCATTTAAAGCAGTATCCATTGTCTTTGAGATAACGCTTACGTTCATCCATAGGTTTTGTTCGAAACAATCGACAGTCATTCAAATTGTGCTTTGCACCTGTGTGAAGCGGACATTCGTACGAGGTAGTAGGTTTACTCTGATCTGCTTTGCCGTCACTTGACTGTTCTTTTAGTTTCCTTTGCATCACGAGCGATGTTATTGACATCCTTCGATGACTCAAACTGTAGACTCGGATCGTTTTTCATTTTAGCCATTCGTTTCAAAAAGGCTGCAAATACGGAAAATGCAGGGAAAGCACTACCTGTCTGTTGTTTATGTTTCGTGGCCTCTGTTACCCATTTCTCCTGTATGTGAAACGGTAATTTAGATACAATGGGATTGACACACGAAGAAGAGTCATAGTAGCTAAACAATGTTGAATAAACTGGGTTTTCCTTGATCGCTTGTATCTCTGTGACAATATCATAGAGCTCGTACAATTTTGCGTTGTCCTTGTTAGTTAACTTTGGAAAATTCATAATTTTGAATTTAATCGCAGACTCGACCACTTCCGGGCAAGCAAAACGGTCTTCGAGACGTTCCCATATACGCGTTAATCCCTGTTTTGGATTTGAAGCATTCGCATTACGGATGCTTTTCGCCTGATTGGCAGAGGATGTGTCCCCAAGCCACTGAATCAGTAAGTCCAATTCCTCCATAGTAGACAGGTCAAGTTCACGGACTGCGTTTTGAACGATGCCTTCCATGTAGCATAATTTTGAGGATTATCGTCAAAAACGTGTTTCTTAGAAATCAAATCCTTCTTCGCAAAGACCTTTGCAAACTGGTCGCACATAAGGTCACTAGCACTAGGCTGAGTTTCTGGAATATCATTCTGAGCGCTTGTGGTAACTTGAGTCATATTATTATTCTTTGGCACAAACGGTGCTGCATTTGTGTTCAAAACACCTGGTAAAGTGATATGATCTGGCAGTTCAGCAGCTTGTCTCTCACTTAATAAATGCAAGGGCACTTGTCTCTCACTAAATGTATGTTCGGGCACCTGTCTCTCACTAAATGTATGTTCGGGCACCTGTCTCTCACTAAATGCATGCTCTGGCAGAAGATCATTAATACTATGTACATAGGACTGTACTCGCTTTGAACGAACAGATTCATCCTGCTCAGTCAAACATGTATTGTCATAAACAGCCTCCAGGTTGCACTTAGCCTCTTCAAGTTCGCGTCTCATTTTCAAAATTTTCTTGGTTGCCTTTAATTCCGCCTCTTGCTTTATTATCGTAGCCTCTGCGTCCGCATACTTAAGACGTGCCTTTGCAGTAGCAACGCGTTGCGAGTATTTTAGAAAGGTAGACGAATGAGAGCTAACACGACTGATTCGAGATGACGTGGAGCATGCCACGGGACGCCGACATGATGTAGAATTGACGGGTAACGAAGATTTCAAAAGGTTCATAATTCGTGTCACTTGTGCACTCACTTCAGCAGTAGTATTCATTTGTGAAGTTTCGCACTCCATACCTGCGACAGTTCGCTGGGCTCTTAAAAAGTCACAATATTTTGTTTGCGTCGAAATATATTCATCGTAGTGTTGCTGTAATTTGGCCTGTGTTTCACTAACCTCACCCAAGCTAATTGTATTGCTCTCTACATATTCGCATATGTTGCAAATGTCATTCTTAATCTTTTGTAAGTGTTGAATGTAACTTCCGATGCGTTCTTCAAACTGGTGTGTTTCCAACGCTGACATGCTTCTCGATTTCCGAAGGGACCGAACTGGATATGGTAGCCCACCATCAGCCATGGTTTACATGTAAATCCACCAAAGATTTCCACTGTGCTGTTGTAGCGAGTAAAGATATAAGACCTGAGTCTGTTCAAACTTTATTGCTGGTAAGACACAAACCTCCCCGGAGAAAGAGGGTGGAAACTGAAACAATGAAAATGACAATCCTTAAAAATGATTCCAAAATGATTTAGAAAAAATAACACAATCAATCTACTCACATGAATTAATACACTGAAGTATCATAGAATCAATAAAATTCAATAAAACAATCATTTCCTTTAAAAAAAACACACAGAATCAAATACATGATCTCACAAAATCCATTCAAGAAAATTTGACAGGTGAGCTACGGGTTTACATACAGGCCCGTGTAACCACTCTGCACGAAGAAAATCTATGAACTCTTATAAAATGATTTGCATCAAATATTACCTTAGTATTCAATTGATTACTTATAAAGCATGAAATTTATATGATTACAAGACTGATACTCACTCTTTTAGGGGGCAAAAACATGCAAACAATGTGAAAATATCTTGAGAAAATGGCGTCTTCGCTACGGAAAAAACTAATCATTTGTACATTCACAAACCGAAAACGGTCTCCGCATTCCGGAGCCATTACAATGTCGCTACTCGTGAAAAGGACGTTAGTTATATGGAAGGTGAAGTCATCAAGCTTTAGTGAGGTGTTCAAATGAACATTTGCGTCGGGAGATAGAATAAACTTAGAAGGAGTACCAAATATTCAATCTCAAAATCGGGAAGGCGTGGCAAAATCATACGAATTTCCATTGGAACAGTTACGAACCTCTGAATAAACAGTATTCCGAAGTTAAGAACAGGTGCCCGGGAAGTGTAAGAGTCTCCATGCTTGAAAGAGGGATTTGATATGCTTTTGGACCATTCTTGCGCATCTTTTTTTAGCACTCATTGAGCTTGAATGTTATAGATATTTAAATTTCTACTGGCCAATGTATCATTTCTGACTGTATTTAAGACTTTAATTCATTACAGACCTAAATTAAAAGCGGATAGGTTTGAAAATTTGATCTAAACTGAATGGAGTATGCATAAGAAAATGCTTTGCGGTAATTTCTATTGAGCTGTAGGTACTTTTCGAACTGTTTGGATTTCTCTAACGTAAGTAATATGCCATGAATTTTGTTTTACGTATTTGATATTATTGATTTAAACTGCTTTATAAGGTAAAACTGATAGACATCGAAAAATCATAAATTGTTTAAATTCCACCCAAAATTAGGCATATTTAATCGCGTTGACACTTTTTTCAAGAAAACCACAAAATGCCACTATTCGAGAGCATTTGTTCTCTCTTATTTGAACACACACATATATTTTTCTTCAATATTTTGAAAAGTCTTCCCTGGTAGAACCTGTACCTGTTACTGTGTGTATGAAAAAACAAGAGCCCCAGGGGGCACAACGCTCACCTGATACCCATGCACGCTCTAATTGACATACTGCTATTGAATACTGATAGTGCCAGTACCGGGATTTTAGCCCACAACCTTTCTAAAAACATTTTTGCCGGATGCAGAGAAGTTTTTTTTTTTCAGACAACCTTTAAAAGTACAAACAAGAAAAAAAAGTCACATTTCAAAACAATAACTTTTTTTAAGTCATATGCCCAACTAGTATAGTTCAATTATGCAACATCAAAAATAAAATCATATTGTAAAATCCCACTTTAATGCGCAGCAGAAAAAGAATAAAACAATGAAATGATTTCATAAATTAAGTTTATTTAAAACTGAACGACCATACCTTTCATTATTGATAGCTAGCATGCCAGAAATTATAAAGCCTGACAGGCTGTGTTTGTGAAACGAAAATGCCCCCCACGGCATCTTTGTTAGTATAAACGCCATTTTCTGTTAAGTATGTGAGAGGTCAGGGTCAGCGTAATATTGGTATCTATGGAAATATCTTGTCACAAGGAATACACATGTAAAATATGAAAGCCCTATCACTAACCAATCAAAAGTTATGCGCAATGTTTAAGTTTTTGAGAAGTACGTCAAAGGTCAAGGTTATGGTCACGAGGTCAAAATTTTGGTATCAATGGAAAGGTATTGTCACAAGGAATACACAAAACCAAGTAAGTATAAAATAATAAGTGACATTAGAAATGTAAATTTTAGTTCAGATCTCTCTGTTCTTATAGAGACAATAAATCTATATTCAATAATAAAATTTGAACTATTTCACCAAATAACTTTGATTTATATCCAAGGATAGCCCATTTAAGCTTTTACAAAGCTTATTTCCAAAGACACTCACTAGGACTTTTACAATATTTTTTTTTTGAAGATGAATTAAAATGGAATATTTTCATACACTTGAATCTTTAAGACTTGACTTACCACTGCAATAACTTTTTCCCTTGCAACCCCCTCCAAATCAAATTTTCTGACTATTAATGCAAACAACTCATACCCCCCCCCCCCCCCCGCATTTGCAGATATATCTTTGTATGCAATAGTCGCTCAGAGCGAAATATTACTTATAGTCCTAATATTGAATTTCTATGGGATATTTAACCAAATCAGCATGCAGCAAGTAACATGTCACACTACGTATATGAATACATAGCCATAGGCCTAGATCCAACTCGAAAACATGTTTATACATCAAAATAATTTAAACCTAGGAATTGATTACTTCAAGAACTATACCATCATGTATTTGTTTTAACATAACCGGTGTTACTAATCTAATTTATGTGAAAAATCGCTGACTTACCTTCACGGCGCTTCGTTGTTTCGGTACGTATATTGAAAGTGAAAGTACTTTCTATGCCTCCCGGTGGGGGCGCTGCGGACACGTGAACATATTGTGCTATTTTTAGAGTCGGCGATCCCTCTTGATATACGTCGAAGGTGTAACTACAGTTAATCATTTTAGCAGGGAATCCCTTCCCTTTTGACTGGTGAACCGGGCTGAATAGAAGGTGTCACCTCATTGGACATAACTATTGAAAATTTAAAAATAGCACATAAAATCAATGTATGATTCCCTGCTGTCTGTAGAAATTGAGTTTTGAACATGATTTTGCCTTATATGTAATCAATAGATCGATTTGAAAATATATAAAAATTAGCAAATTTTCAATTCGGAAGGAGGGGTCATTAAACAAGTGAATTTTGCAGAAAAGGTATGCATGACCCCCTTTTTTCTTTCGTTTTTATACGTGCCAAAGATGACCTAGGCCAAAAATATTCCTTAAAAATCTAAAAGTGGATATCTTGACAAAATTCTTTCACTTGTAGGGTACCATGCATGAGTACCTCATATCTACAAAATGTCATGACAATCTGAAGAGTGGTTATAGAAAAGAAGCAGAAAATGTATGAAAATCACCCCCCCCCCTTCCTTTTTACATAAGAAAAAAATTCATAAAAAATCAAAAAAAATAAATTTTCAGCATAAAATGCATATCAAAGCATTAAGTAAGTTAAATATGATAAATATGTAGTAAATGAGTGTGTAAAATCATACACTTATTGAGTTATTTAAAGAAATAGTGCAAAAATGTGCATTTCTGACTAAGTCCGAAAAGACGTCAAAAACGCGTCAAAAATTTGACTTCGAAGTGGAACCAAAAATAACAACACTTCTTAAGACATCTCTCTAGATCATCCTGATGCTTTCGGTTTGTCGATACATGCTTCGGTTCTGAAGAAGAAGTTTGTCAAAGGAGGGTACCCCCCGTGACCTACTTTTTGCTGTGGTGGCGCCACCTGTTGACAGATCCGGTTGAAAAACAACAACACTTGTAGGGGCCCATGAGTACTTCATACCTACCAAGTTTCATCAAAATCCCTTCAGCCGTTCTGGAGAAGAAGTTTAAAATGTGAAAAGTTTACGACGACGGACGACGACGACGACGACGACGACGCCGACGCCGGACGCCGGACGACGGACGCAACACTATGACAATAGCTCACTTGAGCCTATGGCTCAGGTGAGCTAAAAAGGGAAAAAAATTTTTGTCGGGATCCCGTCGGGGTTTGAAGCCAATCCCCATGGGTCCATTGGGCATGGAAAACATACATTATACCTATGTACAATCTTAAAAAATATTCCTTAAAAATCTAAAAGTGGATATCTTGACAAAATTCTTTCACTTGTAGGGTACCATGCATGAGTACCTCATATCTACAAAATGTCATGACAATCTGAAGAGTGGTTATAGAAAAGAAGCAGAAAATGTATGAAAATCACCCCCCCCCCTTCCTTTTTACATAAGAAAAAAATTCATAAAAAATCAAAAAAAATAAATTTTCAGCATAAAATGCATATCAAAGCATTAAGTAAGTTAAATATGATAAATATGTAGTAAATGAGTGTGTAAAATCATACACTTATTGAGTTATTTAAAGAAATAGTGCAAAAATGTGCATTTCTGACTAAGTCCGAAAAGACGTCAAAAACGCGTCAAAAATTTGACTTCGAAGTGGAACCAAAAATAACAACACTTCTTAAGACATCTCTCTAGATCATCCTGATGCTTTCGGTTTGTCGATACATGCTTCGGTTCTGAAGAAGAAGTTTGTCAAAGGAGGGTACCCCCCGTGACCTACTTTTTGCTGTGGTGGCGCCACCTGTTGACAGATCCGGTTGAAAAACAACAACACTTGTAGGGGCCCATGAGTACTTCATACCTACCAAGTTTCATCAAAATCCCTTCAGCCGTTCTGGAGAAGAAGTTTAAAATGTGAAAAGTTTACGACGACGGACGACGACGACGACGACGACGACGCCGACGCCGGACGCCGGACGACGGACGCAACACTATGACAATAGCTCACTTGAGCCTATGGCTCAGGTGAGCTAAAAAGGGAAAAAAAATTTTGTCGGGATCCCGTCGGGGTTTGAAGCCAATCCCCATGGGTCCATTGGGCATGGAAAACATACATTATACCTATGTACAATCTTAAAAAATATTCCTTAAAAATCTAAAAGTGGATATCTTGACAAAATTCTTTCACTTGTAGGGTACCATGCATGAGTACCTCATATCTACAAAATGTCATGACAATCTGAAGAGTGGTTATAGAAAAGAAGCAGAAAATGTATGAAAATCACCCCCCCCCCCTTCCTTTTTACATAAGAAAAAAATTCATAAAAAATCAAAAAAAATAAATTTTCAGCATAAAATGCATATCAAAGCATTAAGTAAGTTAAATATGATAAATATGTAGTAAATGAGTGTGTAAAATCATACACTTATTGAGTTATTTAAAGAAATAGTGCAAAAATGTGCATTTCTGACTAAGTCCGAAAAGACGTCAAAAACGCGTCAAAAATTTGACTTCGAAGTGGAACCAAAAATAACAACACTTCTTAAGACATCTCTCTAGATCATCCTGATGCTTTCGGTTTGTCGATACATGCTTCGGTTCTGAAGAAGAAGTTTGTCAAAGGAGGGTACCCCCCGTGACCTACTTTTTGCTGTGGTGGCGCCACCTGTTGACAGATCCGGTTGAAAAACAACAACACTTGTAGGGGCCCATGAGTACTTCATACCTACCAAGTTTCATCAAAATCCCTTCAGCCGTTCTGGAGAAGAAGTTTAAAATGTGAAAAGTTTACGACGACGGACGACGACGACGACGACGACGACGCCGACGCCGGACGCCGGACGACGGACGCAACACTATGACAATAGCTCACTTGAGCCTATGGCTCAGGTGAGCTAAAAAGGGAAAAAAATTTTTGTCGGGATCCCGTCGGGGTTTGAAGCCAATCCCCATGGGTCCATTGGGCATGGAAAACATACATTATACCTATGTACAATCTTAAAAAATATTCCTTAAAAATCTAAAAGTGGATATCTTGACAAAATTCTTTCACTTGTAGGGTACCATGCATGAGTACCTCATATCTACAAAATGTCATGACAATCTGAAGAGTGGTTATAGAAAAGAAGCAGAAAATGTATGAAAATCACCCCCCCCCCCCTTCCTTTTTACATAAGAAAAAAATTCATAAAAAATCAAAAAAAATAAATTTTCAGCATAAAATGCATATCAAAGCATTAAGTAAGTTAAATATGATAAATATGTAGTAAATGAGTGTGTAAAATCATACACTTATTGAGTTATTTAAAGAAATAGTGCAAAAATGTGCATTTCTGACTAAGTCCGAAAAGACGTCAAAAACGCGTCAAAAATTTGACTTCGAAGTGGAACCAAAAATAACAACACTTCTTAAGACATCTCTCTAGATCATCCTGATGCTTTCGGTTTGTCGATACATGCTTCGGTTCTGAAGAAGAAGTTTGTCAAAGGAGGGTACCCCCCGTGACCTACTTTTTGCTGTGGTGGCGCCACCTGTTGACAGATCCGGTTGAAAAACAACAACACTTGTAGGGGCCCATGAGTACTTCATACCTACCAAGTTTCATCAAAATCCCTTCAGCCGTTCTGGAGAAGAAGTTTAAAATGTGAAAAGTTTACGACGACGGACGACGACGACGACGACGACGACGCCGACGCCGGACGCCGGACGACGGACGCAACACTATGACAATAGCTCACTTGAGCCTATGGCTCAGGTGAGCTAAAAAGGGAAAAAAATTTTTGTCGGGATCCCGTCGGGGTTTGAAGCCAATCCCCATGGGTCCATTGGGCATGGAAAACATACATTATACCTATGTACAATCTTAAAAAATATTCCTTAAAAATCTAAAAGTGGATATCTTGACAAAATTCTTTCACTTGTAGGGTACCATGCATGAGTACCTCATATCTACAAAATGTCATGACAATCTGAAGAGTGGTTATAGAAAAGAAGCAGAAAATGTATGAAAATCACCCCCCCCCCCTTCCTTTTTACATAAGAAAAAAATTCATAAAAAATCAAAAAAAATAAATTTTCAGCATAAAATGCATATCAAAGCATTAAGTAAGTTAAATATGATAAATATGTAGTAAATGAGTGTGTAAAATCATACACTTATTGAGTTATTTAAAGAAATAGTGCAAAAATGTGCATTTCTGACTAAGTCCGAAAAGACGTCAAAAACGCGTCAAAAATTTGACTTCGAAGTGGAACCAAAAATAACAACACTTCTTAAGACATCTCTCTAGATCATCCTGATGCTTTCGGTTTGTCGATACATGCTTCGGTTCTGAAGAAGAAGTTTGTCAAAGGAGGGTACCCCCCGTGACCTACTTTTTGCTGTGGTGGCGCCACCTGTTGACAGATCCGGTTGAAAAACAACAACACTTGTAGGGGCCCATGAGTACTTCATACCTACCAAGTTTCATCAAAATCCCTTCAGCCGTTCTGGAGAAGAAGTTTAAAATGTGAAAAGTTTACGACGACGGACGACGACGACGACGACGACGACGCCGACGCCGGACGCCGGACGACGGACGCAACACTATGACAATAGCTCACTTGAGCCTATGGCTCAGGTGAGCTAAAAAGGGAAAAAAATTTTTGTCGGGATCCCGTCGGGGTTTGAAGCCAATCCCCATGGGTCCATTGGGCATGGAAAACATACATTATACCTATGTACAATCTTAAAAAATATTCCTTAAAAATCTAAAAGTGGATATCTTGACAAAATTCTTTCACTTGTAGGGTACCATGCATGAGTACCTCATATCTACAAAATGTCATGACAATCTGAAGAGTGGTTATAGAAAAGAAGCAGAAAATGTATGAAAATCACCCCCCCCCTTCCTTTTTACATAAGAAAAAAATTCATAAAAAATCAAAAAAAATAAATTTTCAGCATAAAATGCATATCAAAGCATTAAGTAAGTTAAATATGATAAATATGTAGTAAATGAGTGTGTAAAATCATACACTTATTGAGTTATTTAAAGAAATAGTGCAAAAATGTGCATTTCTGACTAAGTCCGAAAAGACGTCAAAAACGCGTCAAAAATTTGACTTCGAAGTGGAACCAAAAATAACAACACTTCTTAAGACATCTCTCTAGATCATCCTGATGCTTTCGGTTTGTCGATACATGCTTCGGTTCTGAAGAAGAAGTTTGTCAAAGGAGGGTACCCCCCGTGACCTACTTTTTGCTGTGGTGGCGCCACCTGTTGACAGATCCGGTTGAAAAACAACAACACTTGTAGGGGCCCATGAGTACTTCATACCTACCAAGTTTCATCAAAATCCCTTCAGCCGTTCTGGAGAAGAAGTTTAAAATGTGAAAAGTTTACGACGACGGACGACGACGACGACGACGACGACGCCGACGCCGGACGCCGGACGACGGACGCAACACTATGACAATAGCTCACTTGAGCCTATGGCTCAGGTGAGCTAAAAAGGGAAAAAAATTTTTGTCGGGATCCCGTCGGGGTTTGAAGCCAATCCCCATGGGTCCATTGGGCATGGAAAACATACATTATACCTATGTACAATCTTAAAAAATATTCCTTAAAAATCTAAAAGTGGATATCTTGACAAAATTCTTTCACTTGTAGGGTACCATGCATGAGTACCTCATATCTACAAAATGTCATGACAATCTGAAGAGTGGTTATAGAAAAGAAGCAGAAAATGTATGAAAATCACCCCCCCCCCTTCCTTTTTACATAAGAAAAAAATTCATAAAAAATCAAAAAAAATAAATTTTCAGCATAAAATGCATATCAAAGCATTAAGTAAGTTAAATATGATAAATATGTAGTAAATGAGTGTGTAAAATCATACACTTATTGAGTTATTTAAAGAAATAGTGCAAAAATGTGCATTTCTGACTAAGTCCGAAAAGACGTCAAAAACGCGTCAAAAATTTGACTTCGAAGTGGAACCAAAAATAACAACACTTCTTAAGACATCTCTCTAGATCATCCTGATGCTTTCGGTTTGTCGATACATGCTTCGGTTCTGAAGAAGAAGTTTGTCAAAGGAGGGTACCCCCCGTGACCTACTTTTTGCTGTGGTGGCGCCACCTGTTGACAGATCCGGTTGAAAAACAACAACACTTGTAGGGGCCCATGAGTACTTCATACCTACCAAGTTTCATCAAAATCCCTTCAGCCGTTCTGGAGAAGAAGTTTAAAATGTGAAAAGTTTACGACGACGGACGACGACGACGACGACGACGACGCCGACGCCGGACGCCGGACGCCGGACGACGGACGCAACACTATGACAATAGCTCACTTGAGCCTATGGCTCAGGTGAGCTAAAAAGGGAAAAAAATTTTTGTCGGGATCCCGTCGGGGTTTGAAGCCAATCCCCATGGGTCCATTGGGCATGGAAAACATACATTATACCTATGTACAATCTTAAAAAATATTCCTTAAAAATCTAAAAGTGGATATCTTGACAAAATTCTTTCACTTGTAGGGTACCATGCATGAGTACCTCATATCTACAAAATGTCATGACAATCTGAAGAGTGGTTATAGAAAAGAAGCAGAAAATGTATGAAAATCACCCCCCCCCTTCCTTTTTACATAAGAAAAAAAATCAAAAAAAATAAATTTTCAGCATAAAATGCATATCAAAGCATTAAGTAAGTTAAATATGATAAATATGTAGTAAATGAGTGTGTAAAATCATACACTTATTGAGTTATTTAAAGAAATAGTGCAAAAATGTGCATTTCTGACTAAGTCCGAAAAGACGTCAAAAACGCGTCAAAAATTTGACTTCGAAGTGGAACCAAAAATAACAACACTTCTTAAGACATCTCTCTAGATCATCCTGATGCTTTCGGTTTGTCGATACATGCTTCGGTTCTGAAGAAGAAGTTTGTCAAAGGAGGGTACCCCCCGTGACCTACTTTTTGCTGTGGTGGCGCCACCTGTTGACAGATCCGGTTGAAAAACAACAACACTTGTAGGGGCCCATGAGTACTTCATACCTACCAAGTTTCATCAAAATCCCTTCAGCCGTTCTGGAGAAGAAGTTTAAAATGTGAAAAGTTTACGACGACGGACGACGACGACGACGACGACGACGCCGACGCCGGACGCCGGACGACGGACGCAACACTATGACAATAGCTCACTTGAGCCTATGGCTCAGGTGAGCTAAAAAGGGAAAAAAATTTTTGTCGGGATCCCGTCGGGGTTTGAAGCCAATCCCCATGGGTCCATTGGGCATGGAAAACATACATTATACCTATGTACAATCTTAAAAAATATTCCTTAAAAATCTAAAAGTGGATATCTTGACAAAATTCTTTCACTTGTAGGGTACCATGCATGAGTACCTCATATCTACAAAATGTCATGACAATCTGAAGAGTGGTTATAGAAAAGAAGCAGAAAATGTATGAAAATCACCCCCCCCCCCCCTTCCTTTTTACATAAGAAAAAAATTCATAAAAAATCAAAAAAAATAAATTTTCAGCATAAAATGCATATCAAAGCATTAAGTAAGTTAAATATGATAAATATGTAGTAAATGAGTGTGTAAAATCATACACTTATTGAGTTATTTAAAGAAATAGTGCAAAAATGTGCATTTCTGACTAAGTCCGAAAAGACGTCAAAAACGCGTCAAAAATTTGACTTCGAAGTGGAACCAAAAATAACAACACTTCTTAAGACATCTCTCTAGATCATCCTGATGCTTTCGGTTTGTCGATACATGCTTCGGTTCTGAAGAAGAAGTTTGTCAAAGGAGGGTACCCCCCGTGACCTACTTTTTGCTGTGGTGGCGCCACCTGTTGACAGATCCGGTTGAAAAACAACAACACTTGTAGGGGCCCATGAGTACTTCATACCTACCAAGTTTCATCAAAATCCCTTCAGCCGTTCTGGAGAAGAAGTTTAAAATGTGAAAAGTTTACGACGACGGACGACGACGACGACGACGACGACGCCGACGCCGGACGCCGGACGACGGACGCAACACTATGACAATAGCTCACTTGAGCCTATGGCTCAGGTGAGCTAAAAAGGGAAAAAAATTTTTGTCGGGATCCCGTCGGGGTTTGAAGCCAATCCCCATGGGTCCATTGGGCATGGAAAACATACATTATACCTATGTACAATCTTAAAAAATATTCCTTAAAAATCTAAAAGTGGATATCTTGACAAAATTCTTTCACTTGTAGGGTACCATGCATGAGTACCTCATATCTACAAAATGTCATGACAATCTGAAGAGTGGTTATAGAAAAGAAGCAGAAAATGTATGAAAATCACCCCCCCCCCCCTTCCTTTTTACATAAGAAAAAAATTCATAAAAAATCAAAAAAAATAAATTTTCAGCATAAAATGCATATCAAAGCATTAAGTAAGTTAAATATGATAAATATGTAGTAAATGAGTGTGTAAAATCATACACTTATTGAGTTATTTAAAGAAATAGTGCAAAAATGTGCATTTCTGACTAAGTCCGAAAAGACGTCAAAAACGCGTCAAAAATTTGACTTCGAAGTGGAACCAAAAATAACAACACTTCTTAAGACATCTCTCTAGATCATCCTGATGCTTTCGGTTTGTCGATACATGCTTCGGTTCTGAAGAAGAAGTTTGTCAAAGGAGGGTACCCCCCGTGACCTACTTTTTGCTGTGGTGGCGCCACCTGTTGACAGATCCGGTTGAAAAACAACAACACTTGTAGGGGCCCATGAGTACTTCATACCTACCAAGTTTCATCAAAATCCCTTCAGCCGTTCTGGAGAAGAAGTTTAAAATGTGAAAAGTTTACGACGACGGACGACGACGACGACGACGACGACGCCGACGCCGGACGCCGGACGACGGACGCAACACTATGACAATAGCTCACTTGAGCCTATGGCTCAGGTGAGCTAAAAAGGGAAAAAAATTTTTGTCGGGATCCCGTCGGGGTTTGAAGCCAATCCCCATGGGTCCATTGGGCATGGAAAACATACATTATACCTATGTACAATCTTAAAAAATATTCCTTAAAAATCTAAAAGTGGATATCTTGACAAAATTCTTTCACTTGTAGGGTACCATGCATGAGTACCTCATATCTACAAAATGTCATGACAATCTGAAGAGTGGTTATAGAAAAGAAGCAGAAAATGTATGAAAATCACCCCCCCCCCCCTTCCTTTTTACATAAGAAAAAAATTCATAAAAAATCAAAAAAAATAAATTTTCAGCATAAAATGCATATCAAAGCATTAAGTAAGTTAAATATGATAAATATGTAGTAAATGAGTGTGTAAAATCATACACTTATTGAGTTATTTAAAGAAATAGTGCAAAAATGTGCATTTCTGACTAAGTCCGAAAAGACGTCAAAAACGCGTCAAAAATTTGACTTCGAAGTGGAACCAAAAATAACAACACTTCTTAAGACATCTCTCTAGATCATCCTGATGCTTTCGGTTTGTCGATACATGCTTCGGTTCTGAAGAAGAAGTTTGTCAAAGGAGGGTACCCCCCGTGACCTACTTTTTGCTGTGGTGGCGCCACCTGTTGACAGATCCGGTTGAAAAACAACAACACTTGTAGGGGCCCATGAGTACTTCATACCTACCAAGTTTCATCAAAATCCCTTCAGCCGTTCTGGAGAAGAAGTTTAAAATGTGAAAAGTTTACGACGACGGACGACGACGACGACGACGACGACGCCGACGCCGGACGCCGGACGACGGACGCAACACTATGACAATAGCTCACTTGAGCCTATGGCTCAGGTGAGCTAAAAAGGGAAAAAAAATTTTGTCGGGATCCCGTCGGGGTTTGAAGCCAATCCCCATGGGTCCATTGGGCATGGAAAACATACATTATACCTATGTACAATCTTAAAAAATATTCCTTAAAAATCTAAAAGTGGATATCTTGACAAAATTCTTTCACTTGTAGGGTACCATGCATGAGTACCTCATATCTACAAAATGTCATGACAATCTGAAGAGTGGTTATAGAAAAGAAGCAGAAAATGTATGAAAATCACCCCCCCCCCCCCTTCCTTTTTACATAAGAAAAAAATTCATAAAAAATCAAAAAAAATAAATTTTCAGCATAAAATGCATATCAAAGCATTAAGTAAGTTAAATATGATAAATATGTAGTAAATGAGTGTGTAAAATCATACACTTATTGAGTTATTTAAAGAAATAGTGCAAAAATGTGCATTTCTGACTAAGTCCGAAAAGACGTCAAAAACGCGTCAAAAATTTGACTTCGAAGTGGAACCAAAAATAACAACACTTCTTAAGACATCTCTCTAGATCATCCTGATGCTTTCGGTTTGTCGATACATGCTTCGGTTCTGAAGAAGAAGTTTGTCAAAGGAGGGTACCCCCCGTGACCTACTTTTTGCTGTGGTGGCGCCACCTGTTGACAGATCCGGTTGAAAAACAACAACACTTGTAGGGGCCCATGAGTACTTCATACCTACCAAGTTTCATCAAAATCCCTTCAGCCGTTCTGGAGAAGAAGTTTAAAATGTGAAAAGTTTACGACGACGGACGACGACGACGACGACGACGACGCCGACGCCGGACGCCGGACGACGGACGCAACACTATGACAATAGCTCACTTGAGCCTATGGCTCAGGTGAGCTAAAAAGGGAAAAAAATTTTTGTCGGGATCCCGTCGGGGTTTGAAGCCAATCCCCATGGGTCCATTGGGCATGGAAAACATACATTATACCTATGTACAATCTTAAAAAATATTCCTTAAAAATCTAAAAGTGGATATCTTGACAAAATTCTTTCACTTGTAGGGTACCATGCATGAGTACCTCATATCTACAAAATGTCATGACAATCTGAAGAGTGGTTATAGAAAAGAAGCAGAAAATGTATGAAAATCACCCCCCCCCCCCCCTTCCTTTTTACATAAGAAAAAAATTCATAAAAAATCAAAAAAAATAAATTTTCAGCATAAAATGCATATCAAAGCATTAAGTAAGTTAAATATGATAAATATGTAGTAAATGAGTGTGTAAAATCATACACTTATTGAGTTATTTAAAGAAATAGTGCAAAAATGTGCATTTCTGACTAAGTCCGAAAAGACGTCAAAAACGCGTCAAAAATTTGACTTCGAAGTGGAACCAAAAATAACAACACTTCTTAAGACATCTCTCTAGATCATCCTGATGCTTTCGGTTTGTCGATACATGCTTCGGTTCTGAAGAAGAAGTTTGTCAAAGGAGGGTACCCCCCGTGACCTACTTTTTGCTGTGGTGGCGCCACCTGTTGACAGATCCGGTTGAAAAACAACAACACTTGTAGGGGCCCATGAGTACTTCATACCTACCAAGTTTCATCAAAATCCCTTCAGCCGTTCTGGAGAAGAAGTTTAAAATGTGAAAAGTTTACGACGACGGACGACGACGACGACGACGACGACGCCGACGCCGGACGCCGGACGACGGACGCAACACTATGACAATAGCTCACTTGAGCCTATGGCTCAGGTGAGCTAAAAAGGGAAAAAAATTTTTGTCGGGATCCCGTCGGGGTTTGAAGCCAATCCCCATGGGTCCATTGGGCATGGAAAACATACATTATACCTATGTACAATCTTAAAAAATATTCCTTAAAAATCTAAAAGTGGATATCTTGACAAAATTCTTTCACTTGTAGGGTACCATGCATGAGTACCTCATATCTACAAAATGTCATGACAATCTGAAGAGTGGTTATAGAAAAGAAGCAGAAAATGTATGAAAATCACCCCCCCCCCCCCCCTTCCTTTTTACATAAGAAAAAAATTCATAAAAAATCAAAAAAAATAAATTTTCAGCATAAAATGCATATCAAAGCATTAAGTAAGTTAAATATGATAAATATGTAGTAAATGAGTGTGTAAAATCATACACTTATTGAGTTATTTAAAGAAATAGTGCAAAAATGTGCATTTCTGACTAAGTCCGAAAAGACGTCAAAAACGCGTCAAAAATTTGACTTCGAAGTGGAACCAAAAATAACAACACTTCTTAAGACATCTCTCTAGATCATCCTGATGCTTTCGGTTTGTCGATACATGCTTCGGTTCTGAAGAAGAAGTTTGTCAAAGGAGGGTACCCCCCGTGACCTACTTTTTGCTGTGGTGGCGCCACCTGTTGACAGATCCGGTTGAAAAACAACAACACTTGTAGGGGCCCATGAGTACTTCATACCTACCAAGTTTCATCAAAATCCCTTCAGCCGTTCTGGAGAAGAAGTTTAAAATGTGAAAAGTTTACGACGACGGACGACGACGACGACGACGCCGACGCCGGACGCCGGACGACGGACGCAACACTATGACAATAGCTCACTTGAGCCTATGGCTCAGGTGAGCTAAAAAGGGAAAAAAATTTTTGTCGGGATCCCGTCGGGGTTTGAAGCCAATCCCCATGGGTCCATTGGGCATGGAAAACATACATTATACCTATGTACAATCTTAAAAAATATTCCTTAAAAATCTAAAAGTGGATATCTTGACAAAATTCTTTCACTTGTAGGGTACCATGCATGAGTACCTCATATCTACAAAATGTCATGACAATCTGAAGAGTGGTTATAGAAAAGAAGCAGAAAATGTATGAAAATCACCCCCCCCCCCCTTCCTTTTTACATAAGAAAAAAATTCATAAAAAATCAAAAAAAATAAATTTTCAGCATAAAATGCATATCAAAGCATTAAGTAAGTTAAATATGATAAATATGTAGTAAATGAGTGTGTAAAATCATACACTTATTGAGTTATTTAAAGAAATAGTGCAAAAATGTGCATTTCTGACTAAGTCCGAAAAGACGTCAAAAACGCGTCAAAAATTTGACTTCGAAGTGGAACCAAAAATAACAACACTTCTTAAGACATCTCTCTAGATCATCCTGATGCTTTCGGTTTGTCGATACATGCTTCGGTTCTGAAGAAGAAGTTTGTCAAAGGAGGGTACCCCCCGTGACCTACTTTTTGCTGTGGTGGCGCCACCTGTTGACAGATCCGGTTGAAAAACAACAACACTTGTAGGGGCCCATGAGTACTTCATACCTACCAAGTTTCATCAAAATCCCTTCAGCCGTTCTGGAGAAGAAGTTTAAAATGTGAAAAGTTTACGACGACGGACGACGACGACGACGACGACGACGCCGACGCCGGACGCCGGACGACGGACGCAACACTATGACAATAGCTCACTTGAGCCTATGGCTCAGGTGAGCTAAAAAGGGAAAAAAATTTTTGTCGGGATCCCGTCGGGGTTTGAAGCCAATCCCCATGGGTCCATTGGGCATGGAAAACATACATTATACCTATGTACAATCTTAAAAAATATTCCTTAAAAATCTAAAAGTGGATATCTTGACAAAATTCTTTCACTTGTAGGGTACCATGCATGAGTACCTCATATCTACAAAATGTCATGACAATCTGAAGAGTGGTTATAGAAAAGAAGCAGAAAATGTATGAAAATCACCCCCCCCCCCCTTCCTTTTTACATAAGAAAAAAATTCATAAAAAATCAAAAAAAATAAATTTTCAGCATAAAATGCATATCAAAGCATTAAGTAAGTTAAATATGATAAATATGTAGTAAATGAGTGTGTAAAATCATACACTTATTGAGTTATTTAAAGAAATAGTGCAAAAATGTGCATTTCTGACTAAGTCCGAAAAGACGTCAAAAACGCGTCAAAAATTTGACTTCGAAGTGGAACCAAAAATAACAACACTTCTTAAGACATCTCTCTAGATCATCCTGATGCTTTCGGTTTGTCGATACATGCTTCGGTTCTGAAGAAGAAGTTTGTCAAAGGAGGGTACCCCCCGTGACCTACTTTTTGCTGTGGTGGCGCCACCTGTTGACAGATCCGGTTGAAAAACAACAACACTTGTAGGGGCCCATGAGTACTTCATACCTACCAAGTTTCATCAAAATCCCTTCAGCCGTTCTGGAGAAGAAGTTTAAAATGTGAAAAGTTTACGACGACGGACGACGACGACGACGACGACGACGCCGACGCCGGACGCCGGACGACGGACGCAACACTATGACAATAGCTCACTTGAGCCTATGGCTCAGGTGAGCTAAAAAGGGAAAAAAAATTTTGTCGGGATCCCGTCGGGGTTTGAAGCCAATCCCCATGGGTCCATTGGGCATGGAAAACATACATTATACCTATGTACAATCTTAAAAAATATTCCTTAAAAATCTAAAAGTGGATATCTTGACAAAATTCTTTCACTTGTAGGGTACCATGCATGAGTACCTCATATCTACAAAATGTCATGACAATCTGAAGAGTGGTTATAGAAAAGAAGCAGAAAATGTATGAAAATCACCCCCCCCCCTTCCTTTTTACATAAGAAAAAAATTCATAAAAAATCAAAAAAAATAAATTTTCAGCATAAAATGCATATCAAAGCATTAAGTAAGTTAAATATGATAAATATGTAGTAAATGAGTGTGTAAAATCATACACTTATTGAGTTATTTAAAGAAATAGTGCAAAAATGTGCATTTCTGACTAAGTCCGAAAAGACGTCAAAAACGCGTCAAAAATTTGACTTCGAAGTGGAACCAAAAATAACAACACTTCTTAAGACATCTCTCTAGATCATCCTGATGCTTTCGGTTTGTCGATACATGCTTCGGTTCTGAAGAAGAAGTTTGTCAAAGGAGGGTACCCCCCGTGACCTACTTTTTGCTGTGGTGGCGCCACCTGTTGACAGATCCGGTTGAAAAACAACAACACTTGTAGGGGCCCATGAGTACTTCATACCTACCAAGTTTCATCAAAATCCCTTCAGCCGTTCTGGAGAAGAAGTTTAAAATGTGAAAAGTTTACGACGACGGACGACGACGACGACGACGACGACGCCGACGCCGGACGCCGGACGACGGACGCAACACTATGACAATAGCTCACTTGAGCCTATGGCTCAGGTGAGCTAAAAAGGGAAAAAAATTTTTGTCGGGATCCCGTCGGGGTTTGAAGCCAATCCCCATGGGTCCATTGGGCATGGAAAACATACATTATACCTATGTACAATCTTAAAAAATATTCCTTAAAAATCTAAAAGTGGATATCTTGACAAAATTCTTTCACTTGTAGGGTACCATGCATGAGTACCTCATATCTACAAAATGTCATGACAATCTGAAGAGTGGTTATAGAAAAGAAGCAGAAAATGTATGAAAATCACCCCCCCCCCCCTTCCTTTTTACATAAGAAAAAAATTCATAAAAAATCAAAAAAAATAAATTTTCAGCATAAAATGCATATCAAAGCATTAAGTAAGTTAAATATGATAAATATGTAGTAAATGAGTGTGTAAAATCATACACTTATTGAGTTATTTAAAGAAATAGTGCAAAAATGTGCATTTCTGACTAAGTCCGAAAAGACGTCAAAAACGCGTCAAAAATTTGACTTCGAAGTGGAACCAAAAATAACAACACTTCTTAAGACATCTCTCTAGATCATCCTGATGCTTTCGGTTTGTCGATACATGCTTCGGTTCTGAAGAAGAAGTTTGTCAAAGGAGGGTACCCCCCGTGACCTACTTTTTGCTGTGGTGGCGCCACCTGTTGACAGATCCGGTTGAAAAACAACAACACTTGTAGGGGCCCATGAGTACTTCATACCTACCAAGTTTCATCAAAATCCCTTCAGCCGTTCTGGAGAAGAAGTTTAAAATGTGAAAAGTTTACGACGACGGACGACGACGACGACGACGACGACGCCGACGCCGGACGCCGGACGACGGACGCAACACTATGACAATAGCTCACTTGAGCCTATGGCTCAGGTGAGCTAAAAAGGGAAAAAAATTTTTGTCGGGATCCCGTCGGGGTTTGAAGCCAATCCCCATGGGTCCATTGGGCATGGAAAACATACATTATACCTATGTACAATCTTAAAAAATATTCCTTAAAAATCTAAAAGTGGATATCTTGACAAAATTCTTTCACTTGTAGGGTACCATGCATGAGTACCTCATATCTACAAAATGTCATGACAATCTGAAGAGTGGTTATAGAAAAGAAGCAGAAAATGTATGAAAATCACCCCCCCCCCCCCCTTCCTTTTTACATAAGAAAAAAATTCATAAAAAATCAAAAAAAATAAATTTTCAGCATAAAATGCATATCAAAGCATTAAGTAAGTTAAATATGATAAATATGTAGTAAATGAGTGTGTAAAATCATACACTTATTGAGTTATTTAAAGAAATAGTGCAAAAATGTGCATTTCTGACTAAGTCCGAAAAGACGTCAAAAACGCGTCAAAAATTTGACTTCGAAGTGGAACCAAAAATAACAACACTTCTTAAGACATCTCTCTAGATCATCCTGATGCTTTCGGTTTGTCGATACATGCTTCGGTTCTGAAGAAGAAGTTTGTCAAAGGAGGGTACCCCCCGTGACCTACTTTTTGCTGTGGTGGCGCCACCTGTTGACAGATCCGGTTGAAAAACAACAACACTTGTAGGGGCCCATGAGTACTTCATACCTACCAAGTTTCATCAAAATCCCTTCAGCCGTTCTGGAGAAGAAGTTTAAAATGTGAAAAGTTTACGACGACGGACGACGACGACGACGACGACGACGCCGACGCCGGACGCCGGACGACGGACGCAACACTATGACAATAGCTCACTTGAGCCTATGGCTCAGGTGAGCTAAAAAGGGAAAAAAATTTTTGTCGGGATCCCGTCGGGGTTTGAAGCCAATCCCCATGGGTCCATTGGGCATGGAAAACATACATTATACCTATGTACAATCTTAAAAAATATTCCTTAAAAATCTAAAAGTGGATATCTTGACAAAATTCTTTCACTTGTAGGGTACCATGCATGAGTACCTCATATCTACAAAATGTCATGACAATCTGAAGAGTGGTTATAGAAAAGAAGCAGAAAATGTATGAAAATCACCCCCCCCCCCTTCCTTTTTACATAAGAAAAAAATTCATAAAAAATAAAAAAAAATAAATTTTCAGCATAAAATGCATATCAAAGCATTAAGTAAGTTAAATATGATAAATATGTAGTAAATGAGTGTGTAAAATCATACACTTATTGAGTTATTTAAAGAAATAGTGCAAAAATGTGCATTTCTGACTAAGTCCGAAAAGACGTCAAAAACGCGTCAAAAATTTGACTTCGAAGTGGAACCAAAAATAACAACACTTCTTAAGACATCTCTCTAGATCATCCTGATGCTTTCGGTTTGTCGATACATGCTTCGGTTCTGAAGAAGAAGTTTGTCAAAGGAGGGTACCCCCCGTGACCTACTTTTTGCTGTGGTGGCGCCACCTGTTGACAGATCCGGTTGAAAAACAACAACACTTGTAGGGGCCCATGAGTACTTCATACCTACCAAGTTTCATCAAAATCCCTTCAGCCGTTCTGGAGAAGAAGTTTAAAATGTGAAAAGTTTACGACGACGGACGACGACGACGACGACGACGACGCCGACGCCGGACGCCGGACGACGGACGCAACACTATGACAATAGCTCACTTGAGCCTATGGCTCAGGTGAGCTAAAAAGGGAAAAAAATTTTTGTCGGGATCCCGTCGGGGTTTGAAGCCAATCCCCATGGGTCCATTGGGCATGGAAAACATACATTATACCTATGTACAATCTTAAAAAATATTCCTTAAAAATCTAAAAGTGGATATCTTGACAAAATTCTTTCACTTGTAGGGTACCATGCATGAGTACCTCATATCTACAAAATGTCATGACAATCTGAAGAGTGGTTATAGAAAAGAAGCAGAAAATGTATGAAAATCACCCCCCCCCCCCTTCCTTTTTACATAAGAAAAAAATTCATAAAAAATCAAAAAAAATAAATTTTCAGCATAAAATGCATATCAAAGCATTAAGTAAGTTAAATATGATAAATATGTAGTAAATGAGTGTGTAAAATCATACACTTATTGAGTTATTTAAAGAAATAGTGCAAAAATGTGCATTTCTGACTAAGTCCGAAAAGACGTCAAAAACGCGTCAAAAATTTGACTTCGAAGTGGAACCAAAAATAACAACACTTCTTAAGACATCTCTCTAGATCATCCTGATGCTTTCGGTTTGTCGATACATGCTTCGGTTCTGAAGAAGAAGTTTGTCAAAGGAGGGTACCCCCCGTGACCTACTTTTTGCTGTGGTGGCGCCACCTGTTGACAGATCCGGTTGAAAAACAACAACACTTGTAGGGGCCCATGAGTACTTCATACCTACCAAGTTTCATCAAAATCCCTTCAGCCGTTCTGGAGAAGAAGTTTAAAATGTGAAAAGTTTACGACGACGGACGACGACGACGACGACGCCGACGCCGGACGCCGGACGACGGACGCAACACTATGACAATAGCTCACTTGAGCCTATGGCTCAGGTGAGCTAAAAAGGGAAAAAAATTTTTGTCGGGATCCCGTCGGGGTTTGAAGCCAATCCCCATGGGTCCATTGGGCATGGAAAACATACATTATACCTATGTACAATCTTAAAAAATATTCCTTAAAAATCTAAAAGTGGATATCTTGACAAAATTCTTTCACTTGTAGGGTACCATGCATGAGTACCTCATATCTACAAAATGTCATGACAATCTGAAGAGTGGTTATAGAAAAGAAGCAGAAAATGTATGAAAATCACCCCCCCCCCCTTCCTTTTTACATAAGAAAAAAATTCATAAAAAATCAAAAAAAATAAATTTTCAGCATAAAATGCATATCAAAGCATTAAGTAAGTTAAATATGATAAATATGTAGTAAATGAGTGTGTAAAATCATACACTTATTGAGTTATTTAAAGAAATAGTGCAAAAATGTGCATTTCTGACTAAGTCCGAAAAGACGTCAAAAACGCGTCAAAAATTTGACTTCGAAGTGGAACCAAAAATAACAACACTTCTTAAGACATCTCTCTAGATCATCCTGATGCTTTCGGTTTGTCGATACATGCTTCGGTTCTGAAGAAGAAGTTTGTCAAAGGAGGGTACCCCCCGTGACCTACTTTTTGCTGTGGTGGCGCCACCTGTTGACAGATCCGGTTGAAAAACAACAACACTTGTAGGGGCCCATGAGTACTTCATACCTACCAAGTTTCATCAAAATCCCTTCAGCCGTTCTGGAGAAGAAGTTTAAAATGTGAAAAGTTTACGACGACGGACGACGACGACGACGACGACGACGCCGACGCCGGACGCCGGACGACGGACGCAACACTATGACAATAGCTCACTTGAGCCTATGGCTCAGGTGAGCTAAAAAGGGAAAAAAAATTTTGTCGGGATCCCGTCGGGGTTTGAAGCCAATCCCCATGGGTCCATTGGGCATGGAAAACATACATTATACCTATGTACAATCTTAAAAAATATTCCTTAAAAATCTAAAAGTGGATATCTTGACAAAATTCTTTCACTTGTAGGGTACCATGCATGAGTACCTCATATCTACAAAATGTCATGACAATCTGAAGAGTGGTTATAGAAAAGAAGCAGAAAATGTATGAAAATCACCCCCCCCCTTCCTTTTTACATAAGAAAAAAATTCATAAAAAATCAAAAAAAATAAATTTTCAGCATAAAATGCATATCAAAGCATTAAGTAAGTTAAATATGATAAATATGTAGTAAATGAGTGTGTAAAATCATACACTTATTGAGTTATTTAAAGAAATAGTGCAAAAATGTGCATTTCTGACTAAGTCCGAAAAGACGTCAAAAACGCGTCAAAAATTTGACTTCGAAGTGGAACCAAAAATAACAACACTTCTTAAGACATCTCTCTAGATCATCCTGATGCTTTCGGTTTGTCGATACATGCTTCGGTTCTGAAGAAGAAGTTTGTCAAAGGAGGGTACCCCCCGTGACCTACTTTTTGCTGTGGTGGCGCCACCTGTTGACAGATCCGGTTGAAAAACAACAACACTTGTAGGGGCCCATGAGTACTTCATACCTACCAAGTTTCATCAAAATCCCTTCAGCCGTTCTGGAGAAGAAGTTTAAAATGTGAAAAGTTTACGACGACGGACGACGACGACGACGACGACGACGCCGACGCCGGACGCCGGACGACGGACGCAACACTATGACAATAGCTCACTTGAGCCTATGGCTCAGGTGAGCTAAAAAGGGAAAAAAATTTTTGTCGGGATCCCGTCGGGGTTTGAAGCCAATCCCCATGGGTCCATTGGGCATGGAAAACATACATTATACCTATGTACAATCTTAAAAAATATTCCTTAAAAATCTAAAAGTGGATATCTTGACAAAATTCTTTCACTTGTAGGGTACCATGCATGAGTACCTCATATCTACAAAATGTCATGACAATCTGAAGAGTGGTTATAGAAAAGAAGCAGAAAATGTATGAAAATCACCCCCCCCCCCTTCCTTTTTACATAAGAAAAAAATTCATAAAAAATCAAAAAAAATAAATTTTCAGCATAAAATGCATATCAAAGCATTAAGTAAGTTAAATATGATAAATATGTAGTAAATGAGTGTGTAAAATCATACACTTATTGAGTTATTTAAAGAAATAGTGCAAAAATGTGCATTTCTGACTAAGTCCGAAAAGACGTCAAAAATGCGTCAAAAATTTGACTTCGAAGTGGAACCAAAAATAACAACACTTCTTAAGACATCTCTCTAGATCATCCTGATGCTTTCGGTTTGTCGATACATGCTTCGGTTCTGAAGAAGAAGTTTGTCAAAGGAGGGTACCCCCCGTGACCTACTTTTTGCTGTGGTGGCGCCACCTGTTGACAGATCCGGTTGAAAAACAACAACACTTGTAGGGGCCCATGAGTACTTCATACCTACCAAGTTTCATCAAAATCCCTTCAGCCGTTCTGGAGAAGAAGTTTAAAATGTGAAAAGTTTACGACGACGGACGACGACGACGACGACGACGACGCCGACGCCGGACGCCGGACGACGGACGCAACACTATGACAATAGCTCACTTGAGCCTATGGCTCAGGTGAGCTAAAAAGGGAAAAAAATTTTTGTCGGGATCCCGTCGGGGTTTGAAGCCAATCCCCATGGGTCCATTGGGCATGGAAAACATACATTATACCTATGTACAATCTTAAAAAATATTCCTTAAAAATCTAAAAGTGGATATCTTGACAAAATTCTTTCACTTGTAGGGTACCATGCATGAGTACCTCATATCTACAAAATGTCATGACAATCTGAAGAGTGGTTATAGAAAAGAAGCAGAAAATGTATGAAAATCACCCCCCCCCCCTTCCTTTTTACATAAGAAAAAAATTCATAAAAAATCAAAAAAAATAAATTTTCAGCATAAAATGCATATCAAAGCATTAAGTAAGTTAAATATGATAAATATGTAGTAAATGAGTGTGTAAAATCATACACTTATTGAGTTATTTAAAGAAATAGTGCAAAAATGTGCATTTCTGACTAAGTCCGAAAAGACGTCAAAAACGCGTCAAAAATTTGACTTCGAAGTGGAACCAAAAATAACAACACTTCTTAAGACATCTCTCTAGATCATCCTGATGCTTTCGGTTTGTCGATACATGCTTCGGTTCTGAAGAAGAAGTTTGTCAAAGGAGGGTACCCCCCGTGACCTACTTTTTGCTGTGGTGGCGCCACCTGTTGACAGATCCGGTTGAAAAACAACAACACTTGTAGGGGCCCATGAGTACTTCATACCTACCAAGTTTCATCAAAATCCCTTCAGCCGTTCTGGAGAAGAAGTTTAAAATGTGAAAAGTTTACGACGACGGACGACGACGACGACGACGACGACGCCGACGCCGGACGCCGGACGACGGACGCAACACTATGACAATAGCTCACTTGAGCCTATGGCTCAGGTGAGCTAAAAAGGGAAAAAAATTTTTGTCGGGATCCCGTCGGGGTTTGAAGCCAATCCCCATGGGTCCATTGGGCATGGAAAACATACATTATACCTATGTACAATCTTAAAAAATATTCCTTAAAAATCTAAAAGTGGATATCTTGACAAAATTCTTTCACTTGTAGGGTACCATGCATGAGTACCTCATATCTACAAAATGTCATGACAATCTGAAGAGTGGTTATAGAAAAGAAGCAGAAAATGTATGAAAATCACCCCCCCCCTTCCTTTTTACATAAGAAAAAAATTCATAAAAAATCAAAAAAAATAAATTTTCAGCATAAAATGCATATCAAAGCATTAAGTAAGTTAAATATGATAAATATGTAGTAAATGAGTGTGTAAAATCATACACTTATTGAGTTATTTAAAGAAATAGTGCAAAAATGTGCATTTCTGACTAAGTCCGAAAAGACGTCAAAAACGCGTCAAAAATTTGACTTCGAAGTGGAACCAAAAATAACAACACTTCTTAAGACATCTCTCTAGATCATCCTGATGCTTTCGGTTTGTCGATACATGCTTCGGTTCTGAAGAAGAAGTTTGTCAAAGGAGGGTACCCCCCGTGACCTACTTTTTGCTGTGGTGGCGCCACCTGTTGACAGATCCGGTTGAAAAACAACAACACTTGTAGGGGCCCATGAGTACTTCATACCTACCAAGTTTCATCAAAATCCCTTCAGCCGTTCTGGAGAAGAAGTTTAAAATGTGAAAAGTTTACGACGACGGACGACGACGACGACGACGACGACGCCGACGCCGGACGCCGGACGACGGACGCAACACTATGACAATAGCTCACTTGAGCCTATGGCTCAGGTGAGCTAAAAAGGGAAAAAAATTTTTGTCGGGATCCCGTCGGGGTTTGAAGCCAATCCCCATGGGTCCATTGGGCATGGAAAACATACATTATACCTATGTACAATCTTAAAAAATATTCCTTAAAAATCTAAAAGTGGATATCTTGACAAAATTCTTTCACTTGTAGGGTACCATGCATGAGTACCTCATATCTACAAAATGTCATGACAATCTGAAGAGTGGTTATAGAAAAGAAGCAGAAAATGTATGAAAATCACCCCCCCCCCCTTCCTTTTTACATAAGAAAAAAATTCATAAAAAATCAAAAAAAATAAATTTTCAGCATAAAATGCATATCAAAGCATTAAGTAAGTTAAATATGATAAATATGTAGTAAATGAGTGTGTAAAATCATACACTTATTGAGTTATTTAAAGAAATAGTGCAAAAATGTGCATTTCTGACTAAGTCCGAAAAGACGTCAAAAACGCGTCAAAAATTTGACTTCGAAGTGGAACCAAAAATAACAACACTTCTTAAGACATCTCTCTAGATCATCCTGATGCTTTCGGTTTGTCGATACATGCTTCGGTTCTGAAGAAGAAGTTTGTCAAAGGAGGGTACCCCCCGTGACCTACTTTTTGCTGTGGTGGCGCCACCTGTTGACAGATCCGGTTGAAAAACAACAACACTTGTAGGGGCCCATGAGTACTTCATACCTACCAAGTTTCATCAAAATCCCTTCAGCCGTTCTGGAGAAGAAGTTTAAAATGTGAAAAGTTTACGACGACGGACGACGACGACGACGACGACGACGCCGACGCCGGACGCCGGACGACGGACGCAACACTATGACAATAGCTCACTTGAGCCTATGGCTCAGGTGAGCTAAAAAATCGTTGATATTCAGTATCTCTGATATTTTGACCTTAACTTTGATGATTTTCCTTATTTTTGTGTAAAAGCGAGAAAATTTTAAATGATCGGTGAGGTTGGTATCTATGGTAAAACTTGATCAAATTCCAAGTGTTATACAAAATTTTTAACCTGTTTTATTATATATTAAGAAAGAAAACTGACAAAAAATTCAAATGAGGTCATTTCAACATTTTTGTATGTTTTAAAGTATGTTTGTTTGACATCCATCGTGAACTATCGTGAAAAAGATGTCATATCTATAAAATAAACATGATAAAATCTTTTTTGAATCAATTTGAATCATGAACCCATTTCTTGATTCTTGTATGATTTTCTCGAAAAAGTTTAAGGTTTAATTTAAGGGGGTAGGGTTACTTAATCTCTTATAAAGTGGTTACTAAACGGTCAGTCCTTACATTTGATCAATTTTGTGTCACCACTTTGTCCGTCCGTCTGTCTGTCAGTCACACTTTGGATGTCACACCCCATGGTTGATTGGTAGGTGTTATGGCTTTAATAATTCACATGTGTATCTCTTGTGACAGGACCTTTCTACACAATATTTTTCACTTAGTGACCTTGACCTACTTTTCATAAAAAATAAGATATCTATATCTTTTCATTGGTAAGTGATACGGCTCTAATATTTTACACGTGTATTTCTTATGTGTATTTTCATCTGTTATCAAAATGTTAACCTAGTGATCTCAACCAAGATGATTGGCCTTCTTTTTTTGAAAATTTGAGGTTTCACGTGCTTTAAGTTTCAAATGACAAGACTTTCCTACCGATACATGTTGTACAATTAATTTTGATACAATTGTTAAACGTCTTCAAATTCAATAGCATCACTTAAGATCTGATAAATTTACAGCATGGACCAGACATTGAATTACATATTTGATCCACTGCTTAAATTAAGCCGCTTCGCAGGCTACACAAGCATTTCTTGGATCGCTATTTTTGTATCAAAATATAACTGTTTATGAATATGAAATTCATTTTAACGAAAATGATAATATGAGAAATCTCTCAAATTTATTTAGTTTTATGTATATGTAGCTTTAATCTTTCCTGGAATTTTGGCACTAAGTGTTTAAAGTGTTCTTATGAATATTCATATTTTGTTATTGAAAGTAGAATCTTTGTTTTTAAGATTCATATTGATTCCTTTCCCAAACTCTGACATGGAATTGAGTAGATTATGTAGGATATCAAAATCTACATAAATATTTAAAACTAATTTTACAGAAAGCATTGTGGTGACTTTGAGTTATATTATGACATCATGAAAATTATGCATTTGCGAGAGTAGCTGAGATGTTTTTCGGTAAAATAAGACTAAGCATTAAAAATTTGTTATGAGGAATCTACGAGTATTGAACTACCTTAAAAGAATTATCTTGCCATAAGTAGTCTTCATGTGATATTTTTAGTCCTACCAGTTATAATTTAAGAGATATAGCCCACTCTGTAAAGGTTAAGAAAAGTAGGTCAAGGTCAAAGGTCGTGGTCTAAGACGAATGGTCTTGTCATATTTGATCTACATGTGAAATATTCACTAGTAGTTCAAGAGATGTAGCCTAGTTTAAAGTTTAAGAAAAGTAGGTCAAATTCCCAGGTAACACAAAACATTTTCGAATCATTTTCAAAAGGTTTCAAAAAGGTTCCGCTGAAACATTTCTGGCAAAACGTTCTAAAAACATTTTAAAAACGTTTTTCAGGAATAGCGAAATGTTTTTAAAACGTTTATAAAACATTTATGAGCGATAGAAAAATCGAAATATTTTAAGATATTTTCAAAACGTTTTTAAAACATTGCTGAAACATTTCCATTAAATGTATTGAAAATGCATTTATGTAACAAAATAGGAAAAATGTTTTCAAGATGTTTTCAGAACAAGTCATTTTGATTTTTATTGAAATGATTTTTCAAATTTCAAAGTATTGAAAGCATTATAAAAAACGTTTTTTTATGTATATTTTAAATCTTATATGTTTTATTATTTTGGGTACATGTTGCATATTTATTAAGTATTTATAAATGTTGAAACATTGTAGAAATGTTTTTGAAACATTTATTTCTAAAATGTTGTCAAAACATTGTTAAAATGTTTACTAAACATTGATTTAAAGTATCATTAAAACATTGTTTAAATGTTTATAAAATGTCGCATAATAATGGAACAATGTAGAAAATTATGTTTTGAAACATACATTTTTCAAATGTTTTTGAAACATTTTACATTGTTTTCATGTTTTAAAATATTGATAAAAAATTTGTAAATCATTATTTAAATGATTTCTTACAAATTACTAAAAATGCTATTTCTTAAAGCTTTCTAAAAATGCGTCTATGATGTACATGTAAAACTGTAAGATATACTGTTAAAATGTTGCTATGATGTTTTAGAAACATCTCCAAGGGTCATTTAAAAGAAATCACAGAAAGAAAAGACCATATTCATTATGATGATAAGATAAATCGGTATTCATTAAAATATTCTTCTTCAATACTTGTAAGTCTGTGTAATCAAATAATATTGTACAGAATTTTATAGTAAGCTGTAGGGATGTTGCATAACGCTTCTAGAGAGGCGGTTTTAGTGTGCAGAGATTGAGATAAGAGAGTAAATTGTTGATCTAGGATATAGGTCAGTATCACACACAGCAGGATACTGGCCAGTTAACCATGGTAACTTGGATTTGAAAGCGAAGACAAGGAGTGGGTCACTTATGATTTCCTACATATACTGTTCACTCCTAAAGTCATGGATTATATGTATATTGGAAAAATCTACTTTATAGTTATTGTGATATACTCCTCATATATATAGTATTTATCATCATAATCATCGGAGTTCGGGACAATGGTAAGTACACATACTTATATATTTCAGGAATAAAAAGTTCTGTGTACTGTAAATGTGTATGTAAATAAATGTATCCATAGTAAAAAGCATTTGTAATTGTTGAATACGTATTATTCCTTATAAAGTTATGTATTTTCGATTATCAAAGTACATGTTTATCATTTATAATGCTAGCATACATATTTGTGAAATATAATACATTTTTATGGCAGCGCATACTGATGGTCAAAGACTTTTTCAAGAGAATGGAATGTTCCTGTACAATGTCATGCAGCTTAAATTATGTAAGTGTTTATAAAAATGTATAATATTCGACATACTCGGCATTGTGATTTTTTTACTTGGCATTTTAATTCTTCACAGTAATGCACCATTACAATGATAATAATAGCTTTTAAAATCACACACAATCATGATAACATTTGAGGCAGAAATTATAAGGAGCGTACTCTAATCTTCATGTTTCATTTGATTTTTAGAAGAAGAATGCGAGGAAAGTAAAATATTTAGCAGTATCTGAAGAAACAACTCGGAAAGCTAGAGATTCAGTCAGACAGTGAAGATTGAACTTTTATTAAAACATGAAGATTGAACTTTAAATGAAGACTGGCATGAAATGGAGATTGGCATTTAAAAATTCTATGCGAGCTCGTTTTATTACGATTTATCATGTTTGTGATTTCATTAATTAAGGCATAAAAGATATTATATTGTATTCAAAAGGTTTCATTTTTAAAATTTCTATATCAAATGTAAAAAAAATATTTAGACATTCTTAACTTCACGAATTTACAACAGTATCATTGAAAAGGAATTTATCTTTGTACTGTCATATATTTTATATTTGTAAGTTATGAATTAAAAAGTGTTTTGAAATGTTTTATAGAAATGTTTTGTAGAACGTTGAAAAATATTACATTGAAATATTTCACAAAATGTGATTAAAACGTTTTTAAAACCATACATCGTAACATTAATGAAACATTTTTGAAATGTTGTTGAAATATTTCTAAAACATTTCATAGAAACATTCTGGAAAAACATTTTTAGAATGTTTCATTAAAATGTTTCATGAAGCATTTTGAAAACGTTTTTAAATCCATACATCGAATTATTTTTGAAACATTTTTTTCGAAATGTTTTCGAAACGAAATTAAAATGTTTTTGAAACGTTTTGAAAATATTTTTGTGCTACTTGGGTTGTCTAAGATAAATGGTCGTGGCAAAAGTAATCTACACGTGAAATATTAAAGCCCTACCACTCATTGTTAAAGAGATATAGACGAGTCAGTTTGCTACCCCTCCACTACTAATCGATATCTCGGAAAACGTGAGAAAACTCGTATACAGTTAAAGTATACCATTGAGGGAGTTAGCAAGATTCTGGTTCCCCGAGACCAGACCTATTTATCTGTTTTATCATACCGAAACAAACATAATACTGAAACAAACAGAATCTTTGCTTCACATGGTTCCAATGGAAATTCTAATGATTTTGCCTTGCCTTCTGGACTGAATGACTGAGTAACGGAAAATATTAATTTTTGAAGATAAGATAAACAGAAATATCATTTATCATACTCATACATGTTTAATTTTTGATTGTTTTATTTTATTGCGGATTAATTTATGTGCCAAGCGGATAGGAGGCGGATTACTCTGATTTTGCTCGCGTATTAATAGCATCATCCGATCAACCTTTTACTGCGCTGATTGGCTGATACTGACACTGCCCCAAAAATACTCCGCCCCATTTTGAAACTAACTCCCTAGGGAAATAGTCTTCTCAACTAACGCACTCCTTTGCAGGGAAATAGTCTTATCGGGATACAAAATTTGAAGACATTTTAGGGAAAAATGAATATTACATGTATATGATTTTTAGTATTTTGATTTGTGATTGAATGGCTGTAGTCATCACGAAACAAGATATACTAACCTGATCTGTACATCAAAATGTACATCGAGACAATCACCGAATTTGACAGGTTTACATGAAGCTGTTGCGACGGGTGTTGCATGCAAACAGGAGACGCTGACTCTCCCCAGGCATCCTGTCTCACTTCGGAGTGTTGTTCATTCCGGGGTTGGCAGCCATTCCGATGGGAATTCTCACGATTTGGCCTTGCCTTTTCGACTTTGAGACTGAATAACTTTTCGGTACTTTTTTATGTTTATTATGTGAAACGAGCACGAACATGAAATTTACATGACTTTATTTATATGAAATTTCTGTGACGTTTCTGACATGAGTTTACTATAAATTCAATTTCGCATGAAGTCACAATGAAAAATTCATGTGAAATTCATGAAAAGTAAATATATGTGAAATTCATGTGAAATGTTTTTCATATAAATGTAATGTGAACTCACATGAATTTTATGCGAGGCACAGTTGGCTGTGAAAGCAGGTTTTTTGTCAGACATTTTAGGTCAGATTGATTACACGATGCTCCTCTATCAGTACATTGTATATTCTTTTATTAACTCCTTTTAACAGAGAAGCAAAATTTCACTCAATTGAGAGCTTATGTACGTTATTGTAATGATATCTAATTATGAAAATTTCTTTTTTGCATTGTAATGAATGCTCATGAAATTTATGAAAGAAATTTGGTAATGTTGGATACTTCCTTCTTTAGCTTAAACTATACGGCACGGAGATGTAAACGTCTTCAAATTGAATAGCATCATTAAGAACAGATAAATTGGCAACATGGACCATACATGCACGTTTCGGGTACTTCACCCTCGTCAGTGATCCTCAAATCTAAACAATGTAATATGCCAAAAAAGTATGAAAGTTACTATGTCGAAAAAGCGTACCGAAAGACGTAGCAGGATGAGTGGGATATGATGCTACAGGATCTACGTTTTAGAAATTTCAAGAAATTTTGATAACAGGAATTTTTGAATGCGTTGAAGAAACGATCAACCGAAATTGATCGAACTTGGCTACATGTGCCCTCGGGGACTCTTGGTCCACCAGCAGTGACACTCACCAAGTGGTATAAATGTTAACGTCTTCAAATTGAATAGCATCATTTAAGAACCGATAAATTGGAAACATGGACCAGACATTCACGTTTCGGGTACTTAACCCTCGTCAATGATCCTCAAATCTAAACAAGGTAATATGCCAAAAAAGTATGAAAGTTACTATGTCGAAAAAGCGTACCGAAAGACGTGGCAGGATGAGTGGGATATGATGCTACAGGACCCACGTTTTAGAAATTTCAAGAAATTTGAAAAACATTGAAAGAGGAGATCAGATATCTCGATAAGATAACAAATATCTTGAAATTTCAAGAAATTTCAAGATGTTTGTTAAATAACAAATGAAAAAGTAAGCAAACTTACTATTGAACCACCAACCTCCATTCCAATCTGTTGCACAGTTCCCGTGTTTCCATTTATCTTGGTCTTTATCGTTTGTCGAAAATTTCATTCCATTATGAATATATGTTTTGACTCTGCGCACCAGGGAATCTCCTGCAACATAAAAGATGCAGTATCCATCACATTTCTATTGCATTTAAAAAGTTCTAAAATATGGACGTAAATTAACATTGTCCTGTACATTCTACTGGAGACGGACCATCAGTAAGAAAGAGACCCGAATCAAAATCTAAATAAGACATAATGCTTGAAGGTTATATTGCTGCCTGGCCACATTTGGCATACGAGGCGATCGGAATGAACAAGTCAATTCGACAAGGGAAACTTCAATATTCAACACATTCGTTGTAGCTAAGATCGCTTAACACATAAGGCAATGAAGTTTGACATACTGTCTATATGGCAGAATTAATGTACATACATACACTAATGACATATGAAGCATTTTTACTTTATCACCTCCTCAGCATAGGTAAGAAGGTATTTTAAGGTTTGTACATGAATGAGCAGAAGGTTCCCAGTTTGAACTTCACGAACTGCTAATTTTTTTTTTCATAATTCAAGATCCATGACGACCATGAAGAGTGATTCTTCAAACTTGGATCCTGTGATTGGCGTAGTTTAAATGTTGCCAAGATGAGTTTAGTCCTTTCTTATTCATTTTAACTATCTATGATGGAACTACCCGTGGAGCAGGAGGTATCGACTTCGTCTCCCATGTCGGGCGAAACTTTTTCTCATACAGATGTATATACTTTGTTTTCTTCACAACTAATTCGATCACATCGAACGCCTAAAATTGGTTATTTTTTTGATATAATTATCAAAGTTTTTTAAAGCTTTAAATAGATTTGAATTTGAATATTTTAGGAATCAGTCATTATCAAAAAAAGACATATCGAGAGCCGGGTTTTCTTTTTCGGGGAGGGGGTTAGTCACAGTTTATAAGAAAAATATTCTACATTTAGATTTTATAATCAAAAGGAGTTACGGGTATTTTTTAAATCTGAAAGCTTCCCGCTAACTCAAGTTCTTTTTTGTCTATACATAATTTGGATGAACGGTCGAAAATGCCTCTGAGATAGTTAAATGGCGGATATGTTCACCTGATAGAAAATCATTCTCTGTTCTATCATATAACTTCCTTGCACCATTAGTGAATTTCCATAAGTTATGTCTCCTCGCTGATGCTCGAGGTCGAAATGATGAATTAATGAAAAGCAAAATATTTAACATGAAAACTAAAGTGAGACATGCTAAGCCTCTCTTAAGGAATATAAAGTAGAAAAGCACACTCTTGGTCAAATAGCTGAATAAGGTGAGTCATGTTATATGCACAAATTCACATAATGTATATAACCATCTCGTTAAGAACATGTCAAGTGGAAATTCTCTACGGAGTAGAAACAAGTGCCGATATAGAAGTTTATCAATATTCTTTCCATATATCAACTGAAAATATACGGCGGGGTTAGCGCAGTGGTAACGCTTCTCACCTCTAAGGACCCGGGATCGAATCTCAGATTCGGCAAAGGGTCTTATGTGGGAGGGTATGTGGTCCCCCACCCAGGCCTCTGCAGGGGGATTTACTCCGGGTACTCCGGTTTCCTCCTGTTCCGTAGATCCCCTCACGCCAACATCTGAGCCAACGTGAGACATTTATATAAGTTGTGTAACTTGTTTGTTAAACGTTGTAAAATAAATAAAGCTTAAACTGAAAATTTAGGTGAGTGAATATAAATCCTCTGATACAAACCTGCATTTCCACTGTAGTTTCCAACTGTCAAAGCAAATCCTCCTACCTCACTACCAATACTAAAGTTAGAATACTTAGCATAGCGCCGATTTCCTTCAAAGTCTTCAAGGTCTATCCTCAACTCACAATTTGGACAGTTTGCTGACAATTCAGAAACAATCATGTTGCCTATTTAAAGCAAACACAGAAGAATTACATATTTGTACATGTCTGTACCTATCATAATTTTTTAATAAATATATCTCTGTTATGACGTCAGTTCTGTTTGAAGCATTTTATAAAGTTTAGTTCTTTTCCGTGTTGATTCAAATGACATAAATGCACATGTGACTATGAGAGAGAAAGAATCCTCACACTTTTTTTCTGAAGAAAGAATTTGTGTAAGATTACATCCATTTTTATTATACCTCTCTCAGCCAAAATGCACTGTAGAAATGGGTTATCATTGGCTTCTCCGAGTGAAAAATGATTATCAAGAATAGATTTTTCAATCTGCATGTACATTATAGTCACTACACATACCTCAAGCATGAGCAACAATTCTGTAAAAGGTCATACAGGCAGTAAAATTCATTTTCTGGACAGTCAAGCTTCTAAACCCGCGTGTACTCTGACTTTGTGGTTTGATTAAGCTTCTGAACTCGCAAGTACTCTGACCTTGTGGTTTAATTAAGCTTCTAAACTCGCGTGTACTCTGACCTTGTGGTTTAATTAAGCTTCTAAACCCGCGTGTACTCTGACCTTGTGGTTAAATTAAGCTTCTAAACCCGCGTGTACTCTGACCTTGTGGTTTAATTAAGCTTCTGAACCCGCGTGTACTCTGACCTTGTGGTCCAGTTAAGCTTCAGAACCGCGTGTACTTTTACCTTGTGGTTTGGTTAAGCTTCTGAACTCGCGTATACTCTGACCTTGTGGTTTGGATAAAGGTTCTGAACACTTGCACTCTGACCTTGTGGCTAGGTCAAGCTTCAGAACCAGCGTTTACTCTGACCTTGTGGTTTGGTCAAGCTTCAGAACCAGCGTGTACTCTGACCTTGTGGTTTGGTTAAGGTCTTGACATATTCGTTTGTCGTTGGCAACAATTATTTGAATTATTTTTCAGATCCACAAAGGTGGTGAAACATTTAATATTGAGTTTTGACTTGAATCAAGGTCATCACATACCCTTGTATCCTGCAAAACGATCCAATGAAATTTTATTCAGATTAATAGAAGCAATTAAATATTATAGCCCGGTCAAGTTTTTTTTGACAGAAGGATGGACAAGCAGAAGGACAGTGAGGAAGCAATAAGTCAACTCAGATTTTAACTGCTGCAGGACTGATAGATCTTAGAAACTGAGAAGATTAGTATTTTGGGTTAAAATTTTGCGTTTGAATTTCGTTCACTATTTTCTGTTTTGTATTTGATTCCAAAAGTCGTGAGCCTGGTTAAGTACCCGAAACGTGCATGTCTGGTCCATGTTAAACGTCTTTCAATTCAATAGCATCATTTAAAACCTGATAAATTTACAGCATGGACCAGACATGCACGTTTCGGGTACTAAACCCTCGTCAGTGATCCTCAGTCTAAAATATGTAATACGGCCAAAAAGTATGAAAATTATTATGTCCAAAAATGCACCAAAAGACGTAGCAGAATGGGTGGGATATGATGCTACAGGACCCACGTTTTAGAAATTTCAAGAAATTTTGTAACAGAAAATTTCAAATGCGTTGAAGAGACACACGATCAACCGAAGTTGATCGAACTTGGCTACATGTGCCCTCGGGGACTCTTGGTCCACCAGCAGTGACACTCACCAAGTAGTTCAAATGTTAAACGTCTTTCAATTCAATAGCATCATTTAAAACCTGATAAATTTACAGCATGGACCAGACATGCACGTTTCGGGTACTAAACCCTCGTCAGTGATCCTCAGTCTAAAATATGTAATACGGCCAAAAAGTATGAAAATTATTATGTCCAAAAATGCACCAAAAGACGTAGCAGAATGGGTGGGATATGATGCTACAGGACCCACGTTTTAGAAATTTCAAGAAATTTTGTAACAGAAAATTTCAAATGCGTTGAAGAGACACACGATCAACCGAAGTTGATCGAACTTGGCTACATGTGCCCTCGGGGACTCTTGGTCCACCAGCAGTGACACTCACCAAGTAGTTCAAATGTTAAACGTCTTTCAATTCAATAGCATCATTTAAAACCTGATAAATTTACAGCATGTTGCCAATTTATTTGTTCTTAAATGATGCTATTCAATTTGAAGACGTTAACATTTTGACATTTTTCACTTTGCAAACGATAGATACGGAAATGATCAATGATTTGTCGAATATGACACATATATACATACATACCTAACCAGTGTTCACCATGTAACACATATATTCATACATACCTAACCAGTGTTCACCATGTAACACATATATACATACATACCTAACCAGTGTTCACCATGTAACACATATATACATACATACCTAACCAGTGTTCACCATGTAACACATATATTCATACATACCTAACCAGTGTTCACCATGTAACACATATATACATACATACCTAACCAGTGTTCACCATGTAACACATATATACATACATACCTAACCAGTGTTCACCATGTAACACATATATTCATACATACCTAACCAGTGTTCACCACTTATGTTTCCGAATCCATACGTATAGGCATTCCATCTCCTTTCGAATGATTCCCTTCCATCTTGTCGTCGTTGAAATACCTTATAAACATTATCAAATTATAACTGCCAAGTAAACAAGAGGCGCAAGGGGGCCACATCGCTCACCTGAGGAGACTGTATGCATGTTTTCAAACAAAGTCAGTATAAGACATGAAGGAAACCGCTTTTAGTGAAGCTTTCAGAAGGACTATGTGTACTTACTTCCTGTAAAGTTCGGTGACATTCTGTGCAGTAGTTTAAAAAGATAAGTCGAAAATGTGTCATCCAATTAGAGCCTATGGAGGACATCTTGGGTTTCCGATCGGCTCGAAAAACACAAACTTGGTCGACTAAGAGGGCAATGAGTACTTGCTTCCCGTGAAGTTTCAAGAAATTCTGTGAAGCGGTTTCAGAGGAGAAGTCGAAAATGTGTCAGCCAATCAGAGCTTGTAGCTGCCATCTTGGATTACCGATCGGCTCGAAAAACACAACTTTGGTAGAGGGCATTGAGTTCTTGCTTCCTGTGAAGTTTCATGAAATTCTGTGCAGCGGTTTAAGAGGAGAAGTCTAAAATGCGTCAGCCAATCAGAGCCTGTGGCAGCCATCTTGGATTTCAAATCGGCTTGAAAATAACAAACTTGGTAAAGGGCATTGAGTGCTTGCATCCTGTGAAGTTTCGAGAGATTCTGTGCAGCGGTTTCAGAGGAGCAGTCGAAAATGTGTAAGCCAATCAGAGCTTGTGGCAGCCATCTTGGATTTCCCATCAACTCGAAAAACACAAACTTGGTACAGGGCATTGAGTATTTGCTTCCTGTGAAGTTTCCAGAAATTCTTTGTAACGGTCTCAGAGGAGAAGTCGAAAATGTGTCAGCCAATCAGAGCCTGTGGCGGCCATCTTGGATTTCCGATCGGCTCGAAAAACACAAACTTCGTAGAAGGCATTGAGTACTTGCTTCCTGTGTAGTTTCATGAAATTCTGTGCAGTGGTTTCAGATGAGAAGTCGAAAATGCGTCAGCCAATCAGGGCCTGTGGCTTCCATCTTGGATTTCAGATCGGCTCAAAAAACACAAACTTGGTAGAGGGCATTGAGTGCTTGCTTCCTGTGAAATTTCATGAAATTATGTGCATCGGTTTCAGAGCAGAAGTCCAAAATGTATCAGCCAATCAGGGCCTGTGGCGGCCATCTTGGATTTCCGATCGGCTCGAAAAACACAAACTTGGTATACGTAGAGGGCATTGAGTTCTTGCTTCCTGTGAAGTTTCGAGATATTCTGTGAAGCGGTTTCAGAGGAGAAGTCGAAAATGTGTCATCCAATCAGATCCTGTGGCGGCCATCTTGGATTTCAGATCGGCTCAAAAAACACAAACTTGGTAGAGGGCATTGAGTGCTTGCTTCCTGTGAAGTTTCATGAAATTGTGTGCATCGGTTTCAGAGGAGAAGTCGAAAATGTGTCAGCCAATCAGAGCTTGTGGCGAGGGTTAAGTAACCCAAAATGTGCATGTTTGGTCAATGTTGCAAATTTGTCTGTTCATAAATGACGTTAATGAATTTGACGACGTTTAACATTCTTATTGTTATTGATAAGGGTTAGGTTGGGACGGTTCTGTTGATGTTTTAATATAAATATAATATAAAATATAAAAATGGAACCATAATCATACCGTCCACCCTCCACCATCGGTGCTCATATCACAGTATGCCATGTGACTAACACCTCTTTTTGTATAGATACGGTATGGCCCGGATTTTGTTTCTTTGAATATTCTGTGTATGTCTGAGCAATCAAGCGTCCCAAAAACTCCAGGACCTGCAAAATGTATCATATAATAGTTAATTCTGACATAATGAAACATTTTTTGAACAATGTTTCAAAAACAAGTTGTTTTATCCGTTGGACGAAGCCATACTTCATTTGAAAGCGGATTCCCTGGGAAATGAAATTTTAGTGTATCGTATGCGCACTTCAATAAAGTCTGTCTCATCAGTGATGAGGAAATGAAGAAATTCAAATAATGTAAAATGATGAAGAGCAAAAGTCTAGACTTGACTTAAAATATCTGCCAAAGAACCTGTTAAGGAGGTATGACATCAGAAACATACTCCTTAGTTTTAGAAAAGTTTCCTTATTTTACGTATTTTTACGAATTTACAAGTAAACAGTCTGGCCCTTTGGGCATTTGAACGTTTCAATTACGTCCATTTATGTAATTTAATTCTCTACGTTAAAAATGTAGACACTGTGATTGACTAAAATTTGATCAATATTTTATGTGTAGAACACAAACTGTTCCAAAGTATAAAAATGTTATTTTCTTCGAACTATAGAAAAGTATAAACATGTTATTCATCCATAAAGTACTGAAAAGTATATAATGTTATTTATCCACAAGAATTGACTCTTAACAAGGCAATCATTACAAACAAAGAAACACCATTTTAGGACCTAAATATCAAAATTGTTAATTGGGAGATTCATACAAATGAATAAAAATACAAATGAAATGTGTATGACAAAAGAGATAATTTTGGATTCAACACATTAAATTTTCCCTGGCTTGACGGTGATCTTTCCTACATTTCACAGCTCATCTTGTATGCTAGTGCATGAACTGATGTTTTGGATTTTGGGCATTTAACAAAAAATATTGTCAATTTCTTTTGAAATTCGGAAAACTCTATATCTTCCAAAATGGAAGTATTTGAAAACTCTATATCTTCCAAAATGGAAGTAACCGGATGTGACAGTTCTACCGAATTAAAGCGACGGGTGTTGCATGCAAGCAGGAGATGCTTACTCTTCCTGGGCACCTGGTCTCACTCTCATATCGGGAGTTCGCTTCTTTTCATATGGTGGAGGTTTTTGTTTTTGTTTGCTTTGGTTCCTGTTTTATCCTGATTTTGTATGCCTTCGGTTTCTGATTTTCTGAATTATCGATTTTGTACTGTAGACAGGGATATGGTCATTATCCATATTTGTCATCCATACAAGCAACAGGTGTTAAACGTTTTAAAATTTAATAGAATCATTTAAGATCAGATAAAGTTGCAACATGGACCAGATATGCGCGTTTCGGGATAGAGTATGTTACTATGGGTATTTCACAACCTGCATTTTATGGTGACATAATTAACAAAGTAAGAAGAATCAAAGGTATATAGAATTACCATCGCAACTGTGTTAGAATCATCAAACGCCTTTTATACCATGGATATAATTCTTCTGTCACCAGACGGACACTAGGCTTGGTACTGAACCATTTACAGCATTGTACCAGCGCTTTCTTAAGAATTGCACTCTGACTGAGTGTGATGACAGGACTCTATGACAGGCCCTGTCCAAACCTCTTTAGAGAAGACAGGGCCCCGACCATCTGTCCTCTCTGAATCTCAGTTGCTAGGATGTGCGCGCTCTTTATCGAAGTATACCTAGACACGAAGCGAGGACTTGAATGAGCGGAAGTCAAATCAGTTAAAGAAGATCCTGACGATAATCTCAACAGCACTCACAATAGAGCACAAAACTGAGCATCGACGGACCCTTAGCAAGCTTGGGGTGGGACCAGGTGCCTTAGAGGAGAAAGCATCCCCTGTTGGCTAGCATACGATGTTCATGCACGAAAATTAAAACAAGATTTGAAATACATGCACTGTTTGAAGTTATGTCTAATTTGAAAGTGTTCTGGCGACCATGTCGAAAATTATTCAAAACATTTACTGTCAAAAGGTGCGAAAAAACAGTATATGTAGGACAGACGGGGATAATGATGTATGAGCGAATGATGGTAACCGTATTAAACATCAGAAATAACAAATGCGACCTCATAACGGAACATTTCAACCAAAATGGGCATGCAATGCGGGACTTTCACTAGTGGGAAAGACATTCGGCCGTGAAATTTCCAGATTCGACAAAAGAATCATTCTGGATAAAGGAACTCAAAACTCCGTTGCGAGATGGACTTAATAGGCAAATGTATTTAGTTTAAATTAAGAAAAAAATTAATTTACAAATTTTTTGCACGTCATATACTGTAATGATCAATTATGAACTAAAATACGGAAGTGTCCCAACTCTATACCTTCTAACGAACATTTCAAACCAACTTATTATCCAACAGACACGTGTTTATAAATTCCTCATCAGTGATTATATTTTTCTAAATGAAATTTGTGTAATTTGCAGAGAGTGCGCGGCTCAAAATTTTCAGTAGGGCGGATTCTGTAGCATATCCAAATATAATCTATGTTCAAAATAACATTGGAGGGATGGTGCTAAGATGGTAACCGCCTTTAATTTTGATATTTTTTAATAAATGACAGGTTTCCGAAATAGCAAAATGAAAAAATATGGATTATGACCATATCCCTATATACAGCACAAAATTGATAATTCAGAAACTGAAGGCATACAAAATCAGGATAAAATTCTATGACGTCAAATTGATAAAGTGCCAAAATAAAGCTTCTTTCAGGCGAAGTTTCAAGTATCAATGCAATAGCAGCAAAGGCTGCGAAAAAAGTCCGGAAAAATTATTTAAAACATTCTATGTTCAAGGGTCATAACACTGCTAAATTTTTTTCCAAAACACAATCTGGATCTTACGTCACTTAAAATACAAGGCATATGATCAATGCAATATCTTGAAAGGCTTTTGAAAAAGTATGGAAAACATGACCTCGGACGATCGGGCGGACGGTGCTATAACTTAATCGATCATATGTCTTGATTTCAAGTGACGTAAGATCCAGTTTGTGTTTTGGAAAAATTGACCTATTTTTAGCATTGTTATGACCTGCGTATAAAAATGTTCGATTTTGAAACCAATAACTTTTAAAATTATTTCAAACTTACCCATATTTTCAGTCTTGCAAGAGTCGTCCGTCTCATCGAGGCTACTATCCGTTTCAAATAAGTTTGTCATCCGTTTCTCTAATCTTTTAAAGCGTTTTTTAAAATTCTTTTGAAGTGTGTCCATTCTGACAATAGAGGCATCCAAAGTTTTTGATAGTTTGTTAACTTTTTTGTTGGTCGTTCCCATGGAATCCTTTATTTCCCCTTGTATGGACAGTATCAAGTCCTTTACTTTCGTCATTCTCGCTGTTTCATCCGTCAGATTTTCGAGGGTTTCTTTTATATCCCTTATCGTCGATTCTTGACTCAACAGCTTCGACAGAATTTGTATCTCTTCATCTATAAGTGAGCATGTTTTTGTGGTATTGGTATCCGGAATTCCTGTATCGCATCTTGTGCCTTTGATACCAAAGTATATAATTAACATACTTATAGAAAAACAAAAGACAATGTAGTGATTCCCCATGACTGCTATCTCTTAAATGAATGAAAATACAGATTGCAGAGGTGGTATTTGTGTAGTTTGGAGACCACATGTAATATGAAATATATTCATGAATTTAGACAAAGTAAACACTTGTATATCAATTTCAAATTATCAAGTATGAACATTAGCTGGACATAGAAACAATCTAGTAAAGTCATCAAAACATCTTTATTTCAAGAGCCTTTAAGAGTTTCCACTTGAAAATTTATATTAATCGTGTGAAAACTTTCAGCTGTACAGTTATTAGAATAAAAGAATTACATCTGATAAAAGCATTCGAGTATCGGACATAATATCTTCAAACACTTTTCTCTTCATCTAAGTGGCGCCGCCTATAAAGAAATCATGACCTTATACTTATTGTGTACGTAATATCTTACAACCCCTTGGCGGACGACTTTCTGAGCCCAACCTATTGAGCCTTCAAACTTTATCTTATCATCACTTGAAAACACATTTCGATAGTATTCAATCGATTTTGCTACCAAATTATGTACCTGGCGAATCTATTAAACATTAGAAACATATCTCAGAAAACTAAACCCCCTCCCTTACTTATTTCGCATCGGCATATTCCACAGATTTTAACTGATGCCGCCATATTGTTTTCAAATCCTCACTTCTTATGTTCATCAGGGCACCTTTGTTCAATTCTTATTGTTTTTAGAATTTCCATGGACAGTAAGTGCTTTGAATATTTTTCCCTGAAGTAGTCGCCATAGCACTTTCTATATAGACATAGCCTCAGACAGTGCATGTTATTTATATATTGTATTCATTTTCGTGCATGAACATCGACGGCGGGTGCGGCTAGCCAACAGGGGATGCTTACTCCTCCCGGGCACCTGGTCCCACCTTTAGCTTGCTAGGGGTCCGTCCAAGCTCAATTTTGTGCTCTATTGTGAGTGTTGTTGAGATAATCGTCATGATCGTCTTTAATTCCATTGGTTGCCAGCCTCGGAATGAATAATTTCTGGGGTAAGACCAGGTGAGCTGAGTCTCCTGATTGCATGCAACATCCGTGACAACAGCTTGTTAAATTCGATGATTGTCTCGATGTACATATTGGTGTACATATCAAGTAAATATTTCTTGTTTGATGATGATAAGAGCCATTTAATCGCAATCATGATATTATTTCCCCGTAGCGACCGAAGAACTTCCTCAAAGATGATGACAAATATGGAAAAAAAAAACCAATATCCCTATCAAGAATGACAAATATGGACAAAAAAACCATATCCCTATCAAGAATGACAAATATGGACAAAAAAAACCATATCCCTATCAAGAATGACAAATATGGACAAAAAAACCATATCCCTATCAAGAATGACAAATAGGGAAGAAATCATATTCCTATCAAGAATGACAAATATGGAAAAAAAAACCATATCCCTATCAAGAAGTACAAATGACAAATATGGATAATAACCATACCCCTGTATACAGCACAAAATCGATAATTCAGAAAAGCAGAAACCGAAGGCATACACAATCAGGATAAAACAGGAACCAAAGCAAATAAACAAAAACCTCCACCACACGAAAAGAAGCGAACTGCCGATATGGGAGTGAGACCAGGTGCCCAGGAAGAGTAAGTATATCCTGCTTGCATGCAACATCCGCCGCTTCAATTCGGTAGAACTCTCACATGCGGTTATTTCGGAAGACATAGAGTACAATCTTTGGTTGGATGGTTCAAATGGTCTATGACAGAATATCATCCACCATTTTGGAGAGTGGGACATCAAAGTGTATGACGAGTTCCCCATATCGACCGTAGAACTTCCTCAGTGACGATGATAGTCGGTCACAATCATATCCCTGACTGAGAAGCTTAACTGAAAGACGCCTAGCTCTCAGAACTAATCCGTGTATTTGGTACTTGCTCAAATCATTAATTTGGGCAGTTATGTAATATAACCCTGATTAAGTACCTTACTTGCAAGTCGCTTGGCTCTATCGACATCTTCATATTTGGGACATGCCCTGGCGTACCGTATCAGCTAAGAAAAAAAAAGACTGAATGTTGCTACTCATGAAAGGAAAGTTAGTTATGTGGAAACTGAAATCATGATGTTTGTCGTACAGTAAGGAGTTCAAATGTCCGTTTGCGTCGAAAGATCGAAGTATATCCAAGTTTGAAGCGGATCTATAGAAGAAAATTTTAAACCGGTTTTTATGCTCCAGACACGTGTTTATGATAGGAAAAGCCTCATCAGTGATACTTCCAGCCAAATTAAGAAGTAACGCCTGTAACACAAGGCACACTTATCTTATTTATAACAAATTATACATCCTCAAACTATCAGCATTTCATATATATACTTCTACTCGAAAAAATCAATTCAATAGTACAAACAAAAACCTATTAATAGTAATAGAAGAGAGCTATATTTTAATATAATACTCTATTGTGTCTCTGTACGATATTGGAACGAAGGACTCGGAGTGTAGAAACTAAGATATCTAGGAGACCGCAATGCTCACCCGCGCTCCTGTTGCATTGCTTTAGATTAGGTATTAATATATTTTAAATGTTTTATCAGCCTAAAAATCTTAATAAACGATCTGTGTAGATTGTGTGAATGTAATTAGTACTCTGAGTATAATTTTTGGATCCCTCACATAATTTTCCTAGAGGTGTTTCAGTTCACCATGTACATGTATACGAAGTTTGAACAAAGTCAATCATGCGGTTCCAGAGGAGAGGCTGAAAATATACATGCATTGTCTCGATGCGAATAGATTTCCTATTCATGCATGCTGCGTTACGAAGGAGAAAAGTTTTAACAAAAGGTATCCTTTTGGACACTGCCCTAATTCAATATTGAATGGATCTGTATCTCGAGCACTCAGGGGTCCCGTAGCATTGCATGTATGTAAACCATTCATTCCAGTTTCATTTATCAAAATCCTACACATGGACCAGTGGAAAAGTGGAAAATGTATGAAATGACATCTCATCCCTTTTCCTTTTCTTACAAAAGAAAAAATAAAATTGCAGCATGGACCAGAAATGTACGTTTCGAGTACTTAACTTTCGTCAGTGATCCTCAATTTAAAGAATGTAATATGGCCTAAACGTGTGAAACGTTAAACGTCTTCAAATGCATCATTTAAAAAAAATAAAAATTGCAGCATTGACCAGACATGCACGTTTTGGGTACTAAACCCTCGTCCGTGATCCTCAATCTTAACAATGTAATATGGCCAAAGAGGGTGAAAATTATCGTGTCCAAAAATGTACCGAAAGACGTAGCAGGATGGGTGAGATATGATGCTACAGGACCCACGTTTTAGAAATTTGAAGAATTTCGGTAACAGAAATGTTCGAATGCGTTGAAGAGACAGACGATCAACCGAAGTTGGCCGAACTTGGTTACGTGTACCCTCGGGGACTCCTGGTCCACCAGCAGTGACACTCACCAAGCAGTACAAATGTTAAACGTCTTCAAATTCAAAAGCATCATTTATAAACAGTAATAATTTGCAGCATGGACCAGACATGCACGTTTCGACAAAACTATTTTGTCCAAGAATGTATCGAACGACATAGCGGGATGGGTTGGGATATGATGCTACAGGACCCACTTGTTAGAAATTTCAAGAAGTTTTGATAACAGACATTTTCGATCAGATACCACTGCACGCTATATTTTCCACTGACAAGACTTTTTTTCTGATAAAAATACCGGCCGCGCCTCTTGTCCCGGGTAACAGTCGATCGCTGAAGATAATGTATCTGTTTATCAATCTAAATGGAAAAAAAATCATTGAAACACTTAAATATTTCAGTAATCACACCTGGGTCCAGTATTGACCTGGCTCGAACTAATCCGTGGCAAAATAAAAATGAATGTGTAGCCTTTATTCACGCATTGTAAATATTTTTAACGAAACTGTAAAACAATTGTTCCCGTTGACAGCTCGGCCACGTGCCGCTGAGTTAAAAGGCCAGTCTCTTTTTCTATACGTGGAATGGTAATTATGCAAACACTATTCTAAAAGAATTTATTGTTATCAGGGACGTATATACGGTCCTGTTGTTATATTTCCGTTCTAATGAGGTCATAATGACGTTCAGGATGAGCGCCGACAAGCGCTGAGAAACGTAAGCTATAAACTTTTTACCTCACCCAGAGTACATCTATCACCTCTTAAATTTATACCCCGTAGACGTATTACACCTACTACTCCATCTGCAGGCTCTACACTTAACAACAAACACAGAGGGTTCTCAACCATTCGCCAGTGCAATGGAAAGAGATGTTCCATTTGTCCGCTCATCAATTGCAATTCCACGATTACATCTAGTGTTAATGGGCATACGTAAAGATCGAGATTGATAGTGACGTTGATTGATCGTATCAAGATGTCATTTATGTTATTACATGAAACGCCAGGGGATGTGGCGCCCAATATGTAGGGGAAACAGGCCAGTCCTTAAAATCTCGTTTTCGAAATCATTCATATCAGATAAGAAACTCGCGTCACAAAAAGCATAGAAATTTCCTGTACCATCACTTCTTTAAATATAAACATTCAATTTCGGATTTAAGTATTACTCCAGTTCAGTCTTTCCCAAAACTCAAAAATCTAAGTAAAACTGAAATTAAAAAAACGCCGACTACAAGCTGAACTTGCCTGGATCACTAAATTACAAACTGCGTACCCCCTTGGTTTAAACGATCAAATTTACGGACAAGGAAATATTTCCTCGACCTCGACAAAGATCAATGTCTTTTCAATCCGCCCTGACGCTAAACGAATGTTTAGGTCACACGGAAAAAGGCGAAACAGAAACCTTAGAAACAGAGCTAGAATACATCGTACCCTCAGAGATCTACTTATAATTGCACGAAACGGCGGCAGACATGAACTGCTTCATGCTCTCTCATCAATACCAGCAGTTCAATTGAAATCTATCTTGGATGAAGCAGAGGTTGCATTCTTAAGAAATACTGATTGATTCAAACTTAATATCATTGTTGCATTCGCACAGAATAAACTTTTTCCTGTCATTAAAAACATTCCCCTTAGAAGACGATTCATAAAAATTCCATTTATTAACAAAGGTTTCGATCTTCTTAACATCTCTAATATTTTTCGGGATCATCGCGTCCAAAGTGCTATTCCTCAATATTTTGAGAATTTTGAACCTCCTCTTATTTGTTACAAGTATAAAAAACCTATTCGAAATTTCGTATTTAACTACAATAAAGTAACATCAGATCCTAAAATTCTTGAATCAAAACAAGAAGGGAGGAGATCTCCAACAAGACCCCGTTGCAGCATCAACAGTAAAACACCAAAACACCCGATGCAAAAACACAAAAGACAAGTACAGCACGAGACGGAAAAAAGACACACGACATGTAAACATCAAACACAAAAGACTACACATAAACCGACGAGACCAATGGGTAACCGGTGCCGACTTTGGACGGCCATCTGTCACGCAAGTAGCAAATGGTGTGGTTATCCTGGATTACGTGCGCACAACCCTCTCACTTCTCCAATTACCCAGAGGTCTCGAAGAACGTACAATTGTGGTGTAAAACAACCTCCTCACTGTAAGATGACATCACACAAACAAGACCGCGAAACGCAGAGGCCCCATATGTAAATGGATATAAAAAGAGGGCATGCGTAATACAGTCCGTGCTCTGCCGGCTGTAGCGAGCTCATGTATGTAATCACCCGAGGAGTCCGACTGACATTCAGAGAGGACAGGTGGTCCTACTTCTTGAGAATGTGCAACTTCTGAATACCTTTATAAACCAGCTGGCCATATTGTAACAGGTGACTTTTCAATAATCCAGGACAGGCAGCTCCGCAATCTTCTCAAGAAAGGACCTAAGTACAGAATTCCATCCAAGATAGATTTTATCAAATGTCGCGAAGAACCAAAGGAAGCCTTAGATAACTATACAAAAAGATGGTGTAAATCGGAAGGGGTCGAATCACATTCTCTGAATGACTGGAAGAACCTCATATTGGACATTACCGATATTCGAATAGATAACTTCCACAAAAATCCTCATCTTTTCGAAAATCCAAGTTCTAAATCTGAAAGATATTTTAAATCCAAATTACGCAATTTACACGAAAAATATGTCTTCGCTCCTGCAGACAAAGCAGCCAACAACACCATAATCATTTGAAAACGTTACTACATATCAACTTTGGTTTCGGAACTTTCGTCTACAAACACTTATATCAAAAGCAATGAAAGTGTTCCTAACATTTTGAACAAACACAACAGTGAAATTTCTTCATTCAAGATCCCTATTTCTAAACTGGATCTTCCTACACTATACTGCATACCAAAATTGCACAAGTCTCCTTACAAATATCGATACATTGCTAATTCTAGCAACTGCTCAACTACAATTTTGTCTAGAAATCTGACGTCAGCACTCACGGTGATAAAGGAACACGTTGCAAAATATTGTGAAACTGTTCTAAACAGGAATGATGTAACCTTATTTTGGTCTATTAAAAATTCAGGGGATGTGATTGACAAAATGAAGTCGAGAAATTTTCAAGCCAATTCGATTTCTTCGTACGACTTTTCAAATATGTACACCACGCTTCCTCACGATAAGATTAATGATCAATTGTCCAAACTCATTAAATGGTGCTTTAACCGAGAGGGTAAAACTTATATTTGTACATCTGAATCAAAGGGTTTCTTTTCCAATACAGAATACAAATCATACAAATCATGGACATGTAGTGACCTTTGTATTGCCTTGTCCTTTCTTTTGGACAACATTTATGTAAGATTTGGTGAGAATCTCTACAAGCAGGTTGTAGGGATCCCTATGGGTACTAATTGTGCGCCTCTTGTTGCAGATTTATTTTTATTCACGTATGAAAAAGAATTTATCCAAAATCTTCAAAAACAAAGAAAACATGATGATGTGAATTGTTTCAATGGTTCTTCTAGGTACCTGGATGATATCCTTACTATCGACAATCCTGTTTTTGAAAAGTATAAAAATGTCATTTATCCACAGGAACTGACTCTAAACAAGGCGAACGTCACAAACACAGAAACACCATTTTTGGACCTGAATATCAAAATTATTAATGGAGAGATTCATACAAGGGTGTATGACAAAAGAGATGACTTTGGATTCAATATAGTAAATTTTCCCTGGCTTGACGGTGATGTTCCTAGATTACCGTCTTATGGTATCTACATTTCGCAGCTCATCCGGTATGCTAGAGCATGTACTGATGTTTTGGATTTTCATGATAGAAATTTACAAATAACAAAGAAACTTTTAGGTCAAGGTTTTCGCTTTCACAAACTTGTCAAGACATTCTGGAAATTTTACAAAAATTATTGTCAACTACTTTTGAAATTCGGACCCATACAAGCAACAGAGTATATTACTTTGGGTATTTCGCAACCTGCATTTTATGGTGACATGATCAACAAAATTAGAAGGATCAAAGGTAGACAGAATTACTATCGAAAATGCGTCAGAATCATCAAACGCCTCTTATACCGTGGATATGATCCTAATGTCACCAGACGGACACTAGGCTTGGTACTTGACCAATCTACAGTCTTGTACCAGCGCATCCTTAATACTTGCACGCTGACTGACTGTGACGACGGGACTCCATGACGGGCCCTGTCCAAACCTCTTAAGAGAAGACAGGACCCCGACCACATGTCCTCTCTGAATGTCAGTCGGACTCCTCGGGTGATAACATACATTAGCTCGCTACAACCGGCAGAGCACAGGTCGTATTACGCATGCCCTCTTTTTATATCAATTTACATATTCATCTGTGTTGCTTGGGCCCCTGCGTTTTGCTGTCTTGTTTGTGTGTGGTCATCTGACAGTGAGGAGGTTGCTTTACACCACAATTGTACGTTATTCGAGACCTCTGGGTAATCGGAATAGTGGGAGGGTTGTGCGCACGTAATCCAGGATAACCACACCGTCTGCTACTGACGAGGCAGATGGCCGTCCTAAGTCGGCACCGTTTACCCATTGGTCTCGTTGGTTTATGTGTAGTCATTTGTGTTTTATGTTTTTCTGTGATTTGACGTTCATTGTACTACTGCGTCTCTTTCTGTGCGTGTCATTTTTGTGTTTTACAGTGGATGTTTTGGGAGGTTGTTGTTGATGCTGCAACTAGGTGTTGTTGGAGATCCCCTCCTTTCTCCTATAAAACTGGGAGGTGATTTAATGCTAACCTACATCTTTCGACTTTTAATGCAATGAAATTCCGCTCTTCGGGAGGTGTATCGAATTTAGATCAACTCAACGGACCTACCCGGAAAAAAACGACGAGTCTTTATTGCATGCAAAATGTAATGCTTATGGGTCCGCTCACCGCTTTTTAGAGTAAACCCAAAATGTCCAGGGTGGAAAAGCTGAAATAGGGGAAATTGAGTGGTTTTGAAAGGTGGGTTGAGAAGACCATATGAAGATAGTCTATAATGGTAAGATGCATATTGTAGAGTATGCCTGCCTTGTGTAAGAGCAATGAAAATTTTAGGTCACATGACTTATTTAGTCTAAATATAGATATTTTAAAAGGCGTACCGGATTTTCCCTGTTTGACAAGACTTCATAAGGGGAAATATGAAGTTTTGGGGTTTTTACACATTTTTTGAGTTACATGTGTTGGAAATTTTTAAAATTTGGCTAGAATGGGGTATAAGATAATAGCTTTAAGGAAATATAAGCATTATTTCTGAAATTTTTCCAGGAGACCAGAAACAATACACAGAAAAATGGCAAAAACCATGAATTTTAGGCCAATTTTCTGAACCTTTTTCAGCAAAATTGTATGATATTTATTATGTATAGCAATCTTAACATGACCTTGAGACTAGTATCATATAAAAGCTGTAGATATAACGAACAGATTGATATGTAGTATAAAAATGTGAAATATATAGAAATAAAATGAGATGACGTCAAATTATGTATGATTGCGCAATATTTCTGTGCCGCATGACCGGGTAAGAGAAACTGGTGAGCGGACCCTAATAGAGTCGAAGACAGTGTCGCGACAAGAAATTTTGTTTAAAAAGTTCTTAGAAACCATATATCACAAAATACTACAAGGCATACAGATTAAAAAGATACCAATATTTTATATTTAAATCTTCTGGTAATTATCCTCTGAATGTTATAAAAGAGCAGTAACGGTTTACGCAATGTCGAAAATGAAGGGAAAAAGGGTCCATTCTGTGATGTCGAAGGGACCTTTGCGCGGCATATTTCTGGGAAGGTATATGTGTTACGACACTATGTAGTATATCAATTTGTGCGAAAAGTCAAATTCTATCATTTTATCAGAAAACAAAATTGAACGCTAACATAGGAAAAATTATTAGGGTCCGCTCACCGCTTTTTAGAGTAAACCCAAAATGTCCAGGGTGGAAAAGCTGAAATAGGGGAAATTGAGTGGTTTTGAAAGGTGGGTTGAGAAGACCATATGAAGATAGTCTATAATGGTAAGATGCATATTGTAGAGTATGCCTGCCTTGTGTAAGAGCAATGAAAATTTTAGGTCACATGACTTATTTAGTCTAAATATAGATATTTTAAAAGGCGTACCGGATTTTCCCTGTTTGACAAGACTTCATAAGGGGAAATATGAAGTTTTGGGGTTTTTACACATTTTTTGAGTTATATGTGTTGGAAATTTTTAAAATTTGGCTAGAATGGGGTATAAGATAATAGCTTTAAGGAAATATAAGCATTATTTCTGAAATTTTTCCAGGAAAACCAGAAACAATACACAGAAAAATGGCAAAAACCATGAATTTTAGGCCAATTGTCTGAACCTTTTTCAGCAAAATTGTATGATATTTATTATGTATAGCAATCTTAACATGACCTTGAGACTAGTATCATATAAAAGCTGTAGATATAACGAACAGATTGATATGTAGTATAAAAATGTGAAATATATAGAAATAAAATGAGATGACGTCAAATTATGTATGATTGCGCAATATTTCTGTGCCGCATGACCGGGTAAGAGAAACTGGTGAGCGGACCCTATACGTTACGAGACACGGGGATTACGAGACTAGAATAGGTACATGTCGGCCTGACAACATTTCATAAGTCAGAAAAAAATGTCTCGGAATGTGTCTCAGAATTTTTCAATTGTTGTTCCAGAATTCTTTCATTGTCCCAGATTTTTTATCAATGTAATTATTAGTATAACACATTATAGTACCTAACATACATCCCGTCCGGCCTTAGTGTTACCTTTCGTTGATCGACACATTTAAATATAACATCATACATGTGTATGTTTACATAGACGTCAGTTCCAAACAAACGCCTAATTACACCGTGAATTGTATTCAGATTGTCTCAGTCGGGAAATACCCACAGTACGAATTGGATACATATACGATAAAAGCGTTACATATATAAATTGACTTCGTTCTTGAACAAAAAGAACTTTACTCTCTTGGAGGAGGGGGGTCGCTATTTTCAAGAAAACAGCAAACATTGTAATTTAAATATAGCATGCCGATTGGTTGAAATACTTTTGAAAATATTATTTTTAGATAAATCGTAGCATATTTTCTATTAATGTAAGTAAGAAGTGTGTGAATGTTGGAGGATGAGAGAGGAGTAGTTAAAGGGGGATTTACTCTTCCCGCGATCCAGTTTAATACCCTCTTAAACTAAGAACAAAGATTGATAAAAATCATATTTTACTTTAACATCTAGCCTTGTGATCCTGTCATACTTTGTCATGCTTCTTACACTTCGTTTCTCTTCGCAGTTTGAATTTTCACCTTATGAACAGTTTTACAATCATAGTAAATTCTATCCAATCAAGATCGATCCTAGTTGTTGCGACATGCTTTGTGCACACCGGCATCACGTGGTTTACCTTTCATAGCTGTCTGGTTTGACTGAGTTGAACTCTAAGCACCCCTCTGTCTGACGTAATTTCTAATCGCTACGATCGACGAAAGGTAACACTAAAGCCGGACGGGGTGTAAGTTTGGATTCTGACTAACTTTGAATAGAAATCATAGAAATCATGCTTTTCCCGAAAACACCACTTCCCCACCTTATTCAATTCTTACGACACCTTGTATATGAAAGACAAGGCTGTTTTCATAAAAATAACTTTATTACATGTATTTATAAGCTATGTACCTTGAATGTCAATTAAAATGAATTTTTCATATCCTGGTCACCTTACTAATAACCATTAAGTTACATTCTCTATCTCGGAAGAGGGAACAATGTTATAGATTTCTATTCTTTAGGAAAAGGACACGTTTTGACCCAGATATGAGCGATATCATGCGCAAAATAGATCTAGTAAAACTTCAGGTTCTCATGGGATCCGGTATAAGTGTCAACTTTATGCTAAACAGTTCTCGAATCTACTATTTTTATAATTCGATTTTTACTTAACTAACGTCTTATCTTACCAGTCCTTTTATAAAATTTGCTTTCATTAAAAATAAAAATCTAAAAGTTGCGGTACAAAATTTATTCCCATAATTGTTAGCAGCATGAATGGTATCATGGACATGTTACAATGTACATTGTACATCGGTCAATAGACTAGACATTAGAAAACGGATTAAAACATAACGTGGCATGAAGTACAAGATTGGTATTAAAACATATACATGTCTGTTCCATTCCAATATTTCATCCTGCAAAGAAAAAGAGCATCCATGAAACACATTTTGATAATAATATTGCAGTTTAACAACTGTTTACCTTTACATTCTAACATGCACAGTTGAGACATACATAACACAAACGATACAGACGTCATCATCATTCTTTCTCTATGTAACCTTTCTCATCATCATCCTAGTACTTTTCAATGAATTGTATCCTCCTTTCCAAGTAAGCCAGATAATGCCATTCCAGGGCTTCTCTGGTTTTCCACCTTTATAGTACAAACCGTTCAAATGGGCACCAAAACAACCTGTAAAAACATCAAAGAAGTACCGATTAGTTATTTATGCTCAAAGTCGAGAAGGCAAGACAAGTTTTTCACTCCCATATCGGGAGTTCGCTTCCTTTCATGTGGTGGCGTTTTTTGTTTGTTTGCTTTTGTTCCTGTTTTATCCTGATTTTGTATGCCTTCGGTTTCTGAATTATAGATTTTGTGCTGTATACAGGGATATGGTCATCCATAAAAACTCAATGGGAAAAGTCGCGAATATACAACACTCCGGATCCGAAGTGAGACCAGGTGCCCGGGGAGAGCCAGCATCTCTTGTTTGCTTGCAATGTTCACGAGTTTCATGAAAATTCGGTGATTGTCTCGATGCACGTATTGATGTACATATTTGGTAGAGATATCTTGTTTGGTAATGTTGACAGCCATTCAATCAAAATCCAGAATGTCACAGATTCTTCTGGAAAGAGGGATATCATCTGTTTTTACAAGATCGCCGTAGCGGCCAAAGAACTTCGCCAATGACCTAGTGACCTTCACCGACTTTTCATAAAAATTAAGATTGGCTATATCTTTTCATTGGTAAGTGATACAGCTCTATTATTAGACACGTGTATTTCTTATGATATGTATTTTCTTTTGTTATCAAAACTTTTTACCTTTTGACCTTGACCTAGATGACTGACCTATTTATTTTGAAAATTTGAGGTTTCACATTCTTTTAAATTTCAAATGACAATACTTTCCTGCCGATAAATGTTTTACAAATAATTTTGATACAAGTTACATTGACCTACATATTTGATCCAGTTTAAAATATATTAAGCCGCTTCGCAGCCAACATAAGCATTTCTTATATCGCTATTTTTGTATCAAAATATATCTTTTTATCTATATGAAATTCACTTTAAAGAAATTGTTAACATGATGAATCTCTCAGAATATTTAGTTTTGTGTGTATGTAGATGTAATAAATGTTTAAAGTGTTCATATTTTGTAATTGAAAGTAGAATCTTGGTTTCTACGATTTCTTAGTAAGATTTACATTGATTCCTTTCTCAAAGGGTGGAAATGGGTAGATTATGTAGGATATCAAAATCTACATAAATATTTCAAAACAATTTACAGAAAGCATTGGGGTGGAAATACTTTGAGTTATGTTATGACAAATCAAGATAAAATTGTATGAATTATGCATTTGCGAGTAGGTGAGACGTTTTTTCGGTAAAATATGACTACGCATGACAAATTTGTTGCGAGTAATCTATGGAACTACCTTATATGTATTACCTTGCCATAAGTAGTCTTCATGTGAAATATTTAAGCCCTACCAGTTCTAATCTAAGAGATATAGCCCATTCTGTAAAGGTTATGAAAAGTAGGTCAAGGTCAAAGGTCATGGTCTTGTCATATTTAATCTACTTGTAAAATATTCACTAATAGTTCATGAGATGTAGCCTAGTTTAAAGTTTAAGAAAAGTAGGTCAAATTGTCTAAGATAAATGGTCGTGACAAAAGTAATCTACATGTGAAATATTAAAGCCCTACCACTCATTGTTAAAGAGATATAGCCAAGTCAGTTTTCCACCCCTCCCTCTACTGATCGATATCTCAAAAACGTGAGAAAAATCATATACAGTTAAAGTATACCATTGTGGGAGTTAGCACGATCTGGTTCCCCGAGACCTCGGGGAATAGGTCTGGTCTCGGGGAACAAGATCGTGCTAACTCCCTCAATGGTATACTTTAACTGTTTTATTATACCGAAACAAACATTATACTGAAACAAACATATCTCTTAGGTTCACATTGTTCCAATGGAAATTCTAATGATTTTGCCTTGCCTTCTGGACTGTATGACTGAGTAAGGGAAAATATTAATTTTTGATGATAAAATAAACAGAAATATCATTTATCATACTCATACATGTTTAATTTTTGATTGCTTTATTTCATTGCGGATTAATTTATTTGCTAAGCGGATAGGAGGCGGATTACTCTGATTTTGCTCGCGTATTAATAGCATCATCCGATCAACCTTTAACGGCGTTGATTGGCAGAAACTGACACTGCCCCAAGGAAGCTCCGCCCCATTTTGAAACTAACTCCCTAGGGAAATAGTCTTCTCAACTAACGCACCCCTTTGCAGGGAAATAGTCTTATCAAGCGATTTTCAGGCATTTAATTAAATTTAATGAGTCTCTTTTTATATCGGAAAAAAATCAGAAGAGGTATAATAATAATGTATATAACATATGTATCACTTGAATTATACAACATTTCAAGACATTTTAGGGAAAAATAAATATCACATGTATATGATTTTTTTAGTATTTTGATTTGTGATTGAATGTAGTCATCACGAAACAAGACATGCTAACCGTATCTGTACATCAAACTGTACAATGTCATCGAGACAATCAACGAATTTGACAGGTTTCTATGAAGCTGTTGCGACGGGTGTTGCATGCAAACAGGAGACGCTGACTCTCCCCGGGCACCCTGTCTCACTTCGGAGTGTTGTTCATTCCGGGGTTCGCAGGCATTCCGATAGGAATTCTCACGATTTGGCCTTGCCTTCTCGACTTTGAGACTGAATAACTGTTCGGTACTTCTTTGATGTTATTTTGTGAAACGAGCACGAACATGAAATTTACATGACTTTATTTACATAGAATTCCTTTGAAGTTTCTGAGTTGAGTTTACTGTTAATTCAATTTTGCATGAAAGTCACAATGAACAATTCATGTGAATTTCATAAAAAGTAAATGTGAAATATTTTTTCACATAAATTTAATGTGAACTCATATTAATTTCATGCGAGGCACAGTTGTCTGTGAAAGCAGGTTTTTTGACAGACATATTAAGTCAGATTGATTACACGAACCTCCTCTATCAGAATATATTGTACATTCTTTATTTGCTCCTTTTTTAAAGAGAAGCAAATTTCCACTCAATTAAGAGCTTATGTACGTTATTGTTTTCAAATGATATCTAATTATGAAAATTTCTCTTTTGCATTGTAATGAATGCTCATGAATTTTATGAAAAAAATGGTAATGCTGGATACTTCCTTCTTTAGCTTAAACTATACGGCACGTAGGTATTTCTTAAATACCAAATAAAAAAGTAAGAAAACTTACTATTGAACCACCAACCTCCATTCCAATCTGTTGCACAGTTGCCGTGATTCCATTTATCTTGGTCTTTATCTTTTGTCGAAAACTTCATTCCATTGTGATTATATGTTTTGACTCTGCGCACCAGAGAATCTCCTGCAACATAAAAGATGCAGAATCCATCAAATTTATAAATAAGACATAATGCTTGAAGGTTATATTGCTGCCTGGCCACATTTGGACATACGAGGCGATCGGAATGAACAAGTCAATTCGACAAGGGACACTTCAATATTCAACACATTCGTTGTAGCTAAGATCGCTTGACACATAAGGCAATGAAGTTTGACATTCTGTCTATTTGGCATAATTGATGTACATACATACACTAATGACATATGAAACATTTTTACTTTATCACCTCCTTAGCATAGGTAAGAATGACAAATATGGATAATGACCATATCCCTGTATACAGCACAAAATCGATAATTCAGAAAATCAGAAACCGACGGCATACAAAATCAGGATAAAACAGGAACCAAAGCAAACAAACAAAAACTTGAAAAGAAACGAACTCCCGATATGGGAGTGAGACCAGGTGCCCAAGAAGAGTAAGCATCTCCTGCTTGCTGCTAAGGTATTTTAAGGTTTGTACATGAATGAGCGGAATGTTCCTAGCTTGAACGTCACGAACTGCTAAAATTTATTTATTTCATAATTCAAGATCCATGACGACCATGAAGAGTGATTCTTCAAAACTTATATCCTGTGATTGGCGTAGCTTTAATGTTGCCAAGATGAGTTTAGTCATTTCTTATTCATTTTAACTATCTATGATGGAACTTCCCGTGGAGCAGGAGGTATCGAGTTCGTGCCTCATGTCAAGCAAAACTTTTTCTCATATAGATGTATATACTTTGTTTCCTTCACAACGAATACGATCACATCGAAAACCTAAAATTGGTTAACTTTTAATGTTATTATCTAAGCTTTTTAAAGCTTTAAATATATTTGAATTTGAATTTTTCAGGAAGCAGTCATTATTAAAGGAAGACATATCGAGAGCCGGGTTATCTTTTTCGGGGAGGGGGGTTAGTCACATTTTATAAGAAAAATATTCCACATTTAGATTTTATATTCAATGAGTTAAAGAAGATCCTGACGATAATCTCACTCCCATATCGGGAGTTCGCTTCTTTTCATACGGTGGAGGTTTTTGTTTGTTTGCTTTGGTTCCTGTTTTGTCCTGATTTTGTATGCCTTCGGTTTCCGATTTTTGAATTATCGATTTTGTGCTGTATACAGGGATATGGTCATTATCCATATTTGTCATTTTTACCACTGTACATGTGTCACTGCTGGTGGACAAATTGTCCCCGAGGGCACTTGTCGGGCAGTCTTTTGCTTCAATGGATAGTACACAAGAGACCTACAAAGTGGCTGGGGCGTCGCCCACTATAAAAAGGCCCCAACCTGTTGCGTCTACGGACACATACGCAACAGGTAACTTAGGTGTCCCTAGAATTAGTCTAAATGACATTAGAGACGAGACATTTGTAGTGAGTAGTAACCATGATTTTGGTACAAACATGCAGTGGGTATATTAAAATCAAGCCCTGTAAGATTGAAGTGGTCGATATTCTAAAAGAGCACCAATTTTCACCAAGCGATTGCTCAGTTTCTAAGTGCGGCACGAAGAACTGCAAAACTTGTAACATCCTAATAACAGACACTTCATTCTCAAGTAATCTCACAAAACAAACATTTAACACGCATAGTTTTGAAAACCTTAACTGCATGACATCTAATGTTGTGTACGGAATAGAGTGCTCACTTTGTGGATTGATTTATGTGGGTGAAACCAAAGGTCAGCTCCGAAAAAGAATGTCAGGACACCGGTCAAAAATAAATAATAAAGGAAGTCAACTCCTTTACCGACATTTTGACCAGGCCGATCATTCGGTTTTATCTATGAGAGTCAGAATCCTGGAGAAAATATATCACCCCACAAACAATCCCAATTTGAGCACACCTTTCCGTCGCAACAGAGAAGAGTTCTGGATAAAAAATCTTAACACTGCAGCGCCCTATGGGTGCAACGATAACATCAGCACTATAGGAAACTTAACAAGTCCCGGTTGTCAATCGGTAAATGTGACTAGCTTATTCAACAGACAACAAAGAAGACCTCGAAGTCATGGCATTCGAAAATACAATAGGCCTGAGATACATAGTTTCTCCTTCGATGACTTGGTTCCATTTTTGAATGAGCCTCTAGGCCTGCATTATATTCGTACCAAATTATACTCTGTTCCTTTACGGAAGTTGCACGAAATCTACGACTATACGAAGGACCTCACATATACCGATACACGTTCCCCAGAATACAGACTACAAGGAGTCATATTGGACATTTCTACTTTTCGTTTATTTCAAGCAGTTAGATCAGATAAATCAGAGGAGAAAACTAACCGCCCTTTCATTAAAGTAAGATTTGCAAACAAAGGTATTGATAACTTGAATCTTGGTCAAATTTTGAATCACAAAACTGTCACAGAAAAAATCCCACCATATTTCAAAAGAAAAGAAACTCCTTGTATTTCCTATAGCTACACACCAACACTTTCTATATAGACATAACCTCAGACAGTGCAGTGCATGTGATTTATATATTGTTTTTATTTTCGTGCATAAACATCGACGGCGGGTGCGGCTAGCCAACAGGGGATGCTTACTCCTCCCGGGCACCTGATCCCACCTCTACCTTGCTAGGGTCCGTCGATGCTCAGTTTGGTACTCTATTGTGAGTGCTGTTGAGATTATCGTCAGGATCTTCTTTAACTCATTTGCATCTAAAATTTACAATTACAAACGATTCCTACAGTGTATTGATTTAAGTAATCCCTCACTACATCCACTTCCCTGCGAATGTTCTTCATCGGATTTCAACTACTCTCCTTGTGGACACGTTATTACAGGTGACCTTAGTATAGTCAAGAACGACAAGTTGAGAGAATTGTTAAAAAAGGGTCCCAAATACAGAGAAAGTATGTCCTTTACATGGAACCAAAATGTCAAAATTATCATGGACTCTTGTGAGGAATATGCAAGACGTTGGGCAAAGAAAGAGGATGTACAGCTCGACACCCTTTCCGAATGGATAAAATCAATCAGAGGGTTACTTTTATCTAGAATTAACCGATTAAAATCAACTGTGAACACCAGATTCGTGTCTATATTTAAAGACCCTGATGTTATCACAGAGCTCACCTACCTCCAAGAACATTATGTCATCACACCAGCGGACAAAGCCTCAAATAATTACACATTTACTTGCAAAAAGTACTATTTCGACAGTCTAGTTAAAGAGTTGGGTTTAAATTCGACACCTGGAAATCCCACTTACACCCCAACAAACCTTTCTGCCTCTGAAATAATAGATAACCACAAATCAGCTCTTACTTCCTTTGGCTTCGACACTACCAATTTAGATTTAGATTTACCATACTTGTACTGCATACCTAAAATGCATAAGAATCCGTACAAACAACGTTTCATCGCTGGTTCCTCAAAATGTTCTACCAAATCTGTATCGATCTTACTCACCAAAGTTTTATCTGAAATCAAATCTGGGCTTCAAAAATATTGTTCGACAGTGTATTCTCGCAGTGGTATCAACCAGATGTGGATTTTAAAGAATTCGAAGGAACTTTTAGAACATCTGAAATCCACTCATTTTAGTAGAGTCCATTCGATCAAAGCCTTTGATTTTTCGACACTTTACACTACAATTCCACATTCTAAATTGAAAGAAAGACTCGCAAAAATTATAAGTAATGCGTTTACAAGTAAGAACGGTAATCGCAAATACAAATTTATTGTTGTTAACTATGACAAAACCTACTTTGTAAAAGAAAAGTCCGATTCTGAAAATAAGTACACTGAAACAGACATTATTCAGATGTTAAACTTTCTGATCGACAACATTTTTGTGGTGTTTGGAGGAAAGGTCTTCCAGCAAATTGTCGGAATTCCAATGGGGACCAATTGTGCCCCACTCCTTGCCGACATTTTCCTTTACTCGTACGAAGCTGAATTCATTCAATCTTTGGTCTCTGAAGGGAAAAGATACTTAGCTTCTGACTTTAACTTCACTTACAGATACATAGACGATGTGTTGTCCATCAATAATCCAAAATTCGCGGATTACCTGAGCAGTATCTATCCTTCGGAGCTTGAAGTCAAAGAAACCACAGAGACAAATAATTCAGCATCCTATTTGGACATAATGTTGTCCTACGACACTGATGGTCACATGAACACCTCACTCTATGACTAACGTGACGACTTCAATGTAAACGTCTTCAAATTGAATAGCATCATTTCAAAACAGATAAATTGGCAACGTGGACCAGACATGCACGTTTCGGGTACTTAACCCTCATCAGTGATCCTAAATCTAAACAATGTAATATGCCAAAAAGTATGAAAGTTACTATGTCGAAAAAGTATACCGAAAGGCGTAGCAGGATGGGTGGGGTATGATGCTACAGGACCCACTTTTTTTAGAAATTTGAAGAAATTTTGATACCAGAAATTTAGAATGCGTTGAAGAAACGATCAACCGAAATTGATCGAACTTGGCTACATGTGCCCTCGGGGACTCCTGGTCCACCAGCAGTGACACTCACCAAGTGGTATAAATGTAAACGTCTTCAAATTGAATAGCATCATTTCAAAACAGATAAATTGGCAACGTGGACCAGACATGCACGTTTCGGGTACTTAACCCTCATCAGTGATCCTAAATCTAAACAATGTAATATGCCAAAAAGTATGAAAGTTACTATGTCGAAAAAGTATACCGAAAGGCGTAGCAGGATGGGTGGGGTATGATGCTACAGGACCCACTTTTTTTAGAAATTTGAAGAAATTTTGATACCAGAAATTTAGAATGCGTTGAAGAAACGATCAACCGAAATTGATCGAACTTGGCTACATGTGCCCTCGGGGACTCCTGGTCCACCAGCAGTGACACTCACCAAGTGGTATAAATGTAAACGTCTTCAAATTGAATAGCATCATTTCAAAACAGATTAATTGGCAACGTGGACCAGACATGCACGTTTCGGGTACTTAACCCTCATCAGTGATCCTAAATCTAAACAATGTAATATGCCAAAAAGTATGAAAGTTACTATGTCGAAAAAGTATACCGAAAGGCGTAGCAGGATGGGTGGGGTATGATGCTACAGGACCCACTTTTTTTAGAAATTTGAAGAAATTTTGATACCAGAAATTTAGAATGCGTTGAAGAAACGATCAACCGAAATTGATCGAACTTGGCTACATGTGCCCTCGGGGACTCCTGGTCCACCAGCAGTGACACTCACCAAGTGGTATAAATGTAAACGTCTTCAAATTGAATAGCATCATTTCAAAACAGATAAATTGGCAACGTGGACCAGACATGCACGTTTCGGGTACTTAACCCTCATCAGTGATCCTAAATCTAAACAATGTAATATGCCAAAAAGTATGAAAGTTACTATGTCGAAAAAGTATACCGAAAGGCGTAGCAGGATGGGTGGGGTATGATGCTACAGGACCCACTTTTTTTAGAAATTTGAAGAAATTTTGATACCAGAAATTTAGAATGCGTTGAAGAAACGATCAACCGAAATTGATCGAACTTGGCTACATGTGCCCTCGGGGACTCCTGGTCCACTAGCAGTGACACTCACCAAGTGGTATAAATGTAAACGTCTTCAAATTGAATAGCATCATTTCAAAACAGATAAATTGGCAACGTGGACCAGACATGCACGTTTCGGGTACTTAACCCTCATCAGTGATCCTAAATCTAAACAATGTAATATGCCAAAAAGTATGAAAGTTACTATGTCGAAAAAGTATACCGAAAGGCGTAGCAGGATGGGTGGGGTATGATGCTACAGGACCCACTTTTTTTAGAAATTTGAAGAAATTTTGATACCAGAAATTTAGAATGCGTTGAAGAAACGATCAACCGAAATTGATCGAACTTGGCTACATGTGCCCTCGGGGACTCCTGGTCCACCAGCAGTGACACTCACCAAGTGGTATAAATGTAAACGTCTTCAAATTGAATAGCATCATTTCAAAACAGATAAATTGGCAACGTGGACCAGACATGCACGTTTCGGGTACTTAACCCTCATCAGTGATCCTAAATCTAAACAATGTAATATGCCAAAAAGTATGAAAGTTACTATGTCGAAAAAGTATACCGAAAGGCGTAGCAGGATGGGTGGGGTATGATGCTACAGGACCCACTTTTTTTAGAAATTTGAAGAAATTTTGATACCAGAAATTTAGAATGCGTTGAAGAAACGATCAACCGAAATTGATCGAACTTGGCTACATGTGCCCTCGGGGACTCCTGGTCCACCAGCAGTGACACTCACCAAGTGGTATAAATGTAAACGTCTTCAAATTGAATAGCATCATTTCAAAACAGATAAATTGGCAACGTGGACAATTTCAGCATTACAAACTTTCCTTTTCTGAGTAGCAACATCCCTTCATCGCCTGCTTATGGCGTGTTCATATCTCAGTTGATACGCTATGCCAGAGCAAGTACCAAATATACCGATTTTGTTCTGAGAGCTAGGCGTCTTTCAGATAAGCTTCTCAGTCAGGGATATGTTTGTGACCGACTAACATCGTCACTGAGGAAGTTCTACGGTCGATATCGGGAACTCGTCATACACTATGATGTTCCACTCTCAAGAATGGTGGATGATATTCTGTCATAGACCCTTTGAACCATCCAACCAAAGATTGTACTCTATATCTTCCAAAATGGAAGTAACCGGATGTGACAGTTCTACCGAATTGAAGCGACGGGTGTTGCATGCAAGCAGGAGATGCTTACTCTTCCTGGGCACCTGGTCTCACTCCCATATCGGGAGTTCGCTTCTTTTCATACGGTGGAGGTTTTTGTTTGTTTGCTTTGGTTCCTGTTTTGTCCTGATTTTGTATGCCTTCGGTTTCCGATTTTTGAATTATCGATTTTGTGCTGTATACAGGGATATGGTCATTATCCATATTTGTCATTTTTACCACTGTCCATGTGTCACTGCTGGTGGACAAATTGTCCCCGAGGGCACTTGTCGGGCAGTCTTTTGCTTCAATGGATAGTACACAAGAGACCTACAAAGTGGCTGGGGCGTCGCCCACTATAAAAAGGCCCCAACCTGTTGCGTCTACGGACACATACGCAACAGGTAACTTAGGTGTCCCTAGAATTAGTCTAAATGACATTAGAGACGAGACATTTGTAGCGAGTAGTAACCATGATTTTGGTACAAACATGCAGTGGGTATATTAAAATCAAGCCCTGTAAGATTGAAGTGGTCGATATTCTAAAAGAGCACCAATTTTCACCAAGCGATTGCTCAGTTTCTAAGTGCGGCACGAAGAACTGCAAAACTTGTAACATCCTAATAACAGACACTTCATTCTCAAGTAATCTCACAAAACAAACATTTAACACGCATAGTTTTGAAAACCTTAACTGCATGACATCTAATGTTGTGTACGGAATAGAGTGCTCACTTTGTGGATTGATTTATGTGGGTGAAACCAAAGGTCAGCTCCGAAAAAGAATGTCAGGACACCGGTCAAAAATAAATAATAAAGGAAGTCAACTCCTTTACCGACATTTTGACCAGGCCGATCATTCGGTTTTATCTATGAGAGTCAGAATCCTGGAGAAAATATATCACCCCACAAACAATCCCAATTTGAGCACACCTTTCCGTCGCAACAGAGAAGAGTTCTGGATAAAAAATCTTAACACTGCAGCGCCCTATTGGTGCAACGATAACATCAGCACTATAGGAAACTTAACAAGTCCCGGTTGTCAATCGGTAAATGTGACTAGCTTATTCAACAGACAACAAAGAAGACCTCGAAGTCATGGCATTCGAAAATACAATAGGCCTGAGATACATAGTTTCTCCTTCGATGACTTGGTTCCATTTTTGAATGAGCCTCTAGGCCTGCATCATATTCGTACCAAATTATACTCTGTTCCTTTACGGAAGTTGCACGAAATCTACGACTATACGAAGGACCTCACATATACCGATACACGTTCCCCAGTATACAGACTACAAGGAGTCATATTGGACATTTCTACTTTTCGTTTATTTCAAGCAGTTAGATCAGATAAATCAGAGGAGAAAACAAACCGCCCTTTCATTAAAGTAAGATTTGCAAACAAAGGTATTGATAACTTGAATCTTGGTCAAATTTTGAATCACAAAACTGTCACAGAAAAAATCCCACCATATTTCAAAAGAAAAGAAACTCCTTGTATTTCCTATAGCTACACACCAACAGTTGCATCTAAAATTTACAATTACAAACGATTCCTACAGTGTATTGATTTAAGTAATCCCTCACTACATCCACTTCCCTGCGAATGTTCTTCATCGGATTTCAACTACTCTCCTTGTGGACACGTTATTACAGGTGACCTTAGTATAGTCAAGAACGACAAGTTGAGAGAATTGTTAAAAAAGGGTCCCAAATACAGAGAAAGTATGTCCTTTACATGGAACCAAAATGTCAAAATTATCATGGACTCTTGTGAGGAATATGCAAGACGTTGGGCAAAGAAAGAGGATGTACAGCTCGACACCCTTTCCGAATGGATAAAATCAATCAGAGGGTTACTTTTATCTAGAATTAACCGATTAAAATCAACTGTGAACACCAGATTCGTGTCTATATTTAAAGACCCTGATGTTATCACAGAGCTCACCTACCTCCAAGAACATTATGTCATCACACCAGCGGACAAAGCCTCAAATAATTACACATTTACTTGCAAAAAGTACTATTTCGACAGTCTAATTAAAGAGTTGGGTTTAAATTCGACACCTGGAAATCCCACTTACACCCCAACAAACCTTTCTGCCTCTGAAATAATAGATAACCACAAATCAGCTCTTACTTCCTTTGGCTTCGACACTACCAATTTAGATTTAGATTTACCATACTTGTACTGCATACCTAAAATGCATAAGAATCCGTACAAACAACGTTTCATCGCTGGTTCCTCAAAATGTTCTACCAAATCTGTATCGATCTTACTCACCAAAGTTTTATCTGAAATCAAATCTGGGCTTCAAAAATATTGTTCGACAGTGTATTCTCGCAGTGGTATCAACCAGATGTGGATTTTAAAGAATTCGAAGGAACTTTTAGAACATCTGAAATCCACTCATTTTAGTAGAGTCCATTCGATCAAAGCCTTTGATTTTTCGACACTTTACACTACAATTCCACATTCTAAATTGAAAGAAAGACTCGCAAAAATTATAAGTAATGCGTTTACAAGTAAGAACGGTAATCGCAAATACAAATTTATTGTTGTTAACTATGACAAAACCTACTTTGTAAAAGAAAAGTCCGATTCTGAAAATAAGTACACTGAAACAGACATTATTCAGATGTTAAACTTTCTGATCGACAACATTTTTGTGGTGTTTGGAGGAAAGGTCTTCCAGCAAATTGTCGGAATTCCAATGGGGACCAATTGTGCCCCACTCCTTGCCGACATTTTCCTTTACTCGTACGAAGCTGAATTCATTCAATCTTTGGTCTCTGAAGGGAAAAGATACTTAGCTTCTGACTTTAACTTCACTTACAGATACATAGACGATGTGTTGTCCATCAATAATCCAAAATTCGCGGATTACCTGAGCAGTATCTATCCTTCGGAGCTTGAAGTCAAAGAAACCACAGAGACAAATAATTCAGCATCCTATTTGGACATAATGTTGTCCTACGACACTGATGGTCACATGAACACCTCACTCTATGACAAACGTGACGACTTCAATTTCAGCATTACAAACTTTCCTTTTCTGAGTAGCAACATCCCTTCATCGCCTGCTTATGGCGTGTTCATATCTCAGTTGATACGCTATGCCAGAGCAAGTACCAAATATACCGATTTTGTTCTGAGAGCTAGGCGTCTTTCAGATAAGCTTCTCAGTCAGGGATATGTTTGTGACCGACTAACATCGTCACTGAGGAAGTTCTACGGTCGATATCGGGAACTCGTCATACACTATGATGTTCCACTCTCAAGAATGGTGGATGATATTCTGTCATAGACCCTTTGAACCATCCAACCAAAGATTGTACTCTATATCTTCCAAAATGGAAGTAACCGGATGTGACAGTTCTACCGAATTGAAGCGACGGGTGTTGCATGCAAGCAGGAGATGCTTACTCTTCCTGGGCACCTGGTCTCACTCCCATATCGGGAGTTCGCTTCTTTTCATACGGTGGAGGTTTTTGTTTGTTTGCTTTGGTTCCTGTTTTGTCCTGATTTTGTATGCCTTCGGTTTCCGATTTTTGAATTATCGATTTTGTGCTGTATACAGGGATATGGTCATTATCCATATTTGTCATCTCAACAGCACTCACAATAGAGCACAAAATTGAGCACCGACGGACCCCTAGCAAGCTAGAGGTGGGACCAGGTGCCCGGGAGGAGTAAGCATCCCCTGTTGGCAAGCCGCACCCGCCGTCAAAAGGAGTTACGGGTATTTTTTTAATCTGAAAGCTTCCGGCTAACTCAAGTTCTTTTTTGTCTATACATGATTTGGATGAACGGTCGAAAATGCCTCAGAGATAGTTAAATGGCGGATATGTTCACCTGATAGAAAATCATTATCTGTTCTATCATATAACTTCCTTGCACCATTAGTGAATTTCCATAAGTAATGTCTCTTCGCAGATGCTCGAGACCGAAATGATGAATTAATGAAGAGCAAAATATTTAAAATGAAAACTAAAGTGAGACATGCTAAGCCTCTCTTAAGGAATATAAAGTAGAAAAGCATACTCTTGGTCAAATAGCTGAATAAGGTGAGTCATGTTATATGCACAAATTCACATAATGTATATAACCATGTCGTTAAGAACATGTCAAGTGGAAATTCTCTACGAAGTAGAAACAAGTGCCGATATAGAAGTTGATCAATATTCTTTCCATATATCAACTGAAAATATACGGCCGGGTTAGCGCAGTGGTAGCGCTTCTCTCCTCTAAGGTCCCGGGATCGAATCTCAGATTCGGCAAAGGGTCTTATGTGGAGGGTTTGTGGTCCCCGACCGAGGCCTCTGCAGGGGGATTTACTCCGGGTACTCCGGTTTCCTCCTGTTCCGTTGACCCCCTCACGCCAACATCTGAGCCAACGTGAGACATTTATATAAGTTGTGTAACTTGTTTGTTAAACGTTGTAAAATGAATAAAGTTTAAACTGAAAATTTAGGCGAGTAAAAATAAATCCTCTGATACATACCTGCATTTCCACTGTAGTTTCCAACTGTCAAAACAAATCCTCCTACCTCACTGCCAATACTAAAGTTAGAATACTTAGCATAACGCCGATTTCCTTCAAAGTCCTCAAGGTCTATCCTCAACTCACAATTTGGACAGTTTGTTGACAATTCAGAAACAATCATGTTGCCTATTTAAAGCAAACACAGAAGAATAACATATTTGTACATGTCTGTACCTATCATAATTTTTTAATAAATATATATCTCTGTTAAGGCGCCAGTTCTGTTTGAAGCATTTTATAAAGTTTAATTCTTTTCCGTGTTGATTCAAATGGCATAAATGCACATGTGACTAAGAGAGAGAAAGAATCTTCACATTTTTTTCTGAGGAAAGAATTTAAGTGTAAGATTACATCCATTTTTATTATACCTCTCTCAGCCAAAATGCAATGTAGAAATGGGTTATCATCGGCTTCTCCGAGTGAAAAATGATTATCAAGAATAGATTTTTTAATCTGCATGTACATTATAGTCACTACACATACCTCAAGCATGAGCAACAATTCTGTAAAAGGTCATACAGGCAGTAAAATTCATTTTCTGGACAAGCTTCTAAACGCGCGTGTACTCTGACCTTGTGGTTGGATTAAGCTTCTGAACCCGCGTGTACTCTGTTCTTGTGGTTTGATTAAGCTTCTGAACTCGCGTGTACTCTGACCTTGTGGTTTAATTAAGCTTCTAAACCCGCGTGTACTCTGACCTTGTGGTTTAATTAAGCTTCTAAACCCGCGTGTACTCTGACCTTGTGGTCTTCTGAACCCGCGTGTACTCTGACCTTGTGGTTTGATTAAGCTTCTGAACTCGCGTGTACTCTGACTTTGTGGTTTGGATTAAGCTTCTAAAAACGCGTGTGCTCTGACCGTGTGGTATAATTAAGCTTCTAAACCCGCGTGTACTCTGACCTTGTGGTTTAATAAAGCTTCTAGACCCGCGTGTACTCTGACCTTGTGGTCCAGTTAATCTTCAGAACCCGTGTGTACTCTGACCTTGTGGTCCAGTTAATCTTCAGAACCCGTGTGTACTCTGACCTTGTGGTTTGGTTAAGCTTCAGAACCCGCGTGTACTTTTACCTTGTGGTTTGGTTAAGCTTCTGAACTCGCATATACTCTGACCTTGTGGTTTGGATAAAGGTTCTGAACCCGCGTGAACTCTGACCTTGTGGATTGGTCAAGCTTTAGAACCAGCGTGTACTCTGACCTTGTGGTTTGGTCAAACTTCAGAACCAGCGTGTACTCTGACCTTGTGGTTTGGTTAAGGTCTTGACATATTCGTTTGTCATTGGCAACAATTATTTGAATTATTCTTCAGATCCATAAAGATGGTTAAACATTTAATATTGAGTTTTGACTTGAATCAAGGTCATCACATACCCTTGTATCCTGCAAAACGATCCTGTGAAATTTCATTCAGATAAATAGAAGCAATTGAATATTATAGCCCGGTCAAGTTTTTTTACAGAAGGATGGACAAGCAGAAGGACAGTGAGGAAGCAATAAGTCAACTCAGATTTTAACTGCTACAGGACGGATAGATCTTGGAAACTGAGAGGAATAATATTTTGGGTTAAAATTGCGTTTGAATTTCGTTCACTATATGTACTGTTTTGTATTTGATTCCAAAATTCGTGAGCCTTTTGACATTTCACACTTTGCAAACAATAGATACGGAAACGATTAATGATTTGTCGAATGTGACACATATATACATACAGGCCTAACCAGTGTTCACCATGTAACACAAATATTCATACATACCTAAACAGTGTTCACCATGTAACACATATATTCATACATACCTAACCAGTGTTCACCACTTATGTTTCCGAATCCATACGTAAAGGCATTCCATCTCCTATCGAAGGATTCCCTTCCATCTTGTCGTCGTTGAAATACCTTATAAACATAAACATTATCGAATTGTAACTGCCAAGTAAAAAAGGTTTAACAGTTCAAATTCGACCTCTTCCAGCAAAGGCCTGACGGTGATGAGTACGCATGTATGTCAGGCTATAGTATCAAATGAAGAGGGGATCTCCAGGTGAAGTCGTTTGCAGCACCAAAATAAAAACACTTAATTGTAATAACAAAGGAGACAAACACACGAAGAAACACAAAAGCTATAAAGAAGGTCTTAAATGTAAACATTTAAGCTAAGCCAATCACAGGCTTTCAAATTGCTCGTCTTATCTGTGAAGAATCTGCGAATAAGCCGTCTTCGTGGATCCTGCATCCTACAAAAGCTAAACAACACATACTTAAAAATTGTGTGGCTTGAGTGGGGTGCGAGCTCGAGGCCTTCAACATGCTCTCTCGGGTGCTCTTATCACCAAGCCATCGGGTAGTTGCCATCTAAGCCAGTAAGAAGGTATTTTGAAGTTTCTACATTAATAACGCTCCGCCCACTTCATATTAATGTAGAAACTGCAAAATACCTCCTAACCTATACAAGCATCACAGATGACATCAAAGAGTACACAGAAGTCAGTGAATGAAATAATCAAACCCGAAATCAGATTAAGAAACATAACAATCACAATGCTTATATAAATTCTTATTATAAGTATAAATCAGATCTGTGTACCGAGAAAAAATTGAGACAATTACAATGAACACAGCTTCATAGAAACGTAATCTAATGAGCAATCTCAAGACTCCAGTAAAAGTACCTAATACAGTGTTAAAATATAAACAAATACACAAATTCTTAAATCCATCTTTTAAATCAAACTTCTGGTGGACCAAGAGTCCCCGAGGGCACATGTAAACAAGTTTGATCAAATTCGGTTGATGGTTTCCTCAACGCATTCTATTGAAATATCTAAAATATGGGTCCTGTAGCATCATATCCCACCCATCCTGCTACGTCTTTTGGTACACCTTTGGGCATAATAATTTTTATACACTTTTGCCATATTACATTGTTTAGACTGAGGATCACTGACGAGGGTTAAGCAACCCAAAATGTGCATGTCTGGTCAATATTGCAAATTTATCTGTTCATAAATGACGTTAATGAATTTGACGACCTTTAACATTCTTATTGTTATTGATTAGGGTTAGGTTGGGACGGTTGATGTTTTAATATAAATATAATATAAAATATAAAAATGGAAACATAATCATACCGTCCACCCTCCACCATCGGTGCTCATATCACAGTATGCCATGTGACTAACACCTCTTTTCGTATAGATGCGGTATGGCCCGGATTTTGTTTCTTTGAATATTCTGTGTATGTCTGAGCAATCAAGCGTCCCAGAAACTCCAGGACCTGCAAAATGTATCATATAATAGTTAATTCTGATATAATGAAGCATTTTTGAACAATGTTTCAAAAGCAAGTTGTTTCATCCGTCGGAATAAGCCATACTTCATTTGAAAGCGGATTCTCTGAGAAATGACAGTTCTATTATGAAATTTTAGTGTATCGTATGCGCACTTCAACAAGTTCTGTCTCATCAGTAATGAGGAAATGAGGAAATCCAAATAATATAAAATGATGAAGAGCAAAAGTCTAAACTTGACTCAAAATATCTGCCAAAGAACTTGTTAAGGAAGTATGACATCAGAAACATACTCCTTAGTTTTAGAAAAGTTTCCTTATTTTACGTATTTTGACGAATTTACAGTCTGGCCCTTTTGGCATGTTGACGTTTCAATTACGTCCATTTGTGTAATTTAGTTATCTACTTTAAAGATGTAGACCCTGTGATCGACTGAAATTTGATCAAAATTAATATGAAAGTGCCACTGCTGGTGGACCAGGAGTCCTCGAGGGCACATGTACTAGCTAAGTTCGATCAATTTCGGTTGGTCATTTCTTCAAACGCCTTAGAAAATTTCTGCTTACAATTTTTTTTCAAATTTCTGAAACCTCGGTCCTGTAGCATCATATCCCAGCCATCTTGCTACGTCTTTCGGTATGTTTAGGACATAATTTTCACAGATTTGGGTCATATTTCATTGTTTAGATTGAAGATCACCGATGAGGGTTAAATAGCCGAAAGGTACATGTCTGGTCCATGCTGTGACTTTATCTGCTCTTAAATGATGCGAATGAATTTTCAGACGTTTAACATTTGTACCACTTGGTAAATGTCACTGCTGGTAGACCAGGAGTTCCCGAGGGCACATGTAGCCAACTTCGATCAATTTGGGTTGGTCGTTTCTTCAAACGCCTTAGAAAATTTCTCCTTACAATCTTTTTTTCAAAATTTCTGAAACCTGGGTCCTGTAGCATCATATCCCAGCCATCTTGCTACGTCTTTCGATATGTTTAGGACATTATTTTCACAGATTTGGGTCATATTTCATTGTTTAAGTTGAGGATCACTGATGAGGGTTAAATATCCGAAACCAGCATGTCTGGTCCATGCTGTAAATGTATCTGCTCTTAAATGATGCTAATGAATTTGAAGACGTTTACCACTTGTACCACTTGGTAAGTGTCACTGCTGGTGGACCAGGAGTTCCCCAGGGCACATGTAGCCAAGTTCGATCAATTTCGGTTGGTTGTTTCATCAAACGCATTAGAAAATTTCTGCTTACAATTTTTTTTTTCAAATTTCTGAAACCTGGGTCCTGTAGCATCATATCCCAGCCATCTTGCTACGTCTTTCGGTATGTTTAGGACATTATTTTCACAGATTTCGGGTGTGATTGGGTCATATTTCATTGTTTAGGTTACAGTAAACAGTTTTTTTTTCATGACGTCACCCCTTGACGCGCACCCTTAACCCAGCGTCATATAATACTATCATAAAATACATACCTATCAAAGTATATATATGGTTAAAAAGAATGAATCTTACACTTTATCATGCTTACACAAGATTATACCTATAACTTAGAAAAAGACGTAGAAATGTGCTCGACAAAAGGGAAAATAGAGAAAATTTGACGGTACCGCGGGGCACCTTCTATAGCGGAAACGACATCGTTCCGTAAATATTTGGGGAATAAAATTCATATCAAAGAAAGAGTGTATCTACAGCCCCGACCAGTCGAAAGTTTAACGCCGAGCTGACGAAATTTTGAAAGCTAAATTCGAAAGTTTCGTTAACTATTCGTCAGCGATTTTTTGAAAGCTACTGAGATGACGAGATTTTGAAAGCTCTAAAAAGCTTTCGAAAAATCGCTGACGAAAATTTCGTTAACTAATCTTAGTTAACGAAAGATTTGAAAGCTATGAGCTTTCAAATTTTCGTCATCTCGGAGCTTTCAAAATATTTGAAAGCAATCGCTGACGAAAATTTGAAAGCAATCGCTGACGAAAATTTTGAAAGCAATCGCTGACGAAAATTTTGAAAGCTATCGCTGACGAAAGTTTTGAAAGCTATCGCTGACGAAAATTTTGAAAGCTTTTTGAACGCTCGGGTGCCCTATTGTTTTTGCAATGGCTGCAGCACGCCTCGGGCGAATTCCTCTGCACAGTTTAGAGGATGAAAGAAGCCGTCTCTTCATCGGCGTGGCACTTTAAAAATTCACCGATTGTGAAATATCTTTCAAAGCTTCCGACAGTCACAGAGAAGCCAGGGTTTCACTGGATATAAATTCCCCTCATTTAGTCAGAATTTGGCCGGTCAGATGTAAATTTTCTGGTATATATATACATTTAGATTTTAGATGAAATGGAAGTATACACTTAAAAATGGAATACCTTTACAGGTAATACAAATACAGGTAAATTCAGGTAACTAATTAGTGCAAAGCATACCCTTTTGATGGCCCCATTCACCCCCAATTAACATAATGTTATTATAACCAAGTACGTATGGGGGAACACACCGATCTGGGAAACACGGAATCTTCAAATAAACTTATAAAAATAAACAAGATACAATATTTGATTTAATCCAGGAATATATATTTTCATAATTTAATCTGAATAAACATCATAATTAATACTATTTCATCAAGCAAATTATGAAGATGATTGCTTTGATTTCGGCCATCTTGGTTTTCTCGACACAAAATAGCTTACGAGAAAAGCTTTCAAAAATTTTGAAAGCTAGTTAACGAAATTCTCGTCAGCGATTAGCTTTCAAAAATGTTGAAAGCTATAGTTAACGAAATTTTCGTCAGCGATTAGCTTTCAAAAATTTTGAAAGCTATAGCTGACGAAATTTCGTTAACTATAGCTTTCAAATTTTTTGAAAGCTAATCGCTGACGAAATTTCGTTAACTATTGCTTTCAAAATTTTTGAAAGCTATCGCTGACGAAAATTTTGAAAGCTAGGGAATCGCTGACGAAAATTAGTTAACGAAAAATCGCTGACGAAATTTCGTCATCTCTTGAGTATTCAAAATTTTGAAAGCAATCGCTGACGAAATTTTGAAAGCTAAGCTTTCAAAAAGCTTTCAATTCGTTTACGAATTGAAAGCGAATATTAAACTTTCGACTGGTCGGGGCTGTATATCAATAAAATATAAAAGTGAATTAGGGACTGACCGTGTAGTTAAGGAGAAATCAATATGACCATCAAAAACACTGAAAATCATGATGTCCCTGTTGGCGCCCCTTACTGTGGTAGACCCCTTTAATGAGCCCAAGCTCATTGCCTATGAACACGTGTTTCAGAAAATGAAAATTTCCCATATTCTTGCAAATATCTTACAGATTTTAATGATACCTCATAATATGCCATTATTTTAATTTTCATGCATACAGTATGAAGATCAAGGCTCAGCTCTTATTATTAAAATTATTGATTGGGGCCAAATCAGGTAAGAGATTATGCGAAACTGTTTATTGGAACCTTAAGTTGAGGATCACTGATGAGGGTTAAATATCCGAAACGTGCATGTCTGGTCCATGCTGTAAATTTATCTGCTCTTAAATGATGCTAATGAATTTGAAGACGTTTAAAGGGACGGTGTCCCTGAAAATTAATTAATTTTACAAAATTTTTGAATGCAAAATCTTTCTTTTTATATGGAAGTATACATTCTCATTTGTATAAATTCAAATTTTCAGGCGAATCTAACGCATACATTCGCAGTTATAGACCTTTAAAAACGTAATTTTGAATTTGGGGTGCGCAGCTCGAATTCATTTCACTGGCGCCACCTACAATATTTTGAGTTTTTACAATAGAGGTATATGGAGATTCAATCATTAAAAAAATCGACAATATTAGGGTCGCTACTGCATATTTTCAAATAAAACTTTTTATGGCTCATTTTTTCCTCTTTCTAGACCCTTTGGAATAAATTTTACGTTTTCAATAAAATTTATTTTCAGGGACACTGTATCTTTAACATGTAGAACACAAACTGTTTTTTTTCCCAAAGTATGAACATGCTATTTATCTTTAAACTATCGAAAAGTATTAAAATGTTATTTATCCACAAGAATTGACTCTAAACTAGATAAAGAACCCCATTTTTTGGACCTGAATATCAAAATGATTATACAAATGTGTATGACAAAAGAGATGATTTTGGATTCAACATTAAATTTTCCCTGGCTTGACGGTGATATTTCCTACATTTCACAGCTAATCTGGTATGCTTGAGCATGTACTGATGCTTTGGATTTTGGAAATTTTACAAGAAATATTCATTTTCTTAGAATTCGGATCCATACAAGCAACAGGTGTTAAACGTTTTCAAATGCAATAGAATCATTATTTTTAAGATCAGATAAATTTGCAACATTGACCAGATATGCCCGTTTCGGGTACTTAATAGAGTATGTTACATTGAGTATTTCACAACCTGCATTTTATGGTGACATAATTAACGAAATATGAAGGATCAAAGGTAGATAGAATTGCCATCGCAACTGTGATCATCAAACGCCTTTTATACCATGGATATAATCCTTCTGTCACCAGACGGACAATTGGCTCGGAACTGGACCAATTTACATCCTTGTACCAGCGCATTCTTAAGAATTGCACTCTGACTGAGTGTGATGACAGGATTCTATAAAAGGCCCTGTTCAAACCTCTTTAGAGAAGACAGGGCCCGACCACCTGTCCTTTCAGAATCTCAGTTGCTTGGATGTGCGCTCTGTATCCAAGTATACCTAAACACGAAGCAAGGCTCGCGGCCGAAAAGGCATTGAATGAGCGGAAGCCAAAATCAATACTAATTAAGATATTCTTAAAGTAATGGGTATATGACAAATATGGATAATGGCCATATCCCTGTATACAGCACAAAATCGATAATCCAGGAAATCAGAAACCGAAGGCATACGAAATCAGAATAAAAAAAAGGAACAAACGCAAACAAACAAAAACCTCCACCATATGAAAAAAAGCGAACTCCCGATATGGGAGTGAGACCAGGTGCCCAGGAAGAGTAAGCATCTCCTGCTTGCATGTAACACCTGCCGCTTCAATTCGGTAGAACTGTCACATCCGGTTACTTCCATTTCGGAAGACATAGAGTACAATCTTTGGTTGGATGGTTCAAATGGTCTATGACAGAATATCCACCATTCTGGAAAATGGGACATCATAGTGTATGAGGAGTTCCCCATATCGACCGTAGAACTTCCGTAGACGTAGTCCTCATCAAGGTAACACGTGTATATATATAGGAAAAATCGTGGTTTTTCAATTGAATTCTATGCTATACCTATAGGTCCCAAAACCGTGGTCAATGACCTCATTCTCCCCATTGCCCATTTGATCGGCGTATAGCGCAAGCTTATTTTTTTACAATGTCACTTGACGACAGAATAAAACCCATCGATGACCATGATTTCTCAATATCCTTTGAATATTCACCGTTTGGCTTACTCCTCCAGTGTCCGAATGTATGTTTTGTACTTTGCTTCACGTAATACTGACATTGCACCATCATTTCCAACATATATCATGTTTAGTCCGAATATCCTCTTTGAAAATTACAACGTGACGTCAGCATTAAACTTTGTTTCGCGGACTTTCTTTCACCGACAGCGCCCTCAGACAAAGCTATGGATCAACACATAATCATGTAATGCTGGGATGAAAATACAATCAAAAAAATATCAGCGCGATCATCGACTAACCGAACTTCATTTCGCTTTCGAGGATGATTTGCAACTGATATTTTGATACCTGTAGATCGAATAATGTGGTTTCTCTCCACATATATAAGATCTACATGTAGAATCTACAGGAAATCTATACAGTGTACATGTAAATCCCAACACAAACTTCCAAATGTCTGCTGCCTGTACACAATGCGTCACAACTTACGTCATCATTTACAGTACTTAATAGTAAATAGGTAAACACAAACTGTGGCTCTGTTCAAAGCATAAAATAAGGCTGGGTATTTTTCCCCTTAGAGGTAAATCGGCGGATCCAGGGTTATTTAAAATAGGAGGAGGGGTGAAGGCTTCAGATTTATTTCAGAAATAGGGGGAGGGGTTGATTGTAATTATGGGGGAAGGGGATGACAGGGACGAATTTCTACTCAGAATACTTCTCTCCCACGCCCCGCCCCCTTCCTCCCCTCTCCCACCTCTCTCTCACCTCCTTACATCTCCCGGCTCAGGCTCCCTCCCTTCCCCCTCCCTTTCATCCTTGCCTTTTATTGGATTGGGGAACAGTACCATTCTCTGCCACCATATTTCCCCCTCCTATACCCCCCCAGATATGTCTTCAGATATTACATTGAAAAATCATTTGTAAACATTATTTAGAAGGGAAAATCCTGTGATCAATATGGGGAGGCGGACAGGGGGTACAATGTATCTCTCTCACCTCCTACCCCCTTACCTCCCCCCTCTCGCCCCCTCCTTTTTACCTTTCCCTTACCTCCCCCTCCCTCCCTCCTCCCGCCCCTTCCCTTTCCTTTCCCCTTCCCTCCCTCCCCCTCCCTTTCACCCATTCCACCCCCTGTAATATTATACCAGGATTTTTTTTTCATAGCATAACCCCCTTCTCCAGGCCATCCCATAAAACGATATATTGCTGATAACACTATAGACGGCGCCAAAAAGGAGGCTTTCTTTCTTCTACTGTTAATTTTTACGGTGAAAGTAAAAGGGGTGCAAGGGGGGGGGGGGTACGACAACTGACATTTCATCACCCAATGAAAAATAAACATTTAAAATTTTAATTTCATTGAATAATGAAGATACATGTAAATCTTACAATATGCAAAATTTATACTTCAGAAAAAAGTAAAATTCTTTTTTTCTTTTTAATGGTTGGTGTCCACAGTTTTCTTACCCGAGTTGTCTTTCCTTGGTTTTCGTCAAGGTCCAAGGACTTACAATATATACATAGATTAAGATTACAACACTTGATCTCTTCTCATCTGTCATTTATGTCTCAAAATTAAGCACTGCGATTTCATGTTTACTGACTGTTTTGTGACATCAAGCCGGCCGACATTGAGAAATGTTTCCCCACATTTACGAGTTACTTTCATGCTGTCGACCCAGAAATTGTCTATAAAATATCTCCTCTCCTGTAGATGATTATGGATTTCAAGAAAAAAATGTAAGACTGATAAAGTAAAAAAGATGATGGAAAAGAATAACAAGAACACATATTGTATGACATATTTTGTTTATGACATATATTAACTTAGTAAAAAAAATTCAATGATGTATGGTGAAAAATCATTGAAATTATAATTAATCTGCGTCCTCACAATGGCTTTGCCATAATTCATATTAAAGATTACAGAAGTACCCATAAATTATTCAGTCTCATAGTCGAGAAGCAAGGCAAAATCATTAGATTAAAACAGAGATTAACAACACTGCACAAGTCAGATCAAATAAAAGATTTTTTCCCAATCCACCTATCATTGCACTCAGAAGGGACACAAGTATTTAAAGACATCCTTGTCCATAAGAAACACGACATGGTTTATAGATCAACAAACGGAAGTGGAAAAATGCGCAATATGCAATTACGTCATGCTCACGACATCATATTTTGGAACGGACGGAGAGGAATACAAAATCAAGAGGGAATCTCAATTGCAAAACACAAAATTTGATTATACATTGACATTGACATACATTGCGGGACTTTCAAATAGTGAAAAAGACATTCGGCGGTGAAATTTCCAGACTGACCAAAGAGTCAAACTCCAAATTTCGTTGCCAGATGGACTTAATAGGCAAATGTATTTAGTTTAAATTAAGAAAAAATCAGTCATATACGTTACGTCATTTTTGCGCTCCAATGACGTCTTCAGTACGAACACTCAACTCTATAAACACTTCACTGATTAAAGCCTATGGCCGAAAAGTTTTGGAGAAAAAAATAGGAATAAATTAAAAAATAGTATTTAAATGAATTTTCAAAATCAAAATTTCTTCAAATGAACCCGCTATTTTTAGCAATAAAATAACCTTGACCTTTGACCCCTGGCCATAAAAGACATTAAGTTCTTTTTTCTTGTTAAATTCAACCCACGTTGTAAATTTGAAGGCCCTAGGGCTGAGAGCAATTTTACGTTCAAGGTCCATATCTCAGATTCTGTAATTTATTATTATGAAGGTGTATACCGATTTCAATTTAAATGCTTCAAAGGCCGTGAAAAAAGTGCGGAAAACTATAAAATTGTGAAATGTTTCTTAGTTCAACGGCCATAACTCTGCTACAAATAGGTCCATTTTCCGAAAGAAAGGAGGGGATCTCCAACAACACTAGGCTGCAGCACTCAGGAATACACCAAATCCAAAATACAGCAAACACCAACAGAAAGAGACGCGAAAGGCACAAGGAACACCAAATCACACAATAGAAATATGAAACACCAAAGACTACACATAAACCAATGGGCAGCCGGTGCCGACTTAGGACGGTCGTCTGCCATGCAAGAAGCAAATGGTGTCGTTATCCGGATTACGTTTGCACAACCCTTTCACTATTCCGATTACCAAGGTGTCTCGAAGAATGCACAATTGTGGTGCAAAATAACCTCCTCACTGAAAGACAGCATGACGCGGGGCCCAAGAAACACACACTGGCAGATGAATAGGCTATTGTAAATGGATATAAAAAAAGCAAAAGACATAGGAAATACAGTCCGTACTCTACCGGCTGTAGCGAGCGCAAATATGTTATCACCCGACTAACATTCATAGAGGACAGGTGTTCGGAGACATGTCTTCGAAACACGAAGTGGATCAGTAATTATTTATCATGAACGCACATATGAAGTTTCAATTCAAAAGCTGCAAAAGCTATAAAGTCCGGAAAACTGTAAAATTGATGACAATTTATATATTCAAGAGCCTTAACTCTGCTAAAATTGGTCCATTTTTTCCCGAAACTCAAGCAGGATCTCTAATTATCTATTATGAAATAATACGGAAGTGTTTCAACTCTATACCTTCCGAAGAACATTTCAAGCCAACTTATGCACCAGACACGTGTATCGGATATTCATTCCTCATCGGTGATGCTTCCATCCAAAGTGATTTCTAGACGCAGCCAAAATTCATTTTAGTAGCGCCCTCTCGTAATTTCTTTTAAATGAAATTTGTGCAATTTGCAGAGAGTGTGCGATTCCAAGTTTCTGTAGGCCTGGATCGATTCAGTAGCATATCCAAATACAATCTATGTTTAATATAGCATTGGAGGGATGAAGCTACATGTAAGATGGTAACCTCCTTTAATTTCGATGATATTTTTGAATGAAATGACAAGTTTCCGAAATAGCAAAATAATATCTATGACGTCAAAGTGATAGAAAGTGCCAAAACAAAGCTTCTTTCATGCGAAGATTCAACTTTAAATGCAATAGCAGCAAAGGATTTGAAAGAGTCCGGAAAATTGTAAAATCATTTCAAACAGTCTACGTTCAAGGGTAATAACACTGCTGAAAATAGGTCAATTTTTCCAAAACACATATTGGAACCTACTTCACTTGAAATCAAGTCATATGATCAATTCAATATCTTGAAAGGCTTTTGAAAAAATCTGGAAAACATGACCTCGGACGAATGGGTTGACAGCGCTATGACATTGTGAATGGGCGTATACAAATGTTCGATTTTGAAACCAATAACTTTTAAAATTATTTCAAACTTACCCGTATTATCAGTCTCGCAAGAGTCGTCCGTCTCATTTTGTATATTGTCAATACCCACGAGACTACTATCCGTTTCAAATAAGTTTGTGACCCGTGTTTCTAATCTTTTAAAACGTTTTATAAAACTCTTTTGAAGTGTGTCCATTCTCACAATAGAAGCATCCAAAGTTTTTGACAGTTCGTTAACTTTTTTGTTGGTTGTTCCCATGGAATCCTTTATTTCCCCTTGTATGGACAGTATCAAGTCCTTTACTTTCGTCATTCTCGCTGTTTCATCCATCAGATTTTCGAGGTTTTCTTTTATATCCCTTATTGTCGATTCTTGACTCAGCATTTTCGACAGAATTTGTATCTCTTCATCTATTAGTGAGCATGTTTTTGTAGTATTTGTATTCGGAATTCCTGTATCGCATCTTGTACCTTTGATACTAAAGCATATAATTAACATACTAAAGGAAAAACACAAGACAATGTAACATTTCCTCATGACTGCTATCTCTTGAATCAATGAAAATACAGATTGCAGAGGTGGTACTTGTGTCGTTTGGGGATCCCATGTAATATGAAATATATTCATAATTCTAGACAAAGAAAACACTTGTATATCAATTTCAAATAAACAAGTATGAAAAGTAACTGGACATATATACAATCTAGTAAAGTTATCAAAACATCTATATTTCAAGAGCATATAAGAGTTTCTACTTGAAAATTTATATTAATCGTTTGAAAACTTTGAGCGGTACAGTTATTAGAATAATAATGTTACATCTTATAAAAGCATTCGAGTTTGGCACATAATATCTTCAAATACTTTTCTATTCATCTAAGTGACGCCGCCTATAAAGAAATCATGACCTTACACTTATTGTGTACGTAATATGTTACTACCCCTTATCGGACGACTTTCTGAGTCCCACATTTTGAGCTTTTAATATTTTTATATCATCACTAGGAAACACATTTCGATAGTTTTCGTTCGATTTTGCTACAAAATTATGTACCTTGCGAATCTATTAAACATTACAAACATACCTCTGCAAACTACACCCCTCCCCCTTACTTAATTCGAATCGGCATATTCGACAGATTTTAATTGACGCCGCCATATTGTTTTCAAATCCTCGCTTCTAATGTTAATCAAGGCACCTTTGGTCAATTCTTATTGGTCCGGTGGACCTTACTACGGAGCCAAATTATAATTGGCGAATATAAAGCGGCTAGTTATACGTTTGAAATCCCACAAGGGTACGTACGCTTGTCTCGAGAGATAAAAATGTTTTGTTTCACTTATCAATAATGTGATGCTACTGTTCTTTTCGTCTGCGTGTCAATCATCTCTTCAGCAGAATAACGACTACTGATTGGAGAAGTAGTGTGTCCAACTTTTCATCGATCTTTGAGTATACAAGACTCTCGTTCTTCTCTTTAATTCCACTATATATCACTTAGATACATAGAAATATACGGAAGTGTTCCAACTCTTAACCTTCTAGAATAAACATCGAAGAAGTACCTATCAGCTATAGCTATTCAGTCTCAAAGTCGAGAAGGCATGGTAAAATTTTTAGAATTTCCATTGACAGTCAGTGTTTTGAATATTTTCCCTGACATGGTCGCCATAGCACTTTCTATATAGACATAGCCTCAGACAATGCATGTAGTTTATATATTGCTATCATTTTCATGCATGAACATCGACGGCGGGTTCGGCTGGCCAACACCGGATGCTTACTCCTCCCGGCACCTGGTCCAACCTCTAGCTTACTAGGGGTCCGTCCATACTCAATGTTGTGCTTTATTGCGAGTGCTGTGGAGATAATCGTCAGAACCTTCTTTAATTCCATTGGTTCCATTGGTTGCCAACCCCGAAATGAATAATTTCCGAGGTAAGACCAGGTGCCCGAGGAGAGTCAGCGTCTCCTGATTCCATGCAACTCCCGTCGCAACAGGTCCATGAAAACTTGTTAAATTCGGTGATTGTCTCGATGTACATATAAGTGTACATATCAGGTAAATATTTCTTGTTTGATGATGATGATAGCCATTTAATTGCAATTCAGAATGTCACAAATCATCTGATCTGATATTATTTTATTATATCTCCGTAGCGACCGAAGAACTTCCTCGAAGATGATTTCAGCCGTTATGTAATATAACCCTGAGCATGTGCCTTGCTTGCAAGCCGCTTGACTCTATCGACGACATCTTCATATTCGGGACATGCCCTGGCGTACCGTATAAGCTAAGAAACAAAAACCAAAGACGGAGAAGAAATTTTCAAAACAATTTTAATGCTCCAGACACGTGTTTATGATAGAAAAATCCTCATCAATGATACTTCCAGCCAAATTTAGAAGAAGGGAGGAGATCTCCAACAAGACCCCGTTGCAGCATCAACAGCAAAACACCCGATGCAAAAACACCAAAGACGAGTACAGCACGAGACGGACAAGAGACACACGACATGTAAACATCAAACACAAAAGACTACACATATACCGACGAGACCAATGGGTAACCGGTGCCGACTTTGGACGGCCATCTGTCACGCAAGTAGCAAATGGTGTGGTTATCCTGGATTACATGCGCACAACCCTCTCACTTCTCCAATTACCCAGAGGTCTCGAAGAACGTACAATTGTGGTGTAAAACAACCTCCTCACTGTAAGATGACATCACACAAACAAGACCGCAAAAGGTAGATGCCCCAGAGACACAGATTAATATGTAAATGGATATAAAAAGAGGGCATTCGTGCTGTATGCAGAGGTAACGTTGTAACACAAGGCACAATTTATTTTTAAAACCAAATTAAACATCCCCAAATTATCAGCATTTCATATAATTACTTCTACTCGAAAAAATCAATTCAGTAGTGCAAAGAAAAACGTATATTATAAAATAGCAAAAGAAGAGAGCTAAATTTTCATATAATACTCTATTGTGTCTCTGGACGATATTGGAACGAAGGCCTCGGACTGTACAAAACAATGCCTAAGAGACCGCAATGCTCACCAGCGTTCCTATTGCATTGCTATAGTGACAAATATGGATAATGACCATATCCCTGCATACAGCACACAATTGATAATTCAGAAAATCAGAAACCGAAGGCATACAAAAACAGGAACCAAAGCAAACAAACAAAAACCTCCACCATATGAAAAGAAGCGAACTCCCGATATGGGAGTGAGACCAGGTGCCCAGGAAGAGTAAGCATCTCCTGCTTGCATGCAACACCCGCCGCTTCAATTCGGTAGAACTGTCACATCCGGTTACTTCCATTTCGGAAGACAAGGAGTACAATCTCAAGATTAGGTATTAATATATTTTAACTGTTTTATCAGCCTAAAAATCTTAATAAACGATCTGTGTAGATTGTGTAGATGTAATTAGTACTCCGAGCATAATTTTTGGTCCCACCATGAATCCATTCCTCTAGATATCTGGATCCCTTAATATTTTTGCTAGAGGTGTTTAAGTTCACCATGTACAGCCCTACCAGTCGAAAGTTTAACGCCGAGATGACGAAATTTTGAAAGCTAAATTCGAAAGTTTCGTTAACTATTCGTCAGCGATTTTTTGAAAACTACTGAGATGACGAAATTTTGAAAGCTCTAAAAAGCTTTCGAAAAATCGCTGACGAAAATTTCGTTAACTAATCTTAGTTAACGAAAAATTTCAAAGCTATGAGCTTTCAAATTTTCGTCATCTCGGAGCTTTCAAAATATTTGAAAGCAATCGCTAACGAAATTTTGAAAGCAATCGCTGACAAAAATTTTGAAAGCAATCGCTGACGAAAATTTATATTTATATATAAGTTGTCTGTTTACACTACATTATCTTTGAGCGACTTGTACATGAAAACGTGGTAAATATGCACCAAAGCATAGTGTATTGTGAATATTTCTCATGAAAACTTTATGGTTTATGTCAGTGGTTGTTCATTATGATCGACGGCGGGTGCGGCTAGCCAACAGGGGATGCTTACTCCTCCCGGGCACCTGATCCCACCTCTAGCTTGCTAGGGGTCCGTCGATGTTTAATTTTCTGCTCTATTGTGAGGGCTGTTGAGATTATCGTCAGGATCTTCTTTAACTCATTCATAGGACTTATTACATAATATGGATCAATTAAGCACGAGTTCAAGGAATTGTAAAACAAAAAACATAGATGGAATTCACTGCACACGTCTTTTGTCTTTTTGCTATATTCATTAATTTTAACGTCCTAAATTGCCTCTATTTCTTTCATCAATACTCCAGGCGACGGATATGCTAATATCGAAGATTAACACTTTACTTTTATCATCAAATCAACAGATAAACGCACTGTACGAAAAATGACGTCATATGTGACGTCATTTGAAACCTGAATACTGTTAAACTATATTACAGAAGTAATAAGTTATATTTAGCTAGATGTTAAACGTCTTTAAATTCAATAGCATAATTTAAAACCTGATAAATTTACAGCATGGACCAGACATGCACGTCTCGTCAGTGATCCCCAGTCTAAACAATGTAATATGGCAAAAAAGGTATGAAAATTATTATGTCCAAAAATGTACAACAAGACGTAGCAGAATGGGTGGGATATGATGCTACAGGACCCACGTTTTAGGAATTTCAAGAAATTTTGTAACAGAAAATTTCAAATGCGTTGAAGATCTCTCCTTTAGAAAAAAAAGATTTATTATTATTAACCCTTATTTTGTGTGAATATCATTGCAGTTCTTGTTAGAATTTCCGTTTGTCGTCTTTTTTTACAATATCCATGACTATATGCAAAACATTAAGAAATTCCATGCTAATTATCGGATCATTTATCATAGAGAAAGTGGTTCTTTCCATCCATTTAAAGAGAGTTTTGAATGGACGCTAATTCTTTACAGTCTTTTCAGATAATATGCCGTCATCCGCGAGCATTTAACGGAGACGTCACAACGTCATGGCTCAAAACAACGTTATCCCCTTTTCTTGGCTCAATAATTAGGGGAAATAGTTGTCATATTGAAATGAATACGATTTAAAAAAAAAACAAAGCAAGTAGAAATTCAAGAAACGAAAATGTTGAGATTTTCCAGTGGCGGATCTAGAATACCAGAAAGGGGGGAGGCAAGGTTTCGGCTCGAAGAAAATTGTTCACAGAAAAACTGACAAGCACAAAAGGAAAAAGGTCGAAGACGACACAGGCGAATCTCAACACTGATGATCTAATTAATAAGTTGGGGTGGGGGGGGGAGTTCATTCCCGCTGATGTACAAGATATAGAGTTTTAAGATATGAAGTTTTCATTTTCTTTAAATTCAGTCATCCATACAGGTATATACAACTTTCAGTTTCCATGCTCTATTTTATAAGATTAGGGCATTTCAACCACACTATCAACCTGTCTAACCTGCTTAGATCGGCCCATGACATTGAAGCATTTGGTAATTATTCATAATTGTTTATGACATATGAATCCGTTCAAACATGATGACAAAGAAAGTTGAAGACAAAGTAAAGACATAAAAATAGACAGGTAACGAATAATTAAGTGCGGCGAGCGAAGCGAGCCGAAAATTTCCCCAAAAGTAAAGAGATTCAGCATAAAAAGAGTATTCTAAATCAATAACTTTGGGTGAAAAAGGGGGGCCGGGCCCCCTGCCCCCCCCCCCCCCCCCCCCTCTAAATCCGTCACTGTTTTCAGCTTTAAAAAGTATGATAATTTCTTTTTATTTCGAATTTGATGCTGAAATATGTGTCATAAGAAGGATAACTCTCATATGCTTATTGCTACTCTGGGTTTTTTTTTTCTTCCTAAAAACGGACCGTATGAAAATATTTTCATGACATCATATTTTTGCCTTTTCTTTTTTTCTTTTTTTCGTTCAAATCACTCATAAAAGCAGCGAAATAATGAAAATGATACAGCAAGAATTGTATTTGACCTATCAAAGTTGATAGTTTTTTCAATAAAATCATATCTAATTGTTAGATAGGGTCGTTTTCCTGTGCATATAGTTACTCTTGATATAATTGAAGTACACCACCTGCAGAGTGATAAAAATAAATAAGGGTAGACATTTTGAATTCTGGTAATTAATGAGAAACTGACACCTTTATAAAGTCTCTGAGCACAATTTTTGAAGTTTAGAATTTAGGGGGTAGGGAAACTCTAAGTGTAATATCTCCTAAAGATTTAGACCTATTACCATGTTTGACCCCTTAGAAGGTTTGTAAGGCCCTAAACAATGGATTAAAATCAACAAAATACAGATGTGCAAAATAGGTAACCCGTCACTGGCTTGCAGATTTGAAAATTGGGATGACGTGTGTCATTTTAGTGCTGTTAATAAAGAGGCTTTAGATACACTCAAGAAACTTTCTCGAGCCTCTATTCTTGAAGTCGGACTGGTCACATGACCAAATTTCTACCATGTTTACAGGGGGATGTGCTTCTAGATTTTTCAGTGTGCCCTATGAAAAATCCGTGATTTTGTTTGTTCCTTCTTCAAATTTCGTTTTATATTGGGGTTTGAGGAGCTAAGAGCTAATTCATCAATGGTTCCTTCAATGAATTCTACATTGTAGCAGTTTTATTCTTGATATGAACGTTAGATTCTAGATATAAAGCAATTTCCATACACTATGCTCTATTATAAACACCGAGTTTATCCCCCAACTATTTTCGGAACTTTTCTGTGCTTATATCTAATTGAACCTTTGTGTGACATCACGCCGACTTTGAGAATCCTCCCTAATATCAAAGAAGACACAGTTATACCAAACATGTATGTATACCTGAAACAACCGCCTTATTGCTGCAACAAACAAAACAGAAAATGTGCAATCACTGCTTATTTGCACAATTTGAGAAAAAAAAAACGAAAGGAGGTAGGGAAAAGAAAAGTTACATATCTTACATAGTATTAAGTCTATACTTGTAACAATAGTACCAATATCTTTGTTACATTGTATACCATTGATCTAAATCTATAAAACACATATAAACAAAATTTATCCCGTAATTGACAAAAAAAATTAGAAAAAGGTGTAAAACATAAATCAACTTATAGCAGCGTTGAGTAAAATAAAAGAAAAAGTATAATAAAGAATAACATTAGTGATGACAGCTTTGTTTTCGCAACGAACAGGTCAGAATTTTGAAAATGTGATGCCTGGATACCCTATTTTTTCTCTTTGTAATATTGTTTAAAGTATCAAAGCTTTTGGAAAAGAAAATTTTATAGTTACATTTTATCACCTCTAAAATTGGTATTTTCTAACTTTTCCCATAGGGTCCAATGTTAAAGTTCAGACTCCTTACGTTCTCATGATAATCATGAAACCACAAATTTTATTTGGTTTGTATATCAGGTCTAGCACAAATTTCGAATATTTGAAAGAGAAAATATTGTTCAAGTTGAAATTTTGGAAGTATTAGCATCTGAGACCTGAGGGATGCTCGTAATATCGAAATATAAAACAATAGGATAGTTTTCATTCGATTTTGCTACAAAATTATGTACCTTGCGAATCTATTAAACATTAGAAACATACCTCTGAAAAGTACGCCCCCCCCCCCTCCTTACTTAATTCGCATCGGCATATTCGACAGATCTTAATTGGCGCCGCCATATTGTTTTCAAAGCATCGCTTCTTATGTTAATCAGGGCACCGTTGGTCAATTCTTATTGGTCCGGTGGACCTTAGTATGGAGCCAAATTATAATTGGCGAATATATAGAGGCTAGTAATACGTCTGAAATCCCACAAGGGTACGTAAGCTTGTCTCGGGAGATAAAAATGTTTTGTTTTCACTTATCAATAATGTGATGTTATTGTTCTTTTTTCTGCGTGTCAATAATCTCTTTAGCAGAATAACAACTACTGATTTGAGAAGTACATGTAGTATGTCCAACTTTTCATCAATCTTTGAATATACAAGACTCTCGTTCTCCTCTTTAATTCCACTAGATATCACTTAGATAAATAGAAATATACGGAAGTGTTCCAACTCTTAACCTTCTAGAATAAACATCGAAGAAGTACCTATCAACTATTCAGTCTCAAAGTCGAGAAGGCAAGTTAAAATTATTAGAATTTCCATTGACAGTCAGTGTTTTGACTATTTTCCCTGACATGGTCGTCATAGCACTTTCTATATAGACATAGCCTCAGACAATGCATGTAGTTTATATAGTGCTATCATTTTCGTGCATGAACATCGACGGCGGGTTCGGCTAGCCAACACGGGATGCTTACTCCTCCCGGCACCTTGTCCAACCTCTAGCTTGCAAGGGGTCCGTCCATGCTCAAATTTGTGATTTATTGCGAGTGCTGTGGAGATAATCATTAGAACCTTCTTTAATTCCATTGGTTGCCAACCCTGGAATGAATTATTTCCGAGGTAAGACCAGGTGCCCGAGGAGAGTCAGCGTCTCCTGATTGCATGCAACACCCGTCGCAACAGGTCCATGAGAACTTGTTAAATTCGGTGATTGTCTCGATTAACATATTGGTGTACATATCAGGTAAATATTTCGTGTTTGATAATGATGATGATGATAGCCATTTAATTGCAATCCAGAATGTCACTAATCATTCTGGATAGGGGAATCTGATATTATTTTATTATATCCCCGTAGATAGCCATTTTTAAATTGCAATGCAGAATGTCACTAATCATTCTGGATAGGGGAATCTGATATTATTTTATTATATCCCCGTGGCGACCGAAGAACTTCCTCAAAGATGATTTCAGCCGTTATGTAATATAACCCTGAGTATGTGCCTTACTTGCAAGCCGCTTGGCTCTATCGACGACATCATCATATTTGGGACATGCCCTGGCGTAATGTATCAGCTAAGAAACAAAAACCAAAGACGGAATGTTGCTACTCATGGAAGGGAAGTTATGTGGAAAATGAAATCATCACGTTTGTCATACAATGAGGAATTCAAATGTCCGTTTGCGTCGAAAGATAAAAGTATATCAAAGTTTGAAGCTGAACTGTAGAAGAAAATTTCAAAACAATTTTAATGCTCCAGACACGTGTTTATGATAGAAAAATCCTCAATAATGATACTTCCAGCCAAATTTAGAAGTAACGCCTGTAACACAAGGCACACTTGTTTTATCTTTACCAAATTAAGGTTAGGGTTGCGACTACAGGGAGATAACTCTATTTTCATATCACATAATATTTAAAACAGACATGAACGGTACATGGTATAAGCTCAGATTTTCACATTATTTTAGAAAAAAATAATAATCCTTGAAACTTTCATTGCTGAATGGATATTTTTGGGAAATATGCATATATTTGAATGAAAAATCGCTGAAAATAGGAAAAAAATTGTCATTTTTGCATGAGTAATGTTACCAAAGATTCAAACATCAGAATATTTAATACCCATTATACTCTTTAAAAGAGAGATAATTAGAAATTCGAACTTCAAGTTAAACCCTATGTTTTGTGGTCAAAATGTTGATTTTTTGCATAAATTACTGTGCTATTTATAGAAACAGTCATTTTGCTCAAAAAGTAATGCGGGTACATATTGATTTGACTGATTTAGGATAAAGCAATACCATAGATATATATGTAGAAAAAAATTGTGTAGCTGGCAACCTTCTAGCTATAAATAAAAATAATGAGTTGTTGCCATGGCAACCAGCAATATAGTTTTTATAAGAAAATACTCTCCTTAGAACTGATTATTTTATCAGAATTTCTCAAAATAGCATTTAATTCATCCACAAGCTATAAGAATCTTAAAAAATAAGGATATATATGAATTTTTGAAATTTCATGCATTTCAGAGGTATGTAAAGTTATGATGTGGTATTCTCTAAAATGACAAAAATGCTAAAATAGGCCAAAAATGGACGTTTATATCCAAAAAACGAGACGGGCAAATTTTGATATTTTGGTCTGAATAGTTCGCGGAGATGTTCTTTTACATATGAACCTATCCATCTTTCTTCTACCTCATTTCTATTAAAATTCGCCACCCTGACCTTAAACATTCTCAAATTATCAGCATTTCGTATAATTACTTCTACTCGAAAAAATCAATTCAGTAGTGCAAAGAATATATCATAAAATAGCAATAGAAGAGAGCTGAATTTTCATATAATACTCAATTGTGTCTCTGGACGATACTGGAACGAAGGCCTCGGACTGTACAAATCAATACCTAAGAGACCGCAATGCTCACCAGCGTTCCTATTGCATTGCTATAGTGACAAATATGGATAATGACCATATCCCTGCATACAGCACACAATTGATAAGTCAGAAAATCAGAAACCGAAGGCATACAAAATCAGGATAAAACAGGAACCAAAGCAAACAAACAAAAACCTCCACCATATGAAAAGAAGCGAACTCCCGATATGGGAGTGAGACCAGGTGCCCAGGGAGAGTAAGCATTGTCACATCCGGTTACTTCCATTTCAGAAGACAAGGAGTACAATCTCAAGATTAGGTATTAATATATTTTAACTGTTCTATCAGCCTAAAAATCTTAATAAACGATCTGTGTAGATTGCGTAGATGTAGTTAGTACTCCGAGCATAATTTTTGATCCCACCATGAATCCATTCCTCTAGGTATCTGGATCCCTTACATATTTTCCTAGTGTTTAAGGTGTTTAAGTTCACCATGTACATGTATACGAAGTTTGAACAAACTCCATCATGCGGCTTCAGAGGAGAAGCTGAAAATATACAAGCATTGTCTCGATGCAAATAGTTTTCTTATTCATGCATGCAGCGTTACGAATGAGAAAAGTTTAAAAGAAAGGTAACTATTCTTTTGGACAATTTTGGTCCTGTCCTAATTCAATATTGAATGGATCTGGTTCTCGAACACTCAGGGGTCCCGTAGCATTGCATGCATGCAAACCATGCATTCCAGATTCCTTTATCAAAATCCTACACATGGACAAGAGGAGAAGAGGAAAACGTATTAAATGACATCCCATCCCCTTTCCTTTTCTTACAATAGAAAACATCCAGAAAACTTCAAGAAAATGAATTACCTCACAGCATTGAATGAAAAGGGAATGATGTTAAACGTCTTCAAATTCAATAAGAAGGGAGGAGATCTCCAACAAGACCCCGTTGCAGCATCAACAGTAAAACACCAAAACACCGGATGCAAAAACATAAAAGACGAGTACAGTACGAGACGGAAAAGAGACACATGACATGTAAACATCAAACACAAAAGACTACACATAAACCGACGAGACCAATGAGTAACCGGTGCCGACATTGGACGGCCATCTGTCACGCAAGTAGCAAATGGTGTGGTTATCCTGGATTACGTGCGCACAACCCTCTCACTTCTCCAGTTACCCAGAGGTCTCGAAGAACGTACAAATGTGGTGTAAAACAATAGCATCATTTAAGAACAGATAAATTTGTAGCATGGACCAGACATGCACGTTTCGGGTACTTGACCTTCGTCACTGATCCTCAATCTAAAGAAAATAATTTGGCCTAAACGTGTAAAAGTTCCTTTGTCCAAGAATGTATCGAACGACGTCGACGTAGCAGGATTGGTTGGATATGATGCTACAGGACCCACGTTTTAGAAATTTTCATGAAATTTTATTAACAGAAATTTTCGAATGCGTCGAAGAAACGATCAATCGAAGTTGATCGAACTTGGCTACATGTGCCCTCGGTCCGGACCCCTGGTCCACCAGCTGTGGCACTCAAGCTGTGACACTCACAGCTGTGACACCATTTGCTACTTGCGTGACAGATGGCCGTCCAAAGTCGGCACCGGTTATCCATTGGTCTCGTCGGTTTATGTGTAGTCTTTTGTGTTTGATGTTTACATGTCGTGTGTCTCTTTTCCGTCTCATGCTGTACTCGTCTTTTGTGTTTTTGCGTGGGGTGTTTTGGTGTTTTACTGTTGATGCTGCAACGGGGTCTTGTTGGAGATCTCCTCCCTTCTTTTCAAAAAGTGATGCAAATGTTAAGCCGCGTTTACACTATCAAAGTCTTCTTGGTCCAAATCCGTCATTGAAAACTTGGTCAAAGTTTTCTTGGACAAAGCTGTCTGTTTACACTATCAAAGTTCTTTGATCGACGTGTACACGAAAACGTGGTAAATATGCACCAAAACATAGTGTATTGTAATATTTCTCATGAAAACTTTATGGTCTATGTCAGTGGTTGTTCCTAGGACTTATTACATAATATGGATCAATTAAGCACCACTGGGCGAAAAAACAGGTTTACGCAACTGCGTAAACTTGCGTAAACTTGATATTTTCAGGTTTCCACAAGTTTCCGCACTGCGTAAACTGACAAATAGTTTCCGCAAGTTTACGCAACGTTTTCGCTGATGAAACTTGATAAATTTCTTTCCATTTTTTTTCAACAAGTTTCCGCAATGTAAACTTGGAGCAAATGGTTTACGCAGTTGCGGAATCCTGATGAAACCTGTTAAATTTCCTTCCATTTTTTTTCAACAAGTTTCCGCAATGTAAACTTGGAACAAATGGTTTACGCAGTTGCGGAATCCTGATGAAACCTGTTAAATTTGTTTACGCAGCTGCGGAAACCTAATTAAACTTTTCAAATAGTTTACGCAGTTGCGGAAACTTGATATGTAACTTCTTCTATAGTTTACGCAGTTGCGGAAACCTGATAAAGTTTTTATCATTAATTTCTTTTTCTTTACTTTTATTTCTTCATTAATTTATTTGTTTTATTAATATATTTTATTTATCTATTTATTTTATTAATTAATTTCATTAATTAATTTAATTTATTAAGATATGTATTCTATCAATTAATTAATTTTATTAATTAATTGATTAATTTATTTATTTTGTTAATTTATTTATTTTATTAATTTATTTATTTTATTACTTTATTTATTTTATTACTTTTTCTAATTCATTCATTTTATTATAATTAATTTTTTTATCAATAAATTAATTAACTTATTTTATTAATTAATTTATTTTCTCAATTTTATTTATTTTCTAAATTTCATTTATTTTATTTATTATATTGATTTATTTGTTTTATCAATTTATTTATTTCATTAATTAATTTATTTTATTGATGTATTTATTTAATTTAATTATTTCATTTTACTAATTAATTAATTTCATTTATTTATTCATCTTATTAGTTTTATTGATTTTATTATTTAATTAATTTTATTTCAATTTTTAATTTTTTTTAATTTATTTTATTTTTTTTTATTTATTTATTTTATTTATTCATTTTTATTGATTTATTAATTTTTATTAATTTATTTATTTTTATTAATTTATTTATTTTTATTAATTTATTTACTTTGTTAGTTAATTTATTTTATTAGTTTATTTATTTTTTTCATTTATTTATTTTATTCATTTATTTATTTAATAAATTTATGTATTTATTTTATTAATCTATTTTTTTCATTTAATTATTATTTCAACTTATTCTACTAATTTATTTATTATTAATTTATTAATGATCTTATTAATTTATTTATTTCTATTTATTTTATATCTTTATACTTTCCTTGTTAATTAATTTCACTAATTTTATCTTTTTTTTTTTATTAATTTGTTTATTTTCATCAAATTGGTTTTTTTTTTATTATTATTATTTATTTAATTATTTTAAAATCTATTTACATGTGAATTTATTTAATTTATTTTGATTAATTACTTTTGAAAATCTACCTATTTTTTATTATCAAACTGAGATAACGTCATTGGCTTGGTTTGCAAATACCTGGTCACTTCATGCATGAGTGCAGTAGATTTGATTGGCGTGATAATAGCGGCGTTCAAATGATTTCAGCGGGGTATGACATAAAAACACAGTACGTGATCCTAATTATGCTAATGAGTTACCATTACACCACCCATAACTGTCAATCAATTATGCTAATGAGCTACTCCTACCTCACCTAGCTATTCCTGCCAATCAAAAGTTGAGAGATATAAAGGTCGTAGCAATGACCAATCGAATTTTATAAATATGGTAACGTTCAAAATTATAATGACAAAATTTTACCTGCCCATTACATAATCCAAAAATCTTCACTGTCATATATTGATAAATTGTAAAACTTGTGCTTATGATTCCTCATTTTATTTATTTATTTATTTATTTATTTATTTATTTATTTATTTATTTATTTATTTATTTATTTATTTATTTATTTATTCATTTATTTATTTATTAAGATAGTTATATAATTAGTTTATAAATTTCTAGACTAAGACGCATATTGTTTTTAGGAAAATATACATTGAAAACTGTTTATTTACCATTATGGGTTATTAAAAATTCTCTCTCTCTCTCTCTCTCTCTCTCTCTCTCTCTCTCTCTCTCTCTGGTGTGTGTGTGAATATGGTAACTGATGCATGGTATGTTTCCTTTTTTCCAATATTTTAGATATATATTTTATTTTATTTTTCTTTTTTTCATATTAAATTGTTTTTTAACTTATTATTTAGAAATACGCAAGTATATTAAATTACAATACAAATGACTTTATTTTAAAAAATCATTTTTTTATCAGCTGATTTTATTCTTAAATTCTTTTTGTCCATTTTTTTCTTTTTGTTAAATTGAAACATGTAAGTGTCCAGTTCTGTGCATAGAGGTATCCGGACATTTGAACATTTTGACAGTTTGACAAGTACACAATCACTGACCCGTGTAATTTGCATCCGCGTGTCACTTACTTTTACATCATAAAAGAAGCGATTTTATTCATCAATTCTTTTTGTCCGTTTTTTTTTCTTTTGTTCCTTAAATTATTTATAATCAGCATATCATTTTTATGTTTCTTTTTATTATCAATTATTTCATTTCATTTCATTTCATTTCATTTCATTTCATTTCATTTCATTTCATTTCATTTCATTTTATTTTATTTTATTTTATTTTATTTTGCTTTGAAACATTTAAGTGTCCAGTTCTGTGCTTAGAGGTACATTGTATCCGGACAATTGAACATATTGACAGTTTGACAAGTACACAATCACTAACCCGTGTAATTTGCATCCGCATGTCAGTTACTTTTACACGAGAATACAAGACTATCATATTATATCGATATGTTCTAATTATAAGCTAGTGCCATTTTTTAAGAATTTCGTCGAGTTGTTCTATATATCCCACCCTTTCCCCTTTGTGTTGATAAATGGCCCCTAGCAAAATATCAAATGCAGATAAAAATGACTACTAAACTTATATGATGTTCTTGTAGTTGAATGGATGGTTTCAATACCCTATAAACTCCCCCCCCCCCCCCCCGCTTAAAAAATTTCAAATATTTTTTTAAAAAGCTTAAAACAGCATTAAAATTAATGAAGTCCAAAATCCTGTGACCTATAAGGGTTCACGCTGCGTACCCATGGATATGAGAGTCCCAGGGGGGGGGGGGGAGGGCGTAGGGGCACTTTGACATCTTGTCCAACTTGAAGATATTTGCGCGCCCTCATGACAGCATGTTTTGTATCGGCACCCGAGTGTGCATTTCCTCAAAACTTTTTTTTTATTTCTGTGAACTATTACAGGGAAAGATAAAGAAATAAATTTAAGGAGAGAGAGAGAGAGAGAGAGAGAGAGAGAGAGTTGATAATCGATTACTTTGCTTTTCATGTTCGATCCTTCATGAATGCATGTACGATTCTATCCGGGATCTCATTAATAAATTACCCCTAGGCCCATCCCCCGGCTCCCAACACCACACAAGAAGACCACTTGTTTTTTTTTAAATGAAGTTATAAACACGAAAAAGTTCTGCCCTATTGTGACTTTCTGACGTATTGATGAAACACAAGACAAGCGGGACACTTCTCAGTCATAAATTAATCTCTTTCATAAATACATTATATAAATACAATATAATTTAAACAGGACAATTCGTCGAAAAGAATTCACTGTCTTCTCAACCAATTTTTTCATCAATTGAGCTGTAGCATCATATCCCACCCATTCTGCTACGTCTTTCGGTACAATCTTTCGACATAGTAACTTTAATACTTTTTTGGCATATTACATTGTTTAGATTTAGGATCACTGACGAGGGTTAAGTACCCGAAACGTGCATGTCTGGTCCACGTTGCCAATTTATCTGTTCTTAAATGATGCTATTCAATTTGAAGACGTTTACATTTGAAATGCCGATTGGGTCAGCGTCGCTCTCAATCATAAAATACAATATGTGGGGTGGATATAGTTTTTCAAGTTTGGTCCAGTCCCTCCCGAGACTTCAAGTCTAGTCTATGAACGTAAATAATTGTACATATTTTGATTCCAAGGGACGGGCCAACTAAGTCTTATTCTGGGCTTGCATCCCCCAAGAAAAAAAAAAAAACAGAAAAAAAAAATATGTAGATATTTAAAAAAAAAATACGAAGAACGTCCATCCACGGCACTGACTCCAAATTTTCAAACAACCAGGTATATTTTGGTCCATTTACAGAAAAACAAAAGACAAAATCGGCAAAATTCGCCCCTTGATCCCCAACAAAAGGAGCACTTGATCCACTACTGATACTCGATCAATATTGTCTGGATCTCCGAGCTGGAAACACAAAATCACCTGCTATAATCACCTCTAGGCCTAGTGAATATTTATTTTCTTTTCGAGGTTTAAAATAAAAATATTCATTATGGCAAAATATATGTATATGAAATAAAAAAACAGAACAATCAAAAAAAAAAAAAAAAAAAAAAAAAAAGAAAAGAAAAGAGAGAGTGAAAAAACGCCGAAATATACAGCGGGCTCTGTGTTCGCGCTAGCACAATTTCAAATCAAATATTGACCAATCAGAGGCGAGCATTTTATTTGTATACAGAGGAAACTCAGAAGCGGGTTGAAAGTAGTTTTCCCACGAAGAAACTAAACAAAACATGTTTATTTGGGTAATCCCATGGCGATAAATGGTAAGATGCATTTCTAAGTCATTAATATTTACTTTTTAACGTGCATTTCCCAAAATAAAGACGCCGGCTTGGTCAGTTCGACCCACGCGCTGAATTTTCTTGTTCTTGCTTTTATTTCACGGCGATCCTGTGGACTATTTGAATCACTTTTTATATATTTAGACATATTTGTATGATCACTTCCTTCTAAAAAGGAACATGTACCAGGTAAAATCTTTGTTTACTTTGTTACAAGCTAACCCCCCCCCCTTCTTCCCTTTCGGCCTTTGCCATGGGAAGGATTGGGTAAACTTAAAGGTACATGTTCTTTAGGGTGTCAGGATTTTTCATACTGATGTCTTTTCTAGTGTTGTAATGATAGTCGCTGAATCTTGAAAAGTGCTGACTATCGATAATGATTTCGAAAATCGATTGTCGCTGTTGAAGTTACACGAAATGATCTCAGTGCAAAAAGTCTTTGCTATAATTCAAAACTAAAAACTAGACGCGATCGCTTTGGCAAAGTTACCGGTTGAGGAGGAGCAGATTTATCCATATCCCGGCAGTACTAAGTCCGCCTCATGGGACTGTTTTGGCTTTAATAGAAAGAAAAAGGAAGGCCCCCTTCTAACACGTCTAAAGCAAACCTCGAGATCAATTATAAATACCGTTGTTTGCAATCCGTACGCCCTGAGTATTCTCCTTCTGAAGATACAAAACATACAACAATTTTAAAGTAAATAAGTCTGATTCTGATCGTGATATCGATGTACTCCTCCGATAGTTTCCGATAATTGATAGTAAATTTTTTTCTGATTTTACAACACTACTCTTTTCGTATTGAGTTCTTTTGTACTTTTTGTTAAAATTATCGGGATTTTTCGTACCAATAGATGATTTTCCAATAAACTCGTGAGTAAGGGTGAAACGTTTACCAAATTTCCTAAACGTGCACACGGAAGGCTATAAACGAAACGTAAGCGTTTAAACTCTTCTTTGTATTTCTAATGTGAAAAGTGATATCCACTAGTATTCATTTGCAGACATGGTCATAAATTGACATAAATATGACTTAGTTACGCTTGACTAGATCAAATTGGCAACTTTATTACGACATGCTGATGTTTCATACAGCAATAAAACTTTCAAAGATTCAAAATTCAAACTGTTATTTTCAAATGTGTTTGAACAATTCCCACAATTAAAAGTACAAGTAAGTTAAAAAACAGTAACGACACCGGACCATCAAGAGAAGGCATGGGCGGAGAAATAGACGAAGAAATAGACGGCAATGAAGGAGAAAGAGACGGTTGCGGCGGTGTCAATTTTGAGATATCGGCTCTTTCTATAAAAGGATTAGATTGATTCTCAGACAGATTTTCTTCCCGTTTTAAGCGTTTGTTTAAAGTTTGTCCAGTGTGTTTGAATATATGATACATGTACATTTCGTAGGTACGTTAAATGAAGAATCAATTGACTGAGTTCGCAACTTCAGGAAATCAATACAAGTATTGAGTTTTTAGAGTAATATTAACGATATTAAAGAATATCTTTTTATTGTATGTACAGTAGTCCTTGTACACGTTTAGAAATTATGTAAACGTTTACAGTCAAAAAACGAAACGGCTCCGTGTACATGTGTATTTACTAAACGTTTCATCCTTACTCGTGAGACAGTCAAACACCATCGTTGGAAACTCACGTTCGGTCACGCAAGCTCTCCCGTGGGTCATATCGGAAGAATTTTCGCTGGATAGCATTACAATAAAGCCTACGATCACGCAGCAAGATACGCCCGTTGGGATTTTTTTCACAACACCAAAATATCTAAGTCCCATAACTCCATAAGGACAAATTGGATGAACCTAAAAATCGAAAGGCGGCTTCCTCTTCAAAGTCTGATCAAAATGTACAAATATCATGAAAATCTGTTGACACATATTCAAGTTATTGCGTTCCATGCACCTATATTTTGCCCTTAGCTTAACATGTATGTGCATATAACCCCCCCCCCTTCCTATTACACACAATATCTCGCTTATGCGACCAAAAAATTAAAAACCCGTTACATATGTCAAAGAGCATCCTTTCTACCTTAAGTATACAAAATTTCAAAACATTTCGACCAGAAATAGATTTTTAAATAATTTTTAACTATAATTTTAGTATATTTTCACTGTATTTTAAAATATCTAAGTCCCATAACTCTGTAACGACATATCGAATGAACCTGAAAATCGAAAGGTGGCTTCCTCTCCACAGTCTAATCAAAATGTATGAATATCATGAAAATCTGTTGACGCATATTCAAGTTATTGCGTTCCATGCGCCTATATTTTGCCCATAGCTTAACATGCATGTGCATATTACCCCCCCCCCCCTTCCTATTACACACAATATCTCGCTTATGCGACCAAAAAATTAAAAACCCGTTACATATGTCAAAGAGCATCCTTTCTACCTTAAGTATACAAAATTTCAAAACATTTCGACCAGAAATAGATTTTTAAATAATTTTTAACTATTTTAGTATATTTCCACTGTATTTTAAAATGTCTAAGTCCCATAACTCTGTAACGACATATCGAATGAACCTGAAAATCGAAAGGCGGCTTCCTCTCCACAGTCCAATCAAAATGTATGAATATCATGAAAATCCGTTGACGCATATTCCAGTTATTGCGTTCCATGCGCCTATATTTTGCCCTTAGCTTAACATGTATGTGCATATAACCCACCCCTCCCCCTTCCTATTACATACAATATCTCGGTTATGCGACAAAAAAATTAAAAACCCGTTACATATGTCAAAGAACACCCTTCCTACATGAAGTATACAAAATTTCAAAACATTTCGACCAGAAATAGATTTTTAAATAATTTTAAAATATTTTAGTATATTTTCACTGTATTTTAAAAATCTAAGTCCCATAACTCTGTAACGACATATCGAATAAACCTGAAAATCGAAAGGCGGCTTCCTCTCCACAGTCCAATCATAATGTATGAATATCATGAAAATCCGTTGACGCATATTCAAGTTATCGCGTTCCATGCGCCTATATTTTGCCCTTAACTTTAAATGTATGTGCATATAACCCCCCCCCCCCCTTCCTATTACACACAATATCTCGGTTATGCGACAAAAAAATTAAAAACCCGTTACATATGTCAAAGAACATCCTTTCTACTTGAAGTATACAAAATTTCAAAACATTTCGACCAGAAATAGATTTTTAAATAATTTTTAACTATTTTAGTATATTTTCACTGTATTTTAAAAATCTAAGTCCCATAACTCTGTAACGACAAATCGGATGAACCTGAAAATCGAAAGGCGGCTTCCTCTCCACAGTCTGATCACTATGTATAAATTTCATAAAAATCCGTTGACGCGTATTCAAGTTATTGCGTTCCATAGGCGGACGGACAGACGGACAGACGGACGGACGGACGGACTTCGCCATACCATAATACGTCCCGTCAAATGACGGGCGTATAAAAATCTAATGCGATTACTTGTCAGTGAATTAGCCATTTAAAGCCACTATGTACATGATGTAAGCAATATTGTTTTGTAACTCCTAAAATTAACAAATATTAATCACTGTCAACATTATTTAGGGCATCTTTTGTTGATGGAAAAATAAAAAAGATGATGTTTTGCTATCGATAACAAATTAACCGACAAGTACTCGCATAAGATTTTTTTAATGCTATCCAGCTAAAATTCTGTCGTTATGACACACGGGAGGTGAGCTTGCGTGACCAAGCGTGGGTTTCCGACGATGGTCAAACACCAGACATAAGTACGAAAGATCCCACTATCAAATTTTGGGGAGCTCAAGTAAGTCAGCTCTATATAGAAGAAACATAATCTTTTTTTTTTTCTGCAATATGTACGAAAGATCTTAGTAACAGGTACGAAAGATCCCGTACGAAAAATCTCGGTATAAACAGGAATACATGTAGGTACGAACATGACGAAAGATCCTGGAACCATTCTTCAGGGGCGGATACAGGATATGATTTGAGTTGGGGGGGGGACGTGAAAAATATGAAAAATGGATAGAGTCTTTAGGGCCACCTAGCATTTTCATAGCTGCAAACCAATGTCAGATTTAAAAAGAAATTGTTCATGATTTTATTTCTTAGCTTTTTTAAGTAATATAGGTAGGGCTCGGCCGATCCCATGATGGGTTGATCCAATGCGTATTGCGATATCCATCTCTTCAAAACAAGCGTACATAATTTGCTCCCCCTTGTTGGATCTCAAATCAAAAATTTTATATTTATTTCCCTCAATTATCTGAGCGCCATCATGCATGTCGAGTGAGCATTCAAAATTTATGTCTCTTGAGAGTTTGTCATCACTAGCCAATTAAAATCAGCACACATATTTCGATAGTTTTCATTCGATTGTACTACATAATCAAGTAACTGAGTTACTGACATATCTATGAAACATAAGAAAGGTATCGCTAAATATTTCACGCCAGCGTCTTCGACAGATTTCTGTGGGCGTGTCCGTATTATTTTCGAACCTTAGTGGGGTTGAAGTTCAATGTGTTCAATGAGGGAGATAACTCTCGCCAATTTGGAGGAAATATTGTTATGTGGGAACATTCAGACTGATTATATAAAAAAATTAGATCTGAAACATTGAAATTTAATATTTGATTCCTCTTTGTAGCGTTGATGGATCTCCACCTTACTACATGTACACGATGATACTCAGTGGTCACTGGTACGTCACTCATATGTTGGACTTTTGGCTTCTAAAAGGATGCCGTTTCTGTAAAAGATGCTGCACAATATACATGAAGGATGGTATGCCAATATTATTTTTTTTAATTGGTAAACAGATTCTCTTTCTTCTGTGTACATGAGATTTGTATATACATGTACTTGTCTGTCATACAAAATTGATGTCAAAACACATACAATCCCTCCCCCTTGTGACAAGATAAAATGCAATATACAACCAATATTTTCAATATTATACTTTTCAATCATAAAAATCAGTCTGTTCTTTGAAATCTACACTTGTATGCACACCAACTTAATAATTACTTATAGATTCAGGTAGGTCTAATCTTTCTAGAATGTGACAAAGTATTTAAGCTTGAAAGATATCTGATTTTATTTACATTTTACAGGTTATCATTTTGCTGTCACTAGGTAGTGGATGACTGGCATGAACCTTTGCCATGTTTGCAATGAAAATGTTATCTAGTTTAAGATAGCAGTAAGTACATTACAGTACGTACATAATACTTTGATGGGTTTTTGTAAGGGCTTTCACGGTTAACTGAAAATTCGGTTACCCTCGGTTCATGCTTGGTCGGTTCGATTTGAATCGTACTTTACAGAGTTCGCTTCGGTTCTTTTTTTTTTATGCCCTCGTAATCGAAGATTCGGGGGCATATAGTTTTTGGTCTGTCTGTATGTCTGTCTGTTTGTGGCAAAAACTTTAACCTTGGGCATAACTTTTGAATGGTAGGTGATAGGGTTTTCATATTTCACATGTGCATTTCTTGTGACAAGACCTTTCCATGCATACCAAAATTTTTGACCTTGTGACTTTGACCTTTGAGTTTGACCTACTTTTGAAAAACTTTAACCTTGGGTGTAACTTTTGAATGTTAAGTGATAGGGCTTTCATATTTCACATGTGTATTCCTTGTGACAAGACCTTTTCATGGATACCAAAACTTTTGACCTTGTGACGTTGGAGTTTGACCTTCTTTTGAAAAACTTTAATCTTGGGCATAGCTTTTGTATGGTAAGTGATAGGGCTTTCATATTTCACATATGAATTCCATGTGGCAAGACTTTTCCATGGATACTTAATTTGACCTTGTGACCTTTACCTCAAATGTGAAACTACTTTTCATCTGTTTTACTGACAAAGATGCCAACGGGGGCATTGGTGTTTTATTTATTTATTATTTTTTTGTTGTTGATTATACATGTATCAAGTTATAATTAATAAATAACAATTAGGGCTCACGATATGATATGTATTGCAACATTTACTCACGATATGATTCGAATCATGATACAACATTTTTAGCTCGCTGGGACGAAAAAGTCAGGAGAGCTAATGCCTTACCCTCATTGTTTTCGTCGTTTGTAGACAAAACTTTAACCTGGGCTATATCTCTTGAACTACAAGGGGTAGGGCTTTGATATTTCACATGTAGATACCTTGTGACAAGACCTTTCATTTGAGACCATGACCTTTGACCGAGTGACCTTGACCTTTGACTTTGACCATAACCATTTACCTACTTTTTAATTACTCATACTTTGGCAATATCTTTAGCTCTCTCAGAGATAAGACTAACATTAGATGAATAGAATCCTCATAACAACACTTTTTGTACTTTGGAAGTTATTTGATTTTTTACAAAAACCTGCTACCGCAAGCTATGTAATCTTTTATTACCTTATGTTTAATGTAGATATGAAGGTATTTCTGTAATTCGTCAGATATTTAATTAAAGCAACAACAAATTAAGATCATTCATAACTTGAGTGATTGGAGAAGTATGGTATTGACTAGAAAAAAACAAAAACAAAACTCAGAGATAATCTTTGACGACTCGGCGTCGAGCATCGCCATGTTGATTTTTTAAAGATAGAACAAAATGCTGAAAACGAGCCATAAGTCAACCATATGGCCTCTTCTTGTATTGTGTATTGAACCGTCGTCAAGAACCTCGGTGAATCAATAACCACGGTGAATCGAGAACCGCTGTGAATCGTCACAGCCCTAATAACAATGAACACTCTATATCCACAAATTTTCGGCTACTTGGCCTTTATCAAGTGGAAAAGCACGAATATAAAACAATTCTACCTAATATCCATAACTGCTGTAACTGAAAGATAATTGTTTTCTCATTATTCATAGTCTTTGATCTACTGTACTGTTCACTAAATCCAGAGCACCCTGTTTTGGCGATTCTCTCTGAAGTATTATGTTGTCAACTTAAAAATTGATATCCAGTCGATCAAACTCTTTTAGTTTAACAGAAAATGCCTCCTTTTTGGTTGTGCATTGCTTAGTTAAGAAATACGACGGAAAATAAAATGTCTATGTGAATTTTCTATAGTTAAAATCACTAAAATGCATGACGCCGGACACCATGACGTTAATGTTTACCATTGTTTGTACAGAGAACAATATGGCGGCAGGCTGAAATTAACATGGGAATTTTCCGTAGACATTTTATTTTTCGTATGGCAGGTTAAATACAGTGGAAAAGGTGAGTTCATGCACATTTTCTGTTACGACTAAAGGAGTTCAATCTATGGAGACAATAAATATTTGGAACATTCCTAAGACGGCTGAGAAAATATACAAAACAGGGTACTCTGTATTTAGTGAACAGGACAGTAGATGTGTACCTTGTATTTTGTTTGAACCCCTGACCCCCAGGGTCTTGGAAAATGGGTGTGGTCATTTCCCCCTATATAACTCTATGAGCACCAATTCTCAGAAAGTATAATTAGTAGAGACTAGACATTAATTCTTTTCCATTACATCAATCATTTTCTGGTCTTGTATTTTGCTTTAGACCCTGATCCCTAGGATCCTGGAAAATGGCTGTCATTTAAATTTATTTAAGCAAACAACCAGGAGAGCCTCAGTCTCATCAGAGACTTCTGGTATTTAATGATTATAGTTCTCTTGTATTGTTGCATGTATTTATAAATTGTTACTTTGCATTTATTTTCAGCATCTAAAGAAGATTCATGAGCTGATACAGTTAATTCAGGGAAATTTAACCTCAGCACAATTTGTGTGGCTAGCAGACCAATATCATCAATAGTGACAAACTTTTGAAATGGTTACAAATTTGTAACATACATGTTGTACTGACATTCTGTGGAATTCTGACTTTGAAGTTATCAAGTCAATTTTCAACACCACATGCATAATATAATCAATGGTGTTAAGGGACATATATATCACATGTAAACAGAATTTAAGGAATTATATCTTGATTAATAGGAATTACCCAGTCTATTGTCTATCAAACAATCATTTATGTTTTATAACTTTTAATCCCTTTCATGAATTTAGATAATACATGTATAGTCACAAAGTTGTTGCCCAGAACCCAAGGATGTGTCATGTTCATATCTGGAAGGCCAAATTGAACAGAAATGTTGAAATCTTGTCTCATTTACTCTCTTGATATCAAAATTTTGGCCTCGACTAGAGTTTGACCACCTTCTTTTTAAAACTAACCTTGGACATAACTTTTGAATGATAAGTTACAGGGCTTTCATAGTTCATTTGACAGTGTATTTCTATTGATAAGACCATTCTAAAAATTCCTAGTCATACCAATTGTCTTGACCTAGTGACCTTTGCCTGGAAGTTTGGCATACTTTTAAGATTACAGCTATTTTTGTAGATGACAGGAGTACATTAATGTTTCATAAACATATATTGTTTTTCCTTTTCATGGTTTTTTAAATTGTGTCCAAGAATTGTGTTATTTATTTTACTCAGATTTTGAAAATAGTTTTCACATCTAGACAAAATGGAAAATAGGAAAATGCTGTTAGGCTACTCTTTTCCTTTGTATGTGTTTCTTTCTACATGTTTATATATAAATTTATTACATGATTATTAATATAAAAATTAAATACTTGTTTCATTCTAGTATTTTTTTCTACATTATTTGGTCTTTTTTTCAGTTACATAAGGAAATGTAGATGAAAAATAATTTGCTGCTATCCAGATATTCTTGCTATTTGGGGATGCATTGAAAACTCACTAACTTTTGAGTTTCTACATCAGTACATGGTTTTCAAAACCTTCTGCTGGTTTATTCTGTTATCACGCTTGAAGCATCAGTTCCTCGCAATTTACACACTATGTAAACTTTAGAACATCAAGGTTACAAATATTTTACACTTGTTTCAACAAGATTACACATTTGGAACTTTTATACACATGGTTTCCAAATGGTTTACGCAAGTCTCAACATGATATTGTAAAATTCCAAATGGTTTACGCAAGACTGAACTTGATATTGTAAGATTCCAAATGGTTTACGCAAGTCTAAACATGATATTGTAAAATTCCAAATGGTTTACGCAAGTCTGAACTTGATATTGTAAGATTCCAAATGGTTTACGCAAGACTGAACTTGATATTGTAAGATTCCAAATGGTTTACGCAAGACTCAAGTAAGATTCCAAATGGTTTACGCAAGTCTGTACTTGATATTGTAAGATTCCAAATGGTTTACGCAAGTCTGAACTTGATATTGTAAGATTCCAAATGGTTTACGCAAGACTGAACTTGATATAGTAAGATTCCAAATGGTTTACACACTGCATAAACCAGTGTTTATTCAGATTCCAAATGGTTTACGCAAGTTTCAACAAGATTACACATTTGAAAACTTTTATAACGTCAGTTTCTAAATGGTTTACGCTAGCCTGAACTTGATATTGAAAGATTCAAAATGGTTTACGCAATGCGTAAACTTGTGTTGATTCAGATTCCAAATAGTTTACGCATGTTTCCATATGGTTTACGCAAGTAGAACCTTTATATCATAAAATGGCAATCAAGTTTACGCAAGGTAAAATATGCGGAAACTATCTGGAATCCTGAAGTTTCAATAGATTACGCAAGTTGGTGCCTTTAAGTTTCAGTTGCGGAAACTTGATGGAAATGACAAGATTACGCTGGTGTAAACCATTTGGAATTTGAGCGGGTAGTCGGGTTACGCAAAGCGTAAACTTGAGTTTCAGCGACGGAATCCTTGCGTAAACTATATGGAAACTTCAGGTTTCCGCAAAGTTTCCATATAGTTTACGCATTGCGTAAACTTGTTTTTTCACCCAGTGCACGAGTTCAAGAATTTGTAAAACAAAAAACATAGATGGAATTCACTGCATCACGTCTTTTGCCTTTGTTGCTATATTCATTACTTTTAACGTCCTAAATTGCCTCTATTTCATTCATCAATATTTTAAATACTTCTGGTGTAATTTTGAATCTCTACACTGATTGGTCGATTCCCGTCAAAGTCTGTCAAAGTTTCAAGAAAAATAGGATGGAGTTCTATTCCGTCAAAGTCCATCCCAGTTCTTCGACGGACTTTGATCAACGTTTTCTTGGATCGTTTACACTATCAAAGTTAGTGTCAAAAACTTTGACCAAGTTTTCTTGTAAGAGAAAACTTTGATAGTGTAAACGGGGCTTTAAACGTCTTCAAATTCAATAGCATCATTTAAAGCCCCGTTTACACTATCAAAGTATCTATCAGGAAACAATGCTTTTGATAAGGACTTTGAGGACTTCCTTTCTCCAACGCCACGTTTGACGAGGAAACGAAGTACAGCACACATTTAAAAGATTAATTTTTGCAGGAAATGAACTCCTAGTCAATATACATGTACATTCAACTTTCCTCTAAGCTCCAGTTATGTATTACATTTAGAAATCCATTGCAGCATTTGGTATAAGATGTGTTTATGTTATACCTTTCATGAAATACAAGTAACAATATAAAATGCACTACTTCAAAAATCGCTCGAAAAAAAAACAACTCCGGATATCAGAAGTGGCGTAGGTAAGCTGTGACTGTTCAAGGAATTTCCTTAATTCTATCGAAAATCAGACAAACTTTGTCGATTTGAACAAAGAGTTCATGTCTCGCCCAGACGTAAGTAATTTGAAATCACGTTCTTAGATTAATGTTAAGCTTTTCTTACTAAGAAATTTCCAGGCGACGGATATCCTAATATCGAAAATTAACAGTTTACTTTTATCATCAAATCAAGAAATAAACGTACTGTACGAAAAATGACGTTGAATGACGTCATATGTGACGTCATTTGAAACCATAATACTGTTAGACTATCTTACAGACGTTATAAGTTACATTTAGCTAGATCTCTCCTTTAGAAAAAAAATGATTTATTATTAGTTACCCTTATTTTGTGTAAATCTCATTGCAGTTCTAGTTAGAAATTCCGTTTGTAGTTTTTATTTTAACAATATTCATGACTATATGTAAAACATTTAAAAATCCCATGCTAATTATTGGATCATTTATCATGGAGAAAAAGTGGCTGTTTCCATCCCTTTAATGAGGGTTTTGTAGGGACGCTAATTCTTAACAGTCTTCAGATAACTTGCCGTCATCCACGAAAACAGATGCTCATAAACGCCGCAAGCATTTAACGGCGACGTCACAACGTCATGGCTCAAAACAACCTTTTCCCCTTTTCTCGGCTCAATAATTAGGGGAAACAGTTGTCACATTGAAATGAATACAATTTTTTAAAAAAACGTAGGTATTCAAATTTAAAATAACAAAGCACTAAAATATTCTAGAAACAAAGATGCTCAAATTTTCAGCTATAAAAAGTATGGTATTTTTTTCTATTTCGAATTTGATGCTGAAATATGTGTCGTAAGAAGGATAACTCTCATATGCTTATTGCTACTCTGTTTTTTTTTTCTAGAAATGGACGGTATGAAAATATTTTCATGACATCATATTTTTGCCTTTTCTTTTTTTCTTTCAAATCACTCATAAAAGCAGCGAAATAAAGAAAATGATTTAGCAAGAATTGTATTTGACCTATCAAAGTTGATATTTTTTCTCAATATAATTTTTCTAATTGTTAGATCTAGTCCTTGAGCTAGGGTCGATTTCCTGGGCATACAAGGGGCCCGAAGTTACATTTATGTACTCTTCATATTATTGAAGTACACCACCTGCAGGGTGATAATCAAAGCACTAAAGGTACTGAGTGCGAATAGCCAGAATAATATCACTTATTATGTATGACAAAATATTGTGTTTTCGAAGTTATATTTGTTCCTGAACACCTTCGTAGGCCAGTTCATGGATTTATAAAGACAGAACTAAAATACAAATGCATAATGTTGTCGTAATGAATTGAAAGATGATGTCTGACAGTGAACATGAAAATTAAATAACATCACATTAAATCTACCCCTCCCCCCCCCCTAAAAAATACAACAATCCAATATGACTATCGATTGATGATAGCATATACAAGGAAAGAAGACGAATCTTATTTTCTAATTTGATCCCCACTCTCTCTTTAACCTTTCATGTTCAATGTTAGGTGTGTGCTAAGAATTTGAAGGAAAATTCACTTCTTTTTTAGTATATAAAAACATGATACATCCTAAACGGGAATGTTTTGATCTTTTATTTTTCATAATTGTTAATATCATATTTCATGATGGAAGTTCCTAATTTTTCCGTCGTATACAGATTTTATTTTGTGAAGCGGGGCAAAATAAGCCTACTTGAAGATAGTTTTACGTTTCAATAATTCAACTTAATATCTTTATCGATAGCACTGTTTCATTTATATATTGTCCACTAAAACAGATAATGACCTGGTAATGGAAAGGGGTTTCCAACACACAGCCTGTGTTCATCTCAGTACATACAGATGCAATTTTTCATTAGGTCATGCATGTACATAACACGACAGCTCGATTCATATAGATATAATTCATTGATTCAGACAGTGATCAGACTTTAAACCAATCATGACGCTGACGCAGTCCCAAGGTACATGTAAACAGAGTAACAACGTTTATACATACTCAGTAGACGGGGCTCCCATGAGTGAAGAAATCAGGCAACCGCTATGTGCTATTCGCACAAAAAAATGAGGGTAAATATTTACAATTATGGTATTAAGGTCATTGAGCCCAATTTTTGAAGTATAGATTTTAGGGGGTAGGGAAACTCTAAGTGTCATATCTCCTGAAGATTCAGACCTATTACCATGTTTGACCCCTTCGAATGTTTGTAAGGGCCTTAACAATGGATTAAAATCAACAAAATACAGATGTACAAAATAGGTAATCAATCACTGGCTTGCTTTGAAAATTGGGATTACGTGTGTCATTTTACTGCTGTTAATAAAGAGGCTATAGATACACTCAAGAAACTTTCTCGAGCCTCTCAATATCAAAGAAAACATAGTTATAACAAACATATGTATACCTGAAACAACCGCCTTATTGCTGCGACAAACAAAACAGAAAATGTGCAATCACTGCTTATTTGCACAATTTGAGAAAATAAAAAAAGAAAGGATGTAGGGAAAAGAAAATTTACATATCTAACAAAGTATTAAGTCTATACTTGTAACAATAGTACCAATATCTTTGTTACATTGTATACCATTGATCTAAATCTATAAAACACATATAAACAAAATTTATCCCGTAATTGACCAAAAAAAGAGAAAAAAGTGTAAAACATAAATCAACTACCAGCAGCGTTGAGTAAAATAAAAGAAAAAGTATAATAAAGAATAACATTAGTGATGACAGCTTTGTTTTCGCAACGAACAAGTTCATTTTTAATTTAGAGTATCCCTCAGGTCAGAATTTTGAAAATTTGATGCCTGGATACCCTATTTTTTCTCTTTGTAATATTGTTTAAAGTATCAAACTAACAAAGCTTTTGGAAAAGAAAATTTTATAGTTACATTTTATCACCTCTAAAATTGGTATTTTCTAACTTTTCCCATAGGGTCCAATGTTAAAGTTCAGACTCCTTACGTTCTCATGATAATCATGATACCACAAATTTTCTTTGGTTTGTATATCAGCTCTAGCATAAATTTCGAATATATGAAAGAGAAAATATTGTTCAAGTTGAAATTTTGAAAATATTAGCATCTGAGACCTGAGGGATGCTCTACCTTAAATATTCAAAAGAGATAAACATTACCTTTAATTGAGAGACTATCAAGGTCTTCCTAGAAATGTAACAAGGGACGATTTGTTGGTAATTGATGAACGACAAGTCTTTGCTGTCGTCTTTTATAAAACTTGTGAAGCTGGAAGCATTAGAGTAGAGGATTTTGCGCGTCTGGTGCATTAAAATAGGTTTGAATTTTTTTTTTTTAATTTCTTCATAAGCAGTTCACAAGGGATCCAATGTATTGAAATTTGCACCAAAGCCTTGCAAGTAATTTTCATACAGATCGCTTCATGTCTACTGCATCCTGTCAACATGTAAACTGTCGGTATTGCATGGCATACAAATTATAACTCTTTAGCGATAATGTGAATTGGGTATAGTAATAATCCAAAAACTGGCTTGATCTAGATTTCTTCAATACAACTTCTTGATCATGTTTTCCAGTATAAATTTAAAACAGTCTTTTTGGTGTCTGATAATATCACATTGACTCCGTTCAGCCTTTTTTGTAGCATGTAATGAGTCAAAGAAGCTAGAGAAGGGACCAGGTGCCCGGGAGGAGTAAGCATGCCCTGTTGGCTGGCCGTACTCGCCGTAAAACACTGAGTATGCTTTCTCAATGTCCCGGTCCTCGATATTTGACTTTGATTTTTATATACAATGTTGAGGTTACATGTCATGCAACATCGTTTGTCGATGCGTACCGCCGACTTGGTATTGGACCAATGTACAGCCTTGTAGCAGCACACGCTTAAGAATTACACTCTGACTGACTGTGATGACAGGACTCAGCGACGTGCCCTGTCCAAACCTCTTTAGAGAAGACAGGGCCTCGACCACCTGTCCTCTCTGAATCTTAGTCGGACTCCTCGGGAATTGACATGCATGAGCTTGCTACAGTCGGCACAGCAAGGACTGTATTTCGTATGCCTTCTGTTCTTTTTATCCATTTACATATCCATCTGCAGTACATGTGTGCTTTTTGGGCCCTGTGTCATGACGTCTGTATGTTCATATTATAATGAGGATGTTAATTTACTCTACAATTGTGCGTTCTTTGAGACCCCTTGGTAAAGGAGTGAGGGTAGTGTGCTCGTTATCCGGACAATTACACCGTCTGCTAATTGCGTGGCAGATGGCCGTCCTATGTCTGCATCGGTTGTACATTGGTAGCTTTGGTTTATGTGTTGTCCTTTGTGTTTCATGTTTCTGTGGTGCGAGTTGGTGTTCCTTGTCCCTTTTGCGTCTCTTTCGTAGGGTGCCGTGTTTTTACATTGGGTGTTTTGGAATTTTGCTGTGGGTGCTGCAACCGAGTGTTGTTGGAGATCCCCTCCTTTCTTTAAAAATAAGTACATAAGGAATGCAATCATATGATGTTTTCTACTGCAGTAGTCATGATTATTTTCAAATTTGTATCTAGACAACGAAGGGATCTAAACCACCCTTCGTTCTTCATGAAATTTAAGAAGAGATATCCCCTTTTGTAGATAAGGACAGATTCTTGCCATCATGTGGGAATATAGTTCAATTTCAATCCATTCTTTTCAATACCGTGATGAATTATCCATGACAGGATACATCAGTTTAGATTGTTGCTAGCGCTTTCACAAGTCCAAGAGACAAAGTGAGAGACCGCAAAGAAACCCGATCCACAAAAACAAATGATTGAATTTACATGTCGAGAACGTTGGATATATGCATCTGTTGTGAAACCTATAGAAGGTAATCTTGTGTAATTGAAAATTTCCTACTCCTTAAACAAGTGGTACATTTTGATTGGATTGTATTACATGTACATGTAGATTACCATAACACATGACACATGTTTGCGATTTTAAGAACCCTCGGTTGGAACCGATGTATCTTTCATAGAAGAGCATGAAAGAGTCTAATAATATATTTTTCAATGCTTAACAGTGTCTCCGATGTTGGTGTGAGGGGTCCTCGGAGAAGGAGGAAACCGAAGTACCAAGTGAATAAAGCCTGTGTTTGTGAAACACGAATGCCCCCGGTGGCATCTTTGTTAGTATAAACGCCATTTTCTGTTGAGTACATGAAAGGTCAAAGTCAAGGTGAGGAAGTCAAAATTTTTTTGCTATCAATGAAATGGTCTTCTCACAAGGAATACACATATGAAATATGAAAGCCCTATCACTTACTATTCAAAAGTTATGCCCAATGTTAAAGTTTTTGAAAAGTAGGTCAAAGGTCAAGGTCACGAGGACAGAACTTTAGGTATCAATGGAAAGGTCTTGTCACAAGGAATACACATGTGAAATATGAAAGCCATATCACTTACCATTCACAAGTTATGCCCAATGTTAAAGTTTTTGAAAAGTAGGTCAAAGTTCAAGGTCAAGGTCACGAGGGCAAAAATGTTGGTATCAATGGAAAGGTCTTGTCACAAGGAATACACATGTGAAATATGAAAGCCCTATCACTTACCATTCAAAAGTTATGCCCAATGTTAAAGTTTTTGAAAAGTAGGTCAAAGTTCAAGGTCAAGGTCACGAGGTCAAAAATGTTGGTATCAATGGAAAGGTCTTGTCACAAGGAATACACATGTGGAATATGAAAGCCCTATCACTTACCATTCAAAAGTTATGCCCAATGTTAAAGTTTTTGAAAAGTAGGTCAAAGGTCAAGGTCAAGGTCACGAGGTCAAAAATTTTGGTATCAATGGAAAGGTCTTGTCACAAGGAATACACATGTGAAATATGAAAGCCCTATCACTTACCCTTCAAAAGTTATGCCAAATGTTAAAGTTTTTGAAAAGTAGGTCAAAAGTCAAGGTCAAGGTCACGAGGTCAAAAATGTTGGTATCAATGGAAAGGTCTTCTCACAAGGAATACACATGTGAAATATGAAAGCCCTATAACTTACCATTCAAAAGTTAAGCCCAATGTTAAAGTTTTTGAAGAGTAGGTCAAAGGTCAAGGTCAAGGTCACAAGGTCAAAAATTTTGGTATCAATGGAAAGGTCTTGTCACAAGGAATACACATGTGAAATATGAAAGCCCTTTCACTTACCCTTCAAAAGTTATGCTCAATGTTAAAGTTTTTGAAAAGTAGGTCAAAGGTCAAGGTCAAGGTCACGAGGTCAAAAATTTTGGTATCAATGGAAAGGTCTTCTCACAAGGAATACACATGTGAAATATGAAAGCCCTATCACTTACCATTCAAAAGTTAAGCCCAATGTTAAAGTTTTTGAAGAGTAGGTCAAAGGTCAAGGTCAAGGTCACAAGGTCAAAAATTTTGGTATCAATGGAAAGGTCTTGTCACAAGGAATACACATGTGAAATATGAAAGCCCTGTCACTTACCCTTCAAAAGTTATGCTCAATGTTAAAGTTTTTGAAAAGTAGGTCAAAGGTCAAGGTCAAGGTCACGAGGTCAAAAATTTTGGTATCAATGGAAAGGTCTTCTCACAAGGAATACACATGTGAAATATGAAAGCCCTATCACTTACCATCAAAAGTTATGCCCAATGTTAAAGTTTTTAGTTCGGACAAACAGACAAACAGACAAACAGACAGACAGACAAACAGACGGACAGGCCAAAAACTATATGCCCCCGAATCTGTGATTCCGGGGGCATAAAAATTCCCCACATGTAGGACATGGTGAGCGACCACCATACACTCCCACATACATGTAAGACGCCTTGGCCGAATCATGGATTCGATACTGGGACTTTAGATATAAGAAATTAGTGCGCTATCAGTTGCTGCATCCGTCGGTTGTGTTTCGCTGAGCTGATGTCAGTGTAGTGAAGACTTTGTGGAGATCTCTGCCATATTTTCCTACCGAATTGAAGTTGCATGCAAGCAGGAGAAGCTTACTCTTCCTGGGCACCTGGTCTCACTCCCATTTTGGGAGTTCGCTTCTTTTCATATGGTGGAGGTTTTTGTTTGTTTGTTTTGGTTCCTGTTTTATCCTGATTTTGTATGCCTTTGGTTTCTGATTTTCTGAATTATCGATTTTGTGCTGTATACAAGGATGTGGTCATTATCAATATTTGTCATTTCAAACATCTGTTCCTAAATACGTAATGTTATATAATAAGACTTGACGGAAGATGTTAACAATAACAAATTTCATTTTATTTACGACATCACTGAAATCACATCAATAACGTACAAACGAATTCAAATATTATTTCTATCACAACCTTATAGTTATAATATAAAATAAACAAAATCAAAACAATCAACAAAAATTAGTCTAGATCATAAAGAAGTTTTCATTCTTCCCTGGGGCATGGTTTCAAATTAAAATCTCCGAACACGTTGGTTTCGTACATACACGAGAACGCAATAACGATGACGTAGACAACAAGAAGTATAGCACCCAACACTTTGTTGATGCGCCATCTAGTGATGATCAAAGCTACCATAAGAAAGACTACGGTAGACAACAAGGTAATGGCTGAGTATGTAAGACCTTCACTTTTGATTACTAGGGGTCGGTCTCTATTGACCGCGGCAGTCTCTATTAACCAGGGTAGTCCTAGACACATGAGAATGTCAAATACGTTACTACCGATGGAATTGGATACAGCCATATCCCCAAACCCTACAAAATGAAAATAAAACTTATTTTAATAAATGATAGCACTGTATAAGGCACATTTGCTAGAAAAAAGCATAAAATTATTCTCTTATGGACTATATGTCATAAACATGGTATGATACTCCATTTTTCATATTAGGATTTAAGCGTTAATTATGCAACAGGTCAAATCATATATGAATTACGGTCAGTATATTATACAACCCATTCAATCAAGTTAATAGTTTTTTCTGCTTCCTTTATACTATGAATTGTTATCAAAACTTAGAGACCAGTGTTATGTGTATTTCTTAAAATTTAACTTGTAGAAAAGAATAAGCATATATGCAAGAGTTGCGAAGCGCTAAATTTATTTACGTACCGTCTCTGGCAACAAACAGGCTAGCTAAACAGTCTGGTACACTTGTACCGGCAGCTAGAAGAGTCAAGCCCATAACGGTATCCGGAACGTCCACGGCATCACCTATAACATTAAATATAGAAATATTCAAGACATACATCCTCACCATTATCTATGTATAGACTCTGACATGTTTAGTAACATGTTTTGTGTACACAAGACAATCTTATTCTTACTGATGAAGCCATTCATATTATATAAAAATATATAATCTACAAGATTGGAATAAATTGTCATCAAGGTTGATTACTTACAGAAACTATAGATTTTGAGTTTGTTTTCCTTCCTTGGTTTTTTAACAATTCAGCAGAAATGTCTATGTTAAAATGAAACAAAGAGTCTGACTCAGGTTTTAAATTGCCAACGAACACCCTCTTTTCTATTACATTGTGTAAATTTGTTCTTTCAAAACACACTAATTTTGTTCTTCCCTATACGTAATAACATGATATTTTGATTCAGTGTTTCAGGAAAATATACACATGAAGAACAAGCTTTTGGGAAAGTTTACTAAGTTTTTTTATTCAGGCGCGTAGTACTTCAGTCAATGAGAATTTTGCAGACAACAAAATCTGAAGAAAGAGGTTTTTGCCCAAACTCTTCTCCAATCATTATGCTGTACAAAAATTATCCACGCATGAGTTCTTTGAGGAACCCAAGCATGCGCTGTATTAGGATGCTCACCTGCCACTGCGACCATCCAGACCATGATGTAAGAAAGTCCGGCGATCCATGCTATGGACATGGTGAAGGTGACCGGATAGGTTTTATGCCATTTGCCCGGGCGGCGACAGTCAGGAATGGTCAGGAAGAAAAGCCCATGCATTGGTATCATGGCAACCCAGTATACACGCTTCAGGAATGTGTCCGGTACGGTCCATGGAGACTCGTAATCTTTGGCTGCAATTCAAATATTTCAATCAATCAGAATTCTTGAAACATAATTTTAGGTATTATAGGAATTTCAACCAATCATAATTCTAAAGACATAATTTTTCTAGGTATTAATGAATGACTAATCAAACATTTTCTCATATATTATATTCATTAAACATTTATTTCAATTTTACGTGTAAACATAAATTATACATGTAATCTGACTAGAGAATGAACAAAGTATTTCCTTTTAAAGAAGAAAAGCATTGTCAAGAAAAGTTCAATGCGGTACATGTGAATGAATCTTGATCGAATTTATATCAATTTCCTTGACATCATTTCCTATCATGGATATATGCGTTATAGTTTCTGAAATTATAGGTATTGGTCATGAATAGTTGTTTTCAAAATTGAAATATGAACTTAATTTAATAAATTATTGATTAGGTACAAGTCCTGATTTCAAAAATTAAAACAAAATTAATTTCATTAAATTTAGCGGAGTGGATGTATATTGAAAAAGCTTGTAAAAGCAACTACAGAAAGGCAGGAAGGATGTCACGGAAACTTTCTACTAATATACTAAATACTACATGTAATATTCAGCATCGCTGTTTCTTGGAGGTTCTGGATGGATGATTCGGAAATAAAGTGCGGGAATCTGCAAGGGACAAAAGATGGATTAAGTGCTACAAGGAAAGTCTGCAAAAGATTTCAGTAAGAGTTATTCCTCTTACATTCCTTGTGATCACCACTCTTCTCGTGGGATTTGCTGTGGCTGAACGCTGCCTCGTTGGTTTTATCTTGGTCTTTCGGAACTTCTCCGGATTTCGTCATCTCTGTTGATTGAGTTGGGTCGTCATAGCGTGACCTGTTTGACCTATGTGACCCCAATAAGGACTCCCTGTCTTCGTTATATAAACTCTTGTATCCGGTGAATCGTTCATAAAGTCCAATCACACGTTCGGAGACGATCTCGTTGAAATACATTAAAACGATGTAAAAAATATACAAAACGAACATGACGAGAGCCTCATACCTGAAAAGAAAAGACAAAACGAATAATCAAAACTCTGAAACAGATTGTCACTTACAATCTTTGTGACCCTCTGGAGGATGACATTCTTTCTCATCATCATCGTCATCATCCTCATTGTCATCTACAGAAGGATTATCATCAACTACTGTAAATGTTGTTTCGTCGTTTTCAGTTGTGCCATTCTGGAAGGCTTCGTCGTAAAGCGGTTTTTCAGACTCCTTTGGCTTATTGTGATTCTCTTCTTTGTATTTGTCCTTGTGCTTTTTCGGTTTAATGACTTTAACATACAGCGCGGTGAGGTACTCTTCAATGTTTTGGTTGAAATACATGATAACGATGTACAGCATATACAACAGAAATAGGATTAAGGCTTCATACCTGAAAATTGTGAATTTAAATATCAAAATTGTGCATTTAAATATCAAAATTGTGCATTTTAATGTTAAAATTGTGAATTTAAATACCAAAATTGTGCATTTTAATGTTAAAATTGTGAATTTAAATATCAAAATTGTGCATTTTAATGTTAAAATTGTGAATTTCAATATCAAAGTTGTGCATTTAAATGTTAAAATTGTGAATTTTAATATCACAATTGTGCATTTTAATGTTAAAATTGTGAATTTAAATATTAAAGTTGTGAATTTAAATATCAAAATTGTGAATTGAAATATCGCATTTAATGTTAAAATTGTGAATTTAAATACATAAATTGTGAATACAAATATTAACGTTGCGAATTAAAATATCAAAATTGTGTGAATTCTGATATTAAAATAATTCTTGTGAATTTCAGCATTAAGATAAAATTATCGATACTTTTTTTTTAAATTTTCATTAAAACAAAATGCATATAATCAAAGGACTGAAGGTCCTGAGAGATACTTCTAGATCTACGCAAAATTTATTGTCAGCAGATATTAAAACGTTGAATAATTTATATATGAGCTCGCTACAGCCGGCAGAGCACGGACTGTATTACGCTAGTCCTCTTTTTATATCCATTTACGTATTCATCTGTGTTGCTTGGACCCCTGTGTTTTACGGTCTTGTTTGTGTGTGTGGTCATATAACAGTGAGGAGGTTGTTTTACACCATAATTGTGCGTTCTTCGAGACCGCTGGGAAATCGGAATAGTGGAAGGGTTGTGCGCACGCAATCCAGGATAACCACACCGTCTGCTATTTACGTGACAGATGGCCGTCCTAAGTCGGCACCGGTTGCCCATTGGTCTCGTTAGTTTATGTGTGGTCTTTTATGTTCAATATTTCTATGGTGTGAGTTGGTGTTATGTGTCCGTCGATGCTCAATTGGTGCTCTATTGTGGGTGTTGTTGAGATTATCGTCAGGATCTTCTTTAACTCATTTGTCCCTTTTGCGTCTCTTTATATGGGTGTCTGTTCTGGGTTTTTTTTTTTTTTTTTTTTTTGCATTGGGTGTTTTGGGGTTTTGCTGTGGGTGCTGCAACCTAGTGTTGTTGGAGATTCCCTCCTTTCTTTTATCGTAAGGCAATGATGATTTTTTTTTAACACAGGATGCATATGTGAAACTTATAATATCTTATAAACAACACAAACTACGTTCATCTAACTTCAGTGTTGATACAAGAAATACAACTCTGTAACTTTAATGCAATTTTTGAGTTATCTTTCCTAACATTGTCATAAACAAAGTAGTATATCACTACGCCACCATTATGCTGTGAAAACAAGAATTATAGTTGATATTGTGACGTGCATTTATTCTATATGAAATTGAAACTGTTTTCAAGATGGAGAATATTCTTTTTCTTGCATTTTGTATGGGGTAGACACCAAAGTCCTGAACTAGACACAGCACTATATTTTGAGGTGCAAAGCGGCAGTATCTCAATTTGCATACTTTGAAGCAGTTACCATAAAAGTAAAATACTTCCTGGAAGTATCTCAAAAATGCAAGAAGCTTGACAATCTTTTTTTACTTCACCGCACGACCATACGTATTTGTTGCATAGTGTTACAGAAAATTCCGTATCAATTATCAGTTGATTCTCGTCGGAATACAAAATTCAAATATCTGAGAAAATTATTTAGGAGATCTTGTCAAATGGCATAGGAAAAGTTGCCAATTTGAATGAACCGCTTTCCCTTACACAGTAAGAATATTGCGACATCATTCTCTATTACTAATAACAACAAGGAATACTTCTGCTAAGACTTTTATTGTCCTCTAGTCGAGAGGCCAAAACTGTCTTTACTTGAGTGCTTGTTATTTCATTCTGATGATCGATATAGGAAAATATCAAGGTCTTTTTACATTCAGCAACAGTCTACTAGTAAATTGATATGTTTTATTTTCGTCAAATAGCTTAAATAGGACGTACTTTTGAAATCAAGCAATTTAGAACGACCTTTCAATTTTAATTCCTTGAATTAAGGGATGGTTTGGGGGTTTTGTTGCACTTTACATTTCATTTACAATGTCATCTGAATGTACTTTTAAATTAGTAGAAACAGTCAGTACAAGATGAATATTAAACGTCTTTAAATTCAATAGCATCATTTTACACCTGATAAATTTACAGCATGGACCAGACATGCACGTTTCGGGTACTAAACCCTCGTCAGTGATCCTTAGTCTAAACAATGTAATATGGTAAAAAAGTATGAAAATTATTATGTCCAAAAATGTACCAAAAGACGTAGCAGAATGAGTGGGATATGATGCTACAGGACCCACGTTTTAGAAATTTCAAGCAATTTTGTAACAGACAATTTAGCTCAAATGCGTTGAAGAGAAAGACGATCAACCGAAGTTGATCGAACTTGGCTACATGTGCCCTCGGGGACTCTTGGTCCACCAGCAGTGACACTCACCAAGTAGTTCAAATGTTAAACGTCTTTAAATTCAATAGCATCATTTTACACCTGATAAATTTACAGCATGGACCAAATGTTGGATACTTTTTATGAACACTTTTACAACTGATATGCCCACTGAGCTGTATCAACGAGCATTGTGTACATGTTCATGTACTTAACAAAAAAGATGAAATAAATTGAAATATTATAAAAGACTTCTAAATGTCTGCTTCAAAGTGTCAAATTTTCTATTTTGTATAGATTCGTACTACATACACCTTCTGATGTCATTCATGTCTCATGGTTGAAGCCCTGTTCTCTTTGAATGTTAATCGGACTTCTTGGATGATCACATGCATGAGCTCGCTACAGCTGGCAGAGCACGTATGCCTCCTGTTTTTTATATCCATTTACAAATCCATCTATGTGTTCCTTGGGTCTGCGTCATGCTGTCTGTTTTTATGCTCATCTCACAGTGAAGGGGTTATTTTACAACAAAATTGTGCGTTCTTCGAGACCTCTAGGTAATCGGAAAAGTGAAAGGGTTATGCGCACGTAATTCAGATAACCACACCATCTGCTACTTGCATGGGAGATATCCGTCCAAAGTCGACACCGGTTGCCCATAGGTCTCGATGGTTTATGTGTGGTCTTTTGTGTTTGATGTTTCTGTGTTTTACGTTGGTGTTTCTCTCCCTTTTGTCTCTCTTTCTGTGCGTGTAATTAAATACATGCTCGGTTTTGTTTGGTTCTTTTTTTGCATTTTTGCTGTGGGTGCTGCAGCCTAGTGTTGTTGGAGATACCCTCCTTTGTAGCGTGTTTCTTGTCCCGTAGCGTTTTCTTTGACTATTTGTATGTTTGTAACATTGCTTGTCATATATGTTTCACTTTTGTAGCGTTCGGTTTGACTTTTATTACTTTGTATATTTGTAAGATTGTTTAATGTTGTTTTTTTTTCAAACATGGTACTCAGTACATGTACATGTTTTGTAGCGTTCACTTTGACTATTTGTATTATTGTTTGTAATCCATGTTTTAATTTTGTACATTTTGTTTGACTTTTATAACTTTGTATATTTGTAACATTGTTTTATGTTTTGTAGAATTTGCTGTGACTATTTGTACGTTTGTAACAATGTTTGTCATTTATATTATATACATATATATAAACATAACATATATTATACATCTTAGCACCATCCGTCCAATGCTATTTTGAACATAGATTGTATTTGGATATGTTACTGAATCGACCCTACAGGAAATTTGGAGCCGCGCGCGTTCTGTAAAGTAAATATACAAATCTAAATTCAAAATATAAAAGAGGGCGCTACTGAAATGAATTTTGGTGGTTCCGCTAGAAGCATCGCTGATGAGAATTTAATATTCGAAACACGTGTCTAGTGCAGGAAAAATTGGTTTGAAATTTTCTTCATGAAGGTATAGAGTTGGAACACTTCCGTATATTTTAGAAAAAAGGGGGCATTCATGTTCCACGTTTGTAGCGTTTGCTTTGTCTGTATGTTTGATGGACCAGTTGTAAGTTCCTTTTCTGTGTGTGCGTTGAGCTGTGATCTGTGCAGAGTAGAGTAGTCTTTAAGTTTTTGTAGGACCCTATCTGTACATGTGTAGGTCCTTATGTGTGTCTTGCTGTCAAAATTAAAGTTGTGTTGCCAAGTGTTTGTTGTCTGTTACGTTTCTGTGGGTGTGTTCCGCTGTGGTAAGTTAGGGGTAGACTTAGTCTTGCTGGACATCTATTCTATGCCATTGTAGAAATAAACCGACAAAAAAAAACAAAAATGAAACTCAGAATAACACACCAACTGCAATTTTATCGAGTCTCAATCTTGTCTCAACAAATTCCCATAATATTGTAAAAATAAAAAAAAATTCGCAAGATCAAGTAGAAATTACAAAATGGAATAACGAGGCTACGAAGTGATCAACTCCATGGAAATGGCTGGATAGTATAGAAAGATACATACCTACCGAAATATGATAGGATACAAATAAGAAAGAATACTAGGATATCAAGAAAAGGGCAGGATAGTATAAGCTAGGATACGATAGGGTAGGATAGGATACTATAGGGTAGGATAGGATACGATACAATAGGGTAGAATGGGATACGATAGGGTAGGATAGGATACGATAGGGTAGAAAAGGATACGATAGGGTAGGATGGGATACGATAGGGTAGGATACGATAGGGTAGAATAGGATAGGGTAGAATAGGATAGGGTAGAATAGGATAGGGTAGGATGGGATACGATAGGGTAGAATAGAATACGATAGGGTAGGATACGATGCGATAGGGTAGAATAGGATAGGATACGATATATAAGGATAGGATACAAACTTACCAATATACATTCCCATCTTGAATAACTATAACTAAGACAGCTACGGAGAGAAGGTAGTACAATGTGTCCCTTAGAACAGGATACCATGATAGCTTTACTATCTGAAATAAAAGACAATTTAAAATTATAGACTTTACTATTTGAATCAACCCATATGAAGTAAAGCAAGGCCTTTTAAATTGTACATTTAGAGACCATGGAATTAGGGCTTCGTGACGGATTCGTGTCAGAAAAGACTTTACATTTTCTGATTTTTAATAACAAAATAAGTTAGAGGGTTGTGCAGTATTCGTTCGGACATCTTTACATTATCTGCAAATTCGGCGAAATGGAAATTGGCCCTCTCAAGTCAGCTACTATTGGCCATTACGTTTTAATTTAATAAATTTTAAAAGTACAGGATTGTATGTCACATGTACATTGTATCAAGCTTTGTATATTTTATGCTTTTGCGATGTTCATACAGATAACGAAGTCTATAATGTTGTAGAAAAAAGGATTTGTGCAGTGCAGAAGATTTGTTACTTAGGTACACGTATGATACAATGTACATTCAAAGAGACGACACGGAAATGAGGAAATTCCGGCCATATCATTGATTATAAAGCTTTACAGGGTTAAACGTCTACAAATTTAATAGCATCATTTAAAAACAGATAAATTAGCAGTATGGACCAGACATGCATGTTTCGGGTACGTAACCCTCGTCAGTGATCCTCAATATAAACAATGTATTATGGCTGAACATGTATTAATACATTTGTCATATCAGAGTCAACCATAGTTTTTAAGATTCTTTTTTTTCAAAATAAAAGGTTCCAATTTGATTATGCCGAAGATATCAGGTATTTTAAATTCCTGTTAAAGTTAACATAATTTACAGGAAGCACAAAATCCAAAGTGTTGCTGGTCGTTTCAGCATATAGCTGCATGTACATACATGAAAGGTAACACGAGTTTTCGTCGATTCTCTCCACCAACATAAATTATGTATGCAATGACAAAGCAGACAAGAAAAGGACAAGAAAGCTAAGTTGCTTCCGAGAACGCAGACGTTATTTGTCAAAAATCATGAAAAATTGCTGTTGGTCACGCAAATGACAAAGTTTCAAATTACGGGAGAGGTTGAATCGAGAGATTTGTACTCTTAACGTTCTTTCAATGTTTATTGTTTACAAAAACATATGTTGTGTGGGAACAAATAACACATTATAATATAAAGAAGTAAAAGTGCATGTAACGTCGCGAAATAAGGTTATTATACTTGTGGTAAAGTAAATTTTGTGGATCGGGTCGAGAAACATTTTTGATGGCAAAAGGCCTTAATTAAAATTGAATGTCTGTTAAACTTTCATGAATGTTCGCGCGAACTGTTCTTGTGAGGGAACGCAGAGAATAACTAAGATGATTTTTTTTACTACATCTGTTTTGCTAAGAACTTTTACTGGTGCTTATGCCTTTATTTCAGACCTAATTTTTTTTAAATTAATTAGTTAAGCCTTTGCGTATTTCAAGAAACTTAAAGGTCCTTCTTGTCCTACAAATGAGATACTATAACTTGTATAATATATGTAACATGATGAATGCGGTATTTGAATATGTTTGAACTTCCCTAATTATCGCAGCGCGTTGGTTAACAGCGCCACCTACAATACATATTCTTTCAGCACTTGTACTAGACTCTGAAGATTGCTCATTAAATTTTAAAGGTTGTCGTGTTTCTATGGAGCGATGACAATGTCTGATTTTTCTTTTCTAGTGAGAAATTGAAGTTCTGTTTTAGTATTCAACCCGTAATGCATTTTCAATAATAAATACCAGAAATAAAAATTTTCAATTTCTTCAAAAAGAATGCTATACTTACTACTCTAGCTAAATTAGGAATCACACTTCATATACCATGATCTACTTTGTCACCTCGAGGATTCCCGACTATGGTTTCATCGGCATTTGTCGGGATGTTATGAAATTGTGCATAAATTTTAACTGGAAGTACGTTATTAGAGTGCGGGATCCTTAATATAAATTATATTTTTTCAAGAATTTGTAAGCCTTTTGATTGAAATTTCGGGTTCTGTGTTTGACTTTCATTCACTAATTAGTTTTTGAGGTTCATACATTTTTTTAGTATATAAATTCATCGCTAATATTGGTGTGCTAGTTTTCACATGACATATGGAGCACGTCATATACATGTATACGTACCATGCCCGCGAAAAGGCCGCAAACACCAATGATAAACAGGATGTTGAATACTGCCGATCCAACAATTGTACCCAACCCCACGTCACTCTTAGCAATAAACACACCTGTAAAAAAACAGAGACTTGGTATATAATAAGGAAGCCCGGATGTCAGTCAATATTTCTATAGAGAATGCGATGATGATAAACAAAGAAGGGGTGAAGTAAATACACCGTGCACCGATGACGTCAAGACTGTGAAATCGACATCATGACTAATGGAAGTCGATGACATTTCGGTAACGGTATACGCCGTTTATATCTGATAACTACAAAAACGTCTGTAGGAAGAAACGTTCTAGCGCGAAATGATCAATGATTACATCTTGAGATTCTGTGCAGCTCGATAGATGCGAAGCTGTACAAATAAAGCCGAGGACATTGGAGTTTCTAATTTTAGGATGAGAAATGCTCCGGGGTCCCTATCAATGAGATCGTGTCAATACTTCACACTGACACCAGCTTTATTGGTATTGGTTCATTTCGTGTTACAAAAGGCATGAATGAATGAATGAATGAATGAAAGGATCGGCTTGTTGATCTTGCTAAGCGTAATAAAACTGATTCTGAATGTAATATATTGTCGATTTTTTTTTCTACTTTAATGTTAAAGCGTTTATATAGAATTGGAATAGAGTTTCTGTTCTTAGGATAGACTAGTTACATGTATCCATCCCTTCCCTGCTTAGAGTAGACCAATCATGTACTTTTTAAGTTTGGTCTTAATGATGACGCATGCGCAATAACGAGGATCAAAGACTCCTAACTTTTGTCTGTGGAGAAGTAGCGACTCCAAGTCAATAGAGCATTAGACTGTTCCAGATAAAAAAAAAAAAGAGCTTTAATGAAAGAAAGCGAAAATTGATGCTCACAAAAAATGGTTATACGGCATGCTGTAGTGCTCCTTCATCTGTTTTTGAACATTAAGTTTTCAATTCAAGAAACAGCAAGTCCTGCTTTTTAACCTAAATGAAAGATCAGACCATTTCATTTCAATTCTCTCTCAACATGTCACATGATTAACGCAAATTGGTACAAGTTTGTTTCACTTTGAAATGAAATAAATTAATACACAAACTTGCGTTAAAACATAGGAAAATTCAATAAAAAAGAGTGTATAGTCGGATTTTTGTTTTGTTTTTTCTTCTTTTTGTTGGTGGGATCTTTCATAATTTTATTTCTCACATTTTTTCATACATTAACCAATGCTGTGATTCAAGTGTGTGTTACAATGTATATTGTACAATACCAAAAATATCGTCCGCAGCTTCTTAGGTCCCCTCAAAACTGAACTTTCAAAACTTAGAAGAAAAAAAATAATATCTCTGATATTTCTAATATGTCTTGCAGTACTAAGTATAACATGTAATACATTCGCCCAACTTGCTGACAATGTTGAATTTTACTGATACAGTTTATGCACGTACATGTATATGTTGTGACGAAACAAACAGATAGCTATATCAAAACAGTTGACGAAACTATGACTCCAGTGTTTACATACTAACCCAGTTTAATCGCTTCAGATAATGTAAGATTTCATGTACAAAAGAAAACAATCGATGATAGGGTATATTGTATGATATAAATATATTATATGTAACTAAGTTTATCAGTTACTGTAAATATAATTGCACTTCTTTTGCACCATGACATTACAGTTACTGAAACAATCATAAATGAAGGCCATGGTGACCTTATTTCAACTTTGGCTGAAATATTTTCCTCTGAGCACATTGTGTTGGCGCTAATACATGTACCTAAAAACCCGTGTTCAGACTGTACAATACAGTAATTGGTCTCCTGTCTTTCTTTTTTTTTTTTTTTTTTTTTTTTTTTAGTGTCGTTCTTTGTGATTCAGTGGTGTTTCTTGTTTTTTAGTCGTTTTGACTACTTGTCTGTCTGTTTCATGCGTGTGTTCCGATGTTACCATCACGCTTCTTTATGTTGGGGCCCTTGTCTTTACATACACAATTTATTGAAACAAGAATTGGAAATATTTCTGAGATCTAGAAGAGTTTAATTCATATGATATCAAAAGTACTGTTACAGTAAATATATACATGTATATATTAAAATTGGTTATTCAGGTAATCACGGGAAGACATTTGGTCCAAAATCGTAATACTGTTCGAAGAGGTTATATCGAAATACTAAAACGGATGGACGGGCAGACGGACATACGGACTTCTAGAAAATTATATTCATCGAAATTGAATAGAAACATACCGGAATCGTGGATCTTCGCGCACATGCTCTCTGTCTTACACATGAAAAACGGATACATAAGTATTATAACCGACAAGTTTATCGTGATTTGCAGAGACTGTCATAATCATTGGGATACAATTCTAAAAAAAACCATCAGCAAAAAATAAAACAATTGTCACATTTCTAAACTATACATACATTTTATGAGATTACACTATACAGATATATACAAGAATCGTATGTTAACGTCAGGATCAACATCAGAGAGATGCTGACGAGTCACAATTCATCATTCTATCCTTAATACCCAGATATTCCCTTGGGACAAAAGTAACTATTTTCAGATTTATTGAGGAGAATTTGCGTGCGTTCCAATATGTAACAGAAGGTCAAAGTGATCGCGACACATCAGAAAAATGTCCTTTTGGGGAAAAGTAGCATAAATAACTTCCTTACTCCGGAAAGAACGCCATTAGCCCTGACTCAATGGCACAAAATTCATTAATTCCGTCTTTAAGCAGAAAGGTTCTGTTTCTTTGAGGAGTCATTTGGAAGACATCATAGGAAGCATTAAATTTCGTCGGAGATCAAATTGGTCATATTCATATTTAAAAAAAAAAAGAAAAGAAAACACGTAAAGTCTGTTGGTGCAATGTTCAATCTTTTATCGGAATATGTACAATGAAAAATACAAGTACGCCTGCACTCTATATCTGAAAGTATCTAAGATTTATTTAATTGGATAAATATAATTTTACTTTCAATTTTTCAGGAAATTCTTATTAATATCGCTTGAGAAAGAATTTCTTTACAATCCATGCTTTAAATTGTAAGATTTCTTTCGACCGAAGCTCTCTTACAAATTTATCTTTGGTATTAAATAAACTAGAAATGAAAATACAACTCAGAGAAAAAGTAAGAAACAAAAATATGAGGAAAATACATCCTACGATTAGTTCACAAGAAAAAAAAAACATGCGCATGCATCTATTGGTACACACCATGATTACCACAAAGCATTTTGTACATTATCAAAATAATTGTGACCTTTCTACAAAGCATTTTCCTTTCTTTTAGTGAAAGCCATTGATTTACCTAAAAAAGCATTCTCATGTGTAATTATTTTTTTCTCTTTCTACACATATAATATGTCTCTGAGGAGTTTGCGAAATTACGCAATTTACCGTCTTAACTCCCCATTACGCTCAACTCCTCTCCTATACCGGGATATTTCTGGTCCGAATGGCCTCTGATGTAAATTATTGAACAGTTTTCATACTTTCTGTTCAAAGGCAATGAAATTAGCCAGAGTCTAAATTAGATTGGACCTTAATTAAGGTGATTCTGTCCCATGTTATGGGCTTTTACAAAATCGGATGGTTCCAACATTACGTAACCATGGAAACAGAATCGGAAGTTTACGTATTTGGAGAAAGGCCCTATCAATTGAACATCATTATTCTCAGAAATTGATACTAAGATGGACGATCTACATTCTTCCAGCTCATTTTATTACCTCTTTACTTCCCACAAACGCAGTTATATGAATCTTTCATTACTATCATAATAGTTTCAAGACAGGGAAATCGCTCTGTCCTATGAACTTAAGGTATGTACCCCCGGGAGAATGATTCGGACGGCCACAAAAATGTAATAATGTATATGTGCAATCATTTATTATGCAGCTGCTGAATGGAATTGTCTGAAACGGAGAAAAGGGGTTGAATGAGGTCATCTAAGGTTGGATTAGAGAGATTGATCGTGATTATATATATTGACCTCAGATGGCTAAAGTCAACGTTGACAATGTTGCTATGTTTGAATGAGATAATGTAGAGCGAATTTAAATGAATGCAGTTAATTTAAATATATAAGCCCACTAATGTTGAATAAAGTTGAAAGAGATTGAGATGCTGACCAAACTTGACTGGACTTGATCCATACGTACACAAATATCTAGGTTGATAATGTAGTGTGAATTTGAATGAAATACGGAAGTTTACTAATGTTGGCTGAGGTAAACATAGATTGAGAGGCTGAACAATGTTGACTAGAGATTATCCAGGTCCATGTGCACAAATATCTAGGTTGATAATGTAGTGTGAATTTGAATGACTAATGTTGCCTGAGGTAAACATAGATTGAGAAGCTGACCAATGTTGACTAGAGTTTATATCCATGTCCATGTGCACAAATATCTAGGTTGATAATGTACATGTAGTGTGAATTTGAATGACTAATGTTTCCTGAGGTAAACATAGATTGAGAAGCTGACCAAGGCTGACTTCCTTTGATTTATGTACATTGTACATACAGATCTACATTGTAGGCATCCTCGGTGCCCCCAGGGTATTCAGCCAAAGCGCAAATAGCCTGGGGTACCGAGGATGCATTGTAGGTTGAATAAGTTTCACTCAGGTTGACTGAAACTGGCTAAGACTGAATAGTTACTACTAATTAGAGAAGAGTTGGTTGAAGTAAAGAGTCCTTCAATTGACTAAAACAAACTTTGTTTACTATAGTACATTGCTGAAAAATTAAAAGGAGCAGTTTTACACTGATATACAATTGCACATACTTGTAGAATGAAATACATGCATTATTTGGAATCAGGCTACATTGAAATATTGTAAGAGAACTGACTGGAGTACACTAAGGTTGAATACACATGAAGCTGACGAGAATGCCAATGTTGGTTTAAAAATAACGTTGACTGGGACAGCACTACATATTATGTAACCTGTGACAAAATTAGAAAGTCAGTTTTTCTTGTGACAAATTTAGATAGTGTTTCTTGTATCTTCATTCAATATAGTTGCTGTTGATCTCAATACGACTTTAGATATAATTGTTTTCATTGACGTGCGTGAACATCGACGGCGGGTGCAGCTAGCCAACAGGGGATGCTTACTCCTCCCGGGCATCTGGTCCCACCTCTAGCTTGCTAAGGGTCCGTCGATGCTCAAATGTGTGCTCTATTGTGAGTGCTGTTGAGATTATCGTCAGGATATTCTTTAACTCATTGGTTGTTGGAAATTATCAATATTATAGCTTGATTGTACTAGTCCAGTGCATGACGTCATTAATTCCTTCAACGGAGAAGTCATCGATAATAAAGGTTCAAATTACGGACAAAGGGACAGACAGACATTCGATCCGCAACCAAATACAAAAATGTGTGTACATGTAGTATCATTCTTTCAACAATATTGTTTGAAAGATACGTAACCACAAATGAAAATGCTAAATTCTAACATTTCGAAACAAATTTTAATATTCCTGTAAAGATTTTTTTTCTTTCTATTCTTTATTGTGTCTGTCTGCAATCCAGTCTAAATTTTGTCCATGACATTTCAGATCAAAAACAATTCTAATTGTCCATTCAAAATCCCGATTTAACTTATACAATATCATTATCTTAAATGTCATCTTTTGTCTTCCTCGTTGACATATGTAATATGATCAAATATATCTTTGTATCGAAGTATGATAATTTAGTAAGGTGTATTTGGCACTATACATACGAATGTATTTATAGAGATTTTCCTATTGTTTGATTCCATCAATATCTAATTTATTTGCCAAAAATAGAGTATAACGTACATAGGTCTGTAAATAATACATGTAAGTGCATTTCTAAAAAAAAAAAGAAGTTCAGCTTATCATGATATTGTTTATGTTTAACGTCATGTATGTTATCCAAAAACTAGCGCACTTGGTTACATTTACGAGGTTTTCTCAAGGTTATTTACATACAACAATTATTGAGATTTTTAGCTGTTTTTAATTAAAAAAGGTCAATTACGTAACTCGTCTACTCAAATCTAAAATTTCTTTTACAGAGGAAACCGCTTTTAATGTTTGCACTGGGTTTGTTTTCTCTTTCCTTCGTCAATCTGTTGTTATGGTAACAAAAGAACTCTTTTGTCTTTGTGCGTTTCTTGTTGTAATACTAGTTGCTGATTACATGAAGGAAGTTGGTGGTGAAAATTCGAAACTATTGACAGTTCAGAGAGCAAGATAGGCAATCGCGGAGTGTCCGATTCCAATTTCTTAGTACATGTACATGTAAAACAAAGAAACTATTTTGGTTGTGAAACATTTTATTTGTGCACCAAATATCGATATGAAATAAAAAAAGGGGGGGGGGGGGGGCACGGATAGTGAAAACCGAAACTATTAACATTGGAGAGCAAGATAAAGTTTAATATAATGTTGGATTTCGGTCAATTTGATGAGAAATGAACTGACATGCGATCAAAATTTCTTCATTCCATCAGTCAATATGCAGACTGTGTTGAGATATGATAACAATTTGTCTTCCATTAAACAAATATAAAGCGTGCATATAATGGTAACTAGAACTCCATTCTATGACCAAACTCTCTCTGATGTGATTAAATCCCGTAATGAGAAATAATACACAATTTGCTTTGCGCTCCCTTAGAAGCTCTTTAGTGCTATCTAAAGAGATAAGGTTTCCTACAAAATAAAGCCAAATCCGGGTTTCTGATGTACGTTTCCGATTCTAATCTCTACTCTTGCCCTGAAAGCTTGTATGTTTATAACCGGTGACGTCATTGGCAGACATCAAGGTTACGAATTGACCAATTATAGACCGTAATACAAGATTAATGGCCTCATTCCTTACCGTAATGTCTTCCCATTTTCTTGTGTCTCTAAGTTCAGTTTATCCAAGTTTAGTCATGCATTTCTCGTTGAATTAGTATTTTTAGAAATGTAATGATTCCTAAATTAGTTTGTTTACTTGGACTTCGTTTTCTTTTTGTATACGCAAGTTACATGTATTTGCTGAGTTTGAGATTTTCTATTGAAGAATTTTACATACATGTACTTTATATGGAAAAAAGAGACAGAACATTCTGGTTTGATGCAAGCCAGTCTATTCATAGATTAAAAAGAATTGAGGACTTTTAGTTGAGATGACAACATGTCTTAGCTTTTACAAAATAGCTGACTTTAAAGTTCTTAATTCTAGTAAGAAAAAATCGGACAGCACGATCCGTTGAATGCATTGTTATTCTTGTATTTCTGGGCTTTTCCGTTGATTAAAGCGACGGAAATTTCCGAGGATGTGCGATTGTTCTAGGTCGTAAATGTATCGCTACAAGGACTTTTCTGTGCATCTTTCGGAAGAAAATGCATTGATACGATATGTGTATGACTTTCCATTGTCAGGTCATCTTGACTCTTGAGCCGACCTGATAAAAGAATTTTATGTACAAGGTTTGAAGAACCTAGACAAATATTTTCATTTTTTTTTTTTTTTTGCAATCGTCGACCAATCGTATTGCCAAAAGGTATTTTATCCGTGCAAGTAGGACAAGACCGTCAGCCATGACTGATGGTAATGAATAAAAAAAAGTATCAACTGCATGCAGGTACATGTACATGGATAAGCGTAGGGATCTAGACAAATACACTAAATTCTAGACAATATATTCGGAGTATTAAGAAGAAAAAAGAAGAGAAGGAAAAACCTAAAAAAAAGAAGGAGAAATCTGTATCAGTTATTATAGATAAATAACAAAATCATAGAAGGATAAGAAATAAGACGCACGTAAACGCCTATCAAATTTAGAATATTCTCCTCTGGAAGCTCTATTTCTAAATTGGGGTTCTGAAGACAAACTCGAGCACCCTTCGCCTATAAGTCAATTGTATCATTTTCATTAATTAGTCAACTTGCCAAGAAAGGAACGTTTCGTAATAACTCTCCGTAATCAAAAAAGGATGGGCGCCTCATAGCATGGTACAGACGATATACTTGTTATGGTCGTCATCCCTTAAAATTAGCCAATATTCGATACTTTTACAGATTCATACAATGCGTGTTTTTGCCGAGATTGCCTCTTTGAGAGGAAACAAAATTCGGGATCGTCATTAATTCAAGAGGCGTGACGCTGAAATATCGGGCTTGGTCTTAATAAAATTGACTTGAATCATACGTTTGCAGATAAGATAGAGCTGAGAAGCATTAGAGCACTTCACTGATGATCAGATTTAATAAAAATATGTCACTTTCCTGTCTATTGATTCATACGCTCATGAACAATGAGAAATTAATGTATTTTCGTGAGGATGGGATCTCAAACGAAACTGCATGGCGACACCGGGGCCCACAACAGCAAACACAAAAATACAAAGAAGGAATAAACAGGAGCCGATATTACACTGTCAATCTTGATAGTCATAAACATATATAGGTTAGGCAAGTGGAAGACCGGTGCCCCTTCATGCATCCACGAAAAATATATTCACGAATATTAACTTGCATCTTCTCCTCCCTCCCTTTAATTCATATGGTTTTAGTGTTGTCAACTTAAAAGAATTGTGAATTGTAAATCAAAAAAATGTATTAATTTTGAAAATAGTCAAAATAAATATTTTTGACTATTTTACAATTCACATAAATTCTAAGTTATTTTACCCTATAGACACCCTTCATATTCAACCCTTTCCCATTTTCTGGCACCTCTCACTTTAACGACCTGAACTTGCATGTAATCCTTGTGAATTTCATATAGAGGTGTTTAAACTGTTTTTATACAAAACGTCCGAAATTTACGAAACTTCAAAAGCAGATTTAAAGCAGAACCATGCAGAAGATTTTTTATGGATTTTCTTGTCTCTGAGATCTTATCATAATACATGGTCTCACTTCGGGATGGTTTCTTGACATGGTCGCCATAGCAATTTCTATATAGACATAACGTCAGACAGTGCATGTGTTTTATATACTGTGTTCTTTATCGTGCATTAACATCGACGGCGGCTAGCCAACAGGGAATGCTTACTCCTCCCGGGCACCTGATCCCACCTCTAGCTTGCTAGGGGTCCGTCGATGCTCAACATACTGCTCTATTGTGAGTGCTGTTGAGATTATCGTCAGGATCTTCTTTAACTCATTGATATTGAGACTGAATAACTAATAAAATTGGTACTAAGTCTTCTTTGATGTTTATATATACATGTATGTAGATGCAATGCCAATCACTGGGGATGGGTTTTCATGTCTTTTGATGATGTCGATAAATTCTAATATAAATTTGGTTGAAATTGACTGAGATTGAGAATGTTACACATATATGAGATAAATCTGAGTATCAATAAGCACAATGTCAGCATGTCGAGTCAAAGGAGTGGCTGCATGAGAATAATTATTGTCTATTTCAACTGTCATTCATACATGTATACTTATAAACATTTTGAAATTCTCGAAATCAGAAACTAATAATAGATAATTATGTATCTTTAATTAACAAGTCAAGAGGATGGAAAGTAATTTTGTCATTGTCGTTATTAGCAGGATTTACACAGCAGAGCTTTCAGTTACGGCGAAATGGGAACACGACATCTTGCATGCAACATTGCCCTGCTATCATTGACATTAACTTGACGTGTTTTCAAGATCTACACAGACAGAATGTGTATGATAATCATCAATAATTATATCATCTTCTCTTACATAATTCCTACATGTACGAGGCAATTCTTATATATATTGTGAGACACTTGTGTGTTGTCTCCCAAGGATTTACACAAATTTTAATATATAATTACATGTACGTGTAATATGCTGTAGTAATTAACAGACTAACAGAGTCAGACTTAAAAGAATTCAAAATAACAATAAACATGGTAAAAGAAGAACATGTGAATATGTTCTTTAATGAATAATTGTCTACAGAATTCAAATATTTACATGTAATATGCTGTATTTACAGGGTCAGGCTTACTAGAATTCAAAAAAGTTGCATGTAAATTGAATAGAAATAATTATATCAGTAATCAGATACAATATTTATTCTTTGATGAGGAATTGTCTAATATATAACAAATCTATTATATATTTACATATAATATCATTGTACAGAGTCAATATGACGTACTAGATTTCAACCACAATAAAAAAGGAACATGTAAGTTCAAATATATTACTGATCAGATAAAGGTAAAAAATTCAAATAAACTAGCAATCAAATACGATATATTCTTTGATGAGCAATTGTCTATATAGACAAAATGTGTCAATCCTTCCAGTTTTCCCCGACTGAGATAAGAAATCAAGAAATGAAGTACAATCGATCGTGTAAAGCCCTTGAAGTTCCTGATTTATAGGATATGAAACATTCATTATCACAGATAATCAATTGCTATGAAGATTACTTAATGACCTGATTAAATCTTGTCGCTTGTATTAATGATAAATTTTCCCATCCCTTGATTCATCTAAAATGAAGCCTTTTTTTCGATGTCAATAACTCGAGGCTTCAAAATCTCAAAATTAATTTGATAGACAAAAGCGGATATCTATAAAGAAACCGTTTTTATATCGTTCCTTTTCTATTAATTCATTCGCGTTTTACTTGATCTACATAACGTTTGCAACAAGGTGACGAAAAAAAAAAAGGGAAAACAAATCATCTGAAGAATGCGCGTATCTATTGGTTGGAGAATAAATATACAACAGTTGGACAAATAACTCCGGACTGGACATTTGTCCGGAGTTCAACCCCTTGAAGCACTGTAGGCAGGTAGGTTTTGATTATCAGGTGTGGTAGTACTTACCAAGAGAAACTTATTCCACAAAAAAAAATTCACCTGTGCCACCAGGTAAGGCCACTAGAGGTAATTTTTAAAAAAATTCCCACGGGAATTCCCGTGGGAAAAATTTTCCCGTCATTTTCCTGTCAAAATCCCACGGGAAAAATTGGATTCCTGTGGGAAAAATTTTCCTGACTTTCATTACCAGTAAAACACGGGAAAAATTTTCCCGTCACAGAAATTGACAGGAAAAATTTTCCCGTCAATGTATTAAGACTGGAAAAAAAATCCTGTGGGAAAATTTTTCCTGTCTTTTTAAATGACAGGAAAATTTTTCCCGTCTTTTGAAATGACAGGAAAATTTTTCCCGTCTTTTGAAATGACAGGAAAAATTTTCCCGTCGTTTTTTCCTGTCATTTATTAAAAATGTTAATAATAATATTGTAAATTAAGATTCTCATAGTAAATAAATTTTAAAGTATAAACAAAATACATGTATGTTTTATAATAAAAAGTGTATATAAAGTTTATTACAGGATAAATAGACCCTTTCACATTATCTGCAGTACTGAATTTGAAGGCCAGTTCTGGGGGACAAACAATAGATTGCGCATGCACCAGTGACGTAATTCGATTGTTCCAAGATCTTTTCCGCGGAACAAACGAAACATGGTTCCGCGGTAAACGTCCTAGAACAATCAAATGACGTCACTGGTGCATGCGCAATCTATTCGTTGTTCCCCGGAACTGGCATTCAAATTTAGTACCGCAGATAATGTGAAAGGGTCTATAGAAATAAGCCTAGCCATTAATTGTCAAATGTTAGAATTCATGTTTTTAAGTTTTATTTGCAGTTGATCATCTGTGTGTTTGCTTTTCCTAAAAAGTTTGGAAAATGTATATAAATATGGATACACTACATGTAGGTGGGCGCTCGTCAAAGACACATATTGCATGTGTGTATGTGTGTATCATTGTACGCAACTTTAAAGAAAAAACTTGTTGATAGTTATGTCAAAGTAGTTCGCAGAAAGTCATGTGTTTTGCTTTAATTTGAAATATGTTGTCAGATTTGTCCTTAGAAAAATCTGATAAAATTCCTGCAGTTCTCTACATATACTGATATAATCATATATTCAGAAAATCAAATATTAGATATAGAAAAGGTCAAATTTATTTTGGAATATTCATACATTTTTCTTGCTTGAATTTATGAATAACTGTGAAATGGGCATATAATAATTTGCAAAATAACATAATATTTCTACAAACCAGGACCTGATCATGTGCATATGTCAGAGGAAATTCGCTAAAATTTTTGAAGTTTTGCATTTGTATCATGCATCGCCTAAGAGTTATACTTACAAGGTTGACTTTCTCATATTGAGATGCTTAATGACTACGACATACTACCTGTGCTAAAATAAACGTTTACAATCGACAAAAGGTAATATTTCATAGACATGTCACATTTTTAGATCTACTTTCGATTTCGTTGTCACAGCTATTTTTACCGCGCGCATGTGAACACAGATTTGCAGTAAAAAATGAAATGAATAAAACTGAGGAAGACACATTATTTGTTTGTTGTTGATTTGCTTTGTTTCTTGTTTTGTTTCATTTTTTTTTCGATGCCCGGGGGAGGGATCTGAAGACCTGAGGTGATTCGATATTTTCCCCTTCAGTATACTAAAAGGCTGGGAGTATGCAGTATTACAGTGCATCGACTGGCGAACACCGTCGACTTTTTTAAAAGCCCTTTTTGAGTTTCAGAATATATATGCATTTTAAATAAGATTTCGTAGAAATTATCGATCCAATACTTTTTAGACGCTAATTCCGGCTATTAACCATTTAGTTATTTTTTTTTTTTTTTTTTTAGTTTAACATGCCTAAGGACAAGTTAGAGGTATGTAACCCCCTCTTTGAGTCGGTCACAAACATTCAGTACGCAGATCTTTTACGGATATGATTCGAGCTCAAAGACAACCAGAAGTCTCTGACGAGACTGTAGCTCTCCTGGTTGTTTTTTCTAAAACATCAATTTCCATTCTTTTTTTTTTTATACCAAGACCATAGGGAGCAGGCGCTCTAACAAATTATAAGTAGCATGACAAAACTACATATCCATTATACTGCAACTATAATAGCACTCATATAATTCATAATATCCGAGATAAAGTATTTCTAAAAAGAATGTCACACCCATTTTCCAAGATCCTAGGGGCCAAGGACTGCTAGCTCAAATGAACTACCAATGACACATCAAGACTTGGATAAAGAATCAACTCCCCATCATAAATAGCTTTAAACGAGAAGAGAGCACAACTATATAGGAAAAATTACCGCACCCATTTTCAAAGATCCTAGGGGTATAAGGCTAAAACAAAATATCAGGTGCGCATCTATGCCACAGACCAATCATTGCAAAAAGAATTAATTCTACATCATTTATAGTGTCAGAGGAGTTGCAAGCACAAGATTACATTTACTTATATAGGAAAAATGACCACACCCATTTTTGAGACCCTAAGGGTCAGGGGCTAAAACATAAAAACAGGTGCACAACTAGACCAGAGACCCATAATATTGCAATAAGAATTTAGTCAGAGGAGTTGTGAGCACAAGATTACATAGAGTTATATAGGAGAAAATGACCACACCCATTTCTATGACCCTGGGGGTCAGGGGCTCAAACAAAATATCGGCACAACCAGACCACAGACCCATCACATTGCAGAAAGAATTAAGTCTCCATCATTTATAGTGTCAGAGGAGTTGTGAGCACAAGATTACATAGAGTTGTATAGGAGAAAATGACCACACCCACTTCTAAGACCCTGGGGGTCAGGGGCTCAAACAAAATATCAGGTGCACATCAAGATCACAGACCCATCATACTGCAAAAAGAATTAAGTCTCCATCATTTATAGTGTCAGAGGAGTTGCGAACACAAGGTTACATAGAGTTATATAGGAGAAAATGACCACACCCATTTCTAAGACCCTGGGGGTCAGGGGCTCAAACAAAATATCAGGTGCACAACTAGACTACAGATCCATCATATTGCAAAAAGAATTAAGTCTCCATCATTTATAGTGTCAGAGGAGTTGCGAGCACAAGATTACATAGAGTTATATAGGAGAAAATGACCACACCCATTTCTAAGACCCTGGGGGTCAGGGGGCTCAAACAAAATATCAGGTGCACAACAAGACCACAGACCCATCATATTGCAAAAAGATTTAAGTCTCCATCATTCATAGTGTCAGAGGAGTTGTGAACACAAGGTTACATAGAGTTATATAGGAGAAAATGACCACACCCATTTCTAAGACCCTGGGGGTCAGGGGCTCAAACAAAATATCAGGTGCACAACTAGACTACAGACCCATCATATTGCAGAAAGAATTAAGTCTCCATCATTTATAAAGTCAGAGGAGTTGCGAGCACAAGATTACATAGAGTTATATAGGAGAAAATGACCACACCCATTTCTAAGACCCTGGGGGTCAGGGGGCTCAAACAAAATAGCAGGTGCACAACAAGACCACAGACCCATCATATTGCAAAAAAAATTAAGTCACCATCATTTATAGTGTCAGAGGAGTTGTCCGGACAAGATTACATAGAATTTAATGACCACGCCCATTTTATAAGACCCTGGGGGTCAGGGACTGAAACTAAATGTCAGGTGCACAACTAGACCATGGACCAAGTAAAATGCAAAAAGAATTAACTTTCTATCTCTAACAGTTTCAGAGGAGTTGTCCGGACAAGATTACATAGAATTTAATGACCACGCCCATTTTCTAAGACCCTGGGGGTCAGGGAGTGAAACTAAATGTCAGGTGCACAACTAGACCATGGTCCAAGTAAAATGCAAAAAGAATTAACTTTCTATCTCTTACAGTTTCAGAGGAGTTGTCCGGACAAGAATTGTTTACGGACAGACGGACAGACAGACAGACGGACAGACGGACAAAGGGTGATCGCATAAGCTCGACTGGTCTGAGACCAGTAGAGCTAAAAACAAAAAAATCAAAAAACAACACCCCCCCCCCCCCCAAAAAAAAAAAACCCCGACGACTCAGACTGTCGGTATGATTGTCATGTGTGTTTGTCTTTATTTCCTTTACGAATACGTGTCTGTCATGCCTATCTGTACTTTTTCTATCTTGCTTGTCTGTATATATCCTGCCCTATGACATTTTTGAAATGTTAAAGCATTTAAACATGCATTATGACACACTAGTCAAAATGCATGTTTAAATGTTTTAACATTTCAAATATGTCATAGGACACTACTCTTACTTATATCTTTTATACATTCTTTTTAAACGAATGGGTACTTTTGCTTTATATATATCATGCCCGTTGTCTGTATTCAGTGTCATGCATGTACGTCTGTCGTGTCTGTCTGCATTTCTGGAATGGCTATATATTGTGTCCAAGCTTTCCATTGAACTTCGGGTATCTGTAATAAAAGCTGAAAAACTAATAACCGTAACTTACATTAGTCTTGTGAAATATATGGATTTTGATTACCACGCCACAACTCTAGGGTAGATGTGATGAGATTGGAGTGCCCCCCCCCCCCGAGAAATTTGTGAAAAATGAAGCAAATTTTTGGCATCCGAAGCACATTTAAATTTAAAATCAAACGGAATCAAGCCTATGATTCAGTGATAGAAAACGATCACATTCAGACAATACTAGTACATGTATTTAAAAACTTTACAAACAAGAAAAATATGTACAAACAAAAAACTCAAAAACGAAGTACAGCTAGAAGTCTCTATCGAAACTAATCCCTACGTATACTGTTTTTGTAAGCAGATAAAAGAATATTATTAAAATAGATCAAATAGATACAAACAACCTAGAATACTTTATACTAGACACTAAAAAGGTACCATGGGCGGATCCAGGATTTTTTATTTCCAGGAGGGGTCCTAAAACTCATTGGTCCTAAATTTTTTGAAAAGCAAAAAAAAAAAAAAAAAAAAAAAAAATAGAAAAAAGAAAAAAAAAAAAAAAGAAAAAAAAAAGAAAAGAAAAAAGATTGAAATCTTGAATTTCCACCGCGTCGTTCTTGATTAATAATCAAATTGTATGTGAATAGTCTTCTGGCGAGCAGTTGCGAGCCAGCGAAAATTTGTCAGAGTTGGAATAAAAAGGACAGACAATAATACCATTTGCATCCTCTATTACTGTATTTTTGCAGTTAATTGTCCTTGTTTATTGACAAAGGTGTACAATGTATAAGGGTTGCAAAGGTAAGCATCATTTGAAATTGAGATGTATATACAATAAAATCTGGCGAGCGTGAGCAATCCCAGGAAAATTTTGAAATGTGGACCAAAAAATTAATAAAAATGAAAGATTTTAAATACAAATTCATGATATTTTTCAAATGTTATGACAGAAAAAGGGGAATCGGGACTTAGCTTATGAAATATGTATATTTATAAGCGTTATCAAACTATGCTTCGAAAATTCCAGGGGCTCCCGACCCCCCCCCCCCCCTTCTGGATCCGGGCTTGGGTACAACCTACCACATAGTCAGCACAGATTTAATCCGGATAACACACCATTTGTTACTTCACTTGCGTAGCAAAGGGCCGTCCTATGTCGGCACCAGTTACCCATTCTCGTTGGTTTATTTATGATCTATTGGTCTTCGCATAAGCTCGGTCTTTAACCAGTAGAGCTACGAGGGCTGATTGATAAGTTGTGAGCCTCTCATCGAAGAATTTGAATTTTATCAGACATTTTTCATTATTTTCTACATAATTATTCCCCAACAGTATCTATACACTTTTGCCATCGGTGTTTAAGGGCCTCAATACAATTTTAAAGAACCTTTATCTTGACTGGTCAGAAAATCATCCACTGCAAGTATGACGTCATCATCGGACTGAAAGTGGGTGCCAGAAATAGCTGTTTCCAGTTTTTGGAATACATGAATGTCTGATGGTGCAAGATCAGGTGAATAAGGTGGATATTCAATCAAATTCAAATTCTGCATCCCAGAAAACCGAGAATTACAACGTATCAATCAGCCCTCGTACATACTAGTTCTAATACTTCACCCTTTTCACAAGGCGTGTCAATGTATACAACTTCTTGGAAGTTATGCATTGTTTATTGTATCTTATCAATGTTGCGGATCTAAGCGAACGGTCATCCCCCCCCCCCCCCCCCGGGCGGTGTGCTTTTTTTTATCAGGCACAGTTTTATTATCATATTGTCCTATGACAAATTCGAAATATTGAAAATAATGACTATTGCAAGATATATAATAAATCATTTGCGCAGTGATATTTTTTTGTGGATGCGCAGTAAATTTTATTGCTGGAAAATGTACCTCAAACATTATATATATAGTGTGTTCCCACATAACCATAATATAACCAAATAAAGGAACCCTGCGTGACACCATTTCGACTACAAACGGACAACTGCAAATCGCAGATGAACCCAATAATCAAACAAAATAATTTCTATTGTAAATTCATTAGCATCTCAGCTCAGACTATTGTTTTGACAAGTACACAGGAGCGTACCTCGGTTTGTGAATTCAACCATGCATGAAATGACAATATGCTAAGCTATGGCTATTGCATAATCTTACATAAAGAGGAGAGGGCCGGTGCCTCACACAATGGACAAGATGAGAGTAACGATCATGCCATTTGAAGAAAGGAAAATGGAAAGCGGTAGGGGTGATACATTAGCAGCAAAATAATTAAGAATAACTTGATGAATGTAAATAATATAAATTGTTTTGTGGTTATGTTGTCAAGTACGCTTAATTGAAAAAAAAAACTTTAAAAAATCAACCAACACCTTCCCCTAGGAAAAAAAAAAAAACAATCAGCAAGAAAAAAAAATTGATTCAATAAACCGGCAAAAACAACCTAACCAATTCCCCAACCAACCAGCCAACATCCCCTCCCCCCGGCCAAAAGAAGATTAACAAGATTTATATATCAATATTATTTGTAACTAAATCTTTATTTATGTATTTAAAGCTGCTCGTTATTGTAAAGTCATACTAATAAAAAATAAGAAAACAAACAAACAAAAAACAATAAAAAAAAAAAAAAAAAAAAAAAAAAAAAACGAAAAAATGAAGCCTTCAGTGACGACGATTTCTTTAATTCGATTCTTGACTGCAGAATCAAACATTTTAGAGTCGGGCATGTCAAGAAAATAACTCGATCAAGATGTAAAGATCGAAGGATTTATTTATAAATTAAATAGAATTCATGATGTAAATAAAATTCGATTTTGTAATTATGTTTAGTTGTCATTCTGGGTATCTTGATTTTGTTCACAATAGTTTAACAATAATTAAATGGATAAAAAGTTTTAAAAACAAAAACAAAAACAAAAAAAGGAACGAAAACAAACTTGTGACTATTGCGTAATCTTACACAGTTTTCACGAATCGCAGCTTGGTGTTCGTGACGTGTTTTGACGATCATTCCAGGAGAGAGAGAGAGAGAGAGAGGGGGGGGGGGGTTTCTAAAAAAAAACCCTAAAAAATATTAATCAACGAATAAAGCCAATGTCATGTGTAATATGGGAAATTTTGATCAATTTCCATATTCTTTAGTAGTCCTAATGAATATGGTAATTGATCAAAATTGCCCATCGTACATAATTATGACACCAAACTAAACAATGTACATGTAGCTTCTCTCTGACCATTGCGTAATCTTACATAACACAGTAGCGTATAGCGGGATACATGTATATGCGAAAGAGTCCATTCCAGTAGAGGGGAGGGCTTCGATGGTCAATGTTTTTATGCTTATCAGGCTTAAACTAATAACTTAAATATTTTTTAATTAACAAAACAAGCAATCTGACGACCATTCCATTCGCGAAAAGGAGAAAAAAAGGGGGGGGGATCATTGCAGCAGAAAATAATTGTAACTGTTTGCCTGTTTCTCCCGATATCTTCATTTTGTTCAACGTGGTAAAATAGCAATAATTTCTTACTACGAGTATGATTATGAAAAATGAACGACGGTAAAGCAAATAAAATACAATGTGCACAGTCTGTCTTCCTCTCTGAATACCCGGACGAAACGAAGGTATTCGTGAATATTGAGTAATCCTGACATGATACAGCAGCAGGGCCTCGCAGCTTGACACAATTTTACGACCAATCAATCCCAGAAACTGAAGAGAAGTGAGGGGGTCGTAACTAGTATGCATTTTCTGAGATGACCGAGTACTGGATTATGGTGTTCGACTCTCAATCGGTGATCGGAGTTCAATCCAATAGGGGCCCTCATATGTGTTGAAAATCAGATCCGCTCGCTCGTCCCTCCCTAATTCTTATCTCATGTCGGCCAGACCGGGGGGGGGGGGTTTACGGCAAAGGTATCCAGGTGTTGTTGCACCTTATAAAAGCCGTTCGGAAATTGAGTAGAAGGAGCGTATGAGACATCCCAAATGGGGAATCGTCTGACAAGAATAAACTGCAACAGGCAATTGGTCGAATGTAAGAATAGAACAGTCAACTGATCCTACAGAGGACTGCCAGGTGCCCAAACAGAGAGAAACTGTTGAACACAACAACGTTGTACATAGGGCGGATCAATGAAATTTACATGTAAAATCTAATCATATTTTAAAAACGAAAATCACTTCCTCAAATAATAAGCCCAGAGAGACAACACATCAGAATAAAAATAAACCAATCGGTATATACCCCCCCCCCCCCGAAAAAAAAAATTAAAAAGTAGATAAATAACAAAACAAGTCCATAGTAATCTTGATTCCGTCTACACAACTATTAAAGTCTAGCCGAAATAGTAGAGTAGACCATAGTAATATACATGCAATGTAACAGGGCGGGCTTTTCACACCTCGCCGCTGACGACGGGCACTTGGAGGAAAGGAGGAAGAAAACAAGGGGGGAGTTCTTGATAGCAGAAAGTAATTCCAGTTGGTTTTTGATATAAAGATTTGTTCGGTTGCTCCTCCCCCCCCCCCAACAAACGCGTTAATTCACTAGACTCTGACCTTTTTAATGTTCGGTATATACCCCCCCCCCCCCCCCCCAAATGAATAAAAATTAAAGGAACAAGTCCATAGTAAGATTTCGTCCGCACAACTATTGAAGTCTAGCCTAAATAGTAGAGTAGACCATAGTAATATACATGCAATGTAGCAGGGCGGGCTTTTCACACCTCGCCGCTGACGACGGGCACTTGGAGGAATGGAGGAAGAAAACAAGGGGGGGGGGGGGTAGGTCATGATAGCAGAAAGTAATTCCAGTTGGTTTTTGATATAAAAATTAAAAATTTGTTCAGTTGCTCCCCGCCGCCCCTCCCCCCCCCCCCCCCCGCAAACGCAGCTATTGCGTTCATTTACTAGACTCTGACCTTCTTAATGTTATTGCGTAATCGTACATAACTTATGTGACGACCGGGTCACCCGGCGTGGAAATAAAGCAGGGGAGTGGGGTGGATGGGTTGTCTTTGTAGCAGAGACATTGTCTTGTTTTCTTACATTGTCTGATTGCTAATTAGTAATTGTACATGTATAATTCATTCTCATGGTAAAATGCAGCTTGCTTTATCAGTTGGGGATCCAGCGCCCCCTTGCCGGGGTCAAGGGGCGAAATTTGCCGATTGTTAGTGAAAGGGCCAAAATATGGGGTTTTGGGGGAACTTCTGGGTCAGTGCGGGGATCCGCCCCCACCCCCTGATTCCGCCACTGTTTATGAGCCTATAACACAGAAATCTATTTCTCCCACTGTGGACTGGGATATCAATGGAAACGCTGGGAAAAGATATCCTTGTCTTACCCCTATGGGGTAAGATAACATTTTCACGTGCCTTTTGACTGTAACGTCAATTGTGACGTCATACACGATTGCTGCGTTAGCCGATCAAGACTATGAAAAAGAATACATAAAATCTAATTTTTAGGGCTTTCAGACAGTGGGAGAAAAATAATCAATCCCCGGATGTGATCAGGGACACGGAAATCCAACCCTCGTGTCCAGGATTTGCTTTTGTCCACGACTCGGCAAGCCTCGTCGTGGTACAAGCAAATCCTGGACACTCGGGTTGGATTTCCTTGTCCCAGATCACATCTGGGGATAGATTCTATTAATCTATGTGTGCCTTGGTAGGCGGCCCAAGGAGCTTTGCTGGCATTGGGACTCTGACGGGACGGGGACGTCTACAGTAATCTTTCCGACTTTTACGGCGTGGAATAAGATTTGGAACGAACGATACCACGAGATGAGATGAGCGACCAGCCATGACGAGTGGACCGCCGGCGACCGATCGAAGTTGAAATATTTTGAAATCGTTTTGCAAATGCAGGATTGCTTTAGTCTATATCGTTAGAGTTATGTTTTATTTATTGTAACGATCACATATGTAGCGATAAACATGATTCTCTTATTGTCTGAGTTTCCTCTGTTTTGCATCTAACATCTATTAACACCCCCCCCCCCTTTTGCCACTTAAATACATTTAAACTTGCAACTTTCATCTTCTCGAAGTTCTTTTAAGGAAATGGAAAGTTAAAATTGTCTGAAACCAGTACTTGTGACTTTGATACCTGTACTGAAAACTAATGATTTGGATAGACTTGATGAGACAGACTTACTGTTTGCGCAGCTCACTTCAGACAGTGGCGGATTCAGGGTGGTGCGGAGGGGACGTCCACCCCCTGGCACTGACCCAAAATTTTCCAAAAAACCCTATATTTTGGCCCATTTTCAGTAAGAATCCCTAAAATGTGTCCCTTGACCCCTCCCCCCGGCAAAGGGGTAGCTGGAATCGCCACTGTCAGAAATCAGAATATTGCAGTTTTCTCCACCTTGTCAGCATATTTTGCGATTAAAATTTATATAGGGGATAGATCTCGAATTCTAATAACTAACGTTGTCATGCTAAAATATAACCATAGAAATCTCCCCATCTAAAATTATTTTCTTTCACTGTGAGCATAATATTGGTCACACAGACATATATCATACACCGTTAGTTATGAGAGTTTGAGATCTATCCCACTATATAAATTTTAATCTGAAAATATGCTGACAAAGTGAAGAAAACTTCAATTTTCCAATTTCTGAAGTGAGCTGCGCAGACATTAGCTATCACATTCAGTGTTATCACTTAACATTGACGCAGAGTAATCTTTGAAAATCTGGTAAATGAAATTATGAAATCAGAGTCTGTCCGTCCATCAGTGCGTCAACATTTTGTTTAAAGTGTTGCGCTTTAAGTTTTTTAGCTCTACTGGTCAATGACCAGTTGAGCTTTTGCGATCGCCCTGTGTCCAGCCGTCTGTCTGTCTGTCAGTTTGTCTGTCCGTCCGTTAAACTTTTCTCAGAATCTGTTAATATACAAAATAAATTCTTTTTGCATTATAATGGGCCTGTGGTCTAGTTGTGCACCTGATATTTTGTTTGAGCCCCTGACCCCCAGGGTCTTGGAAAATGGGTGTGGTCGTTTTCTCCTATATAACTCTATGAATCTTGTGAGCACCAATTCTCAGAAAGTATAATTGATAGAAAGATAATTCTTTTAGCATTATTGTTGGTCTGTGGTCTAGTTGTGCCCTGATATTTTGTTTGAGCCCCTGACCCCCAGGGTCTTGGAAAAAGGGTGTGGTCATTTTCTACTATGTAACTCTATGCAATCTTGTTAGCACCAATTCTCAGAAAGTATAATTGATAGAAAGATAATTCTTTTAGCATTATTCTCAGTCTGTAGTCTAGTTGTGCATCTGATATTTTGTTTGAACCCCTGACCCCTGGGTCTTGGAAAAAGGGTGTGGTCATTTTCTACTATGTAACTCTATGTAATCTTGTGAACACCAATTCTCAGAAAGTATAATTGATTGAAAAATAATTCTTTTAGCATTATTCTCAGTCTGTGGTCTTGTTGTGCACCTGATATTTTGTTTGAGCCCCTGACCCTCAGGGTCTTTGAAAAAGGGTGTGGTCATTTACCTGTTTACTCCTATATAACCATGATAACTCTATGTAATCTTGTGAGCACAAATTCTCAGAAAGTACAATTGATAGAAAGGTAATTCTTTTTGCATTATTCTCAGTATTCAGGCTAGATGTGCACCTTATATTTTGTTTGAGCCCCTGACCCCCAGGGTCTTGGAAAATGGATGTGGCCATTTTCTCCTAATAACTCTATGTAATCTTTTGAGCACAAATTCTCAGAAGTATAATTGATAGAGAGTAATTCTTTTTTTTATTACATTAATCATTTTCTGGTCTTGTATTTTGTATTAGCCCCTGATCCCCAGGGTCTTGGAAAATTGGTGTGTCACTTAGATTAATTTAAGCAAACAACCAGGAGAGCTTCAGTCTCATCAGAGACTTCTGGTCATATTTTAGTATGTTGTTTCTCAGGACTATATATATCAGTGTATATGACATTATATTCTATATAACAAAGCCATGCAATTGAGACTGTGACCTTGACCTTGAACCATTCATTTATGACTGTGATTTTGACCTTAAAATTAGCTGCATCTCCTGAATAAGAAGGGGTATACTGCTTTAATACATATATTTCACTGATAGACTCCTTATACAGTAACAAAACAGTAGATAAAGTATTCATCAAAAAGAACTAGCACTTCACAATCCGGCCATGCAGTCTTTAGCAGTTTAGGGTTTACTAGTATTTGTGATAGTTCAATTTTGATGGGAATGTTTATTTATACATACTACAAAGTATTATTAATGAATGTAAAATGCTTCATTTCACACCAACACAATACTAATATTAGCATGATAAGTAGTGTTATATATCAGTGGCAAATCAAGGGGGTCTATTACCATGGAGAAGGGGGGGGACTAAAGTTAAACCATGTGTCTGGTTGTCACACTTTCATATACATGTATTTGGGTAGAATTTAACGTATCCAATGTACAAATGAAAATCTCGCGGACGTCTCGTCCATTTAAACAGTGTTAAAATTATCTCGGTTATCTTCGGCAGTGTCTCGATAGTTTCCGTGGCTTGAGTGACGGTCGGCATGTTGACCTTTGATGATAGAAACTATTATTTATGTTGTATCAGGTAATTTAGGTAAAAATATGCCATGATTCGAACTATATAATACACTTGATATTTATTTGTACAACGGATACCTTAAGTTGAATCATTTGTAAACCAATGATTTGCTGGTCTTCCTCTTATATTATTGAGCCATGCCTTTGATAAAGAACTTCTATGCACCAATAGGGGCAGATACAGGATTTGTGTTTAGATGGGGCTTGGAATATATCAAAAGTCCTCCGCCACAGTGGGTCCAGGGCAAAATCCTAGTGAGGGGAGGAGATCTGGGGAAAGCCCTACCCCTCGACAGAAAAAAAGAAAATTATCTGACCATGAATTACCATTTTGTTTGATGAAGGCAGTACTGAAATGTATTTTTAGTCAATTTTATAAGAAAGGAGGCATAAAATTGTTTGAAATATGATGCATCTAACAGCGTAGCGAAACAGCTAATTTCTTTCAATTCTTAATTTATGAGGGGAGGCTCAACACACAATGAAGGTCAAGGTCTCATAATTTTGGTCAAACAGATGGCAGGCAACATAGTCTAGTTTGATATACCATTTTAAATATTGAAATAAATGTTCCAATTTATAGTACAAATTTTATTGTACTAGACATGTTTTCAGATAATAAACCTTGTCAATAGTATACTAGATATCATACAGCTTTAACTGTGACCATTGTCCTTGGCCTTGAAGTTTGACCTACTTAAATGAAAATGCAATTTAGGGATATCTCAATTATCTTTACAGATGCTGATATTTAATAAATTATACCCCCATTTAAACAAAGTTTGGGGGAGATGGGTATATATGAAATACCCTGTCTGTCCTTACGGTTAAGAAGTTCTTAAAGCAGATAACTCTTCAGGTATAAGTGATAGGGCTTTTTAAAATATTTCATACATATATTCATCATATCAATTACTACATTTTGATTCCAAGACTTTACCTAGTGACCTTGAACTTTTACATTTTAGTTATATTTTGGTCAAGAAGTTCTCAAAGCATATATTTTTAGTCCCTTACCAGCAACGCCGAAGGGGACTCTTAGTTTTCTCTCGGTCTGTCTGTCCATCTGCCGTCCGTCATGTCCGTCTGTCCAATTATCAGTTTTTAAGACTTTTTTTCTGCAACGGAGGGAGATATTCAGATGAAATTTGATACACAGCTTGGTCTTGGATAGTTACAGAGCAAGTTCGACTTTCGTCACGCTTGACCTATTTTTCGAGGAGTTATCCCCCTTGATGACTTGCACAATTCAGTTTTTGTCAGTTTTCCAGACTTTTTTCTGCAACAAATAGAGATATTCAGGTAAAATTTGATACTTAGCCAAGTCATGGATAGTTACAGAGCAAGTTTAATTTTCGTCACGCTTGACCTCTTTTTCGAATCGATAAAGCAGATAAAACCTCAGAACTGAGCTGCACAGACCGTGAGTTTAATTAAAACTCATGTTTAATTGAAGAGTAATTCATAGACAGAGTTGCAGGACATAAATATATGCCGCGGGTAGGGGACTTACAGTCTTTGTGAAAACTCACTAGCCCGACCGCCCTGGCTACCAATTATTTCCTCGGGCTACCAAAATTTGATGCTGAACTAGCCCAACTGACTAGTGACTTTAAATGAAATGCAGTGTTCTCATTAAGGTCCAGCGGCTGGTGATTTCTCATCTTTTACTTGGCTTCTTTCTGTAAAAAGTACACGTTACATCTCAACTTTCATCGCTGGTTAAGTATGAAATGTTTATTTTATTGAACATGTTTAAAATGAAATATTATAATGTTCTCCTGTAAAATCTGTTCATTAAAATATTGTCCTAAGATACAAGATAAATATTTCCGTAACCACAGTGCATTTTTCTGCACGTCGTGACGAGTTATTTTACGGTTCCAACTAATATGCGAGTATAACATGTTCAATTAAATATCTAACAATTTCAAAAATCTGGACTGAACACTGAAATGAGGAAATTCTTACGAAAATTTTATAACTATTGGCCAAGCGGCGCAAGCAACGGTCGGCCTTTTATCGTGTATGATTCAAATAAGTTCTTATATTTTTCTTTCTCGGTCCATTTTCTGCAGGCAAAGTGCGTATGTGAAATTATATTTACACAAACAATATCATGCATTCATTGTAAAATTGAGTCTATTGATAATGTCGTAGCTGACATCTGCCAGAGAAATGATAGGGTGGTGGTTTAACTTCGTTGGATTTTTGTGTATAGTCTATATATGTGTGAATTTTTGCCTATTCAACAGACCTAGCTGAGGAAACGATGGGTCTTTATAGCGTTTTGATTTTTCTTTAATGGCTAGTGAAAATTTTGAGTGGCTAGTAGATTTTGGCACTCAACTAGCCCGGCTGGCTAGTGGTAAAAAAAGTTTTCATGAAGACTGGACTTATATCGCTCAGCGATCATTACATTTTCTCACATATAAGTGATAGTACTTTTAAATTTCATACATACATTCACCATAACAAGTACTACATTTTGATAAAAAGACATTTGACCTAGTGACGTTGACTTTGAACTTTGACCTTATACAATGTAGTAAATTTGTATTAAGAAGCTCTGTAAGCAAACATCTCTTCAAGTATAAGTGATAGGGCTTTAATATTTCATACACACATCATAACAAGTATTACTCCAAGACATTTGAATTAATGACCTTGACATTTAAACTACTTTTAAACTATATAGGTTAGGACTTTGAAATTTAATCAAAGATTCAGGGCATATAGTTTTTGTCCTGTCAGTTTGTCTGTCAGTTTGTCTTTCTATCTGCAAAATCTTTAACCTTGCCATAACTTTTGAATGGTAAGGGATAGGTCTTTGATATTGCACATGTGTATTCCTTATGACAAGACCTTTCCATGGATACCAAAATTTTTGACCTTGTGACCTTGATCTTGGAGTTTGACCTACTTTTGAAAAACTTTTAACACAGGGCATAACTTTTGAATGGAAAGTGATAGGGCTTTGATATTTCATATGTGTATTTCTTGTGACAAGTCCTTACCATTGATATCAATATTTTTGACCTTGTGAACTTGACCTTGACTTTTGACATACTTTTCGAAAACTTTAACATTGGGTATAACTTTTGAATGGTAAGTGATAGGGCTTTGAGTTTCTCATGTGTATACCTTATGACAAGACCTTTCCATTGATACCAATATTTTTTACCCTGTGACTTTAATCTTTCACCCACTGAACAGAAAATTATGTTTATACTAACAAAGATGCTGACGGGGGAATTCATGTTTCACAAACACAGGTTTCATTGTGCATGTAATGTAATGGAAACTCCGAAGATGTCCATACAGGGCTGTCGCAGGGTATTTTGGGAAAGGGGCCGGGGCCTTTCAAATTGGGAAAAACAGCAGCATTTTGAGTAAAATTGGGAAATTTACAGCTGAAATAGAATTTTGTTTTAGCCATGTTATTCCTTTATTCAGGATAGATGACAGTTGAATATGCACTTCTCCCTCGTTATACTGCCGTATTTCGTTTTCCTAGAATTTGGCGGTATAACAGATTCGGGGGTATATCGAGGTTTACTGATTACATCGTTAAAATTTGTGAATAATAAAGTGAATAGTGAATCAGATTTTTTTCATTAAAAATATTTAAAACATGAATACCAATAACGTGGTAAAATAAAATAGCTTGTCATTTTTGTCTGCACTTGCCGTTGTCTTTTAATATTACGCACGGCACGGTAATGATGGCGGGAAGCTTGTTGTACATGTGTCAATGACTTAACAGAATGTTGATTTGTTTGTTTGCTTTTTTGTTGGTTTTTTTTGTTGTTTTTTTTTTGTTGTTTTGTTTTTTTGTTTGTTTGTTTGGTTTTTTTTTTGTTATGACGGGGATTATACAATATATCAAACAAAGACCATACATAATTAGGAATTTTTAAAGTCTAAATTGGGAAAAAAGATACTATTTTGCATTGGGAATGGGGCCGAATATCGGCCCCAAATCAGCCCTAACGACGGCCCTACCATAGGACACTTAAATTCCTTATGGTATGCTGGCATGCCTTCTCCTTAAATCAAAATTATGCCTTCAACATGTTCAATGTCAAGGTCACTGTACTTGATGGAAAAAAACATTGTTAAACCCAATAACTGCTTTCCTTTTGCATGGATTTTAAAAATACTTTGAAAAGCAAAGGGTGAGCCATTACACTGTAGCAAGGTCAAATGCTAAAATTATATTGAGTTTAATAAGCCCCCCCCCCCCCCCCCCCAATAAAAAAAAAGCAAAGTCTTGTCCAGACGACAACTTGTTCTCCTGCACATGGATTTCAATACCATAATATTTAACATAATATATGTATAGGATCCAAAGGACATGACCATGGAAACAAAGGTATATGGAGGTATGAAATACACAAAACCATGTAGAGTATTGTAGAGGGTAGGGCATATTTCACATGTAGATTCCTTTTGACAATATTTTCATGAATAAGGTAAACTACACTTAAACTTACACTTTGCAATATTGAGCAGTTAAGGGTTTATTGAATTAAGATGTTTTATAATATGAACATGATAAAACACTGAACTATGAAAGGATATTGCTTGAACAAGTGAGGTCTTATCATGCTTATTATGTACTGTTAGCTGCTCTCTTGGTTTATTTAGACAGATTTATTGACACTTAGAAACATTTCAATATTCCTGTTTGTTAGTAATACATATCCCTGCAGCTGACAAGAATTTCTTGGAAGACTTTAGTTGACTTCTCTTCAGTAAATAATTTCACCAAACTTCTCAGAAAGAAGTGACTTTATTTTGTTTCTCAACAAGAAATGTTTATCATAGTTGTTGCCAGGGGTTCTGATTGGCTTGCATTTTTGACTCCTCAGTCCTGATGTTGACTTTTATTTGAATCCAGAAACAACCTTTTCCTGGTAACTGCCAAATTTATATGGAAAAAAGTGCGCACTGAGAGCTTATTAACTATACTTACCTAAAGATAAAATTACTCTCATACCATGTTTTAGTTTTTAATTTGATTTCTCATTTTGAATGTCTGAATGCCATAAGACTATACAAATCCTGCATTTGCGAAGTACGTATATTCAAATTTCTAAAATGAACAAGGAACACCAAGAACAAACAGATAGTAGACTTGTAATGATTTCACTTGCTCAATCTAGTTAGATTTAATAAATTGCAAGTGGCATCATTTCAAAGTTGTATCAACAAAGGCATACTCCATCATGTCCATAAACTTCAAGTGCAGGTAAGCTAGCTTTTTAATACAAAGTTTGCATATTTGAAAAAAAAAATCACCATAAATTAGTTTTTATACACGTTACAGTAGCATATTTTAGCAGTGTAGAATTCACACTCCAAATGTAATTTTTAAAATGAGGACTTCGAAATTCATGTGAAAAAAATGTTTTGTTGATAACTACTCAATTCTATACAAATGTTTCGACATGCTCAGTATGATTACAAATATTTAAGAATACTGTACTTATTTTCATTTTTATTTAATTTTAAAATTTAACTACCTGTACATGAACCATAACAATGTCTCAACTTCTACTTTTTGCTTAAATTTTAAGGAGAAGGCAATTATAGCTAATAATTACTAGTTTTTCTTTTTGCCTATGAAGCATAGTGGATTATTATGTTTTTTCCATTCTTAAAATACTATAATTCATAGCTTTTAATAATATACTGATATACAAGTATTATGATTTACAGATTTAATATCCACAGAATCTTAATTTACAGTATTATTTTTCACATGTTAAATAATTGACAGGAAAAAATGACGGGAAAATTTTTCCTGTCATTTAAAAGAGACGGGAAAAATTTTCCTGTCTTTTAAGAAGACGGGAAAAATTTTCCCACAGGATTTTTTTTCCCGTCATAATACATTGACGGGAAATTTTTTCCTGTCAATTTCTATGACGGGAAAATTTTTCCCGTATTTTTCTTGAAATGAAAGTCAGGAAAATTTTTCCCACGGGAATCCAATTTTTCCCGTGGGATTTTGACGGGAAAATGACGGGAAAATTTTTCCCACGGGAATTCCCGTGGGAAATTTTTTAAAATTTACCTCTGGTGGCCTTACCTGGTGGCACAGGTGAACATTTTTTTGTGGAACAAGTTTCTCTTGGTAAGTACTACTACACCTGATAATCAAAACCTACCTACCTACAGTGCTTTAGGGGGCTGAACTCCGGACAAATGTCCAGTCCGGAGTTATTTGTCTAACTGTTATACCCATCCCCCTTCTCGATTTGTCGGAGCAATGATGGTTTTTTCCCTCGTTCTGTACAATGTTTTAAACACCATGTCATAATGATTGGAACTGAATCTCTCCTCTCGTGAAACATTCTATTGCTCTGTATATAATATTGAGACATGTACATGAACGCCAGAATAGATAAAAAAGAAAACCATTTTAAACACTAATACACAAACTGTGTAAATAGCGCCAATGTATACAGCCAAAGGAAAAAAATAGCAAGAACTTTGAAATCTTGAAATTTAACATCTTCACATTTTAAAGTGTTATATCGAGATGTTAAATGCATTTTTGGTTCATACACATGATTATTTGTATGCATCTTAATTGTTATTCAGAGGTTAATGTAAGCATTCAAATGAAACAATGAACAGACAGTCTGACAGACAATCAGACGGACAAGATAAAATTAACAATGTTCCAAACGAGTCAATTCTAGATGTCTCGATCCTCGATAGTACAAAGAAGAAAAAAAAACTCGTAATTTCAGTAATCATGTTTTGATGCAAGAAACATACAGAGTTACGTTAAAATAAACGGATTGCCAATCAAATACGTTGAAACCTAGTGTAGAATTTCAGCATCTTAACCATCTTTCAACTCAGCGAGCCAATAAATTGGCAGATATCTTCCCCAAAATAAATCTCTCAACTTAAATGATAGATGCACGAACATGTGTTAAACCGATGTAACACATCCAAAAACAAAACAATTCGCTCGATTGCTTATTCTATCTCGAGCACTTCGCGGTGGGTAATATCGGTTCAGCTGCAACTATATTGGTTAGAGTACAAAAGGAGATGAAGCTTGCAATTTCTTTGATTATGTATGATTCAATTAATGCCTTCATTTACCTCTATCGGCTATATAGACCTGAAAGCTCACTAACACATTACAATACAGAGAGGTTATTCAGTGGGAAATAATGGCTTTTAATAACGATTTCCTTCTCTTGTGGATCATTATACCATCACTTTGTGTAGAATCTGGAATTCTATTCCAAAATATAAGATAGGGTGTTTATGTAAATTTTGGTATACAAATTCGTTTATTGCTCACTTGTTTATAAAGAGGAGTCTATAGTGGATATTTCCAGAAGAAGCCAGTTTTACCTCCAAGAACGAGGCGAAATGTAAGTGGCGCCACCTATAGTATACCCTTACGTCATAAACATGTCAGTGGCGCCATCTAGATTTCATAGTTATAACGAGTAGGAGAACATTCATCGTTATAGAATTCATGAACATATAAATTTAAACAATATACATCATTGTTTAAAAATCGCATGAAAAAGAAACATTTTTTTTCAACACGGAAATGATTTCATTTCAACTGGAGATATGTAATTCATATCTTCATTTACTTATTAAGAATTTTATGTTCAGAGTCTGTTGAATCTCGCCTTTGACCAATTCGGACTACGAAGCCTTTCTGTCTAGACCCTAAGCCATTATATATATGAAGGTCGGTCTAACATCTATTTTAAATTAATTTTTTCTTTATCTAAGTCCACAATATTCACAGTGTAACCCTCCTAGCATGTCCCCATTAAAAATACACGAATCTCAGTGTTTTATCACATCGTGATCTCCGTAACATTAGCTTTACTAGCGTGTGATAGCCTTTAATCACCAGTAGCAAACTTTGTGAAGAGTTTTATCACAAGCGTCTATGTATGCGTCCTATTTATGGGATAATCAGCTAACATTATCTGTAATATGTAAGATGATGAAGTCATATTAACCGTTAACATCTGAATTTCATATCTGTTAAATCCCGGAAAAATCTGTTTTTAAACTGCAGCGGGCTGTGTAAAAACTTAGTTATTGGCCTCTAAAATACATTTGTTCAAGGATACGATTTGTTTGGAATATGATTTTATTAAGTAGGGGAGGAGAGTTCACAAATTTGACGAAGTATGAAGAAAAATCGATGACGACAACAAACAAAACTCCGAAGACGTCAACGAAAATGATCAATAATATGATAATGATAACGAATACGCCGACGACCACGACGACGATGATGATGATGACGACGACGACTATGTTGATGATGATGATGATGATGGTGGTGGTGATGATGATGATGATGATGATGATGACGATGATGATGTTAATTATGATGAAGATGACGACGACTATATGTTTACTTACCTATAACAGCGGTGAAGAATTCTGGAGCAGAGCTTCCGGCAGCCATAAAAGTTGCCCCAGCAACATCTTCTTTCAATTTCAATTCTATAAACAAAGAGGAAAAGCACTTATTATACAAAGGGCAATAGGTTTTAAATAAAGAAATTAGAAGAAGCCTTATCTATGTAGCTTCGTTACTTGATGTTAACTTATACGAGAGAAATATAACGAAAGAATTTATTAATTTTCTATGAGTTTCATTTAATCTTTGATATTTATGGATATGATTCATAAGATGTTTCTGCTATCTTCGTCCTTCGTTATTCACCTAATTGTTCGTAATTTCATTTGAGCAGAATTATTTGTTGTCAAATACGACATATTCTGTCTTATCTTTTGATACGCTGCGCTCCTATAGAGGAGGGGGGGGGGTGCATTACAGTACATGTTCCACGTACCGTACTTAATGACGTAATTAAAGTCCATTACTGGAAGTTTTATTCGGTTTAATATTTATTTCAAATAGACATTGATTTAGATTCATACAATGTTTCTTGTTCTAATTTATCTATACATGTATTTGGGACCTTATTTCGATATCATAGAGCTATTTTTCAAAGATAATTTTCAGCATAATTTTATTTAATAATTTAGAATTGAAATATTTATCTGTTTATCATGTTTATAAGGGAACGATACTATAATTTCACAACATCCTAGTACCAACTTTCAAGTTATCGCATTTATTTTGACTTCAAATATTAAACAATGCATTATCAGCCATTTTGACAGCATATTAGACGTTTCGCGGTGATTCAATTCGTCCTTGTTCGGAAATCGGTCACTCTGGGTTAACCAAGATTTATTTACAAGTTTTCGTTGACGCATATGTTATAAATGGTACATCTCCCAGTATAGATTGTCCATGGACAGAAAGTTTACAAGGCAAATTTACATAATATAATGTTGATGCATATATCCATTCAAATTTTTCCCCTTTATGTATGTGGCGTTCTCAATACAATTTCTTTCTTGAAAAACATACAAATATAGAAGTAAAACCAATAGAAAAAAACCAAGTAGAATTTTCATGATCGAAAAAGTGTAACTACATGTATTCTAATTTTTCAATTTTAAACCATTTACAAAATTCATTTTATACATTTTGTGAAACCTTATTTCCCTGTAAAATGGATCCATAACTGTATAAAATGATGTCTATTACATATTTGCAATAGTGAATGTTGATTCTCTCTCTCTCTCTGCGACATGTGCGATGATCTACAAGTTGGGTAGGAATAAAAGTGTTATTGGAAAAGGAAAGTAGGTCCTGTCTTTAATTTTGGCACATTACTGACACAATCCATATATATAAGACCCCTCTTTCACAGGAGCTCGACCCAACGACCCAATATCTGTCCCTTCTCTATACTTTAATAAAGGGAAAGAAAAGGTGGAAGCGATTGTGTGGATCCATGGCGTTGAGCTCCTGTGTTCTTTCCCATTTTCCAGGGAAAATAGAAGTACCAGCAACCTTTAGGAGTTCATATTTTTGTACTATAGGCGATTACAAGGATCTTAACTATGTAATGATTTTAAATGTGTCATTTCCATATAGAAAGGATACGATTTCCCCTCAGTAATTATCGTCTACTTAATTCGTAGACAGATCAATTTAAGACGGACAATAGTGTTAGAAATACTTTGAAAAAAAAAGGAAATGGTGTAGTGTAAAATGCTGTTTCATTAGCAAATCGCATCCTCTGCTATACTCCACATGTGCATGTAATATATTGAATAAATAATTTACATGTACACTACGGAATTCATTTTTTTGAGGGGGGGGGGCGGAAATATCGGGCGCAATAAGCATATTTTCACAATTTGACCAGAAAAGACATGGTAATATTCATTGGCATGATTACAGTATATAAAAAGAAAACAAAGTAGTGAAAAATACTTTATTACACGTGTAAATCAAATTTATCGTATATGATTCAGGATATTAAAATCTACGTTATTTCATAAACCAAAATGTATTGAAAATGCTATAGGAAGTTTCGCGAAAATTTTCTGATCTGACGCTTGAGGAGATCAGTTCTATATAATTAATAAACCCCCTCTCCTTTTTTCTCATTATTTGATTACGTAATACATACCATCGCAAATAATCTCTAAAGATGCACAGAAATAATCGTCACAAACTATTGCAATGGCCCCGAACAAGTAAAGTATAATTAAAATATGCGCAAATATCCCTCCATCTTTGGTTTCCTCACGTGACAAAAAGTTTCCCGGAAACTCTTCCGCCGACCTCGGGTAACAGTCTGTTTCGTTCTCATCTGAAAATAAAGACAAAAAAAAGTAGTGACGAATACTACATGTAAAATCTATACTTTTTAAATATAAACTTTTATATTAAAAGACATGTAAACATTACACAGACAAGGACATTTTTTTAAATATAAACACAGAATCTGAACAAATTGAAGACGTAACAATTGACAGAACATTGGTCCTAGTATAGAGAGGCTCGAACCAATGCCCTGTAGATCACTGGCTCGAGGCTTTTTTCCACTAGACCAAGGCCCCGGCTGTATGCAAAATTCTTAAATCTTATTGCTTCAAAAATCTAACACAATAACCATATTTTATCTGGGATTTATTTAAGAGAGGGATGGGGGGTTTCCTGTTGAATCAAAAACTGAAAAGGTTACATTTATATGAATTTAATGAAATTACAAATGAAACCGTCATATTTTCTTAATAGTATTTGGAAAAGTATGCGAAATGTTTTTTGCCAAATATGTGCAATTATAATCGTTTGATAAAAAGCAGAAATGTTCTACCGACTGATCCACACAAAATAAGAATCTGTTTCAAAATCAATCACTCTTCGTAGAGCTTATACATGTAACAGAAGAAACAATTCATCATAAATGAAGGTGTCGCCACCTGTCTCATGTCGGTTTAAAAATACTAAGGGAGACAAGAATATCTATAAATTGCATAATCCTCGTTCTGACTCTTTAATTTCTTTGTTTTTCTTAATTTGATTGAATATCTTTGCTTTCATTTTTCCCTCTTTGAAAAGCTGTCATTAGGCAGCAGAACTGCATGTACATCGTGTACATGAAGAATCAAACCCCCCCCCCCCCTTTTTTTTTGGATAAAACGATGATTGCATTATAACCACTTTTTAGTCAACATTCACTTAACTTTTGGTAATCTATCAGTGCAAATCTAAGATTTAGCGGCTTCGGACGAACGTCCTCTTACCGCCCGTCCACCGTACTTTCATGAAATTTCATGTACTAAGACCTACAAACAAATCCTTTCTCTTGGCAACAGCGAGTGATCAGTGTAATTAGAATCACTCAAACGGACGTAAGGTGAAACTCCCAAGTTTCTGAGAAATAGCTTTAAGTAATTATTAGAACGGCCTCTATGTAATTGATTCCTTAATTACTACTGAATGCAACAAGTCTGCAGTTTTGCAACCGATCTGTTCTTGAATCTTTTGAAGTATTTGTTTGCAATAAACATCTTCGTTTCTAGGGAAACAAACACTGTACAATGAAAGCCATGACTGCATTGTCAAATTTCCAAAACTTATTGTTTGTACAGCCTCTGAGAGTTTTACAGTAGATGTAGTTTAAGAACTTCAAGAAACCAGACTTTAACCAACTGTTAGTGCTGAAAGGCCAAGGAGACTGAAAGAGCTCAAAGAACTTATACATGTGCCATGCATTATTTTCAATAAATTATTCTTTACTTTTATTTTTCATTTCAACGAGTACACAGCCAATTGTGTCTCATATTTATATGAAATTCATGTGAAATTTACATAAACTTTACATAAAAGTTCACATGATATTTACGTGAAACGAGCACGAACATGAAATTTACATGAATTTTTTTACATGAAATTCATGTGAAGTTTTTGACAAACATTTTATGTGAGTTCAATTTCGCATGGTGGTCACAAAGAAAAAATCATGTAAAATTCATGTGAAGTAAATTTATGTGAAATTCATGTGAAAAAATATTTATTAACATAAATCATATGTGAATTTTATATGAATTTCACCTTAACTTTCATGTGAAATTTACATGATGCTCATTTCATATGAGTTTCATGTGAGGCACAATTGGCTGTGAATGAAAAAAAAAATTATTTTAAATTTAAATTGGCAGTCCTGGCTTTTAATTGTTTGTAAGATGGTCTGAAAACTTCCTCAGATCAGTAATTAATACAAATCACAAACGCATCATTTGGCCGGATACCTTGAAACTTATTACCCTCCTTTTCTTTTTACGAACAAAGACATTTCAAACTTTACTCTCTGTTATATTCAACGCATTTCGACAAATTTTCAGTCTTATTTATACGCAGTTAGTTCCTCTCTCTATTCAAAATTTCATTTCAATTAAATTTTTTTAGTGTTTTCGAATTCATAAAACGAGTCAATTAAGTCGCCGGAAATATCCATAGGTCATTTTTCGTATGTACATAAATATAAACGAATACATGTAAATCTTTTTTCTATTCAAAATTGGTATCGAGAAAGAGTTCAGATTACAGATCACAATTAATTTTGAATGTTCGTTGACCACGCAAATAGTTCCTGATTATTTCAATCCCTCGTCTTCTTACATTTATTTCTACGACTCTTTTTACACTAGATGATTCGATTTTTACGTCAATGAGTCGCAGATGAATTGAAAAAAAATATTCTAGCATGTTGAATGATACTGCATCATCCTAATCGCGGAATAACAGATGTGTTATGAGGCTCTAGAATTGATAGATTGTAGAACATTAGAGCCACAGATACCCCCTTTCGGGTTTAAAAAGATATTAAAAGTCTACTAAGCGACAGATTTTTGCATGAATCCATTTCTGACCTTATTTTGATACTATCTAGCAGATATAAAAGTTTCAAGCAAAAAATGGTGGTGCGATTCGAGTATTTAATCGTCATATTAGTACTTTTTACAAAGGAATATATAGGAAAAAATTATTGGGGTCTGATACCTATAAGCGCGCGCAGTGATATCACGTGTGTAACTAAATAGAGACCAGACGAGGGGAAAAGGAGAAAATATGATACATGTAGGATGAAAATATCATTTTCATGATACTGCTAGATGCCAATTCGTTGGTTATCAGGGCTGATCTGGCGAAAATAGGGGGGGGGGGGGGGGTTCGGGGCGAGCGAACATGTGCTTAAATTGGAAAGGAGGCCGAGGTAAGGACATAATGTGATTTTTTTTCATTACTGCGACATGCTTGCATTAGCTGTGTGTCATGCTGTTACTTTTACCATAAAAATGATCTCATCCAGTAGCCAAGCATTGTCTGGCTCCACCCCCCCCCCCCCCAAAAAAAAGATATCGGGGAGGGGGGGTTCCGTTTTTCGATCTCCGCTCGTAGTTCACATGTACAGCTGAACTTTATTTGCTGGAATAAAGTTTTTATATGACATCTCATGCGGTCTGCACTAAAAATATTATTGAAATCGCAAAAGAATAAGTTTTCTGATGTTTTAAACGTTTATTTTTATTTTTTTGTCGACACTCTAAGAGGGCCTAACGAAAATTCATATAAATTCGAAAACGGTACATATGCAGTTTTTAGCACCATAAATTATGAGAATTCAGCCATTTGAAAGAGTCACATTTCATTTTGTTTACATATCTGTAGAATTGCGGAAATAACAGAAATTTGAAATTAGCGTAATTGAAAATAATTCTTATCAAAAACTTCATTCTGGGGACATCAATAGACTACCTGTAAAATGCTACTATTTGAATAATAATGAAAGTATTGAGCTGAAACTTGATAGATAACATCAAAAGATACCAAGGAAGGGTTCTGATGAAAAAGTTTGATTTTCAATTAAAATTTTTGAGAGTTTTAGATTACAGATCACAATTAATTTTGAATGTTCGTTGACCACGCAAATAGTTCCTGATTATTTCAATCCCTCGTCTTCTTACATTTATTTCTACGACTCTTTTTACACTAGATGATTCGATTTTTACGTCAATGAGTCGCAGATGAATTGAAAAAAAATATTCTAGCATGTTGAATGATACTGCATCATCCTAATCGCGGAATAACAGATGTGTTATGAGGCTCTAGAATTGATAGATTGTAGAACATTAGAGCCACAGATACCCCCTTTCGGGTTTAAAAAGATATTAAAAGTCTACTAAGCGACAGATTTTTGCATGAATCCATTTCTGACCTTATTTTGATACTATCTAGCAGATATAAAAGTTTCAAGCAAAAAATGGTGGTGCGATTCGAGTATTTAATCGTCATATTAGTACTTTTTACAAAGGAATATATAGGAAAAAATTATTGGGGTCTGATACCTATAAGCGCGCGCAGTGATATCACGTGTGTAACTAAATAGAGACCAGACGAGGGGAAAAGGAGAAAATATGATACATGTAGGATGAAAATATCATTTTCATGATACTGCTAGATGCCAATTCGTTGGTTATCAGGGCTGATCTGGCGAAAATAGGGGGGGGGGGGGGGGGGGGTTCGGGGCGAGCGAACATGTGCTTAAATTGGAAAGGAGGCCGAGGTAAGGACATAATGTGATTTTTTTTCATTACTGCGACATGCTTGCATTAGCTGTGTGTCATGCTGTTACTTTTACCATAAAAATGATCTCATCCAGTAGCCAAGCATTGTCTGGCTCCACCCCCCCCCCCCCCCCAAAAAAAGATATCGGGGAGGGGGGGTTCCGTTTTTCGATCTCCGCTCGTAGTTCACATGTACAGCTGAACTTTATTTGCTGGAATAAAGTTTTTATATGACATCTCATGCGGTCTGCACTAAAAATATTATTGAAATCGCAAAAGAATAAGTTTTCTGATGTTTTAAACGTTTATTTTTATTTTTTTGTCGACACTCTAAGAGGGCCTAACGAAAATTCATATAAATTCGAAAACGGTACATATGCAGTTTTTTAGCACCATAAATTATGAGAATTCAGCCATTTGAAAGAGTCACATTTCATTTTGTTTACATATCTGTAGAATTGCGGAAATAACAGAAATTTGAAATTAGCGTAATTGAAAATAATTCTTATCAAAAACTTCATTCTGGGGACATCAATAGACTACCTGTAAAATGCTACTATTTGAATAATAATGAAAGTATTGAGCTGAAACTTGATAGATAACATCAAAAGATACCAAGGAAGGGTTCTGATGAAAAAGTTTGATTTTCAATTAAAATTTTTGAGAGTTTTAGATTACAGATCACAATTAATTTTGAATGTTCGTTGACCACGCAAATAGTTCCTGATTATTTCAATCCCTCGTCTTCTTACATTTATTTCTACGACTCTTTTTACACTAGATGATTCGATTTTTACGTCAATGAGTCGCAGATGAATTGAAAAAAAATATTCTAGCATGTTGAATGATACTGCATCATCCTAATCGCGGAATAACAGATGTGTTATGAGGCTCTAGAATTGATAGATTGTAGAACATTAGAGCCACAGATACCCCCTTTCGGGTTTAAAAAGATATTAAAAGTCTACTAAGCGACAGATTTTTGCATGAATCCATTTCTGACCTTATTTTGATACTATCTAGCAGATATAAAAGTTTCAAGCAAAAAATGGTGGTGCGATTCGAGTATTTAATCGTCATATTAGTACTTTTTACAAAGGAATATATAGGAAAAAATTATTGGGGTCTGATACCTATAAGCGCGCGCAGTGATATCACGTGTGTAACTAAATAGAGACCAGACGAGGGGAAAAGGAGAAAATATGATACATGTAGGATGAAAATATCATTTTCATGATACTGCTAGATGCCAATTCGTTGGTTATCAGGGCTGATCTGGCGAAAATAGGGGGGGGGGGGGGGGGTTCGGGGCGAGCGAACATGTGCTTAAATTGGAAAGGAGGCCGAGGTAAGGACATAATGTGATTTTTTTTCATTACTGCGACATGCTTGCATTAGCTGTGTGTCATGCTGTTACTTTTACCATAAAAATGATCTCATCCAGTAGCCAAGCATTGTCTGGCTCCACCCCCCCCCCCCCCCCCAAAAAAAGATATCGGGGAGGGGGGGTTCCGTTTTTCGATCTCCGCTCGTAGTTCACATGTACAGCTGAACTTTATTTGCTGGAATAAAGTTTTTATATGACATCTCATGCGGTCTGCACTAAAAATATTATTGAAATCGCAAAAGAATAAGTTTTCTGATGTTTTTAAACGTTTATTTTTATTTTTTTGTCGACACTCTAAGAGGGCCTAACGAAAATTCATATAAATTCGAAAACGGTACATATGCAGTTTTTAGCACCATAAATTATGAGAATTCAGCCATTTGAAAGAGTCACATTTCATTTTGTTTACATATCTGTAGAATTGCGGAAATAACAGAAATTTGAAATTAGCGTAATTGAAAATAATTCTTATCAAAAACTTCATTCTGGGGACATCAATAGACTACCTGTAAAATGCTACTATTTGAATAATAATGAAAGTATTGAGCTGAAACTTGATAGATAACATCAAAAGATACCAAGGAAGGGTTCTGATGAAAAAGTTTGATTTTCAATTAAAATTTTTGAGAGTTTTAGATTACAGATCACAATTAATTTTGAATGTTCGTTGACCACGCAAATAGTTCCTGATTATTTCAATCCCTCGTCTTCTTACATTTATTTCTACGACTCTTTTTACACTAGATGATTCGATTTTTACGTCAATGAGTCGCAGATGAATTGAAAAAAAATATTCTAGCATGTTGAATGATACTGCATCATCCTAATCGCGGAATAACAGATGTGTTATGAGGCTCTAGAATTGATAGATTGTAGAACATTAGAGCCACAGATACCCCCTTTCGGGTTTAAAAAGATATTAAAAGTCTACTAAGCGACAGATTTTTGCATGAATCCATTTCTGACCTTATTTTGATACTATCTAGCAGATATAAAAGTTTCAAGCAAAAAATGGTGGTGCGATTCGAGTATTTAATCGTCATATTAGTACTTTTTACAAAGGAATATATAGGAAAAAATTATTGGGGTCTGATACCTATAAGCGCGCGCAGTGATATCACGTGTGTAACTAAATAGAGACCAGACGAGGGGGAAAAGGAGAAAATATGATACATGTAGGATGAAAATATCATTTTCATGATACTGCTAGATGCCAATTCGTTGGTTATCAGGGCTGATCTGGCGAAAATAGGGGGGGGGGGGGGGTTCGGGGCGAGCGAACATGTGCTTAAATTGGAAAGGAGGCCGAGGTAAGGACATAATGTGATTTTTTTTCATTACTGCGACATGCTTGCATTAGCTGTGTGTCATGCTGTTACTTTTACCATAAAAATGATCTCATCCAGTAGCCAAGCATTGTCTGGCTCCACCCCCCCCCCCCCCCAAAAAAAAGATATCGGGGAGGGGGGGTTCCGTTTTTCGATCTCCGCTCGTAGTTCACATGTACAGCTGAACTTTATTTGCTGGAATAAAGTTTTTATATGACATCTCATGCGGTCTGCACTAAAAATATTATTGAAATCGCAAAAGAATAAGTTTTCTGATGTTTTAAACGTTTATTTTTATTTTTTTGTCGACACTCTAAGAGGGCCTAACGAAAATTCATATAAATTCGAAAACGGTACATATGCAGTTTTTAGCACCATAAATTATGAGAATTCAGCCATTTGAAAGAGTCACATTTCATTTTGTTTACATATCTGTAGAATTGCGGAAATAACAGAAATTTGAAATTAGCGTAATTGAAAATAATTCTTATCAAAAACTTCATTCTGGGGACATCAATAGACTACCTGTAAAATGCTACTATTTGAATAATAATGAAAGTATTGAGCTGAAACTTGATAGATAACATCAAAAGATACCAAGGAAGGGTTCTGATGAAAAAGTTTGATTTTCAATTAAAATTTTTGAGAGTTTTAGATTACAGATCACAATTAATTTTGAATGTTCGTTGACCACGCAAATAGTTCCTGATTATTTCAATCCCTCGTCTTCTTACATTTATTTCTACGACTCTTTTTACACTAGATGATTCGATTTTTACGTCAATGAGTCGCAGATGAATTGAAAAAAAATATTCTAGCATGTTGAATGATACTGCATCATCCTAATCGCGGAATAACAGATGTGTTATGAGGCTCTAGAATTGATAGATTGTAGAACATTAGAGCCACAGATACCCCCTTTCGGGTTTAAAAAGATATTAAAAGTCTACTAAGCGACAGATTTTTGCATGAATCCATTTCTGACCTTATTTTGATACTATCTAGCAGATATAAAAGTTTCAAGCAAAAAATGGTGGTGCGATTCGAGTATTTAATCGTCATATTAGTACTTTTTACAAAGGAATATATAGGAAAAAATTATTGGGGTCTGATACCTATAAGCGCGCGCAGTGATATCACGTGTGTAACTAAATAGAGACCAGACGAGGGGAAAAGGAGAAAATATGATACATGTAGGATGAAAATATCATTTTCATGATACTGCTAGATGCCAATTCGTTGGTTATCAGGGCTGATCTGGCGAAAATAGGGGGGGGGGGGGGGGTTCGGGGCGAGCGAACATGTGCTTAAATTGGAAAGGAGGCCGAGGTAAGGACATAATGTGATTTTTTTTCATTACTGCGACATGCTTGCATTAGCTGTGTGTCATGCTGTTACTTTTACCATAAAAATGATCTCATCCAGTAGCCAAGCATTGTCTGGCTCCACCCCCCCCCCCCCCCCCCCCCAAAAAAAGATATCGGGGAGGGGGGGTTCCGTTTTTCGATCTCCGCTCGTAGTTCACATGTACAGCTGAACTTTATTTGCTGGAATAAAGTTTTTATATGACATCTCATGCGGTCTGCACTAAAAATATTATTGAAATCGCAAAAGAATAAGTTTTCTGATGTTTTAAACGTTTATTTTTATTTTTTTGTCGACACTCTAAGAGGGCCTAACGAAAATTCATATAAATTCGAAAACGGTACATATGCAGTTTTTAGCACCATAAATTATGAGAATTCAGCCATTTGAAAGAGTCACATTTCATTTTGTTTACATATCTGTAGAATTGCGGAAATAACAGAAATTTGAAATTAGCGTAATTGAAAATAATTCTTATCAAAAACTTCATTCTGGGGACATCAATAGACTACCTGTAAAATGCTACTATTTGAATAATAATGAAAGTATTGAGCTGAAACTTGATAGATAACATCAAAAGATACCAAGGAAGGGTTCTGATGAAAAAGTTTGATTTTCAATTAAAATTTTTGAGAGTTTTAGATTACAGATCACAATTAATTTTGAATGTTCGTTGACCACGCAAATAGTTCCTGATTATTTCAATCCCTCGTCTTCTTACATTTATTTCTACGACTCTTTTTACACTAGATGATTCGATTTTTACGTCAATGAGTCGCAGATGAATTGAAAAAAAATATTCTAGCATGTTGAATGATACTGCATCATCCTAATCGCGGAATAACAGATGTGTTATGAGGCTCTAGAATTGATAGATTGTAGAACATTAGAGCCACAGATACCCCCTTTCGGGTTTAAAAAGATATTAAAAGTCTACTAAGCGACAGATTTTTGCATGAATCCATTTCTGACCTTATTTTGATACTATCTAGCAGATATAAAAGTTTCAAGCAAAAAATGGTGGTGCGATTCGAGTATTTAATCGTCATATTAGTACTTTTTACAAAGGAATATATAGGAAAAAATTATTGGGGTCTGATACCTATAAGCGCGCGCAGTGATATCACGTGTGTAACTAAATAGAGACCAGACGAGGGGAAAAGGAGAAAATATGATACATGTAGGATGAAAATATCATTTTCATGATACTGCTAGATGCCAATTCGTTGGTTATCAGGGCTGATCTGGCGAAAATAGGGGGGGGGGGGGTTCGGGGCGAGCGAACATGTGCTTAAATTGGAAAGGAGGCCGAGGTAAGGACATAATGTGATTTTTTTTCATTACTGCGACATGCTTGCATTAGCTGTGTGTCATGCTGTTACTTTTACCATAAAAATGATCTCATCCAGTAGCCAAGCATTGTCTGGCTCCACCCCCCCCCCCCCAAAAAAAAGATATCGGGGAGGGGGGGTTCCGTTTTTCGATCTCCGCTCGTAGTTCACATGTACAGCTGAACTTTATTTGCTGGAATAAAGTTTTTATATGACATCTCATGCGGTCTGCACTAAAAATATTATTGAAATCGCAAAAGAATAAGTTTTCTGATGTTTTAAACGTTTATTTTTATTTTTTTGTCGACACTCTAAGAGGGCCTAACGAAAATTCATATAAATTCGAAAACGGTACATATGCAGTTTTTAGCACCATAAATTATGAGAATTCAGCCATTTGAAAGAGTCACATTTCATTTTGTTTACATATCTGTAGAATTGCGGAAATAACAGAAATTTGAAATTAGCGTAATTGAAAATAATTCTTATCAAAAACTTCATTCTGGGGACATCAATAGACTACCTGTAAAATGCTACTATTTGAATAATAATGAAAGTATTGAGCTGAAACTTGATAGATAACATCAAAAGATACCAAGGAAGGGTTCTGATGAAAAAGTTTGATTTTCAATTAAAATTTTTGAGAGTTTTAGATTACAGATCACAATTAATTTTGAATGTTCGTTGACCACGCAAATAGTTCCTGATTATTTCAATCCCTCGTCTTCTTACATTTATTTCTACGACTCTTTTTACACTAGATGATTCGATTTTTACGTCAATGAGTCGCAGATGAATTGAAAAAAAATATTCTAGCATGTTGAATGATACTGCATCATCCTAATCGCGGAATAACAGATGTGTTATGAGGCTCTAGAATTGATAGATTGTAGAACATTAGAGCCACAGATACCCCCTTTCGGGTTTAAAAAGATATTAAAAGTCTACTAAGCGACAGATTTTTGCATGAATCCATTTCTGACCTTATTTTGATACTATCTAGCAGATATAAAAGTTTCAAGCAAAAAATGGTGGTGCGATTCGAGTATTTAATCGTCATATTAGTACTTTTTACAAAGGAATATATAGGAAAAAATTATTGGGGTCTGATACCTATAAGCGCGCGCAGTGATATCACGTGTGTAACTAAATAGAGACCAGACGAGGGGAAAAGGAGAAAATATGATACATGTAGGATGAAAATATCATTTTCATGATACTGCTAGATGCCAATTCGTTGGTTATCAGGGCTGATCTGGCGAAAATAGGGGGGGGGGGGGGGGGGTTCGGGGCGAGCGAACATGTGCTTAAATTGGAAAGGAGGCCGAGGTAAGGACATAATGTGATTTTTTTTCATTACTGCGACATGCTTGCATTAGCTGTGTGTCATGCTGTTACTTTTACCATAAAAATGATCTCATCCAGTAGCCAAGCATTGTCTGGCTCCACCCCCCCCCCAAAAAAAAAGATATCGGGGACGGGGGGGTTCCGTTTTTCGATCTCCGCTCGTAGTTCACATGTACAGCTGAACTTTATTTGCTGGAATAAAGTTTTTATATGACATCTCATGCGGTCTGCACTAAAAATATTATTGAAATCGCAAAAGAATAAGTTTTCTGATGTTTTAAACGTTTATTTTTATTTTTTTGTCGACACTCTAAGAGGGCCTAACGAAAATTCATATAAATTCGAAAACGGTACATATGCAGTTTTTAGCACCATAAATTATGAGAATTCAGCCATTTGAAAGAGTCACATTTCATTTTGTTTACATATCTGTAGAATTGCGGAAATAACAGAAATTTGAAATTAGCGTAATTGAAAATAATTCTTATCAAAAACTTCATTCTGGGGACATCAATAGACTACCTGTAAAATGCTACTATTTGAATAATAATGAAAGTATTGAGCTGAAACTTGATAGATAACATCAAAAGATACCAAGGAAGGGTTCTGATGAAAAAGTTTGATTTTCAATTAAAATTTTTGAGAGTTTTAGATTACAGATCACAATTAATTTTGAATGTTCGTTGACCACGCAAATAGTTCCTGATTATTTCAATCCCTCGTCTTCTTACATTTATTTCTACGACTCTTTTTACACTAGATGATTCGATTTTTACGTCAATGAGTCGCAGATGAATTGAAAAAAAAATATTCTAGCATGTTGAATGATACTGCATCATCCTAATCGCGGAATAACAGATGTGTTATGAGGCTCTAGAATTGATAGATTGTAGAACATTAGAGCCACAGATACCCCCTTTCGGGTTTAAAAAGATATTAAAAGTCTACTAAGCGACAGATTTTTGCATGAATCCATTTCTGACCTTATTTTGATACTATCTAGCAGATATAAAAGTTTCAAGCAAAAAATGGTGGTGCGATTCGAGTATTTAATCGTCATATTAGTACTTTTTACAAAGGAATATATAGGAAAAAATTATTGGGGTCTGATACCTTCAGTGTCCCCACTTTGTTGGCAGAAACTAGGCACGCTTGTTTTTGATATACTAAATCCTCAATAAAATTACTGTGGAATAATGTTATAGCTACGTGTATAAGTACCATGTCCTCTAGACACAACTTTATTTTAAGTCATTTACGCCAACAAGACAGACGAATCTTGGTCAATACATGTTGTATACTTCTTTTAAAATGATAGAAATCTGATGCATTTACTATGTCTACAGATATACATGGTAGTCAGTGGCGTAGCTAGATCAAAACTACATGTAGGTGGATGCTTTTCATGATATATGGGCGGGGCGTGGGGGGTATTTTGACCATAAATGTTCCAAGTCATTGTCTTGAAGGATGTAGAACAAATAGGATTTTTTTTCCAGCAGCTCTGCATGAAATATTCTTATAAGAACAAAATTTGGTACTCAATTCGAAACTTTTAGAAAAAAAGTGGATGCTTTAGCATACAAGCATATACATGGTAGCTACACCACTGGAAAAAAGAATTCAAGCTAGTCTCAAAGATATAAAGAAGATGATCATATTTACAATGTAGTTCAAGCTACATTTTAGTTTCATCATAGCTTCACCAACAAAAAAGAAAAAAAAAAAAAAGAAGAAATATTGATCCTACGTTTTTAAGCCTCTGCTCGGATTATGTTCATTCCGCCATTAGTAGACAAAAAGGTTTATAATGATGAGAGAATGACCGTTTTAAGCGCACCTGACCTCCCTCTGACTGACGTAATTGCATTGGAACATTTTTGTTTAATTACATCTGTCCCCTTCCTCCTCCTTTTCCCAGAAACAATTAGCAGTACAATTTCTCCCTGAAGCGTATTCGGTCATATAGTTTTGTTAACAAATTACTGAGCCATCGATGAGGCATCGATTTTTCCTTGGAACTGAGTCTTTAAATCCAAGAGGTAATGATCTTACGTTAATTAAGGCAGACTATGTAAATAGTACCCCAGTAATATGTCAATATTCATACATTCTGCATAAACAAGGTAAAAAAGGAGAAATGTTGGAATCGGGCTCCATCGCTGTGCGAATCAACCGTTTTCACACCTTAGATGGCGTCTATTTTTTTGCTTATAAGAATCGTATTAAAATGGAGATAGGCAATTTAATTGTGCGATATGGTGCATTTCAAAGCGATGATTACATGTATAATGAGCAATGAAATATCAGAAGGAAATAAAACAATACATGTACTGGACACCCCCCCCCCCCCACACACCTTCTATGAGGATTGAAAATTGGTACGGTCTATTTGTTTAAAAAAGGCAAATGGAGACACCCCCCCCCCACCCCCTTCCTAAAAAAAAACCCCGAATCATAACTTTCCTACCGAAAAAAATGTTTGAGATACTGCCAGACCTTATTGTATATGGTGGCGCAACTGGAATGAATTTTCGTGGCGCCGCAGAATTCGCCAAGAGGGCAGATTTTTGTTATGTAATTCATATTACATTGTAAATTTAGAAATGAATCATATTTTGTCTGTGGACGCAGGTATCACCCGAAAAATTTTCCGTCAAATTTTTCGGGTGATACCTACAACAACAGAAAAAAGGTAAAGCAAAAGAATGGGTCTTATTTCTCCGGTTGTCAATCATATATGGAAAGTACATGTAAGAAGATACCATGTATATCAGGAGTCATAATCACACCTTGTTCATATATATACTAACATAATGCGAGAAAAGGAAGTTTTGTATAAGACAAAAGGTGTATAAGAACAGTGATCTGACCACAGTTATTTGAAACAAATGTACTTTTTTCTGCTGTCGCCGTGATACATGTAACGTTTGAGATTTTTATTCTGGAAACTCGACCAGGCATACTATCTTACCATTTTAGACAGGAGGTTAATTAATTGGAAGATATGTTTTAAAAGAATGAATATTAGGAAATAGTCGGTTCCATCTCCTCTTCTATATCTACTTACACTGTATTTGAACGGCAACCTACTGTCCAGTTCACTAAATCCAGAGCACCCTGTTTTGGCGATATATTCTGTCATCTGACGAATTTTCCAAAAAATGATAGTTTCCGAGAATTGACCACCTTTAGTCGTAACTGGAAATTAACTTCAACTTACCCTATCAACTGCCTTTAAGCCGCAATATGAAAAATAAAATGTCTACGGGGAATTCCCATGTTAATTTCAAGCCGCCGCCATATTGTTCTCCGTGTCAACAATTGTAAACAGTGACGTCAAAGCTCCCGACGTCACGCATTTTCAGCAATTTTACTATAGAAAATCCCCGTAGACTTTTTCTTTTCCATCCTATTTCTAACTTAATTGACGTACAGCCAAAACAATGATATTTTCTGTTACGACTAAAGGAGTACTAAAAAGCTGATATCTTTTTGGAAGATGACAGTATCATATTTTAGAGAAAACCGGGAAAACAGGGTGCTCTGGATTTAGTGAACAGGACAGTAGGGGAGGGAGACTGAACTATGATACATTGTAGGTGCCATGACCCCCTCCCCCTCTTATTCCTTATCCGGGATCCACGTACTGCAAATTCTTACCTATCCTTTCCAAAATATATAGAGTAAACATAGGTAAATAATAAAGACCTTGAGATTAAGGTATATGTAGCGTGTTTATAAATAGACTCTGTCTTAATCAAACATCGCAATTTGACATGATTAAGCCTGATGCAAAAGCGTTCGTTTTCTTCAGAATTGCTCTAAATAAAAGACTTCATTTTTAAATACCTTGAACCAGTGTGTACTGTTTTACTTGATACCATGGCCAGTTAAAGAAAGAAAACCATGAAAACGGTATTCTGAACATTGAACGTAAACAGATGTTATTTTCAGATGTTCTTAAACATGTTTAAAGTGCATTCTCATTTCATATTTGACTCAAAGTTTCTTTTAGTAATAAATTTGATTTGGAGCATATGACGAATAGAAGCTATTTTAATGTTATTTGAGCAGGGTCTTTCTTCTCCTGGTAATATAACTAAATTTTACGTTGAAACCATCTGATGCGTCGCCTCTACATGACAAGTACATATACATATTCCTAGCATACTTCCTACACAAAGTAGGTGTATAAATTAATGGGGGGGGGGATGAGGCTGAGAATCATTTTATAATCTTTCTTTTGTAATTTTTGACGTTTGAAAATTTAGTTACCTACTTCGGCGGCAAGGTAGAACACCACGTGACCGCTAAACTGCGACGTAATTGGTTGAAATTAGTGCGAGGCGTGATAAATGTTCTTTGCGGATGTAAATCAGCAATATTTGTTAAAAATATAAATGCTTACTTGCCAAACACAATTGAAAGACAAGTAAGAAAAAAAATCTCTTCACTGACGATATAAATCAAAATAATCGATGGTTGGAATCGAGACTTTTAAAATAAATCAATGCTGATCGGCGATAATCGATTGACCATTCATCGCTCACCGTCAAAACAACAGAATTACCTTCGTATATTAACACAGATTTAACATTATATATTATCCTTATATATTGCAGTTTGCAATTTAAAACATAAAAATAACCAGAAAAAAAACCATACTCAGCATCTAATTTGAAAGAACATTTATTTAAGAAATGACTGTCTTACTTTTGGTTTTCATGGGTGTATATAATTATGGTTGGTCACGTGCAAATTTCCCGGGAATCACTTCGCGATCAGTCATTTCTTATATTTACATTAATTCTAATTATCGGTCATCTGTATTTGAGTGAACATCGCACATTTTGCCTGTAACAGCGTCAAATGTATCTCAACTTTGGTAAATTCTCCCTACATGTAAAACTTGAACGTGACGTCACAATAGCAACCCAAGTTATTGGAATATAATTATAGGGGTAACTACAGGAAATAAAAACCTTCTCTGTATGATTAATGAATTGGCTCGATTTGACTCATTTAAAATGCCCGAAGATTGTAAATTTGGTCTTTTTCGCTTGCGACATCTATGGCACGCATAAAATTGAAAAGAAAAAGGGGGGCCATGCATGTCCTTTTTTCGAAAATTTCACTTTTTTACAGGACCTCTCGGTCCTCATCGATATTTTCCAATTTTTACGTATTTTCAAATCGATCTGTAGATTGCATAAAAGACGAGATCAAGTTCAAAGTTAAATTTATGACGACTGCTGGTCATATTTCATTGATTCTATATGCTATAAATACATTTCCAAAATTTTTGACCAATGGTGTGACACCTTTTATTCAGTACTGTTCACCAGTCAAACGAAGGGGAATCCCCGCGAAAATGTTATATACCTCTAGTTGCTTAATGGGCGTTCGAAATGGGGAGTCTACTAGTAATGTAAATATTTGTTGACAGTGTACTTTTCTATTGATGTGTTCAGTTTGAACGGGTTTTTTTTTTTTTTTTGCCTCCACGTGGTACATGTCGCGATCGTCATTATATGTGGCGCACAGAAAATAATTACCAATTATAAATGTGATGATTCTATCTAATCTGTCAGGGTTTTTTTTTTTTTTTTTTTTGGTTTGTTTGTTTGTTTTGTTTGTTTGTTTGTTTTTCTGTTTTGTTTTGTTTCTCTTTTAAATATGTGATTTGTCCTAATGAAGTTTATACTACATTTGAAAAAATTATTCTCGGTGGACCGTGCCGCTAACTATGATATATGCTGCATTGCATATTTCAGCAAAAACAGTCATAATTCTTCATCGTGTTACTTCCTGGTTCGCTTATTACACTTGCTTTATGGGAGAGAAGTAAACCAATATTCTCACAAAGATACATGAAAATCACACTAGAATCTGCAATAGAAAGACAAGAAATTCCTTTATGTGTAGTTACGTGAAGAAGATACAAGTCGGAATTTGTCCAAGAATACATGTCTGTCTTTGGAAGTTGAGCATAATTTAAGGAGTTCTAGATGTATGCAGCCTTCGACTAATGAGATTTTTCATTTATGAAGAAAAACGAAGTCTCTTGTCACAACAATCTAAGGGATTACGTTCTATCCTGTATCCCTATATGCATGTACCCATCCAGCTGCATAACCAGAATACTTTTCAAGTTATAAGGGGTGGCGTATCTCAGTTGGTAGAGCGCTTAGTACGTCGACTCGTAGCCAGTGAAGCTTGCGACTGACCAGCATCGAATCCGACGAGCACCAGGTGGAGGGACACTTACCAACTTAGAGCTTCGCCAGGTGCTGAGGGCTAACATCTTGTATATAACCAAATAACCCCATCCTAGTCTTTCGGAAGGGACTATGAACGGGGGTCCCGTGTCTCGGATAGGCGTAGGAACGTAAAACAACCCTCACTGCTTCGGTTGGGTCCGTTGCATAGTTCAAAATTCCAACATACAGCTTACGTCATCGGACGGTACGCCTAGTAGAGACGGAATCTATGACTGAACTGAACTGAACTGTTGAAGCAAACTCAGTTAGAATTTTGTTGGACTGAGGCCCCCAGTGAATCCAGGGCCTTTGGGGGGAGCCAGGGGTCGAAGCCCCCAAGAAGCTAATGGATTTTACATACATGTACATGTATTTACAGTCAATTTTCTTCGATATAATGACCCTTTGTACACGTTCTTTTCTTTTCTTTTTTTTTTTCGGCAAAAGGATGTAGATGCACCTTGGTACTTGAGTGCGCTTGAATACGGAGACAGAAGGTCGTCACCACAAAATGTTATGCGTGACCAGAAGACGGTATTGAGATGTCCACTTACTAAAAATAGGATGTTGCCAAATGTACATGATTGAACAATTCTAAGAGCTTACAAAATATTCACAAAATATGAGGCAACCATAGCTCACAGAGTATCATTTTTTAATGCTATATGACCACACTTTGGGTACTCCTGTAGAGACAGTAATAAGACCTGTCTGACACCTTATACAATATCGCGATTAAAAAAGTTAGATGACGAGTCGTCGGAACAACCCCATGATCGGTCAGGCGAGTTTTAGCGTAAGCCACCGTTTCACTGCAATCCCGCTGTACAAAAATGTACCTACGACCATTCCCGACCGAAATTTTAACAAGAGCGGGTAAAACTTTCCCGATTTTCTTCAATTTTTTTAACATCACGATCTATTCCCGATCAATTTATGACCGATTCACGTACTCGCGCTTTACCCGCTCTACACACGATCATATTGCTGACCAAGTCCCGTTCTAACTGATTAAACTCCGATCTATTCCCGACCAAATTCCGATATATTCCCGATCTATTACCGACTTTCCCTGACGCATTCCCGTTCAAAACACAATTTATCTCATTTGTCATCCAATGATCGTGACTTCGTATTGGCCAAGAGGAAGCTTATGTTTTTCTTTTTGACCCATGCAGCCTGACCCAAAAGTGTCGCGATCAAAATCAAAATTTTCCTTACTTCAAAGTGGCTCTGGATAGCCAAAAATGGCACATTTGTATCTCGTCTGAATTGTCGTTACTGTGGCATTTTTATCATAAGAATTCAAATCAACATCAGTGCGAGAAAGTGAATGAAATATGCACATATCCTATTTGAAGCGTCGTTTGGACGTAATTTGGTCATATAGAGCGTGAGTAGGTCGCAAGATGATCATTAAAAGGTCTTGGTAAGATCAGTGAACATTAGATCAATAGTGGATAGATCGTGGTAAGAGCGTAGAATAGACGGGTAAAGATCGGGAACAGGGCGCAATTAAAGCGTATCTTATGCGTGAAGAGAGCGGGGTTTAGTAAAATGCCGATTAGACCACGCTCAATTCGTGCTCTTACCCGACCAGGACATGATTAACCTAGGCTGTACCCCCGATTATCCTGACAACACTCCGACCACAAAGAGCGGGAGAGTTTCCCGTACTTTTTCAACCGGTTGAAAAAATACTGGAAACTTTCCCCGACCTCTAGACCGTGCACGCTCTATTACCGATCGACTTTGGACAAACATACGCTGTACCAGACCAAGATACGACTAAGAGCCGTCCTCTCCCGAACTTATACAGTCGGGAATGAGCGTAGGTACAGCGGGGTTGCAGTGGAACGGGGGCTTAAAGCCACCGTTCCACTGCAATCCCGCTGTACCTACGACCATACCCGACCGAAATTTTAACAAGAGCAGGTAAAACTTTCCCGACCTTTTCATTTTTATCTTGACATAACGCTCTATAATCGATCGATTCCAGATCAATTTATGACCGATTCACGTTTCATCGCGGGCTTACTCACGCTTTACCCGCTCTACTCACGATCATATTGCCGACCAAGTCCCATTCTATCCGATCAAACTCCGATCTATTCCCGACCAAAACCCGATCTATTCCTGACGCAATCCCGATCTATTACCGACTGTCCCCGACGCATTCCCGCTCAAAACACAATTTTTAACTTAAACTGATCTCACTTGTCATCCAATGATCGTATCGGCCAAGAAGAAGCCTATAATTTATCGTTTTGACCAAGCCTTACACCCAAAAGTGTCGCAATCAAAATTAAAAATTTTCCTGAATTAAAAAGTGGCATTGGATAGCCAAGAATCGTCGCCGCGACATTTTGATAAATAAGTATTTTGAACAAATCAATATCAGTGCGAGAAAATGAAAGAAATATGCACAGATCCTATTTGAAGCGTCGTTTGGTCGTAACTTGGTCATATAGAGCGTGAATAGGTCGCAAGATGATCATGAAAAGGTCTTGGTAAGATCAGCAAACATTGAATCTGTAGTGGATAGATCGTGGTAAGAGCGTGGAATAGACGGGTAAAGATCGGGGACAGGGCGTAATTAAAGCGTATCTGATGCGTGAAGAGAGCGGTGTTTAGTGAAATCCCGATCAGACCACGCTCAATTAAACCAAGCTCCTTCCCGACCAGGACACGATTAACCGAGGCTGTAATCCCGACCAAGCGCCGACTATTTCACGACCACAAAGAGAGCGGGAAAGTTTCCCGTATTTTTTCAACCGGTTGAAAGAATACGGGAAACTTTTCCCGACCTCTAAAGCGTACCCGCTCTAATACCGATCGATTTTGGACCAACATACGCTGTACCAGACCAAGATACGACGAAGAGCCGTTCTCTCCCGACCTGGCAATTTTCGAGGTCGGGAACGAACGTGGGTACAGCGAGATTGCAGTGGAGCGGGGGCTTTACATAAAAGTTTAAAATATGCTATGAGGAGTTTCGAGTATAAAAAGACATTGGGTGAAACTCTAGTTTCATCAGAGAGTCTAAATAAATGTCCTATTATATATAATAGTATATACATGTATTTCTATATTGTGAGAAACTATAAATTACGATGAAATTGAACATTGCTATTAGACTTCATAGGACTTGTCCAGTTCTCAGATACTAATCATAATGCTCTTGAAGAAGGATTTTTTCTTAGAAATCTGGAAAATAAAATTTTCCCCGAATTAAGTAGACGAATAGTGGGTCAGGCCAGGTGACCTAATACCCTGGATGTCAAACCGATAGATTTTACAAATTTTAAAGCCTGCATGGGAATATGTACATGTACAAATGTAATTAATAGCTTCTCTCTGTAAGTATTTGCACTTTTATGAAGGACGCATGGCACGGCATGTCTCAGATTTTGATAAAATTTGTACATAAGGTTAGGTCTGACCCAAAAGTAAAAATTTGATAAAAATTTTCTGCATATCACATCCGGTTGCCATGGAAACGGACTTTGAATATTGAAAAAATGCATTTTTGGGCGTTTTTGGAGTCACATACTTAATTTATGCAGCATAATCTAAAACAAACACTGATGAATTATCAGTACCCGATCATTGCTCTTTCAAGTTAAGTAATAATAATGTTGGGTTTATGGTCTTATCTATATGCTTCCATAGCAACAACACAGGTACCTTATCAAAATAGTATTTTTGGCATTTTTTCAAAATTCAACGATAAATTACTTACATTTTTGAGTTTTTTATGCAAATAAAACATAAGCATTCTTATTGGGACAAAGTTTCTGTTCGTTGCTATGGCAACATGACCTCAAATTGCAAAAATGAGAGCAATTTTGGACAATATTTAGAGTCCCTTTTTTACTAGATTATTGAATTTTAATTCAAAGTGATGAAAATTAATTAATGTATTCAAGTAGATCTTTCATTACACGTAAGAAAATTTTTTTAAGATATTCAGGAAAAAGCCCGTTGCTATGGGAACGATTGTTTAAATTTGCACATATGCTCACTTTGAGTCCTTGGATACGGGCATCAAAAAATTAAGTAATCTGAAATTTTTAAAATTTAAAGTAAAGTTTAGACTTTGCTTTATCGCATATGTAAAAAAGGTTGTGTAAGCCTGTTTCGTTTTTTTGAGGAAAAGGCTTCAAAAAACATCCAAAAATACTTATTTTTATAATGCATGGCCAAATCACTATAGCAACCATTAATTATTTGAAACTTTTTTATTGTATTTTAATAGAGGCTTACATGATCTTTATTGTTATTGAATTTGAAATTCCTGGGATTAATGATTACTGTTTTATGAAAATAATAAAAAATGGTTGCCATGGTAACATATGTTCCCCATAGCCTTTTCACGGTTTTTGAAAGAGCTCCTTGTGTTGGATATTTCCCAACAATTTTTATCTGTTCATCATGATGCAATTTTTTTTAAATGACTCTGAAGTTGCAAAATAAGTATTATTAAAGACCATAGTCACCGTTGCCAAGGTAACTTATGTACATAGTAACAAGTGGGTTTCTCTTGAATTTGATAATTTGATCAAATAAATCCTAATTTCTTAACATATGCCCATCAGGAGAGAATGAAATTGGAAAATACAAACAGCATTTTGAAATCAATATATCAAAATTTGCTAATTATGTTGTCATGGTAACCAGCCTTTTTCAGAATATCAGACACTACTAGTGAGCTTATTTAAAATTTTATGTCATAATCTTAAGGATGCATAAAAAATCTTCCATTGATGTCACATATAGACCAAATCATAGAGCTTCAAATTAGCTCAATTTTGCCAATTTCTCAACTTTAAAGGCCGTTGCCATGGTCATCAGATGACCAAGAATTAAATTTTACGTCAAATTTTCCTTTTTTCATTGGTCCCTACTTATGTGTGAAATTTCACGAAAATCTGAGACCATGCGTGCCGAAATTGTTTAAATGGTTACAGAGAATTGCTATTAAACACAATAATTTTCATGTTTATTTGTGTAAGAAATATGCATGCATCGAATCGCTAGAAACTTACATTTTTGTGATCTGCACAATAGACAAGAAGTGAATGTATAATTATCAATTACGAACAAACAGTAGTATGCATCACAGAAGCTACATGTAGTTCAACAATAACCAGAAGTACCTTAATTAGGTCTGACAGAAAAAGAAGATTGTATGTGGTGATATACAATTAATTAGCTTAGACATGCATTATAGCCATCAATTTATACGAGATCGAAAAGAAAGGCGCGTAGTGCAACCGTGTTCAGTGCACGATACTGGGTAAAATATTATGATCAAAGAGTTTTATTTTCAGGTACAGCTTAGTACAAAATCTCAGAATGTATAAGGCAAAAGATGATAGAGGGAAGAATGGGGGTATGAAGAATGAGGGTTTGAGACATTCCCATCCCCACCCCATTTGTTTGTATATCGTATGTAACTATGTAAATGCGTTATATGTAATATTACATTAATTTTAGCTATGTACCAATTATAAACTGCAGGGTACACATGTTTATTCTGCCCTTTCGCTTTAATAAAAAAAAAACAAAAAAAAACAAAAAACAAAAAAACAAAAAAACAAAAAAAAAAAAAAAAAACAGAAAGAAAATTTGAAAGAGGCAAATTCAAATATTCCTAAAGTTCGATCGTAGCAATTTTTATTCCAGAGTGTTTATTAGAATCAAATCCATCATTTTGAACAATTTTCAACGCAAGATATCCATTTAAAAAATAAGAATACAAGTTTAATTTAAGTTAACCGTGAATGCATACACATGTATGGAATCCTCTTACGAATTTTGAAATGAGATGCTCTATATTTGATCCGATATGCTAGGCCATGAACGAAGCACTTTACTTTCAGAGGTTAACCAGAAAATAACGTCGTGTGCAAACACATAATTATAATATATACAATACTTGTACATATACAGTATGTAATATATATGTTTAATATTAATTGAGGAAATTACTCGATTGTCAGACATTCATTACATGTTAATGCACAGTGCGCAGATTGGGGGGGGGGGGGGGGGGGGGATTTCGATATTTTTTTTAATTTTCACAAAATAATAGGTTGAACCAACCCTCGTTAGCACTGGATTATCTACATTTTTTTTGTACGTCACCCCCCACCTTCACAAAGTATCCCGTCTATTCGTCGCAGTTTCCTACATTATCTTTAAAAATCTCCTGAAAATCATTGGATAGTTTGTTGCAGAAATATATGAGAAATACCCGTGTTCATACTGAGAAATACCCGTGTTCATACAAGACGAATACATAAGCACGGAATTCAATAAAAATCAAATTATACCCAATCTAAATCGTAAAAAGAACTCTTTCAGTCAGCGCATGTCTTTTAGATTGTATATAAGATAGAAATGCTCGTATCTGTGTGTTACGTGTAGGAGATATGATCGCTTGACAGAATAGTTTAAAATCATAACTTCATAATCTTTCAACATTACCAGAGTCTTTAGTGAACAGTATCTGTATGTAAAAAACATTTCGTCTTAGAAACCTTAAAAATCGCCTGGTTTTTTCTCTTTTTTTTTTTGCAACATACATGTACAGTTATATCAAACTGAAAAACAAAAGTAAAATGTAATTTTAAAAGAGTTTCGTTTTTATATAAACAAAAGAAAGAATAAGATCGAAAAAAATAAGTTGAATTTCCAAACCTTCTGCTCCTAAATTTGAATTTTCTGAGCTGAAGTTTCCATTTTCGATGGTGAAATTATCGTCAAACTGAGTTACGTCCCTTTTAATGCGTCCACGACTTTCTGGTAACAGATTCGAACCATGGACAACGCCAACATCGCCACTTTTGTAAGCTCTGTGTACAAGAGTAAGTCCAACAAATGAAACATAGCCAACAGCTATAAATATTAACTTCCAATCATTTTTCCTTTTGAAGAAATTTCGAAAATTTGGATAGCGTTTTCGAACAGAACTGCAATCCCTTCCGCACTCCACCACTGACAATTGCACGTGATCCGCCATCGCTTTAATTTTGAAACTATAACTAAGTTGTTAACATTTTGATTCAACAGGTACTAGAATAATTTCCGCTATAAAATGGATTTAAATTTAAAAACTCGGTATTGTAACTAGCATGCAATCGCATGCACTGATCATTCGAAAGAGTGAACTGGCTGTGCAAAAAAATATTCAAAAAGTGGGCGTCTTTCTGTCCAAATGAATAGATAGTATTTGTTGATATCACATGCCCGCGATGACGCGTTTTGTCCATTGATATTTGCCTATCAGCTGCCGATTATCAAGTGCTATGGAGTTATATACATATATATATATTGGAAGATTTGCAACGTCTAGCTCAGATTTTACAATCCCCGTACGCAGTCAAACCGCGAGTCAAACATTCAATAAATAGCCCAGCATCGATCCTAAAATTAGTAATTTCTCAGAGTTTCCTACTTCATCCTGAAAATATTTCTATATAATCACAATCGAGTCATTATAATTGAGAATGTAATGATGGAACTCAAATTAGCTCTCGTTTCGCACGTGTAACTGCAGTTGGTTTTTTTTAATTAAACTATTCACTCATTGACCCCTTTTGTGCCCCGCTGACAGTGAAAATGGATTCCTCACTGGTTAACCAGAGCTCGAACACTACGTCACAACGGTAAATTTACTATGTAATGTACAATACAGCTGTATAATAATCAGCTAGGGAAAAGTCAGTGTGTAATATTTGTTTACTTTAATAATCATATCTGCTTTAATTAGAGCATTATCAATAGTTTATCGCGAGCATGATCCTAACAGTAAAATTATTTTCAATACTTGTTGACAATCTGTACCGATTAAGAAAATTTGAAGTTACAACCTGAAGGAGACCGGCCCATTTAATTTTAATACACTAAATGGATATCTCGGGTGTACGCAGGGTTTATGCTCTCGTTTATTTCATTTTACCATCGTTACCTCAAGTTTTGTTAAACATAATGCGGTATTGTATGCATTCTTAAGTCATTTGCGTTCGAACTTACTTTTTTTCTTATCTTTATATGATCATTATGTGATGAACTTAAAGAAAATATTTCTATATAACTTAGTGTAACATCGATTTTTTAAAACTAATTTTGTATGCCAGTTTCCATCCGTTCTTATGAACAAGATCTCCAACGAGACCACCAAACGTCCACAACAGCGGAAGACACTCGCAGGTTTCTATTCAACGAAGTAACTGCAACAAACAACAGGGGGTGATGAGACACAAAACATAAACAATAAATAGTCTAGCAAAAAACCAAAGCAAATGCACCAACACTTGGAACTCGATATCAAAACATAAATTCAAAAAACAAACAATGTATTATGGGGCCTGCTTTCGACTACCATTTATATATAATACTATATAAAAGCACATCGTGTGGTGTAGTTATCCGGATTACAAGAACACATCTTGTTGTAGGCTTGCACGAATGTAGATTTCAATAGATTCTTGTAAATGTGATTAATGTAACACTGGAATGATGGGATTCAAATATGATTTTTGCATAAACATGTGCATATTATCTATCCATATTTTCATGTAAGTACCAAAATCCAAGCTACTATACAGTTTCACCGGTATGACAGATGTAGAAAGGGCCTTAAGAAGCTTTGTTTTGGCCCTTTATCAATTTGACTTCATACATATTATTTGGCTATTTCGAAAACTTATCATTTCATCCAAAACCATAATCGAAATTAAAGGATGTTAACATGTTAGCACTATCCCTTCAATGCTATTTTTCACATATTTCAAAAAAGGACCTAGAATCCCATCCAAGATATATTTTATTAAATGTCGCGAAGTACTAAAGGAAGCCCTAGATAACTATACCAAATGATGGTGTAAATCGGAAGGAGTCGAATCACATTCTCTGAATGACTGTTAAAACGTTATTTTGGATATTATACTGACATTCCAATAGATAATTTCTACAAAAAAAACTCAATCTTTTTGGAAATCCAAATTAAATCTGAAAGACATCATAATCATTTGAAAACGTTGCTATATACCAACTTTAGTTTCGGAACTTTCGTAAACAAATACTTATATCAAAAGTAATGAAAGTGATAGTGACATTTTGTTATTCAATAGCCCTATTTCTAAATTGGATTTTCCTACAATATACTGCATACTTAAACAGCAAAAGTTTCCTGACCAATTTCGATACATTGGTAATTCTAGCTACTGCTCAACTACAATTTTGTCTAGAAATCTGACGTCAGCACTTACGGCGATAAAGGAACACGTAGCAAAATAATGTGAAACTGATATGAATATAGGAATGATGTAAATTCCTTTTGGTATTATAAAATTTAGGGGATGTTATAGACAAAATGAAATCTAGAACTTTTCAAGCTAATACAATTTCGTCATAAGACTTTTCAAATATACCACGCTTCCCAAAGACAAAATTAAGGATCAATTGTCAAAACTCATCAAATGGTACTTTAATCGAGAGGGGAAAACTTATATTTGTGCATCTGAATTTCCGCCACAGAATACAAATCAAGGCCATGTAGGGGCCTGTGTATTGCCTTGTCCTTCCTCTTGGACAAGATTTATGTAAGATTCTGTGAGAATACCTACAAGCATGTTGTAGGGATCCCTATGAGTACTAATTGTGCGCCTCTTTTTGCAGATTTATGTCTATACACGTTTGAAAAAAAAAAATTATCAAAATTCTTCAAAAGCAAAGAAAAAATGATGATGTGAAATGTTTCATTGGTACTTCTTGGTACCTGGATGATATTCTTACTATCGACAATTGAAAAGTATAAAAATATATTTATCCACAAGTCAGAATGGACTCGAAACCAGGCAAACGTTACGAACACAGAAACAGCGTTTTTGGACCTAAATATTAAAATTGTTTATGGAGAGATCTATACAAGTGTGTATGACAAAAGAGATGATTTTGGAATCAACATAGTAAATTTTCCCTGGCTTGACGGTGATGTTCCTAGATTACCGTCATACGGTATCTACATTTCACAGCTCATCTGGTATGCTATGTTTTGGATTTTCATAATAAAAATTTACAAATTTTGACGAAACTTTTAGGTCAAGGTTTTCGCTTTCACTAGTAAATACTTTCTGGAAATTTTTCTTCTTTTGAAATTCGGACCCATACAAGCAAGAGAGTATATTACTTTGGGTATTTCACAACCAGCATTTCATGATGACATAATCAACAAACTAAGAAGGATTTAAGGTAGACAGCATAACCGTTGAAAATGCGTCAGAATCATCAAACGCCTTTTATACCGTGGATATGATCCTAATGTCATCAGACTAATCTACAGTCTTGTACCAGCGCATTCTTATGAGTTGCACTCTGACTGACTGTTACGACGGGACTCCATGGCTGGCCATGTCCAAACCTCTAAAATAAATTTACAGCATGGACCAGACATGCACGTTTCGTGTATTTAACCCTCGTCAGTGATCCTCAATCTAAATAATGTAATATGGCCAAAATCTGTAAAAATTATGCTCTAAATATACCGCAAGACGTAGCAAGATAACTAGGATATGATGCTACAAGACCTAGGTTTTAGAAATTTGAGACAGGAATTTTCAAATGCGTTTGAAGAAACGACCAACCGAAATTGATCGAACTTGGCTACATGTGTCCTCGGGGACTCCAGGTCCACCAGCAGTGACACTCACCAATTGGTACAAATGTTTAACGTCTTCAAATTCATTAGCATCATTTTAGAGCAGAGAAATTTACAGCATGGTCTAGACATATACACGTTTCGGGTATTTAACCCTCGTCAGTGATCCTCAATCTAAACTATGTACATGTAATATGGCCAAAATATGTGACAATTATGTCCTAAATATACCGAAATACGTAGCAAGATGGCTGGGATAAGATGTACATTGTTCTCATTTGTCCTTGCATAGTCTTCTGATAGGTCTTTGACGTTTAGTGTTGTATCTTCTTATACATCTTGGTTTTCTTTCTGATATGCTCTCAAATTTGAGAGTTTGAGATTTTTACTGAAGATTCTGCTAACTGCTCCTGTAGGAGATTACATTCTTTCTCTTAACCATAATGTAAGTTTTATAGTAAAGTCAGTGTTCACGTAACGTACGTTTGTATAATTATTCAAACACGGAACACGTGTCAATACCTTTCTATGAACATACATATCCTATATATGCGATTATTGAAATCTTCTTACTGCGCGACGAAACACGTGTTGGAAGCCGTAATTTCTGTAAGATCAACTCCGCTTTTGGTTAAAAACTAAATGTCTTATTGCCATTTCCATCGCGTAATATAAAGCCGATTTGTGATATATTGGAATGTATAAGGATAGATAAATAAGACTCATAAAGAGACGCTCCTTTCATTTTTACTGAAATTGCAAGAAAGGTCAATGAAATATTTTCGCTGATATAATCCTGAATCATTCAAATTGTTTGTCAGGGATAGCAAAATAGATATTTGCAAGCAATAGAACAAGGAGTGTTTAAACATCCTATCTTATCCACCTTTTACTACAAAATGTACTTCTCATCACATTAAGCGAGATTATGATTAAAACTAAATGACTTGATACAAATTCATGCTTAAGTAGTAAATTATTTGTAATTATCGCTGTTTTTGGATTTTATTAAAATGAAAATTATTAAGATGATTAAATAACGTTTTTGCACTTGTAGTGAACGAAACAAATATCACAACAAACCTCCAAGTTTGTTTTTAATTGAATTAAAATTTAAATCACCCATGTCAAGTAAGAAATTTCAATGGATCAAATTTAATCAAATGAGTATGTTTGTCTGTAAAAAAACATAAGAATTAAAAAAAAGAAAGATTGGATTGAAGAATGAAGTGGATAGGATGTGGGGTGTAGGATAGGATGTAGGATAGGATAGGATAGGATGTAGGATAGGATGTAGGATAGAAATGGTTAGGATTGAGGTGGATAGGATAGGATAGGATGGGATAGGACAGGATAAGATTCTATCCCCTTTCTATCCTACATCATGCATCCTACATCCTATCCTATCCACGTTTTTGTCAAACAAGTGGGTTGCAGGACTGTAAGCATATAGCAATCAGTAAATCATACATTTGCTTCAATTTAGGTAACCGCTTGTGTCTATTGCTGTGTATGTCTACTTTTGCTTGGGGTATGTCGATGGTGAGCTGTGGAGTCTTGTTTGAGAACCCCCTCCTTTCCTTTAGTACAATGCCTTTTTGCTCGTCCTAAGCTGGCACGAATTGCTATGTGTTTTCTCCGACTGATGACTGTATTCGTAACTCTGGTGCACGACCCGGAGTGTTCCATTTGTTCTGCCTTTCGAATACAGTGGAACAGGTCAATTATTGCTGGAAAGGCAACTCTTTTTACAGCGGTTTTAGAAGAAATGGGGGAATCCCAAAAGAAAAGGGATAAAAACAGTGTTGACGTGGTCCTCATGACAGCGGTGATTCTACACTCATTGAAAAAAATTGTTGCAAAATATAACAATATCTTTAACAAAGTACAGTTCCGTGTAAATTCAGGCAGGTTGTATAGAAGAGGTGATTCATCGATGTCTTGAAAATTAACAATGTTGTTGTTAGAATTAAAGGAGGTGATTTAAATGCCGTGAGGTGCTTACGGAAGCCTTAAATAATTATACGAAAAGATGGTGTAAATCAGAAGGAGTCGAACCGCACGTTCTGAATAACTGGAAAAACCTAATTTTAGATATAACGGATATTCGAATAGATAACTTCGTAAAAACCCTCACCTTTTTGCAAAATCCACGTTCCCAATCAGAAACTAAGTATTTTACATGAAAAATATGTCTTTGCACCAGCTGATAAAGCAGCCAACAACACCATTATCATTTGAAAACGTTACTACATATCAATTTAGTTTCGGAACTTTCGTCTACTAATACATATATCAAAAGCAATGAAAGTGCATCTTACATTTTAAGCAAGCACAACAGTGAACTGTCTTCATTCAATATCTCTATTTCTAAATTGGATCTCCCAACACTATATTGCATACAGAAACTGCACAATTCTCCTTACAAATTTCGATTTATTGCTTATTCTGCTCCACTACAATTTTGTCTAGAAATCTGACGTCAGCACTTACTGCTATTAAAGAACACTTAACTAGATATTGTGAAACGGTTCTAAACAGGAACGATGTAAATTTGTTTTGGTCTATTAAGAATTTAGGGGATGTGACTGACAAAATGAAATCTGGAAATTTCCAAGCCAATACGATTTTTTTTCAGAAATATTCGAAACACGTGTCTGGTGCAATTAAATTGGTTTGGAATTTTCTTCAAGAAGGTAGAGAGTTGGAACCCTTCGACATTATTAATATAGACACTTATTTCACGTTGCAGTGTGGAGCAGTTAAAATCGTTCCCCGTGGCCTGATGTTTGTCAAGTGTATTAATTACTTCTTTCAAACTCTGTCACCAGAAAGAAGCTTTGTTTTTGGCCTTTTATCAATATGGCATCATATATATTTTTTTGCTATTTCGGAAACTAGCCATTTTACCGATAAATATCATCGAAATTAAAGGAGTTTAACATCTCAGCACCATCCCTCCAATGCTATTTTGAACATAGATTTTATTTGGATATGCTACTGAATTTTATTTGGATATGCTACTGAATCTACCCTACAGGAAATTTGGAGCCGCGCGCTCTCTGTCATGTAAATGTAAAAATCTAACTTCAAAAAATTAAAGAGGGCGCTACTGAAATTATTTTTGGTGGTTCCGCTGATGAGAATTTAATATTCGTAACACGTGTCTGGTGCAATTAAATTGGTTTGGAATTTTCTTCAAGAAGGTAGAGAGTTGGAACCAGTGGCGGATTTAGAGGGGGGGCCCGGCCCCCCCCCTTTTTCACCCAAAGTTATTGATTCAGAGTACTCTTTTTATGCTTATTCCCTTTACTTATGGGGAAATTTTCGACTCGCTTCGCTCGCCGCACTAAATTTTTCATTAGTTGTCTATTTTTTCGTCTTCACTTTGTCTTCAACTTTCTTTGTCATCGTGTTTGAACTGATTCATATGTCATAAACATATACAAAATTCAAAATCAATTAACACTGGAATAAAGTACTATATGCTTCATTTTCACGGGCCGATCTAACCAGGTTAGACAGGTGGATAGTGGGGTTGTAATGCCCTAATCTTCCCAACCTTCCCTAATTGGTCAAACAAAAATGGAGCATGGAAAATGAGAGAGAGATTGTATTCTTATGACAAAATGTAACCATCTATTCAAAAAATTTTACGGCTCGCCAATATAAAACAAAATTGTATATACATGTATAGATGACTAAATCTGAAAACAAATGAAAACTTCATACCTTAAAAAATTTTCTGGCTCGCTACGCTCGCCAGTCTACCTATAAACTAAAGTAATGAATCACCCCCCCCCCCCCCCTACTTCTTAATTAGATCAGCGGTCTTGAGGTCCACGATTTTCGTTTCTCTACCTTTTTTTTTTGCTTGTCAGTTTTTCCGTGAACAATTTTCTTCGAGCTGAAACCTTGGGCCCCCCTTTTCTGAAATCCTAGATCCGCCACTGGGAACCCTTCGACATTATTCATACGACTTCTCTAATATTGTCGCGTCCGTTACCGGACCCGAGATCGCAGCGGACAGACAGACTGAAGTGCGCCAATTAGGAATGAAGACGCCGTCTAACAGGATAAACTTTTATTCATGCAGATGCAAAACTAAACGTACTACATATATATGACAGAAGAGTAGTCAAACAAGAACGGTAACTCTATACAGAAATAATCACTGGCGTGACTCCTTTTCTTAAGTCTTTCTTTTTTAAGAAATTTAATAGTTCATGGAGAAAATGTCTGGCAATTATAGTTTTACAACTGAGTGCTTATAAAACGCCATGTGATAGAGTTACTTTTAAAATTATACAAAAAAGGGGTACACAATATACTATACTATAAGGTGTTGTCTTACACTTTCACATGAATCAAAATTTAAAAATATGAAAACACTATTAACAGTAGCAAGTTGACCACAAACTAATACAGCACATATTCCTTTAGGTGCGACGGAAGTTTCTTTGTCCTTTGAGGGCGCGTATAGGCATGATCACTTTCGACTTCGGAATCTGAGTCGGGAGTATTGACGGAAGTTGATGATTCTTGTGGCGGAGTGAGCGGCATGGCGAGAATTTCCGGTACGGCAGCGAGAGCTTGGTCAGGCTCTATCGGTAGTTCTTGGCGAACGTCGGTGTTTGGTATGTTGTGCGGCTGAGCGCTTTCACAATTTTGTTCGTATAAATCCTCGGCATCGTCGGAATCGCTTGTTATTTGCAGTCTTCTTTTAGGAGAAGACTCGCACGGTACACGGTAGCACTCACTTTGTTTAATCTTGTAGGAACTAGAGCGTAGTTGATTCCCAATAAATTTCTTTATGTAGCACCAATCATCATTTGTGTTGACAACAATATATCGTGGACGAGCCTTTGTCTTTTCTTTGTTGGAATAAAGATAAACTAGGTCGCCTACAGATATTAGTGCTTTCTGCAGCGGACCTTTCATAAGGGACTTGGAGAGTGCACTACTGATGTGATTTGAGTCGCGATTGTCAGCTTTATGACTTATTATGTCCCTGTCGGAGAGGGGGAGCTGTTCATGAGTGAATTGATTACGCTGTGTAAACAATTTACGAGCTGTCAGTCCGCAGGATCGAATGCGTGAGTTTAGCCTGGCGACTGCAGTAGCTAAAGTAAGACTGGTGAAATGACCTCCACAAGGCTCCTGTCTAACTAGTTCGTCTTCCAATTCTGATATAGCCTTCTCAGCGATTGGATTTTTGTTCGGATTTTTGACACGACCAATTTCTAGGTTGATACGGTGGTATTTTAGAAGGTCATCTTCACGCAATGCTATGAACCCTGGCGCAGGGTCGACTCGTACGACGGCATGAGGGCCATCCAATGGATGAAGTTCCATGCAAAGGCGCAATAACGCATCCCTTAATGTTCGGCTCTTTTCATCGGAAATTATGCATGCAGCGGTAAATGATGTAACAGTTTCGCGAAGTACGAAGATCAACTGACGGTTCTGTTTGATCACATCAGCGGCGAAGTTTACTCCCACAACCTCCGGTGGTAGATCTGATGACTGCTCAATGTATGATGTGGGAACCTTCTGGAGGGAAGTGCAGGTATGACATGCGTCACAAACACGGTCTATTGCTTGTGACAGATCGAGGGCATAAAACTTGCGTTTGACAAGCAAGAGCATTTAATGCTTGGTAGGGTGATCCATTCGAATATGAATCGCAGTGAGTAATCCATCCAGCACATTACGCGGAACTATGATGAGCTAATTTAATGGTCCTAGAGGGTCTTGTCGGTGAGCAACTAATAGCCTGTCTTAAGCAATTTTTGCTACATTAAGGTATCGTTTTATGTCGCGAATGTTTGTAAGCTTCTTAGACGGACGTGTTCCCTGTTTAAGGTGAGCATGGACCCTTCGGAGATCAGGACACTCTGACTGAATGTTGTACCATGCCGAGCGTGTAGTAAACGGTAAGGTCTGCGCTTCATGTTGAGATTGATATTGACTTGCGGAGCGGACTACAGAATCCTCCATTTGAACAATGAAGTTACAGACTTGGCAAGATGGGTTATCACAATCAGCAGCATTTCTACTCGCAAAGTCAGATGGAACATTTGCAGATCCAGCGAGATGTAGCAAGTTGACCTGGTATCTGCTTGCTGTTGATAGAAATGATGTTACACGTGGGCTTGCTGAGAACTCACCACGACGGAGCTTTTCGATAGCCTGGACGCAAGGCTTACTATCAGTAAGTACAGTCGTTTTTTGAGTGGACTGGGTTATATATGCACAGAAATGTTTGACAGAGGCGGCTATGCACAATGCCTCTATCTCACACGGCAGCCAAGTAACTTGGTGCTTCCTCAACTTCGCACTAATGAAGCCTGCCAAATATATCTTATTGTCTCGCATTACATAAAGTGTGGCGCCAATGCCGCATTTGCTTACAGAACCATCTGTCACAATCCATAGTTTGTCGCTGCGTCGCGGGAGCACGATATCTTTTGTTTCTTGCAACTTCCTTTGCGCGAAGTAAAAGTGCTCTGAGAGAGCATCGTTCCATACTACTTTGTCCTTAGACTGTAATCTGGCTATAGCATTTTCCAAAGGAATCAGAGCGTGAGAACAACTCGGTAACACACGTGCAAGTACTTTGTATGCACCAATAAAGGATCTTAGGCCATTGACAGTGTCGGGTTGCTTACAGGTTGCGAGTACAGAAATCTTGTGTGGGCTAGCAGAGCGTCTGCCTTGGATCCAAATCCAGCCTAGTATTGTGGTAGACTTTGGGCAGATTACGGTTTTTGAAGGCGAAATTCGGAGATTGCATGTGTCAAGAGACTCCATTACTTTGGTCCAGTTTTTAAGTAGTTCCTCTGGACTGTTACCCCCGCAATAAAGATCATCTGCCAATTTTGCGAAGTATCCAGCCTGTATGTGATCCCCTAAGACACGACTCATGAGCTCCTCAAGAGCTGTTTCTGAGCCCGGCATGCCCATTGCACATCTTGTGTAGACTCTTATACCTTTATATGGGGTAACAATACCGCAATATTTCAACGATTGCCGGGACAGAGGAATTTGGTGAAACGCACTCGTAAGATCTGCGACTATGAGATATTTCCATTGTCCTACTTTACGTAGTATCGAGTCTGTATCGGGCATAAGAGAGGGCTGTGGTTTCGAGTACCGTCCTACATCCTCAACGGCAGTTACAAGCCTATGACCCCCTTTTGCCTTAGCTACTAGAAACGATGGATTTAGGTACTCTACTGTTAGTGAGAGCTCTTCTGGTTTGCGTAGAACTCCCAATGATTCCAGATCATCACATTTTTTGTTGTAGGATAAGGAGTTTCTCATGAGAATATTGCGGTAGCCTACCCTTGCGTTGGGGTGGCTGTGTAGGACCCATGTTAATTGATGCTTCGAAGTTGCCGACGGCACCATTGTATCCCTTATACTTAGGGTCAAAAACGCTATCATGGTCACGGAGAGATCTGCGGAATAGCTCACGTTGATCAGTGCTTAGTATACGATCAGGGTCTACATTTACCAGGTCCGAGTGGTATCCCGTTACGCTCGGTTCGCTGCGTGCTGACTTCTGCGGGGAGTGTGTATTTTTATGATGATCAGAGCTATTGGTATTGTCACAAAGCACTGTTGGAAGTACTTGACAAAATTGTTCATTTTTCCTCAGAAGTTTAGGGTCATCGGTGTTGTTCACAACTCGGACTTTTCCGGCTATAACATCGACAATTTCTGGTTTCGGCCAGATGCAGCTTAAGTTGGTGCATTCGATACGAGGTTCTATGGCAACTGTACCCTCTGACGGTATGTGTTCAGGTAGAGCAAAGTCGATATGATCACCTGACCATATAGTTACAGACGGGGCCCTTAGTATATGCGCTTGGGCTCTACGTATGTGATTTACTAGAGAGCACTGACTGTGGTTATATTTGATGACATGGTTATCTCCTACCATGAAAATGTGTTTTGCAGGATGGATGCTGATGTCATTTGCTGACATAAAAGGTATGCCGGCTAGTATGTCGACGTACAGATCTTTTACAACTAGAGCCTCGATATGCAATGTTATATTGTCACGCACAACATCGAAATGGGTCTCACCCAGTGTTTCAAGAGGAGTGCAACCGTCAGCTTGCAAGGCATGTTGCTTTGTATATTGGACTTTCACACCAATATGGTCTGCAATGGATGCACGAATCATACTTATTTCGGCGCCACTATCGAGTGTTATGTGGACTACGTGCTGATTGTAATATGCTTTCATGACGGGGGATTGCTTTGTACTGACACGCCTTGTAGTCGGTAGGGTATTCGTTGAAATAGACTTTTGCTTATCTAGGCAATTGTCATAATCGTTTGAGTCAGACTCAAAGGTAGTCTCCACTATAGCGGTTGATTGACGAGCACGACTCATGAACTGTCGGTCTTCCGGGGGTAAGTATCGACATGTGCTTAGAAAGTGATCATACCTCGGTCGTCCCGCTTGTTTACATAACGGACAACACTTTGACGCTTTACGGACTTCTTTCGGAATGTTGGAGGCGGAGAACTGAGTGCGCGAATTAAATGCTGTCCTGAGAACCTTTGCATCATTGTTGCATCGGATTTCCTCTAAAAGGCTATCTAAGGCCTGCGAGATCTCGGGTTTAAGACTTGCGAGAGTTTTTGCGCGAAGCTCCGGTCCATAACGCTGCTTCACTAATGCCGGAAGATCTTTGTGAATAAGTCGCAACCATGTCAGAGTAACGAGATTTTCTAGCGACGGGCACAGTTCTTCATCGGCATCAAGCATATCCCCATGATGACTTATCCCGTTTCCTCTTAGTAGAAGATTGTCATCTATGAAGCTCTTAAGTCTCTGGTACAAATCTTCTGCACGCTCTCCTGGTTCTAAATGTATGTTATTGAAGTCGAGAAAATGCGCGCCTGTAAGTTGGAATCCAAAATGCATACGAATCGCTTGCCAGATAGTTTCAACTGATGTAGACTGCTTTGTTACTGTGTTTCGGGAAATAATAGGACAATAGTAAGCAATCTGGCCAAGCATGAGTTCAAGGTGTGCTACTTTCTGGGCTGCGGTACGCCTAGTTGCCTGAGGTGCTTCTTCCCCGTCATCGACTAACCCCCGGGTCGGGTTTGCTGGGCCTTTCTTCGTCCATGTAGCACCCGTAACAAGAAATATGGCAAAGTTTGGGTCAAAAGATAAAGTGTATTGTAAATTTTGCCTCCATGCTTCGAAACTTGTGATTGTTTCATTCTTTGTAAGGGGCCATTGTTTTGGCGCTCGATGTGCGGCCATACTTGGGATGAGTACTACGATCTGTTTACTGAAAAGTTTATACTTTTACAGCTATCGTATAAGCTGCCCTGTTATGCACTTTGCTGACTGTTTCTCTTTTCCTTTTGAGACGTAAGTTCAAAACGCTGCCACCACGCCAATTAGGAATGAAGACGCCGTCTAACAGGATAAACTTTTATTCATGCAGATGCAAAACTAAACGTACTACATATATATGACAGAAGAACGGTAACTCTATACAGAAATAATCACTGGCGGTGAATCTATGTATTAATGAATAAAGAGAATACAATATTAGTTTAGGATAATATTCATTTAATAGCATCATCAGTTAAAAAAAGTTTTAATGAATATAATGAATTTGGACTTCGGCGAATTTCTAGCACAACCAATAACTGGTCAACACAGAAATTCCATCCCTTAACTCTAAAAGACTTCAGCGAATCTCTAACACAACCAAAACTGGTCCACACAGAAATTCAGCTGTCTAGCACTTTAATACATACAAGTAAGAACATATTTTGAAATATACTGACATATATGAAGCTTTAACTCTTCCTAAAACGACGAATTTCTAACTCAACCACAAACTGGTTTGCACAGAAATCCGGCCATAATACATAATATAATTATCAATAAAATATGAACCCCTTTTAAGATTAAAATCGGCGAAATTCTAACTCAACCAAAACCTGGCTCACACAGAAATTCCGGTAACATATTACGTATTTCTTCTAACATCTATAAACTGAAACTTAACTTCCATTTCTAACCCAAATTTTCCCAAAAAAACTTCTAACTTCAAAATCTATGAATTTCTACGTGAACATAAAGTGTGCAACTTACGACTAATAGAACCTTTCCAACGTCTAAAACGGCGAAAGCACCTCGACAATGTATACACGGTAGACTTAGTAGTAGATTTCAACAACCAAAGACGCCAAACTCCCTCAAATCCAGCCAAAGCACAACTCTAAAGCAACACACGTCCGTTCCCCTCGATGGCAAACTAGTAAGTCTAGATAGACCGATTCGCGCCGGTCTTTCCAAACGACAGCCCCTAATTAGGTTATCAATTTTAATTTGTCAGATCAAAGATCAAAATGAAGTTTAATTGGCTTTCAAAAATCGTACTGAAGTGTCGTCTTTTTAACGTCATCAGCACGCGCTATTGCGTCATAAGAAATTTTCAACGCAAACTAAACTATGGAATGTAATAAATATCTCGTAAATTTCCATCTGAATACGTCGCCTCTTTAGTCCTTAACATTGTGATACCAAGATCACTTAAATCCATTAAGTATTAACAGAGATATGGCCCAAAACTTCATTCATAAAACTTCATTCATAAATATTTACTACGGCAAGCGGTCAAGTGATTTCCAAGCGTCGCAAAGACTTAGGATACACAACAGGCAAAGCAAGGTGTGAAAACAGCTAAATACCATCGAATCATGAAGAAAAGGGAACATTTCAGGAACAATTAATGAAATAGGAGAGCTTAGTTACATTATTTGATTAGTATACCTTCGAGTTGTCGTGAAAACACAGCTCCAAGGTAAATTTTATTCTTCGCTTTTCATGTGCACATGGTAGGTTCGTAACTCGGATTTGAATTTCCTCTGATAAACTTCATTTCTTATAAACACTGAATTTATACAAGACTTCTATCATATGACGTTACATTTTGTACACCACACTTCCTCATGACAAAATTAATGATCGATTATCTAATTTCATTAAATGGTGTTTTGATCGAGAGCGGAAAACTGATCATTTGTACATCTGAATCGAAGGGTTTCTTTTCCTATCCAGACTACAAATCATGAAGTGACCTGTGAAATGCCTTGTCCTTCCTCTTGGACAATATTTATGTTAGAATTGGTGAGGGTCAATACAAGCAGGTTGTAGGAATTCTTATGGGTACTAACTGTGCACCCCTTGTTGCAGATTTATTTTTATACACTTATGAAAAGGAATTTATCCAAAATCTTCAAAAGTAAAGAAAGTTTGATGATCTGAAAAGTTTCAATAATACTTCCAGGTATCTGGATGATATTTTAACTATTGACAATCCTGCTTTTGAATTATATAAGAATGAAATTTATCCACAAGAATAAACACTTAACAAGGCAAATGTTACAAATACAGAAACACCTTTTTTGAACCTAAATATCAAAATTGTAAACGGAAAAATTCATACAAGTGTATATGACAGAAGGGATGATTTTGGATTCAACATAGTAAATTTCACCTGGCTTGACGGTGGTGTTCAAAGATTACCGTCATACGGCATTTACATATCACAGCTCATCCGGTACTCTAGAGCATCACAGCTCATCTGGTACGCTAGAGCATGAACTGATATTTTGGATTTTCACAGTAGAAATATACAAATTACCAAAAAAACTTATAGGTCAAGGTTTCCGCTTTCATAAACTAGTTAAGGCTTTCTGGAAATTTTACAAAAATTACAGTCAACTTCTTTAAAAATTCGTATCTATACACGCAACAGAGTACATAACTTTGGGTACTACACAACCTCTCTTTTATGGTAATATGATAAACAAGATTAGAAGGATCAAAGGTAGGCAGCATAACCATCGAAAATGCGTCAGAGTCATCAAACGCCTTCTATACCGTGGATATGATCCTAATGTCACCAGACGGACACTAGGCTTGGTACTTGACCAATCTACAGTCTTGTATCAGCGCATCCTGGAGACTTGTACTCTGACTGACTGACGACGGGACTCCATGACGGGCCCTGTCCAAACCTCTTTAGAGAAGACAGAACCCCGACCACCTGTCCTCTTTGAATGTCAGTCGGACTCCTCGGGTGATTACATACATAAGCTCGCTACAACCGGCAGAGCACGGGCTGTATTACGCACGCCCTCTTTTTATATCCATTTACATAATTAATCTGTGTTGCTTGGGCCTCTACGTTTGGTGGTCTTGCTTGTGTGATGTCATCTTACAGTAAGGAGGTTGTTTTACACCACAATTGTACGTTCTGCGATACCTCTAGGTAATTGGAGAAGTGAGAGGGTTGTGCGCACGTAATCCGGGATAACCACACAACTTGCTACTTGCGTGGCAAATGGCCGTCCAAAGTCGGCACCAGTTGCCTATTGGTCTCGTCGGTTTATGTGTAGTCTTTTGTGTTTGATGTTTATATGTCGTATGTCTCTTTTTCTTCTCACACTATGCTCGTCTCTTGAGTTTTTGCATCGGGTGTTTTGCTATTTGTGCTGCAACAGGGTCTTGTTGGAGATCCTCTCCCCTATTTTAGAATGTACAGAAAAGGAAAATTAAGGTAAAACGTATACTTTCTGAAATAGGCGTATTTGAAGAAATCGCTTGTAGGATATTTTCCCTACACATTGTACAGTAATTCCTTTAGATTTCGTAGCCTCTATATGCAGTTTGCGTAGAAACAATTTTTTTTAATACTAAGAGGGAGATCTAATGAAAAATTAATATCGCGACTTAAGTGGGATTCTTTTCAATTTAACCTAAAATTATTTGAAGATACAGTGTCCCTGAAAGTAAATTTTATTGAAAACGTAAAATTCATTCCAAAGGGTCTAGAAAGAGGAAAAAAAGGAGCCATGAAAAGTTTTTATTTGAAAATATGCAGTAACGACCCTAATATTGTCCATTTTCTAATAATTAAATCTCCATATACCTCTATTGTAAATGAGTTAAAGAAGATCCTGACGATAATCTCAATAGCACTTACAATAGAGCACCAAACTGAGCATCGACGGACCCCTAGCAAGCTAGAGGTGGGATCAGGTGCCCGGGAGGAGTAAGCATCCCCTGTTAGCTAGCGGCTAGCCGCACCCGCCGTCGATGTCCATGTAAAAACTCGATGTCCATGTAAAAACTCAATACATTGTAGGTGGCGCCAGTGAAATGGATTTGAGCTGCACACTCCAAGTTCAAAATTACGTTTTAAAGGTCAATATGCGTAAGATTCGCCTGAAAATTTGAATTTATGCAAATGAGAATGTATACTTTAATATGAAAAGAAAGATTTTGCATTCTAAAATTGAATCTGGACAATCGTAGGGATCGTAGCAAATTTTTTGACGGTAAAAAAGTTTGCCACGATTGTCCCGATTCATTTTGATAGAGCGTGCCACATCGTAGGAATTGTATCAGATCGTAGTGAAGCCTAACATACCGTGTCGTAACGCATCACACCTTGGCGCCCTATCGTAAGAGATGTTTTCTTACGTAACACGATTTGTTACGCTCCGTTCCGATTCAAAGCACGTTTCTTCCCGCTCTGTTTCGATATGTACGGTTTCCTGCGTTTCGTAGAGATATGTAGACGTCCTGCGACATTTACATCTCGCTTCGACATTTACCTCTCGCAGCGACTCGCTCTTTCATGATCGCCACGGTGGACTCTCAGGCTCTTTGACGTCCCCATACGGTCCGTTGCGATATAACGACTTGTCTCAACAGAGATGTAAATATTTCCGTTTTGGAGAAGAAGAAAGATGCCACCAAATCGACGTTTTAACAAGAAGACTTTCGGAACCATAGAGTGCTCCTCAAGAAACGGCCTTTTTAGGCAGTTGAAAATGTTAGTGTGGATCCAGATCGCATTTTTCTGTCTACATGAACCTCCAGCCGAGAAAAGGCACTACTACGTCTTATACTGATGGAGAGAAAAAGGAAATAATTGACTTCTTGAAATTGAACCCTTCCATTTATGAAAAGCGCATAGCCGATTACAAAAACACCCAGGACAAGGAAATGTTATGGCAGCAAAAGGCTGATTCGACGGGAACATCTATCAATAAGCTGAACACATGGTATACTAGCCAGAAGACGAGGGTGGGCATGTAAGTGTTGCACATGTAGCCAATGACATGTTCGATCAACTTTGGTTGATCGTCTGTCTCGTCAACGCATTCGAAAATTTCTGTTATCAAAAATTCGTGAGAGTTCTAAAACGTGGATTCAATAGCATCATACCCCTACCCTCCTGCTACGTCTTTCGGTACATTTTTGGACATCATATTTTTCACTCTTTGGCCATATTTCATTGTTTAGATTGAGGATCACTGACGAGGGTTTATTACCCGAAACATGTCTGGTCCATGCTGCAAATTTGTCTGCTCTTAAATGAAGGATCAAACGTATTCTTGACTAGGTATTTAATTAGTTTGCAATTTTATATGAAAACATATAGTCAAAATAATTATTGTCAAAACAAAATCAATGCCGAAACCCCGACTAAGGACAGAGCTTTGCCAAGAGGGAGATACCCCTGAGTTTTAGAAATTTAGGTCTACTTTAATGACAGGAAATATAGAATATATTTCAATGCAGTGCGTAAACACTAAAACTATGTGAGTGATATCCTCCGGGGTCTTACAGTCCACCAGCATTGATACCAGCCTAGTGGTTAAATTGTTAATATTGAAATATATGATCTATAGTCCTAATTTTATTGTACTAGACACGTGTAATATGACAAAAGAAAGTGATAGTTATTATATCCAAAAATCTACCTAAAGACGTAGCAGGATTTGTAGGATATGATGCTACAGAACCCACATTTTAGAAATTTTGAAAACAAATTTTCGAATGCGTCGAAGAAACGATCAACCGAAGTTGATCGAACTTGGCTGCATGTGCCCTCGGGGACTCCTGGTCAACCAGCTGTGACAACCACCAAGTGGTGCAAATGTTAAACGTCCTCCAAGTTTGTCAAATTTCTGAAACATCGGTCCTGAAGCATCATATCCCAGCCATCTTGCTACATCTTTCGGTATATTTGGACATTTTCTTCATAGATTTTGACCATATTTCATTGAGGATCACTGATGAGAGTTAAATATTCGAAACGTGCATGTCTGGTTAATTGAAACCATATTGGCCTCTCCCCTCAATATTTACGATGAATTATTACTTTATGTTGGGGAATTTGCACTCAGTAGAAAGAGGAATAACTCTAAACTAAATCAATACATCCTTCAGAACACAAAAGTAGTCTAATTCCCTTTCATGAAAGAGGGATGATGTTAATATTAATTCACATAAAGACAATTTTGAAACAAGATTAGAAGCAGATTCAAGAAATTCTTAAATTAATGAGTTTATCTTAAGATAATTAGGGAAACATTTTCTTAACTTTATTTGTAATATTGAATTTGAAGACGTTTAACAATTTAACACTTGGAAAGTCCAAAGATTGATAAGATCTGAATAACAAATTGGCTTTATCTATGAGTTGAATACTTTCCCTGACATGGTCGCCATAGCACTTTTTATATAGAAATGGCCTCAGACAGTGCACTTCATGCTTTTGATGTTTTCTTTTCGTGCATGATCATCGACGGCGGGTGCGGCTAGCCAGCAGGGGATGCTTACTCCTCCCGGGCACCTGGTCCCACCTGTAGCTTGCTAGGGGTCCGTCGATGCTCAGTTTGGTGCCCTATTGTGAGTGCTGTTGAGATTATCGTCAGGATCTTCTTTAACTCATTGGAGAAATGATTGTCAATTCTGCACGTGGAATACCAGCATATTGATTTATCTACGTACAATCTCTCATAATTTCATATGCTTTTGAAGAGTTTTAGACAACCTTATCTATTCGGGATGAACACGATGTATCTAGAAATATGTCCACTATATTGTGCACTTCCCCTCCCTTGTTTAAATACAACATGTCATTTTCAATTGTCAGATGTTACTTTCTCATTGTCATAGACTAACTTCTCGCATGCAATGGATTATGCTGAATTATGTCTCGCTAAATAAACTTTGTAAAATTCCAACAATGTTTTATTCCAACTACAAATAACTGCACATTTATTATTCACAAAACGCAAGGTACAGTACGAAGTATAACTTGTAACCCCGCTTCGGCTGAACCCATGCTGTTAATTTATTTGCTTTTATATGATGCTAATTAGTCCGACTTGCAGACCTACGACGGTGTTATCTGTTTTTTCGTCTTCTGTCTGACTGCTATGCATAGGCAAAACTTGAGAATTTCTGTGCGAAAAAAAATTCGGGAAAGTCGTCCTTTTTTGACAAATTCCAGTCTCTTCAAGTAAAAAATAATTCACCCAGTCCTTCTCCCCCTAAAAAATCCCCTCTAGGCCTGGTTTCACCTCTGTGCGCATGACAAACTGTCGTCGATCAGAGGAAAATCGGAAGAGAAGAAGAGGTGAAACCAGGCTTAGAGGGGATTTTTAGGGGCAGGAGGATTGGGCGAGTTATTTTTTGGTTGAAGAGACTGGAATTTGTCAAAAAAAAGGACATCTTACCGAAATTTTTTTCGCACAGAAATTCTCAAGTTTTGCCTATGCATAGCAGTCAGACCGAAGACGAAAAAACAGATAACACCGTCGTAGGTCTGCAAGTCGGACTAGATGCTAATGAATTTGAAGACATTTAACATTTGTACCACTTGGTGAATTTCACTGCTGGTGGACCAGGAGTCCCCGAAAGCACATGTAGCCAATGACAAATATGGATAATGACCATATCCCAATACATAGTACAAAATCGATGATTCAGAAAATCATGATCCGAAGGCATACAAAATCAGGAAAACAAGAAACAAAGCAAACAAAGAAAACCTCCACCATATGAAAAGAAGCGAAGTGGGAGTGAGACCAGTTGCCCAGGAAGAATCTGCATCTCCTGCTTGCATACATCACCCGTCACTTCAATTCCATGGAATTTTCGCATCCGCTTACTTCCATTTCGGAAGATACAATAATATTCGATGGCTGGATGGTTCTAATCGTCTAAGACAGAGTATCATCCACAATTCTGGAGAGTGGGACATCATAATCACTGTGTAGCATCACGTGACTTACGTTGATGGAACCATGAATGAATAAAAAGCTCATTTGGAGGAAAGAAAACATGAACTGCAATAATTGCTTTGATAACAGGTTATCTGTTCATAAAGGTTATATTTTCATAGCCTATAACCTTGTATACTTTTACAGTCATGGTCTCGTCAGTAAGTAAAACGCCGTTCTTCTCATAAACATTGTGACAAAAGCTGTAGATATTTGCGTGGAAACCACCACAACATTGTGTTTAACATATTTCGACCATGACGTTCCTTTTGTCAGAATGTTTTAAAAACTACAATGATTTCTTGACTGACAAACAAAGAATCATCAAAATATCATTTTTTACAAGGACATCGCCTATGAAAAGATAAAACTGAATCAAAACAATCATCACAGTACCTGTTTTCGTTCCTCCAAACGAGCGGTATGCCTCAATTTTGTGTTCCCCATATCGATCGTAGATGATTGTTTTGATTCAATTTTATCTTTTCATAGCCGATGTCCTTATAAAAAATGATATATATATCGAAATTTGATACTTACTGTCGAGCCCATGATTGTGCATGTCTGGTCCATGCTGTAAATTTATCAGGTCGTAAGTGATGTTATTGAATTTGAAGACGTTTAACATGTAAAAGTATCAGTTTAGATAATTTTCTCGATGTACACATCAGGTAAGTATGTCTTGCTTGGCGACGACGACAGCCATTCAGTCACAATGTAGAATGTCACTGATAATTCTGGAAAGGAGGATCTGATATGCTTTTATAATATCCCCGTAGCGACCGAAGAACTTACGCAATGATGATTTCAGCCGTTGTGTGATATAACCCTGAACAAGTAGCTTATTTGAAAGCCGTCTGGCTCTAATGATGAAATCTTTATATTTGGAACATGCCCTGGCATACCGTATCAGCTAAGAAACAAAAACGCCATACGAAACAAAGGAGAATATCTCCAACAACACCAGGTTGCAGCACCCACAGCAAAACACCCAATGCAAAAACACAAAGCAGACAAGCACAAAGAGACGCGCAAGGGACAAGGAACGTCAACGCACAACACAGAAAAATCAAACATAAAGGACTACACAAAAACCAACGAGACCGATGGGCAACCGGTGCCGACTTAGGACGGCCATCTGCAACGGAAATAGCAGAAGGTATGGTTATCCTGGATTACGTGCGCACAACCCACCTACTTTTCCGATTACCCAGAGGTCTCGAAGAACGTACAATTGTGGTGTAAAACAACCTCCTCACTGTCAGATGACCACACACAAACAAGACCGCAAAATGCAGGGGCCCAAGCAACCCAGAGGAATATGTAAATGGATATAAAAAGAGGGCGTACGTTATACAACCCGTGCTCTGCCGCCGCGAGCTCATGTATGTTATCACCCGAGGAGTCCGACTGACATTCAGAGAGGACAGGTGGTCGGGGCCCTGTCTTCTCTAAAGAGGTTTGGACAGGGCCCGTCATGGAGTCCCGTCGTCACAGTCAGTCAGAGTGCAAGTTTTAAGAATGCGCTTGTACAAGACTGTAGATTGGTCAAGTACCAAGCCAAGCCTAGTGTCCGTCTGGTGACATTAGGATCATATCCACGGTATAAAAGGCGTTTGATGATTCTGACGAAAAGACGGAATGTTGCTACTCATGAAAGGGAAGTTATGTGGAAGCTGAAATCGTCACGCTTGTCATACAGTGAGCTGCTCAAATGGCCGTTTGCGTCGAAAGACAGAAGTACATGCAAGTATGAAGCGGATCTGTTGCTCTCTGTTGTTTCCTTGATCTCTAGTTCATGAGGATAGATGTCATGTGGATGGTCCTTAAATTTCGGATTATTGATGGACAACACGTCATCTATGTATCTGAAGGTAAAATTGAACTGAGATGCGAGGTGACTATGGCCAGTCGATCCGTCGCTATCCGCGGCCCGATCAGTGAAAGTGTGAATGGGCTTTTCATATACCTTCTGTTGGGTATTTGTTCTTACTTTACAAATGAAAGCCCCCCTCACACTTTAACAGATCGGCCCACGGATAGCTACTGATCGAGAAAAATGTTAAGGCCCTGTCACACAGCAATGTACGTTTAAATTACGAATAATTTACGAATGAAATTTTAAAATCTGGATTTATACGCGGAAATACGTTGAAAAAGATGGCTGTAATGCTTGAAATTTTGACAAATGAATCTCGCAAGAACGAAGTAGAATGACAAATATGGATAATGACCATATCCCTGTTTACAGCACAAAATCGATAACCCAGAAAATCAGAAACCGAAGGCATACAAAATCAGGATAAAACAGGAACCAAAGCAAACAAACAAAAACCTCCACCACATGAAAAAAAAGCGAACTCCCGATATGAGAGTGAGACTACGCATAAACTTCGCATGAAACACTAATAAATTGCGCAAAGAACACGTATATCTACGGAAGAGCCGAATTTGTGTGTAGTTCTTAGTAGTATACGCAATATATGAGTGATGTACTCGCAATACCTGCGTGTTTTATGCCTGGAAGGTTCGTTAATTATACGCAGACATACGTGGAACGGACGCGAAAATTGCCAGCTTTACGTAAGAACCTCGTATTCATTGCGCACATACGAGTATGAATTACGGATGAATTGAGTAAGAACTGCATTAAAACAACGTTAAATACGCATAGATCGCGTTAATCCAAGAGGTCAAAAAATTCTGAGCTGCTCAAAACCGTTTTCGCTTATGTCCACGTCTTCTCATCCTGGACATCACTCTCTGCGCATAGCGACGAATTAAATGCGAATGGAAATCGCTTGTTTATTAAAAACGTATGAGTTACGTATATTTGCGCATGGATTACGTATCTCCATGTATCTTCACGTTTGCCCCAAATATTTGACGTAGTTTATGCGTAATTCATACGCAAGTGCTGTGTTACCGGGCCTTAATTATAGGGCCAAACAAATCTATCATTATTCTTTGCGTACGGATATGATTTAATGAGGTAATTATATAGAGGCATGTATAAAACCTTGAGATACTGCTATAAAATAATTGAGATTATTTTCAACTTGAAAATATTCGGTGTTTTAGTTTAAAAATACATAGCAAATTCAAGCCAGTCCAATCAATCCGTACTGAAGTCGTAGCTATCTTTGTGCGAATCGTGGCAATCCGTACTCAAGTCGTGGTATTCTTTAGCAATCCGTACCTATACGTACACGTGTCATATCAATCCGTATCTATCCGTACGCGTGTCGTAGCAATCCGTAGCAATGTCGGAACCATATCCGTTGCAATCCTTCGCTATCCGTACTCCATTCGTATCAACCCGTAGCAATCCGTAATGGAGTTGTAGGTTATCACAAAAGTTCATATGAAAAAAAGTCAGGAATTTTCGTAACTTTTGTCATTAATGAAACGCTCAAAAGATTTTCCATTTAGATTGCACTTTGTTTTATAATATCATATTTACATACTTTATATAAAGTCACAAACAATACATCGATATTTTCTTTTAAAAGAAGTACTAAGTGATCAAAAGTTTCGAAAATTCTTGAAATTATTCGTAAGTGTTTTTGTGAAACTGGCTACTGGTTCATCGAATATTTTGAGTCCCGACTCGCCACGGATCTTTTTTCGGAGTCGTAGCGGAGTCGTGGCTCGATCCGTGGATATGTGGAGGGGACTTTAAGGTCAAGATTATTAATTTGAAAATAAGACTTACTGACATGGACAATTCATAGTTATTTCTGTAATTTCTTAAAGGAAAATGAAGTGAAGTGTATACAACAGTTTCACTGATTTTGGATTTTTAACCATTTTCTCGAGTGTGCCCCGCCATGATCATTTTGGATATTACCTTTGACGTAATTACATTGATCTTTTAACATGTTAAAATAGACATATCGTGAAAGTGAACAACATAAACTATTTACCAAAGATTTGATTAGGAGGGGATGTAGCTCAGTGGTAGAGCGCTCGCTTCGCATGTGAGAGGCCCCGGGTTCAATCCCCGGCATTTCCAACTCTCGGAGAATTTTGGAAAGCGTTTTCTCGGATACTGCAAGAAGGAATATGAAAAGATGTTGACTAATACATACACGAACACTTCATAATCTATAAACATGAATATTCTAAAGACTAGTACGGTAATTTCCTTTTACGGTGAAAAAGAAGGGTGCATGTAAGCATTGATGATACTAAGCTTAAATTAAAAATAAAAAAATACTATTTAAAAAAAGGAATAGTGTCCCTGAAAATCAATTAATTTTACAAAATTTTGCAATGCAAAATATTTCTCTTCATATAAAAATATACATTCTCATTTGTATAAATTCAAATTTTCAGGCGAATCTAACGCATACATTCGCAGTTATAGAATTTTAAAAACGTAATTTTGAATTTGGGGTGCGCAGCTCTAATTCATTTCACTGGCGCCACCTACACTGCATTTAGTTTTTACGATAGAGGTATATGTAAGGGAGAAAAGCCGAAAACTATCCATTATGTCAGAGAAAGTACTGATCGAGGCCCGTCAGGGCCGAGATCAGTTCTTTCTCTGACATAATGGATAGTTTGATGCTTTTCTCCCACTTAAAACATGACATCTTTTGTTTTAATAATGGACAGTCACAGGTAGATCCTTTTGCAGAAATTTGGACAACTCAAAATCAAGAACCGTATCATTGGTCAAGGGATGATGATCAGGTGCACGTAGCTTAAATTCCTGGTCAGTCAATCGATCGAATTCTTTTGTCTTAATAATGGACACTTTCATGTCAAGGTCAATCACTGAGTTGTTGAGAAAATCATTTATTTAGATCTAGGCACGTCTGTGATATACAACGTCTGTTTTGTTTGGAACTTGGTTTTATTTTTATCTAAAACACTTTGAAAAAAAAGACATAATACTATTATTGTTAGATGGTTTGGATTTAGACTGTTTTTTTTTTTCTGTCTTTATACTATTTTACTCCTTTTTTAAGTTACAGACACCGAGAGAGAACTGATGTTTCGTCTTGGATTTCGATGGACTTCAACATTTTGTAGTTTTATTTACTTCATTTTACGTGTTACACAGTATTTCATTTATTTCTATTTCATTTTATATACATTTTTTTCTGACGTAAGATCTTGTAATGCCGCCATATGAAAATTACGATACCTGCGCTTCCGATGGATCTGGATTATCGATGCAGATTCTTTTGCTCATTAAAGGAAGATGTTTTACAAAGCGGAATGATAGCTATGGAATTTGATATCGGAATAATAAAAAAAAAGCTCGGAAATATATTTTTGTTGGGATATACAGTTGTTTGAAACTTTCTGTGTGATATCGTGTCTTCATAATGAGGATTTTTCTGTCCGGGAATTTACCTGTGACTGTCCATTAAGTTACCTTTAACTGTCCATTATTAAAATAATGGACAGTTAAAGGTAACTTAATGGACAGTTACAGGTAAAATTTTGGACGAAAAAGAATCATATTGAGACAATATCATATAGAAAGAACTGCTTAGACAATGGGATGGCGTCATAGTCATGTTTTAATTAAAACTCGACAATATTAGGGTCGTTACTGCATATTTTCAAATAAAACTTTTATGGCTCCTTTTCCCCTCTTTCTAGACCATTTGGAATTAATTTTACGTTTTCAATAAAATTTATTTTCAGGAACACTGTATCTGTAATTAATTAGGATCATTAATTATGTAATTATTTATTTCATTAACTTGTTTATACTTTTAATTAATTTGTTTAGCCATTATTATTTAGGATATTATAAGTATAATTCATTTCTCTACTTTTTGTTTATTAGTTATGCATAGATCGGTCACTCGATTTAATTGACAAATATGGGTCCCGTATTTTTCATAGCCAGACTAGAAATTATTACTGTTAGGATATTCCACGTCGCTCTTTGTATATTTTCATGATGGATTTTATTAAGTTTGTGTAAATAGTGTTAATAAATTGTGAACTTATTACCGTGTCTTATTTTAAAATAACACGAAGTACAAGCAAATTACAAGGGATTTTTAAATACCGATTCTCTGTAAGGACCAAACAATTTCAGCAACATTGAGAAATAGCATATCACAGAAATGAAAGATTTTTGGTACAAGAGTCATGTATAATGTGTTAAACCGGAATTAAGATATCATTGTGGAATTGGAGCATTGTTTGCCATGGTAACCATGTCAAAACTTTTGGGGGTCTGGAATACGTGATAAACGAGGCATTTTCATGGTCCATATTTCCATGGAATATAAATATGTGGAGAATTAAACCTTCTCGAAAGCATTCCTTTGTCCTGCCATAACAATATTGAATTTAAGAATCTAAACCATTTATTCTTATTTTAATGTTATTTGGGATCAAACGTAAGGAAAATTCCAGCATTTGTAAGGCCTTTTTCCAACCCCTTTTTAGGCCCTTTTTGCCAGTTTTTACAATGCAATTACTGCAAAAGCAATGGTTTTTAAGTAATAAAGCTTGTAGCTTTTTAAATATCTATTTGTTGTCTTCTGAAAATGAGAAAATCTGGAGTGGGGAACTTATTGGTTTTCTTGGTATTAAATGCCGAAATAGGTTACCATGGCAACATTTGACACATATGTTAAAGCACATGCAAACATTAAATGGCTATTGTGAAGGCCTTATTCTGTCTTTTATAATCAAATTAACAAAGAGGATATAAATTAGAAAATAACTTTGAAAACATTTCAAGGTCATATCGTTTATTTTCAAGGTCACTCGAACTTAGACATTGAATTTTAGCGTTTTTCGTGAATTTTCAAGGGAAATATATGATGTCACGTTAAAACGTTATGAAATTATGGGAAATCCATTATTTGATATTGAATATGCACGAAAGATTGTATCTACTCCCTTTGTTTCATAGACATCAGCATTTTTTAAGTATTTCATTTCTCATTGGCAATTTGTGACAGAAATGGAAAATTTTCATGATTTTTTCTCTTTTTGGACGAGACTAATTCTATAAAAAAATACAATACATACTTAAGCACTATCTCATTTTCTTGTTTTATTGAAAGACTTAAATTAAGCAAAAACACCAAACAAAATAAGTATAGTAAAACAACAAAAAACGACATCAAAAATAAGAAAAAATAAACTTTTGGAATAAATTTTTGCGGAAATTTGAAATGACCTTGATCTATATTTGAATGACCTTGGAATAGAATCAAGGTCATAAAGCAATTGATACTCATCAAAGTTATCTTAAACATATATCTTTGCCATTGCCAACTTCGTTTATATATATTAAAAGTGAATCAAAAGATATCCTACATGAGACCATCTGATATCAAATGTTGCCATAGCAATCACTTTTTCAGCTTAAAACTAGCATTTCTGTTAAGTTCCCCACTTAGATTTTTCCCTCAAGTTTTAGATCAGTCAACATAGATTAAACCTCAATTAAGAAATATTTAACTTACCCATTGCTTATTCTTTTTATTCAAATATGAAAAACATAAAAATTGAAGAAAAACAGACCTAATTTTGGGGTATATTTTCAATGAAAATATTGGCATTTTTTGTCTGAATTTTGCTGATTTACTGTATGACGTGCCATTTAATTTCATGTGGATTGACAAAATAGAAGTTAAGAATAAATGTTATTTATTATGAGGAATCTAATTGATACCGGTTTCCATGGCAACCAGATGCCTGAAAACCTCTCATTTTAGACTTCAAAATACCTGTTGAAAATGGGGGCCTTGTTACCATGGCAACGGAAGGTCAATTTCATCAAAGAGGTGTATTTTCATTCTTAGTTTATAATAAACATGTAATATAATAAAAATTATCAAAATCTGTGACATGCTATTTTCAGCTTACTTTGGTCCTTACAGAGAATTGATATTAAACTGTGTTGAGATACAGATATGCGATATACCTTTTGTCCAGTTATTTTATTTGTCTATATTTAGACACGCTACCAGGATCGCAAAGGCCACGTTACATATCTTTTACTATGCTACAGAATCGACCCTACAGGAGATTTAAGCCGCGCACTCTCTTCAAAGTAGTTACACAAAGGAGCTCGAACGATAAGTATGGTATTCCGCCCAGTTGGGACCGATATTTTTTTTCCTCATTAAAGGAAATGAAAACTCTGAATTCGGTAAGATTTTGCTGAATTTCATGAAAATAGTAATATTTCAAACACGCGACCTATATTTTGTGTACAATATGGGTTAAAACAGTCGATTTTAACACTAAAGCATATGGAAACTGGAAAAGTTTTTAGAGTATTGTTCCCCACCTTGCTAAAGGATTTCCTTTTAATTGAAACTTTAGTTTGACAAGATCTTCCAGCATGGCGAGTAAGATCCTGTAGCAAGGTGGGGAACGATGTCAACCAGGCGATCGAAATATAAAAAAAGGGGGGGGGGGAGGGGGTGAAAAGTCTCAAAATCTTGAGTAATTATACATAAATCACGTTTTCTTTCGATGGGTTTAGAGTGATGATACTTTGCAATTATATCTAATATGCTAATTCATTGATAATTTTTATGATGTCATTTTATGGTTTGGGTGAGTAGTAAACATTTTGCGACTATATTTTTTTTTCTTTTGAGATATTCATTCAAACACTTCCAACAAAGAATACTGTTCCTGATTATATTTTATTTTCCTCTATTTATCAAACACTCTGGGTTTTTTTTTTTTTTTTTTTTTTACGAATAACCACAAAAATCTCTTTTTTCGATAGTTTTTTGCTAACATGTATCTTTTAGTAAGGTAAACGCACTAAGGGAGTATAGTGATGAACTAAAAATGTAGGTCTTAATACGGAAAGGAAATACTAGTTTTTGAAAGAGGACAATAATTCTACAGTTTATTAAATCACTAAATGTATGATAACTTAATATAACTCAGAGTAAAACGATTGTCTCAATTTCATCTCATCTTATTGAATTTTATAACATAATACCACGGACTCTAAATGGTGGACACCGCACATGCACATGCATCATCTACAGTCGATTTAAATACGGGGGCTTAATCCTTAAGTTGTACATATAAATGTTATTACTACAGTACAACGTATGAATTTTTCAAACAGTGCAACAAAATTTGAATTCATATATGAATTCATATTTTAAAAAATGTAAAATGAATAACGTCATTCCAAGTTTTTTCTCTATTTAGCGTCCATTATTTTACAAAATCCTTAACTATGTACAGACATGAAGAAATTCCTAGAGAAAAGAAACATGCACACAGTCGAATTTGTATATTAATTAAACCTCCATATACCTCTATTGTAAAAACGCAAAATTTATTGTAGGTGGCGCCAGTGAAATGAATTAGAGCTGCGCACCCCAAATTCAAAATGACGTTTTCAAACGGCTATAACTCCGAATGTATGCGTTAGATTCCATGCGCGGATCCAGTATTTTTTGTCAGAGGGGGTCCAACATTTTAGGAAGTCTACCTATCAGGTAGGTACATATACATCGGTGCACATGATGGGGAGGGGGTCAATTCTGAGGGGGGGGGTATTGTTAGTTTTCCTTTCACGTTAAATTCTATGAGGAATTGGCGAGTCTGAAATATGTTTAGATATGAAATATTGATTTGTTTTAATTCGATCGAGATTATTATTTATAACACTGAATATTTTATTCCTTGTATTAGCGAGCGGAGCGAGCCGTAATTTTTTTTTTTTTATTAATTTATATTTTGTCTATAATAGATAAGAAATATCAAATAATCAGACATCTTAAAATGACAAAACCTTGAAAAAGATGAAGGAGGTTACATCCTATGAAGTAAGAGACTGTTGAAAATATGAGTTCCTGAGACCCAAGACAATTATATAAAATTCTTTAGCATGAACAATCGAAAATAATTAAGGAATTTTGCAGACAAAATAGTTTTGTATTTGTAAATGGCGAGCGAAGCGAGCCGAAATTTTAGGTTTCAAAGCCCTTTCATGCATTTTAGACCCATTTCAATTAGAAATGGGCCAAAGCTTGACCCCACCTCCGAAAATCTCAGGGGGGGGGTCCAGACCCCCGGTCCCCCCTCTGGATCCGCGCATGAATTCGCCTGAAAATTAGAATTTATACAAATGAGAATGTAAACGTTCATATGAAAAGAAAGATTTTGCATCGGAACATTTTGTAAAATTAGTTAATTTTCAGGGAACCGTACCTTCAAGTTTGTGGTTGAAGCAAAATCTCAGGAACTATATATATACATATACACAGTAGAACATAAAATCACACAGGTTGCCTCTGACTAGACATATCATTTTATACCCGGCCCGTAATATTTGACCTAGTGACCATGAACCAGTTAGTGACAAAAACTTCCCATACTGTCTTTAGGCACGGTCCATTTGATATTCTGGGGGGGGGGGGGGGGGGGGGGCTTGGGTTTTTTTGTCGGAGCAAGATTTTTTTTTTTTTCGCCCCAGACCGGACCAAAATTATTTTTTCTTGCAAAGTTGGCGCAAGATTTTTTTTTCAAACATTCGTGATTTTAAATATACTAAGAATGTTTATTGTGTTTTATCAATAGAAATTCTTTATTTTTACTAAAAACTCTAAAATATTACTTTATTTTTATGCAAAAAATTTAATTCGCTTCTAAACAGAGAGATAAAAGAATTTTACAATACAATTTCTAAGTAAACAAAATTTATATAAGGTACAAGTTAGAGGGTCTGAGGGGAGGGTCTTTTAGACAAATTTTCAAATTTAAAATTGTAAATTGGTGAAAAACTTAAGATCTTCTTCAAAGCTTGTATGTAAAATTAGACTAGCTCAGTGGTGATCATGGTGATATGCATCTATAAATACATTATATTGATAATATTTAAGCCTTTTTTTATAATACTTTCATTCTAATATATGTTCAAATATGAACTATGCCATTTAAGGAATAATGTTTTTATAGAAAACAATGGCGAGCGAAGCGAGCAAAAATCTTTTGGAATATAAATTGAAAAGTGCGGCAAGCGAAGCGAGCCGGAAAATTTCTAGGAATTTTAAGCGAAATTTTCAGGTAATTCTTAAAATTCAGATTACTTCTAAGAGCAAGATAATTTTTTTCTGACTCATCATAAGCAAATTATTTTTTTTCATCAAAATTTGGATTTAAATTATTTTTTTCAAAAAAAAAAAAACCCCAAGCCCCCCCCCCCCCCCCGAATATCAAATGAACCATGCCTTAGCGGTGTTTTATTTGGATATGAAATAGAACGTTGACGACTCACGATCTACATATAATATATTACAAATACTATTTTGAAAGTCAAATTGAAACAAGTTGCCCTACAGGATCCGTCTTTAATAATCATAAAAAGGAAAGAGACATACACTTTTTATTTGTTTGGACCCTTGTTTATTCATTAAGTCTGACCATTTTCAAACAGGATTTAGATAATATGATTCAATGTTGTATAAAAGTACACAAGAATGAAAACGAATTTATCGTTAGTCATCCATTTTATGGGCGATCCTGTGGGGAAATGATTTACTTTCTGTTTTATTTGAATTTTGTAAAATTAAAGATTAAATTGTTTCTGTCCCCGTATATTGCAGATATTGCATCTGTGTAAAATCAATTACCCTTTAACTTTGACAACCGTCGAGTTTGCTGATGACCCTTCGGCCGTTTGAAAGCCATGCCCCCCCCCCCCCCCACAAAAAAAAAAGACAAAGCCGACTTCAAAATCACATCCTTGATCCTCTTTGATTTAATTTCCATGTATTTCAGGAGTGGATCTATGATTTCACCGTAAAGGGGGAACCAAATCAAATTAAATCTTATTTTTTGGCTAAATGACTTTCCTTTGGGACAGAATCGTAAAATTTCTGATAGTAGGATACGGTAATTCAGAATGGAAAAATCAATACTTTTTCGAAAATGTTAGAGGAGGTGCGTCCCCATTATTTCCGCCACTACACTTTTGCATGTCTGTGACTAACTATTATTCGGAAATACGTTTATCCACATTTCATGAATTCATATATTTTCTTTATTCACTGCAAAGAAAAAACTTGGGACTTTCATCATATTGTGTCCAAACAGTACATGTATATCACGATTTGCTGCTGAAAATGAAAATACAAAAACAAACCCCCTCCCCCCCAAAAAAAAACAAGCAAACAAACAAAATACCAAAACCAAAATTAACAAGCACTGGGCGAAAAAACAGGTTTACGCAACTGCGTAAACTTGCATAAACTTGATATTTTCAGGTTTCCACAAGTTTCCGCATTGCGTAAACTGGCAAATAGTTTCCGCAAGTTTACGCAATGTTTTCGCTGATGAAACTTGAAAAATTTTCCTTGATAAAGTTTCCGCAATGTAAACTTGGAACAAATGGTTTACGCAGTTGCGGAATCCTGATGAAACCTGTTAAATTTCTTTCCATTTTATTTCAACAAGTTTCCGCAATGTAAACTTGGAACAAATGGTTTACGCAGTTGCGGAATCCTGATGAAACCTACTAAATATGTTTACGCAGCTGCGGAAACCTAATTTAACTTTTCAAATAGTTTACGCAGTTGCGGAAACTTGATATGTAACTACTTCTATAGTTTACGCAGTTGCGGAAACCTGATAAAGTTTTTATCATTAATTTCTTATTTTTTTATTTTTATTTCTTCATTAATTTATTTGTTTTATTAATTTATTTTATTTATCTATTTATTTTATTAATTAATATCATTAATTAATTTATTTTATCAAGATATTTATTTTATTAATTAATTAATTGATTTTATTAATTAAATTTATTTTATTAAATTTATTTTATTAATTTATTCATTTTATTAATCAGTTAATCTAATTATTTTATGAATTTATTTATTTTATTAATTTATTTATTTTAATACTTTATTTATTTTATTAATTATCTATTCTATCAATTTATTAAATTAATTAATTCATTTTGTTATAATTAATTTTTTTACCAATAAATTAATTTATTTTTATTAATTTAATTTTATTTATTAATTAATTTTCTCAATTTTATTTATTTTCTCAATTTCATTAATTTTATTATTTTATTTATTTTATCAATTTATTTATTTCATTAATTTATTTATTTTATTGATGGGTTTATTTAATTTGATTATTTCATTTTACTAATTAATTAATTTTGTTTATTCATTCATCTTATTAGTTTATTGATTTTATTATTTTATTAATTTTATTTCAATTTTTTAAATTTATTTATTTTATTAATTTATTTATTTTTATTAAATTATTTACTTTGTTAGTTAATTTATTTTATTAGCTTTTTTTTCATTTATTTATTTATTTTCATTTATTTTTTTTTTCATTTATTTATTTTTTTTTCATTTATTTATTTTTTTTTTTCATTTATTTATTTCATTCACTTATTTATTAAATAAATTTATGTATTTATTAATTAATTTATTTTATTGATATATTTTTTAATTTATTTATTATTTTAACTTATTCTATTAATTTATTTATTATTGATTTATTAATTATCTTATTTATTTATCTATTTTTATTTATTTTTTATCTGTATACTTTCCTTGTTAATCATTTTCACTAATTCTATTTTTTTTTTTAATTTGTTTATTTTCTTCAATTTTTTTTTATTTAATTATTTTATAATCTATTTACATGTGAATTTATTTAATTTACTTTGATTAATTACTTTTGAAAATCTACCTATTTTTTATTATTCAACTGAGATAACGTCATTGACTTGGTTTTCAAATACCTTGTCACTTCATGAGTGCAGTAGATTTGATTAGCGTGATAATAGCGGCGTTCAAATGATTTCAGAAGTGTATGACATAAAAACACAGTACGTAATCCTAATTATGCTAATGAGTTACCACTACATCACCCATACCTGTCAATCAATTATGCTAATGAGCTACTCCTACCTCACCTAGCTATTCCTGTCAATCAAATTTGAGGGATATAAAGGTCGTAGCAATGACCAATCGAATTCGATAAATATGGTAACTTTCAAAATTATAATGACAAAATTTTACCTGCCTATTATATAATCCAAAAACCTTCTCCGTCATATATTGATAAATTGTAAAACTTGTGCTTATGATTCCTCATTTTATTTATTTATTTATTTATTTATTTATTTATTTATTTATTTATTTATTTATTTATTTATCTATTCATTTTTTTAAATACAAGAAAAACACTATATTATTGTATTTATATATGAAACGACTGGGTTTTATTTATTTATTTATTTATTTATTTATTTATTTATTTATCTATATAAATACAATAAAAACACTATATTAATGCATTTATATAAGAAACGACTGTGTTTTATTTATTTATTTATTTATTTATTTAAATAAAATAAAAACACTATATCATTGTATTTATATAAGAAACAACTGTGTTTTATTAATTAATTAAATAATTAATTAATTAATTAATCAATTTATTTATTTATTTATTTATTTATTTATTTATTTATTTATTTATTTATTAATTAATTTATTTATTTAGATAGTTAGTTTATAAATTTCTAGACTAAGATGCATATTTTTTTTAGGAAAATATACATTGAAAACTGTTTATTTACCATTATGGGTTATTAAAATATTCTCTCTCTCTCTGAATTTATTTTAAAAAAATCATTTTTATCAGCTGATTTTACTCTTGAATTCTTTTTGTCCATTTTTTTTCTTTTGTTAAATTGAAACATGTAAGTGTCCAATTCTGTGCATAGAGGTATCCGGACATTTGAACATTTTGACAGTTTGACAAGTACACAATTACTGACCCGTGTAATTTGCAACCGCGTATCAGTTACTTTTACATCATAAAAGAAGCGATTTTATTCATCAATTCTTTTTGTCCGTTTTTTTTTCTTTTGTTCCTTAAATTATTTATAATCAGCATATCATTTTTTATGTTTCTTTTTATTATCAATTATTTCATTTCATTTCATTTCATTTCATTTCATTTCATTTTATTTTATTTTATTTTATTTTATTTTATTTTATTTTATTTTATTTTATTTTATTTTATTTTATTTTATTTTATTTTGTTTTGTTTTGTTTTGTTTTGTTTTGTTTTGTTTTGTTTTGTTTTGTTTTGTTTTGTTTTGTTTTGTTTTGTTTTGTTTTGTTTTGTTTTGTTTTGTTTTGTTTTGTTTTGTTTTGTTTTGTTTTGTTTTGTTTTGTTTTGTTTTATTTTATTTTTTATTTTTTATTCTATTTCATTTCATTTTATTTTATTTTAAGGTATGCTTTGAAACATGTAAGTGTCCAGTTCTGTGCTTAGAGGTATCCAGACAATTGAACATTTTGACAGTTTGACAAGTACACAATCACTAACCCGTGTAATTTGCATCCGCATGTCAGTTACTTTTACATGAGAATACAAGACTAAATATCGATATGTTCTAATAATAAGCGAGTGCCATTTTTTAAGAATTTCGTCGAGTTGTTCTATATATCCCACCCTTTCCCCTTTGTGTTGATAAATGGCCCCTAGCAAAATATCAAATGCAGATAAAAATGACTACTGAACTCTTTATATGATTTTCTTGTAGTGAAATGGATGGTTTCAATCCCGAGTGTCTTAAATTTATACCCTATAAACTCCCCCTCCCCCCCCCCCCCTTAAAAAAATTCAAATATTTTTTTATAAAGCTTAAAGAAGCATTAAAATTAATGAAGTCCAAAATCCTGTGACCTAAAAGGGTTCACGCTGCGTACCCATGGATATGAGAGTCGCACCGGGGGGGGGGGGGGGGGTTGTAGGGGCACTTTGACATCATGTCAAACTTGAAGATATTTGCGCGCCGTCATGACAGCATGTTTTGGATCGGCACCCCAGTGTGCATTTCCTCAAAACTTTTTTTCTGTGAACTATCACAGGGAAAGATAAAGAAATAAATTAATTGAAGCTCAAAATAATTATGTATATTTGTAATCAACAATTATTTGTCAAACTTACAGTGATTTTTTTCTTTTTTTTTTTTTTTGATCGCTCATGAACCTAAGGATCCGCTGCCGACATTAATATCTGCTCTAGCCTTACATTGAGAGATCGAGAGAGAATTGATAATCGATTACTTTGCTTTTCATGTTTGATCCTTCATGAATGCATGTACGATCGTCTATACGCTTAAATATGAAAGGGGGATTGCAGATCTATCCGGGATCTCATTAATAAATTACCCCTAGGCCCATCCCCCGGCTCCCACCACCAAACAAGAAGACAACTTGTATTTTTTTAAAATGAAGTTATAAACACGAAAAAGTTCTGTCCTATTGTGACTTTCTGACGTATTGATGAAACACAAGACAAGTGGGACACTTCTCAGTCATAAATTAATCTCTTTCATAAATACAGTATATAAATACAATAATTAATTTAAACAGGACAATTCGTCGAAAAGAATCCATTGTTTTCTCACACAATTTTTTTATCAATTGAGCTTTGAAATGCCGATTGGGCCAGCTTCGCCCTCGATCATAAATACAATATGTGGGGTGGATATAGTTTTTTCAAGTTTGGTCCAGTCCCTCCCGAGACTTCAAGTCTAGTCTATGAACGTAAATAATTGTACATATTTTGATTCTTTGATTCCAAGGGACAGGCCAACCAAGCCTTATTCTGGGCTTGCATCCCCCAAGAAAAAAAAAAAAACAAACAAAAAAACAAACAAAAAAAAAACAGAAAAAAAAATGTTTTAGTTTTAACATATTTTATTTCATAATAACATGAAATAGGATGGGGCAAAATTTATAACAACATTACATAAGTCCTCTCCTTATCATACACAACATATAAATATCAAGATGGCAACTTAAAAAAATATGTAGATATACTAGTGAAAAAAAAATACGAAAAACGTCTATCCACGGCACAGACTCCAAATTTTCAAATAACCAGGTATATTTTGGTCCATTTACAGAAAAAACAAAAAACGGCAAAATTCGCCCCTTGATCCCCCAGCAAAAGTAGCGCTTGATCCGCTACTGATACTCGATCAATATCAATGGCGGATCCAGCGCCCCCCTTGCCGGGGGGTCAAGGGGGCGAATTTTGCCGATTGTGATTGAAAATGGGCCAAAATATACCTGTTTTTGGAAAGTTTGGGGTCAGTGCCGGGGGGGGGGGGGGGGCGGGCGCCCCCTCCGCACCCCCCTGAATCCGCCACTGAATATTGTCTGGATCTCCGAGCTGGAAACACAAATCACCTGCTAATCACTAATCACCTCTAGGTCTAGTGTTATTTTCTTTTCGAGGTTTAAAATAAAAATATTCATTATGGCAAAATATATGTTTATGAAATAAAAAAAACAGAACAATCAAAAAAAAAAAGAAAAGAAAAAGAAAAAAAGAAAAGAAAAGAAAGAAAAGAGAGAGTGAAAAAACGTAGCCTGGGATCCGTGGCCCTTGAGTGTGCCACGGATCCCAGGCTAGAAAAAACAAACACTCAAGGGCCACGGATCCCAGGCTAGAAAAAACGCCGAAAAATACAGCGGGCTCTGTGTTCGCGCTAGCACAATTTCAAATCAAATATTGACCAATCAGAGGCGAGCATTTTATTTGTATACAGAGGAAACTCAGAAGCGGGTTGAAAGTTGTTTTCCCAAGAAGAAACTAAGGAAAACATGTTTATTTGGGTAATCCCATGGCGATAAATGGTAAGATGCATTTCTTAGTCATTAATATTTACTTTTTAACGTGCATTTCCCATAATAAAGACGCCGGCTTGGTCAGTTCGACCCACGCGCTGATTTTTCTTGTTCTTGCTTTTATTTTACGGCGATCCTGTGGACTATTTGAATCACTTTTTATATATTTAGACATATTTGTATCATTACTTCCTCCTAAAAAGGAACATGTACCAGGTAAAATCTTTGTTTACTTTGTTGCAAGCTACCCCCCCTTCCCTTTCGGCCTTTGCCATGGGAAGAATTGGGTAAATTTAAAGATACATGTTCTTCAGGGCGTCAGGATTTTTCATATTGATGTCTTTTCTAGTGTTGTAATGATAGTCGCTGAATCTTGAAAAGTGCTGACTATCGATAATGATTTCGAAAATCGATTGTCGCTGTTGAAGTTACACGAAATGATCTCAGTGCGAAAAGTCTTTGCTATAATTCAAAACTAAAAACTAGACGCGATCGCTTTTGCAAAGTTACCGGTTGAGGAGGAGCAGATTTATCCATATCCCGGCAGTACTAAGTCCGCAGCATGGGACTGTTTTGGCTTTAATAGAAAGAAAAAGGAAGGCCCCCCTTCTATCATGTCTAAAGCAAACCTCGAGATAAATACCTTTATTTGCAAGATCTACTTGCATACGTACGCCCTGAGTATTCTCCTTCTGAAGATACAAAACATATAACAATTTTAAAGTAAAAAAGTCTGATTCTGAATCTGATATCGATGTACTCCTCCGATAGTTTCCGATAATCATGATAATTGATAGTAAATTTTTTTCTGATTTTACAACTCTTGTCTTTTCGTATTCAGTTATTTGTAGTTTTCGTTCCAATTATCAGGATTTTTCATACCAATAGATGATTTTCCAATAAACTCGTGAGACAGTCAAACACCCAGGGATGCAAATAAGCACTCGCCCGCTCGCCAATGCGACTAAAAATTCAGTGTGGACTACCAAAGATGTTTTTCTTATCGCCCACTTGGCGACCATAAAATTCCAATCTTTATTATTTTCTTGTATCAAAGTTGCAGTAACTAACGTTTGGAAACAAAAACTCATGGGCATTTGTCAAATTTTCGGTTCGCTTTCTCGCGGAAAATGAATAGATCTCTCTTATTTCCTTGTAAAGACGTACTGTAATTTTAGATCAGTACAAATGTATATACCAAAACTCACTAATGTTTCCAAAAGCACACAAAGTCACTGTCTGGAGACCGACTGACGTGTACGTAATATGTTTATAAATGGATTTACCTGTATTTATTGATTTATTAAAAGGTACTTGTACTTGAAATAAACTCGACATGTACACTGTACAAGGAGAGAAGGGGGTTTGGGATGTAGATTTAGATACATTTTGATGTGGGCTAATCGTTTTGATGTAGGCGCCTAAATTTATTGACTTATGAGCCCATTTGGCCCCTGAAAATTTCAACAAATTTTCATCCCTGACACCATCGTCGGAAACCCACATTCGGTCACGCAAGCTCTCCCGTGGGTCATATCAGCAGAATTTTTGCTGGATAGCATTACAAAAATCTAATGCGATTACTTGTCAGTGAATTAGCCATTTAAAGCCACTATGTAAGCAATATTGTTTTGTAACTCCTTAAATTAACAAATATTAATCACTGTCAACATTATTTAGGGCATCTTCTGTTGATGGAAAAATAAAAAAGATGATATTTTGCTATCGATAGCAAATTAACAGACAAGTACTCGCATTAGATTTTTGTAATGCTATCCAGCGAAAATTCTGTCGTTATGACCCACGGGAGGTGAGCTTGAGTGACCAAGCGTGGGTTTCCGACAATGGTCAAACACCAGACATAAGTACGAAAGATCCCACTATCAAATTTTGAGGAGCTCAAGTAAATCAGCTCTACATAGCAGAAACATAATCTTTTTTTTTCTGCAATATGTATGAAAGATCTCAGTAACAGGTACGAAAGATTCCGTACGAAAAATCTCGGTACAAACAGGAATAGGTACAAACATGACGAAAGATCCTGGAACCATTCTTCAGGGGGGGATACAGGATATGATTTGAGTTGGGGGGGGGGGGGCGTGAAAAACAGATAGGGTCTTTAGGGCCACCTAGCATTTTCATAGCTGCAAACCAATGTCAGATTTAAAAAGAAATTGTTCATGATTTTATTTCTTAGCTTTTTTAAGTATTATAGGTAGGGCTCGGCCGATCCCATGATGGGTTGATCCAATGGATATTACAATATCAATCTCTTCAAAACAAGCGTACATAATTTGTGCAGTTATTGGATCTCAAATCAAAAATTTTATATTTCCCACAATTCTCTGAGCGCCATCTAGCATGTCGAGTGAGCATTCAAAATTTATGTCTCTTGAGAGTTTTTCATCACTAGCCAATTAATCAGCACACATATTTTGATAGTTTTCATTCGATTGTGCTACATAATCAAGTAACTGACATATCTATGAAACATAAGAAGGTATTGCCAAATATTTTACGCCAGCGTCTTCGGCAGATTTCTGTGGGCGTGTCCGTTTTATTTTCGAACCTTCGCTTCGTATGCTAATCAGGACACTTAAGGTCAATTCTCATTGGTCCAGTGGTTTTGTACATTTGTCTTGAGAAGATGCATGATATCTTACCCTTCCTTATCATAATAAGTGTTGTTTTGAATATTTTGATGTGTCAGCACTTCAGAGAATGACTATTCATCACCAATTGCTTGAATAAATCGCGTCATAATTTTTTTCAATAACAAGGGGCGTATCTTTATTCAAGAACACGAACAGTTAGCATGACTAGTTCCGAAGAGTCCAATGGGGTTGTAGTTCAATGTGTTCAAGGAGGGAGATAACTCTAGCAAATTTGGAGGAAATATTGTTATGTGGGAACATTCAGACTGATTATATAAAAAATTTAGATCTGAAACATTGAAATTTAATTTTGGATTCCTCTTTGTAGCGTTGATGGATCTCCACCTTACTACATGTACACGATGATACTCAGTGGTCACTGGTACGTCACTGGTATGTTGGACTTTTGGCTTCTAAAAGGATGCCCTTTCTGTAAAAGATGCTGCACAATATACATGAAGGATGGTATGCCAATATTATTTTTTTCAATTGGTAAACAGATTCTTTTTTTCTGTGTACATGAGATTTGTATATACATGTACGTATCTCAGTCTGTCATACAAAATTGATGTCAAAACACAATTATACAATCCCTCCCCCTTGTGACATGATAAAATGCAATATACAACCAATATTTTCAATATTATACTTTTCAATGAATCATAAAAATCAGTCTGTTCTTTGAAATCTACACTTATATGCACACCAACTTAATAATTACTTATAGATTCAGGTAGGTCTAATCTTTCTAGAATGTGACAAAGTATTTAAGCTTGAAATCTGATTTTATTTACATTTTACAGGTCATCATTTTGCTGTCACTAGGTAGAGGATGACTGGCATGAACCTTTGCCATGTTTGCAATGAAAATGTTATCTAGTTTAAGATAGCAGTAAGTACATTACAGTACGTACATGAGACTTTGATGGGTTTTCGTAAGGGCTGTCACGGTTAACTGAAAATTCGGTTACCCTCGGTTCATGCTTGGTCGGTTCGATTTGAATCGTACTTTACATGTAGAGTTTGCTTTTGGTCTGTCTGTATGTCTGTCTGTTTGTTCGCAAAAACTTTAACCTTAGGCATAACTTTTGAATGGTAAGTGATGGGGTTTTCATATTTCACATGTGCATTTCTTGTGGCAAGACCTTTCCATGGATACCAAAATTTTTGACCTTGTGACCTTGACCTTTGAGTTTGACCTACTTTTAAAAAACTTTAACCTTGGGTGTAACTTTTGAATGTTAAGTGATAGGGCTTTCATATTTCACATGTGTATTCCTTGTGACAAGACCTTTCCATGGATACCAAAATTTTTGACCTTGTGACCTTGGAGTTTGACCTACTTTTGAAAAACTTTAACCTTGGGCATAGCTTTTGAATGGTAAGTGATAGGGCTTTCTTATTTCACATATGAATTCCATGTGGCAAGACTTTTCCATGGATACTTAATTTGACCTTGTGACCTTTACCTCAAATGTGAAACTACTTTTCATCAGTTTTACTGACAAAGATGCCAACTGGGGCATTCGTGTTTCACAAACACAGGTTTTATTTATTATTTTTTTTTGGTTATACATGTATCAAGTTATAATTAATAAATAACAATTAGGGCTCACGATATGATATGTTTTGCAACATTTACTCATGATATGATTCGAATCACGATACAACATTTTTAGCTCGCTGGGACGAAAAAGTCCAGAGAGCTAATGCCATACCCTCATTGTCGTCATTATATCTAGATATAAGATATGAAGGTATTTCTGTAATTCGTCAGATATTTTATTAAAACAACAACAAGGCCGGGTTAGCGCAGTGGTAGCGCGCTCGCTTCTCACCTCTAAGGTCCCGGGTTCGAATCCCAGATTCGATGAAGGGTCTTATGTGGGAGGGTAGGTGGTCCCCCACCCAGGCCTCAGTAGGAGGTTTTTCTCCGGGTACTCCGGTTTCCTCCTGCTCCTTGGACCCCCTCACGCCAACATCTGAGCCAACGTGAGACATTAATATAAGTTGTGTAACTTGTTTGTTAAACGTTGTAAAATAAATAAAGTTTAATTTAAAAAAAAAACAACAATAAATTAAGATCATACATAATTTAAATGATTCGAGAAGTATGGTATTGACTAGAAAAAACAAAAACAAAACTCAGAGATAATCTTTGATGGCTCGGCGTCGAGCATCACCATGTTGATTTTTTAAAGATAAAACTAAATGCCGAAAACGAGCCATAAGTCAACCATACGGCCTCTTCTTGTATTGTGTATCGAACCGTCATCAAGAACCGCGGTGAATCAATAACCACGGTGAATCGAGAACCGTGGTGAATCATCACAGCCCTTATAACAATGAACACTCTATATCCACAAATTTTCTGCCACTTGGCCTTTATCAAGTGGAAAAGCACGAACATAAAAGAATTCTACGTAATATCCATAACTGCTGTAACTGAAAGATAATTGTTTTCAAATTATTCATAGTCTTTGATCTACTGTCCTGTTCACTAAATCCAGAGCACCCTGTTTTGGCGATTCTCTCTGAAGTATAATGTTGTCAACTTAAAAATTGATATCCAGTCTATCGAACTCTTTTAGTTTAACAGAAAATGCCTCCTTTTTGGTTGTGCATTGCTTAGTTAAAAAATACGACGGAAAATATAATGTCTATGTGAATTTTTTATATAGTAAAAACGACTAAAATGCATGATGCCGGACACCATGACGTCAATGTTTACCATTGTTTGTACAGAGAACAATATGGTGGCAGGCTGAAATTAACATGGGAATTTCCCATAGACATTTTATTTTTTGTATGGCAGGTTAAATACAGTGGAAAAGGTGAGTTCATGCACATTTTCTGTTACGACTAAAGGAGTTCAATCTACGGAGACAATAAATATTTGGAACATTCCTAAGACGGCTGAGAAAATATACAAAACAGGGTGCTCTGTATTTAATGAACAGGACAGTAGATATGTACCTTGTATTTTGTTTGAACCCCTGACCCCCAGGGTCTTGGAAAATGGGTGTGGTCATTTTCCCCTATATAAGGCCATGTAAAATAAATTCTATGTTTCTCAGATAATTGGGTCTAAAAAAAGTGGCAAGGTAGGTAGGGTTTTTATTTTTTGTTTTGTTTTTCCATTAAGAGTACTCTTATTATTCATGTAAGGCTAAAAATCGTCTCCCCTGTCTAACCCCCCCCCCCCCCCACCATTATTCGTGTAAGGCAATAAATCTTATTTTGCCCCCCTCCCCCCCCCCCTTTTTCCTTCATAGAAAATATACTGCCCCTTCCCCCCCCCCCCCCCCCCCCCCTGTTTTTCTTCATAGAAAACTGTCTTTGAACTGTTAGTCAAAATAATGGTACATGTAGCTCATCTGTCTGAATGGAAGAAGCTTAAATAGATACAAAATTTAATATATGAAGTATGACGTGTTTTGATTGCCGTGAGTACATTTAGTAGAATCGCGGAAGAGACTCGACGGATGTTATTTGCTCACACCTTGTTTAAACCCAGTTCAAATTAAATACATCTCCTCACTTCCTCCGATGGATCCGTTCATATGGTCAAAAATTTGTCAAGTTTGGATGAAGCCGAATCTTTAGAAATGGAATGAAGCGTTCAGCATTAACCACGGTCTAGTAAAATAATGTACACGGCCCGGGTACAATATACATTCTTTTGTTCATAGATTTAAGGATTTAACTACGTTTCTCTTACGCTCGTCGGCGGTCCTTGCTTATACTTTTTACAATGTGAACGTCATTATTAATAGATTCGGAAGTATTACAATGGACACTTACTATTGTCGGCATGGGTATTAACATATGCTGTAGAAATTAATAAAGAAAACTAAACGAACGTTTTAATACATGTAATACTCGGTGTATTAAACACACGAATAGCCGGCCGTCCAAGTGTCCACGACACGTGTCGGCACATTGTTAGTATATCCTATACAATAGTCTTTACCCGTAACGTAAATACGGAACGCGCCGTGAATGATACAGACTTTTTAAAGTATTTATTCATCGGGTACTGTTTAGACGATTTTACAGGACAATATACGTTCAATGAAATAAATGGATATTTTGTTTTTAATCGAGGATGAGACACAGCGGATATTTTTTTCTGTAGTTGCAATAAAAAAGTCTCGTCGGCGGCAAATTATAGCGCACGGCGGTGTCGGAGATACATAGATTTTATTTTACATGGCCTAACTCTATGAGCACCAAACTCTATGAGCACCAATTCTCAGAAAGTATAATTAGTAGAGACTAGAGAGTAATTCTTTTCCATTACATCAATCATTTTCTGGTCTTGTATTTTGTTTTAGACCCTGATCCCCAGGGTTCTGGAAAATGGGTGTCACTTAGATTTATTTAAGCAAACAACCAGGAGAGCTTCAGTCTCATCAGAGAATTCTGGTATTTAATGATTATTGTTCTCTTGTATTGTTGCATGTATTTATAAATTGTTACTTTGCATTTATTTTCAGCATCTAAAGAAGATTCATGAGCTGATGCAGTTAATTCAGGGAAATTTAACCTCAGCACAATTTGTGTGGCTAGCAGACCAATATCATCAATAGTGACAAACTTTTGAAATGGTTACAAATTTGTAACATAATGACATTATGTGGATTTTTTACTTAAATCAATTTTCAACACATGCATAATATAATCAATGTTGTTAAGGGACATATATCACATGTAAACAGAATTTAAGGAATTATATCTTGATTAATAGGAATTACCCGGTCTGTTGTCCATCTATCATACAATCAAAAAAATTATGTTTTATAACTTTTAATCCCAATCATAAATTTAGATAATACATGTATAGTCACAAAGTTGATGCCCAGAACCCAAGGATGTGTCATGTTCATATCTGGAAGGCCAAATTGAAGAGAAATGTTGAAATCTTGTCTCATTACTCTCTCACTGATACCAAAATTTTGGCCTCGACTTTAGAGTTTGACCACCTTCTTTTTAAAACTAACCTTGGACATAACTTTTGAATGATAAGTTACAGGGCTTTCATAGTTCATTTGACAGTGTATTTCTAGTGATAAGACCATTCTAAAAATTCCTAGTGATACCAATTGTCTTGACCTAGTGACCTTTGCCTGGAAGTTTTGCATTCTTTTCAGACTACAGCTATTATTGTAGATGACAGAAGTACATTAATGTTTCATAAACATATATTGTTTTTCCTCTTCATGATTTTTGAAATTATGTCCAAGAGTAGTGTCTTTTATTTTACTCATATTTTGAAAATAGTTTTCACATCTAGACTAAATGGAAAAATAGGAAAATGCTGTTAGGCTACTCTTTTCCTTTGTATGTGTTTCTTGCTACATTTTGATATATAAATTTATTACATGATTATTAATATAAAAATTAAATACTTGTTTCATTCTACATTATTTGGTCTTTTTTCAGTAACATAAAGCAATGTAGATGAAAAATAATTTGCTGATATCTATTTTTGCTATTTGGGGATGCATTGAAAACTCTTTAACATTTGAATTTCTACATCAGTACATGGTTTTCAAAACCTTCTGCTGGTTTATTCTGTAATCACACTTGAAGCATTAGTGCCTCGCAATTTACACACTATGTAAACTATAGAACATCAAGGTTACAAATAGTTTACGCTAGTTTCAACAAGATTACAAATTTGGAAACTTTTATACACATGGTTTCCAAATGGTTTACGCAAGTCTAAACATGATATTGTAAGATTCCAAATGGTTTACGCAAGTCTGAACTTGATTTTGTAAGATTCCAAATGGTTTACGCAAGACTGAACTTGATATTGTAAGATTCCAAATGGTTTACGCAAGGCTGAACTTGATATTGTAAGATTCCAAATGGTTTACGCAAGACTCAAGTAAGATTCCAAATGGTTTACACAAGTCTGTACTTGATATTGTAAGATTCCAAATGGTTTACTCAAGTCTGAACTTGATATTGTAAGATTCCAAATGGTTTACGCAACACTGAACTTGATATTGTAAGATTCCAAATGGTTTACGCAAGACTCGAGTAAGATTCCAAATGGTTTACGCAAGACTGAACTTGATATAGTAAGATTCCAAATGGTTTACACACTGCATAAACCAGTGTTTATTCAGATTCCAAATGGTTTACGCTAGTTTCAACTAGATTACACATTTGAAAACTTTTATAACATCAGTTTCTATATGGTTTACGCTAGCCTGAACTTGATATTGAAAGATTCCAAATGGTTTACGCAATACGTACACTTGTGTTGATTCAGATTCCAAATAGTTTACGCATGTTTCCATATGGTTTACGCAAGCAGAACCTTTATATCATAAGATGGCAATCAAGTTTACGCAAGGTAAAATATGCGTAAACTATCTGGAATCCTGAAGTTTCAATTGATTACGCAAGTTGGTGCCTTTAAGTTTCAGTTGCGGAAACTTGATGGAAATTTCAAGATTACGCTTGTGTAAACCATTTGGAATTTGAGCGGGTAGTCGGGTTACGCAAAGCGTAAACTTGAGTTTCAGCGACGGAATCCTTGCGTAAACTATATGGAAACTTCAGGTTTCCGCAAAGTTTCCATATAGTTTACGCATTGCGTAAACTTGTTTTTTCACCCAGTGAAGGTCAACATCACCACTTCAAGGTCACAAATGACATCTAGAATTCATGGGTCGCCATTAAAGAAAAGCTTTTCTTCTGTAATTTTATTTAAAAACACAATAAATGACAAATATGGATAATGACCAATTCCCTGCATACAGCACAAAATCGACAATTCAGAAAATCAGAAACCAAAGGCATACAAAATCAGGATAAAAAGGAACCAAAGCAATTAAACAAAAACCTCCACCACATGAAAAGAAGCGAACTCCCGATATGGGAGTGAGACCAGGTGCCCAGGAAGAGTAAGCATCTCCTGCTTGCATGCAACACCCGTCGCTTCAATTCGGTAGAACTGTCACATCCGATAACTTCCATTTCGGAAGAGATAGAGTACAATCTTGGGTTGGATGGTTCAAATGGTCTATGACAGAATATCACCCACCATTCTGGAGAGTGGGACATCATAGTGTATGACGAGTTCCCCGTATCGACCGTAGAACTTCCTCAGTGACGATGTTAGTCGGTCACAAACATATCCCTGACTGAGAAGCTTATCTGAAAGACGCCTAGCTCTCAGAACAAAATCCGTATATTTCGTACTTGCTCTGGCATAGCGTATCAACTGAGATATGAACACGCCATAAGCAGGCGATGAAGGGATGTTGCTACTCAGAAAAACGAATATTTCGAGTTTTATCATTGTTACCCGTACAATCAAAACTCGTATAGTAGTAACCTCTATATTTATGGTATGCTCATACATTTTCATGTACATGGATACTCGCGCGGATGGGTTCCCATCATTTTAAGAGAAGACAAATTCAAACGGGATAGAAGCTCCCCTCCCGACCTCTAGATAAGCGCATATACATGTAGCTGACATTGTGAAAAACTGAAATCAACAATCTCTATAAGATGATAGCATTTTTGTATTTCATGTGTATATGGGAATTGTGAATAACAAAGGATTATTATCAAGTATTTATACATGTATTACTTATGTTACCATTGTTAAGTAAACGCATTCATCATTTGATGGCAGCCAAACCTTGGACGACAACCAAGGATGAGGAGGATTTTAAAAGAACATAAGGAAATCAAATCTTTGAAAAATTCTTTAAAAAATAATAAACAAGCGCTGCGATGATGCATGTACAACGTGACGTCACATATGACGTCATTTAACGCCATTTTGCCTGCAGTACGCTTGTAAATTATGCTAATGATGCGATGTTAAATGTTAAATTTTCTATATCTGCGGCAGCGCCGCCGGTAGATTTCTTTGTGCTAATAGCTTTCTTTTAAACCACTGAAGGCATTTCAGTAAACAGACTTGCCGGCGAAGTTGCCGCTCTATGTAAAAATCAAAGACATTCGTCATATTTTTTTTTGCAAAATTATGGAAATTTCGGGAACCGTGCCGAGTTTTAACATTTACGTCTTTGTTTTTGATATCCGTTTATCGCTTTTTCGCACGTTTTTCGAAAGAAGCAATCTTCCAAAATGAAATCAATATACCATTGACGCAAGATATTATGTTTCATTTGATGCAACATTGGTAACGAATTTTATTAAACTCTTTAATGCAGGATCCTGAAGGTCTGCTCCCCAGGGAAGATTCCTATGCTTTTATTGTATTTTGTTTTCATTGCACAACAGGGTGGTTGGCTGGAGTGACCCCCAACATGAAGAACCACAGACTGGATACCATTTCTAATAACTGCTGCCTTTCCCTTGTCTTGATAGATCATATACTTTTAAAAGCTCTTGGTGTTGGCCAATATTACTTTCATTGATATTTCTTTGAATTTTGGTTTGAATTTCGAGATCTGAGATGTTATATTTTTCAGAACATAGTTTTTGTCGCTGACTCTCTCTATCTTTGAACTAATTTCTGTTTTGTCTCTTTTGTAGGTTATTGTGTATACATCATCTATTTTAAGGTATTCATCGGGTAATGAGAGATAAGTGGGGCACCCATTTTTGAAATCCTAAGTCCTAAAATCACAGCATAGTAACTTGAAACCTTTTAACAATTTAGATATTAAAAACATCGGTTACTATAAGAGCTACGGGTCCTTACAGTTTGCATTGGACTCTATCGATTTTTCCTAAAATTTTCAACAGTCCGATGGGGCATCAAATATCGATTGGTAAAAAAATTAAAAAAAAATATATTCCATCTATTTTCGCTGAATAATAACATCACATATAAGGAACGGTTTACTTCAATTTTTTTTTTGGGGGGGGGGGGGGGGCAATGTAGGCCGGAATAATTATTTTCTGCTAATATGAGGGTCACATATACCTTTTCCTTCGGACATTTTTTTAACTTTACGTAAAATAAAACATCAAAAGAAGTTTTGGAGATGCCGGGGATCGAACACGGGGCCTCTCACATGCAAAGCGAGCGCTCTACCACTGAGCTACATCCCCTCTTGATACAGCTTTCGGTGTAATGTTCTTATTATACTAATTGATACATAACAGTAATCTTTTATCGACTTTATCTGTGAACATGTGGCATTTACTGAGAAAAAAAAGTAACACAATATTTTATTTACACATGGTAAGTGACTATACAAACGCAAACAAGGCAGTAAATTTAAGGGACAAATGCAACAAAGATACTTTGTAAATTGTATTGAGTCGGCATACGAACATCAGTCCGTGCTCTTTTTGCTGAAGCGAGCACATGGTAAATCGCCCAAGAATTCCGATCAATCTGGGTAAGGTACGTACCCTGATAGACAAACATGAATGACATGAGGCATTATATAGTTTTAAGAACAATGTGAATTATTTGGTACGGAAAGATGCAAATATGAGCTTAAAATGTATTAAAGGTGCAAAGTGCCGAGTTGCAAAACTACAAAGGATGAATGTATAAGTAAGAATGAATAATTATGCAGACGCGAAATATACATTTTGTGTATAACTATATGATCTCGACAGATTAGAAAAGAAGGGAGGAGATCTCCAACAAGACCCCGTTGCAGCATCAACAGCAAAACACCCGATGCAAAAACACAAAAGACGAGTACAGCACGAGACGGAAAAGAGACACACGACATGTAAACATCAAACACAAGAGACTACACATAAACCGACGAGACCAATGGGCAACCGGTGCCGACTTTGGACGGCCATTTGTCACGCAAGTAGCAAATGGTGTGGTTATCCTGGATTACGTGCGCACAACTCTCTCACTTCTCCAATTACCCAGAGGTCTCGAAGAGCGTACAATTGCGGTGTAAAACAACCTCCTCACTGTAAGATGACATCACACAAACAAGACCGCGAAACGTAGAGGCCCCGGAAACACAGATGAATATGTAAATGTAAATATAAAAAGAGGGCATGCGTAATACAGTCCGTGCTCTGCCGGCTGTAGCGAGCTCATGTACGTAATCACCCGAGGAGTCCGACTGACATTCAGAGAGGTCAGGTGGGCGGGGCCCTGTCTTCTCTAAACATAACAAAGGTGTTTCAGGTTGATACAAATTCATTAATAATTCAGAAAACATTTTCAATTACCTGAGTCCTATGAATTTGAATTTTTGATTCCAAAATCAATAGGAGTCATCCTTTATTCACGGAAAATATTTCTTGCAAGTCTCATGACCACAGGTACAAAACGGACTCTATTATGGTCCGGAAACCATTTTGAATCGTTCTGGGTACTACAACCTTGACCTTTGGACCCAAAATTAATAGAGGTAATCCTTGATTCATGGGAAACATTTCTTGCATTTCCCGCCTGTCTCACACCAAATTAAGAGTCTTGCAACTCTGCTAAAAAATCAATATACACAATCAAAACTAGATGAAAATCCAAATTAAATGCATGTGCTCTAACCCGCAAACAAATTTTTTGTTCGATATGCCGTGGAAATACTCGATTTGTACTCGCCGTCATTTTTCTGAGAAATAATTCATGTTTCATGTAGCAGAGAGCTGCTTCATAACAGTTCTGCTTTATTGGGAGGTGATCTGCATTGAGAATACACAAGTCGACGCTATCTTGGATATTTACTCCACTCTACCAACCCGCTAGATGGGTTGGTACTAGAGTTGAAACTACATTACTTGAGAAAGATCTCTTGTCGTTTAAATGTCACTCGAGTTGATAGAGCTATTACTCGAGTGAGTGCTTAAACTCGCACATGAAGACAGGGCCCCGACCACCGGTCCTCTCTGAATGTCAGTCGCACTCCTCGCACATCCGACTGAGCACGGATTGTTTTTCGTGTACCAACTGTTTTTAAGACATTCAGAGAGGACCGGTGGTCGGGGCCCTGTCTTCATGGGCGAGTTTAAGCACTCACTCGAGTAAGAGCTCTATTCACTCGAGTGACATTAAAACGACAAGAGATCTGTGTGTGGTCATCTGACAGTGAGGAGGTTGTTTTACACCACAATTGTACGTTCTTCGAGACCTCTGGGTAATCGCAAAAGTGGGAGGGTATGGAGGGAAATAAATTTGTCTATTTCTACACCGTGTGTATTTCGCGCCAGAAGTACGTTTGTAATGTACGTTTACATGTTCGCACCAGAAATACGTTTGTAATGTACAGAGAAGAACGAAATAAAACCGTTTTTTTCAGTTTCCGATTTGCAGAGATCGCCGATTACATTGATATTATAATAACCTCAGAGTTAGTTTCACTTTTCAAATATTGACATGAAAAGACAACAGAAGCATAATAAACATAAAAAAATGTAATATAATCCTTTTTGTGCATTTTATTCTATATTCGACGTTTTCCGTCATCTGTACCCCTACCTCTTCAACCCGTAGTCATCACATCTTTCACCAAATTTATTTAAATAAAATTTCTACTGGGAATCTTACTATAATTTACTGACCAAACTTAACTTCCTCTTGGACAACATTTATGTAAGATTTGGTGAGAATCTCTACAAGCAGGTTGTAGGGATTCCTATGGGTACAAATTGTGCGCCTCTTGTTGCAGATTTATTTTTATACACATATGAAAAAGAATTTATTCAAAATCTTCAAAAGAAAAGAAAACATGATGATGTGAAATGCTTCATTGGTACTTCTAGGTACCTGGATGATATTCTGACTATCGATAATCCTGTTTTTGAAAAGTATAAAGATGTTATTTATCCACAAGAATTGACTCTAAACAAGGCAAACTTTACAGACACTGAAACACCATTTTTGGACCTCAATATCAAAATTGTCAATGGACAAATTCATACAAGTGTATATGACAAACGAGATGATTTTGGATTCAACATAGTAAATTTCCTCTGGCTTGACGGTGATGTCCCTAGATTACCGTCATACGGTATCTACATTTCACAGCTCATCCGGTATGCTAGAGCATGTACTGATGTTTTGGATTTTCATAATATAAATCTACAAATTACAAAGAAACTTTTAGGTCAAGGTTTTCGCTTTCACAAACTAGTAAAGACTTTCTGGAAATTTTACAAAAATTATGATCAACTTCTTTTGAAATTCGGACCCATTCAAGCAACGGAGTATATTACTTTAGGTATTTCACAACCTGCATTTTATGGTGACATAATTAACAAAATAAGAAGGATCAAAGGTAGACAGCATATGTATCGAAAATGCGTCAGAGTCATCAAACGCCTTTTATACCGTGGATATGATCCTAATGTCACCAGACGGACACTAAGATTGGTACTTGACCAATATAGTCTTGTACGAGCGCATTCTTAAGACTTGCACTCTGACTGACTGTGACGACGGGACTCCATGACGGGCCCTGTCCAAACCTCCTTAGAGAAGACAGGGCCCCGACCACCTGTCCTCTCTGAATGTCAGTCGGACTCCTCGGGTGATAACATATATGAGCTCGCTACAGCCGGCAGAGCACGGACAGTATTACGCACGTCCTCTTTCTATATCCATTTACATATTCATCTGTGTTGCTTGGACCCCTGTGTTTTACGGTCTTGTTTGTGTGTGGTCATCTAACAGTGAGGAGGTTGTTTAACACCATAATTGTGCGTTCTTCGAGACCTCTGGGAAATCGGAATAGTGGGAGGGTTGTGCGCACGTAATCCAGGATAACCACACCGTCTGCTATTTACTTGGCAGATGGCCGTCCTAAGTCGGAACCGGTTGCCCATTGGTCTCGTTGGTTTATGTGTAGTCTTTTATGTTTCATGTTTCTATGTTGTGAGTTGGTGTTCCTTGTCCCTTTTGCGTCTCTTTCTGTGGGTGTCTGTTTTGTGTTTTTTGCATGGGTGTTTTGGGATTTTGCTGTAGTTGCTGCAACCTGGTGTTGTTGGAGATCCCCTCCTTTCTTTTAATCTAAATTGGAAGGACAGCACACGAGAAATAATCGAGTGATTTCAGGGCTAAATCAGGCCCTTATCTTAACAGCTCCTTTGAACCAAAGCATGAAATTCTGCAAGCCATAAAAAAATAATCAGTTTTTAAATTTTGGCTTTTGGGTTCCTTTTAGGTTCCTTTTGGGGTTTTTGGTCCCTCTGGGTCAATTTGGTTCCATTTGGGTAATTCGACGCATCCGAGTCTCAGAAATGTTTAATCTTGGTCATAAGAATGTTTTTCATAACAAAATCACCACATAACGAAATAAGCACCGCATATAATGTATTCACCACCCCATATAATGTTCTTAGCACCGCATATAATGTACTTAGCACTGCATATAATGTACTTAGCACCGCATATAATGTACTAACCAACCCATGTAAGGAACATACAACCCAATATAATGTTCTTAACACCGCATATAATGTACTTAGCACTCCATATAATGTATTAAGCACCGCATATAATGTATTTATCAGTCAATATAACGTATTTACCACTCCATATAATGTACTTACCACCGCATATAATGTTCTTAGCACCGCATATAATGTACTTAGCACACCATATAATGTATTAAGCACTCCATATATTATAGTTACCACTCCATTTAATGTACTTACCACCGCATATAATGTACTTGCAACAGCATACATTGATTAAACCATCCCATATATTGAAATATCTCATTTTAAGACAGCGATGGCGTTCCATACTTCCGTATTATCACATTTCTTGTTTGGAAAGCGATGCGGATGATTATTATCATTATGAATTTCCTTTATGTACCTTAAGGACCAGTTGCTTGATGTTTTTAGCACCAGCTGCTTTCTGAGAATGGAGATTGTTTAAAAGTTAAGTAATACCTGATTCAGAGATGGTGATATTTGGCATGAGTGGGTATTGCAGAGCTTAAGGGGTAGGGTTTGTGATTAAGGGAGATTAACCTTCAAGTGGGATGGTATATGCCGCCATAGTACTGGTTGTGTGCCTTGCGTAGTTTCCTGTGGTCTTCGATGTTCAATTTGGTGCTCTATTGTGAGTGCTGTTGAGATTATCGTCAGGATCTTCTTTAACTCATTTGTGTCACACTTCTGCCCTTTGCAGTGTGGAGCTCGTAAAAAAATTCCCCGCGAGTGGTTTGACAGTAAGCGTTTTGAATATTTTCCCTGACATGGTCGCCTTGGCACTTTCTATATAGATACAAATGTATAACCTCGGACAGTGCAATGCATGTATTTTATATATTGTTTTTATTTTCTTGCATGAACATCGACGGCGGGTACGGCTAGTTCTAGTTGGTACATGCATCTTTATACCTATGCATATTGACTCAGTAATTCAAGCCATAGTAGGTTTGCTGATTTTCCTAGGTGGCCTTTATGAAGGTGGTTCAGAACTCAGCCATGTAGCCTTTGAGACTAGGCGAGTCTGCCTTTTTAATATATGTACCTGACGTCGTTTTTTCCCTCATACCTCGGTTTGATGTTGACATCAGCTATAATGACCCCATGATCTGATAAGCCTGGTAAGGATTTTATATTATTAGGAAGTGATAGATTGCTTACGACAAAGAGAATATTGTTCAGTCTAGTCTGGAAGTCAACAACTAGAGTAACATCATTGTCTGTCAATGAGTAAGAGAAGAGAATCTCGACAACACTCGCAATTGAGCACAAAATTAAGCGTCGACGGACCCCTAGCAAGCTAGAGATGGGATCAGAATATCCTGACTAAAATCTCAACAACACTCACAATAGAGCACAAAATTGAGCATCGACGGACCCCTAGCAAGCTAGAGGTGCCCGGGAAGAGTAAGCATCCCCCTGATGGCTAGCCACACCCACCATCGGTGTTCATGCACGAAAATGAAAACAATATATAAAATACATGCACTGCACTGTCGGAGGTTATGTCTATTTAGACAGTGCTATAGTGACATGTCAAGGAAAAATATTCAAAACATTTACTGTCAAAGTGATATTTAGACACAGCCAAACTTTACTTTTTGTAGCGCCCTCTTGATATATTTTTAGAAATCACGACGTTTGTGCAATTTGCAGAGAGTGCGTGGCTCAAAATTTCATGTAGGGTCGATTCAGTAGCATATCCAAATAAAATTAATGTTCAAAATATCATCGGACGGATGTTGCCAAGATGTTTACCTCCCCTAATTTCTATGATACTTTTGAATGAAATGACAAGTTTGGAGATTTTCGTAGAATAAAGGGTTAAAAGAATAACTGGAGATGCCGGGGATCGAACCCGGGGCCTCTCACATGCAAAGCGAGCGCTCTACCACTGAGCTACATCCCCTCTTGTTTTATGTGATACTATGTATTGTGATCAATAAAAGTGATAAATAACAATGTTTTATCGACTTTATCAGTGCACGTGTTACCTGTAGTAAAACATACATTGGTCGTATTTATTCAAAGTATACCTATGCATGCTGACCCATAGTTGGTTTGCTGATTTACCTAAGTGGCCTTTTATGAAGGTGGTACAGAACCATGTAGCCTTTGAGACTAGGCGAGTCTGCATTTTTGTGTCGCCTGCGAAGCACAGCGACACTTAGGGATCACTTTTTCCGTTGTCCGTCTGTCAGTCAGTCCGTCTGTCTGTCACACTTTGGGTGTCAAACCCCATATCTTTTCATTGGTAAGTGATAGGGCTTTGATATTTCACATGTGTATTCCTTGTGATGAGACCTTTTTACACATACCATAATATTTTACCTGGTGGCCTTGACCTAGATATTTGACCTACTTTTAAAAAAAATTAAGATTGGCTATACAATGTATCTTTTGATTGGTATGTGATAGGGCTTTGATATTTCACAAGTGTATTCCTGGTGGTAAAACCTTACTATACATGCCATACTTTTTTACCTAGTGACCTTGACCTAGATATTTGACCAACTTTTCAAAAAAAAAGTAAGATTGGCTATACCTTTTGATTGGTAAGTCATAGGGCTTTGATATTTCACATGTGTATTCCTAGTGAGAAAACCTGACTATAAATGCCATAAGTTTTACCTAACGGCCTTGACTTAGATATTTGACATACTTTTTAAAAAAATTAAGATTGGCTAGATTTTTAGATTGGTAAGTGATAGGGCTTTGATATTTCACATGTGTATTCCTTGTCATGAGACCTTTCTACACATACCATATTTTTTTTTACCTTGTGACCTTGACCTAGGTATTTGACCTACATTTAAAAAAAATTAAGATGGGCTATATCTTTTGTTTTATAAGTGATACGGCTTTAATATATCAAACATGTATGTCATATGATGAGTCCTTTCTTTTATTCCCAAAAAGTTGTATCTAATGACCTTCACCTAGATTATTGACCTTTTCTGAAAGTAATAGATTGACCATATCTTTTAACTGGTAAGTAAGAGGTTTAATATTTCACATGTGAGTTCATTTGACAAGACTTTCCCACTGATATATGTATAAATATTAAACCAAATGATCTTGACCTACATATTTGATCAACTTTTGAAAAATAGGCCGCTTCGCAGTCGACACAAGCATTCCTTGGAATGCTATTTTTTAAACATATGAACCTGTCGTCGTTTTTGCCTTTACACCTCAGGTTTGATGATGACATCAGATTTAATAACCCCATGACCTGGTAAGGAAATTATATTATTAGAAAGCGACGAATTGCTTACGACAAAGAGAATATTGTTCAGTCTAGTCTGGAATTCAACAACTTGAGTAAGATCATTGTCTGTCAATAGTGTTTTGAAATCCTCATATATTGATGTAAGAGTGCATATGCGTCTTATGGACTGAATGTAAAACGTCTTCAGGGTCAATAGCATCATAAACAGATTTTGCAGCATGGACTAGACATGCAAGTTTCGGGCACTTAACTAAATTTACCTATAGTGTGTTTGTCCATGAGAGTGCTTTTCAGAATTCTATTGTATAGGTAGAAACTTGACGTACTGAATATAACAATAATACAGAAGTGTTCCAACTCTTTACCTTCCCGAAGAAAATTTTGAACCAATTTAACATGCACCAGACAAGTGTTTCGAATATTAAATCCTAATCAGTGATGCACAGCAAAAATTAATTTTTGTAGCGCCCTCTGGTTATATTTTTAGAAATTAAATTTGTGCAATTTGCAGAGAGTGCGCGGCTCAAAATTTCATGTCGGTTTGATTCAGGAGCATATCCAAATAAAATTTATGTTCAAAATAGCATCGGAGAAATGGTGCTAAGATGTTTACCTTCTCTATTTTCGATGACATTTTTGAATGAAATGACAAGTGTAGTTTTCTAGTTCGGAGATTTTGGAATATCCAATTACGAAATTAAATGCGTCTTCAAATAAAGGACCAAAAGAAGTATTGGAAATTCCGAGGATCGAGCCCGGGGCCTCTCACATGCACAGCGAGCACTCTACCACTGAGCTACATCCCCTTTTCATAGGAACATGATACTATGTATTGATCAAAAGAAGAGATAAAAACAATGTTTTATCTACTTTTACATGTACTAAAACATACATTGGTCGTAATTATTCAAAAAAGTTTTGTTAACTGTGACTCTCTGGAAATTTTACAAAAGATATTGTCACCTTCTTTTGAAATTCAGATCCATACAAGCAAAAGAGTATATTACTTTGGGTATTTCACAACTTGCATTTTATGGTGAAATAATTAACAAAATAAAAATGGTCAAAGGTAGTCATACATGTACCATCGATATTGTCAGAATCATCAAACGCCTTTTATACCGTGGTATGATCCATCTGTCACCAGTCGGACACTTGGCTTGATCAATCTACGGCCTGCGACTGTGAAGACAGGACTCCATGATGGGCCCTGTCCAAACCTCTTTCGAGAAGATAAGGCCCCGATCACTTGTCTTCTCTTAATTTCAGTCGGATTACTCGGGTACTCGCTGGAGAGGCAGAGCACGCACTGTATTTCGTATGCCTTCTGTTCTTTTCTATATCCATTAATATATCCATCTATTTGTTTTCTGGGTCCATACGTCATGCTGACTGTTTGTATATTCATCTTACAGTGAAGAGGTTATTTTACACCACCATTTTGCTTTCTTCGAGACCTCAATTTGTGTAGTCGGAAAAGGAGGAGGATTGTGCGCACGCAATCCAGATAACCACACATTCTGCTACTTGCGAAGGATATGGCCGTCTAAAGTCAGCTCCGGTTGCCCATTGGTCTCGTTAGTTTATGTGTTATCAATTGAGTTTCATGTTTCTATGTAGTGAGTTGGTGCTCTGTTGTAAGTGCTGTTGAGATCATCGTCAGTATCTTCTTTAACTCATTTGTCCCTCTTGCGTATTTTTCTGTTTGTGTCTGCTCTGTGATTTTGCATTGGGTCTTTATGAGTATTGCTGTGAGTGCCGCAACCGCATTTTGAGATCTCTTCCTTTCTTATAAAGAAACAGATAATGTAAGTCAATCCAAGAATGCAAAATGGTTTCGATTTAAATGGGTAAAAGGTATATCTGACCCATTCTGTTACGTGTTTCGGTACGTTTTTGGACATAATATATTTCACACATTTTGGTCTTATTACATTGTTTAGATTGAGGATCACTGATGAGGATTAATTAACCGAAACGTGCATGTCTGCTCCATGCTGCAAATTTAACTGTTCTTAAATAATGCTGTTGAATTTGAAGACGTTTAACATTTGTAATACTTGGTGAGTGTCACTGCTGGTAGACCAGGAGACCCAGAGGGCACATATAGCCAAGTTCGATCAATTTCGGTTGATCGTCTGTCTCTTCAACGCATTCGAAATTTCCAAAGGAGATGATTAAAACACTATATAAAATGACTCTATCGTACAATTGATACCTTAAGGTTATAGCGAGGAATAAATCGGGAGTCCGGACGATTTATGACGGTCGGTCAGATTACAGGAAACAAACCTTTTTTCAGTCGGAAAACCTTGAAAGTTTATGTTTATCCTACACAGATAACAACATTATTTGCAATTAAAGTGGTGTATGCAAATTATTTGTTCGACTTCAATGATCATCTCATTTGTTTTCAAATCATGACATTAAATTAAAAGGTCCAAGAATCAATATACCTATTCATCCTCTCTTATTCTTATGTTCAACGTATTAAAAGTAAATCAATGAAATCAGAATTATTGACCATTGAAATAAGAGTAACTTTCCCTTAATTAACATCAAAGAAGTTCTTATAAGTTATTGAAAGTGGAGAAGGCAAAGCAAAATCATTAGAATTTCCATTGGAGCGGTTGCGAACCTCGGAATGAATAATGTCTGAAGTGAGACCAGTTGCCCAAGGACAAACACATGCATAGCGAGCGCCTTACATTTTACCACTGAGCTATAGCCCTTCTTCTAGCAAGATCATGGTATTATGTTTTGGTAAAAATAATTGATACATCACAATATTTTATTTTTATCTGTGTTCATGTTACAGTTCCCCGCGAAGGTTTTGACAGTAATTGTTTTGAATATTTTCCCTCACATGGTCACCATAACACTTTTTATATAGAATAACCTCAGACAGTGCATGCATTATATATATTTTCATTTTCGTGTATGAACATCGACGGCGGGTACGGCTAGCCAACAGGTGTTGCTTACTCCTCCCGGGCACCTGGTCACATCTCTAGCTTGCTTGGGGTCCGTCGATGCTCAGTTTTGTGCTCTATTGTGAGTGCTGTTGAGATTATCATCATGATCATTTTAACTCGTGTACTTATTGAAAACATTTCTTAGCTGATATGAATATCCATCGTTAGGGTCAGACGGCTTGCATTACAGAACGGCTGAAATTATCATTGTGGAAGTTATATTTATAACCATATGGCCTCTCCCCCACAATATCTATTGTGAATTATTACTTTATGTTTGGGGAATTTGCACACTGTAGAGGAATAACTCTAAACTAAATCAATGTATTTGTCAGAACACGAAAGTAAATTAATTCCTTTTCATGAAACAGGGATGACGTTAATATTAATTCACATAAAGATAATGTTGAAACAAGATAAGAAATAGATCAAGAAAGTCTTAGTTAATAAGTTTATCTTAAGATTTTAAGGGAAATATTTTCTCAACTTTAACATGTTTAATTGTAATATTGATTAATCATTACTTGGAAAGTCCAGAGATTGATAAGAACTTGGCTTTATCTATCAGGTGGAGGAATTATTGTCAATTCTACATATGAAATACCAGCATATTGAGTTTATTTAAGTACAATCCCTCATAATTTCTTATGCTTTTGAACAGTTTTACTCGTACGAAGCTGAATTCATTCAATCTCTGATCTCTGAAGGGAAAAGATACTTAGCTTCTGACTTCAACTTCACTTACAGATACATAGACGATGTGTTGTCCATCAATAATCCAAAATTCGTGGATTACCTGAGCAGTATCTATCCTTCAGAGCTTGAAGTCAAAGAAACTACAGAGACAAATAATTCAGCATCATACTTGGACATAATGTTGTCCTACGACACTGATGGTCACATGAACACCTCACTCTATGACAAACGTGACGACTTCAATTTCAGCATTACAAATTTTCCTTTTCTGAGTAGCAACATCCCTTCATCGCCTGCTTATGGCGTGTCAATATCTCAGTTGATACGCTATGCCAGAGCAAGTACCAAATATACGGATTTTGTTCTGAGAGCTAGGCGTCTTTCAGATAAGCTTCTCAGTCAGGGATTTTTTTGTGATCGACTAACATCGTCACTGAGGAAGTTCTACGGTCGATACGGGGAACTCGTCATACACTATGATGTCCCACTCTCCAGAATGGTGGGTGATATTCTGTCATAGACCAATTGAACCATCCAATCCAAGATTGTACTCTATGTCTTCCGAAATGGAAGTGACCGGATGTGACATTTCTACCGAATTGAAGCGGCGGATGTTGCATGCAAGCAGGAGATGCTTACACTTCCTAGGCACCTGGTCTCACTCCCATATCGGGAGTTCGCTTCTTTTCATGTGGTGGAGGTTTTTGTTTGTTAGCTTTGGTTCCTGTTTTTTCCTGATTTTGTATGCCTTCGGTTTCTGATTTTCTGAAAAGAAGGGAGGAGATCTCCAACAAGACCCCGTTGCAGCATCAACAGTAAAACACCAAAACACCCGATGCAAAAACACAAAAGACGAGTACAGCACGAGACGGAAAAGAGACACGCGACATGTTAACATGAATAATCGATTTTGTGCTGTATGCAGGGATATGGTCATTATCCATATTTGTCATTAGACAACCTTATCTTTGAAGGATAAACACGAAGTTATCTAGAAATATGTCCATCATATTGTGGAAATGAGTTAAAGAAGATTCTGACGATAATTTCAACAGCACTCATAATAGAACACCAACTTAAGTATCGACGGACCCCTAGCAAGCCAGAGGTGAGACCAGGTGCCCGGGAGGAGTAAGCATCCCCTGTTGGCTAGCCGCACCCGCCGTCGATGTTCATGCACGAAAATGAAAACAATATACAAAACACATGCACTGTCTGAGGCCATGTCTATATCGAAAGTGTTATGGTGACCATGTCAGGGACAAATATTAAATACACTTATTGTCAAACCCCTCACGGGGAACTTTGTACGAGATCCACACGGCAAAGGGCATTAGTGTGACACAAATAAGTTAAAGAAGATCCTGACGATAAATTCAAAAGCACTCCAATAGAGCACCACATTGAGTGTCGACGGACCCCTAGCAAGCCAGAGGTGGGACCAGGTGCCCTTGAGGAGTTACATCCCCTGTTGGCTAGCCGCACCCGCCGCACACTGGATTCTGCCAAATTATGTTTCGTTAAAATAACTTTGTGAATTTTCAACGATGTTTTCTTTCAACGACAAAGTACAGAACATTTAATTGATCACACAACGCGAAGTACCCGCACCGGCTTACATATTGAGGGATATAATAAAAGCATATCAGACCCCCCCTTTCCAGAATGATCAGTAACATTCTTGATTACGATTAAATGGTTGTCATCATCAACAAACTAGATTTTTTTACCTGATATGAACATCAATATGTACATCGAGATATTCACCGAATTTGAAAAGTTTTAATAGAGTTGTTGTGACGTGTGTTATTGTGAGTGCTGTTGAGATTATCGTCAGGATCCTTTTAACTCATTCAATCAGGAGGCGCTGAATCTCCCTTGGCAATTGTTTAATATGACATTCCGAAGTTCTCACCCGTTCGTATGGAATTTCTAAAGATTTTGCCTTGCCTTCTCGACGTTTGGAATTAATAACTGATAGGTACTTCATCAAAATAAATAATCACGAATAGTAAGTAAATCCAATGGGTCAATGTATCAAAATTTTGATGTAAATTGGTATCATAAGGTAGGCAGTTCCTGCTCTTCTGGCCGAATTGATATCATATTCTTTTAATATACCAATGTATTTTATTCACAAAATTGACACTGAACAGGGTAAACGTTACAAACATAGAACATCATTTTTAGACATAAAACTTAAAATTGTAAATAAGAGATTCATGCCAGTGTGTATAACAAAAGAGATGATTATGGATTCAACATAGTAAATTTCCCCTTGCTTGACGGGAATTTTCCTAGATTACCGACAAACGGTGATTGACAAAATGAAATCTGGAAATTTCCAAGCCAATACGATTTCTTCATACGACTTCTCTAATATGTACACCACATTTCCTCATGACAAAATTAATGATCGATTATCCAATCTCATTAAATGGTGTTTTGATCGAGAGCGGATCTATACACGCAACAGAGTACATTACTTTGTGTATTACACAACCTGTCTTTTATGGTGATATGATAAACAAAATTAGAAGGATCAAAGGTAGGCAGCATAACCATCAAAAATGCGTCAGAATCATCAAACGCCTTTTATACCGTGGATATGATCCTAATGTCACCAGACGGACACTAGGCTTGGTACTTGACCAATCTACAGTCTTGTACAAGCGCATCCTTGAGCCTTGTACTCTGACTGACTGTGCCGACGTGACTCCATGATGGGCCCTGTCCAAATCTCTTTAGAGAAGACAGGGCCCCGACCACCTGTCCTCTCTGAATGTCAGTCGGACTCCTCGGGTGATTGCAAACATGAGCTCGCTACAGCCGGCAGAGCACGGACTGTATTACGCATGCCCTCTTTTTATATCCATTTACATATTCATCTGTGTTTCTGGGGCCTCTGCGTTTCGCGGTCTTGTTTGCGCACGTAATCCAGGATAACAACACCATTTGCTTCTTGCGTGACAAATGGCCGTCCAAAGTCGGCACCGGTTGCCCATTGGTCTCGTCGGTTCATGTGTAGTCTTTTCTGTTTCATGTTTACATGTCGTGTGTCTCTTTTCCGTCTCGTGCTGTACTCGTCTTTTATGTTTTTGCATCTGGTGTTTAGGTGTTTTGCTGTTGATGCTGCAACGGGGTCTTGTTGGAGATCTCCTCCCTTCTTTCATTTCACAACTCATTGAGTACGCTAAAGCACGTACTTATTGGTCTCCTTGGTTTAAGTGTAGTCCTTTGTGCTTGATGTTTCTGTGCTGTGCGTTGGTCCCTTTTGCGTCTCTCTCTGTGCTTGTCTGCTCTGTGTTTTTGTATTCATTTTGGGTGTTTTGGGTTTTGCTGAGGATGCTGCAACCTGGTGTTGTTGGAGATCCCCTCCTTTGTTTAATGTTTGGGATTTTGTTAATGAAATTTACAAATTACCAAGAAATTTCAGGTTCTCGTTTTCACAAACGTTTCAATATTTTCTGGAAATTTAACAAAAATAATTGTCAACTTCATTTGAAATTCGTTCCCATACAAACAACAGAGAATATTACTTTAGGTATTTCAAACCTGCCATTTTAGTGACAACATAAAGAAATAAGAAGGATCAAAGGCAAACAGAATAACCATGAACATTGCCTCAGAATCATCAATCGCCATTTATACCGTGGATACAAGTGTTCTTGCTGTAACCAGATGGGCACTTGGTTTCGTACTTGACCAATTTACAGTCTCGCATAAGCGCATTCTTAAGAATGGGACTTTGTCTGAAGACAGCACTCCATAACGAACCCTCTTTAATCCTCTTCGGATAAGACAAGGCCCCGACCACCTGTCCTCTCTCTCTGAATGTCGATCTAATTCCTCGGGTGATAACATTCATGAGCACGTACAGTATTTCGTAAGCCCCTTTTTATATCCATTAACATATCTATGTGTAGCTCGAGCCTCTGTGTCATACTGTCTTGTTTGTATGGTTATCTTTCAATGAGGCATTTTTTTTCTCCACTTTTGTACGGTCTTTGAGACCTCTTTGTAACTGGAAAAGTGGGATAGCTGTGCCAACGAAATCCGGATAACCATACCATTTTCAACCCGCAGATGCCCTGTCGCAGTCGGCACAGATTGCCAATTTGTCTCGTTGGTTTATGTGTGGTCTTTTGGTGTTCCTGGTCCATTTTTCCGCGGGCATAAACTCAAGTCTTTATAACTCGCATTCTTTTAGAATAGGTGCTGCGACGACTGCGCACGCAGCCGGAATGGATGGTGACCGTATTGCCCATTTAGGTCGTTGGAAGTCCAATTGCTATAAATCTTATATCAGAATTCGAACACAAAATTAACGATTTACTGGATCCACTAAGTCTGTGTGGATTATCGGATCCAGTATCATAACGCATAAAAGAAAGGAGGGGATAAGGGATGCATTCATTACAGCACGTGGTTCACATGGTGGATCTAACCTTGACCTTGACAGGCATGGCCTCACTTTGGTGACAAGTAAAATTGGCCTTAGTGTTAGAGACATTAAAAACAAAACTATTTAAACAAAGTGGGCAAAACTTCAATACGTCGAGGGAGCGATCCCTGGAAAATATCTAAACAGAAATATGTGACATTGGACACGATGAGAGGAAGCGAGAAAGATGTCTGCATCGTGGGAGGTCGTTCGTCCGTTGTTGGCGTACGACCCGGACAAGAATGTTATGCCTTGCAGTTTATTCACCAATGTAAATGCCCCTGTTTTGATATATACATGTACTTTTTTATTGTATTATGCGCAAAATTCAGAATATTTTTTTTATCTTTATGAGATTTGATAATTATTGTTTTTATTAGTAAATTGCAGCCTTGATTGTGTAGTGATTGTATATGAAATTATTTTTCACTTCGAATTTCGCGCTCCTAAGTTATGTAAAGGTGAAATGCATGATGGTACTTTTTTGCTACAACTTCCTGTTTCCGGTAGAAAGACAATTTGAGAAGAACGAAAGCAAATTTTTAGCGTCTTTAGGAGAATAAGGTGATTTATCTTACTATTTTCTGATCATCTACCTTTAACATGTATTTCATTTTATTGTCCACATTATGATGTCAAGTTGACATGTTGCTTAAGTCACTTATTTCATGCAATTCCTGACCTTTTTATGGTTGACTGATTACAAGGATCCTTTTTATGGTTGACTGATTACAAGTAACCGGATGTGACAGTTCTACCGAATTGAAGCGGCGGGTGTTGCATGCAAGCAGGAGATGCTTGCTCATCTTGGGCACCTGGTCTCACTCCCATATCGAAAGTTCGCTTCTTTTTATATGGTGGAGGTTTTTGTTCGTTTGCTTTGGTTGCTGTTTTATCCTAATTTTGTATGCCTTCGGTTTCTGATTTTCTGAATTATCGATTTTGTGCTGTATACAGGGATATGGTCATTATCCATATTTGTCATCTTGATGTGTATTGATTTGTTTACATGCATCTTTGGTACAAATACATATGATTATATGCATCTATGAGTTAAAGAAGATCCTGACGATAATCTCAACAGCACTCACAATAGAGCACAAAAGTAAACATCGACGGACCCCTAGCAAGCTAGAGGTGGGACCAGGTGCCCGGGAGGAGTAAGCATCCCCTGTTGGCTAGCCGCACCGCCGTCGATGTTTATGAAGCATGGAAATGAAAATATATAAAATTCATGCACTGTCTGACGTTATGTCTATATAGAAATGAGTTAAAGAAGATCCTGACGATAATCTCAACAGCACTCACAACAGAGCACCTAATTGAGCATCGACGGACCCCCAGCAAGCTGAAGGTGGGACCAGGTGCCCGGGAGGAGTAAGCATCCCCTGTTGGCTAGCCGCACCCGCCGTCGATGTTCACGCACGAAAATGAAAAGAATATATGAAATACATGCACTGTCTGAGGACACGTCTATATAGAAAGTGCTATGGCGACAATGTCAGGGAAAAATATTCAAAACACTTACTGTCAAACCCCTCGCGGGGAACTTTTTTACGAGCTCCACACGGCAAAGGGCATAAGTGTGACACAAATGAGTTAAAGAAGATCCTGACGATAATCTCAACAGCACTCACAACAGAGCACCTAATTGAGCATCGACGGACCCCCAGCAAGCTGAAGGTGGGACCAGGTGCCCGGGAGGAGTAAGCATCCCCTGTTGGCTAGCCGCACCCGCCGTCGATGTTCACGCACGATGTTCACGCATAGAAAGTGCTATGGCGACAATGTCAGGGAAGAACATTCAAAACACTTACTGTCAAACCCCTCGCGGGGAACTTTTTCACGAGCTATGGTTCATATGATTTTATACAGTGCACCTTGTCTCATTTCTTTATTCTGTTCACATGAATCTGCAAGATACCCACACCATCTGTTATATATTTACAATATTATTGACCATATTATCATGTTGAAATGCTTTTAAAGGTAATAAATGTTTACATTTGCTATTTTCTTGTTGACAAATTGTATCAGAGTTATCGTTCTTCTATTATATTGTATGTACTAAATGTATTGATTAGAAATTGAATAATGTCGAGTTATTTTTTTAATATTGATTCTGTCATGATTTTTATGTAATTTGGTCAGTAGATCTATTGTCTGTCCGTCCGTCCGTCTTGATTTAGTTGTTTGTATGCGTAAATTTGATAGATTTATTTTCACGCTTATGTTGAATGTAAAAGGAGAGAGATCTCCAACAAGACCCCGTTGCAGCCTCGACAGTAAAAGACCAAAACTCCCGATGCAAAAACACAAAAGACGAGTACAGCACGAGACGGAAAAGAGACACATGTAAACATCAAACACAAAAGACTACACATAAACCGACAAGACCAATGGGCAACCGGTGCCGACTTTGGACGGCCATTTGTCACGCAAGTAGCAAATGGTGTGGTTATCCTGGATTACGTGCGCACAACCCTCTCACTTCTCCAATTACCCAGAGGTCTCGAAGAACGTATAATTGTGGTGTAAAACAACCTCCTCACTGTAAGATGACATCCCACATACAAGACCGCGAAACGTAGAGGCCACAGAAACACAGATGAATATGTAAATGGATATAAAAAGAGGACATGCGTAATACAGTCCGTGCTCTGCCGGCTGTAGCGAGCTCATGTATGTAATCACCCGAGGAGCTCGACTGCCATTCAGAGAGGACAGGTGGTCGGGGCTTTGTCTTCTCTAAAGAGGATTAGAAGATCTAATATTAAGATAATTTGATGAGACAATATATATATCAGGCATATTGGATTAAATATGATTTAGTATATATACTTTATGAAAATAGAATATGCGTGTGATGTATGTTCAGAATAGACGTAGATTTATAAGTATATCGCGAATGTACATGCTATTTAATTTTTAAATTAATACTTAATTTTCGCAATTCTAAGAATTATGGTATTAAATAATACAAGGAATAAAGTAATTATGATGTGAAATGTGACTATATATGACAAATATGGATAATGACCATATCCCTGTTTACAACACAAAATCGATAACCCAGAAAATCAGAAACCGAAGGCATACAAAATCAGGATAAAACAGGAACCAAAGCAAACAAACAAAAACATCCACCATATGAAAAGAAGCGAACTCCCGATATGAGAGTGAGACCAGGTGCCCAGGAAGAGTAAGCATCTCCTGCTTGCATGCAACACCCGTCGCTTCAATTCGGTAGAACTGTCACATCCGGTTACTTCCATTTTGGAAGATATAGAGTACAATCTTTGGTTGGATGGTTCAAATGGTCTATGACAGAATATCATCCACCATTCTGGAAAATGGGACATCATAGTGTATGACGAGTTCCCCATATCGACCGTAGAACTTCCTCAGTGACGATGTTAGTCGGTCACAAACATATCCTTGACTGAGAAGCTTATCTGAAAGACGCCTAGCTCTCAGAACAAAATCCGTATATTTGGTACTTGCTCTGGCATAGCGTATCAACTGAGATATGAACACGCCATAAGCAGGCGATGAATGTTAGAATTGTAATTGATTGGAAAATAATTGTCAATTTTTCATAAATATTATTGATCAGGGAAAATGCAATGTTCATGTACAATGTTTGATGTATGTTTTTGAGATAGAGATTTTCCCCAATATGATTTCATGTTCGAAGTGAAACTGTAACGAGCTACATTTATTTGTATTATTAAGGATTCCGACTTCCGTCGGAATCCTTTCTGTTATTGTATTGTCTTTTCTTTATTCTTATTATTCTTATTATTATTATTATTCTTACCCACAAACCGTTCCGGTCACTTTACAAAAAAGTACAGCCTTATATGAAAAAACGGAAAGTACCATGTGAAAGAGCATATGAAGATCTAAATTTAAATTTTTGTTCTTGTCGAAAAGTTCACATATGCCCCCGCTAGAGGTCATCAAAAGCAAAATCTTTAAAACCTTATAACTCCTAAACTAACCGTGCGATTTTAACGAAATTTGTTTTATATTGATCTTTTGGAAATTTGCAAACTTTTATACGCTAACATGGTCGATAAAATATTTACGGTTTTCGCGCTATTTTGAGTTGAAAATGGAACTTTAAATTGGCACAGTGCCAATTTCTACAGTTTTTGAGATTTTGAGTTGAAACTTGGATGGTAGGTTACTTATAGGTAGTCATTTAATGTTGACCTAGTTTCAAGGTCAAATTATGATTCTCAAGGTCACAACAAACTTTTGCCTATAGAACAAAGACTATTTGACCTTGATACTTCAAACTTCATAAATACAATCATGACCCAAGCCCTTTCACCTTGACCTTAGCCCAAGGTCAAATTCTCATTCTCAAGGTCACAACAAAATTTTTCATATAGAACAAAGACCATTTGACCTTGAGAGTTCAAACTTGACGCAAATATTCCTTGCATCAAGTCCTTTCACCTTGACCTTGACCCAAGGTCATTTGTTCGATTTCAAGGTCACAACAGACTTTTGTTGATAAAATATTGAGCTTTGAATAGATGAAAAGAAATCTTGATGATAATAAAGTAAAATGCTTATCTTTCATCCATGACCTTGGTTCAAGGTCAAATAAACTTTTCCAAGGTCATAACAAACATTTACTCTTGTAGGATTGATAGGATTTTGTTCTTAAATATTTATTCTTCACACAAGTAGTACTTTTTATTTGAACTTTACATAGTAAGATAGATAACTCTTTTATTCTTGTTCTCTGTTTCCTTTTTTTATCTTAGTAGCATTACTTGTCTGTACTTTCATGCTGTTGTGTCATTCTCTATTTATAGAAATTTTCTCATTGCTAATTCATTGTGCAATTCTTTTTGGAATAGTTATTTAACAGGATTCAAAATGGATAGAATAGATCAAGGAGTTTAAAGCCTTCCTAAACTTGAAAGGTATTTATCGTTTTTTTCTTCTTTTTTGTCGATAAATAGATAAGAGTCCCAAGTTAGACATAAGCTCTTTTGACTCATTTCCTGAAGTGAATATAAGGTACTAAAGCAACTATTCTTTTTTTATCTTCTTTATTCGGATTTTAACATTTCAGTTCCGAGGAAGGTCAAATAAAGGAGGAATCCGTCTGTTGCTTGCAACAGTAGCCATCTAGTTGTTTATATGTTTATAAGGTACAAAAATGTGTGTTTTGAATTTTAATGTACCATGCATGCATTTATGCAATACACTTCAATTGTCAGATATGTTATTATTAAGGGTCAAAGAACGATAACTCTTAAAAAGGTGAAAACACTAATGTATTGTAAACGATGTCTCTTTATAAGAAATAATGTGTGTATGTAAGCGATAAGTATTGTTCAAATTTACTGATACTGTCCTTTGCTTAAATTTCAGTTCTTTACGGTGGTGTTCATTAACGAATAAAAGATTTAAAACAAAATCTGTCTGAAGTCCTAACTGACCAGGTCGGCTACAACCACGTACTCAAAATCACATGAAATAGAGATAATGTTAAACGTCTTCAAATTCAATAGAAATCCTGACGACAATCTCGACAACAATCACAAAAGAGCACCAACTTGAGCATCGACGGAAGCAATGTTAAACGTCTTCAAATTGAATATCATCATTTCAGAGCAGATAAATTGGCAGCATGGACCAGACAAGCACGTTTTGGGTACTTAAGCCTCGTCAGTGAGCAAACTAGACTTGGCACCAGGTGGCCGGGAGGAGAAAGCATCCTCCTGTTTGACTATCCACCACAAAAATGAAAACAATATCTACAAAACATGCACTACCTGAGGTTATGTCTGTATAGAAAATGCTATAGATAGAAATATCTGTTCTTAAATGGTGCAATTGAATTTGAAGACGTTTAATATTTGTACCATTTAGCGAGTGTCACTGCTGGTGGACCAGGAGTCCCCCTGAGGGCACATGTAGCAAAGTTCGATCAACTTCGGTTGATCGTTTCTTCAACCTGGTCCCACCTCTAGATTGCTAGGGGTCCGTCGGTGTTTAATTTTGCGCTCTATTGTGAGTGCTGTTGAGATTATCGTCAGGATCTTCTTTAACTCATTTGTGTCACACTTATGCCCTTTGCCGTGTGGAGCCCGTAAAAAAGTTCCCCGCGAAGGGTTTGACAGTAAGTGTTTTGAATATACATCCCTGACATTGTCGCCATAGTACTTTCTATATAGACATAACGTCAGACAGTGCATGAGTTTTATATATTTTCATTTTCATGCTTCATGAACATCGACGGCGGGTGCGTCTAGCCAACAGGGGATGCTTACTCCTCCCGGGCACCTGGTCCCACCTCTAGATTGCTAGGGGTCCGTCGGTGTTTAATTTTGCGCTCTATTGTGAGTGCTGTTGAGATTATCGTCAGGATCTTCTTTAACTCATTTGTGTCACACTTATGCCCTTTGCCGTGTGGAGCACGTAAAAAAGTTCCCGGCGAAGGGTTTGACAGTAAGTGTTTTGAATATACATCCCTGACATTGTCGCCATAGTACTTTCTATATAGACATAACGTCAGACAGTGCAGGAGTTTTATATATTTTCATTTTCATGCTTCATGAACATCGACGGCGGGTGCGGCTAGCCAACAGGGGATGCTTACTCCTCCCGGGCACCTGGTCCCACCTCTAGATTGCTAGGGGTCCGTCGGTGTTCAATTTTGCGCTCTATTGTGAGTGCTGTTGAGATTATCGTCAGGATCTTCTTTAACTCATTCAACGCATGCAATAATTTCTGTTATCATTTTTTTTATTTCTAAAACGTGGGCCCTGTAGCATCATGTCCCAATCCATCCTGCTACTTCTTTCGGTACATTTTTTGACATAATAGTTTTCACACTCTTAGGTTATATGACAATATTTACATTACTAGTAGATTCCCCATGTTAAACGCCCATTAGGCAACTAGAATTATATTCCAATAACTTGGGTTGCTCACGTGCAAGTTTTGCATGTAGGGAGAATTTACCAACGTTCAAATACATTTGACACTAAAACAGGCAAAATATGCGAAGTGCATGCAAATAAAAATGACAGATATTTAGAATAAATGTAAATAAAAGTACTGACTGTCTTACTTTTGGTGTTCATGGGTGTATAATTCTGGTTGGACACGTGCAAATTTTCCGAGAATCGCTTCGCGATTCACGGAATTTGCACGTGTCCAAGCAGAATTATACACCCATGAACACAAAAAGTAAGACAGTCATTTCTTAATTGTTCAGATTGAGGATCACTGACGAAGGTTAAGAAAAGGGAAGGATCTCCATCATGACCACCCTGCACTCACCCAGCGAAACAAACCCACAAGGAAGTGACACCTCAATGATAGATAAAACTACAAAACAAAGATTCTGAAGGGGATCTCCAACAACACCAGGTTGCAGCATCCACAGCAAAACCCCAAAACACTCAATGCAAAAACACAAAGCAGACAAGTACAGAAAGAGACGCATAATGACATGGAACGTCAACGCACAACACAAATCACAAAACGACACAACAATATTCACTAGAACATCATACAAAGCAATCGGAACAGACGTACAGAAACATCAAACATTAACAGCAACACATAAAAGAAGGGAGACCAATATGCACCCGGCGCCGACTATGAACGGCCATCTGCTATTAGCAAATGGTGAATGTAGTTATCCGGATAACGTGAGCAGAACCCTCCCACTTGTCCGGATACACAGAGGTCTCCAGAGACACACAATTGTTGTATAAACATAAAATTCTCACTCTAAGGTGACATCACATAATATGAATCAAGGCAAAGCCTTTTTGTGCGAGCGAATATCTTTCTTTTTTATTTTGACTAAGATGGTTTATCTTATCTTACAAAACTTTCTGTTTGATGATTGCCAAAAAAGGTAGAATAAGGCGAGTGGAAACACGGAAGCATTTGTAAAATTGATCTAGACCAGCAGGTGAACATTTTTAGAGGGGGAGGGGGGGGGGGGGCTTAAAATATGGTTCTTTATGATTCATTTTTATTTTGTAAGAATAATGTTTAGGCTAGCTGAAAATAAATTACTTGAGAACAAAAGAAAAAACAAACATATTCCGACTTCTGACAGTACGAAACCACCCGAGACGACAAAAGCAATCAGAGCGAATGTCGGACGGAAATGTCGGATTTCCCGTGGTTACGCCGCCTTGTTGATGCTTTATCGTTACCTGATTTACGAAAAATGTTTTCAATAAATTTAACTAATAAACAAAAAATGAGTATAAAATATGGCAAATATCCAGCATCTCCGCAGCAACTCTGTCTGCGAGGGGACGAAAGTTTTTGAAAGCATAGTAGTACATTCTCATTCTTTGATTCAGCATATTTTCTCAATAAGATATGTGTATACGCGTTACCATAAGGGCGAGCTTCGCTCGCAAAGGTCCTTAGGGCCTTTGCAGCGAGCTCCGCTCGCTATAAGATATTTAAATGCAGCGGCCTCTTGTAACACAGATTCTATGTTAAGTACCGAAACGTGCATGTCTGGTCCACATGTCAAATTGATCTGTTCTTAGATGATGCTATTTAATTTGAAGACGTCAAAAGTTGCACCAACTTGAAGTCGAGTGTAGATACCGAGAGTGTGCAACTCTTGGTACGTCATAAAATTGCAGAGAATAAGAGAAAAAAAGACGATGACTGAAACTGGAGTTATGCAAACTGAAGCAGGGAGTTCCATTTGTTTGTGTAACCATATGGCCTCTCTCCAACAATAATTATATGTATAATATAGTTATTTTGATACTTAATTTCTATCCGTAATTATATATGAGATATTTCCAGTCTCACGATGACATCGAGGTCCAATTTATTCGATTTACTCTTAGAGGGTTATCCAGTTCACGAAGAAGGTATTTGATTTACTCTTAGGAGGTTATCCAGTTCACGAAGAAGGAATTAAAGAAGATCCTGACGATAACCTCAACAGCACTTACAATAGAGCACAAAATTAACCATCGACGGACCCCTAGCAAGCTAGAGGTGGGACCAGGTGCCCGGGAGGAGTAAGCATCCCCCGTTGGCTAGCCGCACCCGCCGTCGATGTTTAAGCACAAAAATGAAAACAATATACAAAATTCATTGGAGGACCACATAGAAAGGACCACATAAAAAGGACCACATACAAACCATAGATGGAAAATTACCAAGGGAAATGATGTCATATCGTGAAAATGGCCATAAGAAGAAAAAGTGAATACGTGTGCTGTGTGTTACATGTGTCCACACATGTGCCCTTTTCCGTGTGGAGCTCGTAAAAATGTTCCCCGCGAGGGGTTTTACAGTGTTTTGAATATTTTCCCTGATATGGTCGCACTTTCTATATAGACATCACCTGAGACAGTGCATGTATTTTACATAGTTTTCATTTTTGTGCGTGAACAGCGAATGCGGGTGAGGCTAGCCAAACAGGGGATGCTTACTCCTCCCGGGCACCTGGTCTAACTTCTACCTTGCTTGGGGTCCGTCGATGCTCAATTGTGTGCTCTATTGTGAGTGCTGTTGAAATTATCGTCAGGATCTTCTTTAACTCTTACATGTATTGAGTGAAAAAGCAGAGTAAACGTTTAATGCCTTTAATGTAACATGTATGATATTAATGTTTGATGCATTCATGTGTACAATGGTACTATGATTTTGAATTTATGATGCGTATCTACCTTGGAAATGTGTTTCTTTTTAATATTATGAACATTTCGATTGAACATTAATTATGTTGAAGAAGACCGTGTCACTCCTGATGAACATTGCCATTAAATTCAATGACATGTATTGCATGTGCTTTTGATTATAATTATGTTATTGACAAATACGTACCGGTAAATAGCTCAATGGATCATTATTTTGGGATCAAGGTCAAATGTTAAGAATATAACCAAGTATAACCGAAATTCAGCGTATACTGTTGATGAATATGTCTCAGAAAATTTTAGTTGGATGTTTAAAAAGAAGTTTTTCCAGGTATAACTAAATGATTTGCTTCGTTGTCATTCTTGGTTATTTTCTTAAGTAGGAGAGTATTGTTACCATGTTGCCTCTCTCCCATAATAATTATGCAAATTATTTATCTTGATACTTAACTAATCTATCTATTTTATATATGGGATATATCCAATCGTACAAAAGTACGGAAGCCCGTAAGTGACAGGTGTGAATGATTATCTTTCGCTTGATTATGTAGCGGCCGCCACTTAAGCTATCTGGCGACCTCCACATAATTATCTGGCGGCCGCCAGATAAATTTTTTGTTTCATTTCATCTGTTTATTTTGCACCTGTCATATCGAAAGATTAAAACAGAATATGGATTAAGCACACTAGAGCAGAAAGAACATGTTATGCATTGATTTTGTTTCGATATATTTTAAATTAAGTGGCGGCCGCTAGAAAAAATTATAATTCATACTTGTCACCTTCCGTACAAAAGTCTAGGGTAAAATAAGTCTAATTTCAAACGTTAACTTAACGATCACGTGCTAAACTGATGTAATAGAAATGATTTTCATTCCTGCCCGTGCATAACCCTTTATACGGTTATTAGGTCACTTGGCAGCAGCAGAGTTTATATTGGTTTGCTTGTCACGGGTTTGGTTACAATCGACTAAATGGTAAAGGTTTGTTTTAAATTCAAGGAACTTTGTCACGATGGGGAATCACAGATAAGGTTTACGGATTTTGCGCTGCCATATTTACATGACTGGGGTAATATTTTCCCTGTGAATTCATTTATGTCAGCGAAGTTTACAATCTGAATATGGTCAGCCGTCCCTAATAGAAAACACACATTCTTTCAATTGTGCACCATCTATCCTCGTTCTCTCTTACATTCCGACCAACTGAATCGTTGTTTTGGATATGATTCATAAAGTGAAATACATATTTCTCGTTTTTGGTGAATGTTAAACGTCTTCAAATTCAATTTAATTCCTTTCCCCTGATGTTTTCAATGTCACTAATTCAAAGATGCATAGCAGATTAGTCAGATAATTTGTCATGTTAAGAAATGTGGAAATCACGTCAAATTCTTGTTTGATACGAAAATGGAAAAGGTTCATAGGATAAAAGATAATTCTGCGATTTTCTATAGATAAAAGAAGGAAGGGGATATCCAACAATACCGTGTTTGAAAAAAGAAAAGTTTGTCCGCCACTCCCGAATTTATTTTATATCTTTTATGGAGGTCAGAAAGTTCTTTCGCAACAACAGGGTATTGAAAAACTGACTCATGCCTGTTGTTAACTGAGTGCCGAAGACGCCATATTCTGATTTTAAGTAATTCTCCGATATATTTCATCCATTCGGAGAATGTGTCAAGTTCCTTGTCCTCCTTTTTTGCCCACCGTCTGGCGAACTCTTCACATGCATCAATATTCATTTGAAAGTTTTCTCGCCATTTGAAAGAACGGGCTTCCCTGTATTTTGGACCTTTACTGTGAAGGTTTCTAAGATAACTGTTACCGACGATATTAAGGTCACCAGCAACCACATGGTTGATAGATAAAAGCAGAGGATCAACACATGCATAGCTTTCTGATAATTTCAATGGAAACTGAGGAGCTTCTTTAATTTTTGTCTAGCGCAACCTCGCAAGACAAAAATTAAAGAAGCTCCTCAGTTTCCATTGAAATTAAGCTTTGTGAAAGATGGTGTACATCTAGAAAAAGCAATGTTAAATATTGTGTATATGTGTAGGAAATTCAAGGTGCCTCCTGGTATTTAAAATAAGGAGGGATTTTATCCTTGACAGAAATGTTTTTTAGAATGTTGCTTAAACGCGGAGTATCGTTCCCTTTTTTATCAAAGGCAGATCAAACATCAACCAAAAATGTAAGAAAACAATCTGTCGCCTGCTTTACCGAGGATATGATCCTAAGGTCATCACAAATAATGTCGAAGGGTTCCAACTCTCTTCCTTCTTGAAGAAAATTCCAAATCAATTTACATGCACCAGACACGTGTTTCGAATATTAAATTCTCATCGATGATGCTTTCAGCGGCGCCACCATAAATAGTTTCATTAGCGCCCTCTTTAATTTTTTGAAGTTAGATGTTTACATTTACATTACAGAGAGCGCGCGGCTCAAAATTTCCTGTATGGTCGATTCAGTAGCATATCCAAGTAAAATCTATGTTCAAAATAGCATTGGAGGGATGGTGCTAAGATGTTAAACTCCTTTAATTAATCCTTTAACCAAAACACTGGGCATAGTACTGGACCAATCTTCAGTTTTGTATCAGTGTCTTTCCCAACTTTGCATACTGGTCAACCGTTACGACGGACCTCCATGATGGGTCTTGTTGAAATCTCCCCAGAGAAGACTTGGTCCTGATTTTCCGTCCTATGTGAATGTTGGTCAGACTTCTCAGACTGCTATACGCATTCCATAATTGTTTTAGATCCATTTACATAGAATCTATGTTACAAGAGGCCGCTGCGTTTAACTTTCTTGTTTGTGATGTCACCTTATTAGAAGTTTTATGTTTATACAACAATTGTGTGTCTATGGAGACCTCTGTGTATCCGGATAAGTGGGAGGGTTGTGCGAACGTAATCCGGATAACTACACCATTTGTTAAAAGCAGATGGCCGTCCAAAGTCGGCGCCTGGTGCACATTGGTCTCCTTCCTTTTATGTGTTGTCATCAATGCTTAATATTTCTGTACGTCTGTTACGATTGTTTTGTATGGTGTTCTAGTGAATACTGTGGGTTTTTTTGCGATTTGGAGTTTGTATGATGTCATTTATGTGTCACTTTCTTGTGGGTTTGTTTCGCTGTGTGAATGCAGGGTGGTCATGCTGGAGATCATTCCCTTTTCTTTATTTGCAAATTTGGTTTTAAGGAAGGGACGATTTTCACTGCTAACAATGTCAGATTTGACATTCTTAAAAAGTCTATTTGACAAGACGTCCATAATAATACTTTGTAGGCGATACTCTATTGAACCGTCGTCGGTAAAATATGAGGACATTGATGATTCGTACAATTCATGCAATTTATTTAAAGGACGAGAGTACAACTTCATACGAATATGATGAAGACCTAACTGTTGGTTGACAAATGGCAAAAAACCGTCGAGGATATATCGTGAATATTTGGTTTGTTGTATTGTCGCATACCATGACTTCGATGTCTTTTTGTTGTTTGATCAAACAACCGACTGGCATCCAGGACTTGTCAGATTTCCTACATTGTCGGTATGGTCGTTACAACCATACGGGACAGCTGTACCCAATTGTCGAATCCAATGATCTTTAAGTCTATACGTAGTACAGAGGTTCCGATTGTTAGTTAGATGATATAATTTTTCTAGGATGCGGAATTTCAGAGACAAAATGAAGTGGTCGGGCAAGTTAAAATGTTTATAAAGGAGCCGAAATTTATAATCAAATTTTTAAGTTCGATTATGAGAAACCGCAATAGGATTTTGCAAAATTATGAATAGTCTTCTATGTCTCCAGAAAGCTGGTGCGCGTACTAGGGTAGAGAACGCGTTATTAAAAGGGGTTAAAAGACAAACGAATTCTCCCGTTTTTATTCAATTTTGTCAGCAAATCAGATGAATTTGCCGTTAATCTTTGTGACATATGGTTTATGTATGGGTTTAGCAGCTTATGTATGGATTTAGCAGTTATTAACACGGCGGGATATATGTAAACGGGTACGGCCCGTTTACATATATCTCGCCGTGTTAATAACTGCTATATTATTGTCCTCATGACAAATTGATTACCAATTTACAACAGATTTACGATGATTGTTTAACCAGTCAAATACCTATGGTTCACCGTTATTTTTAATGTGATTTAGGAGCGCTCCACAGGAACCAGAGATATTAGACTGACCATAGGAATCGCCGAAAACCTGATGTCTATGTATTATGTGCGTTGTGTATTGTTATCTGATTCGATCTCTTGGATGTAGCCCTCACAACCTCTAAAATATTCTGTGGCTCTCAATGTCCGAAATACGTCAAATATCAAGATAAAAGACAAGAACTAGAGACTCTTTATGGTATTATTGATGTATAATAAACGATGATAATATTTATATGTATTTACAGAGTAGGAAAATTGAGATAAAAATATAACGGTTACCATTTAATCACTTATAATTCCTATTTATTCTATACGCAAATCTTATCCTTTGATTTGAAGAACTATAAAACAAAGAAAACAATTACCTATAAAAAGGGTAGCAATCAGGAAATACAATTTCCTTGGCTGAAGGAAGCAAAGGCGACTATTAAGGAAGGATACACTTCCCAGAGTCGAGTAAGAGAAACAGATCGAAGAAGGAACCATTATTCGGATTGATACAAATCCATGGGGTTCGAGAGAAGAAAGTTAGGATGTGTTTAGTACGATGCGCACTATGAACCTCGACAGAGAGTGGGTCTGGAAAGCCAGAGCCAAATGCATTTTAGTGTGCACGACATTAAATACCCCAAATTGATAAGCTACTCCCACTGAAGAGAAATTATCCCATTGGCTAGTTCCAGATACAATTAAATGTGATTGAAATTGGAATCTAAAGTCGCTGACAAAGAAAAATTTCGGATTTTCCAAAAATATCTGAGTAATCTTTGCTAGGTAAACTAGGGCAACCACCAGTAAATAAAAATGTTGATTTGAACACAATATCAATTCAAAATATAACAATTATCAATACATACAATTATATAATATTGCATATAAAATGAGCCATATTACACTAGTAATAGCTGGCGGCTTGAGTGATTTAAGTCACGACATGAAATAGTATTTCGTCTAGAAACTATAGAGTTAAAGAAGATCCCGATGATAATCTCAACAGCACTCACAATAGAGCACTATGTTGAGCATCGACGGACCCTAGCAAGCTAGAGGTAGGATCAGGTGCCCGGGAGGAGTAAGCATCCCCTGTTGGCTAACCTAGGAACTGAGTCGATTGGTACGAAAACGAGCTTCCTGGTGTCCTTAGAATATGTCATCCTCGTGAACTCTAAACAATAACTCCGATGAGACATTGGTAAGATATTGCCGAATAAAAAGGAGAAAATGTTTCGAGGGGAAGAAACGAACGAATGCTTGTCAGTTCTACTGTGCGTCAAAAGGATGGCTCTGACGTTTTGAAAACAGCTGGTTATAGGAAAATCCGAGAAGCTTTTAAGAGATGAAGTCTTTGCCTTAACAATCAAAGCCTATTGCTTAGCTTTGGTGACTTGACAGATATTACTTGAATTGGACAGTTAGAAAACCATGATAGTGTAGAAATGCAAAATCTGTCAGCACTCACGGCAGTAAAGGAACATGTGGCCAAATACTGTGAAACTATCATGAACAGGAATGGTGTAAACTTCTTTTGGTCTATAAAAAACTCAGGGGACGTGATTAACATAATGAAATCAAGAAATTTTCAAGCAAATACGATTTCTTCATACGACTTTTCTAATATGTACACCAGGCTTCCTCGCGACAAAATAAATGGTCGATTGTCCAAACTCATTAAATGGTGGTTTGATCGAGAGGGGAAAACTTATATTTGTACATCTTAATGAAAGGGTTTCTATTCCACCACCGAATACAAATCATACAAATCATGAACATGTGGTGACCTGTGTATTGCCTTGTCCTTCCTTTTGGACAACATTTTTGTAAGGTTTGGTGAGAACCTATGGGTGCTAATTGTGCGCCTTTTGTTGCAGATTTATTTTTATACACATATGAAAAAGAATTCATCCAAATTCTTCAAAAGCAAAGAAAAAATGATGATGTGAAATGTGTCATTGGTACTTCTAGGTACCTGGATGATATTCTTACTATCGCTTATTCTGTTTCAAAAAGTATAAAAATGTTATTTATCCACAAGAATTGGTTCTGAACAAGACAAAGGCTACAAACACAGAAAAACCATTTTTGGACCTAAATATCAAAATTGTCAGATTCATACAAGTGTGTATGGCAAAAGAGATAATTTTGGATTCAACATAGTAAATTTCCCCTAGCTTGACGGTGATGTTCCTAGATTACTGTCCTATGGTATCTACATTTCACAGTTCCTCCGGTATGCTAGAGCATTTACTGATGTTTTCGATTTTCATGGTAGACATTTACAAATTACCAAGAAAGTGTTAGGTCAAGGTTTTCGCTTTCACAAACTAGTAAAGACTTTCTTGAAATCTTAATAAAATATATTGTCAACTTCTTTTGAAATTCGGACCAATACAGGCAACAGAGTATATTACTTTGGGTATTTCACAACCTGCATTTTATGGCGACATAATTAATAAGATAAGAAGGATCAAAGATAGACAACATTACCATCGAAAATACATCAAAATCCTCAAACGCCTTTTATACAGTGGATATGATCCCAATGTCACCAGACGGACACTAGGCTTGGTACTTGACCAATGTACGGTCTTGGTACTTGACCAATCTACACTAGGCTTGGTACTAGACCAATCTATACTCTGTCATAGACCATTTGAATGTTAAACGTCTTTAAATTCAATAGCATCATTTAAAACCTGATAAATTTACAGCATGGACCAGATATGCACGTTTCGGGTACTAAACCCTCGTCAGTGATCCTCAGTCTAAAAAATGAAATATGGCCAAAAAGTATGAAAATTATTATGTCCAAAAATGTACCAAAAGACGTAGAAGAATGGGTGGGATATGATGCCACAGGACCCACGTTTTAGAAATTTCAAGAAATTTTGTAACAGAAAATTTCAAATGCGTCGAATAGACGGACGATCAACCGAAGTTGATCGAACTTGGCTACATGTGCCCTCGGGGACTCTTGGTCCACCAGCAGTGACACTCACCAAGTAGTTCAAATGTTAAACGTCTTTAAATTCAATAGCATCATTTAAAACCTGATAAATTTACAGCATGGACCAGACATGCACGTTTCGGGTACTAAACCCTCGTCAGTGATCCTCAGTCTAAAAATGATGATGCCACAGGACCCACGTTTTAGAAATTTCAAGAAATTTTTTAACAGAAAATTTCAAATGCGTTGAATCATCAACCAAAGATTATACTCTATGTCTTCCGAAATGGAAGAAACCGGATGTGACAGTTCTACCGAATTGAAGCGGCGGGTGTTGCATGCAAACAGGAGATACGTACTCTTCCTGGGCACTTAGTCTCACTCCCATATCGGAAGTTCGTTTTTTTTCATATGCTGGAGGTTTTTGCTTTGGTACCAGTTTTATCCTGATTTATCTGTTAAAAAATCTTGAAATTTCGAAAACGTGGGTCCTGTAGCATCATATTCCACCCATCCTGCTACGTTTTTCGGTACATTTAGAACATAATAATTTTCACACTCTTTGGCCGTATTACATTGTTGAGATTGAGGATCACTGACACGGGTTAAGTACCCGAAACGTGCATGTCTGGTGTAAATTCACCTGTTCTTAAATGATGCTATTCAATATGAAGACATTTAACATTTGAACCACTTGGTGAGTGTCACTGCTGGTGGACCAGGAGTCCCCGAGGGCACATGTAGCCAAGTGCGATCAACTTCGGTTTATCGTCTGTCATTTCAACGAATTCGAAAATTTCTGTTGTCAATAAGCTTGAAATTCTAAAACGTGGGTCCTGTGTCATCATATCCCACCCATCCTTCTACGTTTTTCGGTACATTTATGACAAAATAATTTTCACAATCTTTGGCCGTATTACATTGTTAAGATTGAGGATCACTGACGAGGGTTAATTAAGAAATGAATGTCTTACTTTTGGTGTTCATGGTAGTATCATTCTGGTTGATCACGTGCAAATTCCGTGATTCGCGAAGCGATTCTCGGAAAATTTGCACGTGTCCAACCAGAATTATACTACCATGAACGCCCAAAATAAGACAGTCATTACTTATATTTCCATTTGTACTAAATATCGGACACCCCGTTTTGCATGTTATAACGTCAAAAGTATCTGAACGTTGGTAAATTTTCCGTACTTTCAAAACTAAAGCATGACGTCATAGTAGGCAACCAAAATTATAGTTTATAAATCTGTTTCCTTAACATGGGGATTCCTCTGCAATGGAAATATGTACCTGAAACGTGCATGTCTGGTCCATGCTGCAAATTCACCTGTTCTTAAATTATGCTATTCAATATGATGACGTTTAACATTTGTATACCTTCGGTTTCTGATTTTCTGAATTATCGATTTTGTGCTGTATACAGGGATATATCCATATCTGCCCTTATACCAGCGTATTCTTATAACTTGCACTCTGACTGACTATGACGACGGGACTCCATGACGGGCCCTCTCCAAACCTCTTTAGAGACAGAGCCCCGACCACCTGTCCTCTCTGAATGTCAGTCGGACTCCTCTGGTGATAACATACATGAGCTCGCAAAGTCGGCAGAGCACGGATGGTATTACGCACGCCCTCTTTTTATATCCATTTACATATTCATCTGTGTTGCTTTGGCCCCTGCGTTTTGCAGTCTTGTTTGTGTGTGGTCATCTGACTGTGAGGAGGTAGTTTTACACCACAATTTACGTTCTTCGAGACCTCTGGGTAATCGGAAAAGTGGGAGGGTTGTGCGCACGTAATCCAGGATATCCACACTTTCTGCTATTTTCGTGGCACCGGTTGCCCATTGGCCTCGTTGTTTTATGTGTAGTCCTTTGTGTTTGATGTTTCTGTATTGTGCATTGACGTCTCTTGTCCCTTTAACGTCTGTTTCTGTGTTTGTCTGCTCTATGGTTTTGCATTGGGTGTTTAGGGGTTTTGCTGTGGGTGCTGCAGCCTGGTATTGTTGAAGATCCCCTCCTTTGGGGACTCTGTTTCTCCTATATATTTACTGCATTTTCTGTCGTTCATCATAATTTAAAGACAGAGAATGGTCAACGAAACTTCAAAATCAGGCGCATGGCAATCAAAAACGCTATAAAACAACGTATACCAGTATTTTATGTGTTCATCATACACCATAATTGTGCGTTCTTCGAGACCTCTGATAACCTTACCTTCGTTAATCGAAAAATCATCTAACCGAGAGCATACAAAACCAGAAATAAGGCAAAGGAGCAGAAAAAAATACCATATGAAGAAAAGTGAACTCCCTACGAAGGAAATCAGGTGCCCAGGATGAGTGAGGATCTCCTGCATGCATGCAACAACCGCCGCTTCAATTCGGTAGAAATGTCAGACACGGTAAGAAAGGAGGGGATCTCCAACAACACTAGGTTGCAGCACCCACAGCAAAATCCCAAAACTCCCATGCAAAAAACACAGAACAGATACCGACAGAAAGAGAAGCAAAAGAGACAAGGAACACCAACTCACAACATGAAACATAAAAGACAACACATAAACCAACGAGACCAATGGGCAACTGGTGCCGACTTAGGACGGCCATCTGCCACGTAAATAGCAGACGGTGTGGTTATCCTGGATTACGTGCGCACAACCCTCCCACAAAGTGAGACAAATGTATAAATTGGTATGTCATGGCTAAAAAGGTCTGCGTCAGAATATCATTTATGACTCTGGACAAGGGGACGTCATAGTGTGCTACCATTTCCCTTTGTTTTTATCATTTATACAGAAGACGGTCTGGCATTTGGCACCTGGTCTCACTCCCATTTTGGGAGTTCGCTTCTTTTCATATGATGGAGGTTCGTCTTTGTTTTTTTGTTTTTTGTTTTATTCTGATTTTGTATGCCTTCGGTTTATGATTTTCTGATTTATCGATTATGTACTATGTATTTGGATATGGTCATTATCCATATTTGTCACTTATGTATATGAAAATGAAATAGAAGTATTTCCAACTCGTTAACTTTTTGAAAAACATTTGAAACCCCCAACCTATCGCTGCTTGTGGATTGATTAGTCCACGAGAATATCGAACGCCTAGTTTCAGTGTTTCGGCATTTGATATATATTTGAAAAATCTCCGTCACAAAATTCCATGCTATTTTTTAACTAATAAGTTTAAGAAGATCCTCCTGACGATAATGTCAACAGCACTCACAATAGAGCACAAAATTGAGCATCGAGGGACTCCTAGCAAGCTAGAGGTGGGACAAGATGCCCGGGAGGAGTAAGCATCCCCTGTTTGGCTCGCTGCAACCGCCGTCGATGGGACATAACCCTGATGGCGTAGTTCTGTCCTTAGCAGGCTCTTTGGAAGAAACTCGATGTCAAATTTAGAATTTTGCTATTCATAATCCCGTATTGTTTGCATTTCCTTATTTTCTGCATAGAGCATAACTGATGGGACACAACTTGTTGAAATGCACATACTGTGCTTTAAAATTTTACAACAGAACATATACTTCAATATTGACAATTTTAAGTTTCCTACTTGAACAATATTTCAAATAAAGTTTAATCCACCATGCACGCTTTTCGGATACTAAATCTTAATTTAATTTATTGGTACAGCCAAACTTTTTGTCAGACAGCAAAATTTATCAATTTAACTTAACTGTTCACTATTTAAAAATATCTTTTGTGAAAGTCAAACACTTTAAATCGAACAAAATCCAATAACAGACCAAAAATCCCAAACGCTATTCTTCGATATGAAATCTGCATTTTGTCGTACGAAAATTGTATTAAATATACGGAAAATATTAAGAAGTTATAGAGTTCCATGTCGTTGTTCTTGTCTTCACTTTTGATTAAAAAAAGCTTATTACCTACATGACACGGAGTATTGTACTTGTTCTGAAAATTACCCATTCCACGTACTTCCAACAAATTATTTTAGGATAATTACTTTTTCTGATATCTCTTGCTAATCAATGGAATCCGATATCAAAGCCGTTAAATCTTTAGATGGAACACGAGGCAGAGGATATGTTGTTTTCTTCTTTTTGTTTAACTTGAAATCTTTCAATGACCAAAAACAAATCTTCCCACTACTACAAACAGCATGAAGATCAGGTTCTTTTTAATGATAAATCAGTTTTTGATAAAGAAACTCCAATATCAAATGTTTTCTCTATTAACTTTCTATAGAGAACTTTTCTTTCATTGAACCTTCATTGAACCGTCGATGCTCATTTGTTGATCTATTGTGAGTGCTGTTAAGGATTTTTTCATTATTGAGAAAGTGTGGTGTATCTTCGTATTTATATTTTTCATTGACAAGTTATCTAATAGGCACTATTTTTGAGACTTAAAACGCTAAAGGGATGTCTTAAAACATTGATGAGTATTAAACTTTGAAGCAAAAAAATAAAGAAATCATAATCGATGAGATCTACCCATCCCCTCGTATTTTCAATTAATAGGGTATAAAACCTATACCGTATAGTTCCTAAACAAGCATCGTGAACAAGACCTAAAAAAACAAGCTGAGTATAAATAATAATTAATAAATATTATTAGCATATTTAAAATTATCAGTGACATTATTGATATACAGGGAACCCCATTCTTTCACATGGCGTGAAAACTTTGAAATAATTATGGATGCATGTGAGGAGTACGTCAGACAGTGGGCAAAAAGGAGGACATGGAACTATACATACTCTCCGAATGGATGAAATCCATCGGAGAATTAAAAGAAGAATATGGCGTCTTCGGCACTCGGTTAACAACAGACACAGGTCAATTTGTCATGACCTTGTTGTTGCCAAAGAACTTTATGACATCCATTGACAAAGCAGCAAACAATTTTACGTTCGTTTGCAAGTCAAACTATTTATATATAGTATATAACTGGTCGGTACTTCTTTAATGACAAATATGAATAATGACCATATCCCTATATACAACACAAAATCGATAATTCAGAAAATCATACACCGACGGCATACAAAATCAGGATAAAACAGGAACCAAAGCAAAAACCTCCACCACATATACAAAGAAGTGAACTCCCTATATTGGAGTGTGACCAGGTGCTCAGGAAGAGTCAGCATCTCCTGCTTGCATGCAACACCCGTCGCCTCAATTCGGTAGAATTCTCACATCCAGTTACTTTCATTTGGAAGATATAAATTATGACCTTTGGTTGGATGGTACCAATGGTCTACGACAGAATATCATCCATCATTCTGGAGAGTGTGACATTTCTGTTATCAAAATTTCTTGCGCTGACGTTCCCCTCCCTTCTTTGAAATTTCTAAAACGTGGGTCCTGGAGCATCATATCCCACCAATCCTGCTACGTCTTTCAGTACGCTTTTTCGACATCGTGACTTTCATACTTTTTTTGGCGTATTACATTGTTTAGATTTGAGTATCACTGACGAGGGTTAAGTACCCGAAACGTGCATGTCTGGTCCATGTTGCCAATTTATCTGTTCTTAAATGATGCTATTCAATTTGAAGACGTTTACATCATAGTGTATGACGAGTTCCCCATATCGACCGTAGAACTTCCTCAGTGACTATGTTAGTCGGTCACAAACGTATCTCTGAGAAGCTTTTCTGAAAATCGCCTAGCTCTCAGAATAAAATCTGCATATTTGGTACTTGCTCTGGCATAGCAACTGAGATATGAACACGCCATAAGCAGGCGATGAAGGGATGTTGCTACTCAGAAAAGGAAAGTTTCTGATGCTGAAATTAAAGTCGTCACGTGTTTCATAGAGTAAGGTGTTCATTTGACCATGTGTGTCATAGGACAACATTATGTCCAAATAGGATGTTGAATTATTTGTCTCTGTAGTTTCTTTGACTTCTTCAGACAGTGAGGAGGTTGTTTTACACCACAATTGTACGTTCTTCGAGACCTCTTGGTAATCGGAAAAGTGGGAGGGTTGTGCGCACGTAATCCAAGATAACCATACCTTTTGCTATTTCCGTGGCAGATGGCCGTCCTAAGTTGGCACCGGTTGCCCATTGGTGTCGTTGGTTTATGTGTAGTCCTTTGTGTTTGATGTTTCTGTGTTGTGCGTTGACGTTCCTTGTCCCTTACGCGTCTCTTTTTGTGCTTGTTTGCTTTGTGTTTTTGCATTGGGTGTTTTGGGAGTTTGCTGTGGGTGCTGCAACCTGGTGTTGTTGGAGATCCCCTCCTTTGTTTTTCAAGCTCCGAAGGATAGATTCTGCTGAGGTAATCCGCAAGCTAAGTATTGTTTCCCTTCAGTGACCAAAGATTGAATGAATTGAGCTTCGTAGGAGATAAAAAAAAATGTCGGCAAGGAGTGGGCCTAATTGGTCACCATTGAAATGACAAATATGGATAATGACCATATCCCTGTTTACAGCACAAAATCGATAACCCAGAAAATCAGAAACCGAAGGCATGCAAAATCAGGATAAAACAGGAACCAAAGCAAACAAACAAAAACCTCCACCATATGAAAAGAAGCGAACTCCCGATATGAGAGTGAGACCAGGTGCCCAGGAAGAGTAAGCATCTCCTGCTTGCATGCAACACCCGTCGCTTCAATTCGGTAGAACTGTCACATCCGTTTACTTCCATTTTGGAAGATATAGAGTACAATTTTTGGTTGGATGGTTCAAATGGTCTATGACAGAATATCATCCACCATTCTGGAAAGTGGGACATCATAGTGTAGACAAGTTCCCCATATCGACCGTAGAACTTCCTCAGTGACGATGTTAGTCGGTCACAAACATATCCCTGACTGAGAAGCTTATCTGAAAGACGCCTAGCTCTCAGAACAAAATCCGTATATTTATGCCCCCCTTCGAAGAAGAGGGGACATATAGGTTTGCCGCTGTCGGTCGGTCGGTCTGTCGGTCGGTCAGTCTGTCGGTCGGTCGGTCCGCGACATCAGTTTCCGTTCAATATTTCTGGAATGGATTCACATATTGAAATGAAATTTTGTATACAGACACATCAAACAAAAATCTAGGTCAAGTTCATATTTGGGTCCGATCAAAAAAAATTTTGACAGAGTTATGCCCCTTGTATTTCGAAAAATACCAAAATTTCGGGGTTTCCGTTCAATATCTCTTGAATAGAGTTACATATTGAAATGAAATTTTGTATACAGACACATCAAACAAACATCTAGGTCAAGTTCATATTTGGGTCCGATCAAAAAATTTTGACAGAGTTATGCCCCTTGCATTTAAAGAAATACCAAAATTTCAGGGTTTCCGTTCAATATCTCTTGAATGGAGTTACATATTGAAATGAAATTTTGTATACAGACACATCAAATGAAAATCCAGGTCAAGTTCGTATTAAGGTCCGATCGAAAAAATTTTGACAGAGTTATGCCCCTTGCACTTCGAAAAATACCAAAATTTCAGGGTTTCTGTTCAATATCTCTTGAGTGGAGTTACATATTGAAATGAAATTTTCTATACAGACACATCAAATGAAAATCTAGGTCAAGTGTATATTTGGGTCCGATCAACAAAATTTTGACAATGTTATGCCCCTTGCACTTCGAAAAAAAAACAAAATTTCAGGGTTTCCGTTCATTATCTCTTGAGTGGAGTTACATATTGAAATGAAATTTTGTATACAGACACATCAAATAAAAATCTAGGTCAAGTGTATATTTGTGTCCGATCAACAAAATTTTGACAGAGTTATGCCCCTTGCACTTCGAAAAATACCAAAATTTCAGGGTTTCCGTTCAATATCTCTTGAGTGGAGTTACATATAGAAATGAAATTTTGTATACAGACACATCAAATAAAAATCTAGGTCAAGTTCATATTTAGGTCCGATCAAAAAAAATTGGACAGAGTTATGCCCCTTGCACTTTGAAAAATACCAAAACTTCAGGGTTTCTGTTCAATATCTCTTGAGTGGAGTTACATATTGAAATGAAATTTTGTATACAGACACATCAAATGAAAATCTACTAGGTCAAGTTCATATTCAGGTCCGATGAACAAAATTTTGACAGAGTTATCCCCCTTGCACTTCGAAAAATACCAAAATTTCAGGGTTTCCATTCAATATCTCTTGAGTGGAGTTACATATTGAAATGAAATTTTGTTTTCAGACACATCAAATAAAAATCTAGGTCAAGTTCATATTTGGGTTCAATCAAAAATTTTTATGCCCCGCAGCACATTTAAGGCCTTCCATTGAAATGACGTAGAAGTTTTTTTCCGCCAAATAACGTAACGTCATATGACGTCATGGACCCCGTGTCGTCAGGTTAGGTAGCAACACATTTATAAGCTTTCGTTATCGTTGATACCTTTATTTACTAGATAAAATTGCATTTATACAAAAAACAAAACATATTGCTTCATCACTGACACATCGCCGGGTCAATATACTTTTGAGAAAACCCCTAATCTATATCTGTACTCTGTGACCCCGTACACCGAAGAATGCGATCTGCGTTACTTAGAAGCTTGGGGTGACGAACAGGTGCGAATCAACAGTTTACAGAGCGGGTAAAACGAATAAAAAGGCAGATTTTGGTAAGTATAAGCGATATCAAACTTCAATAACTGGTGCTGTATGAAGGAAATATCTTAGAATTAGTACAATTACATCATGGAATCAATTTATTCATAGAGATAAAAGGAAACTCCTTGGATTACCAAGAGACATGTGTGAAATGTATGTGTAAATGACAGAATTTCAACGCGTTAAATACTTAAGTTACACTGTTACTGCAAAGCTGAGTAGTAGCTAAACTTTATGTGAATAGTTTAGACACTTGTAGATTATGATATCAGTTCGTACGAAAGTTGAATGATGAGGAAAAAAGGGTGAATGTGATATCATACTAATGTGCCCATGCCCATGTAATATATGTTGTTTTCATAACATGTACCTATAAAAATGTTTACATCTGAGTACACTTGTAGTTGTACAGTAAGTTATACTTGCAGTAGTATGTGCACCGAAATATCGAAATATTCAAATACCAATTATTAATTTTTTTTCTTCAGAATGTTAACTAAATTTAGAATGGATTTCACACCAGCTGCTGCATGAAAAGAAATATTGTCACACACTGTAAAAGTTTCAGAAACGCATGCATGTATCATAGCCACACAGTACTGTACATTTTGGATATTTTTTGCAGGTACAGAATTTTTTAATTTATGTGTAGAGTAACATTTGTTTTGCCTATTAAGAATATTATAATGATTTAAAAAAGAAGTCAAATAAAATAAATGCATTTACTATCTATAGTGAATAATCTAAAACTATAGCCATACCAGGCTTATTTAGCTATTCATGAAATAATAACATATCACTGCGAATTCTTTGTTATTTATGTCACTAGGACATACATGTATATTACATAACTATTAAACTTGTAAAATTATGAATTTTGAGTCCAAGCTGTACCATACACTTTGGATTTTAAAAGCTAGATTTATATAGTCAATATTTTTTTTCTATTTCAGATCCTTGCCTTGAAGAGTGAATGCTTGAATAATAACTTTGAACAACCACACACATAACAGATGAAGAAATGTTACTTTGAATATATAATAAAGAAAGTTAATAAAATTCTCCTAAAATTGATCTGTACTAGACTTCATGCTCAAATCTCCAAGAGCGGGGAGGGGGGGGGGGGGGGGGGTAAATTGCTTTTGTTTTGATAGTTTGTCTGCCTGAAGCATTTAGCCGAGCATGAGAGGGCTTTCAAGGTCAACATGTACACAAATCTCTATGTGTATGGCAAGAGCAGATACGAAGATTTGAAATTTAAGTTTGACTTTGCTTTCAAAAGATACATGTAGCTACTGACAACTGCATGGTATGTAACAAAGACACGTAAATTAATTATTGTTGTACTTGCAGATTATCTCGTACAAGGTGGCTGTTATGGAGAAGTCCCATAATACCAGTTATTAAAATGTCGATCACTCTTATGGTGTTAGGAAAAAAAATGACATATAATCTCAAGCTCCTGGCAAGAGTTATTCACGCACCATTAATTTGTTCAAGCTTTACAATTATTTATTTGATATCCGCAATGCAGAAAAAAATAAGATTGGGTCATCGGTCAAATAACAAATTTGAAATACTGAAAATATTCAACAAATTTGCTTAATGCTTACATCAAATTTGTCAAAGGAAAGTCGTTTATCTAAATTTTGGTGGATCACTTTGTCTGTTGTCCCCCCCCCCACATCATGTTGTCACGAAAATATCGGGAGTTATGAAACAAGGTAGGATTGCTACTCGACCATTCCGAGGCACATTTATTGATCATATACGTACAAATGTTTGTAACAACAAGGATCCGATATTATAATAAAGGAGTAACCTTTCAAATATTTTGAAAGGCGAATTAAGGGAAACATGATTACTGCATGAAATCCGGCTATAGATTTGACCCCAAAAAATCTCTGAATTTTGCATCTGCTGGAAATAATAATCCTGTCTGGACGACTATCAAATAAATTCATGATCTGAAAATGCAAAAAAAAAAAGGAGAGAAAACAAAACCACCCAAAACAAAGCCGTTACACATACACTGAAAAGTCCTCCAGCCCGACCCACCCCCTTTCCCGGCCCCATATATCAATGACCGCTCTTTAAATTTCTGTCAAACACGCTACCATGTATTTCGTCGATCTCATGAAGAATTTATAAGTACTAATTCACTTTCAGGGGACATGGAATTCAAATAAAACATATGAAATCTAATTAAATAAAATCGAGCAGAAGATTCCCAATGTCAGTGCAGCGTGGGCGATGAATAGAAACTCGAGGTCACGCTTTACTTTCAGTTTTCATCAACTTTTGCATGCAATTGCAAGTTGTCAATTATAAGTGCTTTTCAATGTCAATGTCAGCTACGCTTTTACATGGGTTGTGTTTTTATTTATTTATTTTTCTTATAGAAAATATACACTGAAAATGTTTAAAAAAAAAAGGAAAAAGAAAAGAAACGGTGCCTTTGCGTCTTCTGACACATTGAAATTAAGTTTAAAATCAGTATGAAAGTATACCTAAATTTTAATATTAATATGACAATGGACATCATCCACGGAGTTTGCCGATTCCTATATTTGCAATCTAGATCAAATTTTGTTTTGTTTTGTTTTTTTCTGCTGGGAAACAAACATCAGTTTTATTATTTTTTTACCCTTATTTTTCCCCGATGTCTAGAAAAAATTATATTGGATCTAGAACTACACGGTGTTGTCCAGAGACCATAGGACTATAAGGTCTCGTTTCTTAAAATAAGAAACCAGAGAATCCATAAAATAAAGAAATTTTGGTATAAACAGTGAAGAATTTATGTATGTTATCGATCCCATTGCGGTCAAAGGCGTCATAAGTCGAACAAGGTTTTTTTCTGTCACGGTAATGATTATTAAAGGGACGTATAATGCATGTAAGTAAATATTACGAGTTAATATAATCAATCCATGCAATTCTAATGCATGTCCGATACTATACAGCATCATGTTAATCTCATGTATATTAGTACGGTAACCGGCAAGACCGACACCCCGGCGTGGCGCCCTCCCCCCCCCCCCCCCTTTTTCCGCGATTCACCCCTCAATATACAAAAAGTGAAATGAAACTTTAACAGAATTAAATAAATATTGCATTTTTTCATAAGTTGAAATGAAAATATTATTCAAATTAACATTTATTTAAAAAATTAAAACGGAATTTACAGAGAGCGCGATTACGTCCCTTGAATAAATCTGATTCCACAGAACGTTTATTTGGTAAACGAACGAACTACCGATTAGCACCTGTCAGAAAAACTGCAACGGCGCAAGATGTTACCGTACATAAATTTAAGTGAAATTTTGCACACATTTTAAGAGATAGGTGTTCTTCAATAATTCAACTGGGGGAAACGTTTACATTCTATATTTTCTTTTAAATTATCTGCCATCCGTGCCAGTGTCGATAATATTTTATGAAATGGGTATATTTTTCTCGATTTTTCAAGTAGTCGTTCTTTATCAAAGATTTCCCCAGCAATAAATAGGTAAATGAAACCCCCCTTTGTAGTATGGTATCAATATTTTCTTTGAATGATAAGGTTTCACCTTGCGCCATCTGATTTTGTATGACCAATGCTGATCTACGAAAATATACGTGTCACGTGACAACCCGGCGTTCGGGGAGCATATATCAGTAATTAACAGATAAATTATGATATAGCATCTATACTGATACATAAACTATTTCATTCCATCTTATTTTGGACAATTTAATAATTCCTTGAAAATAGCTATCAAAACTGACATCAAATTTTGTCAATAACGTCATGGAAGGCCTTAAATGTGCTGCGCCCCCTTTGAAGAAGAGGGGACATATTGCTTTGCCGCTGTCTGACTTTCTGTCTGTCGGTCGGTCGGTTCACGACATCAGTTTCCGTTCAATACCTCTGGAGTGGATTCACATATTGAAATGAAATTTTGTGTACAGACGCATCAAATGAAAATCTAGGTCAAGTTCATATTAATTACCTTGTAGAAGTTTATTAGAAGAAGAGCTTTAACAAAGCATATATGCTGTACATACAGGTCCTCCTGACAGTTATACTTCTTTGACTTTTTTCATTACACTGTTACTTTATACCCCCATAGGTTGTATCAATGCAAGTATAAAGTTGTAACGGACTTTAATCACAGAAGGGGTAGGGGGCATTGATGTTTTACAAACATGACTTTTAACTTGTTGGTACTTGCTCTGGCATAGCGTATCAACTGAGATATGAACACGCCATAAGCAGGCGATGAAAGGATGTTGCTACTCAGAAAAGGAAAGTTTGTAATGCTGAAATTGAAGTCGTCACGTTTGTCATAGAGTGAGGTGTTCATGTGACCATCAGTGTCGTAGGACAACATTATGTCCAAATAGGATGCTGAATTATTGGTCTCTGTAGTTTCTTTGACTTCGAGCTCCGAAGGATAGATACTGCTCAGGTAATCCGCGAATTTTGGATTATCGATGGACAACACATCGTCTATGTATCTGTAAGTGAAGTTGAAGTCAGAAGCTAAGTATCTTTTCCCTTCAGAGACCAAAGATTGAATGAATTCAGCTTCGTACGAGTAAAGGAAAATGTCGGCAAGGAGTGGGGCACAATTGGTGCCAATTGGAATTCCGACAATTTGCTGGAAGACCTTTCTTCCAAACACCTCAAAAATGCTGTCGATCAGGAAGTTTAACATCTGAACAATATCTGTTTCAGTGTACTTATTTTCAGAATCGGACTTTTCTTTTACAAAGAAGGTTTTTCATAGTTAATAACTAAAAAAATTGTATTTGCGATTGCCGCTCTTGCTTATAAACGCATTACTTATAATTTTTGCGAGTTTTTCTTTCAATTTAGAATGTATGATTTGTGGTGTAAAGTGTCGAAAAATCAAATGCTTTGATCGAATAGACTCTACTGAAATGAGTGGATTTCAGATGTTCTAAAAGTTCCTTGGAATTCTTTAAAATCCACATCTGATTCATACCGCTACGGGAATATACTGTCGAACAATATTTTGAAGTCCAGATTCGATTTTAGATAAAACTTTGGTAAGATCGACACAGATTTAGTAGATCATTTTGAGGAACCAGCTATGAAACGTTGTTTGTACGGGTTCTTATGCGTATTCAGTATAAGTATGGTAAATCTGAATCTAATTTTTCTTTGTGTCGAAGCCAAAGGAACCGAGAGCTGATTCGTTGTTATCTATTATTTCAGAGGCAGAAAGGGTTATTGTGGTGTAAGTGGGATTTCCAGGTGTCAAATTCAAATCCAACTCTTTAACAAGACTGTCGATATAGTACTTTTTGCAAGTAAATGTGTAATTATTTGAGGCTTTGTCTGCTGGTTTGATGACATAATATTCTTGGAGGTAGGTAAGCTCTGTGATAACCTCAGAGTCTTTAAAGAGACTCGAATCTGGTGTTCACAGATTATTTAAATCGGTAAATTCTAGAGAAATTAGACCTCTGATGGATTTTATCCATTCGGAAAGGGTGTTGGGCTGTACATCCTCTTTCATTTGCAAACATCTAGCATATTCCTCACAAGAGTCCATGATAATTTTGAAATGTTGGTTCCATGTAAAGGAGTTACTTTCTCTGTATTTGGGACTAGGGCTGGGTCAATACATCAATATATCGGTACGTATCGATATTGGTCATCGATTCGAGTATCGATATGTTTGATCCGATATATTTAGATAGTTATTTATAGCACAATCCATGCTTTTCATATGGAATCTCAAGTATTTGCATGAAAATGTATGTTTGATCAGAGTTGTTTTGTTCGAAAAAGCAGATATGTTCTGAATTGGATCGATCATGCTGGCTATTCAAATTATTTGATGATTCGAAGTCTACGAATAAGAACAATGACCAAGGGATATTACACACCATGTTAATTGGAAGGTCGGCATACATGTAGATTATATTTTTGTTATTCAATATGATTGAAACTTCGAAGTACAATGTACTATCGACTCATTCTTCTCGAAACGTTTGAAAGCAAACTGACCTAACTTGTGTGTTTCCTCTTAAACGCATTTTTGAAAAGGGTTTGACGGAAAAGTTTTCGACCGAATGAAAAAAAGAATTGATCTATGACTACAGGCAAAATAAGGAAGAAAAATAACATAAAAAAGACCCATCAGTGAACGTATTCGTATGTAAAATATAAAGAAATCTGCAACCACCAGAAACCCGTTTGACTTTGAGTGTGTTGGGGGAGGGTAGTTATAAGTGAATAGAATTGCTAATTTCTGCGTTTTACAAATGGCCGTCCAAAGTCGGCACCGGTTGCCCATTGGTATCGTCGGTTTATGTGTAGTCTTTTGTGTTTGATGTTTACATGTCGTGTGTCTCTTTTCCGTCTTGTGCTGTACTCGTCTTTAAATTTGTGTTTTTGCATCGGGTGTTTTGCTGTTGATGCTGCAACGGGGTCTTGTTGGAGATCTCTTCCCTTCTTACTAAACGGAAAATTAGATACGATATATTGGATATTGGTACTTTTTGTATTGTATTGTATCGTATCGAAAATTTGTTTTCGATACCCAGCCCTATTTGTGACCTTTTTTTACCAATTCTATCAACTTGTCGTTCTTGACTATAATAAGGTCACCAGTAATAACGTGTCCACAAGAAGAGTAGTTGAAATCCGATGAAGTGGATGTAGTGAGGGATTACTTCAATCAATACACTGCAGAAATCGTTTGTAATTGTAAATTTTAGATGCAACTGTTGGAGTGTAGCTATATGAAATACAAGGAGTTTCTTTTCTTTTGAAATGTTGTGGGATATTATGTTACACATGCAAATGCAATTAATTGTATGTTTTCAAGTAGAGATGAACAGGAAATTTAAAGCTTATTCATAATTTCTCTACCTGTATTAATTAAAATCAAGGGGTCAAGCTATTGCCGTAGGATCGAGACTACCAAACTGCTAAGATAAAAGTGCCAGCAAAGTGTTGTGCACATATTAATCCCTCACTACATCCACTTCACTGCGAATGTTCTTCATCGGATTTCAGCTACTCTCCTTGTGGACACGTAATTACTGGTGACCTTAGTATATTCGTACCAAATTATACTCCGTTCCTTAACGGATGTTACACGAAATCTACGAATATACTAAGGACCTCACATTTACCGATACACGTTCCCCAGAAATACAGACTACAAGGAGTCATCGTGGATATTTCTACTTTTCTTTTATTTCAAGCAGTTAGATCAGATAAATCAAAAGAGAAAACAAATCGCCCCTTCATTAAAGTAAGATTTGCAAACAAAGGTATTGAAAAATTGAATCTTGGTCAAATTTTGAATCACAAAATTGTCACGAAAAAAATTCCACCATATTTTTAAAAAAAAGACTGAAACTCCTTGTATTTCCTATAGCTACACACCAACAGTTGCATCTAAAATTTACAATTACAAACGATTCCTGCAGTGTATTGATTTAAGCAATCCCTCACTACATCTACTTCTTTACGAATATAATGCAGGCCTAGAGGCTCATTCAAAAATGGAACCAAGTCATCGAAGGAGAAATTATGTATCTCAGGCCTATTATATTTACGAATAAGCCAGTCACATTTACCGATTGACAACCGGGACTTGTTAAGTTTTCTATGCTACTAATGTTGTCGTTGCACCCATAGGGCGCTGCAGTGTAAAGATTTTTTATCCAGAACTCTTCTCCGTTTCGACGGAAAGGTGTGCTCAAATCTGGATTGTTTATGGGGTGATATATTTTCCCCATGATTCTGACTCTGATAGATAAAAGAGAATGATCAACTTGGTCAAAGTGACGATGAAGAAGTTGATTTCCTTTATTATTGATTTTTGACCGATTATGTTTATTTTCAATGCATGAGAGGGGAACTGGGGTTACATTCAGCACCTGGAAATCCAACATACACACAAATTCTTTACGCCGGGCACGAGCCCGGTATTTATTCTTTATCCTTTTGTGCGTCTTGATGAATACCTTTAACTTTATCACGACACATATGAAAATATGAGGCAATCCGAATAAATAATTCTGAGATGGCCACTGACATTTCCGATAGCGTATAGTAAAAGTTGGGGGCCGTAGCGGGATTCTTAATTGACTAATACGAGATTCAGTCTCGAGTTCGCGCCCATTTTTCAATATTCGTTTGATAAGTTGTCATCTAACCATAAATGTAATAGCGTTAAATAGCTTTGAAAGTCAATGTTTGAGGGAGCAACCACTGATTGGATGTCGTCAAAAATCGATTAGACTGTGCATAGTGACATAATTTGATGGGAACTTTATAGAAGTTCCCCCTTATTACCCTCTTCGAAACTCTAGCATTTATTGATTTTCCTTTCCCGCGAATATATCTTGATAAAGGTTTTTGATTGGTCAAGTTAATTTATGTTATAATTTGAATTTTCCTAAGGGTCAAGTAATCTATAAATGACCACGACGAGTATCGCATTTGTTTACATTATGCATTTTTGTTTCGTTTTGTTTTTGTTTATGTTTTTACTTAGTATACATTACATATGAGTTTATGGTACATTGTATGCTATAGTAGATTAAAGGATTCTGATTTTCTGCTTAATAACTAGGTCAAACAACAGAGGCGGTCCTGATTGTTTTATTTTCTCGTAGTCCCGGTCGAGTCAATATGTAGGAGGACTACGGGGTAAAATATCAGTTGTGCATGTTAATTAAAAAAAAGATGCTGTAATTTAGTTCGAATGCTTATACTTATAAATTCAGGAAGTGAATGAAGACCTATTCAGAGGAGGAATGGTGGTTGTGTGTGTGTGGGGGGGGGGGGGGGGGGGTAACATACATTATGTATCAAAATATTCCACATTTAGATTCTACACATGAGTAATTACAGGTATTTTGTATCTTAATTTTCCCAGCGCATCAATAGTTTCCTTGTATGTATCTGAAATACTTGACAACCACAAATCTGTTCTTGAGTCCTTCGGTAATCATGCTGATGACTCTGATCCTGAATGACCTTATATCTACTGGATTCCTAAAAAATCTTACAAACACCGGTTCGTCCAGGTGCTCCACAAAACCTCTGTCAATTTTGCTTTCGAAAATATTAAATCGCATCAAGCAAGGTCTCCAAACATACTGTGAAACAACATATTCCAGGAATATGGAATCAATCTAATGTGGATCCTAAGAATTCTAAGGAGCTTTAGGAAAATTTGAAAGCCCCTAATTTCAATTATATAACTAGCATACAATCTTTCTACTTCTCAACGCTGTAAATTACCATTCCACACCAAAAGCTCAAAAACAGACTGGCCTATATAATTCGCAACACCTTTCTGAAAAAAATGGGAACATGAGATACAAATTCCTTGTCATAGGGCGAGAGGATACTTGTTTCGTGAAGGAACACTCTGATTCAAACAAAAAGTATACCAAAGATGGTATCATCCGGATGCTTGGGTTTTTCATTGACAAGTGAAAAACTTCCATTGTGGTGTTTGGATGAACCGTATTCCAGCAGATGGTTGCCAATCCATAGGTACCAATTGTTCCCCACTCCTAGCGGACTTATGTTTATATTCATGCGAAGCTGACTTCATCCAGACATTGCTCGCGACTGGACTCGTCTCTCAATTCAATTTTACCTTCAGATACATAGATGACTTGTTTTCCATCAATGATCCGAATTTCAAGGATCATCTACATGAAATTTCTCCTCATGAACTAGAGATCAAGGAAACAACAGAGGGTGACAGATCAGGAGCCCGTTTCATCATTGGGCGTAAATTTTTGCTTAAGTTACACCAAAATTTTTGGCGCAAGTCTAGTTACGTCACAATTTAGTTTGGCGCAAGTCCGTTTCACGATACGACGTACATACGTACGTAAATCTCGACTAAATTTTTCTTGGTAAGGAACCCGATATTTTAAAGCATTTGCTTAGTAACGCACAGAATAACGATGAGAATGACACTTGATTGATACAAACTTTTCTTGTAAAAGAAGGGAGGAGATCTCCAACAAGACCCCGTTGCAGCATCAACATCAGAACACCAAAACACCCGATGTAAAAACAAAAAAGACGAGTGCAGCACGAGACGGAAAAGAGACACACGACATGTAAACATCAAACACAAAAGACTACACATAAACCGACGAGACCAATGGGCAACCGGTGCCGACTTTGGACGGCCATTTGTCACGCAAGTAGCAAATGGTGTGGTTATCCTGGATTACGTGCGCACAACCCTCTCACTTCTCCAATTACCCAGAGGTCTCGAAGAACGTACAATTGTGGTGTAAAACAACCTCCTCACTGTAAGTTGACATCACACAAACAAGACCAAGAAACGTAGAGGCCCCAGAAACACAGATGAATATGTAAATGGATATAAAAAGAGGGCATGCGTAATACTGTCCGTGCTCTGCCGGCTGTAGCGAGGTCATGTACGTAATCACCCGAGGAGTCCGACTGACATTCAGAGAGGACAGGTGGTAAGATTTTTTTTTACGTCTAGAAGGTTGTAAGATTTTTTTACCTCTAGAAGGTTAAACTTGACGTCATAAGCATAATGACGTCATTTTAGAAACGTCGGGAAATCAGCCAAACCTAACGCCGGGGTATATTTGGACGTTTTGTCTCAAGTGAAATTGAAAGATTTGTTTTAACCGAAGACTTCCGCTCGATTTATAGAAGTTTGCTTAAGGGACCAAATAAATGACGATAACTCAATTCTTTTTTATATACATTTATTTGTATATTATCATACTATTTATTTATTTCTTCTATTTTTCTTTTATTTCAATTAATTTTTTAATTTTTAAATAACGGATGCGATTGCAAAATAAGGGGTCCAATACAAAGGGAGGGGACTCTTGAAACTTTAAGGAGATATCTCGATTTAAATGAAAATAAAATTGGCTAATGACAACCTCCTAATTGAACCAGCTTGGTGGTGGATATGAACTCTAGGTATCTTACACATGTTACAGTTGGTAACACTTGGTGGATATGAACTCTAGGTATCTTACAGTTGGTAACACTTGGTGGATATGAACTCTAGGTATCTTACAGTTGGTAACACTGATTTTACCAAAACAAAAAACAATTAATATTTTAAATGATATGAATATGACATCCCCTCCCCCGAATAGGAAACCTGAGAGAGAGAGTCGTTTGAAATAAAGTAAAACATCCTTCAACATTAAATTTTTCCTTCAAATAAAAATGTGGGGGGGGGATGGAAAGATGTAACGGTCGGTATTATATATATCGGCCTTTCTCAAGTGGAAAGCATGAATTTGAAATCCATAGCTGCTGGTACATATATCTTCGATGATTTCCAATTGAAACCATGTAAACATATTTTTCTGACGGGTAGAAATAAAAAAAGTCTTATTTACGTAACCGTCGAATAATTTCAATACTCGCTCCTTTTGCCGTTTCTTTTTTATTTTTCTTTTTTGTTTCTTTGGTGGTCATAAGCTCCGCTCGCCGTTTGATATTATTTTTCTTGTCTTTAAACATCTTTAAAGATACAAGGATGGCTAATAATTTCATTTTTCTTTAAATTCCAAATTTGTTACGCTCGCCTTAGTTAAGAAAAGTATTGATCATTTAGACTTCTTTTTGCGTCGACGAACACCTCCCATTCTAGAGGAAAAAGCTTTGACAAAATTCTTCTACTCCATCCACATCTTTAATATCTATCCATTTTGCCCAGGTAAAACAATTCAAATAGAAAGTTAAGTATTTGTTAAACAATTCAAATAGAGAAAGTTAAGTAGTTGTACGATACCATAACGGACATTCCGGATGATGCAATTTTGACTCCGTATTTGTCAATGGATACCGACATATCACGAAACATATTACCAATGGAGTTTCAAAACAACACAGTTCTCCAAAAAAAAATATCGATATTAGCCGTATAATATGCAAAAATTTCTGGCGTAAAGACAGGATTTACGCCATGTCAGGAGGTGGCGTAGAATTTTGGCGTAAACTTACGCCATTTGGTGAAACGCACTTACGTCAATAAATTTGACTAGTCGATAGATACGCAAAAATTTACGCTAACTACAGATTTACGCCTAATGCTGAAACGGGCTCCTCCTTCGTACTTGGATTAACTTCTATCTTTCGACGCAATCGGCCATTTGAACACCTCACTGTATGACAGGTGACTGTGATGATATCAGCTTCCATATAACTAACTTCCCTTTCATAAGTAGCAACATTGTTCAACCTAGTCTAACTTCGGAATGTTGTTTATTCCGGGATTCGCAACTGTTCCAATGGAAATTCTAATGATTTTCCTTACCTTCCCGACTTTGAGACTGATTAAATGATAGAAAATCTAAGCTGAGAAAGTAAATGGCTGTATGAAATAAACAAATTAAATTATAATAGCAATAAGTTGAGAGACAGTGCATGTGTTTAAGATACTGTTTTCATATTAACGGCGGGTGCGGCTAGCCAAACAGGGGATGCTCAAACCTCCCGGGCACCTGGTCCCACCTCTAGCTTGCTAGGGGTCTGTCGATGCTCAATTGTGTGCTTTCTTTGTGAGTGCTGTTGATATTATCCTCAGGATTATTCTTTAACTCATTTAAAAGTTGCTCAGGCTTTAATAATCTATTTGTTCAAAGGAGCCAATGGATGGCGCGTTGAATGAATATGTTGGTTTCACAGCCCGTTATCAAAGTTTCTTGAAATTCTTAAATGTGGATCCTGTAGCATCATATACCATCCATCCTGCTACATCTTTATGTACATTTTTGGACATGATAACTTTAACACTCTTTGGTTTAAACAGTATTTATTTCATAATTCTTGTGCAAATGATATATGATTACAAGAAATTCATTTTCGGGATCGAGCAACAAGAGAACCCTTTTATCAAGCTTTCTCCCTTTCAACAAGTAAAGTACAATAGAAATCATTACAGACGACAATGGAACGTCAACTGAATAAACCTAATATTGAATCAACAATGAGCAAAAGTGAGTAAGAGATAAGAAAGAGTGCAAAAAAGGAAGTGAATATAAGAAGGTAAAGTTTACAAGAAAATAAAAAGAAAACAAAGAAGAAGAAACATTACAGTAAATTTCCTTTAAGCAAATTGAACATATACGTATGAATTATAAAACGGTTTGTGGAATATAGCAATCAAATGATGTCACATAGAATTTCAAACGAAACGTTTACTGTTGATAATAAGTTTGTGAACACTCTTTGGCCATATTACATTGTTTAGATTGAGGATCACTGATAAGGGTTAAGTATCCGAAACGTGCATGTCTAGTCCATGTTGCAAATTTATCTGTTCTTAAAGGGACGGTGTCCCTGAAAATTAATTAATTTTACTAAATTTTGGAATGCAAAATCTTTCTTGTCTGGTCCATGTTGCAAATTTATCTGTTCTTAAAGGGATGGTGTCAATTACAATTAATTTTACTAAATTTTTGAATGCAAAATCTTTCTTTTCATACGAAAGTATACATTCTCATTTGTATAAACTCAAATTTTCCGGCGAATGTAACGCATACATTCGCAGTTACAGACCTTTAAAAACGTAATTTTGAATTTGGGGTGCGCAGCTCTAATTCATTCCACTGGCTCCACCTACAATGTATTGAGTTTTTTCAATAGGGGTATATGGGGATTAAATCATTAAAACATCGACAATACTTGGGTCGTTACTGCATATTTTCAAATAAACTTTTTATGGCTCCTTTTTACCTCTTTCTAGACACTTTGGAATAAATTTTACGTTTTCAATATTTTTTTTTCAGGGACACTGTATCTCAAATGTGAAGACGTTTATCATCTAAACTGAATCCTAGTCTACGTTAAAAACGTCTAAATGCGGAAAGATAATAGAAAACGTCAAACGTGTGCAAAATTCAATGGTCATAAAACATTGACGCGGCGAGAGCAGGCGCGCACTGAAGTTTATATGACAAGTTATTTCTCTTTGTTTTCAATTAATTTGAGTAAAGGACGTCAGAATATGTCGTCATTTATGATAAACTTGACGTAACGGCAGCTAAAATTTATGACACAGCATTTCCCCGTACAATTTATATCTCAATAGGTTATAATTCATTCTTCTTTTGATAGAATTATATGGCCAGTTTATGGGTTAACACACCTATTCCTTACACAAGAAGAAGGTTAACTTTTTGCCATTATAGAAACATTTTAGCTTTTCTTTAATCGATTTCAATGGTCGATATGCTCTCTTCATTCTTTGAAGGAGTAATCATACTTTGTGTTTTTCTAAATGTTCCAATCATGCTATTCTCAGTCGATTTCGCCTTTTGTGCTTGGCTAGAACATGCTGGTTCTCGGCTTGCTGGAGAAGTCGTGTTCATTATCGTGACCTGCTGTGATTGTTTACATTTAAACATCAGCTTACAGCGTTCTCGGAATTCCTTTTTCTGCCACACGTAAATGAAAGGATTCATAGTACTGTTACATACACCAATTAAGTACATGGAATTTGCAGCGGACACAAGATTATCGGACACTGTTCTACCAGAGCCGACGTACATTTGATATACGTTATATGGCATCCAACAGACGAGAAAAGCTGCTGTTACAAGTCCCATCATTTTCCCGTTTCTAATTGACTTTTTCATTTCTCTATTTCGAACCGCGGTGTTTGACGTTCCCTGTAATGATGCTGGTGAAACTTTTTTATAAAATGTCAAAGCCTTTGAAATTATGAATCCGAACAGAATAATGTTCACAGTGGCTGCAGTGAACATGATGATTGCTTCAAGAACGTAGACCCATTTTCTGAACATGAGGTGGTAGTAACATGAACTCTGATGTAATGTTGGGCTGAAGCCGACAGCAGAGACTGACACCAGAACGACAGGATAACACCAAGCGAGGAAAAGTAGGATATTTACTGTTGTTTTCTTCATAATTCTCAAGTAAGCCTGACGTTTGCAGATACCGACATATCGCTCAAAGTTGTTGACTGTGACTATTCCTTGGGACGCAAATACAAAGAACTTGACAAAAAGTAACACGTATATACAAAGGTCAAGTTTGTTTCTCTCTGATGCCATTGTGCTATAAATAATAACGAAGGATAGAATACCATTTCCAAGATCTGTGACAGCAAGATGTATGCAGAATTTCCTGGTGCTATCTAACAGATTCGGATATTTCCCGAGAACTGTGAGAACGCACCCATTTCCTACGATCGCTAAAAATCCAATTATATTTACCGCAATGGTTATTGGAACAGGTCTCCTTGTGCTTAGATGATTCTCGTCAGATAGTACTTCCGTGAGATTTTGTTCAGTGGTGTCCATCTTTTACTCTACAAATATAGAATTCATACTATATGTACGATTCATATATTTTAATGTAAAAACAATTTCTAACGTTTGTCTCATGTTAAGATTAAAGTATGTTTAAAGTTCTGTGTGTGTCTGCTTTGTGTTTTTACAGTTGGTGTCTTGCTGTTGGTGCTGCAACAAGGCTTTTTGTAGATATTCTCCTTTCTTTCTACCTAAAAGACTCAAACAAGAAAACATATTTATATACGTCAGTATTTTTCTACCCGAAACTTCAGTTAAAAAAATCGATACAAAATATTATGAGGTGAAAAAACAGATAACCCAATCCCGCTTTCTTATTGATCATTTATAAGAGTGAAATACCTTCTTGGCACATCAATCGGTATACATATCACAAATGTATCACCTACGTATATTCTAAATTGAATTTTTATGGCACATAGGGAGATGCTGGATATACCAAAGAGATTTTGTTACAAATGAGGCAGAAAAGATCCTGACGATAATCTCAACAACACTCACAATAGAGCACAAAACAGGTAGTTGTTGCGTAAAGTACTATTACTGTAAGACAGGACTCCATAACGGGCCATGTCCAAACCTCTTTAGAGAAGACTGGGCCCTGACCACCTATCCTCTATGAATGTCAGTCGGACATTTCGGATGATCACATGCATCAGCTCGCTACAGCCGGCAGAGCACGAACTATATTCCGTATGCCTTCTAGTTTTTTTGTATATCCATTCACATATACATCTGTGTGTTTATTGGGGTCCCTGTGTCATGCTGTCTGTTTGTATGTTCTCTTAAAGTGAGGAGATTTTACGCCACAATTGTGCATTCTTAGAGACTACTGGGTAATCGGAAAAGCGGGAGGGTTGTGAGCAAGTAGTCCGGATAACCACACTATCTGCTACTTGTGTGGTAGATTGCTTTTCTATGTTGGCACCGGTTGCCCATTGGTCTCTTTGTTAATGTGTGGGGTTTTTTTATTTCATGTTTCTATCATGTGAGTTGATGTTTCTTGCCCCTTTTATGTCTCTTTCTGTGATTGTCTGTTCTGTGTTTTTGCACTGGGTGTTTTGCTGTGGGTTCAGCAACAGAGTGTTGTTGGAGATCCCCTCCGTTCTTGAAGGTAAACATCTCGGTCTGATTGATATGTTGTTGTGATATGTTTTGAGACTCGGTTTTCTGGGTTGCAGAAGGTACTCTGCTAATTTATCATCTCAAGAATGGACAAAAGTTAATGGCACATACTGTTCTGCACTTCGGGAAAATAAAGTTAAGCGTCGCGGAGCTCCCTAGTTATAGGTGTTATTCAATCAGGACAATGTTCCTGTTCGCAAGTCTGTCACTGCCACGGCTGTCATTCATGATTGCAGCTTTAATGTTATTGAGAATCCGCCTTATTCACCTGATCTCGCTCCATCATACTTTCATCTATTTCCGGAACTGAAAACAGCTCTGTTGGCACCCTTTTTCAGTCCGATGATGACGTCATAGTTGCAGTGGATGACTCTTCTTTAAAAGTGGCATTCTTAAACACCGGTGGCAAAAGTGTATAAATACTGAAGGGGATTATGTAGAAATATAATGCAAAATGTCTGATAAAATTCAAATTCATTAATACGAGGCTCACAACATGCCCTCGTAAGTTTAAATGAAAGAAAGCAGGGGATCTCAAACAACACTTTGTTGTGGCACAAACAGCAAAGCACCAGATGAAAAAGAACACATCAGACACCCTCAGAAAGAGACAAGTAACAACAGCTCACGCCATAGAAACATGAAACATGAGAGACAACACATTAATCAACGAGACTTTTTGGCAACCGGTGCCGACTTATAACAGCCATATGCTACAAGTATCAGAGGGTTTTGTTTTACCGGATAAGGTGCGCAAAACCTTTCCACTTTCCCGATTACCCAGAGGTTTCGAAGATCGCATAATGGTGGTGTAAAATAGCCTCCTCATTGTAAGATGAACATACAGACAGCATGACGCAGGGTCTCATGAAAAATGCAAATGGATATGAAAAACAGAAGGCATACGAAATTTAGTTGTGCTCTGACGGCTGTAGCGAGCTCGTGTATGTAAACACCCGAGGAGTCCAAATGAGATTCGGATGGAGGGTTGGGGCCCTATCTTCGTTAAAGAAGTTTGGACATGGCTCGTCATGGAGTCCTGTTGTAAGTTTATTATTAAGAATGTGCTGGTACAAGGCTGCAGTACCAAGCCAAGTGTGCGTCTGGTGACAGATGGACAATACCCACGGTATAAAAAGCGTATGATGATTCTAACACAATTTCGATGGTTATTCTGCCTACCATTGTTTGATCCTTCTTATTTTATTATGTCACCATAAAATGCAGGTTGTGAAATACCAAAAGTAATATAATATGTCGCTTGTATAGATTTGAATTTTGAATTTGAGTTTTTTTGTCAGCGAAATATGTTGAAATTTGTTTGTGTATCGAAAGTGAAGCTATCTAAAATAGTTTACCTTTGAAAGATGTGAAGAAATATAGGCCAGATTATTTAAGAAATTGTCATTATTAAAATATACGTTCTAAATTACCATAATAAAATTTCCAAAAAAGTTATAGTCCCCCATCAGAATCAAATGTTTGCCCCCTAATTCTGTTTCATTATAGCCAGATCAAGGTATTAAAATGATTTATATACACAGAACAGCACATTTTACATCAATGATATTAATGACGATCAATTTGTCATAGGAACCAAGATGAATATAAATAATATCTTATGTTTCTACTCAAAATAAATGAGATTCTGATACCAAGATACATGTATATTGAATAGTCAACTTCATCATCTGTCTGATGTTACAAACTAATATTAGTGTCATAAATCAACCAAATGTGAATTTGTAATCTGAGCCTAAGCGATTGATGTTTTATTTTCGGAAATCGCAATGAAATAATTTTTTCTACATTAATCCAAATGAAAATATAAAAAGAATGTAAAATAATTTGTCTGACTTACTTTTATTTGTCTATTTTTCATAAAGATGAGATTTTTTAAGAACTTCAAGATGAATGTATGTGAAATTGAATTTCGATAATTTGATGCATTACATTGTGTTATATACAACGTGTGAAAATATCTGTTATAACGACGCTGTTGATACAAGAGTTGTTTCAATCAAAAGAGCACAACGCCTCTTCAGGTTGGTAATAATTAATTTGTGTCTATGATTCCGAAAAAAAAAACATAAATTATCTATCACAAAAATATACTTCAATAAAATGATGCCTTACTTCTAAGCTGTAACCAGAAATTAGAGGAATAATATACTTTTATAAAGCACACAAGCGATGGGCATTCTACTTTCAATTTCATCAACATAAATGCAAATCGTATTTGTTCTTTATTAAAAAAAAATCGATGTATCTTTTTGGTACCCTTTTTATTTGTACCATCAATTAGAATATAGGGTTTACCATTACAGAGAATATTCAAATTGTTAATTTTCAACAGTTTCTAAATATTAAACGTGCATGTCTGGTCCATGCTGTTTATATCCTTTCAAATGATGCTAATGAATTTGAAGACGTTAAACATTAAAAATCGTTTAAGCCATTGAATATTTTATAGTATGCATTTTATTTGAAAGGGAAACAAATTCTCAATCCATTTACGTAAAAACTGTTATCATACATCATGCAATATTAAAATTATTCGGATAACCACACCATATGCAACTATCCAAAATGCTAATTGGTTTCGTTAGTTTATGTGTTTGATGTTTTGTTCACGTGTCCATTGTCCCTTTTACGTCCTTTGTGCTTTATTTCACTTTATTTTGCATAAGGATGTTTGGGTGTTTTTCCGTGGGTATTGTAACAGAGTCTTGTTGGAGATCCCTTCCTTTGAAAGTTATGTGAATAATACAAAAAAAATTTTCCCGTCCTGCTACGTCTTTCGGTACATATTGTGACATAATTATTACATTTATTAGATTAAGGATCACTGAAGAGGGTTAAGTACCCGAAACGTATATGTCTGGTCCATGCTGAAAATTAATGTGTTCTTAAAAGATGCTATGGAATTTGAAGACGTTTAACATTTTATCTTCATCCACTTCTCCTATACATGAAGTTAACAATGGAAAATTTGAATTTATACAAATGAGAATGTATACTTTCAGATGAAAAGAAAGATTTTGCATTCCAGAATTTTGTTAAATTAATTAATTTTCAGGGACAACGTCCCTTTAAATGATGCTATTAAATTTTAAGACGTTTAACATAAACCGACTTTTATGCTAGGTTTACACTTAGCCACGATGCCCTACGATGTCCACGATTGAGCAAAACCGTGGAGCTCCACGATTCTATAAATAAAATTGGTCTTCACACGCTCTCCGACGCTCCATCACGCTCTGATACGCGCTGTAGCGATTTGTTACGACTGTAGATAAGATCTGTTACGATTTGCATCCCGTTCTCTCAAGCTTCGTTACGTTCCCGTACGATTACCAAGATGACCTATTACGCTTTGCCACGCTCTATCACGGTTCCCAACGCTTATCAAGTTTTGTTGCGATCTGTTACGATGCAGGACTACGATTTGCCGCGATTTGACACGATTTGATATGAAATAGACAACCAGTTTCAATGTTAAACGTCTTCAAATTCAATAGCATCATTTAAGACAGGATAAATTAACAGCATGGACCAGACATGCACGTTTCGGGTACTAAACCCTCGTCAGTGATCCTCAATTTAAACAATGTAATATGGCCAAAGAAGTGTGAAAATTATTATGTCCAAAAATGTACCAAAAGACGTAGCAGAATGGGTGGGATATGATGCTACAGGACCCACGTTTTAGAAATTTCAAGAAATTGCGTTGAAGAGACAGACGATCAACCGAAGTTGATCGAACTTGGCTACATGTGCCCTCGGGGACTCTTGGTCCACCACAGTGACACTCACCAAGTAGTTCCAATGTTAAACGTCTTCAAATTCAATAGCATCATTTATGACCGGATAAATTTACAGCATGGACCAGACATGCACGTTTAGGGTTAATTTGTAGAAACTAAAACGTGGGTCCTGTGGAATCATATCCCACCTATTCTGCTACGTAACTCTCACACCTGTTGGCCATATCTCATTGTTTAGACTGAGGATCACGGACGACAGTTAAGTACATGATTTACAAATTTATCTGGTTTTAAATGATGCTTTCGAATTTGAAGGCGTTTAACATATAGATAGGTGGAGAATAGAAATTTCCCAAAAGCATTCATTCGTCCTTCCATAACAATTTTGAATTTAAAAATCTAAATCATTTATTCTTATTTTACTGTTATTGGGAATCAAACGTAATGAAAATTCAAGCATTTGTAAGGCCTTTTCCCAACCCTTTTTAGGCCCTTTTTGCCAGTTTTTACAATGCAATTACTGTAAAAGCAATGGTTGCTAAGTCATAAGACTTATAGTTTTTTAAATATCTATTTGTGGTCTTCTGAAAATGAGAAAATCTTGAGTGGGGAACTTGTTTGTTTTCTTGGAATTTAATGCCGAAATAGGTTACCATGGCAACATTTGACACATTTGTTAAAGCACATGAAAACATTAAAGGGTTATTATGGAGGCTTTATTCTTTTATAATCAAACTTCAAGTGACCATTAAAAAAGATGACATAGATGAGAAAGTAACATTGAAAACTTTTCAAGGTCATATCGTTAAATTTCAAGGTCACTCAAACTTAGACATTTTAAAATTTTAGCGTTTTCTTTGAATTTTCAAGGGAAATATATGACATCACGTTACATTGTTATAAAATTATGGGAAATCCATTATATGATATTGATACATATATAGATTTGCTATGGATTGACAAAATAGAAGTAAAGAATAAATGTTATTGACAGTAAGTGTTTTGAATATATTTCCCTGACATTGTCGCCATAGCACTTTCTATATAGACATAACGTCAGACAGTGCATGAGTTTTGTATATTGTTGTCATTTTCGTGCTTAGACATCGACGCTGGGTGCGGCTAGCCAACAGGGGATGCTTACTCCTCCCGGGCACCTGGTCCCACCTCTAGCTTGCTGGGGGTCCGTCGATGCTTAGTTTTGTGCTCTATTGTGAGTGCTGTTGAGATTATCGTCAGGATCTTCTTTAACTCATTGTTATGAGGAATCTGAATTGATACCTGTTTCCATGGCAACCAGATGCCTGAACACCTCTTATTTTAGACTTCAAAATTTATGTTGAAACTTCGGCATTGTTACCATGGCAATGGAAGGTAATTTTCATCAAAGAGGTGTATATTTATTCTTAGGTTATCCTAAACATGTAATATTATTAAAATCATCAAAATCTGTGACATGCTATTTTCAACTTACTTTGGTCCTTACAAAGAATTGATATTAAGGTCTATAACTGCGAATGAAAAGATTCGCCTGAAAATTTGAATTTATACAAATGAGAATGTATACTTTCATATGAAAAGAAAGATTTTGCATTCCAATATTTTGTGAAATTAATTAATTTCCAGGGACACCGTCCCTTTATTAACAGAGATGCAGGGTTAATATGTGCTCTTTGATTTGTATTTATGATTATTCAAATGGTGGTTTGCATCTAAGTATGTACTTTTCAGGAGGATTCTGTCATGCAGTGAATTACTCGTAAATCCTTCAATATATCTTTTATACGTCATATGGGGGGATATATGTTTTCTGATAAAAACAAGTTAAAAGAACACAAATTCCTAGCAAACGGCGTCATAGAACTTATAAATTGTTATTATAATAGATTAAAAGGTGCTTATAAATTGAGAGTGCTCAGTTGCTGTTTGAATGATTGCAATAAGTTTACTGTTAGTTTCTGTCCTATTTCTGAGTAAATAGTTTTTTTTATTGAATTGTTAATACGAAAGTATTCCAACTCTATAACTTTTTGAAGAAAATTTCAGACTTATCTATTATACACCGGCATGTGTATCGGATATTAAACTGTCATCAGTAATGCTTCAAGCCTAGGTGTATTTCATAAGCCGCAAAAATTCATTTCAGTAGCGCCTTGTAGTTATATTTTATTTGAATTTGTGTATTTACTTCACAGAGAATAAAATTACACGCTCTATCGAAATTGAAAGATCTTTTTCTCAAATACTAGAAATTTTCCTATCCTTGTATTAATAATCCGATACAAACCTTTATACCTATTTAATGAGTTGATAGTCTGAACTTGTTTCCAACGGAACAAAATTATAAATCTTATGGACTGAAATAACGAGCATTTTTAAATACAGAAAAAATGCACGTTCGGAATTAGATTTCCACTTATTACACACGAAATTTTATTTCAGTTTTTCATAAAAAGTCTTTCTTTGACGGAAATGCGAAATGTATTTGATATTGATAATTAATTTGATCGATCTTACTGCTTTTTTATGTTTTTATGAAAAAAAAGTGCCATGGAAACACAAGATTTAATAATTTCAGTCAATATACATGGTATTATCATACATTTTAACAACAACAACAACAAAGAAAAGGAACAGTATTCCAACAGATTGTCGGCATCCCAATGGGTACCAATTGCAGACTTATTTTTATATTTATACGAAGCTGACTTCATCCAGACCTTGATCTCGACTTGGCGAAAGCACCTCGCATCTCAGTTCAATTTTACCTTCAGATACATAGATGACGTGTTGTCTATCAATAATCCGAACTTTGCGGATCATCCACATGAAATCTATCCTCATGAACTAGAGATCAAGGAAACAACAGAGAGTGACAGATCCGCTTTGTACTTGGATACACTCCTATCTTTCGACACAAACGGTCATTTGATCACCTCACTGTATGACAAGCGTGACGATTTCAGCTTCCACATAACTAACTTCCCTTTCATAAGTAGCAACATTCCGTCTTCTGCTTATGGTGTATTTGTTTCTCAACTGATACGGTACGCCATGGCATGTTCCAAATGTGGACAAGCGCATTTATATTGTCGATGAATACATGTATTTTTGTCTAATTTTGAATTACATTTTTCCTGTACTTTATTTCAATCATTCTTTCACATCATGCCAATGGTCACCTGTTCTTATTGGTCAGTTGTTCCTTTATACTTGATTTGAAATACCAGGATCACTATATATAGGGCGCACCTATTGTTTTCCCTCATAAGCGGGAAGTTCAGATTACATACACGTCATTTAATTTCGTTGTCTTCATTGCCGGCAACTTTCAGGTAAAAATATTGTTTTATTTTGTATTAAACTTTCTTATCGTTGATCTCATGATAATCATATTTATTCTTTGAATATGTGTCTCTGAAGAACACGTATTATTTTACACATTTCAAATGATTAACGTAATTTATTCTCTGTTGCTATGATACATGTATATGTATTTTGACCATATTTCTACGTAAAATGTTCGTATTTGAAGTGTAATGTACTTCTACATGTACATGTTCAATGAAATATATGATACTCATTATATTTGCATTGTACTCATTGGTATTTATTTTCTTTCTTGTAGATCTATGTCCTTGCTTTAAGTTTTTATCTGATTAATAAAGAACAGAATAAACATCAAAGAAGTACCTAACCGTTATACAGTCTCAAAGTCGAGAACCTATACCAAACTGTCTTATTCCACTTGGTTACACAAATATGAAGATTCCATCATTAGAGCCAGACGGCTTGCAAGTAAGCTACTTGTTTAGGGATATGTAACACAATGGCTTATTTCATCATTGAGGAAGTTCTTCGTTCGCTACGGAGATGTAATAAAAGCATATGAGATCCCCCTTTCCAGAATGATCAGTGACCTTCTACATCGTGATTAAATGACTGTCATTATCACCAAACAAGACATACTTACCTGATATGTACATGAATATGTACATCGAGACAATCACCGAATTTGACAAGTTTCCATGGAGCTGTTGCGACGGTTGTTGCATGCACTCAGGAGATGCTGACTCTCCCCGGGCACCTGGTCTCACTTCGGAATTTTGTTCATTTCGAGGTTCGCAACCGTTCCTGTGGAAAATCTAATCATTTTGCCTTAATTTGAAGACGCTAAACACTTGCCTTCTCGACTATGAGACTGAATAACTGATTTGTACTTCTGTAATTTTTATCAAAAGAATATGAAAAAAAAACCATGTCTGTTGAAAAGTATGTATTGTAATTATTTCTATAGATAAGGCTGATATGCATAAGATAATGAGCTGAGCCTAATGGATACCATACAACATTTTTACCCTCACATTTTGCATAAGAATCAACATTTGGACCTACAAAAACTCATTCTGTATCGAATGTAAACGTCTTCAAATTGAATAGCATCATTTAAGAACAGATAAATTGGCAACATGGACCAGACATGCACGTTTCAGGTACTTAACCCTCGTCAGTGATCCTCAAATCTAAACAATGTAATATGCCAAAAAAGTATGAAAGTTACTATGTCGAAAAAGCGTACAGAAAGACGTAGCTGGATAGGTGGGATATGATGCTACAGGACCCACGTTTTTGAAATTTCAAGAAATTTTGATAACAGAAATTTTAGAATGCGTTGAAGAAACGATCAACCGAAATTGATCGAACTTGGCTACATGTGCCCTCGGGGACTCCTGGTCCACCAGCAGTGACACTCACCAAGTGGTATAAATGTAAACGTCTTCAAATTGAATAGCATCATTTAAGAACAGATAAATTGGCAACATGGACCAGACATGCACGTTTCAGGTACTTAACCCTCGTCAGTGATCCTCAAATCTAAACAATGTAATATGCCAAAAAAGTATGATAGTTACTATGTCGAAAAAGCGTACAGAAAGACGTAGCTGGATAGGTGGAATATGATGCTACAGGACCCACGTTTTTGAAATTTCAAGAAATTTTGATAACAGAAATTTTAGAATGCGTTGAAGAAACGATCAACCGAAATTGATCGAAGTTGACTTTGAATGTTATAAATTAATTAAAACTTCCAATCACATCACATTTACATGATTTTATTTTCATTGTATTTATTCTCAAAAATTGTAGACGTTTTTTCCCGTTTTCAGAGTTCTTTTGCCCATATAGGGACTTTTGCCCCAAAACACCACTTTCGCACCTGCCAATTTTCTTTTGAATTATTACATCTTTAGGTTTTGATTTCATATATCAAATGTCTATGTATCTTTAATGTAAATTAAACCCTCTACATGTAACTACAACTCATTCACTTGCGCATTTGGTCATCCCCTTCTTAATCGGAGTTGCCGGTAGTTAATCACTCATTTTGTTAATTATTAAAAAGTTAATTGAAGAAGTGTAATTGCATATTGGAAGAGCAGGCATGGAGGCTATTTTTAAAATTATGCATGATACATAAGTTGCTACATGTAGGACCCAGGAGGGAAATATATAATAAAATTTATCTAACTTTTTCTCTAAAGTTGGCAAAAATTGAACCTTTTTATCCCAAAATACTTGCTTCTGTAATGAAATCGAAATTGAGTATTACTAAAATTGAAAGATAAAAAAATTCCAATCATGACATTTCATTTTTTTCCCCAAATTTGTACATTTGTTCCCAAAAGAATTGTATGCTTTTTCCTGTTTACGGTGTTTCTCTGCTTGACTGGACGGTTTTTGAACTAAAACACAACTTTCGCACCCGAGTTTTTTCTTACGACATATTACATATTAAAGAGGAATCTTTAATTTGATATGATTTCTAGCCATGTACCTTGACTGTCAACTGAAGTTGAAAACTAGAGCTCTTTTTGGCACTTGGTCACCCTACTAAGAGCTTTAACACCAATTCTCCATAAACATCAGAAATTTAGCATAGAGGCCCGGTACACTATGTCACACGTCCTTATGGCGTTTGTGCAAATGAAAGGCCATAATGAAAATATTTGAAAATGACGAAAAAATGTCCCATATTTTGCCGGTTGCCATGGAAACCGGATGTTAACTTTGAAAAAGCCTCACAGGATCTAATCAGCATATTTTCTTCCAACATATGTGATTACATCGTATTGTTGGATCCTTATTCTTTGTAATAAAACCTTAAAATTACTGGAAAAAACAAAATTAGGGAGTTGCCATGAAAACCATTCTACTATTATATGAAAATAGCAATTTATCATTTTTAACTTATACAAAGGTAAATTGAGAAGTTTCTGTGAAGTTTAAAGTTAAAACTAATCAGATTTCAATCAATGAACGGTAATTTTTCTTTGTGGCCGAGGTAACATGGACGGTGTCCAAGGAAACTACTCTTTTTACCGAAGATTGTTGACCTGATTTCTCACAAAATAAAAGGAAAAAACATGAAAAAGATTTATCTAATCATAAGCTTTTGATGTTATCTTTAATTTTGATTAAAATATTTTGCTAAAAACTAAGAGAAATAAACTGTTTCTACAGAAAAATACATAACAGTAAGGCTACTTTCATGGTACTTGGATTTTTTCTTTGTAATCCTGTAAGAAATTTAATTTCAAAAGCTTAAAAATGTCAAGAAATGAAGCCTTTCTGTGTAAGTAGATCTTGTTTCCATAGTTACCATTTAAAAATTTGTCTTGTTTTAATCGAAATAAATTCTATTGATATGACCTTTCTCATAGAATGATAAATATAATTCTAACAACATAATATTCTTAAAATTCAGCATTTTTAATTGGTTGCCATGGTAATATTAACCCCACCAAATTCTATCTAAGGTTTTGAAAGAGTGCATTACATGTGACAGTATGATGTTATCACATTTATCGATCAAGTAGATATTCTTAATCAATAAGTTCAAGAGACCGAATTTATCAATATTTCATACCCATGGAAACGGTTTCTTTGGACATTTAGATCCTTGGTATCCTCAAAACAATTGAAAAAGCGGAAAATAAAATTTCGTCAGAAGAAGCAACTTTTACTACCATGGTTACCATGTGTATTGATAAAAAGATTACGTAATTTGTGGAATATCTTATAGCCTCTATTTTAGAATTTTATAAAGATTGAAATTGTGAACCGTTTGTATGATACGCAGTAAGGCTTCAAAATTGAATAATTTTCATATTTTTGAATCTTATGACCTGGTTACCTTGGCAACCAATGAGTTAAAGAAGATCCTGACGATAATCTCAACAGCACTCACAATAGAGCACACCAAGTCACTTAGCAACAACATGTTGATGATTTTCTATTTCACATGTTGGTCACTGTTGGTCCCAAGATAATTGATGTTAACATTTACATCCTGATACTGTATCATTTTCTTTAATAATAAATCTTTTATTGCTTGAAAATGAAACCGAATTTCTTGTAATCATAGAATAAAAGTAAAAAACAAAGCCGAAACCATTTTCCAAAAGCCACAACAAAAGACGAACAAATTTTGAATAAAAAAACCAACCTTTTCTCACGCGAAAAGAGAACAGGAGAGACGGACGGATGCTATGACACAACCTTCACAGAAATAGTAAGAACCAATCTCCATTGCTAGTGCTGAAGGCACTGTAGAATACATTACAAGTGGCGCTTTTAAGACGCGCCGTACAAATTATTTTTAAATATGTAAGATGGCAAATATGGATAATGACCATATCCCTGTATAGAGCACAAATGACAAATATTGAATGATCATATCCCTGTATACAGCACAAAATCGATAATTCAGAAAATCAGAAACCGAAGGCATACAAATGTAAACGCCTTCAAATTGAAAAGCATCATTAAAAACAGATAAATTGGCAACGTGGACCAAAATCAGGATAAAACAGGAACCAAAGCAAACAAACAAAAACCTCCAACATATGAAAAGAAGCGAACTCCCGATATGGGAGTAAGACCAGGTGCCCAGGAAGAGTAAGCATCTCCTGCTTGCATGCATGCAACACCCGCCGCTTCAATTCGGTAGAACTGTTACATCCGGTTACTTCCATTTCGGAAGACATAGAGTACAATCTTTGGTTGGATGGTTCAAATGGTCTATGACAGAATATCATCCACCATTCTAATACACGTATAGCAGGTAGGATCAAAAAGGAAGCTCAAAGCCAATCCTAATTTCTGTCTGGATGATACACACAGTTTCGCTGATAGCCATGGAATGACCAAATATAATTGTAAGTAGCGCCATCCTGAATGAAACCATAAAGAAATAAATATTCACTATAATTAATAAATGCAATTTCATTAATTATAAAGCCCTCCAAACATTATCATTTTAATCTGCCATATTAAAATAGAAATTATCTGCGCGAGTGTTTAATTTACCCACTGACGTTTACAATAGCAGGTACATGTAGGACCAAAAAGGAAGCTCAAAGCCAACACAAATTTCTGTCTGGGTGCTACACACAGTTTCGCTGATTGCCACGGAATGACCAAATATAATTGTAAGTAGCGCCATCATGAATGAAACCATAAAGAAATAGATATTCGCAATAATTTATAAATGCAATTTCATTAATTATAAAACCCGCCAAACATGATCATTTTAATCTGCCACATCAAAATAGAAATGATCGTCATGAATGTTTAATTTTCCCACTGACGTTTGCAATGTTATTTGGTATCGCTCCTAATTTAGATTCCATGCCAAAGAATGATTGAATTCACGACAAAATGAAGTTGTGACAATGTTTCTTCACTCAATTTACAATCATATGCTATATTTCAAATGTACAAAATTCAATCTTTCGTGCGTTGATCTTGTTGAAATCTCATCACCTCATTTTTGAGATAGAAGGAACAGATAACATTGAAATAAATTGAAGCGAAAAATAGATAAAAATAAGTCAGACAAATTGAATCGCCTTCTTTCAATATGTCCATTTTAACTGATTAAGAATATTATACAGTTGTTGACAGCCTTCGGCCTCGGTCAACAGTTCATCCTCGGGTCCAACAAATTAGCTGTTGACCGAGACCACTGTCAACAACTGTTTTGTTATACCTTTTTTGCTCTTCGGCCTCGGTCAGCAGTCCATCCGCGGGTCCAACAAATTAGCTGTTGACCGAGACCACTATCAACAACTGTTTTGTTATACCGTTTTTGCTCTAAAAAATATTGAGACTTATATACTTAGTCAATTTCTCGGCTGTATAATCAGCGATCAGCGACAGCCTGAGATTAATGGAGCATAAATATTCTACGAGAATATTCAGTGAAGTTCTTATTGCATTCTTAGTGTTTTTACCATCTCTGTTCTCCAATATTTTTGTTATATAGTCCTCCGTCGCAGAGGCAACTCGCTGCCATTTTGAAACGATGTAAACAGCTGATTGGGGAAGATAACTCTTTTATTTGATCTATTCAAGGGGCCCCGCATAGGGGACGTTCTTTTTTTTCAAATGCAACTAATTACCGAAAGTGATCAAATTACATTATTCATTCTTTAACTGAGGAAATAAATAAAATAACCGAAATAAAGAAGAAGCGTGTTGTCATAACAACACTAAAATATCTTCCCGGTCAACAGTTCTTCACTTGACCGGTCCAACAGTCGATTTTAAGAGTTCGTTTGGACCGGCTATTTCTAACAGTCATTCTGTTGGACTTTTTTCTTGTATAGACTATGAAGGGGAAAATATCTAAGGGTATAACAAAACGGACTGTTTTGTGAGTTCGTGAAATAAAAGAGATAAAGAAGATCCTGACGACAATCTCAACAGCACTCACAATAGAGCACCAAACTGAACATCGGCGGACCTCTAGTAAGCTACAGGTGGGACCAGGTGCCCGGGAGGAGTAAGCATCCCTTGTAAGTAAGGAGTAAGTACCCGCCGTCGATGTTCACGAACGAAAATGAAAAAATAATATGCAAACATAACATGCACTGTCAGAGGTAATGTCTATGTAGAAAGTGTTATGGCGAACATGTCAGGGAAAAACGTTAATCGCTCTGATTATAAATCCACATTTTAATTTTCAATCGGTTGATTCTTGTCAGTTTATTTTTGTATATGCTGACTCTTCCCGGGCACCTGGTCTCACTTCGGAATTATTTTCATTCCGAAGTTCGCAACCGTTGCGATGGAAATTCCAATGATTTTGCTGCCTCCTCTTGACAATAAGACTGAATAACAGATAGATAACATTTCTGACATCCAACGTTAAAAATCCGTAATCAGAAAAAAGTTTTGGCATATCAACCATCTCTTGAAATAAATGAATTTTTTTTGAATGATTTTAAAGAAATCTTATTATAAACGAATTCTTTTTAGTAAGCGTGCTGTGTGCGTACCTTTTTGAAAACGTGATACAGGAGATTAATGAAGTTAATCTTCAATAAATCATAGTTTTTTTTATAATTTGAAATTGTGATACTGGAGATTAATGAAGTAAATCTTCAATAAATCATAGTTTTTATCAGTGCCCTCATCGATGAGACCACATTTTGTATTGGTAACAAAGGAGGGGATCTCCAACAACACCAGGCTGCAGCACCCACAGCAAAACACTCATTGCAAAATCACAGAGCAGACAAGCAGATGAAGAGACGCAAAAGGGACAAGGATCGTCAACGCACAACACAGAAACATCAAACACAAAGGACTACACATAAAACCAACGACACTAATGGGCAACCGGTGCCGACTTAGGACGGCCATCTGCCACGGAGATAGCAGAAGGTAAGGTTATTCTGGATTACGTGGGCACAACCCTCCAACTTTTCCAGTTACCCAGATGTCTCGGAGAACGTACGATTGTGGTGGTAAAACTCATCATATTTTATTTTCCTTTACTTTGGTACGAAGGCATGGTGCGAATGAAACCAATTAAGGATGTATAATGGGGAATGTCTATACAGCCATGTCTATTTTATACCGTATGGTATGAATTTATAAATATAAGCTTTATTTTTGTTTTTATATTTTCTATTAGTCTAAATTCTACGTATGTTATTTTGGAAATCACAGCCTGCCCTTAATGGTGACATAATAAACAACAATATAAAGAAGATCAAATAAACATCGAAGAAGTACCTATCAGTCATTCAGTCTCAAAGTCGAGAAGGCAAGGCAAAATCAGTAGAATTTCCATCGTACGGTTGCAAACCAAAGGTAGACAAAAGTATCTCGGACCTCGTCACACCTACACTTTCTCTCAAGACGTTCTTAGGCACGGTCCATTTGATATTCGGGGGGGGGGGGGGGCTTGGGTTTTTTGTCGGAGCAAGATTATTTTTTCGCCCCGTACGGGAGCAAAATTATATTTTTTTTCTTGCAAAGGTTGAGCAAGAAATTCTTTTTCTAACATTGGTAAATGTTATGTTTTATCAATAGAAATTCTGTATTTTGACTAAAAACTCTCAAATATGACTTCATTTTTATGCACAAATTTAATTCACATCTAAACAGAGAGATAAAAAATAATTTTACAATATAATCCTAAGTAAACAAATTTATATAAGGTACAAGTAAGAGGGTCTGGGTAAGAGGTTCTTCCAGACAAATTTTCAAATTTAGAAATGCAATTTGGTGAAAAACTGAAGTTCTCCTTCAAAACTTGCATGTGATAAAATGTAATGATCGCTGAGCGATATAAGTCCCCTACCGGCGGCGTAAATTTATGTCCTGAATCTCTTTTCACGAGTTTATTATCTGCAACAGCAAAGAGAAGTCCGAAAAACTGAAAATTTCATTAACTTTGCTAAGTCCACGGGCCATAACTCTTGTAAAAATAGGTCAATGGAAACCAAACTCAAATTTGGTCTGTATCCGACTAAGATGTATTCATGTACCAACAATCAATCCATTAATCTGCAACAGAACCGAAGAAAAGTCCGGAAAACTGAAATTTTCATAAAATTTGCAAAGTCCAAGGGCCAAAACTCTTACAAAATAGGTCATTCAAAACCAAACTCAAACTTTATCTGTATCACATTCAGATATATCCAAATACCAAAAATGAGAGAAAGGAGGGGATCTCCAACAACACTAGGTTGCAGCACCCACAGCAAAATCCCAAAACACCCATGCAAAAAAACGCAGAACAGACACCCACAGAAAGAGGCGCAAAAGGGACAAGGACCACCAACTCACACCATAGAAACATGAAACATAAAGGACTTCACATAAACCAACGAGACCAATGGGCAATCGGTGCCCACCTAGGACGGCCATCTGCCACGTAAGTAGCAGACGGTGTGGTTATCCTTGTTTACCTGCGCACAACCCTCCCACTATTCCGATTCCCAAGATGTCACGAAGAACGCACAATTATGATGTAAATCCTCACACAAACAAGACCGAAAAACACGGGTCCAAGCAACACAGATGAATATGTAAATGGATATAAAAAGAGGACGTATGTAATACAGTCCGTGCTCTGCCGGCTGTAGCGAGCTCATATATGTTATCACCTAAGGAGTCCGACAGACATTCAGAGTGGACAGGTGGTCGGGGCCAATATATGGAACGGACAGACCGAGAGGAAAATAAGAGTCCTCTTCGTCGTTGCCGGTTGGGGACCATCCACATACCAAGAATGAGTTCATCATATGGAACAACAGCGAAAAAAAGTCCGGGAAACTGAACATGTGACAAACGAACGGACGGACAGACCGAGAGGAAACTAAGAGTCCCCTTCGGCGTTGCCGGTAGGGGACTAATTAGACTCTATTGTGGTACATGCATCTATTAAAAGTAATACATGATATTGATAACATATTTAAGCCTTTAAGGAACCCCGTTTTTCTTTTAACATTAATTCTTTTGAGTTTTTCAAGTAGGAACGTTTTGTTTGATAGAAAACTATGGCGAGCAAGCGAGCCAAAATTTATGTAATATAAATTGAAAACTTCGGCGAGCGTAGCGAGCCGGAAAAATTTGAGGAATTTTAAGGTGGCTCAATAATCCAAGAATTCTTTGTCAGAGCAAAAAAAAAATTATTCTGTTTATTTGACATTCTAATTCATTTTGTTTGCTTCACGCATTCTGATTGGTTCACAGGATTTCTACAAGCATGTATAACGACGATATACATGCCGCAAACCGACTCACTTGACATACTTCTAAATGTATTCCTACGTAAATTTGCACGTTACAAGCTTTAGCGCACTTTTTGCGTATGACGTCATTCTTCCCTTTGTTCTTCGCTCCTGTGACGTCATACTGTGACGTAAAACTACAAGGTATGAGCTTGTAAATAGCGTTCTCCGCATGTAAACAACAGAACAAGTAAGTTTATTATTGATAACACTTTGATTTTTCGCCATTGTAATAAATACGAAGCAGTTGTATTTCAAATTTTGCAGCGCAATAATTTCTGTTGGACGTTATTAGTCCTCCGTAGCAACGTCACCTCTTAAGCGATGCGTGAGACCCTCTGAGGGGTATAAAAAGTTAAAATATGTCACATGAATTAGAATAGGGATAAACGTACTGTGTTTTGTGGTTCCGACAGGTATATGTTGGATATACTGTTGGAAACATACGTTATACCGTCGGGGACAAGCCCCGACGGTATAACTGCGTTTCCAACAGTATATCCAACATATACCTGTCGGAACCACAAAACACAGTACGTTTATCCCCTAATTCATATCTGATGATTTATATTTGTAATCAAGATTGCATATCATCGTTCATTTGTTTGACTAGTGGTCCTCTGAATATACATGTGTAAACAAATTCCGAGATCTGTCGCAAAACAATGAATTTTGATAGATAAATACATGATATAGGGATAATAATTTCACATTGAGACAATTCTTGTAACTATTTTCACCATAATATAATCAAATATGTCTATTTCTTTATAGATAATGCTTTCAAAGAGTGAAATAGCTAAAACTGTTCAGAAAACGTACATTTTGGGCACCCCCACCCAAAATGAAAATCTAAAAAAAAAAAGTACCCAGTACCCTTACTTGTCATCAATGTGATAATAAGTCTTTGTCAGAAGTTATTTTCTTTTACATATTTCTCAACGACAAACTCTGTTCTTCCAAACAAATTATAAAAAAGTACATGTTATCGTTCATCCTGATTCATAATACTTGGTTGTCAATGTAACGATTTTTAGGGGGAGGGGGTAGGGTTCTCAATAATGTTTATAGAAGGGGGCGATTCTGAAATAAGTAGCACAGAAGATGAAATTTCTAGATATAGTTATATTTTAAAAGGCGTTAACAATGTAAAATAAGCGGGTTTTTTTCAAAGTACAACGAAGATGGTTACAAATCGCCGGGTGTCGAATAAAAGGAAATATGAATAAGAGAAATAGAAAAAAGTAAACGGAAGCGTTTTAAAACATTTTGACGTTCAAGGTCAATAAGTGGACGTCACTCACCTCCCTCGTTCTCGATAATGCGTGCACTTATCTGTAAAAGGGATATGTCTTTGAACAAAGCAGGGTTAAAACTAAAATTCACTCGCTCAAAGTTTTTAAATAGGGAAACTTTGTTTGATTACATCTCGCTGCAAAGTACGAAAGTTGACAAAATTGAAGGAAAATTCTATTTACGAAAAAAATTTAGAGAAATAAAACTTAAAATATCTATCTGTGAAATCGCTAAAATCTCCAAGAAATATCTTGTTTGATCGCTGGCTTAAATTTACCTACTTCATTTTGTTCCCAAGCAACAAGCGGTAGAATTTCCGATGATGACGTTATGAAAACATACGTTTACGGCGGTAGCCAGGGTGTCTCTCTTACGGGATATTTTTGTATATATAATTTAACGATACATTTGACTATATATTTATTACAATTGTCATTTAGATTGTAGATGATAATTTTCTGGTTCCATCAATACCAAACATGTCGAAATCCGTCAAGAAACAAGCGAATTAGAGGAGTTTGAAGACCGAAACCGCACATTGGTACTATTCTAACCAGAATTGGCGCCGGGAATATGACGTCAAACGATTATTGAGCCTCCTTAAGCGAAATTCAGATTACTTGTAAGAGCAAGATCATTTTTTTCTCTAACACCATAAGCAAATTTATTTTATTTATCAAAATTCAGAGCAATATTATTTTTTTCGAAAAAAAAAAACCAAAGCGCCCCCCCCCCCCCATTGAATATCAAATGGATCGTGCCTTACTACGTCCTTGAAGTCCCTAAAATTTTTCATGAACGTAGTGAGAACGTGGCATTTTTCACTTTGAACATGTTGAAGGGCTCTCCGAAACGAATCCGATACGTGTGCAACACGACCTTTAGCGTCCGTAACACGTTAGCAGTGAGTCCTTCCCGTCTTTAATACGTTTCGTCAAGTTCCAACTACGACCCGCCCAAAGTTCACACTACGACGAAGGCGTCTGTGTTACGAAAGTACTGCGTTTATTCTACGTTCTCGAAGTCCTTACAGCGTTCATACCACGATCATGACACGTTCAAGGGATAAATTGTTTGGACGAGGTCTATTTTGACCTTTTCGAGCCCTAAAACCGAGAACGTGGTAAGGAAGACAGAGACGTGACGATCTCCATATGATTATATGTAAAATATTTAGCAGTCCGTACTACGACCCTTCTACGTTCGCGACACGTTTCAGTGAAGGTCTCAATACGGCCGCAAGTAGTTTTTACCACGTTCTCTCATCAGCGCGTCCTAACTACGACTGTTTTGAATAGTTCAAAACGGTCGTGGTGGCTTGGCGTACGGGCACGTTTATCGGCGTCCGTACTACGATCCCAATACGTATCAGCAAGTTATAACTACGTATCCTGCATCCTTAATACGTTCACGCCACGTTCCGTACAATTTTGGTGGTCGTAGTACGAACGTCATTCCAGAACGCGTATGTGTGACAGGGGCTTTAACAGCTATTCTCTGTAAGAACCAAAGAACTTCAAGACATGTTGGCACGCAAGTCACGGATTTTTGAGATTTTTGGTATGGAAGTTCAATATGAAGTATTAGCCTGTAAATCAACCCCAGTTTTTTTTTTCAAAAAGGTTGTCGTTGCCATGGTAACCGTGTCTGAAGTTTCAAAAATCGGAAAATTTCATAGGACGAGGCATATTTGTAGGCTTCGTTTCCATGGAAATAGGTACATTTCTTATCTGAAATTACTTTGATTTTTTTCTTTCAATCCTTTTTATTCTACATATTTGTAAAGTTTGTTTACATTAATCTCGGATGCCTTTTGAGATGACAAATTTGGCCAATACAGGGTATCAAAAGGGCATTTCAAGGCCCTTTTTTTTTGCATGTTTTTACTGTTTTACAAGGTTGAAAATTTCATAAAAGCACCGGTTTTGAAGTCAAAACTCTAGTTATCCAATGAGTATCATCTTTGAACTATACATGAATATCAACATTTGATTGGGTGAATTTGTGCTTTAATATGCAAACCAGCTTCAAATTTGCTTGCTATGGCAACAATAGACTGAAAGGTTTCGATATAATGAATTTAAACACAATCTTTATCAAACTATCCACGCATGATATTGGAACACAAGTTCGTGTTAACATCTATCAAGAGACGTTTAAATATAAAGATGACCTTGAAAATATTTCAAGGTCACCCGCTGCATTTCCAAGGTCATTAAACTTTAAGTGACTAGGTTTGACGAAAATTCCTGATTTTTCATAAAATGAAGGCGCCAATATTTCAGAAACCTTCAGATATTGAACTTCACAGTCACATGCCATAAAATGATTAATCTAACACTAATTCCTAGAACTATTGATAAAATTTCTTCACATCTTTGAATTTCTAAGTTCTTGGTGATTAATATCATCAAATAAAACAAACTCTTTCTTAAAATTTTCGACCGCGTGGTCTTTATCAAGAAAATTTTACAGACACAATATAAAGTCTATGTAACGTCCATCTTTGCGCTTGTTTTTGGTGAGTATCCATCTTTGGTGGCTTATAATGTTTTTTCTTGGTGATTTTTTGTTAAAAAAAGGAACGAAACCTGTATTTTTTTGTTTTTTGACAGAGAAAAAAATTCCAATTGAATCATTACAGTACAATAAATTCTAAGATTTTTTCTTTATTATATTCATAAGCTTTCACAATAAATATGACCTATGAAAATATTCAAATAAGATTTCATTAACATTGATAACAAAAAATTGAAAAAAATTTTTTTTTGCAACATTTGAGTCTCAAATTAGAAATGACCTTGAACATCAAGTAAACGACCTTGAACATTTTATTTGTTAGTAGGTGAAAGGATTAAGTCTTATCAATCCATGCATAAATTTTGGCAATCATACGTAACTCTACAGAGGAATAATATCAATTTCAAAATTAATACAAAACAAGCAAAAAAGTCTAATGTTCCCATAGCAACGGTTTTGACGACAGAATTTAGGTAAAACTCTTAATAAGCCTACTCCAATTTTTCGTTCATTTTATTTGTCAATAATTTTATATTTGCTTTGATGAAAGTCACTGGTCTCCTGCTGGTGCAATGTGTAATATTTAAGATTGAAAATGGCTAAAAACACTCTAAATTGGCCCTTATTTTCACCTCTATTTTTCGCTTCATTTTAACTGATTTTGGATTAATACAATAAGCGTCCTGTAATATATACCACATAACAAAGTGTGCTAAGTAAGAATAGAAGTAAGGAAGAACAAGCTGTTACAGAGGTATCCATGGCAACGCATTATCTGAAGCTGGCTTATTTCATGGTCTCAAAAGTGCTATAAATAGAGTGACCCCGTTACCATGGCAACCAGAGACCACATTTACCGAAAAGTATTATTTTCATCGTCAGCACTTAATACATAACCATTTTACTAAAAGTCATCAGAATCCATGACATACCGTGCCGCTCGATTTTGGTCCTTACAGAGAATGGCTATTAACAGATATGGTTGTTTTCTTCATCTAGGCACAATGTCTTACTCCTTTTCCTTATTTTTCAAATAAAGCAACAAAGTTTTTCTATCGATAAATATATTTTTTATACCTTAAAATAGTTTTAGTAACCCTGGAGGAGATTTTGCTATCTGTGCGGATTTCCTGCCAATTCGTGCGAGGTCTTTACATGGCAGTGACATGCCTTGAAGAGCGTAGGTGTTCTCAGTACATTATTGAAATATATATTCTTTAGTTCAACTTTAAGACATCATATTTATTCTCCAACAAGAGATGCAGGATACCAAGACAAAACCAAAAAAAGAAAAAAAAATACGGTCTGAAGGAACTTTTTCTTTAAGAAAAATTCAAATGTTTAATGTCTTCAAATTCATTAGCATCATTCTAGAGCAGATACATTTAGAGCATATGGATCAGACATGAACGTTTCGGGTATTTAACAACATTTCCACATTACGAACGAAAGAATTAAGAAATGAAAAAATATGACTAGATAATTCAAATTAAGATTGTTAAAATATTTTCAACTTACCTGGAACCTGCGTAAGAATGCATATAATCGAGTTCAGACTTACACAAAGTAATAGAACAAATCTGTATGACTTTCCCTCTTTTATAGAATTTAAGATGAAGCTATTGATTTCTAGGTAGGTAGATATTTTTCTCAAAGTCAAATAAGCAACGGAAACATGTGGTCTCTGTAATAATATTCAAATTGCTAATAGAAGCAATCATTTTCGGTGTTCAAGACATGTATTTTCCGATGTGTTATCAATTCTCAGTGGTATTCTATGTTCACTGTATTCATTGTAAATGGCATCTTTTTTCATCTTAATGATTACCAGCTTGAAATGCAATCAGGTGTGGGTCAATTTGAAAAAAAAAATGATTTTTTTTTATCTTCAAGAAAACCATAAACATTGGTTGTTGACACAATATTTTGGCAAGCTATAAAATAAAACCATTTTAACATATCTCAGTAACATTTGTATCTCATGGATAGATTACAATCCCTTGATTCATTTCACTCGATTGGGCCATTTCTTGATTTTATTCTGTTACATGTCCTGTCCGTGAGAAAGCTACCAGCCAGCCTGGGAGAAAAAAACAAACAGGCATATAAAACAAAGTTGTGATTTCATATTATGTAATTTAAATGAAACATGACAGAAACTTCTTTCATTGATTACTAACATATTTTAACTTACAAAAGAATGATAGATAATTCAATGTCTTGTATCAGTGCATAACTTTAACATTTTCGAAGAAATACATTTCATAATACGGAAGTGTTATGTTGCATCATATCCCAGCCATCTTTCTACATCTTTCGGTATATCTTGAACATAATCATCATACATTTTGGCCATACTTCATTGTTTTGATTGAGGATCAATGACGAGGGTTAAATACCCGAAACGTGCATGTCTTCTACACGCTGTTAATCAATCTGCTTTTTAATGATGCTGATGAATTTGAAGACGTTTAACATGTTATGTTATGTTACAATTCATGTTGCAATACTGTGACATAGTACATTGTACTAGAGGATATGATCTTGGGTCTCCCGAGTGATACTTGCTATACATTGGACTTTTCCTATCTTCAGTCATTTACGTGAAATGACAAATATGGATAATGACCATATCCCTGTATACAGCACAAAATCGATAATTCAGAAAATCAGAAACCGAAGGCATACAAAATCAGGACAAAACAGGAACCAAAGCAAACAAACAAAAACCTCCACCACATGAAAAGAAGCGAACTCTCGATATGGGAGTGAGATCAGGTGCCCAGGAAGAGTAAGCATCTCCTGCTTGCATGCACAGTTTGTAACAGTTGCATACTGACGGACTGACAACGGGACTCCTTGACAAACCTTTTCAATCTCCTCCGAGAAACCATGACCTTTCTCACTAGTCCTATGTGAAAGATAGCCAGACTCCTCAGTTGATCGTATGCATAAGGATGACTCCTCAGGTAGAGCACTGACTGCCATATTCTTCTGTATGTTATTTGGGTCCATTCATGTTTTGCATCAGCCATCTTAAAGAAAGGAGGCAGCTGTAAATTACACAATTGCATTTTGTGTTCTTCCAAACCACTAGGTAACAGATAAGATGGAGGGTTGCGCGCACATATTTCGAATAACTACACTATTTTCTACCAAAGTAACAGATAAGTATCGTCACGTTAACTTATGTATCGTCCTTTGTGTTGGCGTCCGCCATCATGCCAGAACCAAAGAATGAAGGAATTGACAAACAGAAGAAATGCGTGATTTTCACAGGGCTCCATCATCATCATGCAGTGTCCATGATATTACCTGGCATAAATTTGTATTAAGCTGAATTCATTCCATCTTTGGTCTCTTAAGGGAAAAAATACTTAGTTTCTTACTTTAACTTCACTTACAGACTGTGTTGTCCATCAGAAATCTAAAATTTCCGGATAACCTTTGAAACAGAATCTTTCTGTCGGAGCTTGAAGTCAAAGAAACGACAGAGACATATAATTCAGTATCCTTTTTATGTCAGACGTTTTAGTTTTGCCTTCGCGTCCGTATGTCCATCACACTTCGTGACAAGGTTATATCTGCTGAACCTTTCGCCCGATCACATTCATATTTTCGCAACTGTTTCGATGGGAATTCTAACGATTTTGCCTTGCCTTCTCGACTTTGAGATGCTTCCATATTTTAGTATTTTGCTGCTTATGACCCTAAGGTTTCACTTTACCTTGACCTAAGGTCATATGACCAAGGTGGAGGTCACTTAGTACATTTTCAATGAAATTGTACATACATCCTGTCTTGGCCTGTCATGTTACTTATGTATTTGCTCATGACCCAAGGTCATTTGATCAAGGTCAAGGTAACAAAGTATATTTTAAACAAAATTGTATATGTTATTATGTCCAGACTTTATCTTTTGAACCATAATTGGATAACTTTCATATTTAAGTATGATGATGATGACCCAAAGGTTTCACACCACCTTTTATCCAATATCATGACTTAGGTCAAGGATTACATTTTTTATTGAAATTTTACATGCTTTAGAGTCAGGGCTTTATCTCTGGAATCGTTGCTCACGATTGGAGGGTTTCTTATTATCTTGACCCAAGGTCATGTGTCCAAGATCAAGATCATTAACTTCTTTTTAAGGAAATTGTACATACTAATCATTTCTGGGCTATATCTCCTATACCCTCCTTACCGTTGTTTTCATATTTTAGTATGTTGTTTCTCAGGACTAAATGTTTCTTATCACAATTTCCCAAGGTCACATGATTAAGGTCACTTTCTACTTTGGTAATGGAATTATATATGCTAAACATGTCCAGGCTGAAATTGTATATGTTAATCATGTCCAGGCTGTATGTTTTGAACCGTATGTCCAAACACTAATTCATTATTTTGTTCCTCGTGATCCATACAATGTAGGCTTCAGATCACCTTTATCCAAGGTCATTTTTAAGTATAATGCTACCCATGACTCAAAGTTTTCACACCATCTTAGCCTTAGGTCATATTTACGTAGAGGGAAAGGGAGACATCTTTTTTTTTTTTTTTTTGCTTTCTATAAAACATTTTTTTTTCAATTGGACATAATGCTGTCCTACGATAATGATGGTCATATGAACACCTCACTCTATGATAAACATTACAGAAGTACCCTTCAGTTATCCATAGTCGATAAGGCAAGGCAAAATCACTAGATTTTCACAGGAACGTTTGCGAACCTCGAAATGAACAAAATTCCGAAGTGAGACCAGGCGCCCGGGGAGAGTCAGCGTCTCCTGATTGTATGCAACACCCGTCGCAACAGCTCTTTAGAAACCTGTCAAATTCGGTGATTGTCTAGATGTACATTTTGATGTACATATCAGGTAAGTATGTTCATTCTGGAAAGGGGGATCTCATATGCTTTTATTACAACCTCGTAGCGACCGAAGAACTTCCTCAATGATGATTTCAGCCGTTGTGTAACATAACCCTGAACAATTAGCTAGCTTGCAAGCCGTCTTGCTCTCATGATGAACTCTTCAAATTTGGAACATGCCCTGGCATACCGTATCAGTTGACAAACAAAAACACCATAAGCAGAAGGAGACGTAATGCTGCTACTCATGAAAGGGAAGTTAGTTATGTGGAAGCTGAAATCGTCACGCTTCTCATACAGTGAGGTGTTCAAATGGCCGTTTGCGTCGAAAGGTAGGAGTATATCCAAGTACGAAGCGGATCTGTCACTTTCTGTTGTTTCTTTGATATCTAGTTCATGAGGATATATTTTATGTAGATGATCCGCAAAGTTCGGATTATTGATGGACAACACGTCATCTATGTATCCGAAGGTAAAACTGAACTGAGATGAGAGGTGCTTTCGCCCAGTCGAGATCAAGGTCTGGGTGAAGTCAGCTTCGTATGAATATAGAAATAAGTCCGCAAGCAGTGGGGCGCAATTGGTACCCATTGGGAAGCCGACTAACTGTTGGAATACGGTTCCTCCAAGCACAACAAAAATGTTGTCAATCAAAAACTAAGAAAAGCATCCGGATGATACCGTCTTGACAAACGTGACGACTTCAGTTTAAGCACCATTAACTTTACTTTTCTAAGTAGCAACATCCCTTCATCGCATTCTTATGGCGTATTCATGTCTCCATTGATACGTCTTGCCAAAGCAATAAAGCGGAAGGGTACCAACTCTATACCTTCTTGATGAAAAATTCAAACCAATTTATTATGCAGCAGACACGTGTTTCGAATATGAGATTCTCATCAGTGATGCTTCCAACCAAAGTGCTTTTCATAAGCCGCCCAAATTCATTTCACTAGCGCCCTCTGGATTTATTTTTAGAATTTTAATTTGTGTATTTATTTACAGAGAGGACGCGGTTCCAAATTCCCTTTAGGATCGATTCAATAGCATATCCAAATAAAATCTATGCTCAACATTACATTGGAGGGATGGTGCTTAGATGTTAACTTCCTTTAATTTCAAAAATATTTTTGATGAAATGACAACTTTCCGAAATAGCCAAATAATATGTATGATGTCAAATTGATAAAGTGTCAAAAACAAAGCTTCTTTCAGGTAACAGATCTGGTAAGAAGTAAAACAAAAGAGGGGATCTCCAACAACACCTGGTTGCAGCCCCCATAGCAAAACACCCAATGCAAACACACAAAGCAGACAAGCACAGAAAGAGACACATAAGGGACAAGGTACATGTACGTCAACGTACAACACAGAAACATCAAAAGAAAGGACTACACATAAACCAAAGAGACCAATGGGCACCCGGTGCCGACTTAGGACGGCCATCTGCCACGGAAATAGCAGAAGGTGTGGTTATCCTGGATTACGTGCTTCCACTATTCCCATTACCCAGAGGTCTCGAAGAACGTACAATTGTGATGTAAAACAACCTCTTCACTGTCGGATGACCACACACAAACAAAACCGCAAAACGCAGGGGGCCCAAACAACACACATGAAAATGTAAATGGATATCAAACGAGGGCGTGCGTAACACAGTCCGTGCTCTGCCGGCTGTAGCGAGCTCATCTATGTTATCACCCGAGGAGTCCGACTGACATTAAGAGTGGACAGGTGGGCGGGGCTCTGTCTTCTCTAAAGAGGTTTGGACAGGGCCTCTACGCGTCATGGAGTCTCGTCGTCCTGTCAAAGGTTTCACACCACCTTTTATCCAATATCATGACTTAGGTCAAGGATTACATTTTTTATTGAAATTTTACATGCTTTAGAGTCAGGGCTTTATCTCTGGAATCGTTGCTCACGATTGGAGGGTTTCGTATTATCTTGACCCAAGGTCATGTGTCCAAGATCAAGATCATTAACTTCTTTTTAAGGAAATTGTACATACTAATCATTTCTGGGCTATATCTCCTATACCCTCCTTACCGTTGTTTTCATATTTTAGTATGTTGTTTCTCAGGACTAAATGTTTCTTATCACAATTTCCCAAGGTCACATGATTAAGGTCACTTTCTACTTTGGTAATGGAATTATATATGCTAAACATGTCCAGGCTGAAATTGTATATGTTAATCATGTCCAGGCTGTATGTTTTGAACCGTATGTCCAAACACTAATTCATTATTTTGTTCCTCGTGATCCATACAATGTAGGCTTCAGATCACCTTTATCCAAGGTCATTTTTAAGTATAATGCTACCCATGACTCAAAGTTTTCACACCATCTTAGCCTTAGGTCATATTTACGTAGAGGGAAAGGGAGACATCTTTTTTTTTTTTTTTTTGCTTTCTATAAAACATTTTTTTTTCAATTGGACATAATGCTGTCCTACGATAATGATGGTCATATGAACACCTCACTCTATGATAAACATTACAGAAGTACCCTTCAGTTATCCATAGTCGATAAGGCAAGGCAAAATCACTAGATTTTCACAGGAACGTTTGCGAACCTCGAAATGAACAAAATTCCGAAGTGAGACCAGGCGCCCGGGGAGAGTCAGCGTCTCCTGATTGTATGCTACACCCGTCGCAACAGCTCTTTAGAAACCTGTCAAATTCGGTGATTGTCTAGATGTACATTTTGATGTACATATCAGGTAAGTATGTTCATTCTGGAAAGGGGGATCTCATATGCTTTTATTACAACCTCGTAGCGACCGAAGAACTTCCTCAATGATGATTTCAGCCGTTGTGTAACATAACCCTGAACAATTAGCTAGCTTGCAAGCCGTCTTGCTCTCATGATGAACTCTTCAAATTTGGAACATGCCCTGGCATACCGTATCAGTTGACAAACAAAAACACCATAAGCAGAAGGAGACGTAATGCTGCTACTCATGAAAGGGAAGTTAGTTATGTGGAAGCTGAAATCGTCACGCTTCTCATACAGTGAGGTGTTCAAATGGCCGTTTGCGTCGAAAGGTAGGAGTATATCCAAGTACGAAGCGGATCTGTCACTTTCTGTTGTTTCTTTGATATCTAGTTCATGAGGATATATTTTATGTAGATGATCCGCAAAGTTCGGATTATTGATGGACAACACGTCATCTATGTATCCGAAGGTAAAACTGAACTGAGATGAGAGGTGCTTTCGCCCAGTCGAGATCAAGGTCTGGGTGAAGTCAGCTTCGTATGAATATAGAAATAAGTCCGCAAGCAGTGGGGCGCAATTGGTACCCATTGGGAAGCCGACTAACTGTTGGAATACGGTTCCTCCAAGCACAACAAAAATGTTGTCAATCAAAAACTAAGAAAAGCATCCGGATGATACCGTCTTGACAAACGTGACGACTTCAGTTTAAGCACCATTAACTTTACTTTTCTAAGTAGCAACATCCCTTCATCGCATTCTTATGGCGTATTCATGTCTCCATTGATACGTCTTGCCAAAGCAATAAAGCGGAAGGGTACCAACTCTATACCTTCTTGATGAAAAATTCAAACCAATTTATTATGCAGCAGACACGTGTTTCGAATATGAGATTCTCATCAGTGATGCTTCCAACCAAAGTGCTTTTCATAAGCCGCCCAAATTCATTTCACTAGCGCCCTCTGGATTTATTTTTAGAATTTTAATTTGTGTATTTATTTACAGAGAGGACGCGGTTCCAAATTCCCTTTAGGATCGATTCAATAGCATATCCAAATAAAATCTATGCTCAACATTACATTGGAGGGATGGTGCTTAGATGTTAACTTCCTTTAATTTCAAAAATATTTTTGATGAAATGACAACTTTCCGAAATAGCCAAATAATATGTATGATGTCAAATTGATAAAGTGTCAAAAACAAAGCTTCTTTCAGGTAACAGATCTGGTAAGAAGTAAAACAAAAGAGGGGATCTCCAACAACACCTGGTTGCAGCCCCCATAGCAAAACACCCAATGCAAACACACAAAGCAGACAAGCACAGAAAGAGACACATAAGGGACAAGGTACATGTACGTCAACGTACAACACAGAAACATCAAAAGAAAGGACTACACATAAACCAAAGAGACCAATGGGCACCCGGTGCCGACTTAGGACGGCCATCTGCCACGGAAATAGCAGAAGGTGTGGTTATCCTGGATTACGTGCTTCCACTATTCCCATTACCCAGAGGTCTCGAAGAACGTACAATTGTGATGTAAAACAACCTCTTCACTGTCGGATGACCACACACAAACAAAACCGCAAAACGCAGGGGGCCCAAACAACACACATGAAAATGTAAATGGATATCAAACGAGGGCGTGCGTAACACAGTCCGTGCTCTGCCGGCTGTAGCGAGCTCATCTATGTTATCACCCGAGGAGTCCGACTGACATTAAGAGTGGACAGGTGGGCGGGGCTCTGTCTTCTCTAAAGAGGTTTGGACAGGGCCTCTACGCGTCATGGAGTCTCGTCGTCCTGTCAAAGGTTTCACACCACCTTTTATCCAATATCATGACTTAGGTCAAGGATTACATTTTTTATTGAAATTTTACATGCTTTAGAGTCAGGGCTTTATCTCTGGAATCGTTGCTCACGATTGGAGGGTTTCGTATTATCTTGACCCAAGGTCATGTGTCCAAGATCAAGATCATTAACTTCTTTTTAAGGAAATTGTACATACTAATCATTTCTGGGCTATATCTCCTATACCCTCCTTACCGTTGTTTTCATATTTTAGTATGTTGTTTCTCAGGACTAAATGTTTCTTATCACAATTTCCCAAGGTCACATGATTAAGGTCACTTTCTACTTTGGTAATGGAATTATATATGCTAAACATGTCCAGGCTGAAATTGTATATGTTAATCATGTCCAGGCTGTATGTTTTGAACCGTATGTCCAAACACTAATTCATTATTTTGTTCCTCGTGATCCATACAATGTAGGCTTCAGATCACCTTTATCCAAGGTCATTTTTAAGTATAATGCTACCCATGACTCAAAGTTTTCACACCATCTTAGCCTTAGGTCATATTTACGTAGAGGGAAAGGGAGACATCTTTTTTTTTTTTTTTTTGCTTTCTATAAAACATTTTTTTTTCAATTGGACATAATGCTGTCCTACGATAATGATGGTCATATGAACACCTCACTCTATGATAAACATTACAGAAGTACCCTTCAGTTATCCATAGTCGATAAGGCAAGGCAAAATCACTAGATTTTCACAGGAACGTTTGCGAACCTCGAAATGAACAAAATTCCGAAGTGAGACCAGGCGCCCGGGGAGAGTCAGCGTCTCCTGATTGTATGCAACACCCGTCGCAACAGCTCTTTAGAAACCTGTCAAATTCGGTGATTGTCTAGATGTACATTTTGATGTACATATCAGGTAAGTATGTTCATTCTGGAAAGGGGGATCTCATATGCTTTTATTACAACCTCGTAGCGACCGAAGAACTTCCTCAATGATGATTTCAGCCGTTGTGTAACATAACCCTGAACAATTAGCTAGCTTGCAAGCCGTCTTGCTCTCATGATGAACTCTTCAAATTTGGAACATGCCCTGGCATACCGTATCAGTTGACAAACAAAAACACCATAAGCAGAAGGAGACGTAATGCTGCTACTCATGAAAGGGAAGTTAGTTATGTGGAAGCTGAAATCGTCACGCTTCTCATACAGTGAGGTGTTCAAATGGCCGTTTGCGTCGAAAGGTAGGAGTATATCCAAGTACGAAGCGGATCTGTCACTTTCTGTTGTTTCTTTGATATCTAGTTCATGAGGATATATTTTATGTAGATGATCCGCAAAGTTCGGATTATTGATGGACAACACGTCATCTATGTATCCGAAGGTAAAACTGAACTGAGATGAGAGGTGCTTTCGCCCAGTCGAGATCAAGGTCTGGGTGAAGTCAGCTTCGTATGAATATAGAAATAAGTCCGCAAGCAGTGGGGCGCAATTGGTACCCATTGGGAAGCCGACTAACTGTTGGAATACGGTTCCTCCAAGCACAACAAAAATGTTGTCAATCAAAAACTAAGAAAAGCATCCGGATGATACCGTCTTGACAAACGTGACGACTTCAGTTTAAGCACCATTAACTTTACTTTTCTAAGTAGCAACATCCCTTCATCGCATTCTTATGGCGTATTCATGTCTCCATTGATACGTCTTGCCAAAGCAATAAAGCGGAAGGGTACCAACTCTATACCTTCTTGATGAAAAATTCAAACCAATTTATTATGCAGCAGACACGTGTTTCGAATATGAGATTCTCATCAGTGATGCTTCCAACCAAAGTGCTTTTCATAAGCCGCCCAAATTCATTTCACTAGCGCCCTCTGGATTTATTTTTAGAATTTTAATTTGTGTATTTATTTACAGAGAGGACGCGGTTCCAAATTCCCTTTAGGATCGATTCAATAGCATATCCAAATAAAATCTATGCTCAACATTACATTGGAGGGATGGTGCTTAGATGTTAACTTCCTTTAATTTCAAAAATATTTTTGATGAAATGACAACTTTCCGAAATAGCCTAATAATATGTATGATGTCAAATTGATAAAGTGTCAAAAACAAAGCTTCTTTCAGGTAACAGATCTGGTAAGAAGTAAAACAAAAGAGGGGATCTCCAACAACACCTGGTTGCAGCCCCCATAGCAAAACACCCAATGCAAACACACAAAGCAGACAAGCACAGAAAGAGACACATAAGGGACAAGGTACATGTACGTCAACGTACAACACAGAAACATCAAAAGAAAGGACTACACATAAACCAAAGAGACCAATGGGCACCCGGTGCCGACTTAGGACGGCCATCTGCCACGGAAATAGCAGAAGGTGTGGTTATCCTGGATTACGTGCTTCCACTATTCCCATTACCCAGAGGTCTCGAAGAACGTACAATTGTGATGTAAAACAACCTCTTCACTGTCGGATGACCACACACAAACAAAACCGCAAAACGCAGGGGGCCCAAACAACACACATGAAAATGTAAATGGATATCAAACGAGGGCGTGCGTAACACAGTCCGTGCTCTGCCGGCTGTAGCGAGCTCATCTATGTTATCACCCGAGGAGTCCGACTGACATTAAGAGTGGACAGGTGGGCGGGGCTCTGTCTTCTCTAAAGAGGTTTGGACAGGGCCCGTCATGGAGTCTCGTCGTCACAGTCAGTCAGAGTGCAAGTTTTAAGAATGCGCTGGTACAAGACTGTAGATTGGTCAAGTACCAAGTCTTAGTGTCCGTCTGGTGACATTAGGATCATATCCACGGTATAAAAGGCGTTTGATGATTCTGACGCATTTTCGATGGTGATGTCGTCTATCTGTGATCCTTCTTATCTTGTTAATTATGTCACCATCAAATGCAGGTTGTGAAATACCCAAAGTTATATACTTTATTGCCTTATTGATCCGAATTTCAGAAGAAGTTGACAATAAATTTTGTAAAATTTCCAGAAAGTCTTAACTAGTTTTTGAAAGCGAAAACCTTTTCCTAAAAGTTTCTTGGTAATTTGTATATTTCTACTATGAAAATCCAAAACAACAGTATATGCTCTAGCATATCGGATGAGCTGTGAAATATAGATACCATAGGACCGTAGTCTAGGAACATCACCGTCAAGCCAGGGGAAAGGAGTAGGTGCGGTAACCTGCAATTTCGGCCCTATTTTCAAAGTTGTTCATATATCATTATATTCTAGTTCTTGAAATGCCAAATGTATGGTAAATCCAAATCATGAAAGCCTGTTTCGATTCCACAGTCCCATACTGAATGATACGTCACTCAAAACGTAGGAAAAACGTTGAAATCCTTGAAAATATCAATAATGATGTGATATTTCTGCCAAATGGTAGGCACGGGTGTTGTATGGCAGCAGGAGATGTTGACTCTTTTCATGTGGTGGCGGTTTTTTATTACAATGAATCTTAATTTGCAAAGGCATATAATTTACCTGACTGTCGCATTCTAAAAGACTCTCTCAGTATATCCATTGATCAAACAATCGAATCAATTATCAAGGTAGTATAACTATTGATGTCTTTCTTGTAATGAGATACTTCCCTCTACGATATTTCATGTTAAGACGTATAAAATCCTGAAATAGAGAAGGTAATTAATTTTAAAGTTAGGACTGATATAATTATATATCAAAGAGTTATATACTATTATATTTAAAAGCAATTCCCTGTAAGAACTACAGATTTGCAATGATATGTTGGCTATGCCAACAATAGGCTGATAGGTTTCGATACGATGAATTTAAACACAATCTTCATCAAAATATCCAAGCATGATATCGGAACAGAATTTCATGTATACGTCTATCAGAGACGTTTGAATATAAGATGACCTTGGAAATATTTCAAGGCCACCCACTGCATTTCCAAGATCTTTAAACTTTAAGTGACCAGATTTGACGAAAAATCCTGTTTTCATAAAATTCAGGCGCAAAAATTTCAGACACCTTGAGGTATTGAACTAAATAAGTTAAAGAAGATCCTGACGATAATCTCAACAGCACTCCAATAGAGCACCAAACTGAGCATCGACGAACTCCTAGCAAGCCAGAGGTGGGATCAGGTGCCCGGGAGGAGTACGCACCCCCTGTTGGTTAGCCGCACCCGCCGTCGATGTTCATGCAAGAAAATGAAAACTATGTCTGAAACACATGCACTGTCTGAGGTAAGTCTATATAGAAAGTGCTATGGCGACCATGTCATGGAACAATATTCAAAACACCTACTGTCAAACCCCTCGCGGGGAACTTTTTTTTAATAGTTAACTCGTTTTTTAATAGTCACATGGCATAAAATAATTAATTTAACAAGAATTCCTAGAACTCTTGAACAGATCAAGTTTTTTCACATCTTTGAATTTCTAAATTCGCGGTGAGTAGTTTGATAAACAAGAGCCCCAGGGGGCACAACGCTCACCTGATACCCATGCACGCTCTAATTGACATAATGACATTGAATACTGATAGTGCCAGTACCAGGATTTTAGCCCACAACCTTTCTAAAAAGATTTTTGCCGGATGCAGAGAAGTTTTTTTTTCAGACAACCTTTAAAAGTACAAAAAAGAAAAAATAGCCACATTTCAAAACAATAACTTTTTTACTGATTTTAAAAGACAGATAAAGTGGTCCAACGTCATATGCCCAGCTAGTATAGTTCAATTATGCAACATCAAAAATAAAATCATATTGTACATTAATGTGCAGCAGAAAAAGAATAAAACAATGAAATGATTTCATAAATTAAGTTTATTTAAAATTGAACACAAAACCTTTCATTATTGATAGCTAGCATGCCAGAAATTATAAAGCCTGTGTTTGTGAAACGAGAATGCCCCCGGCGGCATCTTTGTTCGTATAAAGGCCATTTTCTGTTAAGTATGTGAGAGGTCAGGGTCAGCGCAATATTGGTATCAATGGAAAGATCTTGTCACAAGGAATACACATGTAAAAATTGAAACCTCTATCACTAACCATTCAAAAGTTATGTCCAATGTTAAAGTTTTTGAGAAGTACGTCAAAGGTCAAGGTTATGGTCACGAGGTCAAAAATTTTGGTATCAATGGAAAGGTATTGTCACAAGGAATACACATGTGAAATATGAAACCTCTATCACCAGCTTCCATTTAAAAGTTATGCCCAATGTAAAGTTTTTCGGAAAACAGACAGACAAACAGACAGGCGGACAGGCCAAAAACTATATGCTCCCGAATTTTTTATTCCAGGGGCATAAAAAACAAAGATTTTTCGGTTTTGCCTTTATTCATATTAAAGTATACTGAAATCTATGAATGCTTTTGAATAGTATTGATTTCATCCCAAATACATGAAACGTACAGTTAAAATCGTTTTAATCAAATAATTCATACATGTGAACCTCCCGGCGGGAGGACGAAATCTCCCGACGAAACGAGGACCCTCCCGATGAAAAATAGTCCTCCCGATTCCTCCCGACGAAACAGAATCCTCCCGACGAAAACGAAAAATCCTCCAGATTTCTCCAGATGAAATGCAAATCCCCATTTGTGTATTACGTTACGCATTAAGCCGTCTGTAGTTACCAGACAATCAATTTAATAAGTGCTAATTATACAGGTGACAGGTATATTGCTGGAAAAACAAAGCAATTAGCGTCGCGTTCTCTTCACCGCCACGGGTACTCGACTTCCCCGGGGACGTTATACCCAGTACATCTTAACACGGGTCGTCAAATTCACGTACCAAATTGATGTACAATCTTCTTGATGCCGTAAATTAATATTATATTTGTATATAACACGAAAAAGTGAGGAAATGCAGTAAAAGTTCGCTGATAAATAAATAAATGCGTAGGAAAAACGACGTCATGTAATTCACGTACTCAGCGTGTATAACCTGAGGCTGATTATGGCCGTCTCGTTTATTATTCTCCTAACAATGGGATTTGAATCTGATGAGTGGTCAGTTTAAACCCCATGAAGAGCAGTTATTGATTTTCTGTACAGGTGTACTCAAGTAGCAGAAGCAAGGTAAAAGAAATCAACCGTATTATCAACGGACGTCATTGAGACAACTCTCGGAACTCCGAATTGTTTTTGTTGTTGTATGAGAGCGGAATCTGTCCTTGTTGAAAAGCGAGTTGAGAAAATTCGTCCGTAGATTAAAAAAAAAGGGGGGGAGGGGTCCGAATACCGATAAATCCTCCCTATGAAAAATTAAAAACCTCCCGACGAGAGGTCAAATCTCCAGATGAAAATTGAAAATCCTCCAGATTTGTGGAGGCAAAAGGTTCACATGTATGAAATATTTATCAATTCAAGTGAGTTGTGCAGAAATTGGGCCAGTTTGTTTTCCAAAAAGCAGTGTATGGTGTATCAAACCTCATGACCCAGTGAAGCCACTTGAACAAATAATTTTCAGTGAACATGCTGAAATGTGGCGCTTCTTGCCTATGCATATTTCAACAGGCGAGAAGGAGCGTCGCATTTCAGCATACGCTGTTCCACAACTCAAGTGGTTTCTCTAGGTTTCGTAGTTTGAAACAAATTATAAGGCCCATGAAATTGTTAAGCTTGTCCAACTAGCAGACCTACGACATCGTTATTTACTGTTAACAAATTGTTTTACCTCTTCAAAGGTCTGTTACACGGACAAGTTGTTAGCGGAGAGATTTCATGAAATGTATCGGTTGCATAGGATTTGCCGTCTTATCACAGGAACCTGTCATTTTATGAGAGAAAATGTTTTATCATTCCCAACCTTAGGCCTCTGTGTTCGTCTTAGAAATATTATACATACAAGATGTCGAACACAGTGGCTTATGGTTGTAAGTAATAATTTATTTACTCTATTTAAACAACAGCTTTCTGTGGTCCAACATTTCATAGGAAGATTTCAGGAACTCTGAACTGTATTATTTATTTCAAGAATTTCAGATATTAAATGTCCTATGCATTCTCAAAATCCGGAGGAAGAGATTACTCATTAGACGTTTCTTCAAGAAATCAGTCCGTATATTACTTCATCTAAGAGAGTCTAAGACAGAGGAAATTCGAGCAAACTTTATACATGATAACAAGTATATGCAAGTGTTCCAAGTACATGAATGCTAACCATTATGAAAGTGTTCCAAGTATAATGCACATTTCATTAAATAAAACTCTATTCCGTTTGCACTGTATCTCCTGAAATGTATCGCAGAACTAAAGGTATCACATTTCTACATGGGGAATCCCCTTCGGGTACACGGCAAAACATGGCCGCTTTTGAAATCTTGTTCCCAACTTTAAAAATAAAATTCTAAATAAGTATAAAGAATTTAAATAATTGAATCATATCACATAAAGGGTCAATCTATAAGACATTGAAGCATGTGTCACTTGTTGAATTATCAGCTGTAACTATGGATGAAAGGTCGATCTAAAAATGATTAATCATACAAAGAAGGTTTTTTTTCCTGTAGTTGCACCTGAAACATTGGGCATGGAAAACATACATTATACCTATGTACAATCTTAAAAAATATTCCTTAAAAATCCAAAAGTGGATCCAAAAATCCAAAAACGCGTCAAAAATTAGTTATCGGATTTTAACGAAATGATCAAACTTGAATCATACATCCTTCTAGATCACATAGATACAATTAGTTTTTCAATCCATTCAGTGGAACTGGAGAAGAAGATTTTTGAAGAGGGGTACCCTCCGGGGCCTATTTGACCCCGCCCTGGATCCACCCCTGAAGGGATCGAGCCGAAATGAACAAACTTGGTAGAGGACCTTTAGTACTTCATGCATACCAAGTTTCATCAAAATCCCTTCAGCCGTTCTTGAGAAGAAGTTGAAAATGTTAAAAGTTTACGACGGACGGACGACGGACGACGGACGCCGGACGCCACACTATGACAATAGCTCACTTGAGCCTTTGGCTCAGGTGAGCTAAAAAGGGGAAAAAATTGTTGGGGTCCCGCCGGGGTTTGAAGCCACTCCCCATGGGTCCATTGGGCATGGAAAACATACATTATACCTATGTACAATCTTAAAAAATATTCGTTAAAAATCCAAAAGTGGATATCTGGACAAAATTCTTTCACTTGTAGGGTACCATGCATGAGTACCTCATACCTACAAATTGTCATGACAATCTGAAGAGTGGTTATAGAAAAGAAGCAGAAAATGTATGAAAATCACCCCCCCCCCTTCCTTTTTACATAAGAAAAAAATTCATAAAAAATCAAAAAAATAAAATTTAAGCATAAAATACATATCAAAGCATTAAGTAAGTTAAATATGATAAATATGTAGTAAATGAGTGTGTAAAATCATACACTTATTGAGTTATTTAAAGAAAAAATGCAAAAATGTGCATTTCTGACTAAGTCCGAAAAGACGTCAAAAACGCGTCAAAAATTAGTTATCGGATTTTAACGAAATGAACAAACTTGAATCATACATCCTTCTAGATCACATAGATACAATTAGTTTTTCAATCCATTCAGTGGAACTGGAGAAGAAGATTTTTGAAGAGGGGTACCCTCCGGTGCCTATTTGACCCCGCCCTGGATCCACCCCTGAAGGGATCGAGCCGAAATGAACAAACTTGGTAGAGGACCTTTAGTACTTCATGCATACCAAGTTTCATCAAAATCCCTTCAGCCGTTCTTGAGAAGAAGTTGAAAATGTTAAAAGTTTACGACGGACGGACGACGGACGCCGGACGCCACACTATGACAATAGCTCACTTGAGCCTTTGGCTCAGGTGAGCTAAAAAGGGGAAAAAAATTGTTGGGGTCCCGCCGGGGTTTGAAGCCACTCCCCATGGGTCCATTGGGCATGGAAAACATACATTATACCTATGTACAATCTTAAAAAATATTCGTTAAAAATCCAAAAGTGGATATCTGGACAAAATTCTTTCACTTGTAGGGTACCATGCATGAGTACCTCATACCTACAAATTGTCATGACAATCTGAAGAGTGGTTATAGAAAAGAAGCAGAAAATGTATGAAAATCACCCCCCCCCCTTCCTTTTTACATAAGAAAAAAATTCATAAAAAATCAAAAAAAAAATAAATAAAATTTAAGCATAAAATACATATCAAAGCATTAAGTAAGTTAAATATGATAAATATGTAGTAAATGAGTGTGTAAAATCATACACTTATTGAGTTATTTAAAGAAAAAATGCAAAAATGTGCATTTCTGACTAAGTCCGAAAAGACGTCAAAAACGCGTCAAAAATTAGTTATCGGATTTTAACGAAATGAACAAACTTGAATCATACATCCTTCTAGATCACATAGATACAATTAGTTTTTCAATCCATTCAGTGGAACTGGAGAAGAAGATTTTTGAAGAGGGGTACCCTCCGGGGCCTATTTGACCCCGCCCTGGATCCACCCCTGAAGGGATCGAGCCGAAATGAACAAACTTGGTAGAGGACCTTTAGTACTTCATGCATACTAAGTTTCATCAAAATCCCTTCAGCCGTTCATGAGAAGAAGTTGAAAATGTTAAAAGTTTACGACGGACGGACGACGGACGACGGACGCCGGACGCCACACTATGACAATAGCTCACTTGAGCCTTTGGCTCAGGTGAGCTAAAAAGGGGAAAAAAATTTGTTGGGGTCCCGCCGGGGTTTGAAGCCACTCCCCATGGGTCCATTGGGCATGGAAAACATACATTATACCTATGTACAATCTTAAAAAATATTCGTTAAAAATCCAAAAGTGGATATCTGGACAAAATTCTTTCACTTGTAGGGTACCATGCATGAGTACCTCATACCTACAAATTGTCATGACAATCTGAAGAGTGGTTATAGAAAAGAAGCAGAAAATGTATGAAAATCACCCCCCCCCCCCCTTCCTTTTTACATAAGAAAAAAATTCATAAAAAATCAAAAAAATAAAATTTAAGCATAAAATACATATCAAAGCATTAAGTAAGTTAAATATGATAAATATGTAGTAAATGAGTGTGTAAAATCATACACTTATTGAGTTATTTAAAGAAAAAATGCAAAAATGTGCATTTCTGACTAAGTCCGAAAAGACGTCAAAAACGCGTCAAAAATTAGTTATCGGATTTTAACGAAATGAACAAACTTGAATCATACATCCTTCTAGATCACATAGATACAATTAGTTTTTCAATCCATTCAGTGGAACTGGAGAAGAAGATTTTTGAAGAGGGGTACCCTCCGGGGCCTATTTGACCCCGCCCTGGATCCACCCCTGAAGGGATCGAGCCGAAATGAACAAACTTGGTAGAGGACCTTTAGTACTTCATGCATACCAAGTTTCATCAAAATCCCTTCAGCCGTTCTTGAGAAGAAGTTGAAAATGTTAAAAGTTTACGACGGACGGACGACGGACGACGGACACCACACTATGACAATAGCTCACTTGAGCCTTTGGCTCAGGTGAGCTATAAAGGAACGAAATCTGTGTTTTCTCGTTTTTTGACAAAAAATCCAATTAAATGATTACAGTTCAACATATTCTAAGGTTTTTCTTTCTTATATTCATGAGCTTTCATAATAAATATGACGTATGAAAATATTCAAATAAAAGGACTGGGTACGTTATGGGCTAAAATCGACCCTGTCTCAGAACTGAATAAAACCTTGCACAATCAAATTGCAAGATCTACGGAATGTAAATCAGTTTATATTTTGAGAATCGGATATTCCGTCGCAGTTTTATAGTATTTTGAAAACACATAAGTCAGCTGTCTGTTACGCTGACTTTGACGTTATATGACGTACGATGGGATCAATGCGAATATATGTAACGTTGTCAGGTAGAGGGTTGTCTTATCATGTCTAACTTGAATGCTCAAGCTTTTACCCTTAAGACGATTCCATAATCATCTGCGATTGATAAATGAAAAAGATACAATCCTGAGTCCTTAACAAGGCTGTTACTTAAAACAAAATGCAGAAACTATAATAACGTGTTCTCCATACATATCGATATCAGGCAATTTTAAAAATCATGATTTTTTAAATAGCCATTCTCTGTAAGGACCAAAATCGTTCGGCACGGCATGTCATGGATTTTGATGATTTTCGGTATAATGGATATATATTAAGTACTGACCATGAAAATGACACTTTTCGGCCAATGTGACCTCTGGTTGCCATGGTAACGAGGTCATTCTATTTATAGCACTTTTGGGACCATGAAATAAGCCAGGTCCGGAGACATCGTTGCCATGGATACCACTGTAACAGCTTGTTCATCTTTATTAATCTAATCTTCCTTACTTCCATTCTTACTTAATACACTTAGATATGTGATATTTATTACAGGAAGCTACTTGTATTAAGCCAAAATAAGTCAAAACGAAGCGAAAAATAGAGGTGAAAATAAGGGCCAATTTAGTGTGTTTTTGACCATTTTCAATCTAGAATATCACAAAAGGCACCAATATAGTACGGTAACCAAAGAGCAAAATTTTACAGTTTAGTCGACAGATTAGTACATGGGTAAATTAAATGTCAAATGAAACTAGAAGAAATGTACTTTCAAAATATCAATGTCGTCAACAGGTTTGAATGTACAAACATTCCATTTTCAGGGGTCAAAGGTCAAAGGGGTCATTCAACATAGATTACGTATTTCAGGTCTTTTTCACAAAGGAAAGACATATTGATGAAAACAAAATTGAATTTTCTGTACAAATTGCATCAACAGAATAATAATCCAATCTTATTCTTAACATATGTAAATCGCGATGACGTAAAATCTGTATTGATGACGTCATTGGTAGCTATTTTTAGAACAAATTAAAAATGTGAATATTATAATTCCTTACAAAATAAAATATACCTCTCCGTGTACAAACATGGAGGACAAATATTTGTCAATTTTCTCTTCCATCATAGAAAACAAATGTTTGCTAATCATCCTCCGCAGCATAATTGCAGTGGGGTGTAATGCGACCGTTGGTGAGGGTGCGTACGAGAGTGCGTAAGGGTGACTATGTGGGAGAGGGAGGGTGTGTTTGTGCACGTCACGCTCTTTTATACAGCCTAGGAGGTACAATTTTGATTGGATCTTGACCAAACTTCATACACTTATTGCTCATGACAAGAGGAAAAACCCTATTGATTTTCAAGGTCATGGGTCAAAGGTCAAGGTCACCGGTTGAAAATGTTATCAATCCTTTTGGACAGCCCAGGAGGCACAGTTTTTATTGGGTATTGACCAAACTTGATACACTTATTGCTTATGACAAGAGAATGAACCCTATAGATTTTCAAGGTCATTGGTAAAAGGTCAAGGTCACAAGTTGGAAATGTTAAAAATCATTTTTCTTAGCCTATGCACAGATTTGATTGGATCTTTACTAAACTCCATACATTTATTTCTTATGACAAGTGAAAGAACTCTATTGTTTTTGAAATATAAGGTCAAGGTGACAGACTGGAAATGTTTAAATTTAAATTTGATTTAAAATAATTTCATACAGCCTAGAGTGGGCAGTTTGAAATTGATCTTCACCAAACTCAATACACTTGTTGCTTATGATAGGAGAAAGAACTCTTGACTATTGGTTTTCAAGGTTATACATCAAAGGTCAAGCTCAGATTAGAATTTTTTAAATCTTTTAATACAGCCCCGATGATACATTGGAGTTTACCAAACTCTTTACACTTATTGTTTATAACAAGAAGAAGAACCCATTTGATTTTCTTATGTCAAAGATCAAGGTCACTGAAGGGAAATGCTTAAAATCTTTATATACAAACCAAGAGGGCAGAATTTTGACTAGATCTTTTAAATGCCCATACACTTATAGGAAGAAACCCATTTTATTATAGGTCAAGGTCGCAGGATTAAATTCGTCAAAATCATTGAAGATGCTCTGTGTCATTCATCAACAGATCTTGCTCAAGCTCTCTAAAGTATACATTTAATGCAAATGCCACAAAGAACATTTTTTCGATTATCAAGGTCAAAGATCAAGATCACAGATATAGAGGAGGCAACTTAAAAATGGGACTTCATCAATGTTGACGCATATTTGCATATGTTGTGAAGAATTTTAAGTCCTATTTTAAGATTACCTACGAAGTGGTTTATATCGATCCTTGTCACGCCTTCACTTTTTTGGCCAACGCACGAGTATAACGACCTTCAACACGCTGGTAAACGTCGGGGTTTGGTCTGAAAATCAATTACGAAGCAACGTCCTCAACGTGCGCATAGCGACCTTGTAGCGCATGGGGAACGTTCGCCAAACGACCTAGCGTCTTCCAAACGCATAAAACTAGTTGACAATTTACCTGTTAACGTTCTATAAAGCGTGCCCAAAAATCTCGCAACGTTCGCCTAACGACTTGTCATCAACCTGGCAGCGACCTTCTCGCAATCTACAACGTTTACAGCAAAACTTACTTCTCAGAAAATATTTCGTTGTCAAGACCTGAAGCACACGCCAAGGACATTAGACTGTCGTTGGACACAGGTTGAGGACGTTAGACCATCGCTATAATAGTGTGGCTGTGTATGCGTTAGACTTAAGCTCCTCTGTCGTTACACATTCGTTGCAATTATCGGCGCCCTCTCAACGTTTTAGCAACGACTGCACAGCGCACGGGAACGCATGCCCAGCGACCTCCTAAAGACTCCATAATTTACAATTGGACGCTGGAGAGTGGTCGGCGGTTTCGTGCATTCACAAAATTTTCCGACGACCACATCGCAAACCAACGTCCACACAACGACTAGCCAGCGACCAAACAACGACTTCAATGTTTTGCGACGTGTTGGCAAATTTACTTTGTCGTTACTCGTGCGTTGACCAAAAAAGTGAAAGTGTGACAGGGCCATAAAGACTATTACCTACTAGTATGTGACTGCGAGTACATTTGTATTGATGCCGTCGTTATGATTAATTCAGCTAGGGTGTACGTACATATACAGCGTTATCCATAAAATTATGTCGATGAGTAGAAAGCCCTCTCTCCCCGATAAACCATCACCGATCTCATGAAAAAAATGCTTTTTAATGGAAAAATTACAGGAAATGGTAAACAGTTTACCATGTATCTCTTAAGCAGTAATAACATAGATTTATACAATTTTCAATGTACTTTCAAGTGAAATAAGTTTATGTTCAAAATGTTAAGATAAAATGTGTGTACTTTTAGGCAAAATGTTTATTTTTTTGCTTAAAAAATCACATAAAATTGTGAAAATTAAACACAAATGAGTTAAAGAAGATCCTGACTATAATCTCAACAACACTCACAATAGAAAATTAACCACAAGAGCCGGAATGTTCATTCATAAGCTATTTTCATACTCGTCCCTATTCTGTAACTCTCTCTTTCACATTGAGGTTCATATCTATCAAGATGATTATATCGGATAATAAACAGAGAAAGGATTCATTCTTTTAGAAGCAATTCAACTGAGTCATCCTTCTTATCATTTGTAATGATTTTTTCGATATTATATCTTTATTATGCTTTGTTATGATCACAGGGATTTATCACGCTTCCCGGTTTATAAAATGTACTATATAGGTTATAAACCATAGTACATAAAGCAACTGAGAAGCGCGACAAATCCCTTGGATTCTGAAGTTTATCACAAAAAATTATATCCAGTGACCAATTTTTGCCTGTAAATCATAAGGTACACTATATTTCCATTTTTTTTAATTGAAAAAGAAGTGCGTTTTATTGGTACATACCTTCATTTTAGGGTAACGCGGAAGGAATGTAATACATTTTATTTATCATGAAGAAGGTTTAAAATATTTTGATTTTAAGGTGGCTCCCTACTCGAACCGTTATAGGTTTTTCCTAATATGCAGCAGTCTGCGTATAACGTTTTACAATGGCTGGTGAGGGGCGAGCCAGCGCATTGAAAAAACACAGACAGAAGTTAGATCTTAAATGCCAAAAGAAGCAAAAGATGGTGCAATCTATCAATGTCCACTCCAATCATATACTACTGTCCTGTTCACTAATTCCAGAGCACCCTGTTTGGGCGATTTATTCTGTCGTCTGAAGAATTTTGCTATAAATTATTGTTTCCGAGAATTGACCTCCTTTAGTCGTAACTGGAAATTAACTTCAACTTACCCTATCAGCTGCCTTCAAACCGCAATATGAAAAAATAAAATGTCTACGGGAAATTCCCATGTTAATTTCAAGCCGCCACCATATTGTTCTCCGTGTCAACAATAGTTAACAGTGACGTCAATGCCTCCGACGTCACACATTTTCAGTGATTTTACTATAGAAAATCCCCGTAGACTTTTTATTTTCCGTCCTATTTCTAACTTAGCTGACACACAGCCAAAAGAATGGTATTTTCTGTAACGACTAAAGGAGTACTATAAAATTGATATCTTTTTGGAAGATGGCATTATCATATTTCAGGGAAAACCGGGAAAACAGGGTGCTCTGGAATTAGTGAACAGGACAGTAGTATAATTTCTTCGTTGAAAATGTGATGAAATTATAAGGGGGTGCCCATATGTTTGTAGCCATATCTTGATCATTTATAAAATTGTGTACCTGTGTGCGATTTTTTCACCATCTATATACATTATCGTATAAAATGATCCAATTTGAAGAAATCCCATCTGCTGTTTTTTGCACAAAAATGTGATATACTATATATTATTTGTCGAAAATATGATAACATTATAAGGGGGTACCCCTATGTTTGGAGTCATACCTTGATCATTTCAAAAAATGTGTACCTGTATGTGACTTTTTCTTCATCTACATACATAATTGTATGAAGTATTACAAAATGAAAAAAAAATCATCTGTTTTTTATGCAAAAAAAATTGGATTTAGTACATATTCTTGGTCAAAAATGATATGAAATTATAAGGGGGTACCCTAATGTTTGGAGATATATCATACTTAGATTTATGTTAGAATATCATTTTATGTGTTGTATTTCTTCTATATGACTTGTTATCATAAAATAAAACAAAACAAAAAACATATTCGTATCATAACTGAATTTGGAGGGTTCAAAAGCATATGATGGATATTTGATATTTCTCAATTTTTAAGTTTTAGGGTACCTTTCTTTAATGTACTGTATCTTTAATGAAAACAAAATTACTTATCTATGTCTGTGTTCATTATGTCATTTTGACTATTATGTATAGAAAATAACCTCAAAATACAAAATTCATCTGTTAAATTCACGAGTAGGGACCAACCTTAAACCAGCTGGTATCTATTATCAATCAATGTTCAAATCTTGTATCCCCCCCCCCCAAAAAAAAAAACAAAAAGAGAAATGAACGCTTATTTCATAAAGTATTTGTGAATTGTAAATAAAAAAAAATAATTTTTTTTATTTATTTTAAGTCAAAATAAATATTTTTGGTTTACAATTCACAAATATTTTGTGACACATAAAATGGTCCTGGTCCTTCACTTAAAATTTCAAAATAAGCAGCCCCCCCCCCCCCCGGTACCCGGAAATTATACTAAAAATAGGGCAACGGTTACGCTGCAACATACGCCTGTCATGTGCTTAATGATGTCAAATGGCCTTGACCTTCTTTGTCACGTACCCTGGCAATCAAGTAGGTCCTTTGTCTGGGTCTACTCAATCTTTATGGTAAGCCTGAAGTTCCTAAGCTTTGATATCACCATGCATTACCGATTTCTATATTATACAACGAAAGATATTTAACATACAAATTGGAAATTCTTATTTCGATCAGACGGTTTGGTCACCATATCTTGTTACAGCATGTGTGCATGCAACCACCTCCTCTTCTGCATAATTTCTCAAATGTGCAAAAGGAGGAGATAAAACCCCCTTACATACATAAAAGATCATTTATATTTTATTTATCATGAAGAAGATTTAAAATAGTTTGACCCAAAATAGATTTAAATAATTTTTTTGAAAAATTTAACCAAAAATCTTTTTTTAGCCACAAAATGACCTTGACCCTGACCTTAAAAATCAATAGGGGTTTCTGTCTTTTTAAAATCAATGTTCATGGTAAAAGAGACCTAGCTCAAATGACATTGTATCAATCGTGTTTGCAATTCCTATAGTTTTAATAAATAAATGTGAGTATGAACCCCTCCCCCTTTCCCTTAAATGTACACATACACGTAATTTCTCTGTTGATGGAACAAAATATATAGAAAGTCCGTTACATATTTGAAAGATCATTAATTTTCCTTTAAGTATGAATAATTCCAAAACATACTGAACCAAAAAGAGAACAACAACAATTATTTCAATGAAATTTTACTCTATTTCTCATAAAAATCTATCTTTAGCCTCAAAATGACCCGGACCTTTCACGCACGACCTTGAAAATAAAATTCTCTTACTTTCGTTAAGTTAAATCTACGTGGTAAATATGATGTTACAAGCTTAAACGCTTTTGTCTCTATGTTTTTTAAAGGTACAGGACGCACCGGTGCTGCAATACCGATATCCGTAACCCCCCCCCCCCCCCTTTCCATAGGATAAAAGACAGGCATACAAGAACAGCCATAAAAATCCTAAGCTTACCCCACTTTAGAGAATACAAATAAAATTTTTGCTTGAATTTTGTAACATGATAGAAAAAATATGTTATTACTACTAAAGATTGTAATTTCACTGCAATGATATGATTATGTGAATTATATAGAAAATATCCAGAAATCCGTGATTTTTGAATGAAAAATACAGTTTTCCCCCCAAAAAACTGAAAATACAAATAATGTGTTTGAAACATACGTTATTATGCGAAAGAGCATAAAAGATCAGAATGGAATACATCCTTCAATTATCAAATTCATAAGAGATAAAGATGTTATGATTGATGTATAGAAATAATATTAATAGAAATCAGTATGCAGATTTTTGTAGAAAAACAGCAGTTGTGAAGTTTTTGCAATAAAATAATTAAATATATTTGATATCAATTGGAAGAGGAAAATGTTCAGATTTATTTTTTTGAAGAACAATCAGAATTCATTTAGTGGATCTCAGAGACGGGAAAAAATAAAATAGAATTTTCACAAAGTAATGCAATTTTTAAGCAAAATAAAATTTTTTAACCCAAAAACGCAAATTTTATGAGAAATTTGAATTAAAACTTATCATATTAGAAAAAGTATTAAATATGTTAGTAATTTTCACCTTTCAATCTTTGATGTTACTTTCCACAGAAAAAATATTCATCGATTCCTTTTTTCAGTGATTTTTCGATATTTTTTTAATGCGTTGATGACGTCATTTCAACGTCATTTTTGAAGACGTTCTACAATGAAAATCATTTGACGACATCTTGATTCATGAACCACAGTTAAAGAGCTTTCATTTGATACCAATATTTGCCGTGTACTATGCGTGTCGACTAAACTCCTAAAATAAGCCACTTTTGGCGACTTGATGATGCTATTGAATTAAAGACGTTTAACATTGGTCACCCTACTATTATATTCATTTACATATTCATCTGTGTTGCTGGGGCCTCTGCGTTTTACGGTCTTGTTTGTGTGTGGTCATTCAACAGTGAGGAGGTTGTTTTACACCATAATTATGCGTTGATCGAGACCTGGGTAATCGAAAAAGAGGGAGGGATGTGTGCACGTAATCTAGGATAACCACACCGTCTGCTTCTTACGTAGCAGATGGCCGTCGTAAGTCGGCATCGGTTGCCCATTGATCTCGTTGGTTTATGTGTGCTCTTTTATATTTCATGTTTCTATGGTGTGATTTGGTCCCGTTGGTTTATGTGTGCTCTTTTATATTTCATGTTTCTATGGTGTGATTTGGTCCCGTTGGTTTATGTGTGGTCTTTTATATTTCATGTTTCTATGGTGTGATTTGGTCCCGTTGGTTTATGTGTGGTCTTTTATATTTCATGTTTCTATGGTGTGATTTGGTCCCGTTGGTTTATGTGTGGTCTTTTATATTTCATGTTTCTATGGTGTGATTTGGTCCCGTTGGTTTATGTGTGGTCTTTAATATTTCATGTTTCTATGGTGTGTGTTGATGTTCCTTGTCTCTTTTCTCAAATTACTGAAACCTGGGTCCTGTAGCATCATATTGATGCAATATGAATGTAACGCATACATTTGCAGTTAAAGACTTTTAAAAACTTAATTTTGAATTTTGGGTGCGCAGCTCCAATTCATTTCATTGGCTTTACTTACAATGTATTGAGTTTTTACAATAGAGGTATATGGGGATTAAATTTTAAAAAAATCGACAATATCAGGGTCGTTACTGCATATTTTTAGGCTCCTTTTTTACCTCTTTCTAGACACGTTGGAAGAAATTTTACATTTTCAGTAAAATTTATTTTCAGGGACACTGTATCTTAATTTTTTTTCTTCTAATAAACCGTTTCAATAAGCCGGCATGGTCTTCTTGCAATCATATGTAACTGTGTAAAATATCTAATAACGTTTAGTTTTGGTATCTTTAAGGAGAGTATTCCATAAAACATGTTGTATTGGATATTAAATTCTTTGTTATTAGAACATCGTATTTCATAAAACTTGCAAAATAGACAAGAAAATATAGAAATAAATTGTTTACAAGACGGTACGTTCTCATTTCTGCCCAGATGTTTTGCGATAAACAAAAATTAATGAGAGACAGAAACAAAATCAGCCATTTATGACAATTTCTTGATATTGTGATGTACTCGGACAATTTTTTTGTAATATATTACGTTTTTTGACTTTTCCGATTAGTTTTGGTATCACGAAAGGTGATTGACACACAAATAAAGAAACTGAATGTATTATTTGAAATTTTTTGTTACAAAATTTCTTGACATCACTAAAACGTGGGTCCTGTAGCATCATATCCGTATAATTCTGCTACGTCTTTCAATACATCTTTGGACTGAATAATTTTTACACCTTTTGGCCATATTACATTGTTTAGACTGATGATCACTAACGAGGTGTAAGTATCCGAAACGTGCATGTCTGGTCCATGCTGCATATTTATCTGGTTTTTAATGATGCAATCGAATTTGAAGACGTTTAACATTCAAATAAATTACGGAAACAGTTATGAGGATACAAAAGTGGCCAAACAATTTTAAAATTGCTTTTAACGTTGTAAATTTCGCGTTTTAGCGATTTTATATTACTCGCGAAAATTATACCCGCTTGGAAATTTAGACCAGTATTAAAGCCTAGAAAATACTCTCGATTTCCCCAAAATTACTCCCCCGTACTTGCGTACTGTTCCAATGGTTAGGTTCGCAAAATTTCCCCCAGCGAAATTAACCACGTTTACAGTATATGGCAGCCGAGCTGGGGTATTATATTAAAAGGGACTAATAAGGATCTAATGATTTTATTTACACTGCATAATTGACATAAAGGAGGGGATCTCTTACATATTCTACATAATAATAATTTTCATTTCTTGGACATTTCTGAAACGTGGGTCCTTTAGCATCCTATCCCACCCATCCTGCTACGTATTTCGTTACATTTTTCGACATAATAAGTGTCACTCTTTTCGGTCATGACATTGTTTAGATTCAGGATCATTGACGAGGGCTAAGTACCCGAGACTTGCATGTCTGGTCCATGCTGAAAATTTATGTTTTTAAATGATGCTATTGAATTTGATGACATTTAACATTCAGAGAGGACAGGTGGTCGCGGTCCGGTCTTCTCCCAAGAGGTTTGGAAAGGGCCCGTCATCGAGTCCTGTCGTCACAGTCCGTAAAAGTGTAAATCTTATGAATGCGCTGGTACAAGGCTGCAGATTGGTCCATTATCAAGCCAAGTGTCCGTCTGGTGACAGAAGGATCATATCCACGATAAAAAAGGCGTTTGATGATTCTAATATAGTGGTAATTCTGTCTACTCTTGATCCTTTTTATTTTGTTGATTATGTCACCATAAAATGCAGGTTGTGAAATACCAAATGTAATATACTCTGTTGCTTGTATGGGTCCGAATTTCAAAAGAAGCTGACAATAATGTTTGAATATTTTTGTCAAAGAAGGCCTCTCCCAGGTAGCAGAAATGAGACATTTCTTTACTTTTGTACTACATATTTTTGTGAAAATTCCAGATGTTTTTTGTCTTCCAATTCGATAGCATCATTTTAGAACAGAATTTACAGCATGGAGCAGCAGACATGCACGTTTCGTGTACTATATATCCTTCTCTTCCTGCATATTAGATATGGCAATTAACAAAAAATAACCTGTCAGACTGATAACCTTCTACATTTTCTTGACCTTTTTGCTGGACATTCGCCAACAAGAAAATCAATTATTTTATACAGTCATAATTTATGGATTTTCTTGTTCAGGTTTCTGATTTCCGGGTTCATTATGCGATGACCTTTCAATATTGTCCTTTTAAATGCATCGCGTGCATTGAATTGCGCAATCTATATCGAAAATTTCGTTCGTATATCTACATTTCTTTTCCTTTTTGTTTGTGAGAATATGCTCTGCTGATTTTACTATTAAAGATCTCCTGCCTATCTTTGCTTTGTTTGATACTTTTTTGAAGTAAGGTATAACAAAACAATTATTGACTGGGATTATAAAAGAAAGGAGGGGATCTCCAACAACACTCGGTTGCAGCACCAACAGCAAAACCCCAGAACACCCAATGAAAAAAGAACAGAACAGATACCCACAGAAAGAGACACAAAGGACACACGCACAAAATGAGACGGAAATGGTACATGAACGCTAAATCACATAGAAACACCAAAATTAAATGACTACACATGAACCGACGAGACCAATGGGCAATCGGTGCCTAGTTAGGACGGTCATCTGCTTACTATGGTCATACTGGTTATAACTACATGATTTGTTGGACATCTGGACAAGATATAGCCCTCGGGCAATATTTTATCTTCAGGTCCAACAAATCAAACATTGCCCTCATTACCAGACAATATTGTATAATACAATTCTTTCCCTTCTCTGTTATATTCCACCTTAATCTACTATATATGAAGATTCATTACCCGATGCAAGCATATCTGATGCGCCGAAATTGAAGTTTTTATTAAAGAAGGCTGCTATCAGGCAAAATGGAACACTTTCGTAATGTATTGGATACATTTTCAGCTCCATACATCTCTTCCCATATATTAAAATGTCGATGAAAAAAAGGAGACAGATCGATACAAATATAAACGTCTTCAAATTGAATAGCATTATTTAAGAACAGATAAATTGGCAACGTGGACCAGATAACCTTCTACATTTTCTTGACCTTTTTGCTGGATATTCTCCATCAAGAAAATCATTGACGTCATTCAGTCAGAAGTTATTTTCGGGTTCCTTATTCAGATGTCTGATTCAGGGGTCATAGTGCAACGGCCTTTCAATTTTTTGCTATACAGTTCTTGTGACTGCACCTAAAGCCTAAGTTACAACTAACCGTGGGTGTTAAGGTTAGGGTTGCGACTACAAGGAGATAACTCTATTTTCATACCACATAATATTTGGAACGACATATATAATATATGGTTCATGTATAAGCTCAGATTGTTACATTATTTTAGAAAAAATACTCCTTGAAACATTCATTGCTGAATGGATATTTTGGGGGAAAATGCATATTTTACAATGAAAAATCGCCGAAAATAGGGGAAAAATTTGTCTTTTTCGCACGAGTTCTGCTACAAAGATTCAAAGATCAGAATATTTACTATCCATTATACTCTTTAAAAGTGAGATATTTAGAAATTCAAACTTCAATAAACTCTTTGTTTTTGGGTCAAAATCTTGATTTGTCATTGTCAGTTTGCTCTTTTTATATCCATTTACATATTCATCTGTGTTGCTTAGACCCCTGTGTTTTACGGTCTTGTTTGTGTGTAGTCATCTAACAGTGAGGAGGTTGTTTTACACCATAATTGTGCGTTCTTCGAGACCTCTGGGACATCGGAATAGTGGGAGGGTTGTGCGCTAGTAATCCAGGATAACCACACCGTCTGCTATTTACGTGGCAGATGGCCGTCCTAAGTCGGCACCGGTTGACCATTGGTCTCGTTGGTTTATGTATAGTCTTTTATGTTTCATGTTTCTATGGTGTGAGTTGGTGTTCCTTGTCCCTTTTGCGTCTCTTTCTGTGGGTGTCTGTTCTGTGTTTTTACATGGGTGTTTTGGGGATTTTGCTTTGGGTGCTGCAACCTAGTGTCGTTGGAGATCCCCTCCTTTCTTTCTAGCATGTTGGTTCTGGCTTATATACACAGACAAACACACAAAACTGGACATAAACCAACTAAACCAATAAGCAACTTGTGCCGACGTTGAACGGCCATTTAGGGCGCTGGTAGTAGATGATAATTTTACTCGGATTATGTGTGCAAGAAACCATGGAAAATTTAATACAATTTGCTATGAGAAAAAAGAAGGGAGGAGATCTCCAACAAGACCCCGTTGCAGCATCAACAGTAAAACACTAAAACACCCGATGCAAAAACACAAAAGACGAGTACAGCACGAGACGGAAAAGAGACACACGACATGTAAACATCAAACACAAAAGACTACACATAAACCGACGAGACCAATGGGTAACCGGTGCCGACTTTGGACGGCCATCTGTCACGCAAGTAGCAAATGGTGTGGTTATCCTGGATTACGTGCGCACAACCCTCTCACTTCTCCAATTACCCAGAGGTCTCGAAGAACGTACAATTGTGGTGTAAAACAACCTCCTCACTGTAAGATGACATCACACAAACAAGACCGCAAAACGCAGAGGCCCCAGAGACACAGATGAATATGTAAATGGATATAAAAAGAGGGCATGCGTTATACAGTCCGTGCTCTGCCGGCTGTAGCGAGCTCATGTATGCAATCACCCGAGGAGTCCGACTGACATTCAGAGAGGACAGGTGGTCGGGGCCCTGTCTTCTCTTAAGAGGTTTGGACAGGGCCCTTCATGGAGTCCCGTCGTCACAGTCAGTCAGAGTGCAAGTCTCAAGGATGCGCTTGTACAAGACTGTAGATTGGTCAAGTACCAAGCCTAGTGTCCGTCTGGTGACATTAGGATCATATCCACGGTATAAAAGGCGTTTGATGATTCTGACGCATTTTCGATGGTTATGCTGCCTACCTTTGATCCTCTTTATTTTGTTTATCATGTCACCATAAAAGACAGGTTGTGTAATACCCATAGTAATGTACTCTGTTGCATGTATAGATCCGAATTTTAAAAGAAGTTGACTGTAATTTTTGTAAAATTTCCAGAAAGTCTTAACTAGTTTATGAAAGCGGAAACCTTGACCTAAAAGTTTTTTGGTAATTTGTAAATTTCTACTGTGAAAATCCAAAATATCAGTACATGCTCTAGCGTACCGGATGAGCTGTGATATGTAAATGCCGTATGACGGTAATCTTGGAACATCACCGTCAAGCCAAGGGAAATTTACTATGTTGAATCCAAAATCATCCCTTTTGTCATATACACTTGTATGAATCTTTCCGTTTACAATTTTGATATTTAGGTCCAAAAAGGGTGTTTCTGTATTTGAAAGGTTTGCCTTGTTAAGGGTTAATTCTTGTGGATAAATTTCATTCTTATATAATTCAAAAGCAGGATTGTCAATGGTTAGAATATCATCCAGATACCTAGAAGTATTATTGAAACATTTCAGCTCATCAAATTTTCTTTGCTTTTGAAGATTTTGGATAAATTCTTTTTCATAAGTGTATAAAAATAAATCTGCAACAAGAGGCGCACAGTTAGTACCCATAGGAATTCCTACAACCTGCTTGTATAGATCCTCACCAAATCTAACATAAATATTGTCCAAGAGGAAGGACAAGGCATTACACAGGTCACTACATGTCCATGATTTGTATGATTTGTAGTCTGTCGAGGAAAAGAAACCCTTCGATTCAGATGTACAAATGTAAGTTTTTCGCTCTCGATCAAAACACCATTTAATGAGATTAGATAATCGATCATTAATTTTGTCATGAGGAAGTGTGGTGTACATATTAGAGAAGTCGTATGAAGAAATCGTATTGGCTTGGAAATTTCCAGATTTCATTTTTTCAATCACATCCCCTGAATTCTTAATAGACCAAAATAAATTTACATCGTTCCTGTTTAGAACCGTTTCACAATATCTAGTTATGTGTTCTTTAATAGCAGTAAGTCCTGACGTCAGATTTCTAGACAAAATTGTAGTGGAGCAGTTACTAGAATTAGCAATAAATCGAAATTTGTAAGGAGACTTGTGCAGTTTCGGTATGCAATATAGTGTTGGGAGATCCAATTTAGAAATAGAGATATTGAATGAAGACAGTTCACTGTTATGCTTGCCTAAAATGTTAGATGCACTTTCATTGCTTTTGATATATGTATTAGTAGACGAAAGTTCCGAAATCAAAGTTGATATGTAGTAACGTTTTCAAATGATAATGGTGTTGTTGGCTGCTTTATCAGCTGGTGCAAAGACATATTTTTCATGTAATTTACTTAGTTTGGATTTGAAATATCTTTCTGATTTGGAACGTGGATTTTGAAAAAGATGAGGGTTTTTATGGAAGTTATCAATTCGAATATCCGTTATATCTAAAATAAGGTTTTTCCAGTCATTCAGAGCATGCGGTTCGACTCCTTCTGATTTACACCATCTTTTCGTATAATTATCTAAGGCTTCCGTAAGCACTTCACGGCATTTGACAAAATCTATCTTGGATGGGATTCTATACTTAGGTCCTTTTTTAAGAAGACCACGGAGCTGTCTGTCTTGGATAATTGAAAAGTCACCTGTAACAACATGGCCAGCTGGTTTGTAGAGATATTTAGAAGTTGCACATTCTCAAGAAGCAGGACACGATTCAAGTATGTCAGGATCCGTTGTAACTTTATTATAGTTAAAAACAAAGTTTCGAATAGGTTTCTTGTACTTATAACAAATAAGAGGTGGCTCTAAATTTTCAAAATATTGAGGAATGGTACTTTGTACGCGATGATCTCGAAAATTATTAGAGATGTTTAGAAGATCAAAACCTTTGTTAATAAACGGGATTTTTATGAATCGTCTTTTAGGTGAGGTGTTTTTCACAATAGGATAAAGTTTATACTGTGCGAATGAGACAATGATATTAAGTCTGAATCAGTCAGTGTTTCTTAAGAATGCAACCTCTGCTTCATCCAAGATAGATTTCAAGTGCATAACTGGTATTGACGACAGAGCATGTAACAGCTCATGTCTTCCGCCATTGCGTGCTATAGTAAGTAAATCGTTGAGAGAGCGGTATATTCTGGATCGTTTTCTTTTTTGTCTGTTTCGTCTTTTCCCGTGTGACCTGTATTTCCTTTTAGTGTTTGGGCGAATTGAAAAGATGTTGATATTGGTAGAAGCTGAGGAAATGTTTCCTTGTCCATAAATTTGATCGTTTAAACCAAGAGGGTACGCAGTCTGAAGTTTGGTGATCCAGGCAAGTTCAGCTTGTAGTCGGCGTTTTTTAATTTCGGTCTTACTTTCATTTTTACGTTTTGGAAAAGTCTGAACTGGGGTAATGGTGATATCCGAAATAGAATGATTATATTTAACAAAGTGATTATAAAGAAAGTTTCTGTGTTTCTGTTGACGTGAGGTTCTGATCTTATAAGAATGGTTCCTAAAACGAGATTTTAAAGGTTGGCCTGTCTCACCTACATATTGTGCGCCACATCCCCTGGCATTTCAAGTCATCACGTAAATAAGATCTTGAGACGATCAATCGATGTCTTGGTCTACCTCGATTTTGAATTTCTGCCCATTTACACTAGATGTTATTATTGAGTCGCAGTTGATGAGGTGACACAACGAGCATCTTTTACTTTTGCACTTAGAAATAATTGAGAACCCTCTGTGTCTGTTGTTGAATGTAGAGCCTGCAGATGGAGTAGTGCGTAAAATACGACTGTGGGGTCTAAATTTGAGAGGTGATAAGAGTACTCTTGGTGAGGAAAAAAGTTTTTTACTGTTGAATGTCGGTGATGGTAAAGTGACTGTAGTGACAGAGGGTAATCTCAAGGGGGTTAGTTTGATACGAGGCGACCTTAAAAATGCCATAATGCGATAATGGAAGAAAAGTGAATTAGAGTCTTACGTAGAAGACACCACAACAAAGCTAAGTTAGAGAACACAATGAAATTAAAACACTTCAAACATCGGGTCGCGGGGAATTGCTTTACCAACTCCACACTGCAACATGAGATACCTTCTTACAAAAGGTATGGCCATGAGGCCATACCTTTTGTAAGAAGAAATAAATCAAACCCATCTTCAACTTATTCTTTATCATACTATAATGTATCTGCATACCGAAAATCAGCTCAATATCTACAACAACAGACATGAAAGACTGGAAACTGAGAAGTTCATGAAATTTGCTAAGTTCAGGGGCCATAACTCCTGTAGAAATGGGTTCATCAAATTGAAAAACGACATTGATTTGTATCACACTGAGATATATTCACATACCAAAAACGATTTCAATATCTGCAATACCATGAAAGAAAAGTCCGGAAAACTGAGAATTTCATGAAATTTGCTAAGTCCAAGGGCCATAACTATTGTGAAAATAATTCAATCGAAACCAAACTAGATCTTGATCTGTATAACACTAAGACGTAATCATATATATATATTTTTTTTTCAATATCTACAACAACAGCCGAGAAAAGTCCGGAAAACTGAGAATGTCATGAAATGTCCAGGGGCCATAACTCTTGTAAAAATAAATCAATCGGAACAAAACTCAAACTTGAGCTGTATAAAACTAAAATGTATTCACATATAAAAGATTATATTACAAAATGTAATATGTGCAATACCTTGGAAGGAAAGTCCGGAAAACTGAGAATTTCAAAGTCCAAGGGCCATAACTCTTGTAAAAATAGGTCAATGGAAACCAATCTTGATCTGTATCACATTGAGATAAACTCACATGCCAAAAATGAGTTCAATATATGCAACGACAGCGAAAAAAAGTCTGGAAAACTAAAGTGTGACGGACAGAGAAAATGGGTGAAACTTTAAGTCCCCTCCGGCGAGCCGGTAGGGGACTAAAACATATGCTAACAATAAGATCGATATCAAACAGACAGTAAAATATGCAGCATGTAAAACATGCTGTTAAGAATTAGAAAGGATGGGATCTCCAACAACACTCGGTTGCAGCACCCACAGCAAATCCCCAAAACACCCAATGAAAAAAAAACCACAGAACAGACACACACAGAAAGGAACGTAAATGGGACAAGGAACAACAACTCGCACCATATAAACATGAAACACAGAAGACCACACATAAACCATCGATATCAATGGGCAAACGGTGCCGACTTAGGACGGCCAGCCACGTAAACAGCAGACGGTGTTGTTATTCTGGATTACATGCGCACAACCCTCCCATTTTCCCGATTACATACAATAACTGCAACTGGATCTATCCTTTGATCCCACATTGCATTCATGATCAAGACAGTATAACGATTAATTTTTTTAAAGGGGATCTCCAACGAGACTTGACTGTAACTAGTACAGCAACACTACGAAATGCCCCAATCACAGATTAGGCAAGCATACCAGATGCACAAAACGTACAAGGTGTACCCAACACGACTTCAAAATACCAACGACGAAACACGCAAAGTCATGCGATCCGTGTACCGAATAACGACCCGAGTATCGCGATACTCAAATGTTTATCCAATTAGTTAACAAAAAGAGTCAAATCGAACAAATAAGTATTTTACTAGGTTTCTAGCTGTCTCGATAATAAGAAATGAATGCGTAAGACTCGGATATGTTGTACATAATTCCGACACAGATAGGAAGTGTACATGCTGTTTTAAAAATAGCATGACGTTACGATGTCTATTTTGCACGTGTTGATTTGTTTAAAACTGGTATTTATTACCGTCAGTCATGACTGACGGTATACTGTAATCATTCGTAACCTACTTGCACGGATAGATTACCTCTTGGCAGTATGATTGGTTGACAATTGCATAAAATGCAAATATCCGTCTAGGTTATTCAGAACCTGTGTATAAGATTCTCTCACCAGGTCGGCTAAAGAATCTAGATGACCTGACAAATGAAAGTCATATCGCATCAGTGTATTTTCTACCAATATTTGCATCGAAAAGTCTTTGAACCGATACGTCCTATAACAACCGCAGAATTTCGGAAATTTCCGTCACTTGAATGGGAAAAACGCGGAAAACCCCGGAAATGTGCAATTGGTAAATGCATTTTCTAACTAGAATTTTACAACATTTACAGTCAGCTAACTGACGGCAAGCTTTTTGTAAAAGCTAATACTTGTTTTACTCAAATCAGCAGAAGAGTCGGTGTTTTAAATTTTTTTAAATACAACTTTCTTGTCAATGCACCCCTTCCCAAAAGGTTTGTTATTCCAAGAGATTATTAACAAAATGCTTCCGAATGGTTTGTCAAACTCAGAATTGGATTTAAGGTCACATTCTTTGAATCTTACATAAGGTACTTCTTTGATGTTTATACATGTGTATGTATGACAAATATGGATAATGACCGTATTCCTGTATATAAAACAGAATCGATAATTCAGAAAATCAGAAACCGAAGGCATACAAAATCAGGATAAAACAGGAACCAAAATAAACAAAAAAAACCTCCATCATATGATAATTGAGTCGAAAAAAGTGAATTATGAAAGAGGGGATGTGCGTTATAGTCCGTCCAATTCCGCATATATACAATTTCATCATTTTACACGTCTGATTCCCATTGAAGTGGTTATAATCTAACTATTCCCGTAATGTCTGTATAACGCCTATACAAACGTACGGCGCGAAATTTTATCTATAGCTGTATAGACAATTTCGCCTATTATGACGTCACTAACGGCGAGCGCCGCTACGTTATGCCTGTTCAAATATCAGGTCGCCATTTTGAACTTGAAAATCAACCACGCTAAAATGACATCAATTGCAAAATAAACTAGATGATTACATAGTGATTTAATTAAATTATAAGAAGTGACTGTAATAATTTTTCTGTCTATCGATGTATAGACAAAAACCGATGCACAAACGAAATATAATCCGCTTCGCGGATTATATAGTTTGTGCATCGGTTTTTGTCTATACATCGATAGACAGAAAAATTATTACAGTCATTTCTTAAATAGAAATCGTTAATATAAAGACATGTGCGGAGTCCAGGACCCAGAAATATATATATGCGATTAAAATGGTATAGATAAGAACGAATATTGCATGAAACGCCGATTATTTCTTTCTTATCAAATTAAATAAATATAAATAAAAGGGAAGGGTCTCCAGAATGACCAACCTGCAAACACCCAGCGAAACAAACCCACATGACAGTGACACATAAATGACATCAGACAACTTAAAACCGCAAAAAGACGCAATATTCACTAGAACATCATACAGGGCAGTCGAAACATTCGTACAGAAACATCAAACATGATGCTATTGAATTTGAAGAAGTTTAACATTGGAGCCACTTGGTGAGTGTCACTGCTGGTGGACCAGGAGTCTCCGAGGGCACATATAGCCAAGTTCGATCAACTTCGGTAGATCGTCAGTCTCTTCAACGCATTCAAAAATTTCTGTTATCAAAAAGTCTTGAAATTTCTGAAACGTGGGCCCTGTAGCATCATATCCCACACAACCTGCTACATTTTTCGACACATTTTTGGACATAATAATTTTTGCACTCTTTGGCCATATAACTTCGTTTAGATTGAGGATCAGTGACGAGGGTTAAGCACCTGAAACGTGCATGTCTGGTCCATGCTGCAAATGTATCTGCTTTTAAATGATGCTATTGAATTTAAAGACGTTTAACATTGAATACTTGACATACACAAAAGGAAAGAAAACAATGAGTTAAAGAAGATCCCGACGACAATCTCAACAGCACTCACAAGAGAGAACAATATTGAGCATTGACAGACCCCTAGCAAGCTAGAAGTGGGACCATGTGCCCGGGATGAGTAAGCATCCTCTGTTGGCCAGCCGCATCCGCCGTCGATGTTTACCCTGCGCCGACTTTGAACGGTAATCTGCTATTAGCAAATGGTGTGGTTATCCGGATTATGTGCGCACAAACCTCCCACTTATCCGGATACAGAGGTACCGTAGACGCACAATATTGTTAAATAAACATAAAACATCTCACTTTAAGTTGACATCACAAACGAAAAAGTTAAACGCAGCGGCCTCTTGTAACACAAATTCTTTGTAAATGGATCTAATGAATTCTATGACATGCGTATAACAGTCTGTGTTCTGCTGGCTTTTTATAACAAACAATTGTTTTTATTACAACCAATAGTAATTACAACATTTCTCGAAATTTCAGAAAAGGGGTCCAGTAGCCACCCATCCTGCTACGTGTTTCGGTATCTTTGGACATAACATAACTTTCACAGTCTTCGGCTTTATTTCATTGTTTGGATTGAGGAACACTGACGAGGGTTAAGTACCCGAAACGTACATTTCTGATCCATGCTGCAAATGTTTATGCTCTCAAATGATGCTATGAATTTGTAGACTTAACATGTAAACGAACTTTACATAGGGGAATTCCTTTATCACTAACTTTCGAAATTTCTGAAAAGTGGGTCCCACCAATCCTGCTACGGTTTTCGGTAATGTTTTGGACATAACTTTCAGTCTTTGCATTTTGCTATGTTTCATTGTTTGAACTTAGGATCAATGATGTCACAATGACATCTCTGTTGCGGACGTCGCAGCAAAATCAACAAAGACCTCCAAACGCTTCATAATGTCAAACGTCTTCGAATTCAATAGCATCATTTAAGAACAGATAGATCTGCAGCATGGATCAGACATGCACGTTTCGGATACTTAACCCTCGTCAGTGATCCTCAATCTAAACAATGTAATATGACCAAAGAGTGTGAAAATATTCTATCAAAAATATTAAGAAAACAGGTAACCTGTGGGGTAAATTCGTTACCTAGTCATCTAGTAACCTTGTATAATCCACTATATTAAAAGAGGACTAAGAGTAGCCAGGTATGATCAATTTCAGTTGATCCTTTCTTGAAACGCATTCGATCATTTCTTTTCACAAAATGTTCTCGAAATTTCGAAAAGTGGGTCCTGTAGCGTCATATCCAACACATCCTGCTACGTCTTTCTGTGTTTTTTTTTTTGGACAAAACTTTCACATTCTTTTGCGACGAGGTTAAGTACCGTAAACGTGTATGTCTGGTCCGTGCTGCAAATTTATCTGTTCTCAAATGATACGATGAATTTGAAGACGTAATATTTGTCATACCTTGACTTCACCTATCACCTATCACCTATGAATAAACATCCAAAGCATGCCATATTATTCACCAATATTAATATTGAATATCTTTGTCAAAGGCGGCTGCTGTCAGGCTTCGGAATCTGAGAACTTTTTACCTTAGTATAGCGTATGAAAAAATTGAAACTATATACCACTTTTTTCCCGATTTACAAACAAAAATTAAATGAAAAGATATTAATCATAGAGAACAATAACCTTCTGCATTTCATAGACCTTTTTGCTGGACATTCGCCTTCAAGAAAATCAATATCTAAATACACGTTTATATAAATAATGCGGAAAGTAACTTACATTCATTCATTCTTCAGTGGTTGCTTTGTGTTCTGGCTAGCAGTTAACAGGTAAATTTATAACTTTATCATTCTCATTATTTAAGTTTGATTTCTCTTTTCAAAATACTGTATATCGGGTAATTTTGGCGCGATGGAAATTTTGGCTTTGTTGGCGAATGTAAAAAAATCGCCAAATTTTAAGCACCAAATTTTCAATTCATAAAAGACGGAATTTATACAGCTAGAGATACGCCACCGTAAAAGATATTGCCCGTTTTCTAGCGGGTAATGACTTTATTTGCGTAATAAATTCATCTATGTTTACCATGTCGTAATTATAGAAACCATTGTTTGCCTCAAAACAAACAATTAGCGTACAAACAATTGACGTTTACCCTTGTGTTTATCAAATTAAAAATAAATGTTTTATGTTCCGTAACGTCTCTGGACAATTACCAAGCAGATTTTGGAATTGTTACACACGAGTTCCGTTCATAGAGGGGTAAATAGGATGTGAGTCTTTGGAATTTGGACTTGAGAATCGTGACGGTTATTTATAGTTGGAGTATTTAACCATCGTCAGTGATCCTCAATCTAAACAGCGTAATATGGCCAAATCTGTGAAAACTTTGTTCTAAAAATACCGAAAGACGTAGCAAGATGGCTGGGATATGATGCTACAGGACCCAGATTTTAGAAATTTGAGAAAATTATGTAAACAGAAATTTTCAAATGCGTTTGAAGAAACGACAAACCGAAATTGATCGATCTTGGCTACATGTGCCCTCGGGGACTCCTGGTCCACTAGCAGTGACACTCACCAAGTGGTACAAATGTTTAACGTCTTCAAATCTATTAGCATCATTTTAGAGCAGATTTATTTATAGCATGGACCAGACATGTACGTTTCGGGTATTTAACCCTCGTCAGTGATCCTCAATCTAAAAAGTATGAATTGGACCGTGATTAATTTGGCGGATTTTTTAAACAATACTCCAATTTTAAAAGTGCCAACAATTCGAACGCCCCATTGGACCAAATTTGCAAAAATTGCCCGATATACGGTTACATACATTTTAAAGATTATTTGAAATAAAACAACCTTTATTTAATATGTGCTAGAGAAATCAATAGATTTATTATTTCAGTTTACATTACGGTTTAGATATATTTTCAATTATTCATTTTAACCAACCTGAAGAAAGTTTCCGAAAACACACAATAATATATATGTCAAATTGATAAAGTATGAAACTGTGAAGGGTATTTTGTATTTCTCCACTCTAAATTCAATATCGAGGTGTTTCTTGAAAGAGTAACATAAAGTCAATGTCAATTTGGAATACGGATTGAGATGTAATCGTTGGGGGGGGGGGGGCTAGGGTTTTTTTTTTGTCGGAGCAAGATTATTTTTGTCGCCCCGGATCGGGGCAAAATTATGTTTCGCTTGCTTAGTTGGAGCAAGAATGTTTTTTTCTAACTAGTGTTATATCAAGAGTTTAGTGTTTTATCATAGAATTTTTTTATTTTTACCCAAACTATCACATATTACTTTTATTACTCACATATTTTATGCAAAACATAAATTCACCTCTAAACAGAGATAAAAGATTATTACAATATAATCCTCGATAAACAAAATTTATATATAGTACATATTAGAGGGTCTGATTAGATGGTGTTACATGGTAAACGTCTTTAAATTCAATAGCATCATTTTAAACCTGATAAATTTACAGCATGGACCAGACATGCACGTTTCGGGTACTAAACCCTCGTCAGTGATCCTAAGTCTAAACAATGTAATATGGTCAAAAAGTATGAAAATTATTATGTCCAAAAATGTACCAAAAGACGTAGCAGAATGAGTGGGATATGATGCTACAGGACCCACGTTTTAGAAATTTCAAGCAATTTTGTAACAGAAAATTTCAAATGCGTTGAAGAGAAAGACGATCAACCGAAGTTGATCGAACTTGGCTACATGTGCCCTCGGGGACTCTTGGTCCACCAGCAGTGACACTCACCAAGTAGTTCAAATGGTAAACGTCTTTAAATTCAATAGCATCATTTTAAACCTGATAAATTTACAGCATGGACCAGACATGCACGTTTCGGGTACTAAACCCTCGTCAGTGATCCTAAGTCTAAACAATGTAATATGGTCAAAAAGTATGAAAATTATTATGTCCAAAAATGTACCAAAAGACGTAGCAGAATGAGTGGGATATAATGCTACAGGACCCACGTTTTAGAAATTTCAAGCAATTTTGTAACAGAAAATTTCAAATGCGTTGAAGAGAAAGACGATCAACCGAAGTTGATCGAACTTGGCTACATGTGCCCTCGGGGACTCTTGGTCATGTATTGTCATTTTTTTTTATTAAGAAAAGTAAATTGATGAAAAACTGAAGTTCTCCTTCAAATCGTCAATATTGAAATATATGTTCTATAGTACCATTTTTATTGTACTAGACACATATGAGTTAAAGAATATCCTGACGATAATCTCAACAGCACTGACAATAGAGCACAAAATTAAACATCGACGGACACCTAGCAAGCTGGAGGTGGGACCAGGTGCCCGGGAGGAGTAAGCATTTCCTGTTGGCTAGCCGCATCCGCCGTCGATGTTAATGAAGCATGGAAATGAAAATATATAAAATTCATGCACTGTCTGACATTATGTCTATATAGAAAGTGCTAAGGCGACAATGTCGGGGAAGTATATTCAAAACACTTACTGTCAAACCCCTCGCGGGGAACTTTTTTACGAGCTCCACACGGCAAAGGGCATAAGTGTGACACAAATGAGTAAAAGAAGATCCTGACGATACTCTCAACAGCACTCACAACAGAGCACAAAATTAAACACCGACGGACCCCTAGCAAGCTAGAGGTGGGACCAGGTGCCCGGGAGGAGTAGGCATCACCTGTTGGCTGGCCGCACCTGCCGTCGATATTAATGAAGCATGATGTGCCGGATATTGAATCAACAGTATATAAAATTAGACTTCATATGTATGTATTGAGAGAAACATTATATTGATAATAAAATAAAATTACAGTGTCCCTTTTCTTTGAGTGTCTGCTCTGTGTTCTTACATTGGGTGTTTTGGGGTTTTGTTGTGGGTGCATCAACCGAACAAATGTTGTTGGACATCCCCTCCCTTCTTTCCTGAAAATATATATTTATTGAAAACGTTAAAGGTATTCCAGTCGTCTAGAAGATAACTCCAACGTGCTAAACTGCTGAAATAGAAATGATTATCATTCCCGCCAGTGTGTTAACCTACGTCTGTCAATATGAGCTGTTCTTATGTCACTTGACAGTAACAGAAGCTAAAATGGTTCGCCTGTCACACGTCTGGGTGCAATCGACGTAATGGCGAGAATTTAGGAAATTTTTGTTTATACGTCTTGATTCCAATTTAGTCATGAATTTCGATGGCGAATTCCACCTGAATATGAAATATCCCATGCTCCCAATATGTACTTCGCACATTATTTTGTATGTAAGAACGATTCTCATACTGCTTTATTCAACATGCTACTTTCGTATGTTAATAAACCGTAAAATTTATATCAGAACTTTTTATTCAAAGTTACACGAAGTCACAATATAATACACAATAATACTACATATGCGCTAAACTATACGTTTATTGATCGATTCCTCCGATCAGAATGAATTTTAGTGGTTTTCGTTGTAAGAGAACAACGTTACTAAGTTGTCCGTTTCCGTTTTGTCCGTTACAAGTAAAAGAAACCTATTAGAAATTTTGGATTGAACTGCAATAAAGTAACAACAGATTCTAAAATACTTGAATCAATTTTAAATGCTTAAGCAATGTCTTTTGCCGCAATAGTTCTGTACATGTTTTGAATATTTTTCCCTGACGTTGTCGCCATAGCACTTTCTATATAGACAGAACCATAGACAGTGCATGTATTTAATATATTTTCACATTTTCGTGCGTGAACATCGACGGCGGGTGCGGCTAGCCAACAGGGGATGCTTACTCCTCCCGGGCACCTGATCCCACCTCTAGCTTGCTAGGGGTCCGTCAATGCCCCATTTCGTGCTCTATTGTGAGTGCTATTGAGATTATCGTCAGGATCTTCTTTAACTCATTTGTGTCACACTTATGCCCTTTGCCGTGTGGAGCTCGTAAAAAAAGTTCCCCGACAGGGGTTTGACAGTAAGTGTTTTGAATATTTTTCCCTGACGTTGTCGCCATAGCACTTTCTAGATAGACAGAACCATATACAGCGCATGTATTTAATATATTTTCACATTTTCGTGCGTGAACATCGACGGCGGGTGTGGCTAGCCAACAGGGGATGCTTACTCCTCCCGGGCACCCGATCCCACCTCTAGCTTGCTAGGGGTCCGTCGGTGCTCCATTTGGTGCTCTTTTTTGAGTGCTATTGAGATTATCGTCAGGATCTTCTTTAACTCATGTTGTCATTTGTGTTTGATGTTTCTCTTTGATTTGGCGTTCCTTGTGCCATTGCGTCTCTTTCTGTGCGTGTCTTCTTTGTGTTTTGCAGTGGATGTTTTGCTGTTGGTGCTGCAACTAGGTGTTGTTGGAGATGTCCCGTAGCATCATATGCCAGCCTTGCCACGTCTTCCTGTATATTTTGGACATAATGATAATTTTGTTCATATTTCCTTGTTTGAAATGAGGATCACTGACGAGGGTTAAATAACCGAAACGTGATTGTCTGGTCCATGCTATTAATTAATCTGCTTTTAAATGATGCTATTGAATTGGAAGAAGTTTAACATCTGGTCCATGCTGTTAATTAATCTGCTTTTAAATGATGCTAATTAATTTGAAGACTTTTAATAATTCTTGTACGTTATATCGCAATTGTATTGCGTGATATTGCAATACTTATATGTTATTTCGAAATACTATCTCGAAATTATGCAGAAGTATTGCATAAGGTCGGTGTTTTGTTAATTTATAATATACATGTCCTTTTGCGAAATCATGCATTATTATTGCTATGACAAATATGAATAATGACCATATCCCTGTATACAGCACAAAATCGATAATTCAAAAATCAGAAACCGAAGGCATACAAAATCAGGACAAAACAGGAACCAAAGCAAACAAACAAAAACCTCCACCATATGAAAAGAAGCGAACTCCCGATATGGGAGTGAGACCAGGTGCCCAGGAAGAGTAAGCATCTCCTGCTTGCATGCAACACCCGTCGCTTCAATTCGGTAGAATTGTCACATCCGGTTACTTCCATTTTGGAAGATATAGAGTACAATCTTTGGTTGGATGGTTCAAATGGTCTATGACAGAATATCATCCACCATTCTTGAGAGTGGAACATCATAGTGTATGACGAGTTCCCCATATCGACCGTAGAACTTCCTCAGTGACGATGTTAGTCGGTCACAAACATATCCCTGACTGAGAAGCTTATCTGAAAGACGCCTAGCTCTCAGAACAAAATCCGTATATTTGGTACTTGCTCTTGCTATATTACACAATACTATTTTGAAAATATCGCAATATCATTGCTACGTCTTCAAATTCAATAGCATCATTTCAGACCTGATAAATTTACAGCATGGACCAGACATGCACGTTTCGGGTACTAAACCCTAGTCGGTGATCCTCAGTCTAAACAATGTAAAATGGCCAAAAAATATGAAATGACAAATATGGATAATGACAATATCCCTGTATACAGCACAAAATCGATAATTCAGAAAATCAGAAACCGAAGGTATACAAAATCAGGACAAAACAGGAACCAAAGCAAACAAATAAAAACATCGATTTACCACATGAAACGAAGCAAACTCTCGATATGGGAGTGAGACCAGGTGCCAAAATTATTATGTCCAAAAACGTACCAAAAGACGTAGCAGAATGGGTGGGATATGATGCTACAGGACCCAAGTTATAGGAATCTCAAGAAATTGTGTAACAGAAAATTTCATATTACGCAACATAAATGCAATATAATACAATTCTAGTTCGATAAGATTGCGTTATAAGGCAATACAATTGCGCCCTTGCGCATTTCCATTGCGCAATAACGCAATATTGTTGCGTTACAATGCAATATTATTGCAATATAATGCAATTTTACTGCAATAGAGTTAAAGAAGATCCTAAGAAGCTAGAGGTTGGACCAGGTGCCCGGGAGGAGTTAGCATCCCCTGTTGGCTAGCCGCACCCGCCGTCGATGTTCACGCACGAAAATGAAAATATATTAAATACATGCACTGTCTATGGTTCTGTCTATATAGAAAGTGCTGTGGCGACAATGTCAGGGAAAAATATTCAAAACACTTACTGTCAAACCCTTCGCGGGGAACTTTTTTACGAGCTCCACACGGCAAAGGGCATAAGTGTGACACAAATGAGTCAAAGAAGATCCTGACGAGAATCTCAACAGCACTCACAACAGAGCACCAAATGGAGCATCGACGGTCCCCTAGCAAGCCAGAGGTGGGACCAGGTGCCCGGCAGGAGTTAGCAATAGAATACATGTATCATTGCGACATAACACAACCGTATTGCAATACTACTGCGAAGAAATTAAAATTAGTTATTAGAAATGAAGTATAACGCATTACCATTGCGATATAATGCAATTATACTGCGATATATAGAAATACTATTGCGAAATAAAACAAATATTATACAGTATCATTTCCATATGACTAAATACAGCTGCAAAATAACGCAAAACTATTTACCTATTAATGCCCGTTTGAGTGGGTTCTATTCTCTCATAGTGTTACATTTCGAAGGAAAAGTACCCGAGCGTCAGCGATGGCACTATTAACCTTCTAAAAGCAACACCATGAAAAGAAGGGAGGAGATCTCCAACAAGACCCCGTTGCAGCATCAACAGTAAAACACCAAAACACCCAATGCAAAAACACAAAGGACGAGTACAGCACGAGACGGAAAAGAGACACACGACATGTAAACATCAAACACAAAAGACTACACATAAACCGACGAGACCGATGGGTAACCGGTGCCGACTTTGGACGGCCATCTGTCACGCAAGGAGCAAATGGTGTGGTTATCCTGGATAACGTGCGCACAACACAAAGAATAGTACCCACACAAACGGGCATTAATGGGTTAAGTGCACCACACTGTAGTGTTAATTAATTAATTAACTGCAATCTACTTGAGATATCAAAGAAAAAAGTCCTTTATTTCCCTCCACTTCGCTTATTTCTATTTACATTCCTGCATTGTTCATTACGTCATGAGGGACGTAACTCTGTTAAGCAAAAAGCAATAGCCGGGCGTAATTTTTTCACTATCCCCGCTGAACCAATGAAAGTCCGAGGATTTATCATGTGATGCACTTATACGTAATAACGCAATAAATATCTTTTTATTTTCAAGGCAAATCGGCTGATTTTCCAGAAATAAGTCATTTTTGCATAAAAAGTGAAAATTTGTACCCGAAGAATCTTTATTTTGTGATTTAATATGCCAATATTCACTGTCATTGAAGAAGTAAAGAATCTTTATTCTTACATGCATTTCTTTTATCGATGTATCAGTTATAACATGAAAAAGTATAAATATTAAACAAGAATTTTATAATAAATATAAACATAACTCAGCTCAATTTGATAAAACAATATATACATAACTCAGCTTATTTTAATAAAACAAAAACACTAGTACTGGGCATGGTATGGACCAATCAACAATTTTGTACCAGTGTCTCTCCCAACGTTGCACACTGGTCAACCGTGACGACGGGACTCCATCATGAGCCTTGTTGATATCTCGTCTGAGAAGACTTTGTCTTCATTTTCTGTCCTATCTGAAAGTTGATCAGACTTCTCGGGTGATTGATCTTGCACTCGCTTCAGCCAGCAGAACACAGACTGTTATACGCATGCCATGGAATTTTTTACATCCATTTACATAGAATCGGTGTTACATGAGGCCGTTGCGTTTAACTATCTTTATTTGTGATGTCACCTTACACTGTGAAGTTTTATGTTTATACAACAACTGTGTTTATATGGAGACCCATGTGTATCCGAATAAATGGGGGGTAGTGCGCTCGTAATCCCGATAACCACACCATCTGCTAGAAGCAGATGGCCGTCCAAAGTCGGCGCCGGGTGCACATTGGTCTCCTTACTTTTATGTGTTGTCATCAATGTCTAACGTCTTCAAATTGAATAGCATCATTTAAGAACAGATACATTGGTAGCATGGACCAGACATGAACGTTTCGGGTACTTAACCCTCGTCAGTGATCCTCAAATCTAAACAATGTATGAAAATTACTATGTCGAAAAAGTGTACCGAAAGAAGTAGCAGGAAGGGTGGGATATGATGCTACAGGACCCACGTTTTAGAAATTTCAAGACATTTTGGTAACAGAAAGTTGAGAATGCGTTGAAGAAACTATTAACCGAAATCGATTGAACTTGGCTACATGTGCCCTCGGGGACTCCTGGTCCACAATGTTTAATGTTTCTGTACGTCTGTTATGATTGTTTTTTATAATGTTCTAGTGAATATTGTTGTGTCTTTTCGCGATTTGGAGTTTGCACCGTCATTTATGTGCCACTTTCTTGTGGGTTTGTGGTGAATGCAGGGTGGTCATGCTGGAGATCATTCCCTTTTCTTAATAGGAAAAAGAAGTGTTTGAGGAACGCAAGTGTAATGCCTGAATAACAAGAAAAAAGAGTTAAATTTCAATAAAATATCACCTAGTTGTGGTACATTTTTTAAAGATTTTAGATAAGTAGGTCAATCATATATATAAAGGGGCGGGAGGAGAGAACAGAGATGGTGGAAAGGATGTTACCCATCAAAAATATGACAGAAAATAACTCAATTTAACGTATACTCTCAACGTTTCCGGCTCATTTCGCTCGCCACAATATAAGATAAATCTCTGGTTTAATATCTTTTTTTAGTCTTCTATAGAATGAATAAATTCTACGCACTAAAAAGAGCTAGGGTACATCGTACCCTCAAAGATCTACTGATCATTGCACGCAACGGCGGCAGACATGAACTGCTTCATGCTCTCTCTTCAGTTACAGCAGTTCAATTAAAATCTATCTTGGATGAAGCACTGGTTGCATTCTTAAGAAACACTGATTGATTCAGGCTAAATATCAGTGTTGCATTCGCATAAAATAAACTACATCCTTTGGTTAAAAACACCTCCCCTAAAAGACGATTCATAAAAATTCCATTTATTAACAAAGGATTTGATCTTCTGAACATCTCTAATATTTTTCGGGATCATCGCGTACAAAGTGCCATTCCTCAATATTTTGAAAATTTAGAACTTCCTCTAATTTGTTACAAATATAAAAGACCTATTCGAAATTTCGTTTTTAACTACAACAAAGTTGCACAAGATCCCAAAATACTTGAATCATGTCCTGCTTCTTGAGAATGTGCAACGTCTGCATATCTATATAAACCAGCTGGTCATATTATTACAGGTGACTTTTCAATTATCAAAGACAGGCAGCTCCGTGGTCTTCTTAAGAAAGGACCTAAGTATAGAATCCCATCCAAGATAGATTTTATTAAATGTCGCGAAGTGCTAAAGGAAGCTTTAGATAACTATACCAAACGATGGTGTAAATCGGAAGGAGTCGAATCGCATGCTCTGAATGACTGGAAAAACCTCATTTTGGATATTACCGATATTCGAATAGACAACTACCACAAAAATCCTCAACTTTTTGAAAATCCAATTTCTAAATCTAAAAGATATTTCAGATCCAAGTTACGTACATGAAAAATATGTCTTCGCAGCCAACAACACCATAATTATTTGAAAACGCTACTACATATCAACTTTAGTTTCGGAACTTTCCTCTACTAATACTTATATCGAAAGCATCGAAAGTGTTCCCAATATTTTGAACAAACATAACAGTGAAATTTCTTCTTTCAACATCCCTATTTCTAAATTGGATCTCCCTACAATGTACTGTATACCAAAACTTCACAAGTCTCCTTACAAGTTTCGATTCATTGCTAATTCTAGCAACTGCTCAACAACAATTTTGTCTAGAAATCTGACGTCAGCACTCACGGCTATAAAGGAACACTTGGCAAAATACTGTGAAACTGTCATGAACAGGAATGGCGTAAACTTCTTTTGGTCTGTTAAAAATTCAGGGGATGTGATCGACAAAATGAAATCAAGAAATTTTGAAGCAAATACGATATCTTCATACGACTTTTCTAATATGTACAACACGCTTCTTCACGACAAAATAAATGATCGACTGTCCAAACTCATTAAATGGTGCTTTGATCGAGAGGGGAAAAACTTATATTTGTACTTCTGAATCGAAGGGGTTTTTTTTCGCCACAGATTACAAATCATAAAAATCATGGACATGTGGTGAACTGTGTATTGCCTTGTCCTTCCTTTTGGACAATATTTATGTAAAGTTTGGTGAGAAACTCTACAAGCAGGTTGTAGGGATTCCAATGGGTACTAATTGTGCGCCTCTTGTTGCAGATTTATTTTTATACTCGTATGAAAAGGAATTTATCCAAAATCTTCAAAAAAAAAGAAGAAAAAGTGATGATGTGAAATGCTTCATTAGAACTTCTAGGTACCTGGATATTCTTACTATCGACAATCCTGTTTTTGAGAAATATAAAAATGTTATTTATCCACAAGAATTGATTCTAAACAAGGCAAACGTTTCAAACACAGAAACACCATTTTTGGACCTTAATATCAAAACTGTTAATGGAGAGATCCATATAAATGTGTATGACAAAAGAGATGATTTTGGATTTAACATAGTAAATTTCCCCTGGCTTGACGGTGATGTTCCTAGATTACCGTTCTATGGTATCTATATTTCACAGCTCATCAAGTATGCTAGAGCATGTACTGATGTTTTGGATTTTCATAGGAGAAATTTACAAATTACCAAGAAACTTTTAGGACACGGATTTCGCTTTCACAAACTAGTAAAGACTTTCTGGAAATTTTACAAAAATTATTGTCAACTTCTTCTGAAATTCGGACCAATACAGGCAACAGAGTATATTACTTTGGGTATTTCACAACCTGCATTTTATGGTGACATTATTAACAAGATAAGAAGGATCAAAGATAGACAACATCACAATCGAAAATGCGTCAGAATCATCAAACGCCTTTTATACCGTGGGTATGATCCAAATGTCACCAGACGGACACCAGGCTTGGTACTTGACCAATCTACAGTCTTGTACAAGCGCATTCTTAAAACTTGCACTCTGACTGACTGTGACGACGGGACTTCATGATGGGCCCTGTCCAAACCTCTTTAGAGAAGACAGGGCCCCGACCACCTGTCCTCTCTGAATGTCAGTCGGACTCCTCGGGTGATAACATACATGAGCTCGCGGCGGCAGAGCACGTATTGTATTACGTACGCCCTCTTTTTATATCCATTTACATATTCATCTGTGTTGCTTGGGCCCCTGTGTTTTGCGGTCTTGTTTGTGTGTGGTCATCTGACAGTGAGGAGGTTGTTTTACACCACAATTGTACGTTCTTCGAGACCTCTGGGTAATCGGAAAAATGGGAGGGTTGTGCGCACGTAATCTAATAACCATACCTTCTGCTATTTCCGTGGCAGATGGCCGTCCTAAGTCGGCACCGGTTGCCCATTGGTCTCGTTGGTTTATGTGTAGTCCTTTGTGTTTGATGTTTCTGTGTTGTGCGTTGACGTTCCTTGTCCCTTATGCGTCTCTTTCTGTGCTTGTCTGCTTTGTGTTTTTGCATTGGGTGTTTTGGGGTTTTGCTGTGGGTGCTACAACCTGGTGTTGTTGGAGATCCCCTCCTTTGTTTTATATCTCTAGCTGTTATGGGATACTAGTCTCAAGGTCATGTTAAGATTGCTATTCATAATAAATATCACACATGTTTGCTAAAAAGGTTTAGAAAATTGGCCTAAAATTCATGGTTTTTGCCATTTTTCTGTGTATTGTATCTGGACTCCCGGAAAATTTTCAGAACTAATACTTATATTTCCTTAAAGCTATTATATTTTACTCCAATCTAGCCAAATTTTAAAAAAAATTCCTACACATGTAACTAAAAAATGTGTAAAAACCCAAAAACTTCTTATTTTCCCTTATTACAGTAAGTCTTGTCAAACAGGGAAAATTTGGTACGCCTTTTAAAAAATATATATTTAGACTAAATAAGTCATAGGACCTAAAAACTTTAATGCTCTTACACAAGGCAGGCATATTCTAGAATATGCATCTTACCATTATAGAATACCTTCATAACGGTCTTCTCAACCCACCTTTCAAAACCACTCAATTTTCCCTATTTCAGCTTTTCCAACCTTGGTTTCATCTAAAAACCGGTGAGCGGACCCATTTCTTCTTATTTTTGGGCTCGCCCATCGCCAGAATAAACCATACAGAACATGTAGAAAAATGTAAAATTTAAAAGAATTAACACAATATCCCTATCGACGCCCCTCCTCGTCTTAAAGATGTTTTTAAAAGTCTTAAAATTCCTCTTCATAAAACCCCTGTATCCGCATATGACAACAAATTAAAGTTGGTATTCAGAAAGGTATTGTCACAAGGAATATTAATGTGAAATAAGAAAACTCTTTCACTTGGCAATAAAAATTTATGACCAATTATAGTTTTAATACATGGCTATGGTACCCCCCGTTTACATTATGTTCCCGGCGGCCACGGCGGCCACGTTTCAAGCCACCGTGGACGAAACGTGTTGACCGTGAGACAACGTAGGGGAACGGGATCGACAATCGTAACTAGCCGTGGTTGCCGGGGCTGACGGGGCAAATGTTTATACTGTCAAAACATTTGTCACGGCAGCCCACGGTGCAGATGGCCTACTTTAGAAACCGTAGCAAAACGGGTCGAACGCAACGCAACGTGACAGAACGTTACAGACCGTGACAAAACTTGGGAAAGTGTCCGTAGCGGAACTGGAAGCAAAAGTATGACTCAACAAATTACGATCCTAGTGAAGTTGAGTTACGGTCTGCCACGTTCATGTCCCGTTTAGCTGTGGCTGCTTTAGAGCAGATGCACGTTTTATCAAGGTGTGCTACGGTGTCTCACGGCGAGCTAAGGATGTGTTTGCCGTTTCGTCACGTTCAGTCACGGTACGTCCCGGCTTGTTACGGTTTATTTCAAGTTCTATTACGGCCTGGCACGGCACGCACGGTCACACAAGAAGTATAACAAACCAAACCCTTTTATGCAGCTTTTTTGTGTCTCCTGTTCCCGGCGGTCACGGTAAATCGTAGTGGGCCTTGACAGGACTTGGTAGTCGTGGCCAACTTGATTGGATCGTAACAAACCGTGACAGACCTTATCAGAACGTGACAGGTCGTGAGGAAACGTGCAAACGTGCGTAACAAGCCGTAGTTAGAAACGTAGTGTGCCGTCAGGTCTCCGGGATTCAGGAGCCGCGGCTCGTCAGTGATACCTTGATAGACCGTGCGAAAACGTAACGAGACCTAACAGAACTTGAATACCAAGATAAAAACTGCCAAAAATCATACGGTGTGCTACGTTTTTGGCCGCCGTGACTGCCGTGGTCGCCGGGAACATAGTGTAAACCTAGGGCCTATGGCAGATACAGTGGCAAACGGACAAAATAGTTTACCTGGAAATATTCGAAAAGCTTCCAGATATGAACATTCATGTATTTTGCGTATACAAGGTTTGGTTTTAAGTACCTTAGTAATTAAAGGAGGTTAACATCCCTCAACATAGATTTTATTTGGATATGCTACTGAATCGAGCCTACGGGAAAGTTTCAGCCGCGCACTCTCTATAATTCAAATTCTAAAATTAAAACCAGAGGTCGCTAGTGAAATAAATTTGGGTGGCCTATGAAAAGCACTTTGGCTGCAAGCAACACTGATGAGAATGTAATATTCGAAAGACGTGTCTGGTGCATGAAAATTGGTTTGAAATTTTCTTCAAGAAGGTATAGGGTTGAGAGGTCCGTATTATAAGCAACATATTTATACAATAAAATTGTGGAATTTTAAAGAAAATTCATTAAAGAGGACCCGTCTAAAAATAGATTTTATTACATCATCGATACACTAAAGCCATCAAATATATTTTTTGATTTCATAGCTAATTATGTCTAGGAGAACGTTTTGCTTGTTTTCAGAAGATTTGAGATGCAGCAGTTCAGTTCGGTGAAAAAGATGCGAAAATACAGCTATTCAGGTAGAGAATTCTTGGGGGAGGGGTCGTAATTCAGCGTAATGAAATAATTCCATTAAACACTACATAAAATCCAACAGGGCGATTAACATTCTGTTCATACCCCTTCATGCTATGAAAATATTTATGCGGAATTATGCACCAAAAAACGAAGACGGTTCCATTTTTTATGTTTTTTGCTATAGGGACGTCTTAAAAGAAATAGTGGTACATACTTAGCTTATTTTCTCAAAAGGAAACTTGCCTCGGTCTCACTGATTTGTATTGTCTTTTCAGATTGACGATGAACATAACTTTAGTGAACCATACCGATGAATTTCCTGTCCAGAATGCACTGAGCCCTAGACGTCCTATTCCATTGATTATGATTATAACTCTCTGTGGAACTCTGGCTATCGTTGGAAATGGATTAGTTCTCATAGTACTCGCAAAATATCCCAATCTATTAGAGAGTACAAGAAAGTTTTGCATGCATCTTGCTGTAACAGATCTGGGAAACGGATTCCTGTCATTAATCTTTACTTATACTGTTGTGACTTCGGGACGGAATGTAGACTCGTGCAAATATGTTTTGCTTTTGCTCAAGTTCTTTGTATTTGTTTCTCAAGCAATTCTAACAGTCAACACTTTTGAACGATATGTCGGAATCTGCAAACGCCAAGCTTATGCGAGAATCATGAAGAAGTCAACGGTAAATATCTTACTTTTTCTCGCATGGTTTTATCCTGTGGTGCTGATTTCAGCATCTGTAATCGGCTTCTGTCCAACACTTAATCAGAGTCAATGCTACTACCATCTTGTGTTCAGAAAATGGGTCTACATTACTGAAGGAGCTTGTATGTTCTCTGCAGCATTTACCAACATTGTTCTGTTTGGATTTATTATAGTTAAAGCACGAACATTTTACAAAAGAATTAGTCCAGCATCTTTGTGCGGAACTTCGAACGCAGCTGTTAGAAACAGAGGAATGGAAAAATCGATAAGAAACGGGAAAATGATGGGAATAGTAACAGCAGCTTTTCTCTTCTGTTGGATTCCATTCAATGTATACCAAACTTACGTAGGCTTTGGTGGGTCTGTATCAGATGGACTGGTGATAGCAGCAAATACTATGTATGCATTTGGTCTAATTAACAGCATGATCAATCCTTTCATATATGCCTGGCAGAAAAAAGAATTTCGGGATCGGTGTAAGAAATTGTTGAAATGTAAACAATCACAGCATGTAACAGTTATGAACGTAAGAAGCTCTCAAAATAGGGATAGGGACACATTCCCAAGCACATCAAACACCCGGGAATTCATAATGAGCGGTAGGTTGGAGACATGTCAACAAACATTCAGGCAACCACGAGGGATCGAAACGCCTTTAAACAACGAAGAAGACATAACAACTATCAAAATCGATTAGATACAAAAAGTGAGATATTGCTACTGAAGTATGTCTAGGGGGTATATCTTACTATAAACAGGGAGTAATGTGTAGGATAGAGGTATAAATTATATACAATCTTACCTATAGGTACACCAGGGCGTCTGCAACTTGCTGGCCAGCATATCGTCCTACGCGCATCACACTGCTAATCGCTTCCGTTTGGGTGGATTCGTCCTTACTACTATTCAATAACCACTACACACTGCCCCCTTTTGTTTAAAAGGACTTGATTATCTACTGGAAAGGGGGAGTGTTGGAACTTGCCGGTATGAATTGCACGGTTTTAGATCGCCCTGAAAAGGAGGGCTAAAGCCGAAGATATACCCTTGTTACTTACTATGGGTTAAGGAACACACAAATAAATAATAAATGTAACAACACAAACACAACATATTTACAGCCCCTGAAACATCTGACAGTACCTTCTGTTGTAATACTTACATAGAGGGGCAAGATTTGACCCTAAATAGGTCAAACGATTCTCATATCCCTTCCCCTTATTAGAAGAAAAAAACGACCTTTTGTTGGGGAAAATTGGGAGAGGGAGACTTGCTAAGGCAGGGAGTGGAAAATGGGTCTGATATCCATAAACAGACAAGGGAAAATGGGTATTTCTACCATATGGAGAAAGGGACTGGGTCTTTGAGCCAGTATGGAAAGGGACGAAGACCTCGCCTAGGGTTGAGGGATAAGGGAGTCACTTTGGGGGAAAGGGATAGGGGCTAGGGAGGCACGCTGTTTGAGGGTGCAAAACCCACATTTCAAAGGTCGATGCATAAGCATGGCTAACATTGGGAAAACACCGAGGGCGTTTATGACTACGCAGTGATTCTGCATACTCCCTGGTGGTTCCATTTTGCTTGGGATGAAACCACTCATTGCAATTCGCACGAAATCCTGTGACCTCTGTAGTATGATCCCAGCGGTAGTGTTTGTCCCTTTGATGATGAAAGACTTTTTTCTTGACATTATTGGACTGTCACGGCGGGTAATCTTGCAACGCAGAACAATTGATTTTTCTATATTTTTCATTTTTCAAAATAGATAATCTATTACAAAAAGGGAAATGTGATGCAGTGTAATAACGCCCTAACTATGAGTTGCATCCAAAATAAGGTGGCTATTAGCTTTTTATAACGCACAAACACGATCGGCGTTCTACTTTCACTTTCATCTACAGGAATCACGCAGATCGTTTTTCTGGATATTGCCCCTCTTACTTTGGATAAAACTTGTAGCTAAGGAATCCTTAAACTGCATCACGTTCCCAACTTGTGCAAAATAATTTGTTAAATTTTAGATAAACCAAATGTTCTGCGTTGTGAGATTATTCATCGTGACAGTGGCGCTTCTTCGATAAAAGGGTTTGGATGTGACCTTTTTTGGGGTGGTGGCCCCTTCAGGGCATTGCGTAAGGTTCTGACCCAAGGCGGGTTTGATCTCCCTTAAAAGGGCTCTGCAATGTCACGGTGCAGAACCTGCACATCGAACTTTTGTAGCATGATCTCCGCATGTTGAGGGCCTCTCTCATAGCAGTTATGACGTCAGGGCCTATCAAAGTTGGGGTACCTTTCTTCCCCTTGTCGCTGACCTTGGAATTCTTGAAGTCTACTACATCAGAAACTTCATAGGGAATAGGAGTTTCTTTGAGGCTCACTTTTTGACCTTGCTGGGGCTCAGCTGTGGTGAGTTGTTCAGTCTTACTCTGGTTACTGACTTGGGTGATTTTCTAAGTCTGAACAGGAGGAGACTCTTTCTCCTTCAAACCCTTTCTGACCTTAGGGTCGACCTGACCCACTGAGAGGCATGCCTTCACCCATAGCCGACATTGCTAGTGCCAAAGCTTATAAAAGCACATGCTGTTGATAGGGGATCAAGGCCCACGATCATTCCACACACTATATTTCCCTTGTAAACCACAGCTTGGTTTCAAACTTATCCATCCTTGAGGGAATTACTTCAAGCTACTTTGTGAGCATAACATTGCCTCCAGCCGTTTCGAATCTTCTTGACCTTTGACCTTCGGTTTCCTTGAAATTTTTTCCTAAATCTGCTTGAAATTAGAGTCACGCTTGACCCTATGTCGACAATGGCATTTACCTCGACTTCTCCAATGACCTTGACATGGACACGAGGTAATTTACCCTCACTCTCCATTGTGCACACACCAAGGAGGGTATTCACAACCCTCTCGTCTTCTTTCACCTCTCTCGAGGAGGGTACGTGAGGGAATAGGACCTGGCATATTAGGGCATTCTCTGCCTAGATGTCCTTTATCACCATATTCGCCAGCTACTTGCGAGCTGTCGTCAGTGGCCCTCTCTACCCCTTCCCCATACCCAAGGCTAGGACTAAAATACCGACTTCTGTCGGAGCATGTACTACGGTTTGGTACACGACTATGCATCCTCCTTTCACCATATTGGTCAGGGGGATTTCTAGGCTCTATCTCGGGGGAGACTCCTAATTGGGCCGGGCTACTACCCATAGCTTGCCAAGACCACAACGCATAGGGCACACCGAATCCCTGTGATTCATTACTATCCATGACAGGTAACTCACAGGGCTGTGGAGGGGTACTACCATTCGGACCATGGCCATATCCGAAAATTTGTCCAGCACCCAACGATGAGGGCGCTACGTGCCCCCGTGTTTCTGGCTCTACACTAGACGGTCAAAGGGTTGGATTTTAAATCTGACCAAATCTCAAAGGATAGGGCACTCCCCGTAATTAACAATCACCATCAGATACCAATACACTGTCTGAATCCACACGAGAGGTTCTCTCCGGGTACCTGCAATCCATGGTCACTCACGGCAGGTGACCCCATACGGCAACGCCGAAGGGGACTCTTAGTTTCCTCTTGGTCCGTCCGTCCGTCTGTCCCTCCGTCTGTCCGAATATCAGTTTTCCGGCATTTTTTCTGCAACGGATGGAGATATTCAGGTGAAATTTGATAAACAACTTGGTCTTGGATAATTACAGAGCAACTTTGACTTTCGTTACACTTGACCTATTTTTCGAGGAGTTATGCCCCTTGATGACTTGAAAAATTCAGTTTTTGTCAGTTTTCCGGACTTTTTTCTGCAACGGATAGAGATATTCAGATGAAATTTGATACACAGCTTCATATTGGATAGTTACAGAGCAAGTTCGACTTTTGTTACGCTTGACCTATTTTTCGAGGAGTTATGTCCCTTGATGACTTGCCAAAATCAGTTTTTTTTTTCAGTTTTCCGGACTTTCTCTACAACAAATAGAGATATTCAGGTGAAATTTCATAAACAGCTTGGTCTTGAATTGCTACAGAGCAAGTTCGACTTTCCTCACGCTTGACCTATTTTTCGAGGAGTTATGCCCCTTGATGACTTGGAAAATTCAGTTTTTTTCAGTTTTCCGGACTTTCTCTACAGCAAATAGAGATATTCAGGTGAAATTTGATACACAGCTTGGTCTTGAAAAGTTACAGAGCAAGTTCGACTTTCGTCATGTTTGACCTATTTTTCGAGGAGTTATGCCCCTTGATGACTTGGAAAATTCAGTTTTTGTCAGTTTTCTAGACAAGTTACAGAGCAATTTCAACGTTCGTCACGCTTGACCTCTTTTTCGAATCGATAAAGCAGATAAAACCTCAGAACTGAGCTGCACAGACAGTAAGTTTAATTAAAACTCATATATGTTTAATTGAAGAGTAATTCATAGGCAGAGTTGCAGGACATAAATATATGCCGTCGGTAGGGGACTTAAATCGCTCAGCGATCATAACATTTTTCAAGTTAACGTACTTCAGACTTCGCACTCCAGACGTCGCACTTTAGGGGTCATATATAAGAAATCAGGCGCGATTAGAAACGTTAAATAATAACACATGGACGAAATGACAATGGGCAACTTTCGGTATGTATTTATACAAATGAAAACAAATAAATTTTTCAGAGTACTTTTTCAGAGTACTCTAAGTTAATTGGAATAGAATTTATATTTTGCGTTTGTGACAAAGTCGCTTCCAAATGCAATGTCCAAAGTCCGCGAGCATGAAAAATGTCCAGAACAAACAAAGTACACAGGAATAAACATATAAATTTAATTTACAAAAACAGTTTATAATTGCACGACAAACGCTGGGCTGGTGGGTTACTAATTTTTTCTTCACCCCTACCAGTTCACGGAAGTTAACAAACGAAAATCAAAATGGCGGACGAGATTTTACGTCGGGTCATGAGACCCAACTGGCAGATGGCGGGAAGCCACCATTGAAAGGCTCCAACACTGGAATGAGATTTTTTCAACGTGTATTTTTTAATGAAAGTGAGGGTGCGTTTTTTACTATGAGCATGTCCTTAGATACCCCCATGTATTGTAACGTCGTACCCTAGGACGAGGAAACTACGTGGATATTCACTCCCGCAAGTCAGTGCTTGATAACCAAATTACATAGAAAGTCAGGATAACATTTTATCATCAATGTATATTTATTTGCATTACTTAAAATCTGATTGTATCTGTTGTAAATATATGATGTTATATGTAAGTGTGTGCTAGTATTTTTCTATTGTAAAAAATGTCAATCCATGATCCCGGCTGGTGTCCCGCAGAAGTATTTTATTTCTCATAGCTAGAGTGATTTTTGAATTGGGCTAAACGAAATTTCAGATGTGCTTAATCTCTGATGAGAATTTAATAATCGAAACACGTGTCTGGTGTAGAAAAAATGGTTTGAAAGTTTCTTCAAAAATGTATGGAATTGGAACACTTCGTATTATTATTTGTCCTAAGTTTGGTATCCTATCATCTCGGGGCAATTATAGAACTCCCGCAAATTTATGGGGCTCACATTTGGCTAGCTATGGTATCTCATATTTGCTCCCGCTACTGAAGCTAGGGCAGCTAAGTGTTAATCCATCTGTCCTGAGTCACTCTTGAGGAGGCCAGTGTTACACTTATTGGATGATTTTGCAGCTCTTTTCTACTGATTCGGAAATCACAGATTGGCCTGTAACGGCAGCTGCAGTGCTCCTTATCCAATCCGTAACCTGAATTGACCTCGTGCTATTTCCGGTATAAACAGGGAAACTGAAACAGCGAGGTCGGCTGAAAAGGACTAACAATCGCCGAAAAAAGGATTAAAAAAGATATTTTAAGATGATAACAATTCGTTGGGGAGTCAGAGGATGTCCATATAGAGCATCAATCGATGTCAGCAGTCGGGAAATGCGAAACATAGCTGTGATTCGGCAAGAATCTCAATGTCGGCTCCCATGCGAAAAAGAGGATCCATCGTGTTGATTTTCCAAGTACAGATAATGGGTAATCATCGCATTTTTCCCAATTATCATCGATTATCAATAATAATAAATATGAATATATGGTACTTAATCACCATGTGAGGGGAACCGAGTATAGATTCGCATATATATATATATATATCAAGGAAACTCGACCTGACCATGTTCGACGACGGCCAATTGAAACGGCAATGCTGACCATGATATAAACTAACTTTTTCCCTGACATGGTCGCCACAACACTTTCTATATAGACATAACTTCATACAGTGCATGTCTTTTTTATATATTTTTATTTTCGTGAATGAACATCGACGTCGGGTGCGGCTAGCCAACAGGGGATGTTTACTCCTCCCGGGCACCTGGTCCCACCTCTAGCTTGCTATGGGTTTGTCGATGCTTAATTTATGTGCTCTATTGTGAAAGTTGTTAAGAGTATTGTCAGAATCTTCTTTAACTCTTAACTGGAAGAGCAAAAATCTCTCACTTTTCGTGACAGTTTCCTTAAAAAATATTTGCGTTTTGCGCTCTTATTTGCAAACCATACATTGGGTTATATATAACGCAGATTGACGTCACAAGTTTGGTTCCGGGTCTATCTATATTTCATACTGTAATCATGATTTTGATTTGTTTGGATTGTTAAACGTCTTAAAATTCAATAGCATCATTTTAAAACAGATAAATATGCAGCATGAACCATGCACGTTTCGAGTACTTAACACTACTCAGTGATCCGCAGTCGAAACAATGTAATATGACCAAAGAGTGTGAAAGTTACTATGTCCAAAATGTACCAAACGACGTCGCAGGATGGGTGGGATATGATGGCACATTTTCAACAACGACCAAAAAAAAATAAATAAGAAATTTTCGAAGCGTTGAATAAACAATCAACCGATGTTCATCGAACTTTTCTACATGTGCCCTCGGGGACTCCTGGTCCACCAGCACTGTGACACTCACCAAGTGGTACAAATGTTAAATGTCTTCAAATTCAAAAGCATCGTTTTAGAGCAGATAAATTTGCAGAATGGACCAGATATGCACGTTTCGGGAACTCTCGTCAGTGATCCTCAATCTCAACAATGTAATATGACCAAAGAACTTGGTTACATGTGCCCTCGGGGACTCCTTTTCCACCAGCACTGTGACACTCATCAAGTGGTACAAATGTTAAACGTCTTCCAATTTAACAGCTTCATTTAAGTGCAGATTAATTTGCAGCATTGTCCAGACATGCACGTTTCGGTAACTTAACCCTCGTCACTGATAGGTACTTCTTTGATGTTTATTCTAATGTTTATTGCCATGTTGTTCAAGCATTTACTGTGAACACTGCAGTACATGTATTATCTTTTTGACATCTTTCCGAATTCTTGAAGGTAATATACTGAAATCTACATTGAATCTTAATCTTTATATTACAACTAGAAAAGGACCCGCGCTTGGGAAAGATTGTCATAGATACGTTGACATATTCGGATACGTTATGTTTGACTCAAGTATACATATGGGATTCTGTTCAGATTTATAGTTGCCATGACATATTGTATGGAACTGATATAATATTAATAAATTTACTACATGAATTTGAAATAATATAATAATTGGCACCGGTTACTTTTTCTACGAGTCAAAGGCTGGACCCCCTTTTCCCCTCTACCAAATCTGCAAGTCCATCTTGATATCCAAGGCGCATCTCATTCCGATAGGCGCTTAATTACAATATAGCCTTGGGGAAAGGGGGTGCCATGTTTTTTCACGATTCGTGTAAAACGGTATTTATGCCTTGTAGGCTAGTTGTCATCATTTCTTTTTATTTGTACTTCTCAAATGGAACAATATCTACTCAGAGATAATACAGTCAAGGATTCCTGCCTTCAAAATTTTAGTCAGAATCTGGTACTTTTTTTTCGGGTCAACGCTTCCGGTATCGCAAACGCGAGATGAATACCACTGAGAAGGCAAAACATATGGAACCATATATAAACATCAAAGAAGTACTAACATTCAAAGATGAGCAGATTCAAGCTCAATACTGAGGTCGGAATTCGAATGACGTCATCTGTGCTATGCATTTTGTTGTCGGTGTGTCGGCCATATTTGTTTGCGTAGCAAACAAAAGCAGCAGCGTAGGAATAATTAACGTCAACATTCAAATACCCTCTATATATACCGTAGTGATCTCGAGAAGGAGGAAAAGTATTGTGAGTTCCAAAAATACCTCTTCGGGCACGGTCATATTGAGAACAGTATGAACCTATGACGGTTCATTGAGAACAGTGTGAACCGATGACGGTTCATTGAGAACAGTATGAACCTATGACGGTTCATTGAGAACAGTGTGAACCTATGACGTTGTGACGCTGCAAGTCAAGACCAAAAGACGTCGCGTATTTCAGAGAGCGAAAATGGAATCATGAATTTGTGTTGAGGCGAAATTAGCATCATTCTTCAAAAAGAAATTAGCCTCATATTTCAAAAGAAATTAGCCTCATATTTCAAAAGAAAAGAAACTACTCCAAAAGAAAAGAAATTAGCCGCATATTTCAAAACTATTTCAAAAGAAAAGAAATAAGCCTCATAAAACATATTTCAAAAGAAAAGAAATTAGCCTCATATTTCAAAAGAAATTAGCCTCATATTTCAAAAGAAAAGAAACTCCTTGTATTTCCTACAGCTACACCAACAGTTGCATCTAAAATATACAATTACAAACGATTCTTGCAGTGTATTGATTTAAGTTATCCCTCACTACATCCAGTTCCTTGCAACTGTTCTTCATAGGATTTCAACTACTCTCCTTGTGGACACGTTATTACTGGTGACCTTAGTATAGTCAAGAACGACAAGTTGAGAGAATTGTTAAAAAAGGGTCCCAAATACAGAGAAAGTATGTCCTTTACATGGGACCAAAATGTCAAAATTATCATAGACTCTTGTGAGGAATATGCAAGACGTTGGGCAAAGAAAGAGGATGTACAGCTCGACACCCTTTCCGAATGGATAAAATCAATCAGAGGGTTACTTTTATCTAGAATTTACCGATTAAAACCAACTGTGAACACCAGATTCGACTCTATATTTAAAGACCCTGATGTTATCACAGAGCTTGCCTACCTCCAAGAACATAATGTCATCACACCAGCGGACAAAGCCTCAAATAATTACACATTTACTTGCAAAAAGTACTATTTCGACAATCTAGTTAAAGAGTTGGGTTTAAATTCGACACCTGGAAATCCCACTTACACCCTAACAAACCTTTCTGCCTCTGAATTAATAGATAACCACAAATCAGCTCTTGCTGCCTTTGGCTTCGACACTAACAATTTAGATTTAGATTTACCATACTTATACTGCATACCTAAAATGAATAAGAATCCGTACAAACAACGTTTCATCGCTGGTTCCTCAAAATATTCTACCAAATCTGTATCGATCTTACTCTCCAAATTTTTATCTGAAATCAAGTCTGGGCTTCAAAAATATTGTTCGACAGTATATTCTCGCAGTGGTATCAACCAGATGTGGATTTTTAAGAATTCGAAGGAACTTTTAGAACATCTGAAATCCACTCATTTTAGTAGAGTCCATTCGATCAAAGCCTTTGATTTTTCGACACTTTACACTACAATTCCACATTCTAAATTGAAAGAAAGACTCGCAAAAATTATAAGTAATGCGTTTACAAGTAAGAACGGTAATCGCAAATACAAATTTATTGTTGTTAACTATGACAAAACCTACTTTGTAAAAGAAAAGTCAGATTCTGAAAATAAGTACACTGAAACTGATATTATTCAGATGTTAAACTTTCTGATCGGCAACATTTCTGTGGTGTTTGGAGGAAAGGTCTTCCAGCAAATTGTCGGAATTCCAATGGGGACCAATTGTGCCCCACTCCTTGCCGACATCTTCCTTTACTCGTACGAAGCTGAATTCATTCAATCTCTGGTCTCTGAAGGGAAAAGATTCTTAGCTTCTGACTTCAACTTCACTTACAGATACAGACGATGTGTTGTCCACCAATAATCCAAAATTCGCGGATTACCTGAGCAATATCTATCCTTCAGAGCTTGAAGTCAGAGAAACTACAGAGACAAATAAATTCAGCATCCTATTTGGACATAATGTTGTCCTACGACACTGATAGACACATGAACACCTCACTCTATGACAAACGTGACGACTTCAATTTCAGCATTGCAAACTTTCCTTTTCTGAGTAGCAACATCCCTTCATCGCCTGCTTATGGCGTGTTCATATCTCAGTTGATACGCTATGCCAGAGCAAGTACCAAATATACGGATTTTGTTCTGAGAGCTAGGCGTCTTTCAGATAAGCTTCTCAGTCAAGGATATGTCTGTGACCGACTACCATCGTCACTGAGGAAGTTCTACGGTCGATACGGGGAACTCGTCATACACTATGATGTGCCATTCTTCAGGATAACCACACCGTCTGCTATTTACCATTCTCCAGGATAACCACACCGTCTGCTATTTACGTGGCAGATGGCCGTCCTAAGTCGGCACCGGTTGCCCATTGGTCTCGTTGGTTTATGTGTAGTCTTTTGTGTTTCTATGTTGTGAGTTGGTGTTCCTTATGGAGGGGGATTAGGGTCACAATGCTATTTGTCTTGCTTACATGCTTCATGCTATGTTGCTTCGTTCAATGTTTAATTATTCCATGTTCATTTGTCTTGCTTTCATTTCAAATTGACTTTATCTTTCTTCTTTGTGTAATTTTGCTTCCCTGCATTTTACATTTGTCCTTCGTCAATGCATAACTGTCATTATACCATGCGTTATGACATCCTTCTTTCTGCCATTATCCTTTCGTCTTAATGCTATTATTGCTTCGTCAATGCTAACTTCAATTTTGATACCAGATGGCGCTTCGAGCGACCGCATGTGCCCGTTCCTTGAAATGAGCTTTGAAACATCCCCTGTCATTAGAAATTTCTTTTAAATTCTACTACAGTATCGTTCGAAAAGTAATTATATTACCGCACGAGAGGACAGAAGTATATTGGCTGTATAAATATTTGAAAAATATTTTGAAGTAATAAGTAAATATTTGATTTTTGTATGCATAAGATTTTTGTAAGTTTTAAATGTCACTATAAACTCCGCATGGCCATGAAGAATTCCTGTGGCGAAGTGGTTATCACGTTTGACACGATACATTATTTTGCACCTTTCCGAGTGGGTTCGAATCCCGGAGGAGGATACTTTTTCCCTATCGTCAATTTTATTATAAGTATAATGTATAATGTAACTTGTCCATGTTGTCCATCTGCCCAGTAGAGGATGGAGAAAAAAAAATGGGGGTACTTATAAAAATAAAATGTTTTTATGCAATTTTTTTTTCAGTTTTTCTTGGGGGGGGGGGGGGGGGGGTAATTGTTTTGGAAAAAAATTAGCGGGCATTTGTACATTATCATTATTCAGTTGAAATAAAAAATCATTTTTTATTACAAAACTTTGCAAACGCTTCGTTGGCTCACTATCGTCGCTTGCAAGTCATCTATGAAAAGTCATAATTTTAATTACTTGCCTTTTATATGCCCGTCAATGTCGTTTCTGTACCATAAATCGGATGATTCTTGCATAAAAAGATAAAACTTCTATAATAATTGACTTTGAAGTATGGACTTATGAAGGTCAATGTTCAAGGTCAATCCTTGCAAGCATCAAACACTTGGATTTCAATCTCAACCTTGATCTTGGGTCGAACAACAGTGGCGGATTTAGGGGATGCTCCTGCACAGACCCAATATTTTCCCGGCAAAAACAGGTACATCAGTAAAATCAGTAAAATCGGCAAAATTCGCCCCTTGACCCCCGGCAAAGGGGGCGCTGGATCCGCCACTGAACAAGAAGAATCTGACAAGTTTGCCATAGTGCAAACTAATTAAAATTATACCTTCCTTGCGCTCCTAACACGGAGTATAGGAATATAATAAAGGTCTAAATTTTGGCCATTGTTGAGAAAAGGCTGTGAATGACACTGAACTGTTTTTGTGCCACGTTCCTGAGCAGGCGTAGTCCTTGACCAACGGCGTAGCTCTGCCTGAAAAAGTGGAGGGGCACAACATCCCAAAATTTCTGACAAGTAAAAAAAAAAATAATAAATGAAAAAAAGAAATAAAAAAAGGGGGGGAAGGATTATAGAAAATATGGGGGTTTCATGTTCTTTATGCACACTTTTAAGTACATAAATAAATTGGAATTATTTTTAGCAAAATATTGACTTTTCAGAAAATACTTTCTATAACCTCTATCATCACATGTAATAATATTCTATATATTGAGTTAAATGTCTTCATGTAGGTTGATAAAGTAATATGTATAAAGGATGGATCAGAATAGCTAAATTATTCGGAAAGTCTATAAAGAACTGGCGAGCGGTAACGCTGCCCCCGCTGCCCCCCCCCCCTCCCCCCCTCCTCCCTCTTTCTCCTACGCTCCGCTTGTCCTGGACAACAGCTTGGAGTAATTTTGGCATACAAAGATGTCAAAAGGTAAATTTCAAGGTCAAAATTATGAAAGGAGACTAGAAACTGCATTATTGACTGAATCAATGGGGCCGGGGGATGTTGATCTCTAGGTTCGATCAGTGTAGGACGCGCGGTAGTTTCAATTTATCTAGAATATACCGCCTTTCCCACGATATCTCAGAAAAAAAACTGACTTTTATATAATTTCCCACTCACAATTCAGAAAAAAAAAACTATATAGCCGATGGGACTCGAACCCATACAGGAAAAAAAAAAGCAGACAGAACCCAGCACGCTGACCGCTGAGCTACGAAGTCGTTCCAGAAATGCGATAAAACTTTCTAGAGATTTCAAATCTCAAAATGGCTATTACTGTATAGATAAAAACAAACAGAAAAGGTCAAAATATTTATCATTTAATGGTTTCATTTTTTATTCAAATATTTCAATTGGCTTTGCTTTTTTTTTAATTTATAACTCATTTTTCCAAGTACTGCAACAGGGGACGTCTCAAAGTTAATTTCAATGAACGGACCCAAACGGAGCGCCATCTGGTATCAAAATTGAGGTTAGCATTGACGAAGCAATAATGGCATTAGGACGAAAGAATGATGGCACAATGAAAGATGTCATAACGCATGGTATCACGACAATTATGCATTGACGAAGGACAAATGTAAAATGCACGGAAGCAACATTGCATAAAGAAGAAAGACAAATGCAATAAAGTCAATTTGAAATGAAAGCAAGACAAATGAACATGGAATAATCAAACATTGAATGAAGCAACATAGCATGAAGCAAGTAAGCAAGTCAAATAGCATTGTGACCCTAATCCCCCTCCATAGTTCCTTGTCCCTTTTGCGTCTCTTTCTGTGGGTATCTGTTCTGTGTTTTTTGCATGGGTGTTTTGGGATTTTGCTGTGGGTGCTGCAACCTAGTGTTGTTGGAGATCCCCTCCTTTCTTTTATATCTACACTTATTTCGTGTTGCAGTGTGGAGTTGGTAATACAATTCCCCGTGACCCGATGTTTGAAGTGTTTTAATTCCATTTCGTTCTCTAACTTGACTTTGTTGTAGTGTCTTCCATGCAGGATCTCTACTCACCCTTCTTTGATCATCTCACTATGGCATTTTTAAGGTCGCCTCGTATTAAACTTACTCCTTTGAGATTACCCTCTATCACTACAGTAGCTTTCCCATCATCGACTTTTAACAGTAATAAACTTTTTTCCTCACCCAGAGTACTTCTTTCACCTCTTAAATTTAAATCCCGTAGACGTATTACACCTACTTCTCCATCTGCAGGCTCTACATTTAACAACAAACATAGAGGGTTCTCAGCAGTTTCTACGTGCAAAGGGAAAAGATGCGGTATGTGTCCGCTCATCAATTGCAATTCCACAATTAAATCAAGTGTTAACGGGCAGACTTTTAAAATTGAGATTGAAAACGACATCGATTGATCGTACCAAGATGTCATTTATGTTATAACATGAAACGCTAGGGGATGTGGCGCCCAATATGTTGGAGAAACAGGTCAGGCCTTAAAATCTCGTTTTAGAAGTCATTCGTATCAGATAAGAAACTCACATCACAAAAAACTAAGAAATTTCCTTTATAATCACTTCGTTAAATACAATCATTCCATTTCGGATATAACTATTACACCGGTTCAGTCTTTTTCTAAACTTAAAAATCTTAGTAAAACGGAAATTAAAAAACGCCGACTACAAGCTGAACTTGCCTGGATCACAAAACTCCAAACTGCGTACCCCCTTGGTCTAAACGATCAAATTTATGGACAAGGAAATATTTCCTCGACGTCAACTAATATTAATGTATTTTCAATCCGCCCAAACACTAAACGGAAGCATAGGTCTCACGGAAGACGAAGAAACCGAAAACTCAGAATAAGATCTAGATTACACCGTACCCTCAACGATCTTCTGATCATTGCTCGCAACGGCGGCAGACATGAACTGCTTCATGCTCTCTCATCAATTCCAGCAGTTCAATTGAAATCTATCTTGGATGAAGCACTGGTTGCATTCTTAAGAAATACTGATTGATTCAGACTTAATATCATTGTTGCATTCGCACAGAATAAACTTTATCCAGTTGTTAAAAACATCCCACCTAAAAAACGATTCTTAAAAATTTCATTTATTAACAAAGGATTCGATCTTCTTAACATCTCTAATATTTTTCGGGATCATCGTGTACAAAGTGCTATTCCTCAATATTTTGAAAATTTAGAACCTCCTCTTATTTGTTACAAATATAAGAGACCTATTCGAAATTTCGTTTTTAACTACAACAAAGTTACATCAGATCCTAAAATACTTGAATCATGTCCTGCTTCTTGAGAATGTGCAACATCTGAATATCTATATAAACCAGCTGGTCATATTATTACAGGTGACTTTTCAATTATCCAAGACAGGCAGCTCCGTGGTCTTCTCAAAAAAGGACCTAAGTATAGAATCCCATCCAAGATAGATTTTATTAAATGTCGCGAAGTACTAAAGGAAGCCTTAGATAACTATACCAAACGATGGTGTAAATCGGAAGGAGTCGAATTGCATTCTCTGAATGACTGGAAAAACCTCATTTTGGACATTACTGACATTCGAATAGACAACTTCCACAAAAATCCTCATCTTTTTGAAAATCCAAGTTCTAGATCTGAAAGATATTTTAAATCCAAATTACGTAATTTACATGAAAAATTTGTCTTCGCTCCTGCAGATAAAGCAGCCAACAACACCATAATCATATGAAAACTTTACTATATATCAACTTTAGTTTCGGAACTTTCGTCTACAAATACTTATATCAAAAGCAATGAAAGTGTCCCTAACATTTTGAGCAAACATAGCAGTGAAATTTCTTCATTCAACATCCCTATTTCTAAATTGGATCTTCCTACAATATACTGCATACCAAAACTGCACAAATCTCCTTACAAATTTAGATGCATTGCTAATTCTAGCAACTGCTCAACTACAAGTTTGTCTAGACATCTGACGTCAGCCCTCACGGCGGTAAAGGAACACGTTGCAAAATATTGTGAAACTGTTCTTAACAGGAATGATGTAAATTTATTTTGGTCTATAAAAAATTCCGGGGATGTGATTGACAAGATAAAATATAGAAATTTTCAAGCCAATACGATTGCTTCATACGATTTTTCAAATATGTACACCACGCTTCCTCACGACAAGATCAATGATCAATTGTCCAAACTCATTAAATGGTGCTATAATCGAGAGGGGAAAATTTATATTTGTACATCTGAATCAAAGGGTTTCTTTTCCGCTACAGAATACAAATCATACAAATCATGGACATGTAGCGACCTGTGTAGTGCCTTGTCCTTCCTCTTGGACAACATTTATGTAAGATTTGGTGAGAATCTCTACAAGCAGGTTGTAGGGATTCCTATGGGTACAAATTGTGCGCCTCTTGTTGCAGATTTATTTTTATACACATATGAAAAGGAATTTATTCAAAATCTTCAAAAGCAAAGAAAACATGATGATGTAAAATGCTTCACTGGTACTTCTAGGTACCTGGATGATATTCTTACTATCGATAATCCTGTTTTTGAAAAGTATAAAGATGTTATTTATCCACAAGAATTGACTCTAAACAAGGCAAACTTTACAGACACTGAAACACCATTTTTGGACCTAAATATCAAAATTGTCAATGGAGAAATTCATACAAGTGTATATGACAAACGAGATGATTTTAGATTCAACATAGTAAATTTTCCCTGGCTTGACGGTGATGTCCCTAGATTACCGTCATACGGTATCTACATTTCACAGCTCATCCGGTATGCTAGAGCATGTACTGATGTTTTGGATTTTCATAATAGAAATCTACAAATTACAAAGAAACTTTTAGGTCAAGGTTTTCGCTTTCATAAACTAGTAAAGACTTTCTGGAAATTTTACAAAAATTATGATCAACTTCTTTTGAAATTCGGACCAATACAAGCAACGGAGTATATTACTTTGGGTATTTCACAACCTGCATTTTATGGTGACATAATTAACAAAATAAGAAGGATCAAAGGTAGACAGCATATGTATCGAAAATGCGTCAGAGTCATCAAACGCCTTTTATACCGTGGATATGATCCTTATGTCACCAGACGGACACTAAGCTTGGTACTTGACCAATATACAGTCTTGTACGAGCGCATTCTTAAGACTTGCACTCTGACTGACTGTGACGACGGGACTCCATGACGGGCCCTGTCCAAACCTCTTTAGAGAAGACAGGGCCCCGACCACCTGTCCTCTCTGAATGTCAGTCGGACTCCTCGGGTGATAACATATATGAGCTCGCTACAGCCGGCAGAGCACGGACTGTATTGCGCACGTCCTCTTTTTATATCCATTTACATATTCATCTGTGTTGCTTGGACCCCTGTGTTTTACGGTCTTGTTTGTGTGTGGTCACCTAACAGTGAGGAGGTTGTTTTACACCATAACTGTGCGTTCTTCGAGACCTCTGGGAAATCGGAATAGTGGGAGGGTTGTGCGCACGTAATCCAGGATAACCACACCATTTGCTACTTGCGTGACAGATGGCCGTCCAAAGTCGGCACCGGTTACCCATTGGTCTCGTCGGTTTATGTGTAGTCTTTTGTGTTTGATGTTTACATGTCGTGTGTCTCTTTTCCGTCTCATGCTGTACTCGTCTTTTGTGTTTTTGCATCGGGTGTTTTGTTTTGGCAAACTTTACAGACACTGAAACACCATTTTTGGACCTAAATATCAAAATTGTCAATGGAGAAATTCATACAAGTGTATATGACAAACGAGATGATTTTGGATTCAACATAGTAAATTTCCCCTGGCTTGACGGTGATGTCCCTAGATTACCGTCATACGGTATCTATATTTCACAGCTCATCCGGTATGCTAGAGCATGTACTGATGTTTTGGATTTTCATAATAGAAATCTACAAATTACAAAGAAACTTTTAGGTCAAGGTTTTCGCTTTCACAAACTAGTAAAGACTTTCTGGAAATTTTACAAAAATTATGATTAACTTCTTTTGAAATTCGGACCCATAAAAGCAACGGAGTATATTACTTTAGGTATTTCACAACCTGCATTTTATGGTGACATAATTAACAAAATAAGAAGGATCAAAGGTAAACAGCATATGTATCGAAAATGCGTCAGAGTCATCAAACGCCTTTTATACCGTGGATATGATCCTTATGTCACCAGACGGACACTAAGCTTGGTACTTGACCAATATACAGTCTTGTACGAGCGCATTCTTAAGACTTGCACTCTGACTAACTGTGACGACGGGACTCCATGACGGGCCCTGTCCAAACCTCTTTAGAGAAGACAGGGCCCCGACCACCTGTCCTCTCTGAATGTCAGTCGGACTCCTCGGGTGATTACATACATGAGCTCGCTACAGCCGGCAGAGCACGGACTGTATTACGCATGCCCTCTTTTTATATCCATTTACATAATCATCTGTGTCTCTGGGGCCTCTGCGTTTCGCGGTCTTGTTTGTGTGACGTCATCTTACAGTGAGGAGGTTGTTTTACACCACATTTGTACGTTCTTCGAGACCTCTAGGTAACTGGAGAAGTGAGAGGGTTGTGCGCACGTAATCCAGGATAACCACACCGTCTGCTATTTACGTGGCAGATGGCCGTCCTAAGTCGGCACAGGTTGCCCATTGGTCTCGTTGGTTTATGTGTAGTCTTTTGTGTTTCTATGTTGTGAGTTGGTGTTCCTTGTCCCTTTTGCGTCTCTTTCTGTGGGTATCTGTTCTGTGTTTTTTGCATGGGTGTTTTGGGATTTTGCTGTGGGTGCTGCAACCTAGTGTTGTTGGAGATCCCCTCCTTTCTTTCAGAATGGTGGATGATATTCTGTCACAGACCATTTGAACCATCCAACCAAAGATTGTACTCTATGTCTTCCGAAATGGAAGTTACCGGATGTGACTGTTCTACCGAATTGAAACGGCGGGTGTTGCATGCAAGCAGGAGATGCTTACTCTTTCTGGGCACCTTGTCTCAATTCCATATCGGGAGTTCGCTTCTTTTCATATGGTGGAGGTTTTTGTTTGTTTGCTTTGGTTCTTGTTTTATCCTGATTTTGTATGCCTTCGGTTTCTGATTTCAATTTCTAAATTATCGATTTTGTGCTGTATACAGGGATATGGTGAGACATAATTAATGATCACATATTAAGTAGAAATAATTCCTGAACAATTATCAAATTCACATTGTCACACCACTTCCGTATTATTACGAGTTTTATCTTCATATCACACCATTTATTTCTATCCTCTTCGTTTCTACGGAGAATTGACCCTTCCGAACGCGGGAAGAATTTGAAAAATTCCATGACGTCACAATGCAATTTCGATGTTTGACCGAGGTTCGTAGCATTGTGACGTCACGACATGCATTTTACATTTTTTCCCGCAATCGGGAGGGTCAATTCGGCTAATTCGCTTTCTTTAGTAGTATTGATCACAGTTCCACGTAAGAACTAAGCAGTTTGAAAATATAACGATTCATGCAAAAATAAAAATCCACGGAAATGAATACATAATATTCATCAACTAGGTCCACATTTACTTCAGAACAATTGCATTTTTCACTATCTATTTGTAAATTCGAGGTAAAAATGTTTTTCAATGAATTATGAAGTTCTTGCAATCAGCAATTGCCTAAATAACCATATTTCAAGTTTGTAACAGTAGATTTAGGTCATATAACATAATGCGAATACACGTTAGCATACCCCGTGATACGTACCTTTGTTCCACGTGATATGCAACAGTGAATACCGGTAAGTATCCCATGTGAAAGCGCTCATTTTATATTGGAATAATATTTTCTGTTGTTCTGTATTTCATGTTGAATTTGATCATACTGGAATTTTCTGTTTTACATATCCCAATGGCTATGTTCGTGTATTGTGTATGGTACATAATAATTGGTTTGAAATTTTTTCAAGAAGGTATAGAGTTGTATCACTTCCCTATGGTTTGTTTATGTTGGCTTTTGAACGGGAACTGTCTAACTTTTAATTGTTCTAATTGTATGAGCGTTTTGGTTAATAAAGAGAAGGGAGGAGATCTCCAACAAGACTCCGTTGCAGCATCAACAGTAAAACACCAAAACACCCGATGCAAAAACACAAAAGACGAGTACAGCACGAGACGGAAAGAGACACACGACATGTAAACATCAAACACAAAAGACTACACATAAACCGACGAGACCAATGGGCAACCGGTGCCGACTTTGGACGGCCATTTGTCACGCAAGTAGCAAATGGCGTGGTTATCCTGGATTACGTGCGCACAACCCTCTCACTTCTCCAATAAAGAAAACAATTCCAACACTGCCTACTCTCATCAGCATACATAGATCAAGTTTTCTGGATACCTAGTCACACATGTTTTGGATATTTTTTGTCCTTATTTGCAAAAAATGTACCAACATACCACAACAGATAAGGGAGCAACCATTTGATTTTTAGGGGGGGGGGGGGGAGGCAGGAAGATTTTTGTAATCCGGAATTTTTTTTTTCGGCCGATTTTCTTTTCTTATCTTCCAATGTTGAAGATGACACTTAAAAGTTTTAATCATTCAGCGTTATTTTTCTGCAATATTTTAAAAATATCAAACACGTGAGCCAAGGAAGAATATACTAAGGCATCTTTTGCTAGCAGATCTTTTCTTTTTTTTTTTTATTTCTGGGATGGCATATGAAACCTATGATCTTTTCACGTAAATGAAACTCAACGCAGACAGGCTATATGGTGCTCATGGCTTCGTTCCTTTGAATCATGTTTTATCTTTGTTTCATTTAATTTTTATTTATACTTAGTTTATGACACAAGAAGTGTTTACAAGGCGTGCGGAAAGGTCGAAAGAGGAGGACCCAATTTTATTATTCGGACTTTTTTTGGCAAAGTCCTCCTGCCCCCCCCCCCCCCCTGAAAATGAAATGGTTGCTTCCTAAGAAACTTTTTTATCCTATTATCCTATCTTTTTCTTATTGAGCACGCCTCCCCCCCCTTTGAAAATTATGTATCCATCCTCACCATGCAGCAACATATGATGAAGTGAGGGGATTAGAATCAGAAAAGAAAATTTGGAAATGTAAGATTTTATTCATGATTTTTTTTGTTGCAACAGGGAAGCTAAGAGTTGAAACAGGGAAGCTAAGAGTTCAATCAAATTCAGGAATTCTTTCGAGGGAAGGAAAATAGCTATAGAGCAGGTTTTTCCCTGGATAAAATCTACTATAATACGGGAAAAGCCTACAATATAGCAAAATTTCAAACGGGGGAAAATTACTATGTAGTAGATTTTCCGGGGGAAAAGACCACTACGTTGCTATCGTAGTATATGGCTAAGGGAAAATACTACTATATAACACCGGCTTTTCTTTGGCCCAAGTTTTAGATGTTACCTTCACATGTTTTAATATATGTTTTTCTGGTCTGTCTCTGTGAAAGGGCAAGGGGTGGTAAGGGCAAAAATCAGCCCAATTTCAAAACTGGGACAAACATTGAACATTGAAAAAAACAGAAAAAATCAATTTAAATTTTAGAATCCGACATCTCGTTGTGATTCTACACCAATTTGAAGACAGGATGGTCAGCTATATTTTACACTGATTTTGACGTCATATGACGTTACGATCTTACATTGTTATGTAACGTTGTCTGTAGGTAATTTGCTGCTATATTCTAATTCTATTTAGGCTATTGTGTTGATAAATTATCAATATCACGATATAATATTAGTATATGTACATGGTTGGTTTACTATAATATAATGAGGGGTAATTGGGACACCCCTTTCTTGACATATGGAAATCTTAAGTGACATATTAATGTTATAATGATATTTTTCACCAAGGCCTTAAAAAGTATGTGTATTTCCGATATTTTACAAAAATCTTACAGGGTGACAGGGTATCGGTAAATCCCCTGTCAGAAATATCCGTTTTACCTCAATTTCTGACAGGGGATTCGCCGATACCCTGTCAGTTTTTGGAAAACATACGCATGGTAACCCCTAATTAGAGGGATATGAGTGGGCTCCGATCCCTTGTTTGTGGTGGTCAACATCAGTGGCGGATCTAGGATTTCATAAAGGGGGGGGGGGAGGGCAAGAAAATTGTTCACAGAGAAACTGACAAGCAAAAAAATTAAAAAAGATCGGAGACGAACGATAATGTGAATCATCTTATTAAGAAGAGTGGGGGAGTCATTCCAACTGCATGTACAAGATTTAGAGCATCTTGATACATTTACTTTAGTTTATAGGTAGAGTGGCGAGCGTAATGAGCCGGAAAATATGAAGTTGTCTGTGTGTGGTTTTTTTTTTACAATTTTATTCTATATTGGCAAGCGGAGCGAGCCGTAATATTTTTGGAATAGATGGTTACATTCTGTCATAAAAATACAATATCTCTCTCATTTCCATGCACTTTTTTGTTTGACAAAAATGGGGATAGTTGGGAAGATTAGGGCATTGCAACCTAACTATCCACCTGTCTAACCTGGTTAGATCGGCCCATGAAAATAAAGCATTTGGTAATTATTCAAGTGTTAATTTGATTTTGAATTTTGTATTTGTTTATGACACATAAATCCGTTCAAACACGATCATAGAAAGTTGAAGACAAAATGAGGACGAAAAATAGACAGCTAATGAAAAATTAAGTGCGGCGAGCGAAGCGAGCCGAAATTTTCCCCAAAAGTAAAGATCGAGATTAAGCATGAAAAAAGTACATTATTCTGAATCATTACTTTGGGTGAAAAAGGGGGAGGGGGTCGGGCACCTTGCCCCCCCCCCCCCCCTCTAAATCCACCACGGAACATTTTCTTTTCTCTTTGGTCATATTACATTGTTTACATTGAGGATCACTGACCAGGGTTAAATACCCGAAACATACATGTATGTCCCATGCTGCAAATTGATCTGTTCTTAAATGATGTTATTAAATTTAAAGACGTTTAACATTATGACATAAGGATTTCATAATGACCTTGACCTTCAAGGAAAATCACCATGACAATTTTTTTCATTATCTTGAAAGACATAGTAAAGAGGTTGAAATTATCATAATCATATCATTTTATTTTATTTTACAAAGACACAACCGAGCTAACATAAGATATATAAAGTTGCAAACATAACACAATCACTATAACCATAGCGTCTATCGGTACAAATGTATGCTTTTAGCACTCTAGTAGGTTAGAAGGTAGTTTTACGTGTGTCATGTAGCATCATATCCCATCCATCCTGTTACGTTTTTAACACAACTTCTACAGTTTTCGACCGTATTTCATTTTTTTTTTTTTGGATTGAGGATCACCGACGAGGGTAAAGTACACGAAACGAGCATGCCTGGTCCATGCTGCCAATTTATATGTTCTTAAATTCCATTTATCGTTACGGAGTTATGGGACTTCAAAATATTTTGAAAATATACAAAAAAGGTATTTTTCGAAAATGTGTATACTTCAAGAAGAAAAGATATTGCTCACATATATTACGGGTTTTTAATTTTTTGTCACATAATTAAGAAATTATGTGTAATGGGAGAGGAGGTTATAGCACAATGTATACATGGTAAGCTCAGGGCAAAGTGTACGCCCATGTGACGCAATAACTTAAACATGCGTCAATGAATGATCATGATATCTTTAAAAACACTGTGATAAGAATGAGGAGAGGAAGCTGCCTTTCAATTTTCACGCCTACTTTGTCGTAACAGGGTTATATTACTTAATTTTTCGTAAATTTATCTGCTTTTGATGCTAATGAATTTGAAGACGTTTAACATTTGTACCACTTGGTGATTGTCACTGCTGGTGGACCAGGAGTTCCCGAGGGTACATGTAGCCAAGTTCGATCAATTTTGTTTGGTCGTTTCTTCAAACGCATTCGAAAATTTCTGTTGACAACATTTTCTCAGCTTTCTGTAACCTGGTCCTGTGGCATCATATTTCAGCCATCTTGCTATGTCTTTCGGTATATATTGAACATAATTTCCCCATATTTTGGCCTTATTCATTGGTAAGATTAAGGATCACTGACGAGGGTTTAATACCCGAAACGTGCATGTCTGGTCCATGCTGTAAATTTATCTGCTTTTAAATGATGTTAATGAATGCGAAGACGTTAAACATTTGTACCACTTGGTGAGTGTCACTGCTGGTAGACCAGTAGTCCCCGAGGGCACATGTAGCCCAAGTTCGATAAATTTCGGTTGATCGTTTCCAACGAGACCAATGGGTTTGTTTATGTGTTGTCATTTGAGTTTGATGATTCTATGTGATTTTGCGTTCCTCGTGCCTTTTGCGTCTCTTTCTTGCGTGTCTGCTCTGTATTTAGCATTGTATGTTATGGGGTTTTGCTGTAGTTAATGCAACCGAGTGTTGTTGAAGATACCCTCCTTTCTTTTACTAGTCCAGTCATATTATGTAAAAAATGGGCTGAAATCGAAATAATTGCAAAAGATTTTTTAAGACTTAGTTTAATGTCTAAACACACGTACAAAACACATATTAAAAATCCTCAATCGATACTTCACGGGAAGTGCAGTATTTGGACCCCCCCCCCCCCCTTCATTTGAGTCAAAATGCAGAAAGACCAAATGTGGCATAGTTAGTTGATCAGAACACCAAGAGAAAGTTTCAGTTTTAGCATAAAATTGTTTTATGATATCTTTAATAACTATATAAGACATTTAATAAAACTCAAACTTGTAGATGTAAGCAAAACAGAAAACTGACAAATCAAAAATGGTACAAATAGCCATTTTCAGTTAGCAAAATCGCCTCAAGCTCGAGTTTGTGGCCTTTGTTAGGAATCAAGATAAACAACAAAATAGCTTTATTTTCTATTATGTTCCAAGTGTCTCAACGTACAGCATGACACTAATAACATTTCTTTTGCAATTAGTTCGATTTCAAACCGTAATATGACTGGACTATACATATCTTTGATAAATAAATATTGTTATTACTGCGCCACAAAACGTCGCTTTCTATATCTTTAAGATCGCGTTTCTTAATTTTAGTTTAATAAAGCAAACAAATTTAAAATATCTTTGTTAGTCTGTAGTGAAAAAAACTTGTCTACAAAATCGCAATTTTGAGATATCGCGGCTGTCTACGAACTTATCGAACAAACCGTCTTACTTGATGTGATTCTCATGACTTCATCTTTTCTTCTGCTTCCTGTGGACAATCAAGACGGGAGAACAAAGAAATTGTTCATCCTGTTCATTTCAAAAACATCCATAAATACCTAAAGTAAATAGGCAGCAATTAGCAAACCTTCCTTTCAATGACTAGTATACTTTCACAGATCAAATTTGTGGAATGAAATAAAGACGGTTGGACGTACATGTAGACTTGGCATATGGTAGTTAGATTCCCTTTGCTAGTGATCAAAATATCCATACTTCAATCACAAATGGGGCACTGACTTTTGTTAATTTCCCTTTTAAGTCAAATGATACCAATACAATGGATCTTAAGGTAGAGCATCCCTCAGGTCTCAGATACTCATATTTCCTAAATAACAACAAAGCTAATATGTTAAAGATAGTGTCCTTGAAAATAAATTTTATTGAAAACGTATTTTATTCCAAAGGGTCTATAAAGAGGAATAAAGGAGCCATAAAAAGTTTTATTTGAAAATATGCAGTAAGTAATATTGTCGATTTTTTAAAAATTAAATCTCCATATACCTCTATTTTAAATACCTTGTAGGTGGCGCAAGTGAAATGAATTCGAGCTGCGCACCCCAAATTCAAAAGGTCTATAACTGCGAATGTATGCGTTAGATTCGCCTGAAAATGTGAATTTATACAAATAATAATGTATATACTTTCATATGAAAAGAAAAAGTTTGTAAAAGTAATTAATTTTCAGGGACACCGTCCGTTTAACTTGAACTTTATCCTGTTATTAATGAGTTAAAGAAGATCCTGACGATAATCTCAACAGCACTCACAATAGAGCACCAAATGGAGCATCGACGGACCCCCAGCAAGCTAGAGGTGGGACCAGGTGCCCGGGAGGAGTAAGCATCCCCTGTTGGCTAGCCGCACCCGCCGTCTATGTTCATGCAAGAAAATGAAAACAAAATCTGAAACACATGCACTGTCTCTGACACTTATGCCCTTTGCCGTGTGGAGCTCGTAAAAAAGTTCCCCGCGAGGGGTTTGACAGTAAGTGTTTTGAATATTGTTCCCTGACATGGTCGCCATAGCACTTTCTATATAGACTTACCTAAGACTGGCGACTTTAAATAGAAATGAGGTAGAAGAAAGCTGAATATATCCATATGTAGAGGAACATCTCGAACTATTCAGACTACAAAATCAAAATTTGCACGTCTCGTTTTGGCTATAAACGTCCATTTATGACCTAATTTAACATTTTCGTCATTTTAGGGAATACCACATAATAACTTTACATACCTCTGCAATGCATGAAATTTCAAAAAGTCATATTTACCCTTATTTCTCTGGATTCTTATAGCTTGCATTGTGTATGAATTAAAGCCTATTTTGAAAAATTCTGATAAAATAAACAGTTCTAAGGAGTGTATTTTCTTATAAATACGACTGTGCTGGTTGTCATGGCAACAACTCATTATTTTTATTAATAGCGAGCGAAGCTCGCCCTTATGGTAACGCGTATACACTTACTTTATTGAGAAAATATGCTGAATCAGTGAATGAGAATGTACAACTATGCTTTCAAAAACTTTCGTCCCACAGAGTTGCTGCGGAGATGATGTATACTGCCATTTACATCTTTTTTCGACATGCAAGTTGACGTATATGCTTTACTCAATTTTTGTTTATTAGTTAAATTTATTGACATACTTTTTCGTAAAGCAGATAACGATATAGCATCAAAACAATGTCATCAGCACGGAATCTCGAGGAAATCGACATTTCCGGTGATTCTAAACGGGACGTTTCGCTCTGACTGCTTTTCTCGTCTCAGTTTCGTTCTAGAAGTCGGACTAGGGTTTGTTATTTTTTCTTTTTTTTTTTCTTTTGGTCGATATATTATTGTAATCTATTTTCAATTTAACCTTTTTTTTACAAAATTAAAATGGCTTGAAATTAAAAAAAAAAAAAAAAAGATTCACATGTAGGAAATATATGAGCTTAGGTCGATTCCGTTTTTAACTAGGTCTGTTTATACAAGGGTTTATAAGTCCTTGGTTTATAAATCCTTGGTCTGTCTGAGCACCGTCTACTGAGTTCTTTGAAACTAGATCGTTGATATAAGTTTTCAAAATCTGTGAGACACTTTTTTCTTTGCTGTGGTTTTCTGTAAATCTGACTGGAAGCCCCCCCCCCCCCCCCCCTCAACTAATATCTGCCGGTCTGGTCCAAAATGGCAATCATCAAACAGAAAGTATCACAAATATTGTAAGACAAGGACTTATAAACAGTGTCATCTGTTTATAAGTCATTGTGTAAGATAAGATAAACCGTCATAGTCTAAAAATAAAACGCAAAAAAAAAGAGAAATATCTTTTTTTTGGGGCGGGGGGGATTTAATCATATTTATTTTCTCTCCGCTCGCACAAAAAGGCTTTGCCTTGATTCATATTAGCTAGAAGGTCGCCAGGTATACAATTTTTTTCTATGAATAGAGATATGTTATTGCTTTATCCTAAAGCAGTCAAACCAATATGTACCCAAATTCGTTTTTTAGCAAAACGACTTTCTATAGATAGCACAATACATGGGCGGATCCAGAAATTTTTTTCAGGGGGGGGGGGTTCCTAAAGTCCGAATTTTTTGTAGAGCAAAAAAAAAAAAAAAAAACGCAAACGCAAACGCAAGGAAATAAAGATATTGATTGATGACTGTCAGTTCTGTCTCTAATTATTAATAAAACAGGTGACTGGAGAGTTATGGCGAGCAAATAGCTTAAAAATTTGAATTTTCACATCATATACATGTACATTTGTATATAGTAATTGATTAAATTGATTGTCAGTTCTAAAATGTATAAATACAACAAATGGCGAGCGATAGCGAGCCAGTGAAATTTTTTTCCAAGAATTGGAATAAAATCCATTATCTGTGTCTTTTTTGGTTTCGTTTCGTTTCCTTAGTGCCCTTGTTTATTGACCTAGATGTAATGTATGGGAAAGCGCAGATGCATCACTTGAAAATAACGTACATGTATGTAATAAATTCTGGCGAGCTTCCGCTCGCTAGAGAAAAAATTTAAAATACTGACGGCAAAATATTATCAAAATGAAAGATTTCTAATACAAATTCATGATATATTTTTCAAATATTATGACAAGAAAAGGGGAATTGGGACTTAATCTTATGAAATATGTATATTAATAACAACAATTTAGCAATGTTTCGAAAATTCAAGGGGGGTCCGGACCCCCCAGACCCCCCTCTGGATCCGCGCTTGGAATAATTTGAGCCAAAAACAACATTTTGACCCAAAAACATAGAGATTGACTCCAAATTCGAATTTCTAATTCTCTCGTTTTAAAGAGTATAATGAATAGTATATATTCTTATCTTTGAATCTTTAGAAGCAGGACTCATGCGAAAATGACAATTTTTCCTATTTTCGGCGATTTTTCATTGAAAAATATGCATTTTTCACAACAATTCCCATTCAGCAATGATAATTTCAAGGAGTATAATTTTTTTCTGAAATAATGCAACAAACTTAGCTTATACCATTTATCGTCCATGTCGGTTTCAAATATTACGTGATATGAAAATAGAGTTATCTCCCTGTAGTTGCAATCCTAACATTAAAAACATCTCTCCTAAAAGAGGATTAATAAAAAGTCAATTTATCAACAAAGGTTTCGATCTTCTAAACATCTCTAATATTTTTCGGGATCAGCTCGTACAAAGTACTATTCCTCAATATTTTCAGAATTTAGAACCCCCTCTTATTTATTACAAGTATAAGAAATTCCGTTTTTACCTACAATAAATGAGATAAAGAAGATCATGACAATAATCTCAACAGCACTCACAATAGAGCCCCAAGTTGATAATCGGCAGACCCCTAGCAAGCCAGAGTAGAGACCAGGTGCCCGGGAGGAATAAGCATCCCCTGTTTGGCTAGCCGTACCCGCCGTCGATGTTCGCACCATAATGAAAATATCTACATAACATGAAAATAAAGTAACATCAAATCCTAAAATATGTGCAACGTCTGAATATCTATATAAATCAGCTGGTCATATTGATGACTTTTCAATTATCCAGGACATGCAGCTCAGCAGTCTTCTCAAAGAAGGGCCTAGGTATAAAATCACATCCAAGATAGATTTTATTAAATGTCGCGAAGTACTAAAGGAAGCCTTATATAACTATACCAAACGATGGTGTAAATCGACAGGAGTCGAATCACATGACTGCAAAACCCTCATTTTGGATATTACTGATATTCGAATAGATAGCTTCCACAAAAATCCTCATCATTTTGGAAATTCAAGTTCTAAATCTGAAAGATATTTCAAATCCAAATTACGTAATTTACATGAAAAATATGTCTTCGCGCTTGCAGATAAACAGCCATCTAGACAAGAATCATTTGAAAACGTTACTACATGATATCAATTTCAGGTTCGGAAGTTTCGTCTACAAATACTTATATCAAAAGCAATGAAAGTTTCCCTTTTCTTTTGTGCAATTATATAAGTGAAATTTCTTTATTCAACATCCCTATTTCTAAATTGGACATCCCTATAATATATACTGCATACCAAAACGTCACAAGTCCCCTTACAAATTTCGATACATTGCTAATTCAATTCTAGCAACTGCTCAACTACAATTTTGTGTAGAAATCTGACGTCAGCACTCACGGCGATAAAGGAACACGTAGCAAAATAGTGTGAAACTGTTCTAAACAGGAATGATGTAAACTTATTTTGATCTATTAAAAATTCATGGGATATATATACTTTATCGATGCTTATCTCCGAGTATGAAAGAAAGGAGGGGATCTCCAACAACACTAAGTTGAAGCACAGATGACCATATAGCCCAAGCGTCACTTTAAGAGAACGATAGATAATAAGTATCTTGTGTTTTGTTATGGTTATACAACACACAGCAAGTGCATTCGTTGTACATGTACATTGTACCACACCATCTGTTACTAACGTGGCTGATTGCCCATGGGTCTCGTTGGTTTATGTGTTGTCTTTTATGTTCGATGTTTGATGTCTCGTTGCTGTTCCTTGTATCTTGCTGTATGTGTCTTCTCTGTGTTTTCACTTGGGGTGTTTGGTGTGTTGCTGTTGGTGCTGCAACCGAGTTTTGTTGGAGATGACCTCCTTTCTTATGTAATAAGCGTTAGCGTATTTTATGCGGTAAATGCACTTGTGTGTTGCATTCCCGTAACAAATCATAAATTATGACATTTATTCTATACATATATTCTATACATATGCACCACAATTGTCGGTTTCATTTTTGTATTTTCTGAAATTGCGGGGCTTTTTTCTACGTAAGGAGAAGGGAGGAGATCTCCAACAAGAGATACGTTGAAATTTAGGTCATCGCAGGTTCAGTTTACAAGTTAGAACAGTCGTTACAACCTTTTTTTCTAGAAAATATGCATTGTGACGTCACGAACGTTTACATTCAGGAATATGCAGCATGTTTCATATGAATTTGAAGACGTTTTACATTTCGTTTTAATTTCTGTATACAAAATTCTCACAAATTTCTAAAACCTGGATCCTGTAGCATCATATCCCAGCCATCTTGCTTCGTCTATTGGTTTTTCTTTAGGACATAATTTTCACAGATTTTGGTCATATTTCATTGTTTAGATTGTAGATTTACATGTATTCCACCCATCCTATGTTTTCGGTATATTTTTGGGCATAATATTTTTCACTCTTTGGCCTTATAACATTGTTTGGATTGAGGATCACTGACGATGGTTAAATACCCGAAACGTGCATGTCTGGTCCATGCTGTAAATTTATCTGCTCTAAAATTATGCTAATGAATTTGAAGACGTTAAACATTTGTACCACTTGGTGAGCGTCATTGCTGGTGGACCAGGAGTCCCCAAGGGAACATGTAGCCAAGTTCGATCAATTTCGGTTGGTCGTTTCTTCAAAGGCATTTGAAAATTTCTGTATACAAAATTGTCTCAAATTTCTAAAATCTGGGTCCTGTAGCATCATATCCCAGTCATCTTGCTACGTCTTTCGGTATTTTCAGGACAAAAAAGTAATAATTTTCAGATTTGGAGTTAAAGAAGATCCTGACGATAATCTCAACAGCACTCACAATAGAGCACAAAATTAGCATCGACGGACCCCTAGCAAACTAGAGGTGGGACCAGGTGCCCCGGGGGAGTAAGCAAATTTAATAGCATCATTTGAGAACAGATAAAATGTCAGCATGGACCAGACATGCTTGTTTCGGGTACCTAACCCTCGTCAGTGATCCTCAATCTAATCAATGTTATATGACCAAAAAGTGTGAAAAATATTATGCCCAAAAATATACCGAAAACAGCAGGATGGGTGGGATATGATGCTACAGGACCCACGTTTTAGAAATTTCAAGATTTTTGATAACAGAAATTTTCGAATGCGTTGAAACAGACGATCAACCGGAATTGATCGAACTTGGCTACATGTGCCCTCGGGGACTCCTGTTCCACCAGCAGTGACACTCACCAAGTGGTTCAAATGTTAAACGTCTTCAAATTCAATAGCATCATTTGAGAACAGATAAAATTTCAGCATGAACCTGACATGCACGTTTCGGTAACTTAACCATCGTCAGTGATCCTCAATCTAAACAATGTTATATGGCAAAAGAGTGTGAAAAATATTATGCCCAAAAATATACCGAAAACATAGCAGGATGGGTGGGAAATGATGCTACAGGACCCACGTTTTAGAAATTTCAAGATTTTTGATAACAGAAATTTTCGAATGCGTTGAAGAGACAGACCATCAACCGAAATTGATCGAACTTGGCTGCGTGTGCCCTCGGGGACTCCTATTCCACCAGCAGTGACACTCACCAAGTGGTTCAAATGTTAAACGTCTTCAAATTCAATAGCATCATTTGAGAACAGATAAAATTTCAGCATGGACCAGACATGCACGTTTCGGGTACTTAACTTCCTTCAGTGACCCAGGCATACATTATTGAACAAACAACTTTAACAAACCAGCAGGGGAAAGTGAGGCATATTTGCAACGAGCAAATGAATTCTGACAAAGTATAACCACTTCACTACTAACAACGACGACGACGACAACACAGGAGAACACCCCCCCCCACACACACACACACACATTTGACCAAACAATGTAAAAACATGGAAACATAAATGGCAACACGTTAATAAAGGGAAACCAGTTATGCACCTGTGCCTAGTAAATCCATACAAACGTGTTGTTATCCGGAGCACATTCCTCTGCCTGTTATTCGGATACAAGATATAACGTTGTTGTATAACCCAAAGGGAAAGAACTTTGCAAAAGTATTCTGGCAAACGTTTCAAGGTATATAAAGACTGTGGTGTAAAAAAAAGTGTTGTTCAGAGCATAAGGGAGTGAAGTAGAACGAATGTCACGGGTCCATGTTCAATATCACAGTGCAGCTGATTGGTAAAATTGTGAATCAATACTTTTCATTGCCACCATCTGACCATTCAATGGAATTTTTTTACATACTAGAAATTTCTCTCAAGACCCAAAAAATACATGACATAAATCAAGATCAAATGGGCCAAAGCCAAAGGTCAAAATTATAATGACCATAGAAGGATATGTCTGACCTGTGTCGATATTGTCTTGTTAATAATGAATGACAAATATGGATAATGACCATATCCCTGTTTACAGCACAAAATCGATAATTCAGAAAATCAGAAACCGAAGGCATACAAAATCAGGATAAAACAGGAACCAAAGCAAACAAACAAAAACCTCCACCATATGAAAAGAAGCGAACTCCCGATATGAGAGTGAGACCAGGTGCCCAGGAAGAGTAAGCATCTCCTGCTTGCATGCAATATAATTTTCAAAGTTCTATTCGGTTCAAACAAATGCAATGACCCTGGACAAATGTTAAACGTCTTCAAATTCAGTAGCACCAATCAAGAACAGATAAATTGCAACATGGACCAGACATGCACGTTTCGGGTACTAAATCCTCGCCAGTGATTATCAATTTAAACCATGTGATATGGCCAAATGGTGTAAAAGAAGATATAATTGTAATCCTCATGACCATAACTAGTCTACATGTACATCACAATATTTCACGAGGTTGTTGCTCAGGAAAATAGGGAGATAATCTACATGTCAACTATGCAGTTTACACACAAATAAGAGAATCGATGGACACCACAGCAAGTAAAGCCAGAGAGACTATATGTGACGTCAGTAACTACGGTGGTCAGCAGCAGAGTCTATACCATAATATTGAACATCATGTTGTGTGGATTGGAATGAGTAAATACAACTTTTAAAAACGAATTTCTAATTAATTCATGATAAAATTTATAATCTAACGTTTTGTTGCAAATTAATTGGGATCGACACCAGTTGTAAAGCTGAAAATAATTATCCGCATTCTAGGCCATAAATACGTGATATAATTCTATCAAAAAGCGAATGCTAATAAACTCTGCATTCTAATCGTTTGACGAATGAAAAAATGAGCGGAAAAAGATTATGGAGATGCCGGGGATCGAACCCGGGGCCTCTCACATGCAAAGCGAGCGCTCTACCACTGAGCTACATCCCCATGTTGACTAAATCGGGGTTAAATGTCACTTGGATTTAAATGTGCGTTAAGACATAGATGTCGACTCAGGTGGGGTTCTAATAAATAGGTTCCCATGAGGGGCGAGAAGGGTCAAATTTAAAGTTTTAAGTATAGCTAGGTGGATTTTAGGGGTCGCTATCCCCAGACCTAGCCACGTGTTCAAACCAAAAACACCCCCCCCCCCCCCCGAAATTAAGAAAAAAATGTGATTGTCCCATATTGCCTATATAGTTTAAGCTCCGTGTAGATTACACACTACAATGACCACGCTTTTTATATAACTGTGAAATGTACATGAAATAGAAGCGCTATCTAGATTATGATGGATTGAGAAATCCATACTCAAATGCTGTCAGTAAGAGTTTCTTTTAATTATGAAGAGAACATAATTATTCGGAAGGGTTTAATTTCACCAAAGAGTTAACAAATACCAAATTAGAAAATAAAGACCCTCCCAACAGTCTGAACAGATCCAACAGTACGGTGGCGACACCTACAGTAGTATAGGATGTTTACATCAGCAATACACCCTCCCTCCCTCTTTTAAAATTGGATCAGTCAATCGATCATGATACATATTATAATTATAGTTAGGCATGGTCCATTTGATATTCGGGGGGGGGGGGGGGGCTTGGGTTTTTTGTCAGAGCAAGATTTTTTTTCGCCCCGAACCGAGGAATTTTTTTTTCTTTGCAAAGTTGGAGCAAGAATTTTTTTCTAACAAGGCCTAAGTTATTAAATGTCCCTTTTTTTGTCACATGTATACTTATGATATTTCCAAATATGAATTTGCCATGAAGAAGAAAAGTATGGCGAGCGAAGTGAGGGAAAATTTTTATATATAAAGAGAAAATTGTGGCGAGCGAGGCGAGCCGAAAATTTTTCAGGAATTTTAAGCGAATTCGATGGTTATTCTTCAAATTCAGATAACTTGTAAGAGTAAGATTATTTTGTTCTGTCACACCATAGGCAAATTTATTTTTTTCATTAAAATTCAAAGCAAAATTAATTTTTTTACGAAAAAAGAAAAAAAAACCAAGCCCCCCCCCAAGAATATCAAATGGACCGCGTGCCTGAGGCATGGCCCATTTGATTAAGGCACAGTCCATTTTATATTCGGGAGGGGAAGCAAGATTTTCTTTTCTTTTCTTTTCTTTTTAATTAATTTTTTTTTTTTTTGCTCCGAACCGGGGCAATTTTTTTTCTTGCGAAGTTTGAGCAATTTTTTTTTTCTAACAAGGGATGTGCATATTATGTTTTCACTTCTAAACAGAGTGATTAAAATTATATATACATGTACCACTTTTAATGTAGGTCATGAATGTCGAGATAAGGTTTTCTTTTGTTGGGTTTTCTCATTACTGTGAGTCACATAAGATGCGCATGTAGTATAACAAAACGATTTCGGAACAAATTTCCGTCACAAAATTAGATAGAACATTTTAAAACTGAAAAAAATAAGGGGGGGGGGTATCTCCCAGGCATAACTCGATCTTTCGCTCTTCGCCTTGTTGAAAATTCAAATGAGTACATGTGGTGAACTAATATTCTTACAATAAAACAAATATTATTATTAGTATATTTGATTATTGATAATAGTCTAAATAGATAAGAAACAATGTTACAGTATATATTGCGTATATACTCGTATATATTAAACGTCCTCATATTCATCAGCATCATTTTAGAGCAGATAAATTTACAGCATGAACCAGACTTGCACGTTTCGGGTAATAAACCCTCGTCAGTGATCCTCAATCTTAACAATGTAATATGGCCAAAATCTGTGAAATTTATGTCCGAAAATACCGAAAGGCGTAGCAAGATGGCTGGGATATGATGCTACAGGACCCAGGTTTTAGAAATTTGAGAAAAAAATTGTTAACAGAAATATTCAAATGCGTTTGAAGAAACGACCAACCGAAATTGATCGAACTTGGCTACAGGTGCCCTCGGGGACTCCTGGTCCACCAGCAGTGACACTCACCAAGTGGTACAAATGTTAAACGTCTTCAAATTCATTAGCATCATTTTAGAGCAGATAAATTTACAGCATGGACCAGACATGCACGTTTCGGGTATTTAACCCTCGTCATGATCTAATTCATATCGGATTAGTCTTTTCTGGAGAAAAGAAAAAAAATGAGATGTATATTACAAAAAAAACCCATAATTAAATATATGGAACGACCACAGGCTCGATGTCACGGATCTACAATCGCACCCTCCTTCTCTTATTTTGTATCTTTATTACTATATATACGATTATAACAGTGTAAATTTTTCAAATTTTTTTTCTCAAGAGAAAAGTTGAAATAGTATATGACTATTGCAAGAAAATTTGAAAACATTATCATGAGAAAATGTGAATGCTAATTATTGCTATGGAAAAATGTGAAAAGATAATTACTAGTATTACTTTATTATAAATGTGAAATGATAATTACCATGTGAAAATGTGAAAGCATATATAATTACTAGAAAAAATGTGAAAGAATACAGAGTATTTATTATAAATTAAAATGTGAACTTTTATATAATGTGATACACGTGAATAGTGTCTCGTAAGCCAAGTGTGGCTGGGTATCAATTAAAATTATGTACAGATTTTATTGTGATTATAACATGTAAATTTGATATGGGACACTGAAATAATTTATTTCTGATTCTGATTCTGATATATATAGAAGGGGCGTACATAATTGAGGGTTGTTGGCGCAGAGCTCCTGTGGAAACGACTATTCCAAACACCGAGGGTACTTCACCTATCAATGTATTTAGAATGTTATAAAAAAATAATATGCATGTACACTGTAGGCAAGATTTCATAACCCCGATTTGAAGAAAATTTGCCTTATAAACACTTGTTTCTATGATCATATTCTTTACATGTTGCCCCAGGCTATGATTTAAAAAAAAAATTTGTTGTTGTCCAATGTGTCATGTTTTATAAGTACATTGTACACTTAGATTCAATAAGCTATTTTTTTTTACTCGAATCCAGGATGTAAAATAACTGAAATCAAGTTTTTGGGAAAGTGCTGTGGTCCTCAAGGGATTCGACATCAAATCGTGTGTGATTTTTGTGTATGGATTTTTTATTTCCTCATATTAAAAATAGGAACATAAAACTTAATGGACAGAAGAGGTAAGAATTGTCTAATTGATCGTGCGCCGAGCTAGGTAATTCCGTGGGGTCCAGCAGCCTGCTTCACAAAAATTCATACGAAAAATTTAAGGAATTTTCGTAATTTTTGATTGCTTAGTTAGAAACTTTCTAACTATATATAGCGAAGTTTTTTTCTGAATTTATATTTAGTACTTAAAATTATTAGAAAACATAATACAATGTTAATAGAAAAGCTTTTTAAAAACCATTTTACTAAAGATGAAAGTTACGATATTCCTCATTTTTTTGCAATAAATTTTGTGAAACTGGACATAGCAATAAAGGGGAGGGGAAATGGAAGGAGTCTATGCTTATGATATTTAAAAACGGGGAGAATTAGCATTAGCAAAATCTATGATTCCTGACATGCCCCGCGCACATTGTTGGGGACATTTCGCTTAATTGTCGATCAATATGTCATTTGCTAACTTTCAATTCTGAATAATTTAAAGTGAGCACAAGTTAGCAAATGACAAATAGCTTGTTGTTGTTGTTGTTTTTTTTTTTAGAGGTCCACAGGGGTTTTAACCAATGTAATTTGGCCTGTAAGCTCTTTTACAAGTTGTCCTAAAATAACTTTTTAATGGTGAGTGGCTGTAAGTAGTATGTTTTAATGTTCCACATGTGTATTTCTTAGAGAATATGCACCGATTTTGGACCGTATAACCTTGACCTTGTAGTTTGTCCAACATGTACATCAAGTTAAAAAAAAAACTATAATACTGACTTTCGTGTTTCTAACGTGTATTCCGGCTTGTGCAAATAGCTTTTTATTTGTAATTTGTACAAGTTTTGTTTTACCTTGACAAGTTGTGAAGCTTGACATACTTAAGTTAACCCTGGTCATAATTACATTAACTGTAATTTTAAAAATGTTTGAAGCTATTTTCATGAAAAATGGTGCACTATCCGAATATATTCATCTACACGATACAAGGAAGGAATTTTAAAAACGTATATATAGCCCAAATTTTTAATTTCGCCGGAACTCGTGCATGGCCGGACAGAATTCCAGATTCAAAGAGGCAAGCCGGCGGACTAGAGGAGGGAGTCCTAGACTCCTTGCTGACACCTCCCCCATGATGGAATTTGTCACTGAAAAAAATCGCCATTTTAGCTCTGCTGGCCATACCAATGTAGCTTAACCACGTTGCCCGGTGTCCGTCCGTCAAGCTACATGTATCTTTATAGCAAGCCGGCGGGTCTAGAGAAGGGGGTCGTAGCTGAGCTAGAAATGGGGATTTTTGCAGTGACAAATTCCATCATTGGGGAGGTGTCAGCTAGGACCCCCTTCTCTAGACCCGCCGGCTTGCTAGACAGCTTGACGGACGGACACCGGACAACATATGGTTTAAAAGCTACATTGGTATGGCCAGCAGAGCTAAAATGGGGATTTTTTTCAGAAACAAATTCCATCATGGGGGAGGTGTCAGCTAAGACCCCCTTTTCTAGACCCGCCGGCTTGCTAGACAGCTTGACGGACGGACACCGGACAACATGGTTTAAAAGCTACATTGGTATGGCCAGCAGAGCTAAAAATGGGGATTTTTGCAGTGACAAATTCCATCATGGGGGAGGTGTCATGCAGCTAAGACCCCCTTTTCTAGACCCGCCGGCTTGCTAGACAGCTTGACGGACGGACACCGGACAACATGGTTTAAAAGCTACATTGGTATGGCCAGCAGAGCTAAAAATGGGGGATTTTTACAGTGACAAATTCCATCATGGGGGAGGTGTCAGCTAGGACCCCCTTCTCTAGACCCGCCGGCTTGCTAGACAGCTTGACGGACGGATACCGGACAACATGGTTTAAAAGCTACATTGGTATGGCCAGCAGAGCTAAAATGGGGAATTTTTCAGTGACAAATTCCATCATGGGGGAGGTGTCAGCTAGGACCCCCTTCTCTAGACCCGCCGGCTTGCTAAACAGCTTGACGGACGGACACCGGACAACATGGTTTAAAAGCTAAATTGGTATGGCCAGCAGAGGCAGAAATGGGGATTTTTTTTTTTCAGTGACAAATTCCATCATGGGGGAGGTGGGCCATACCAATGTAGCTTTTAAACCATGTTGTCCGGTGTCGATCAAGCTGTCTAACTGTCCGTAGACAAATTTTGTGACGACACAACTCCTCTGAAACCACAAATTATAGATATATACCTATTACATTCACGTCTTGCATCTCAGTACTTCTAGTTATACATATTACTATTTTGTTAAAACCACAATATTAATATTAAGTTAAACACATGACGTTCCCTCCCCTGGCCCATGAGGGGCTATCAGGTATTACGCCAATGATGTTTTCCGATTTTGCTTCAGCTTTGCCTATAGTTTGTTCTCTCTTTGGATGTAGCCAAAATTTCAGTTGCTGATCACAAAATTCATTTTTATTTTTGCAATTTTACTTATTTCATATTTGACGGGACCTTAAAGAACCAGCATTCTCGTAAAATCTACGCGTATCTCGTTGATATTTGTTGCCCTTTGAGTTGTGCCCCGAAAGCTTTAAAAATAGTGTACAAGCACTGTCATGATCTATTGAACAAATAAACATAATTTAAACACACGCTGTTTAAAAATCGGAAATTTAAACCACGTAAACAAGTTTAATCCCTCCCGTTTATCTGGGAAAACAAATTTTAGTGTACACACGAGAGGTGTAAGTAACGACGTGTGCTCTTTGCCTTTCATCAAAACCACTCATCGAGAGTTTCTGTTTTATCGAAATTGTATTTCTTATCAGATTAATCGGCATCGAAATTCCAATATAACAGACGCGCTGCAGGTTGGTCTAAAATTAGGTCATTTTGTGTTCCGGGAATTCCCACATGTCTCTTGGCGGCACATGAAAAATCGCAGGTGAGTTATAAACAATATCAGTTTTATGACACTTGAATATTGCCTTGGTGTTTATCCTTGTATATTTAACGGGCACCTGCATGTGAAGGGGGATTAAATTCTTTGTAATTTCCGGTTGATTTTGTGGTTTCGATTCGGGTGTGTAACAATAAAGAAAAAACGGAGGGGTGATTCATCCGAGTCGTCGGGCTGTGTGTAAATATGACTAAAATATTTTGTCACGGTTGACACATACGATTTACTTTTAAGGATATATGTAACGAACTGTACTTAAGGGTCTTGACCTTTCTCCTGGATTCATTTTTTGTGAAATATTGTGACATGATAAAGTAACATTTTAAAACTACATATTTAAAAAATAAATACACAAAGGAATTTATCATTGTCTGGTGTCTGGAGGTTTTAGATCTACTTTCATTTTAGCCAAGTAAGAAGTAAAGGTAAATTGGAAGATATTAATATAATTAAAAATGAATCATTTAGTGACAATATGTGCAGGTAAGTACAAAATGTAAGATCTACAGATCTAATACATATTGATATAACAGTAACAAGCATTATTGATTAAATCAGAAATCTTTATATCATCTATTACTGTCAAAGACAAAGATATTTTTGACATGACTGTGTTCTTATTTTGTTCTCGATTTTACTTTCAGTTTGGACGAGGGTTTTGAAGAAATGCCAATTCTTGGAATAACTACTACACACTAACAGCTGAAGAATTCCCAAGTCTCAACTTTCTTTTTTTATTTCAATCTCAAGATGAACGTGTTTAGTATACTGCCGTTGCTTTTAATAGCTTCCGTTAAAGGATTTAACATAGAGACAAAATTTATTGATGTTGTTAGTGTCAGTAATTCACAGCCGGGCAGTTATTTTGGATTTGCATTAGATTTTGTAACACATGGATCAAAAAGCTGGTAAGTAAGATTAAATTTTTAGCTCTACTGGTCATAGACCAGTCAAACTTATGCGATACCCAGTCATCCTGCATCCGTCAGTCAGTCTGTCTGTCTGTTTGTCCATAAACAATTCTTGTGCTTGTAACTCCTCTGAAACTATAAGAGATAGATGGTGTGATATTGGTGTGAGAGCCCTGAATGGAATTTAGATTTTAAGATGTTGTAGATGAAGTTTGGAACCTAACAGGTGCTACACAAGTACATTAACAGCTGACAGAGGTCATTGCAACACAGGAGCTTGACGCCAGCGACCCACAATAATATCTGCCTCTACTTTCCTTATAGAACTTTGACTAGAGAGAGATTGGAAGGGGCAGATGTCATTGAGGGCTGTTGGCATCAAGCTCCTGTGGTTAATGAGAATATAATCATGATTTTGTGTATTGATCTAATTCATTTATGACTATTTGATGTACGCTGTCTTCTTCTCAGAATATCATATCCCAGTACCTTCAACGTGACATACTGGAATACATTTTCATCAATATTAATTTATTTGTCCATGTATTGGTTCTAACTTTCCATTGTTCTAGTTTTCTTGCAACCATCAGATTTCTTGGCCGAATTTGATTTTATTGAAATTTTATATGTATTATATGACCCGGACACAAATTATGTCTATGGTAGATCAATATTCATTATTTTATTCAGAATGAGATTGAAAAAAATCAAAGTGCTCTATATCTGTTACATTGTACATGTACATCGCTACACATTGTAACAATAGCATAGGGATAGTTTAGTCTGTCTGTCTGATCTTTCCTGTCTGTCTGGTCTGTCTGCGCTGTCCGTCTGTCTGGTCTGTCCGTCAGTCTGTCTGTCAGTCTGGTCTTTCCTGTCTATCAGGTCTTTCCTGTCTATCTGGTCTGTCTGTGGTTGTCTGTCTGTCTTGTCTGTGCTGTTCATCTGTCTGGTCTGTCAGTCTTTCCTGTCTATTTGGTCTGTCTGTGGTTCTGTCAGTCTGTCTTGTCTGTGCTGTCCGTCTGTCTGGTCTGTCAGTCAGTCTGTCTGTCTGGTCTTTCCCTGGTCTGTCTGTGGTTCTGTCTGTCTGTCTTGTCTGCTCAGTTCATCTGTCTGGTCTGTCAGTCAGTCTTGTCTGTCTAGTCTTTCCTGTCTATCTGGTCTGTCTGAGATTCTGTCTGTCTGTCTTAACTGCTCTGTACATCTGTCTGGTCTATCAGTCTGTCTGGTCTTTTCTGTCTATCTGGTCTGTCTGTGGTTCTGTCTGTCTTGTCTGCACTGTCCATCTGTTTGGTCTGTCAGTCAGTCTGTCTGGTCTTTCCTGTCTGTCTGTGGTTCTGTCTCTTGTCTGCTCTGTCCATCTGTCTGGTCTATCAGTCTGTTGGTGGGTGGGTTGGGAATTGAACAATTTTAACTATATCTAAAAAATAAAAAATTGTAAATTTTATGAAATACTTCTTTGCCCTTCATATTTGTACAATTGTGTTGTACTGGTAGGTGTATGATGTACATGTACCAGTACAGAGCACGTCTTGAAGTTGAAATGTCATGCTACCAAAATTGATTTTTTTGTGAAATATAGAAGATGCACTGAAATATTTTAAAGGGATGGTGTCCCTGAAAATAAATTAATTTTACGAAATTTTGGAATGCAAAGTCGTTTTTTTTCATACGAAAGTATACATGTACATTCTCATTTGTATAAATTCAAATTTTCAGGTGAATCTAACGCATACATTCGCAGTTATAGACCTTTAGATTTATAATTTTGAATTTGGGGTGCACAGCTCTAATTCATTTCACTGACGTCACCTACATTAATGTATTGAATTTTTACAATAGAGGTATATGGAGATTAAATTTTTAAAATATCAACAATATTTGGGTCGTTACTGCATACTTTCAAATAAAACTTTTTATGTCTCCTTTTTTTCATCTTTCTCGACCCTTTGGAATAAATTTTACGTTTTCAATAAAAGGAGCAGGTTCGGAAACATGGAAAATCGGCCTTAATTTTAGAGTGTTTTAGATTTCGATATTATTTCGTATCAAGGAAGTTAATTGTGTGGTTGTTTGAAATACCAAATAAATATTTTAAAATACGTGCAATTCACCGAAAGATATGGCTTCAAAGTCGGCTTAAAGTCGTAAAATGCAGCAAACACGTAAGAAATTGGCATAATTCTGGTCAAAATGTATGAAAATAAGTAGGGCGCCAGCCCTCACCCAAAATAATTTTCTTATAAATAGTTAGATTTGCAATTTATCTTTCGATCTACATAAAATTTATGTTGGGTAAGGGTTGGCGCCTATACTTATTTCAAAGATTTATGCACAAAATATGGCGATTTTCCTTCATTTTCCGTCATGCAGAGCAAATGACATACGTCAAAATGTGACGTCATAACGAACGCACGTGACGTTTTGACAATGAAAAGTATTTACTTTCTATTTCGCTAGGTATTTGAGATGAATATAAGATATGTTGAATCATAATTTTCATAAAATTATTTTTCGCAAAAAATTAGGGCCGATTTTGGGTGTTCGTGAACCTACCCCTTTATTTCCAGGGACACTGTATCTTTAAAGTTACAAACTTCATATAAACAATGTTGGGATGATTCTACAAGTAAGGCGGAAAGAGGAAAAATTGCCACTTTTCATAAAAAAAGATAAACAGGAAAATGACATTTCAAAACCTCTTCAGGTCATATTGATACATTGAATCAAAGGAAATACATTATATCAACGTTAGCCATGTAGTATCATGAGCATAATGGCATTTACTGAAAGGAAACATCACACATGTAACGTCTAGATCTAAATACATGTATAGTGCAGATCATGGTGTTCTTCAGTGATACTTATCATGCTTGTGGTACTTGAAAGGAAGGAAGTCTTATTAGTGGAAGTACGTGTTATGTACAATACAATTACATGTACCGGTATGTGTGAAATGTCACCAAGGTCAAGGTTGGAGTTGAAAACGTTAAAAGAAAAACAAACTGTTTTCTACTGTACCTTATAATTCAGTTGAATATTAAAAATCACACTTGCATCTGCAACATCTATTTTCCCTTACAGATCTCTAAGCTTCTGTCAATATGTTGTCTGTCTGTCCATCTGTCTATAAGGGAGTCACAAAAATTTTAACCTTGGTCATAATATTCATTGGCTTGTTGGATGATGTTTTGGTGGTAAATGCCCAAAAACACACAACACACCAAGAGTCTTTGAGCTTTGCTCGAGAACTTTGGATATGCCACCATCATATTGTCTGTCCATTATCCTGTATTTTAATCATTTTTCAGATACATGTAGATACTCAAGAAGAATATTTCAACTAATAAACCTACATGAACTATAGCATGTATAGATGACCAAGGAAGCTACCACTTGATTTTTATGGGGATGTGGGTTATTACTAAAATTTTTGACAAAAAATATTCTAACGCCAAGGGACATTGAAAAAAATTCTATATCACACGTATGATATAGATAGTAAGGAAAGTAGAATAATCCTGTCAGGAGGGCCCCAAAGAAAAATCTGGCTTTGAAAAAAATGCGAAAAATTTTTCCAACTAGCAAAATTATTCCTGCTGCCCCCACCCTCCCAAATAAAAAATCAAATGATTGCTCCGTTAGTGGAATTTTATTTACGAAACAGTGCAAACTATCTGATACATCTTGACTAATTTTGTAACACTTTTATCTTGTTTATGTTTTGTTCAGGCTTGTTATAGGGGCACCCAAGCTAAATGATGTTTCAGCCGGCAACAGAACAGGTGGTTTGTATAAGAGAGATGTTTTGTCAAGAGGAGCGCCTGCAGAGCTTATGGATGTTTTCAATAGAGCATGTGAGCAAATTAGTCCCACTTTTGCCTCTCTTTTTTGTCTATTTTAAAGTCAAAGATAAATATTAGAAAGAAATTATATCATTAATGTCACCCTCCATCTATCCAGTGGACTTGATAAAAGGAATTATATTTAAAGATTGAAGAAAACAATGATACAATGTTTTCAGTTGGATTGTTCACATACAAGGGAAGAAAGAGAAATAGAAATTAAATTAAAATCCTAATCATGGAACCCTATATTTTTTTTAGAATTAAACTATTTAAAGTACAGTTGTCACACTTTGATATGCAACTTTTGACAAGAATGTCACAAACCTCATGCAGGTCAAAGGTTATTTAAATGTCAGGTCAATTCTATTCAGGCAAATAAATAGAAAATTTATGGTTTAATAACATGCAATCTTTATGAATAGGTACATTATCTACAAATGTCATTACAAATCAACCAATACTTTAAATTCCATGTTCAAATCTGATGCAGACAGAAGTACATGACATTGTATGTTTACACTTGATGAGAGATATTTTATGGAGTCATAGATTTAGTGCTTTGCCCAAATTTGATGTAAAATGTTTCCTTTTTAAAATGTTTTTTAAAGATTTAAAGTCAAGTTTTTAGGATTCTTTGTTTTCAGAGATTTATATATATAATAATTCTCTTCATTCCATGCTGATTTATACCATGTATATTTAGTTTATATACATGTGTCAGAGAAGGGGAGGGAAGGAGTCCAGCCTATAGTTTGAGACAAAGTATGAATTTGCAAAACTAGAGAAAAAAAATGCATTTTTTGAGAGGAGTGGGACCTAACTCTCAAAATTAGATCCAAATATGTTGTACAATAACATTTACATTCATTAAAAGTTTGTTGAATATTTTGCTTAACTTACATTTGTAGCAAATCAACCAAATGTTAATCAAGGTAAAGATCATATGTGGTTCGGAGGATCAATGGCCGCAGCGGAAAACTCCGTAACTGTGAGTAAATAAACTTAATATACTTAATATGTTGTACATCAGAAAACAGTCTTTCCCAAAACTCACGAGCCCAACACCCGAGGCTACTAAAATTTTGCTGGGCTAGTAGAATTTCTTAAAGAAACTATAAAAAAACTCAGTTAAAATTATCTTCGGGCTAGTGGCTGAAAAACGTTTTCGGAAAGATTGAGAAAAGTCTCAAAAGTCCGTAATCAGAAACCATGGAAACGGAGCAGGAAAGAATTTGTAAATATATATCTGTCATGCAGTAGCTGATTTAACTTTATTTTGAATAGAAAACTTTTGATTTGCTAATGATAGGGCTTTCATATTCAGAAGTATTTATTATGAAAAAATAATCTTTTCTTAAAAACAATAGGTGATTTTCCAATAGATTCATTCGGCGGACAGACACCAGACATCACAAAATTTCGCGATATTTTCATTATGACGTCAAAATGAAAAGCATGACAACACATCAAGGTGCTTCAGGACAGTGCAAGTAGTTGTGACGTCACAATGGAAAATTTTGCCAAATGATGGGATGTCGGATGTCTATGTGTATAAAATGAAGGTTAAGAACGGTCATATCTTTTATTTGGAAAATGGACTATTGGCATTGAGACATTGATACCCTCTTACACAGGCTACGATTTTCACTTCACATATATATCATGTATATGTACTTGTTTCCTACAGGCATGTGCCCCTAGATGGATAAACAAAGTCAACTCGAGCGAGTACTACATGAATGGACTTTGCTATGTTATACCATCAGGATATTTTGCCGAAACCAGGTTTATAACACCCAGGGTACGCTCACTACTAAACCAGTTCCCGGACAAACAGCACATCGCACCTGATTCGGCCCGGAATGATATGACGTGGGAATACGGATTAGGAACAGCCGGCTTGTCTGTTATTTACAATTTGAGTAGTCAGGTAAACGCTGTTATTTCTAGAAGATATTATACAATTATTTAAAGGAATGGTGTCCCTGAAAATAAATTAATTTAACAAAATTTTGGAATGCAAAGTCTTTCTTTTCATATGAAAGTATACATTCTCATTTGTATAGATTCAAATTTTCAGGCGAATCCAATGCATACTTTCGCAGTTATAGACCTTTAAAAATGTAATTTTGAATTTGGGGTGCAAAGCTCTAATTCATTTCACTGGCGCCACCTACAATGTATTGAGTTTTAACAATAGAGGTATATGGAGATTTTAAAATTATTAAAAAATCGACAATATTAGGGTCTTTACTGCATATTTTCAAATAAAACTGTTTATGGCTCCTTTTTTCTTCTTTCTAGACCCTTTGGAATAAAATTTACATTTTCAATAAAATCTTTTTTCAGGGACACTGTATCTTTCATGTTCTTGACCAATGATCTTTTACAATATTATTTGTAACTGTCGGATAGTCATTTTATCCTTCTTTTCATTCTATCATTATGTCATAAAGAAATATCAATACAGAACATGCAGAAGCAGTTAATAATTTCGCTATAATAACAACCGACTTCTTGTATGTAGAATAGAAGAGAATGATAATTAATTATAGTAAAAATGCGATGATGAAATTGCATCATTATGTATGTTGTACCTTGAAATTAATTTGGTGTTCTTGGAACATTTTGATTAAAATTAATGTTAATTTGCCTGAGGAGAAATTAATTTTTAGTTTACATCTCCTTCAGGTTAGAAATTGTAAAATGTAGCCAATAGAAGTGGAACAGATGATTTTAATCAATTTCAATGATTAATTTTTTTTTTTTTTTCATTTAATGCACTTTTAAATTTCAGACTCAAGAACACACAATTTATGGCGCACCAGGAGTAAATGAATTTACAGGTAAGAGATACAAGTCATCTTTCAACTTTAACGTAACCAACATTTACCACCAACAAGATTCCGAGAATTTGATTGAGCATCATGTATTTTAAACTCATTTTGATCTTTTGACAGGTGGAGCTATTTCATTCCAGACAGACAATGAGGTATATGTTCATGGGCAGAATTTAGGAGCAGCTTATGAATCAAAAATGTTTGGTAAGTTACAAAGATTGAAGTTACAAAAATGTTGGATCAGCTACGTTATTGATTCAGTTGACATGTAAGGTTAAAGGAGACTAGTTTCAAGAAATTTTTAAAAGTCCCTATCTCGTAGTAGAAGAGATAAGCATGAGGATGGTTATCAGTGTTGTATGATGAATGACATTTTGGAATTGATTATTGTATAATAATTGGAAAGAGTAAAGCGATAGATTATCGATTTAAATCGGAAATCAATATTTCATAAAAGAATGGAACGCAAAAGACTGATTGGCTTTATTTGTATACTTAAATTTGAGAAAATTCTTTGGAAAAGGACAATATTGTTTTTAAAAAGGTTTGAAATTGATAATCGTTATCGTGAAATCAGAGAACTTCTTTATATTGTCATTTGCATGTATTTTTCAGTAATTATGAGATTAGTATAATTAGCATATACACGTGTACATTAACATGTTACAGGATACGCCTTGGCAATGGGTATGTTTTACGGAGGTGTTGAAAGTAACAAAGAAGACTACTATCTGGCCGTCGGAGGTCCGAGGGCCGAGGGTACCGGAGAAGTGCTCATCCTAAAACATGACTATACCCTTCATACCAGGCTTCGGATAAATGAGGTATGATTCAGGGGCTTTGTTACTGTCATACTTTCTGTCCGTAGTAGGTTTATAAATATGAGAGGGAGAGAGTTGAGGCTAAATGCATAGTGTATGGGTCTTTAGTTTAAACATCTGATTCAATATAAAGAAATTTTAGTTATATCCTTGGAATTTTTGGCCGGATTGCAAAGCAATTCCGGTCTATAGATTGACGATGTCCGTCTGTCCGTCCGTCCGTCCGTCTGTCTGTCCGTCTGTCTGCCGTCAACATTTTGGTTAAAGTTTCTGGTTGAGGCAAAATCTAAGGAACTGCAGTAGAAACTTTATATTATACATGAAGGTTGCCCGTGACAAGACCTTTCAATTTATACCGTAAGATTTGACCTAGTGACCTTGACCTTGGACTTTGACCTAGTTAAAGATTTGGTTAAAGTTCCTGGTTTAAGCAAAATCTAAGGAACTGTATGCAGTAGAAACTTTATATTATACATTTAGGTTGCCCATGACGAGACCTTTCAATTTATGCCGAAACATTGGACCTAGTGACCTTGACATTGGACTTTGACCTAGTTAAAGACTTTGGTTAAAGTTCCTGGTTTAAGCAAAATCTATGGAACTGAATGCAGTAGAAACTTTATATTATACATGTAGGTTGCCTATGGCAAGACCTTTCAATTTATGCCATAACATTGGACCTAGTGACCTTGACCTTGGACTTTGACCTAGTTAAAGATTTTGGTTAAAGTTTCTGGTTGATGCAAAATCTATGGAACTGAATGCAGTAGAAACCTTATTTTATACATTTAGGTTGCCCATGATGAGACCTTTCAATTTATGCCATAACATTGGACCTAGTGACCTTGACCTTTGACTTTGACCTAGATAAAGATTTTGGTTAAAGTTTCTGTTTTAAGCAAAATATAAGGAACTGTATGCAGTAGAAACCTTATATTATACATTATGGTTGCCCATGATGAGACCTTTCAATTTATGCCATAACATTGGACCTAGTGACTTTGACCTTGGACTTTGACCTAGTTAAAGATTTTGGTTAAAGTTTCTGGTTTAAGCAAAATCTAAGGAACTGTATGCAGTAGAAACTTTATATTATACATGTAGGTTGCCCATGATGAGACCTTTCAATTTATGCCGTAACATTGGACCTAGTGACTTTGACCTTGGACTTTGACCTAGTTAAAGATTTTGGTTAAAGTTTCTGGTTTAAGCAAAATCTAAGGAACTGTATACAGTAGAAACTTAATATTATACATGTAGGTTGCCTCTGACAAGACCTCTCAATGTATGCTGTAATATTTGACTTAGTGACCTTGACCCAGTTGGTGACAAAAAATTACTTTGCAGTCCGGCCATACCGTCTTTAGCGGTGTTTTATTGTAAGTTATTTAGTTTGACAGTAAGTGTTTTGAATATTTTCCCTGACATGGTCGCAATAGCACTTTCTATAAAGATATAACCTCAGACAGTGCAATGCATGTATTTTATATATTGTTTTTATTTTCATGCATGAACACTGACGGCGGGTGTAGCTAGCCAACAGGGGATGCTTACTCCTCCCGGGCACCTGGTCCCACCTCTAGCTTGCTAGGGGTCTGTCGATGCTTAATTTGGTGCTCTATTGTGAGTGCTATTGAGATTGTTGTCAGGATCTTTTTTAATTCATTAGAATGCCAAAAACTGGTAGTTTGATGAAAATTGTCAGGCTAATCAAGGGGTCATATTGATGATTTTGGACAAAGGCAGAGTAACGATGTGAAAATGAAATCCTCATATTATCATGGGAAAATAAATATGATATATATTTAAAGTCGGTAGACTCCATACGGTGGCTTCACCAAGCATACAAGCTTGCTTCGCATAGCGCTGGTCGATAAAGGACAGAGTCCACTGACTTAGATTGACCCAAGTACAATTTAATTCAAATAAAAACAAAATGATTTACACCATTAAAACTCAATTTTAAGTGATTTGTACAACGTATTTTCTTAGAATACTTTTCAATCAAGCATCTTCATGTAGTGCTGTGAAGAAAAAGGAATTCTTTAAAACTACATGTACTTTAACTTTTGATAACTTGCCTTGCAGCCTGGTAGTTACTTTGGTTCATCCCTATGTGCTGTGCAGAGGACGTCCGTGTCGTCGGAGACCTTGTTATTGGTAGGAGCACCCATGTACAGCAAGCTTACACAATATAACAAGTTCTATACGAGCACAGTGGAGCAGGGAGCAGTGTTCGTGTACCGACTGAAAGAAAATCAGGTATGTACAGTGATTGATAAGCATTTAAAATCGTCCTTTGAATAAAGATATAGATTGCAAATCTTACAAATGTACAGTCAGTTCTTTGTTTCCATTTTGAATCACAAGACTTTACCTGAATTTGTGATTATTTTGGTGCCCCAAAACTTTTAACAAAACATCAGCATACTACAGTAGCTCTGTTAAAATATGAATCTCACTATATTGCATACATGTAGGATGGTCTGTTTTTCCTATGGCCTTTTACATGTAAGAATCTTTCATAGGAAGCTGCCATGGATACATGTACACATACACGACCGTTAATGTATATTATACAAGCAGATTTCATTCTTTGACCTTGACCTTTTTTTATACAGGCTGATGCTATCCAGATGCTGCAGAGCTCCACAACAGCTAAGTCGAGATTTGGTATGGCAATGAGTGACTTAGGAGACATTAACGGGGATGACTTTCACGGTAAGAGGGAAAAAATTGGAAACTAATGACTTCTCACTATTTAAAGAATTTTCTTTGATACTGATAGTATAGATGCTACATGTACATAAATTATCTTAATATTTGAATATTTAATAAATGAATTTCACTAAGTTCACAGTGTGGTGTTTTTTTTTTTGAGAGAGATGAATATTTATTAAATGAATTTCACTAAGTTTATAGTGGGTTTTTTTTTTTTGAGAGATGAATGTTTTTGAATCATTTACATGTATTTGCAACATACAATTTGATTGGTTAATTTCATGATACAGATGTTGTGATTGGAGCTCCTTTTGAAGAGGACCAAAAAGGGGTGATTTATATTTACAATGGATACAAAAATGGATTTTTGGAAACACAAAGGATTGTGGGAAATGACATGGACACGAGTCTTAGAGGATATTTTGGATATTCGTTTGCTCAGAACAATATTAACTTTAATGGAGATAAATCCAATGGTAAAGTATCGATACTGGTAGTCTTAATAAAAATATATCTAAGTTCTTTTCACACCCATTTTAAAGCTCATTCTCTAAATCAGATTTGAGATAAATGAACAAAGAGTTAGAAATCATGCTGTTTGTTTTGAAGTTACGAACTTCGTGCAATTCAAGTTCTTTTCACACCCATTTTAAAGCTCATTCTCTAAATCAGATTTGAGATACATGTAAATGAACAAAGAGTTAGAAATCAAGCTTTTTGTTTTGAAGTTACCAACTACATGCAATCTCAAATGATTTGTGTGATACTTAATTCTGATTCTGCCACTCTAAATTATTAATAACTTGAAGGCATTTACCAGGTTTGAGGAAAAGATTTCCTGATTTTAAAGCAAGTACTTTCCACCAGTGTTGTACCGATTATATTTGACATTGGCAAGATTGTCGCCAGACCCTTCTGATTATGATAATTGAAAAAGATATGTATAATCATTAAAGATTTTAAGAATGATATACATGTACAAATGTACAATGTATTTGCTGGAGAAACATTTCATAAGTCATACTAATAAGTTCAGTCAGCTGAGATCTTTGACTTTGGTCAGCATAAATACTGCAATGAAGCATTTTGCTGTTTTGCAATATAATATTAAGATATGATTATTATACATGTAGATAATCAATTGAAAGGCTTATTGGATTAATGAAGTTTGCATTTTCAATCCGATTTCAAACACTATTTCCTACCATACAGAACATATACATGTTGCAGAGTTTTATTTTTGAGTTGTCTTAAAAGAATTTCAAAAATTGGGAAACTATGCAGAAAAACTGTCTGTGAAAAAAGTACTGATATTAATAAATAAATAAATATCATTTCAGAGCTTGCAGTGGGTGCCTTTATGTCAGACAGCGCGGTCATCCTATTTACCCAGCCTGTGATAGCCATGCAGGTTACAGCTAGGCAGTCGACAAATCTAACGACCATCGGTGACCCTGATATGACAATTCGTGCTTGCTTTAAGTATACCGGTGATAGTACAATTCTACCAGGAGATGTTAGTAAGTAGAGATTAGGAAGTATTGGAGTTTTGATTCCCTCTATTTCTATATATAACTTACACTTCTGACATAGAATTTTTTTTTGTAAGAAAATTCACGTCTTCACACAGTCTTCACGAAAACTTTTTTTGACCACTAGCCAGCCGGGCTAGTTGAGTGCCAAAATCTACTAGCCACCCAAAATTTTCACTAGCAATTGAAGAAAAATCAAAACGCTATAAAGAACCATCGTTTCCTCAGCAAGGTCCGTTGAGTTGGCAAAAATTCACACATATATAGAGAATACATAAAAATAGAACGAAGTTAAACGGAGAAAAAAAAGAACTTATTTGAATCATACTCGCTAAAAGGCCGGCCGTTGCTTGCGGCGCTTGGCCAATAGTTATAAAATTTTCGTAAGAATTTTCATTTCAGTGTTCAGTCGAGATTTTTGAAATTGTTAGATATTTAAATGAACATGCTATACTCGCATATTAGTCAGTACCGTAAAATAAGCCGTCACGCTGCACTGAAAACAATGCACTGTTGTTACGGAAATATTTATCTTGTATCTTATGACAATATTTTAATAAACAGATTTTACAGGAAAACGTTATAATATTTCATTTGAAACATGTTCAATAAAAGAAACATTTCATACTTAACCAGCGATAAAATTTGAGACGCAACGTGTACTTTTTACGGAAAGAAGGCGGCGATTTTACCCCAGGTATAAGACGAGAAATCGCCAGCCGTCGGCAAAGTCACTAGCCAGTCGGGCTAGTTCAGCATCAAATTTTGGTAGCCCGAGGAAATATTTGGTAGCCAGGGCGGTCGGGCTTGTGAGTTTTCACGAAGACTGTTCACAACACATTTTTGAAGTTTGACTAAGGTTTGAAGCTTGTTTGTCCTTTGTAAAATCATTGTTACTCTAGCACATTTTCCTGGTACATTGTACCTGTATCAGAATGGTCAACAGGCAACAGTATGACTATTGTTTCTTCATACCCCCAAATACATTTTATTTGTCCAATAGGGAAGAGATTAAGATGAACCTGGATACATGTAATTCATTTCCCAGAGTGTTTTCCCGAAGGTTTAAAGGTTATTACTTGAATTCCAAGACTAGGCTTATCTTTTCCTCTTTTTCAACCCTTTGTGCTTTGAATGTAAGCGTTATGGAGTGATACAATGTAGCTTTGTGTTTGAGGTTAAGGTTTAGGAAGCCAATGCTGCAATGCAGAAAACAGTCCAAATTATAATTTACATCTCTGACAAGTTAGCCTGGAAATTCTTGAAAGGGATAAGTTAATAACGGTTACGTAAAGAGGTGGTACATATTATACCGGATGCCTGGCCTTTAATATTCAACCCTCTATGATGTGAAAATGCTATCCTTCATACTGACGTCATTACTTCATGAAAATTATCAAAATAGGTCATTGGTTGTATAATTTGTCACCTAGACATCTTTTGATCTGGTGTGGGATGATATCTAATGACCAGGTTTCATACTGTACTAGGTCACTAGATTACTAGGTAACTTATAATACATTTTAAATATATGTACTTTCTTTATTCCAGATGTTGACTATAAGATAAGAGCTGATGTAGAGTTCAGTGGTAGGACTAAGCGAGTGTGTATGGTTAACGGCCAATACTGTGACTATGAAGTGATGGAACGTAACCAGCAAATCCCGGGATTTAATTTTGATCCTAAATGTCTCACCCCCTTCACAGTGAGACTTACTGACACGGTAAGATAGATGTCTTTTTGTCTGCTATGGTCTCTTCTTGTCAAACATGATCCCTTATCAGCTCAACGGGACAAAAGTGACATCCATGTTCAGTTAAAGTTTTTGGGTAGCTCATTATCTGACAAAGTACTGATGCTACAGTAACCAAACTTGAGCAAGTGATTCATCTTGGGATGCTGAAGTGAACCCATGCATCAAATGCTGCATCTGTTCAGTGACTCAGGTCCTTGCCTGATTAAGTTTTTAGAGTAGCTTAGTATCTGACAAAGTACTGATGCTACAGTCACCAAACTTGCACAAATGATTCATCTTGTGATGCTGAGATTAACCGATGCATTTGATGCTGCATCTGGCCCTCATTTTCTGTTTCAGAAACTTTGTTAAGAAGTTTGGGGTAGCTCAGAGTCATTTGCTTAAGAAGTTTGGGGTAGCTCAGAGTCATTTGCTTAAGAAGTTTGGGGTAGCTCAGAGTCATTTGCTTAAGAAGTTTGGGGTAGCTCAGAGTCATTTGCTTAAGAAGTTTGGGGTAGCTCAGAGTCATTTGCTTAAGAAGTTTTGGGTAGCTCAGAGTCATTTGCTTAAGAAGTTTGGGGTAGCTCAGAGTCATTTGCTTAAGAAGTTTGGGGTAGCTCAGAGTCATTTGCTTAAGAAGTTTGGGGTAGCTCAGTATCTGACAAAGTACTGATGCTACAGTAACCAAACTTGCACAGGTGATTCATCTTGTGATGCTGAGGTGAACCCATGTATTGGATGCTGCATCTGACCTTAATTTTCCATTTCAGAAACTTTGTTAAGAAGTTTGGGGTAGCTCAGTGTGACTTGGTTAAGAAGTTTTGGCTAGCTCTGTATCTGACAAACTACTGATGTTACAGTAACCAAACTTAATTTGCTTAAGTGATTTATTGTGGTATGCTGAGATGGACCCAAGTGTCAGGTGAAGCATCTGACCTATTTTTCTGCTTGAGTGATTTTGCTTTTAGAAGCCAATATTGAGCAAAGTACATGTATAAGTGCTATGTGTACCAAACTTGCGTATCGCATATATCTTTGATTAAACTTTCATAAAATGACCTAAACCTACTTCAAATCTTTTGCATGAGTGATTTTGGATTTAAAGCCAATTAACGTAGAAAAATGCTTTGATTGAAGTTTGCTGACATCGTAACATGCTGCGTAGAGGAGAGCTTTGTAGTCTTTGATAACCAACGTGTATGTTTTCAACTATCCCTTTTTGTCAACAAGGTATAATTTCAACACACACGAATGGCATTGACTATTACTCTCTGAACATTGCTTCAGTCACCAGTTTTCCAAAGGGGTAGGGCCACGAAGCCCGATATTGGCCCTTCTTTTCAACATTGTAATTCATAGAATTTTTAACTGTTATTTGACATTTTGAAACGTTCTCTACGGAATTACGAATCTATCTTTTGTAAACAATGCGTTTATCAATACCCTTTAGACCTTTGAAAACACCAAAATTGGTCATGTTTCGTGTAATTTATGCAAAAACTGCATATTTCTATTAAATTAGCAATGGCCACATGCATTAACTAAGACGGAAAATTTATATGTGAAAGATTATCATTATATCCTTTTGTCATAAACATTTTGTCTCAGTTAACGCATGCAGCCACATTGAATTCTTTGATAAAAGACAAAATTTCCCTGGCAGCAATTTTCGCTATATTTTCTCAATTACATGTTCGTCAAAATTACAGTTAAATGGCACTTTGTTTGGTGATATTTTTCTTTTCATGAAAAGCAGTAAACATTCGTGTATTTTTATTAGAGATATCAAGTATTTCTCATGAAATTTATTTCTAGTGAAAAATCGAGGGCCGATTTAGGGGTCTCGTGGCCCTACCCCATTCTAATGCAACATATTCAATACCAAGGTTCATGTACATGTATTCTTTCAATAATTTTTATTTCCATTTCTTTACAGCAAGAAATCCGAGAGCTGTTTATCCCAATAGTATTCAGTATCCAGTTCAATATTTCTGACGCCAATGCCTGCACTCGGAATATATGTCCCGTTATTAACCGTTTCTATGGAAACCTTGACAATCCAACCACCAGGGAAGTGAAGGCAGCTACGGTAAGATTTATACATACGATAAATAATGAAGATATCAGAGACAATATCAGGAGGTCACCATCCAAAATTTTGAAAATTTGGAAGCGATTGGATTTTGCAGCCATCCATGAGTTGTACATGTATAATCATATGGATAAACACAAAGTTACAGTGCAAAAAAGCATGTATGCCTGCATTCAAATGAAATACTGAAAATTCACTGTCCTTCATATTCGAACCACGGTTCTCACATTCAAATGGAATACTGAAAATTCACCCGTCCTTCACATTCGAACCACGGTTCTCGCATTCAAATGGAATACTGAAATTCACCGGTCCTTCATATTCGAACCACGGTTCTCGCATTCAAATGGAATACTGAAAATTCACCCGTCCTTCATATTCGAACCACTGTCCTCGCATTTAAATGGAATACTGAAAATTCCCCGTCCTTCGTATTTGAACCACGGTTCTTGCATTCAAATGAACTACAGTTCTGGCATTCAAATGAAATACTGAAAATTCACCCGTCCTTCATATTCGAACCACGGTCCTCTTGCATGCTGACAAGAGCACTACCACTGAGCAACTGGATTGACTTGCTGATTGAGTGGTTATTACAAAGCCTCAACATCAAGACATTTTAAGTTACAAAAAATCAGAAATCTTCAGCGTGGAGATTTCTAAAAAATTCTCGTCTAAGGGAGGCTACTGAAATGTGTGTGATATTCTGTTAAATTGAATTAGTTCTGTGTGTTCTATCTCATAGATTATGCTTCATTAATAGTGCAAATAATGTATATATTCTAATGTGACTTTAGATTTTTCCCCAATACATTGTATATCTCAAAGAACTTGTCCAGTTTATGCTAAATCTGCAGCAACTTGACTTTTATGTAAAATAAGCTCTGTCCACAAGTGACAATGACACAACAGTGCAATCATGTATAAGGCAGTCCAGGAGAATACTAGATATACTGTAGTAATATTACTTAGAACTGTAATATTACTGTTAACAATAATCTCAAACATTATTGAAAACAGTAATGTTGCCACCCTATATTACATCTTTCTGTAAAATGGACAAAGCAAAATTTTAAAGCTACAAGCCCAGTTTTTATCATACAATTCCTGCAATAAACAACAAATCTTTAAATAAATAATAATTTTTCTACTGAAAAGTGAAAATAATGTCCATTTGGAACAAATTTCTCTTTTTTTTTTTAACAGTAATATAAAGAGATAAATTTCCAAGAAAGATAAATCCAATTTGAGTTATATTATTATTTTCAGTAATATTACTCTTGGACTGATATACATGTACATATTTGGGCAATGACATACATACCAAAGGAGTCAAGACCTGCTAGGGATCCAGTTTATGATTTTCAGAAATTTTGTAAAATATGAGCATTTTTGACAAATTCTATGGTTAGGACATGTTGATTCACTTTTGCCCCCTGCACTGTACATGTAAGATTCGCAAAATAAAAAATTTGAATTTTATTTCATTTCAGGTTGATCTGAAGAAGAATGGATGTGGTGCAGACAACTTATGTCAAACTTATCTAACGCTACAGTCCGTTGACGTGAAGTATCATGACTCTGAAAACGTACTTATTCTCGGTCCGAAATCTAAAATGACCGTGGACGTCACCGTGAGAGTGAGCAATGAACCGTCATATAATACGAAAATTAGATTCTTATGTGACCAAGAACTTTCATACGTACGTTCTATTGATGTTGGTTCACAAATCGGAATGAAGTGCTCAGTTATTCGGACACCGTTTGGACGGATCGAAATCGAATGTGACACAAATCCCTCTCAGCTTGGAGTTGAGAGCGGATCTGAGATTAAAGTAAGCCTGGAATTTGATGCCAGACTTTTGAAGCCAAATATTAAGTCGTTTAAATTTGAAGTTGAGGTTATAACCAAAAGTATTAATGCAAATATAGGACAAAATAGAAGAACACTATATATACCTGTAAAGGCAAAAGTGGATGGAGCATTTGACAGGTTAGTACACTGTTGTCGTAAATACCGGTATATGTGAATTTTCGAATAAGTGGAATTTGTGCAGATACTCTATTAGAATGGTTTTAAGTACAAATATGGACATTGAAACAATCATATCCTACTGCATGAATTCTGAATTAATTTTATTGCATTTTACTCAATTTAATTGGAAAAGTTTACTCTTAGAGAAATATTCTTTAGTGGGGGGATTTATCTGACAGGAGGGGAAAATATTTACTCCAGGAAAGGGGGATGGAGGTGGAATATTGCGCGATTTTTACCGATGAAAAAAAAGCCACTGAGTTCCAACAACATTATGAGAATATTTTGTATTTTAAAAGTCATTTTGTATCTTTCAATTTGGGAAAATAATCCTGCAAAAAAAAAAAAAAAACGGTTGTAAATACAGGCTCATTTACAGTAAAAACAAAAGGATTTAAATATTTTACTGGATGTCTACATGAGTGTATATTTAGGAAGAGAAGTTTGAAAAGAAATCTGAAAGAATTCCAAGAATGAAGCAAAGGTCTCCTGAGGGAGGTTAATGTAAATAAATAACAAGAAAGGTGTTCCTCTTACAGTGTGTTGATGTGAACTTCCATGAGGATGACCTTACTTCATTCTTTGAAATTTAAAGTGGGTAAATTTTGGGTGGTTTGTGTTACAGGTATTTATCATAAACTACAGTGTGATTTTGATCTACATTTACAAATATCAGCATGATCAGAGTCTGATAAAAATCCTAATTCATACCAACTGACACAGAAATGGAACAAGCAGTTTTTGTTAAGTGCATGTCACTGAATAAAGAAAATTTCTGTCTTGTGATTTTTTTTTCTATAATAGTGTACTTTGTGTAGTAAAAATTCAAAATTCAATTTTTTCAGGTTAGCGGCCCCAGAAGTGTACGTTACAAAGAAGGACAGAGAAGAATTTGAAACAATGAAGCACATCATCACATTTTTCAACAGAGGTCCGAGTAATATAGACGATAACACAACGTTTACCGTAACATACCCGTCGGGACGTATAGGAGGGAAATGGGTCGTATCCGTGGTGGAGGGAGTGGTAAGTGCATCTGTACTCGAGCCAAAAATACAAATATCTCTGTTTCTGCTCCACACTAAGTGTTACAGTATAACGTGAGACATTAATATAAGTTGTGTAACTTGTTTGTTAAACGTTGTAAAATAAATAAAGTTTTATTATTATTTTTATAAATTGCTCATTTTTATATTACGCTTGTGATTTTGTAGATGAACATATCCAATGCCCAACCAGATCTACAAGTTTCCTGTAACACAAAGACGACAATGGTTACCGATGGCGATAGCTCATCCTCTTATAAGGATTTCAGGGCCATCAGCTTTAACACCATGAATTCTACAAGCGAGGAAGATATGAATGCACAATACGTAAGATTTACATGCACAATACGTAAGACTTACACGTACAATACGTAAGATTTGCATGCACAATATGTAAGATTAACACACACAAAACGTAAGATTTACATGCACAATAGTAAGATTTACATGCTCAATACGTAAGGTTTACATGTACAATACAAAAGACTTACACGTACAATACAAAAGATTTACATGCACAATATGTAAGATTCACACGTACAATACTTAAGATTTACATGTACAATATGTAAGATTTACACACACAATACGTAAGATTTACATGTACAATATGTAAGATTTACATGTACAATATGTAAGATTTACACGTACAATACCTAAGATTTACACTCACAATACTTAAGATTTATATGTACAATATGTAAGATTTACACATACAATACGTAAGATTTACACGTACTATACATAAGATTTACACGCACAATGCATAAGATTTACATGGACAATATGTAAGATTAACAGGAACAATATGTAAGATTTACATGCACAATTCGTCAGATTTACATGTACAAAATGTAAGATTTACATGTACAATATGTAAGATTTACACGTACAATACGTAAGATTTACACTCACAATACGTAAGATTTACATGTACAATATGTAGGATTTACCTGTACAATATGTAAGGTTAACACGTACAGTATGTAAGATTTACACGCACTATACGTAAGATTTACACTCACAATATGTAAGATTTACGAGTACGATACATGTATGTAAGATTTACACGTACAATTTGTAAAATTTACACTCACAATATGTAAGATATACTCGTACAATATGTTAGATTTACACGTACAATTACTATGCTTTACACTCACAGTATGTAAGATTTACACGTACAATATGTAAAATTTACGCGTACAATACGCAAGATTTACACTCACAATATGTAAGGTTTACACTCACAATATGTAAGATTTACACGTACAATATGTAAGATTTACGCGTACAATACGTAAGATTTACGTGTACAATACGTAAGATTTACACTCACAATATGTAAGATTTACATGTACAATATGTAAGATTTACACGCAAAATACATAAGATTTACACGTACAGTACTTAAGATTTACACGTACAATATCTAAGATTTACACGTACAATATGTAAAATTTACACGCACAATACGTAAGATTTACACTCACAATATGTAAGATTTACATGTACAATATGTATGATTTACATGTACAAATGTAAGATTTACCTGTACAATATATAAGACTTACAGGTACAATATGTAAGATTTATATGCACAATACATAAGATTTACATGTACAATACTTAAGATTTACATGACAATACTTAACATTTACTCGTACAATATGTAAGATTTACACACACAATACGTGGGATTTACAGTCACAATATGTAGGATAACCATGTACAACATTTAAGATTTACATGTACAATACTTAAGAGTTACACGTACAATACATAAGATTTACATGCACAATACGTAAGATTAACATGCACAATACTTAAGATTTACATGCACAATACTTAAGATTTACACGAACAATATGTAAGATTTACATGTACAATATGTAAGATTTACATGTACAATATGTAAGATTTACATGTACAATATGTAAAATTTACATGTACAATATGTAAGATTTACATGTACAATATGTAAGATTTACATGTACAATATGTAAGATTTACATGTACAATATGTAAGATTTACATGTACAATATGTAAGATTTACATGTACAATATGTAAGATTTACATGTACAATATGTAAGATTTACATGTACAATATGTAAGATTTACATGTACAATATGTAAAATTTACATGTACAACATGTAAGATTTACATGTACAATATGTAAAATTTACACACACAATACGGAAGATTTACAAGTACAATACTTGAGATTTACACGTACAATACTTAAGATTTACACTTACAATATGTAGGAAATACATGTACAATATGTAAGATTTACCTGCACAATACATAAGATTTACACTCACAATACGTAATATTTACATGCACAATATGTAAGATTTACACGTACAATACGTAAGATTTACACATACAATACGTAAGATTTACACATACAATTCTTAAGATTTACACTTACAATGTGTAAGATTTACATGCACAATACATAAGATCTACACGCACAATATGTAACATTTACATGTACAATATGTAAGATTTACACGTACAATACGTAAGATTTACACGAAGTCTACTTCTATTTTATTCATTACTAATATTGCACCTAAAAATTGTGTATGCATTTCTAATATTATTTTATTCATTATTTATTTTTTGTGCAAAAAATGAAAAGGGAATTTTCAGATTTTAAGAACTAAATTGAATATTTGAAATTAATAACAAAACTTGCAAAAGTAACGCCAAGATAAGTACAATTAACATACCCACATGTACCTAAAGGATCCCGGATCTTAAGGAAAGGCTATAAAAATTGGTTTTCAAAATTTTCACAATTTATTGAACTGACCTTATAAATTGTTTGAACTATGTATAAACAACAAGTTTCTTAGCCCTTTCTGTTAAGATATTGCCTGAATGCTGGCAAAGTCAGCTAAAATCTACCCACCCTTTGCCAGCTTTGCTTGAACTATGCACAAAAAAACCAGTTAGTCTGATAGATTTTTTTCAAAATTAGGCATGGACGCATGTTAGAATGGCTAATTCAGAAAAATGACAGACAGATACTTATTTGACAAATTCTCCCTGAGAAGGAATTAGCCATTCTAGTTTGCCTTCATGTTTAAATCAGAGAAAACCCACAAAAAAAGTAGCATCAAAAGTATACATATTAACATAAAGCCACACCTCTAATATCACGCAAACGACAGTATCGATTCATTAGCATATATTGATTTTTACTTGATTGGTCGTGTTCACAAAATATGTGATCATGTGACAATTTGTTTAATCCCTCTCATGCATATGTATTGAGAAAACAATATTCAAGGCTGGAATCGATGGCGATTTATCCGGATTTGCCAGGTACCCCTGTCACAATACAGACATCACACATAGTAACATCTTTGAATACATGCAAAACTTGAATAGTTATTTAATACACGAATGGTCAATTTTTCATTATATGTAAAAAGTCATAAAAATGACATTGAATTCTTCGATTTATGAGTGATCAAAATAGGGGCCTTAAGGTCCGGGATCCTTTTCTGAAGACCTACTTAGTTTTTATACGCCCGTCATTTGACGGGACGTATTATGGTATGGCGAAGTCCGTCCGTCTGTCCGTCCGCCTATGGAACGCAATAACTTGAATACGCGACAACGGATTTTTATGAAATTTATACATAGTGATCAGACTGTGGAGAGGAAGCTGCCTTTCGATTTTCAGGTTCATCCGATTTGTCGTTACAGAGTTATGGGACTTAGATTTTTAAAATACAGTGAAAATATACTAAAATATTTAAAAATTATTTTAAAATCTATTTCTGGTCGAAATGTTTTGAAATTTGGTATACTTCAAGTAGAAAGGATGTTCTTTGACATATGTAACAGGTTTTTAATTTTTTTGTCGCATAACCGAGATATTGTGTGTAATAGGAAGGGGGGTGGGTTATATGCACATACATTTTAAGCTAAGGGCAAAATATAGGCGCATGGAACGCGATAACTTGAATATGCGTCAACGGATTTTCATGATATTCATACATTATGATTGGACTGTGGAGAGGAAGCCGCCTTTCGATTTTCAGGTTTATTTGATATATCGTTACAGAGTTATGGGACTTAGATTTTTAAAATACAGTGAAAATATACTAAAATATTTAAAAATTATTTAAAAATCTATTTCTGGTCGAAATGTTTTGAAATTTTGTATACTTCAAGTAGGAAGGATGTTCTTTGACATATGTAACGGGTTTTTAATTTTTTTGTCGCATAACCGAGATATTGTGTGTAATAGGAAGGGGGGAGGGGTGGGTTATATGCACATACATGTTAAGCTAAGGGCAAAATATAGGCGCATGGAACGCAATAACTTGAATATGCGTCAACAGATTTTCATGATATTCATACATTTTGATTGGACTGTGGAGAGGAAGCCGCCTTTCGATTTTCAGGTTCATTCGATATGTCGTTACAGAGTTATGGGACTTAGACATTTTAAAATACAGTGAAAATATACTAAAATAGTTAAAAATTATTTAAAAATCTATTTCTGGTCGAAATGTTTTGAAATTTTGTATACTTAAGGTAGAAAGGATGCTCTTTGACATATGTAACGGGTTCTTGAATTTTTTGGTCGCATAAGCGAGATATTGTGTGTAATAGGAAGGGGGGGGGGTATATGCACATACATGTTAAGCTAAGGGCAAAATATAGGCGCATGGAACGCAATAACTTGAATATGCGTCAACAGATTTTCATGATATTCATACATTTTGATTGGACTGTGGAGAGGAAGCCGCCTTTCGATTTTCAGGTTCATTCGATATGTCGTTACAGAGTTATGGGACTTAGATATTTTAAAATACAGTGAAAATATACTAAAATAGTTAAAAATTATTTAAAAATCTATTTCTGGTTGAAATGTTTTGAAATTTTGTATACTTCAAGTAGAAAGGATGTTCTTTCACATATATAACGGGTTCTTGAATTTTTTGTCACATAATCCAGAAATTATGTGTAATGGGGGGGAGGGGGGGGGGGTTATATGCACATACATGTTAAGCTAAGGGCAAAATATAGGTGCATGGAACGCAATAACTTGAATATGTGTCAACAGATTTTCATGATATTTGTACATTTTGATCAGACTTTGAAGAGGAAGCCGCCTTTTGATTTTAAGCTAGGTTCATCCAATTTGTCCGTATGGAGTTATGGGACTTAGATATTTTGGTGTTGTGAAAAAAATCCCAACAGGCGTATCTTGCTGCGTGAGCGTAGGCTTTATTAAATTAATACATGTGGATATGATTGTAATGTTTTACTGGGATCTAATACATACGTAGCTTATATAATATGTTAAAAATAATTTGTCATACATTCTTCAAGTGATCATAGTTTAAATCCTTTGTTATGATCCATGTATCTAACATATAGGCACACATAATTAAAAAAACTTCGCAGAATATCACATGTATTTTGTAATTTTAATGCATTCAACCTTCTTCTGAGAGTAAAATGTCTTACATCTATTGACAATAGGCCTGAATTTCTGATCTGATCTATTGTTGTCGGATCCTTCTTTGATCTTAATATTTGTATTTCTTACTACATGTAATAAAAAAATCTTAAATCTTATAGGACTGTACAAAGCCTGGGGGAAGTTGTCACATGGTGAAGTGTACAGTACGACCAATCCCCGCAGATAGCTACGTTTTATTCCGACTTGTTTATTCGGTGGATCCAAAATTATATCACCGAGCAGGGGTGAGTAGAATTTTGACATTCTCATCAGCGAGCTTTTTTTCACTGCTTCAAATTTTCCAAAGCTTTTTTGCATTATGTAGGGAAATGTTAGTCTCCGTGTAAGAGCTTTTGGTGGAACTTTTTTATACCCTCATGTACAATGTATAATCACATCAGAGCTTGCTTTGATTTTATTATTTCTGAATCGGGGAATGCATTTCATAGTTTTTTTGTGATTAGCTGCACAAATATGCAGTGTAATATTGCAAAATGGTAAAAAGTACATTATATTGGACATTAAAATTATTACATCACTGCACAAATATTCTCATTATTTTTACTCAAAACATTTTAAGTTTAAAGCAAGATTTTAAAAAAATTGTGCCCTTAAATCTAAATTTAGTGAACAAAATAAAGTTTAAAGTGCATGTGAGTTATTTTGATTCAGTTATCCTTAAAGATTCAGATAAAATTTTAATGGATTAAGATTTGGAATAAAAAGTATGACAATATTTTGATCTTACTGTATTTTTTCACTTTACGTCGATTGGATGATCAAAATTTTGATTTCTTTATGAATAAATGTACATATATTTGAATTCAGTTGCTTATTAAAATTTTGCTTCTTTGTTTAGTATGGCTTTTATAGTAATTCTCTATTCATTTGCTCATACATATGTAGTATCGTTATTTAAATAAGGTGAGTACGGACCATTCCAGGAATTCGTAATAACGCATGTTTCCTAATAAACCTAATGATGGCATTAAGGCATGATTCTGAGTCTTTGTGCAAATAAGTGGTAACCAAGTGTTTGTGTAACCATGGCCACCAAGTGTAAATGTAACCATGGCAACCAGGACCAGGATGTTGTGTTTAATGGTCATACAGTGTCAGTGGTGTACCGTCTGTAAGGTCGCGTTTGTCTGAACCAGTGTTAAATGTTTTTATCGGTCAAATTGTTTCAGTGTATATGTAGATATTTATCAAATGTTAATATTGTTAGGTTTGTTCGTTAACATGTAATCTGACTACATGCTTTGGTTTTACTTGCTCTTGTCAATTTAACCATATTTATTACTCTTTGGTTTTGATTTGGCGGAAACTTAAATTTAACCATAATGCTTTTTGGTTTTGATTGGTCAAATGTTTTGCTTTCCATTTTTTTTTTTTAAATTTTTAACATTGATACATGGAGATACAGTCCAAAAGCTAAATAATTGTTATTAAGTTTAGTAACACTATTTTAACCAGTGATCCGGTATTTATCAGCCATTGTGTTTGAGAAATTTTCAATTCTCATATCAAGCTAAAAATAAAAATAGTGTATTTTAACGTTCTTACTACAGCTTTAGATCTGATCACTCTATACTAATCAAATTTAAAACATGTCTCAAAATTCCATTATAAAATTTGCAGTCAGAATTGGCCTTATACATTATATGATGTTATACTTGTCATGAATAAATGGAAGTTATGCACATTTGAGACAGGTTTCCAAAAAAAAAAAACATAATGGTACTTCCATTTTGGTTTTCATCTGGAATCTGCATACACGTATTTTCAATTTTATTAAAAACATCATTGTATTTGTCATCCTTAATCATTTGTAATGTTAAAAACTTGGAGGTAAGTTTAGACTCAAACACGCAAAAAGGCAGCAGGTTCCCCAAAGTGAAATCTATCGACAGCTATGAAAAACAGGCAAGTACTAACAAAAGCTAGGCATTAGATTTCCGAGTTTTGTGTTTGATTTATAAAATGTGCTTTAATCATACGCCATCTTTACATTATCTACTTTAGGGTGCAGTTAGCGAGGTACAGCTTTATGTATTCCCCCTACGGTAGCTTGTAATCACAGACTTTAGTAATATTATCTTCAGTCTATACTCTCTGAAAAAAATCCCTGCACTAACTCTAACAGTCAAGTGAATAGCTGAAAGGGTTTACTTTCAGTTTCACTGAAATATGTAGAATTCTCTAGTCTAATGAATAGTTAGGGTGAAACGATATTCTGTTTGACTGTATAGAATAATGCACAGTAGGAGGCTAGGATTTGGTTTATAAATCAACCAGGCTTAGAAATGATACAACAAAAGAGATTTCAAATGCTGCAGACACAACCAATTGTGCCTCACATGAAATTCATATGAAATGAGCATCATGTTAATTTAACATAAAAGTTCATGTGATATTCATATAAATTTCACATAAGATTTATGTGAAAAATATTTCACATGAATTTCACAATACAATCACGAAAATTACTCCCACGCAAAAATTTACATGTTTACAGTTCAACAGATTTTGTCAAAATGTGTATTGTCAAGGTGATAAAAACATGTATAAGATTTGGACCCCTTTAGTTATCTATATTATTGTACTGTCAAGCTTTGGTATCGTTTCACCTCATACATTGAATAGTCTCTGTAACACAGCAAATTTACACATAATCAAATTATCTCTTTTCAACTCAACAACATTCTGTTCTATCTGATTAACATGATCAAAGTCTATTTCTTTGTTGTATGGTTTAAGTAATTCATGACCACATGTATATTAGCACCAGAGGTCATTTCCATGTCAAATCAAATCTGTTTTAATAAGTTGGGTAGAAAATGTCCAAATTTAAACAAGATGATGGAGTGTAAAAAAAAAGTAGCTTATCAGGGCTCTCAATTGGTCTGATTTTGGGCAAATATTCGGCTCCATTTCCAATAAAAATCTTTTTTCCTAATTTGACACCTCATGGGAATCCGAAAAAATGAGTTGAAATTGCTAAATTTCAAGTGAAAAGGCATTTAGAGATGTTAGGTTTTTTTCTCAATTTCAAAGGCCCCGGTCCCAGTCCCAAAAAGTGTGTTTGAGAGGCCTGCTTATGTTTATATACATGTTAGATATTTAGTTAGTTAAGAAGTCTCCAACAAGACCTTATCATAGCTACACCAGGACACCTAAGACGACAAATTCAAACATCAATACATTTTTATTGGGCACACTTTGCTGTCGCCTGGCCAGGTAGTCTTAACATTTTAAGCACAGTTCATGTAATTTCATGAATTCGAAGACAATAATTTACTTTAAGTAAGTTTTCACATGGACAGGAAAATATCATCAATAATAATATACACTCTTGCTTCAAAGTAATATATCAACATTGAATGATATAATTATTACAAATTTTGAAATCAAGTTCAACATATTGAGTATGATCAATTTTACAAGACCTGGAATTTACAAGTCCGGTGACATGGTAGCGTTGAAATCACTTACCATTTTATGACCCAAATTTACAATTCCGGTACCACAGAAGTGCTGAAATCACTTACCATTCTATGACCCAAATTTACAAGTCCGGTACCACAGAAGTGCTGAAATCACTTACCATTCTATGACCCAAATTTACAAGTCTGATACCACAGAGGTGCTGAAATCACTTACCATTCTATGAACCAAATTTACAAGTCCGGTACCACAGAAGTGCTGAAATCACTTACCATTCTATGACCCAAATTTACAAGTCCAGTACCACAGAAGTGCTGAAATCACTTACCATTCTATGACCCAAATTTACAAGTCCGGTACCACAGAAGTGCTGAAATCACTTACCATTTTATGACCCAAATTTACAAGTCTGGTACCACAGAGGTGCTGAAATCACTTACCATTTTATGACCCAAATTTACAAGTCTGGTACCACAGAGGTGCTGAAATCACTTACCATTCTATGACCCAAATTTACAAGTCCAGTACCACAGAAGTGCTGAAATCACTTACCATTTTATGACCCAAATTTACAAGTCTGGTACCACAGAGGTGCTGAAATCACTTACCATTTTATGACCCAAATTTACAAGTCTGGTACCACAGAGGTGCTGAAATCACTTACCATTTTATGACCCAAATTTACAAGTCTGGTACCACAGAGGTGCTGAAATCACTTACCATTTTATGACCCAAATTTACAAGTCTGGTACCACAGAGGTGCTGAAATCACTTACCATTTTATGACCCAAATTTACAAGTCTGGTATCACAGAGGTGCTGAAATCACTTACCATTTATTGACCCAAATTTACAAGTCTGGTACCACAGAGGTGCTGAAATCACTTACCATTTTATGACCAAGAAATGTAGATCTATATTCTATCAAAGTCAAATTCAACGGAAGAAAATTGCATAGATTGGTGATAAGTCACTAATTTTAATTTCTCCCAGCAATGGCTTTTATCACTTGATCTATGCCACAATCCTGGTTTTACATGCCAATGTGAATCTGTCCTTAATGAATGTGTTATATCAAATGGGACAAACACATTGATTGATACATATTTATTTTGTTTCATGTTTTGATTGTATATGGAAAATAGATTCGGAGACTGGAGTTAGCTCGCGGCTATTTTTTAATGTGTGTGTAATATTCTATATATATATATATATGCAACTAAACCTTTGAATTTGTCTTTATCTACAAAATTTATTTATCTATCTTATTGTAAGAAAGATAGCTTGAAATTTGATGATGTCAAAAAATATTTTTACCTCAGACAAATATGCTTTAATCTTTGTTCAAACGTCAAAAAATGCATTGTGGCGTCACAAATTTACTCTGTAAGTGCTGTCAGATGGGTCAGTTAATAAGTTCTGGTTATTTATATTAATGCGTTGATTACTTTCAGGGTCAGGATCCGTCTGTCAAGTCTGTAGATCTGGTGTCCAAGGTGGACGTCCAATTACCGGCTTCCGTCACGGCAACTATGATACAAAATGACAATTTCGTAAGTAACAAATATATCTTAGAGACAAATTATTCATGTAGCTTTCCTCAAGAGGAAGAAGAAAGGTCTACATCTGTGCCGTGTTTGCCCATGTGTTGTTGTCAGCAACTGTAAGACCTTCATGATATAAGGGCAAAGATATATTCTGCACAAGATGTAACGGAAAATTACTTAATAAATGAAAATTATGAAAATAAGTAGTGAATATTTTCAAGTACATGTAGATGCAGAGATATAGAATTAACTGATTATGCTTTCTACAAGTGCATGATGGAATTTTTTTTTCAATGTTCAAAATTGACTTGTATGTCCAATATTTCTTTCTGAATGACAGATTTCAATTTTGTTTTGATTTTCAGGCTAAAACCGAAGTTTTACCGTCAAAACAGAAAGCCGAGCCGATACCGAGTTGGATAATAGTCCTGGCCGTAGTGGCTGCCTTACTCGTGATAGGAATTATTGTACTTATTCTTTGGAAGGTGAGATCTTCAATTCATAACATTGTTTTAAAGGTGTATGTGGTAAATTTTGTGAGGCGTTTTTATAGTTAATACGTGCCGTGATACAAAAAAATGTACGTTGATACAAAAAAAAAAACCCATTCAAGTTTGTTGATATATTGGCTCAGAGCAGCAAACCAAAGGTTAAAAAAGTCTTTTTGGGACATTTTTATGAACAAGAATATTGCATTTTGCAATCATTGTAGCAAGGAGGTTAAATACTCCGGAAACACGACAAACTTATCTTACATCTCAGTATTGCAAGAAATGTCAACAGTAATTTCGCATATTGCAATATATCACAATATGGTTTTCAGCAGTGATACCAAGGACTAGTTACATGGTATCACACTTATTTTTCATGAGATACATTTACCAACAAAAATTACATAGACAAGAAAATGCATTACTGTCCTGTTCACTAAATATAGAGCACCCTGTTTTGACAATTTTCTCTGAAATATATATTGTTTTCATCTTATAAATTGATATCCAGTCTATAGAACTCTTTCAGTCGTAATAGAAAATGCCCCCCTTTTTATTGTGCAAAGCTTAGTTAAAAAATACGACAGAAAATAAAATGTCTACGGGGACTTTCTACAGTAAAAATTACTAAAATGTGTGATGTCGGATGCCATGACGTCACTGTTTACCATTGTTGATACGGAGAACAAGATGGCGGCGGGCTGAAATTAACATGGAAATATCCAGTAGACATTTTAATTTTCGTATGGCAGGTTAAATATAGTTGAAAAGGTGAGTTCGTGCACATTTCTAGTTATGACTAAAGGGGTTCAATCTTTGGAGAAAATTAATAATTTGAAAATACCTAAGACTGCTGAGAAAATCACCAAAACAGGGTGCTCTTGATTTAGTGAACAGGACAGAAGATATAATATACCTTGTGAAAATGGGACGATATAAAATCTAAGCCATACATGTACATTTATATCTGTATTTTTCAAAAAAATATTCTTCAGTTTTAGAGGAATTTGCCAATTCCTTCAACACTTCATTTCAATTAAAAATTTTTTGTAGTGTGGATTCTTCAAACGTAAGGACAAGGAAAAGCTGTTAGAAAGACAGAAGGAAGAAGAAGAAGATAAAGACGGCACGGCTAATCCTGCAATCAAGGTCACGCCAGCTGATGATCAGATTCAAGAAGAGTTTGATCCGCTCGTTCAAAATGGAGATAAGAAAATATCGATGCCGGACGCACCTGATGCACAAGGTGAGACTGAAGATTGGGGCGAAATTGACGAATTGTTAGGTGACCTTGACGAGGAGAAAACGTCACCTGATGACGTGAAAGTACACATAGAGGATGCTGCTGTTAAAGAAAAAGGCAACGGAGAAATGGAATACGCCCAAGTTAGGAGCTAGAAATGTTAGAGTTAGGTTTTAGATAAGAAAGTTTCAATATGTTTGTCTAGACTTTATTGCAAGTAACAAGATGTGCATATGATATAAAGAATCAGGAAAGCTTCTTATTTTGAAAAAAAATATGCTAAAGATCTTGAATATTTAATAATAATACCTTGTGACTGTGTAAGTTTTATACTTGAAATAGGCACATTTTACTGAATGGTTATAAATAATTTGTAAGATAATTAAATTTTACTGAAAGTGACATTAATTTTATAACATTCATAACACAATGTAGAAGCCTCATACTCACCACTTACACATAAATATCCTAAGTATGGTATGTACATGTATTTGTATCAAAATAGTTTAATGATCTTAATACATGTACAAATATTTTATTTTTTCCCCTAAATTTGACATATTTAACTCTTTTATCATAATCAATTGAAGGCAAAAATTATATTGATAAACCTAAAAAAAAATCATACTCTGAGTCTGTCATTCAAATTCGACATATTTCATCGTATAAAAAGCTGATATTTAACTGAATCTGAAAGTTGCTCAGTTATATTTTGTATAAGTTCAAAGTGTTGCATTCCTATGACAAATTACATCATTCCCACATTTTGAAAACAAAAATTGCAAAATTGTATACATTTATTTTGATTTGAAATTTTCAGTTTAAAATTTTGCTTTTATTGTTGTACTATTACTTGTACATGTACATTGGATTGAAAACTTACATTTTTGAAATCATGAAATGTTTTAAATTTTCATAAAGTATTACAGATAGCAAAAATTTTATTACTTTTTGACCTTAAAGAGATCATCTTCAAAATTTCATTATGGAATAAAGCTTTGTATCATGCATGCATTTTGGGCTTCCTAGATTCAATTCAACTTTTATCATAAGTTTAGATTCTGAGGTATTGAGAGAGAGATTTTGATTAGTTGATATTTTTGATGATTGATATTTTAAAATATGGTTGTGAAGTTCTGATTTGAGTTTTTATTTTTCAATGATTTTAATAAAATCAATATCACCTATGCTCAAATTAGTGACAGCAATACAAAATATTTATACCCAAAAACTATTTCTATCGATTACAATCAATTTGATTGATGTTTTATGTGATTTAAACATTTCTTGATCTTTTTTCCAAAGTTTCACATTACTGTTACTTTGTTGCCTATTGAATAATTTGGTTATTATGTTATTTCTTCTTAGTAACACATGTATTTATGATAAGTGAATTTCATGGACAAATACATTTCATATTTCTCATTTTAACATTAAAATTTTCAACCTATCATTGAAGGTTTTCCTGTTTAGCAAAAGGTAAAATCAGACGCAAAAAAATGTCAAATCTTTGCTATACTTTCTTGGAATATGGAAATGACATATTTCCCTCAATTCATCACTGGAATGTGTCTCTACATTTCTGATTCCTATCACATTCTGACTTTATATATTATTCTTTATGTATATTGATAATGCCGACTATGGCAGGATAATCCTGGATTATCTTAGGATTATCATGATAACTGAAAGGTTGTTGAAATTTGTAAAAAGAGTCTAATTCGTCAAATACTATGATTTGAACGAGAAGTGATGAAGAACAAGTAAAGAATTAATATAAGTGATGCAATTTTGAAGTATTTAAAAGAGAAATACTTTCTACAAATAATATACATGTATGTATATTATATGCTCATTACACTTACACATGTATGTAAAATTGATAATCATCAATTATTAGGATTTATTTTCTACGATATTTATGACTTAAAATATGTTGTCATCTCATCGTCATACATGTATGCCATGCTCGTGTATATTGCTTTCGTCTTTCATTGCATTATGTCATTATAGAAATCCTTTTTGCAAAATATTTCATATATCAACAAATTCCATGAACATTTGATGCATATATAATGAGGCATGTACAAAATTCATATATTTTACATATATCATATTTGTATGACATACTTTATTCATATAATTTGAAATGTTGTACTATGAACTGATTTGCTTCTTCAATTTTTATGCATTTTTCATGTCAAATTTTCCTCTCTTTCTGTTCAGCAAATCTTGCATTGTTCTTGTACTTCATACTTCTTTCATTGTAACATGATACATGTATTTTGTATGCAGTTCCTTCATGTGTACATGTGTAGAAAAGGCATTATTGGAATGCATAGTTTCAATAAGTGTATATGCATGCTTTTTAATCGTGCCACAAATATATGTTTGTGCCATCTTTGTACGTTTTAATATCCTTGTTATAATTAATTTTGTTAGATCGTGAAGCATAGGATTGTCAGTAATAGGGAATGGTTACATTTTAAATTTTTTATGACATAAAACAAAATGTTTAAAACAAGATTTCAAAATTTCATAAAACATCATACGCAAATAATTAAATTTATTTTGGATTGGAGGGGTTTGAAAGTAGAGCAAAGACATGATAATTAATTATTCAAAATAGACGAGCATTTAGTAGACAATCAAGACAGTAATTGCAAGCTTTTACCATCTATGACTACCTTAATTTTATCTTTGATTTTTTCCCAAACAAACCCCACCTACCCACTCTCATCCCTGTGCTTCACAGTCTGGTTATTTGACCTTGTTATTTGAAATCATAATTTTATTTTAGTACGTGTAGTTATAATTTTTAAAATGAATAAATCAATCATGACATTGTGTAGAGTAGATTTCAAAGCAAAATTAATACAAATCAGCAATTATGCTTTATGTGCATTATAAATGTATGTTATGTGTTAAAATGAAAGTGCTTTTAAATGCAGAAATACATGTAATAGACTTGATGTAAATGCTGAATTTAGAACTTGTATATCAATTGATATAATTTGATGAATTTTGGTATGAAGTGAGGATGGATTTTTTTATACCACACATAATTAAAGTTTGGTAGAGAATAGAAATTTATCTATTTAGCATTTTTAAAGCAGTAATCAGTTTTGCATTTTAGTCAGAGTTATTTCCCTTCCATGCCAGGAAATTGGTCACAATGGAATCAGCCGAGTCATGTTACAGAAATGTAACGGAAAACGTTCGTTCTGTAGTATTCTTCAATAGAAAAAGAAGTACTTCATATCTTAAGGAAAGATATCGGTGCCTTTTCAAATGGTTGTCTCATACATTTATACATGTAGTTATGATTGCTAATCAGACTTTGCAAAATATCAAAATAAATTTTTTTTTTAATTTTGAAGAAAATCTTTATTTCCAACTGCTACAGCTGTTAATAATGTGCAGATTGTAATATTGTTACTTGATGAATTTTGACTGTCCTTGGTACTGAGCTACATGTACATGTATGTGCGCATTAGCGCGTTAGTTTACCTAATGTACTTTACCGTTCTATTTCTAATATCCAACTAGATTGGTTGCTATATTTTATTGTTGATCAAAGTTTGTCTCAGTTCTTAAAGAAGAAAAATGCCTCAAAATTTTTTCAGTAAATTTTTAAAACAAATTTCCATTTGAAACTGATTTTTTATCAGCTAGGAATTTGTTACATAGTCGGAGACATTTTTAAAATGTCCTCAGAATAGTAGAAATATGATTCAAGGAAATCTTGATATAAGTTTTCATTGATATTTAAATTTACTTTCCAGAAAATATACTCTCATTCTTTTCATCAAGTAAGATGGAGAAAATCAATTTTGATTGATCAGAAATAAATGCACATACATGCACATGTAAATGGATCATGTACTGTTTGATTGGATGTTTCATTTGATTTTTAAAATTTTATTCATTTTCATAAAGGTAGTCATTTTTACAGCTTGCTTCTCTTCACACTGGGTTTGTTTGCCAAAGAAGTGTAAAAGCATAGATTAATACTTGTAATAATGAATAATTTTACTTTAAACATTAATCTGAGTGAACAAAAATTTAAAAGTTGTTTACAAACAAAGGATGCCTTGTTTTAGTAAAACTAACCAGAGGTAATATTTGGGTTTTGATTTTCCATTTATTTCATTTCTATGTTGCCTGGAAAGCACAAGGCTCCATAAGGTATCGCACAGTGTCACATCATCATGGTTTGTAGTCATACTTTCACATGTATAAAGTAATAATCTATGTGAAATGCATTACTTTATTATCAATCTTTCCCAAATAGTTAAGGATTATGAGACTAAAACCCATAGAAATGTCAAGGTCACTTTCAAGGTCAAGGTCATTTAAGGGTCAACATGCAGGAGGCAACATGCCTTTTTATGAGCAGTATAGTGATGATGATGAACAACCTTTTCTTTAAAGTCAAGGTCATATAACTCTTTTCGACATGTACATGTACTTGGAATCAAATTCTATAGTATGGTGTAAATTGAAACATACATCTGTACATGTGTATTTTTATGTTTTTATGAATGTAACTTTTTGGTGTCAAATTCATTTGTGCAAATATTTTGTCACTTAAAATTGATTTCCATACTTTCAAAATTGAAATAAAACATCTACTTGTATCAGTCAATGTCAGTAGTTGATTTTAAAATGTAAAAATATAATTTCTTGCATTCATTTGAACCCTCTTTATGAAAAAAATATTTCCATCTTAGCCACAGAGTTGATACAAAAAGAGCAAATAAATTGGTTTCTTAGTTGCTGCACTAAGTATTCAAATAAGATTTACACGACCCCCTGTCTCATCCTTTTCCGATTAATTGGGTAATAACAAAATGTCCGACATGGTATATGTTGGAGAACTTTACTTTATAATGACATGATCAAATGGCTTATTAGAACATATGTATTTGTCAGTGTCATTATGATGTCACAATGAAATATTCCGTCTGTAGGTGAAATATCGCATATTTGGTGATCCAGCAATTTTGCCATAACTGTTCTTCATTTCTAATTCTTTTTATATCCTCAAAATTCTCCAACTGTTTCAGAAAAATTGTTTAAACTAATTTAGTATGCTTATTTTCCTGCTAATTTTAACCATTTTTAGTAGTACAGCTCATTCATATTATTTGTGCGATACATTGTAAATCACTATTATCATAGCGTAGCATTGTAAGCATATAAACTGCAAAGCAGTTTTGGGTGGGTCTATTTTATACCTTTATGCATTAATTGTGATTTAACGTAAAATTTAATATTACTACTTGTATGTAATTAATATGTAACACCAAGGTGATGATAAACAATGCCTTATACCAAACTTTTGAATTTTGTTTTCATTCATACTGCACCTCCCAATTGTTTCTTCCATTCCCCAATATTAACATCCTCCAGACCACAAACATGGCACCATGGTGAGCGTTGGTCATGAGAAGTCATGGGATTTAGTCAAAGATCTTGAAAAGTCATTGAATTTTAGGAGACGTCATGGAATTTTAGGGGAGTTAAAGAAGATCCTGACGATAATCTCAACAGCACTCACAAAAGAGCACAAAATTGAGCATCGACGGACCACTAGCAAGCTAGGGGTTGGGCCGGGAGGAGTAAGCATTCCCTGTCGGCTAGCCGCACCCGCCGTCGATGTTCACGCACGAAAATGAAACAATATATCAAATACATGCACCGTCTGAGTGTATGTCTATATAGAAAGTGCTATGGCGACAATGTCAGGGAAAAATATTCAAAATACTTACTGTCAAACACCTTGCGGGGAACTTTTTTACGCACTCATCATGGCAAAGGGCATAAGTGTGACACAAATGAGTTAAAGAATATCCTGACGATAATCTCAACAGCGCTCACAATAGAGCACAAAATTGACTAGGTGCCCGGGGGGAGTCCTGGAATTTTAGGAGAGGTCATGGAAAATCAAGGTACAGGGTATTTCACTATAAATTACAGTCATTGAAAAGTAATGGAATTTCCTGACTAAAATATTGTCCGACCATGATTATAATCTAAGTAATTTTCTATCTGCTTGTCCCATCTGGTAGTCTGTTTGTCCATCCTAATGGTTTCTCTTGAAATGGAGTTGTACATGTATTACTTTTCCCGTTATACAAACATGCATGCATAAAACTTGGCAGGGAAGATCAGGCCAGATGAGACAAAATACCCCAGAAAGGTCAAGGTCATAGAACAATATATATACGTGTATGTTATACATTACTTCCCTTTACGATAAATTGTCTCGTGTACAGATTGGCAGGTTTGTTGCTTGAGGCTGAAGGTCAAGGTCAGACAATGATGTCCTTTTGGCTTAATAGATGCATGTATTACAATTATGGTACAGAATATGCACAAAATGCTACTGTAACATATCTCAGATCTAGATCTTTCCATAATAGATATATTCGTTTTATGAATCATTATTTGTCCAAGTTGTATTGGTAGTACTTTAAGACACTCTTGTGCTATTCTATGTTCCTGATGCCACTTTAATCTCTTTGAATTTTCAATAAAGCGTAAAATTGGTTTTCGTTGCATGTTTGACCAAGTAAGAGGACTATCGTGTACAAGAGGATTGATACATATACCTGTATATGTTTCTCATGTATGTATCTTTTTATGCCCCCGTAATCGGAGATTCAGGGGCATATAGTTCTTGGTCTGTCTATCTGTCCGCAAAAACCTTTTAACATTGACCATAACTTTTGAATGGTAAGTGATAAGGCTTTAACATTTCATGTGTATTCCTTATAGGATTAGGGTTTGTGACAAGACCTTTCCATGGATACCAAAATTTGACCTTGTGACCTTGACCTCAAATTGTGAACCACTTTTGACATTACAGCTGTCTTACTGACAGATGCCAACGGGGGCATTTGTGTCTCCAAAACACGTTTTTATTTTTTGAAGAAAATATGCAATTTTGAACAGAACATTTGCAATAAAAATTGCCGAGTTACGGTACATCGCGATCGCAATCTTGATAAGTTGATACTACACTAAAGTAGTACATTTTCTATCGTCATAGAAGGGAGACAGACTTGTCAAATCTAAATATATATCGGCTTTTGAAAAAGAGGGACATGAGGAGGGGGAATAAAGAAAATACACAACTTATGATTAACACAAAAATATACAATTTTAATTCAAGAAAAACACGATGACAGATTAATTTTTCTTAAAAAAGATGGATAAGAGAGATGAATATGAAGTAATGTTCAGCTAGTTTTATTCATATAGAAGCTTCTTGTGCTTCCTTGTCCTTGAGGCTGTCCTTAACGTTCAGAAAATCTGGTAAAACTTTAAATTCGAAGTACTTTCTGACGTATTTGGTCACGTGGATCATGTATCTGCCATATGATTCGATCACGTGATCTTTACCAGCTTCTGCTAGAAAGTTTCTCCCAACGTCGGCTTCGAATTCTGGTTCTAGAAAGAAAGGTATGGAGTAACGATCAACGCCTATGTCTATTACACGATGACGCGTTGCTTTGAATCTATTTCCGGTCATGCGGTCTAAAAGGTCTCCGATGTTCATTATCAAACTGCCCGGGCGGGGTGGAACCGCGACCCACTGTCCCTCGGGCGATAAACGCTCCAGACCTACGTAGTTGAAATTTATCAGGAGTGTAATGAAATTCGAGTCGGAATGGTCGGGCGTTGTTAGAACCTTCCCGTCTTCAATTAGCGCGTTTTCCGGCGGTTTGCCGTCCCAAGGGGGATAATGCATGATGCGGAAAGTTGAGCATGGTTTCTTTGCGAAAAGATATACCATTGCGTCTTCCTCCAGTCCGAGACCAATAGCAATCAAGCGTAACATCTCCATGGCAGTTTCATGCATCACTTCATAATTTTGCTTCATATAAGATTTGAATTCCTCTTGACCTTCGGGCCAGACATTCGGCTCGTAAAACCAATTTTCGGGCCGAACCGAAGGATCATTTCGATCGACGTCACGTCCAATTTCAAAACCCTCCTTTCGGCTAGGTTCTTTTGCGACTACCGGGAAATACCCCCGGAAGTAGTTCTTGTTTTCGGGACTCCAAGCGTTTCTTTGAAGTTTCTCTTTGAATTCCCATGGCTGTGAGAAGAACCATTTACAGGTCTCAAATAGTTTCTTGTGATCTAGGCCGGGAACGTTGTCAAGGTAAAGGAATCCGCTGGTTTCCAATGCCTTAACAATTTTTGCCGCCATTTCCTTCCTTTCGTCCTTGACCTTTGACATATCAATTATTGGAACCGACATTTTGGTGGGCTAACGTGTTCACCTGTTCAAAAGATTAAATTTTGCAAAATCAATTTCGTTATAATATCAAGTTTTATTCAATTTGAATACAAAGTCTTTAAGACTTCCATTCAGTACATTTAACAACAATATTCACAGTGAAAAGCAAGAAAGACTTCATTTTGATATCTCGTATTTATAATTCTTTTCTTCAATATAGGGGGACGTGATTCTTACTTTATGCGGTCACCTCCAAGGCGACTATTTTCTACAAATAGTTTACTAGACATTTTTTCCCCAAATTTAAAGACAACATATGTGCGATTTCAATTTTGTATTTTGCTCCAAAAAATAATCAAATCATAATTCGTCCATGCAACATGTTGTTGATTTTATTTGCCATCTACAAACATTAATGATTACCGAATTTTCCAATTGACTTATCATTTAATTGTCGACCAAAATTATGAATTGATATAAAATCAATGCAATAATGACATCACAAATTTAACATACCTCGATTTACGTTGAAACGTGTAGTAATCTCTTGTATCAATTTCAAACTGGGACTTATTTGTTTGTCGCAAGTGCAATTCAAATATTGATGTGATAAACCTTTTACCGTACATAGATTAAACTATTGATTTAGACATAAAGTCTCGTGAAAGGTCACGTGTTAAGAGGCAAATTACGTGATGTGTACAAAAAGGCAAACTGCCGTAATATACTATCGAAATGGGACGTGGGAAAAGTTAAAAATATGTACCGGACAAGAAATCTTGCATTTGACTTGATAATGACCTTGAAAATCGAGAAGGTCTTTCTTATATCCAATCTAATTGAAATTTATCTCTCTATATTTTGTAAACAAAATGAACTAGAACTATTTAATTAAATTATGTTTAAAAAAACGGATACCACGTAAACAAACATACCAACTGACATCAGACACGATGGAAAAAACAAGCACCCCAATAACATCTCGTAAAAACTAACCACGTAAACAAGCACACCAGCTGACATAAGACCAGTGTAAAGACTCCTCGTTCATGTAAAAACTAATCACGTATACCACACAAGAAGCACACCAGCTGACATCAGACACAATAAAAAACAAAGCACACAATGACACCTCGTAAAAACTAACAACGTATACCACACAAAAAGCACACCAGCTGAGATCAGACACAATAAAAAACAAAGCACACAATGATACCTCGTAAAAACTAACAACGTATACCACACAAAAAGCACACCAGCTGACATCGGACACAATGAAAAACAAAGCACACAATGACACCTCGTAAAAAATAACAACGTATACCACACAAAAAGCACACCAGCTGACATCGGACACAATGAAAAACAAAGCACACAATGACACCTCGTAAAAACTAACAACGTATACCACACAAAAAGCACACCAGCTGACATCGGACACAATGAAAAACAAAGTTCACAATTATACCTCGTAAAAACTAACAACGTATACTACACAAACAAGCGCACCAGCTGTTATCAGACACAATGAAAAACAAAGTACGCAATGACACCTCGTAAAAACTACTAACGGATCCCACACAAACAAGCACACCATGCAGCTGACATCGGACATAATGAAAAACAAAGCACACAATGACACCTCGTAAAAACTAACAACGTATACTACACAAACAAGCACACCAGCTGACATCGGACACAATAAACAACAAAGCACACAATGACACCTCGTAAAAACTAACAACGTATACTACACAAACAAGCGCACCAGCTGTTATCGGACACAATGAACAACAAAGCACACAATGACACCTCGTAAAAACTAACAACGTATACTACACAAACAAGCACACCAGCTGACATCGGACACAATTAAAAAACAAAGTACGCAATGACACCTCGTAAAAACTACTAACGGATCCCACACAAACAAGCACACCAGCTGACATCTGACACAATGCAAACAAAGTACACAATTATACCTCCTAAAAACTAACAACGTATTGTTGTGGGTCATGTATTATTTTAGTTTTACTTTATGTGTAGGTACACATGTACTTAGTCATGTTATATTATGATTTCATAATTATTCTTTCTAGATTTTACTATGTCATGTTTATTTCATTAGAGAATATTCCAGTATGTTCTTTGTTACATCATTATCATCACATGACTGTGATTTCTAGAATTTACTCTATTGTTAATCATTTGTAATGAGTCATTGTTCTAGAAGCTTCTGGTTAATTCATTGTTATTAAGTATAAATACCTCTGAGGAACTGTGTTAAGGGACATTCGTACACATTCGTAGACACGATTCATTCATCTATTCTGATATACTGGGACACTTTATTTGTTGAGACTTTAATCCATTTAACAACGTTTGGACACCGATCTTTCGAGAACGTTTGTGATTACCGGAAACCATACATTCGATAGACTTTGTGGACCGTAACGGACACTTTGATCCGGACATTGTATTGTAAGTTGTAATCATTTGAAATATATATATTTTGTACATAATTAAACTTGTAAATTTATATTCTGTCTTTGTCTGATTTTTGCTGGCGTTTTGGGGTATTCTGACCCATAACAGTATACCATACAAACAAGCACACCAGCCGACATCTGACACAATGCAAACAAAGTTCACAATGGTACCTCGTAAAAACTAACAACGTATGTAAACAAGCACACCAACCGACATCTGACACAATGCAAACAAAGTTCACAATGATACCTCGTAAAAACTAACAACGTATACCACACAAACAAGCACACCAGCTGACATCAGACACAATAAACAACAAAGCACACAATGACACCTCGTAAATACTAACAACGAATGCCACGCAAACAAGCACACCAGCTGACATCACACAAAATGAAAAAAGTACGCAATGACACCTCGTAAAAACTAACAACGGATACCACACAAACAAGCACACCAGCTGACATCAGACACAATGAACAACAAAGCACACAATGACACCTCGTAAAAACTAACAACGGATACCACGCAAACAAGCACACCAGCTGACATCGGACACAATGAAAAACAAAGTACAATATGATCAGCTCTGTCGCTTCAGAGAAGCTTTGTTTTGGCCCTTTATCTATTTGACAACATACATATTACTTTGCTATTTCTGAATTTGTCATTTCATCCAAAAGTGTCAACGAAATATTAGGAGGTTAACATCCTAGTACCATCCCTTAAATACTGCTTTGGTCACATATTTTATTTAACTATGATACTGGATAGACCCTACAAGATATTTGGAGCCGCGCACTCTTTGCAAAGTAAATGAACAAACGTTAAAATTAAAAAAAAAATTAAACAAGAGGGCGCTACTAAATCAAGTACCACTGATAGGGATTTACTGTCCGAAACACGTGTCTGACCAGTGCATTAAAATTGGTCAGAAATTTTCTTCAAGCACTTCCATTATCATTACTACCGTACGTATTTGTTTTGGTTAACCATATAATGGACTGAATTCACCTTATACTGTACAACATTGTCACTCGATATGGAGTCATTGTTATAACGGACACCCGGTACCTCGATAAGACACACCTCCGTGTCAAGAAAGAGGATGCAAAAATTTAGTGAAGGCCTGATCATCCATAATACCGGTAGTATTCTATTGTTTATTGGTTGTTCCAATATTTATTAAATAAAAACGATACCGCAACATTATAAACTAATATCATAGCTTAATTCTTGTACCAATTATATCAAAACTCGACTGTCAACTTCCGTTCCTTTACAATGATAAATCTAGCTCCATGTACACGGAATCGTAGAGAAACGAGATTTAATCGGATTGGTACAAAATTACGCTAGGATATTAGTTTGAATGCTGTGGTATCTATTTTTGTTGTTCTTGTATCGAATTTGACATATCGCCAGTATACGGCTGAAGTGAGAGTATGGCTAGCGGGCAGGGGATGCTTACTCCTCCACGGAAACCTTATGTCAATCCCATTGGAGATCCATTTGACTATTTTGCAGAATGTTTAAGTGTATGTCCAGGTGTTTGTAAAACTTTTTATTTTTGTTTTGAGACATATATGTGATACAATCAACATAAGAAATTAATTTCTTAAGTTAGCGATGGTGAAGAGAGATATTCACTTTATTATGAAGGGAAAAAATGGCGGGAAAATTTCTCTATATTATTCCACCCCATTCAGTGCCCTAATAACATTTTACATCATCCAAGTACGTAAAAAAATTCCTTTGGGATATATGTTTGGGGTTGATCTGAGCACATTTCGAAAAAGAAAATTTTGACAAAAATTTGAAGGTATTTAATCTAGCAGGCCTGATTCTTACGCGTACCTGTACTTAATCTAACTATTATTGTTTTAATTGTTTGTGTAATTTGTACATTGTACATGTATGTTCATTGTCTATATTGGCTTTTGTGTTTGGCCTGAAAATCATTGGTATTTGAATGATAACAATCAGATCCAGAGGAACAAATATGAGGTAAAAATGTCTGTGGACGAATACCGGTATTCTACGTTTGTAGTCGTGTGCATATCGTACATTGTATCATATTGATACCGGTATGCCTTAAGTTTGTAGTAAAAGAAAATCAATTTTATATTGGTTGCAATAAAAATAATTAAATTTTACTCTTATTTGACGATTTTATTCGTTGAAAAATGACAAATGAGAAGACAATATTCACTAAGAGTACCGGTAGCACATCAAAATGAACTGAAATGTAGTCAAGAAAACGTTATTTTTTCTGAAAGAAGATAAAAAATCAAAATTCAGGTAAAACTTTATACTCAAAATACTTCTTTATGTACTTCACTTGATGCAACACCCACGGTCCGTAATGTTCCTCAACATGTTCAGGCCCACTTCCGGTTGCTTTAGACATGAAATTGACACCAATGTCGCCGTCGTACGCTGGCTCCAGAAAGAAGGGGACCGAATATCTGTCGACGCCAATATCGATGACACGGTGATGCGTCGCTTTGAATCGCCCGCCCATCATTCGCGAAAATACATCCCCAATGTTCATAACCAGACTTTTTGGGCGCGGTTCGACCTCGCTCCACTTGCCATCAGCCGTTATGACCTCGAGTCCTTTAAAACCGAAAGTTGTGAGAAGTGTGAGAAAGTTCGAATCTGTATGATCGGGAGTTGTTACGACTTTTCCATCTTCTATCCGGGCATTTTCCGGCGGACTTCCGTTCCACGGTGGGTAGTGCATCAGTCGAAACGTCGTGGTGGGCTTATCTTTAAAGATGTCTGCAAAAGAATTTTCTTCAATCCCTAATCCTATTGATGTCAATCGAAGAATCTCCATCGCTGCTTCATGCATGATTTCATATTGACTAGTAAGGAATTCTTTGAACGGAAACTCGCCGTCTTCCGGTGGCCAGACAGATGGCTCATAAAACCAGTTACCCGGTTTCACGGTCGGGTCGTTTGGTGCAATATCGCGCGCAAACTCAAAACCTTCCTTCCGGCTCGGTTCTCCCTCAACAACGGGAAAATATCCTCTATAGACGTTTTTGCTATCGGGATTCCAATGTTTCCTCATCAATTTCTTCTTTGTTTCCCAAGGTTGTCCGAAGAACCATTGACATGCTTTAAACAGTTTGTCATAATCAACACCTTCAACATTATCGATATAGAGGAAGCCTACGTTCTCCAGTCCATCGACGACTTTCGCCGCCAGTTCCTTGCGTTGTGTTTTCGCCTTCGACATGTCGATGATGGGCAGATCCAGCTTTTGCGTTGGTTCTGACGTCATATTGGCTCTGAAGATAGACGGCAAATGCATTACTTATGCATGCCTGCATGAAAAAAAAGGGAATTCAACGCCAACGTTAAAAGCTGCCGTCGGTCCGTCCGTCTGTCTGACAGTTACACTGTAGGTAAGCGGTTTTATTTTATACCATACCAGGTCAAAGTCAAGCATGAAGAGACTCACTTCCTAACTAGACTATTCTTGGTAAGGGCTTAATTTTTTTTTCGTGTTTTAAATTATCAATTCGTAAATCTTCTATAGACATAATGGCTTACCTCTTTTTTGAAACAAGCCGTAAATTTCCGTGTACCAAGATCAAGATCAAAATATCTCAGATGGGACGCAAATATACAGATATAGTACCTGGGGATGACTTCAATTTATTCTACTTATCAATAAATACACACTGAGATGCATACTGTACAATCAGTGCAGTAATGAATACTGATAAACAATTTGTAAGATACTACTTTGGATGAAAATGTTTACATACAATGTATAAGTACAATAAGATTGGTATTTCTTTGCAAACATATGAACTACAGGATTTGCAGTAAGTGATTTTCTTTTTTTCATTCAAATCGTTATATTAATACAACGATTTGAAGTTAATAATATACATTCCCAATATATTTACTACCAAGTAATTTTCTATGATTTCAAATTGAAATTTTGACATAAAGTTTGCATGATTTTGTTCACCTACATGTAGGGAATCCTTTCTCATAACATCCATAGATCTCACACGTGAACTGGCTTACTAGTGTCTATGAGAAACCTCTGCTTGATTAAGAGTCCCAAAATTCAAATGTGCATTGATCAGCGTAGGGAATTCAAAGACAGACCTCAAATAAGAATCTACGAACGTACACAACAATGACAAAAAAACCCCTAAAAGTTAACGTTCTGCACAAACGTGAATCCCCAAGGGAGATGATACATGTATCAGGTACCCAGAAAAAGTAAGTATCTCCTGTTTGCTAGAAACTAATATCACTTAGGTCGCTCAGCAAGATTAAAACCGGTGAGTGTATTTATTTAGGTTCTTGTGATTGGTACTTTATGCTGTTTAAATCGTGACTTGTGGTTTTGGATGGTTCTAAGCTGCATGTGTATATCGTGAGTTGTGGTTGTGGATGGTTCTAAGCTGTTAATATCGTCAGTTGTGGTTGTGGATGGTTCTAAGCTGTTTATATCGGGAGTTGTGGTTGTGGATGGTTCTAAGCTGTTTATATCGGGAGTTGTGGTTGTAGATGGTTCTAAGCTGTTTATATCGTCAGTTGTGGTTGTGGATGGTTCTAAGCTGTTTATATCGTGAGTTGTGGTTGTGGATGGTTCTAAGCTGTGTATATCGTGAGTTGTGGTTGTGGATGGTTCTAAGCTGTTTATATCGTGAGTTGTGGTTGTGGATGGTTCTAAGCTGTGTATATCGTGAGTTGTGGTTGTGGATGGTTCTAAGCTGTGTATATCGTGAGTTGTGGTTGTGGATGGTTCTAAGCTGTGTATATCGTGAGTTGTGGTTGTTGATGGTTCTAAGCTGTGTATATCGTGAGTTGTGGTTGTGGATGGTTCTAAGCTGTTTATATCGTGAGTTGTGGTTGTGGATGGTTCTAAGCTGTGCATATCGTGAGTTGTGGTTGTGGATGGTTCTAAGCTGTTTATATCGTGAGTTGTGGTTGTGGATGGTTCTAAGCTGTGTATATCGTGAGTTGTGGTTGTGGATGGTTCTAAGCTGTGTATATCGTGAGTTTGGTTGTGGATGGTTCTAAGCTGTGTATATCGTGAGTTGTGGTTGTGGATGATTCTAAGCTGTGTATATCGTGAGTTGTGGTTGGTTGTGAATGGTTGTGTATGTGGTTTTGGATGGTTCTATGCTGTTTATATCGCACGAACACCTTTGCCGTGACCAAGTTTCCTAGTCACCTTCCTCTGAGAACAAAGTCCTTTTAGAGCTGTAAAGACGTTGTATGGCCAAACGCACGTGTGTGATTGTAAAAAAATTGACACAATGCAACCACACTAGCAAACAACAAGAGAAATCCAGTACACTCACACCATAAACATGAAAAAGACCAAAGACATCGCTGAACAAAAATAACAACACATAAGGATACCGGGTATGTTGACTTTGGACAACCATCTGCTATAGTATGAAGTCGTATTCACGGCGTTTTATATTCTTGAATCTGGTGACCTCTCAAAAATCGCTAAAATAAAGCGCACGCAAATAAACGACAGTTTACAGTATCCCTAGAAAAATGTGTGTTTATCTGGATTACGTGCGCATGACACTCCCTTTAATCCGGCTATGTGGAGATCTCCCATAACAGGCAATTTTGTATAAGAAAGAACCTTAAAGTTCTCACTGTATGTTGACATTATAAACGAAACGTTGAGTCGCAATTAAGGGCCCTGTGTTACACAAACCTAAATGGATATTTTCGAACAGCGAGCGCTCTGCTAGTTGTAGCGAGCTAGTGAACAATCACCAGAAAAGTCTGACTAACTTAATTTGAGTATTAGCTTAGTCTTTTCTGACGTGATTTGAAAAATGTCCCTAGATTCTGGAGTCACGAGGTGACAGATGGTCAGTGTGAAATTCTGAAAAAAAAAACTGGTAAAAAACTGTAGATGAGTTCAGTATTCTGCATAATGTTCGTTTGAATACGTCAGAAACAAGTCCGCGGTGATTGAATTTATTTATTCATTATTCTTTTTGTTTCAGTTTCGACTTCAGTTCAATCTGCTTTTGATACTTCATATTTTTGTTCATCAAGTCACTGTATTATAATTATTTAAATGATCCCTTGTCCAATCTTAAATTTGGTCTCCGATTCTTTAACACTAAAAGAGTCATAAGTACTTCTTTGAAATTACAAGTTTATGACATTGAGATCATGGAACCAAAATTTATGTAGTATTTTATTTTTCATTTTGACGAAACTTCCCTTTTACATGTACAATGATAGAGAACGCAAATCGTATGTGTCATCAAGTGAAGGGCAATCGACTTTGTTGAAGCCAAGTTTAATTTTTTTGTTTTAACCTTTGTCTGAATTTCTGCGATTATAGTTATGATGACGCCAAAGTCCAAATAAGTTGTCTCCAAGTTAGCTTTGATCACAGGGATTTATCACGCTTGCTAAAGTTTCTATGAATTATTTATTATTATAATAACCCATAGTAAATAGAGCAATCGGGAAGTGTGATAAATCCCTGTGTCTATGATTAATGATAAAACTTTAAAACAACCAGATGGAGAGAGAAAACCGATGGGATTGTTTTCGTTCATCAGATCAATGCATCTGAAATTCCATTCAGCGATAACATGATAATTTGAAAAAAATAAGTGTCGCTATGCTTCGCAGGCGACACAAAAAACGGGGGGGGGGGGGGGGGGGGGGGGGTTAAACAATGAGGTCGCATGTAAGCCTTTATTGTAAGCCCATTTGTAGTAGGATCGAATTGAAAAAAAATATTGGTAGGGGACCTTGAGTATTTGTTCCTCGCAAGGCTTTTATGTAAAGCATACATTAATTGAAGACAGTGGACTGCAGGATAGAGCAAAAGCTCACGTTGAGACTCTGTTGAAATTTGCTTTGCAGTTTGCCATTCGGTTTCAGGAACATAAACATAATGAAAAATAAACGCACTTGTTCATAGTAGATGATGTTTCTCAGAAATGCATGAAACATGATTCAATGATAAAATAAGAGATTGATCAAAATTCTGGTAAAACTTTATATTCGAAGTACTTCTTAATGTATTTCACTTGTTGTATCATCCATGGGCCGTATGGCTCAACCACGTGCTCAGGTCCACTTCCGGTTGCTTTCGACATAAAATTGATACCAATGTCGCCGTCGTACGCCGGTTCGAGGAAGAACGGGACCGAATATCTATCGACGCCAATATCGATGACGCGGTGATGCGTCGCTTTGAATCGCCCACCCATCATTCGCGAAAATACATCACCAATGTTCATAACCAGACTTTTTGGGCGCGGTTCAACTTCACACCATTTCCCGTCAGCTGTTATCACTTCAAGTCCTTTATAATCGAATGTTGCAAGAAGGGTGAGAAAGTTCGAATCGGTGTGATCGGGAGTTGTTACGACTTTTCCGTCTTCTATCCGGGCATTTTCCGGCGGACTTCCGTTCCATGGAGGGTAATGCATCAAACGGAACGTTGTACACGGTTTATCCTTAAAGATATCGTCGAATGAATGTTCATCAATTCCAAGTCCGATCGAAGTCAGTCGAAGGATTTCCAGCGATGTGTCGTGCATGATTTGATATTGCTTTGTCAAAAACTCTCTAAACGGAAACTCGCCGTCTTCCGGTGGCCAGACAGACGGTTCATAAAACCAGTTTCCCGGTTTCACGGTTGGGTCGTTTGGAGCAATATCGCGCGCAAACTCAAAACCTTCCTTCCGGCTCGGTTCTCCCTCGACAACGGGAAAATACCCTCGGTATACGTTCGGATTATCGTCGTTCCAGTGCTTCCTAAGTAAATTCTTCTTGATTTCCCAAGGTTTTCCGAAAAACCATCGGCAAGCCTCTAAGAGTTTGTCGTAATCGACGCCATCTACATTGTCAATGTACAGGAACCCGATATTCTCCAGAGCGTCTACAACCGTCGCTGCCAACTCCTTCCGGTTGGTCTTCGCCTTTGACATATCGATGATTGGTAGACTGAGCTTTTGTGTCTCTGACGTCATTTTGACCTTGAAGAAATCACATGAAAAGAAAATATTAGTCGCTCAAAAGATTTTGATTTAGAATTCTTAGTGCGGGATGACTATAAATATGCACAGGAATAAAAAAAAGTAAATGCAAATATTGGCGTAAGAATGTAGTATAGACCCGTATTTTACTTTGAGACACGTACTTTTTTGCACAACCCATTAATTGTTACATGTAATCAAACAGGACGGAAGAAAGATTAATGAAAAATATTTTTAAATGTCCTCGATACATGTAGAAATGTACCAAGTACCGTATGAATTTTTACAGGCATAACTGTCATTGCGACGTGATGTTTTTTTTCCAAACACATGACATTAATTGTACCGCAAAAGTGCAATACATGCATTTATAAATATTTGTGACACATAGCTGCAATAGTTATCTAAATATGCATTGCATGATACATATTCTAAGCTATTTATTGTAAACTATGTACAACCACGTGTCATTTCTAGTTCTCTTTATACATATGTATTTCTTTGCAGATGAAAAGTACATATGCATACGAGCGCAGATTCGTGGGGAGGGGGCACTAAGGCCCCTTCTCACCCCCTGGAAATTGCCAAAAATGTATTTTTTCTCCTTATTTTCACACAATCATATACTGGAACCCCCCCCCCCCCCCCCCGAAAAAAAATTCTGGATCCACCCAAGAATGGCATATACGACCATTGTAATATAAGAATTTTGTATGCTTGGTAGCTTCTTTGCTACCCCTCTATGATGAAAGGGGAGGGGGGAAGGCGTTTAAGTCTTTCTCTTCATTCGAAGTGATGTTTTTCGTTCATATTTAAAGACATGGTAGAATGCTAACAAATTCTGTATCTTAATGCCCCTGCATGTGTAAAAGATCGATGTCTATATTTAACTTCTTGACAAATGAATCTGCATACATGCCATAAATGTAATTTAATGGTAAAATCAATCGATCAAAAATGTATAAACTGTCGACTTACCAGTATTGGGATGCTGCCTAATAACTGGCACAAGGCTGGGCCCGGGGCTTTATATCACACCTGTGGGGTACTTTGAAAGATTATACTATCTGGGATGTGACCTAAATCTGCATACAAAATGGTCGAGTAATCCCCATTGGTACAAACTAAATGCTTGTGTAAACAATTATAGGAAGGTACTATTGACCCACATTGGGATCATTTTGACATCGGTCGCTGATTTTCTCACAAAGGAACTCATTCATGAAAAGGGGTGGATCCAGTTTGTCCATGATTGCGGACTTGGGATTAAGGCTACAGGAGAAGATCCAGATTTTTTCCAAAGGGAGGGGGGGGGGTCCGTCAGGGGGAGGGACAGCCTATGGTTTTGAAGACAAAGATACGTGAAACAGTAAAATAAGCATTTTTGTCAAATTTCTGAAACCCCCTCTAGATCCGCGCCTGCATTATGGGAAAGAGCGAATTCAGAATTTTAAGGCTGTTTTAAAGGTGTCCTGATGTGTCTAAAGGAAGGGAGATTTTCACATATTTGCCTGCAAAATAAAGAACTTTGAAGAAGAAAATACATTTTTCAATCCCAAGGTTGTGTCCTGCATCTTTTTGTAAGTAGTGACAATTTTTATGAAATGTGATGCGAGTGCAGTCTGCATGTCTAAATATAGATCAAACTTCTAGGAAAATTGACATTCCATCACTTTTCAAAGTCGATCTAAACCTTGAATTCCATTACTTTCCACTACCAGGGCACGATCCTTTAAACATGTAAACTTGTGGTCAGATATTGTACATCAATCTCTTTACATGCTCCAGTGCCATCGGTGTGCAATATACATGCAAGAGCCAGTGTGTAAAATTTCAACTAAAACATAAGCACAGCAGTCAACCTGACCTTCAAATACCAGTATACCTTTTCTCTACAACTTGCTAACCTTGAATCCCATTCAATACTTTGATTACAACAAACTTGAGGTGATTCGCAGCTTCAAGACAGAAAGGTGTAGTGCGACTTCAAGGCCGAAAGGTGTTAACTATTTGTCATGTTAATCTGTCATCCACTTTCCAGGAGTGACCAAAATTATCTGTCGAATGTTGACCTTCTGTTGATTGGTGTGACCTTCCCTTCTTGGAATTATTTGACTTCCAAGTGTTTTTACAATCTTTGCCCTGTTACAATAATCTTTCACAATGGATAACTGAAGGTGCTTATAGTGTCGACGTCCTTCTATGTGTATCATTGCTTCAAGTTTGTAGTTCATTATGCGTCAACTTCTTAATGTGGGCGACCAAGTTGGCATCTCACTCTAAACCTTTATGTAAATCTGTAATTAACCGAAATCTTTGGTGACAATATTTCCTTCAGTATCTCTTGCTGTTTTCCTTGACCTTGAAGATGTTTTGTCTCCTCATCAGTGGCAAAAACCTGATGGCCATCTAATGAAAACTGCTTTTACCTACATGTAAGGTAATTGTATGTAACACTTGCTACAATGTGATAACTACATGTATGTATGTAGCATCATTCTATCAAAGTTCAACACTTCCTTCCTTTGTGAAGTACGCAACAATCATAAAACAAACCACACATTTTTAACTAGAATACTTTATTTCCTGTAGAAAAAGGGAGACAACATAATATTGCAAAACAGAGAGGGGGAGATAACCCCAGTATCGGGGATTCCCCTCTGGTGCCACTGGCTGTTTTTTTTTTATGGATTTCATAATTGACATAATCAACACCATTGTTCTATATTTGTCTGGCCTGAGTGGGTGAATATGCAGAAATTATAATGTAGACAAGTATAACAGACAATGGGGGTTTCTTCACAGCCGTTATTATAATGTACAGTTTGCATCTGTTAAGGATAGAGTGCATATCAAGTAACTCGGAATCATTGGATTGTGTATGGTACGATGCAAGATGCCCTTGTAATGGAGAAACACCCTGAGCATGTGATGTGAATTTTTAAGATGGGTTGGGTTGGGTTTGGTGGGTGGGTAGGGGTTCAATTCTATTTTTTTTCACATCAGCAATTTATTTTTAGCTCAGTTTTCTTTTGAAGAAGAAAAAAAAGCTGGTTGACACCCAAAAAGAAAACCTGTCATTATTTGTGCTAAATCCTGTAGGTGCAAACTGTAAGGGTCTTAGGCAGATGTGAAAGGACAATTAACAAAGACTTCTAAAATCAAATGCTCTCTTGGCTTGCAATGGTTTACTTGCAAACGGAAGGTTGGTGCATTTCAATATACTAAAATCTTGTGCATTTCAATTCTGTGTTTTCTGAGCACAAAACCTTAAATACCATTAAATTTTTTAAACCAACAAGATGAGCACAAATTTAAAACAGGATTCCTGACAAATGAATGACGTGAATATACATGTAGGATGTTTTTCTTCACAAGCTCAAAATGTTGACCAGTACAGGGGTACTTGTAAATACACGATATTGAGATGAGTTACGACTTGAACATGAGCAGTGTACATAGTTACGATTTGTATAGCTTGGCAACAGGGTTCTGCAGTACGTTATCTGCCCTATAAAAGTAAAACACAATTGTACATGACTCGGTAAATAAGGAGGCAAAACAAAAGTAAGTGTACATGCAAGAATACGGAATCTAAGATAAACTTGGTGAGCACTAAGAAGGGCTCGTTTTACAGCATGGAGTACTTGTATTTGTCCCCGCTAAGGTACCTGATCATCTCTCTACGCTCTGGTGTATCGACTTTGAAATACAAAATTTCACAAGAATAATTTTTTTTGTCAGACAAAGCAGGGGGCTTTAGATAAGTTTTAATACAGATGTTAATCAGCAAGTATTTTCTTCTGACTGACAAATTTTCATTCAGAATTCTTTTGTGAATCTACTAAATATTATTTTCATGTTGATTAATATGAAATATCTACACCCTTTCATCTATTAACAATACATGTATGCTGAATTTGGGGTCCTTCTTAGTGCTCAGACTGGCAAAGAAAACTCTGGCTTCAAATCCGATATTTTCAACAAGATAGTCTCCGAAATTCCATCATCTTTGTTCAAGATAGTGTAAGATTGGTAAAATTACAAATTTCTACATTGATATTTCAATCTTTTTATGCTTCAAATTAGTTGATGGAAGCTCCTTTTTCAATTATTTCGTAAATTTTCAAAATCAACCTTTCCTTTCACAGAAAGACCATATATCTTTCTAAATTTCTCATTATTTACCACGTCATCATGAAAAAGGGGGCAGATTGCAAAGTTAACATGCAATCTTGAAATTGCTATTAAAATCTTGCTATAAGTAAAGTTCAAGCTTCTCAACTGACTGAAAATATCATTCCTTTGATATAAAGTATATTTTATTCTACTTGGATCTACGAAACCCAAACTGCCCATTCAATGCCAAAGTTTTCCTTGCCTCTAATGTATTACATTAAGTAAGTACAGTGGTTTAAATTTTCTATCAGTATAATACAGAATTTCTCTCACTGCAAAGTCAAAGTGTGACAAGAAGCTATCTGCATGTTATAGGCGACACTAACTTCAAAATATAGTGGGAGAAATAAAAGAGGGTTTGACATTCAAACTGTGTGAAAATGCATCTTTTTTTTCTTTCTTTTTTTTCCTTTCTAATGGTAGATAACATATAGCAATCATTTTGCTCCGACAGTAACATGTTTAATATTTTTTTCAGAACAAATCAATAGGAAAAATTTAGGGGGATAAAAATCATACACTATTTTGTGGAAAGAACAAAAAAGGAATCTACCAGACGTCAATAAAATAAATTTTCTTTTCGTGTGAAAACTAAAAACCTTCTAAACTTTATGAAGCATAATTTGATATTTGGTGGGAAAAAAAATCCAAACTCTGTTGGTAAAATTCAGCGTTATAAACATACTGCAACACTTTAAACAACATAATACGAACAAGGAAACATCATCTGTTTGCAGTTTGGCGTTATGATGAATTATTTATAGAACTATGTACAGTTTACAATTCGTTTCCATAGCAATCTAAGGTGACAATCGAAAAAATAAGTGAAAATTGAAAGTTGTGTGAAAGTTATCATTACGACTTTGGTGAAAAGGATTTAAAAGTACATGTACCCCTGTATCAAAATTAGCAACATGGGGTAAGGAGATACTGAAATTCAAGTACTGATTCGAACTAAAACATTTCAGAATTTCATCCTGTATTAATTAAAGAGACAAGATTATTTCATACACATGTTGTATTTGTATAATTTTGAAGTTGATTATCTAATTTTGCTCTATTTATTTTCATCAATTTTTAGGTGCAATTCTATTTACTGTATATCAGAGAAATTGACTCGAGAGTGAAACGAAGTTTGGGAGATAATTAGATAAAACAAATGGAAAACTTAAATGAATACAGTGAAGGAAATTAAGATAAGTTGAATTCGACATGTCCAAGTTGTATTTTCAGAGGGTTAAAATACGACTTGGGCCAAGATAAGGGTGGGCGAATTCAAAGTTGTATACAGTATCATATTCAATAAACATGTGATTGGTGTGTATGGTTAAAGGTGTTATGCAGTAACTCCGGAAGAATTTTTTTTTTTTTTTGTAATTTTTCAAATATAATTTTTATGCACTTGATGCCAAAACTTTGGCAAGTATGGTAATTGAATTTTCTGTTAGCATCTTATATGTACTACATTAAGTGGTAATGGAAGGGATTTTGAAGCCCTAATCTGCCAACAAACAGACCTGTTTTGTAGAATTGAAACTTTGTTAAATCAAGATCAGTTGGATTGGATCTATGACTATGCCAGAAAGGCTAATTTCATGGCAGTTTTAAAAAGAGTTAGGTGGAAATAAACATATTCCTCTTTTTTCTTTTTTTTAATATTCATAAATTTTTGGACAACAAAAACACTTGTCCATTAAAACAGGTCATAAAAATTCTAACAAAAAATTCATTTTCAACAAGTATCAAAAATAAATTCTATTACAAAACTGACCAATGTCAAAAAATCTAACCCCCCAACACTGGCCTTGCATGCGTCCAACTAAATTTCATTCAAACGATATTAAATTCGAGATGAAAATAATAAAGAAAAAAGATAACAAAATGTGTAATCTTTTAAACAGTTGGACTGCATGCCATAAACAAACAATTCCCCTATTTCTCAAAGTATTGTATGGACATTCTGAAGCTTGAGCCGTTAATGCTGTTCTCTTTTACCACAAATTCATAATAGCACATAGTGAATTCAATAAAATCCACCTAAAAATAAAGTGGAATGAAAATGTGGAAAGAGAACCCGACACACAACCTAAAGCTGGTCTTTTGAAATATATTCCTTGCAACAACATGTGTTTCTTTTACATGTCAAGCTTCAAATATCCATCATAAAAGATTGTATCTTGTTTGCCTAATAATTACTTTGAGAACATCCCCCTCCCTTCCCATTCATAATACCTTAAAACTTAAACAATCTTTGGTACATATCGCATGGTTGTCATTGAGCGAATCTTCTAATTGTTTTTTCCCCGACTTTTCCAAAATCTATCTCTCTTTCCTCAGTTCATATGTATTAGATCCTAGCATAATGTAAAATTGATTTCAATGCCCATTGAAATATTAAATACAAAAAACAAAAATTGACTTGACATTTGACCCAATTTGCTTTTAGCACATAAGCCTACCGACACGTACAACCATTGCCTTCCTCCAGTTGTACACAAGTAAATTATACCCGTTCTTGAAATGCTGTAACATCTTGAGTAAGTTTAAAATAGTCCTTCGACGATCGCTCCTGTCAATTATTTGCCATTTTGTTGAGGTCTTGGTGGGCCAGGACGCCTCTGAGGGGGACCGCCCATTCCCTGAGGTGCACCTCGCTGCTGAACGAGTGATCGGATCCTTCTCTGAGCGGGTTGGATGGCATAAAAATGTCCTATAATGGATACAGCGACTTCGTCGTTATCTGTCGGGTTTTGGTTGTTTGGGTCTGGTAGCTTCACTATAGCACCACTGACTCTCTGCATTTCACGTACCTGAAATAGAGTATCAATAAATTTTTACACCATATTACATGTGATTGGTTTGAGAGTGTAAGCATGGTAAGGCATCGTTATGATTACTGACTAAAAAAGATTACATGTACTG